>OZ014525.1:331661387-334061387 GCA_963966055.1 Lathyrus aphaca
ACTAACTCTCAATGTCTCTTCTCTACTCTTCTGAAAACTCTAGAACAGACGGATCAAAACTTCACAGAAATAAAACTATAAACCTAACAAAATGAAATTAAACCTCAAACAATCACAAATCAAGCTAAAAGCGGTGGAACAAAGTTCAACAAGGAGAGTTACACATAATCATCAACAAAATAAGTGAAGAGTTCGCAGAAACTACCTGAACGGAGAGATTTTTTATGCGATTCTAGCAACGACACGAAGGTATATGATCGAATTCCCGCTCTCGTCACTCTCCTCTATTCTATTCCTTTGTGTGTTACCTCTGAACCTCTATTTCTCCTCTGTTGCTACGCCTCTGTTGTTGTTTCCGTTGAGAGGTTTAACTCAACTATATCAGAGTTTCAATGTGAAACTCTAATTAAGTTTTCTGGATGAATAAGCTTTGAGTGGATGGTTTAAGGAACTTTTTTTTGTGAATTTTTTTAGTGAACTTGCGGCTAGGGTTTTCTATGTTGCTGTTGTGTTTGTTGCTCTCTCTTTGTTTATGTGAATATTAGCATTATATATAGGATACAAATTAGGGTTTGAGAAATTTCAATTTGAAAACTTGTGGATGAAGGGTGTTCTATGAAAGGGGACAATTTCTGAGATAGTGTGTGGTGGAGGAAATGGTCTGAGGGTTGTAGCAGAGCAGCAGAGGTTGTGTAGCAGATATTTCTTGTTTTGAAATTTGCCTGTTGTGAGGCCAATAGTACAATGGTCCCCTGTTGCTTGTTGTACTGATTGTAATTCTGTTTTTTTAAAACTCTTTTTTTGTCACTTCTTTGTGATACTTTGTTAATGTGATGCAACATGATTTATGTAAAAAAACGAGATTGATGTTTGACATAAAAAGTGCTACTAATTGTATGAATTATGATTAATGAAATTGAGTGGTTATGAATGATTATGATTATAGTTATATGAATAAAAATGTATTATGTATATATGCAACTTAAATGTGAATTGTGGACTTGATAAATTTGAAAGTGAATGAAGCTTTAATGATGTTATGAATTGTAATGAAATGATAATGGTATGAATGAGTTGTGTTTTGCACTAAACTTGGTTGCATCTTAATTTTGTAGATTGGTCAACATGAACCATGGCAAGAAAATTGATTGAAGATGAACATAATGGAAGCTTGGAGTCTTGGTGATGATGTTAATAATGTGAAGGAATTTGAAGTTGAAGAAAGGCTTCAATCATGAAGTGGTGCAAATAATTCAACAAAACATATTAGATTCAAACTTGCTTCTTTCTTTTTGTAAATCTTTAGACTTAGCATCCATGTAAACTTATAATTCTTGACATTAGGCTAGGAATGGAATTGAAACTTTTGTCATGAGTTGGGATTTCGAATTGAATCTTGAAATGAAAATTTGGAGTTGACTTTAGAAAGAAGATTAGAAATTTAACACTTGAATTTGGAAGAAACTTGAAGAGTGTTTATGAATTTAGTACTTGAAATGAGTTGGGAATTTTAATTGACACTTGAGGAATTACATGAATTTATAATTTTGAAATTGAAATTTTAAGAAATGAGATTTGAACTGTGATCATGAGCTTTAGAACTTGAATTGAAACATGGAAATTTGACATGAGTTTATGACTTTGAATAAAATTGGAAATGCAAAAGAGAATTGGAATTTTAAAATTGGACTTGGAATAGAAATTGTAATTTGAAAATGAAATTAGAAATAGGAATAAAATTGGGACTTGAGATTTAAGAATATAAATTGGGATTAAATTTAGACTAAAATAAATAAATACAATACAATTGGAATTAAAAAAAGGAATTGAAAATGACTTAGAACTTTTGAAAGAGACATGGAATGGAAATTTGAAAATAAATTTTGAATTTGAAATTGGAATTGGAGTTAAACTTATGATAAAATTGAATTGAAAGTTTGAAGTGGAATTTGAAAGTTAAATTGGAGTTGAAATTTTTGAAGTGATTGAGATTGAAAATGAAACTTGAAATAAGACTCGGAATGGAAATAGAAACTTGAAAAATGAATTGAAAATTAGAAATAGAAATTAAAATTAAATTTAGAAATAAAAATTTGAAAATGAATTAAAAAATTAGGAATAGAAATTAGAAATTAATTTAAAATAAAAACTTTGAAAATGCAATGGAAACAAAATTTAAGTTTAAAGTTTAAGAATGAATTAAAAATTAGAAGTAGAAATTGGAACAAGGATTAGAAGTTGAAATTGAAAAAAATTAGAAACTTGAAAATAGAATAAGAAAAGAAAATAGAAATTAAAATTAAAACATGAAAATGAATTAAAAAGTTAGAAATGGAAAATAGAAATTAAATTTAAAAAAATAGAAGCTTGGAAGTGAAAAGAAATTAAAATTAAATTTATAAATAACTTGAAAATGAGTTGGAAGCAACAGAAAAATAAATCTTGAAATTTCTCTTTTAAATGCAATGAATGTATGATGCGAGCAGTTATGAGTAAAATTTGGGGTGTGACAGTTGCCCCTATTTAAATAACTTTACCAGATCAAATGAGTGATGTTAATCCTCGTAAAATCGGAGTGAAAGGTATTTAGATATAGAAATAATCGAAAATTTTGCCCCTAAATGTAATGACATGCTATGAACCTATGAGGGACTCTTTTGTTTTGCTGGGGATACGACATGCGAGATGCAATGAACCCTAGCATGCTGATTTTTAATGATGAATATGTTGAATATGGTATGATGAAGACAAATGCAAACAGTGATCCATAGAAACGAAATCGAGGGTGAAGACTCACTGGGGATAACAATATGTTGGGGATGACAAGACAAAAACAAGATGTATTCAAAGTGAGAGATCAACAAGTTCAAGTGTAACTGCTGGCACTAAGAGTAACAAAAGACGAGAAACGAGACAAGAGTCCAGAACACAAGATTAATGAACGGACTGACACCCTAGGATAGCAAGAAAATAGTTCAAAGTAAAAAACGTAATGGCTTGATGCGACCAAAACTAACACTATGAACAAGAACAGACTATTTGAGGTGATGAGTGTACAAGTTCAAGGGTGGCTGCTTGGGATCCCAATACAGCAACTCGGTGACTAAGAAAAATAGTTGAGATGAAATCGACTCGGCGGTCAGGAGAACAAAATGGCAAATATTGACGCGGCGGTCGGGAATAAAATAGCAGACATCGACACAACGGTCAGGGATAAAATAGTAGACATCGACACGACGGTCAGGAAATAAAATAGCAGATATCGACACGGCGGTCGGGAAATAAAATAGCAGACATCGACACGGAGGTCGGGAAATAAAATTCAACACGGTGGTTGGAGAGATGAATAACTAACATCGACGCGGCGGTCGGGAAAATGAAATAACAGTCATCGACACGGCGGTCGGGAAATAAAATAGTAGACATCGACACAGCGGTCGGGAATAAAATTCAACATGGCGGTTGGAGAGATAAATAACTGACTATCGACGTGGCGGTTGGGAAAACGAAATAACAATCATCAACACGGCGGTCGGGAAATAAAATAGCAGACATCGACACGGCGGTCGGGAATAAAATTCAACACGGCGGTTGAAGAAATAAAAAACAGATAAATAATCCCAAGTGATAAATCAACAGGTTCAAGTGTAACTGTTGATATCAAGGATAAAGAAAACGAATACAGTGTTTGGGCAATGGTCCTGTGCAACCAACTGATATTGGGAGTAGAATGCGAAGCATTTAAAGATAAATCAAACGGCTCTAAGCGACCAGCTGGCTAATAAGAATAAATGTTAGAGTTTTCAATGAGGTAAACGACCAACCTCTGGAAATTCCTTAAATGAAGAATTCAAAGAAGAACTTTTAGGAATTATCAGGAGAACACGAATGCGTGTTGAATTAAACATCCTTAAATCTTAAGCAAACAAATTAAAGGATTTATGCCAATGATAATTGAGCTTAAAAGAAATATTGGTGGTACTAAGGTACATATCAAGGAGGGCCTCTATAGGGGATACTAGTGTTACTGGGAAGAAGACCTTGGTTAACCACACTTCAGGGTGCCCACAACAATGGATTTCAAAAATGAAAATTGACAGTAGTCTGGACCTGGAGTCAGACAAACGATAACTGGGGGAAGACAAATGATTATGTCAAATGCGTATGATTGAGCATGATGCAAATGATCATGAGATGCGAATGCTGACTCTGGGGAGACAGAGAGTTTTGACAGAATAGGGGAGAGTAGGATTTCAATGCCAATACTTAGACGAGCGATATGAAAGATGCTGGGGAGATGTCTTCAAACTTGGAAATCGATGTCTGGTCCAAGGATCCATCCAAAAGTGCTACCAACTTTTAATCCTCTATGGGGATTTCTGTAATAATTGCATGAGAGTGTTGCTGCAAGCCAGAGGGTTTTTAGAAGACAGAAGATCTTTTAATCTTTCTAAAGTCAAAGAGATTTGAAAGTTTTCCAATATGTTTTCAAAAAACTGTTTCTAAATTTTTTGTCATTTCAGGGTTAAATTGTAATTCAGCAAAAGACATTTTGCATAACAACGAAAATAAGAAGCTAAAAGACAAAGTTTAAAGACAAAGGTTGTATTTCATTCAAGAATGGTAGCTTGCTAAAGGCAGAAGCTCCATGGAAAATTACAATTAGAAAAATAGCAATGGGGAAAGGTCTACATCGAATCCAACGACCACTATAACCCCTAATAACTAAACCGCCTAATACCTTGCTTCTAACAAGAGCAACTGGATTGGTCTTCAAGTAATGATCTTCAGTAATGGTAAACACTATCTGATACAGTCAAATGCCTTTATCCCTAACATTTGCCTGAACTGCCCTTTTAGGTTTTCAATCCACCGGGATGCTTTTTTTTTCCTAAGCCGCCCTTTCGGGTTTTCAACTTAGCGAGCTCTTATTTTTTTGTTTTTATCCCTAACTTTTGTCTGGATCTCCTTCATAGGTTATGATCTACCGGGATACCTGTCGCTCCCACAAGATGAGGCCAGGTAAAATGGGGTACAAACGCGAACGGTCGGCGAAAGGAGAGAGAACACACAAGGGTGAACTCAAGAGAAAGAGTCGCCAGCTAGGCATTTTTATCCCGGAGGAAAGGTAATGCTGCATAAACCTAGAAAGATATGGATAAGACGGTTGCGAACCAGAGAAACTGAGAAAGGGGGTTGGTTACAACCTGGGAAGGTATTAGCACCCAGATTGTCCGCCGTACTCGACGGGATCCACGCTTAAAAGATTTGTGTTTTAAAGGGGTAGTGTCAGTGCAATATGTGTATCAAAGCTGGACAGAATGCAAGTGTCAGTGTAAAAGAAAAAGTGAAGTGTATAAGAGAAGTGTCAGTGTAAGAACAGGAGTATAAAGCTCAAGACTATGAGGCTTAAAGAATGATGCTGGAAGGAGGGGGAATATACAGATACTTTTGTTCGATAACTGTTAAGTTATGCCTACGTATCCTCTCGTGCAATGAGGAAGTCAGAACACCGTAGTTCGACCCAAAGAGACTGAAAGATAAATTGACTGGTGAACTGCTTACTTGCCTATGCTCAAGTGTATGACCTGTCTGGCTCAGGTGCAAACTGTCTTGCATTAGACGGAAGAAGCGAGTTCTCGTTTATGAGTGAATGAGATGAGAAAAGAATCCCGAAGGAGTCAATTATTGTTTGTTTTTGTGTTTTCAGCCTTTTATTGCTTTTTGAAGTTTGTCATAAGATAATGAGCTTAAGCCTAAACCAAGGGTTAGTAAACTCATCACATCCTCCCTCAGATTAGGGGTAATGAGAATACCTTAAATGTGAAGTAAGCACCTCACACTTAATCACCATGATGTAGGATTAAAATCATTAACCTACTTGTAATTAATTAGATGTTTTTGTTGTTTTTGTTTAGTGTTAGGTAATGAGTTTAAGCCATAATCAAGGATTTAATGGACTCATTACACCATCCTAATAGAAAGATAATAGATGATAACATTTAAATTGAGAAAGGCTCCTCAACTTAATCCATGATTAGGGATTAACCTCATGACAAAACAAAACCTTTATTACAGTGGATTTTAGTTAATGATAAGGTTAAGAGGTGGATTTTATGGTTTGTAAGACAACTTGAGGGGGACTTGTCCATTAACACTAGGGTTAGTCCTTCTTAACCAATTAAGGAAGAATTAGAACCCTAATGCAAGGCCCAAGTTACAAGCTTGATGTCTTAGTGATTTATTAGATAGATTGATTAAAGGATTTAAACACATTAAGGGTTTAACACTTAGGATTAAAGTTATACACTCCATCCTAATAGAAGGATGCAGGCATAAGCTTAATCACAAAGCCTTAAAACCTTTAAGGTTTAGTCCTTGATTATGAGGTGAGAAGAGAAGACTCAAAGATGACACAAAGGTAAAAGATAAATGGGGGACTAATCAAACCCTAATTGTTATCATACTTGGAGATCCTAGGGTTTGTGAGGCTTAAGAAAGAAAGAATCTTCAAAGAGCCACCAAGGAAAGAAGCAGATGAAAGGATAAAGAAACAGAGAGAAGCAAAACAACTTGCTTCATTTAAGAAGACAAGTTGCCTGAAGGAAGAAAGTAAGAAAGAGCATGAATGAACAAGCTCACTCAAAGACAAGATAAAATGCAGCAATGATGCGAGAGAGGGATAAGAAGAGATTGTGAGAAGTGAAGGCAAATTCACTTCTCAAAACAACTTACCACCTGAAAAGTTAGCAAAAGAAATGAAATGCAATGAGAATGAGATGAATTGCCATGATACAAACCAAAGTCAGAAGCATAAACATGAATTCAATGATGCTAAGAGATGATGCAAACACATGTCAAGAGTTGTGGGTGATCATACAAGGATGAGGATGCAAATGAAGCATGCTTTGAACCATGGAAGTTCATGAAAGTTTATGAAATGATATGAATGCATAACATGGCAAATGAAAGATGCAATGATCAAACATGATTCTAATATGTCCTAAGATGTCTTATGAATCATGTGGATGCACAAAATGTCATGGTAAGTTCTTAAATGCAAGCAAATGAGAGGTGGATGCAAAAGAAGGCACAAATTAGGGTTTACATACAACATGCAATGCAAAAATTCAAAACCAGAAGCAAATGACAAGATAAAAAATTGAAAATGGGACCAAAGGAACCCTAACCCTACACAAGTTCACTGCCCAAAGGAGGGGACCTAACTCCTAACCTAGTGCAAGTTATGAATTTCTCAAGTCAATTAGGGTTTTGGGATACCTCACAATGAGAAATGCTAAACAAATTGAAAATGAAATATGAATTCAAACCAAATTTATCCTATAAACTACATGCTATGAAGGATGCAATGCAAGAAGAACCATCATCAAACTCTCAATGGTTAGGCAGAATGGATTTTTCCAAGTTTGAACAAAAATATTGCCTTTACATGAATTTAATCCAATGAAAATTGTCAAAATGCATCAAGAACCAAATATAAATTTGTTTTGAGAGTTTGATAATGTTTCTAAATGTTTTGAAATGCAATGTGAATTTTTTGGTGATTTTTAAATACCTAAATGCATTTTTAATTAATTAATTTTCATTAACTAATTAAAAATAAAAATTTAAATGATTTAAAAATAATTTTTAAAGAAAAAAATAAAAATAAAAATATTTTTGGGTTCTGAAAAATAATGAAATGTTTGACAAAAATTTTCAGAATTTTTAAATGTTTTTTACTATTTTAAATAATTCGTAGAAGTTAAATACAAAATAAATGAATTAAAAATGAAATTATGAGAAGTATGCAAGATCCATGGTTGAGATTTAAATGAAAATGGAGGGAATTGACTAGCGCCAGATCCTGTGGCCCAGATTCAAACTGGCTGAAATTAAAATTAAACCTAATTAATTATGTTAATGACGTGGATTAGGGCTTAATGGGGTGATCTGAGCCACACAAACGCGCGGGAGTCAACACGGGTCAACTGAATCCATGGTTCACATTCAAAGTTGGCTAATTACTCAGATTAGGGTTAATGACCCTCAGGTGGCCAGAGAAGACTTTCGGTCATCTTCTCCGGCGAGACTTTCATCCTATCTCTCTCAAAACCTCACTAAAACGTGCCAAAATCTCCAGATTCACTCAACCAAACATCTTAAACAAGAATCCAACAACAAAATCTATTTATTTTTCATGAATCAAGAGAAACAAGCAAAAATCATTTTCACGGGCAAAGTTTCAGACAGACCATACATCCTCATCTCTTCATCATTTTCAAAAATTCAAAGCTCATTGCATTCAGGGGAGCATGTAGATCATTTCAATAACTTAAAACAAGGTTTCTGGAAAAATGACTTTTCGAAGCTACCTGAAGTGAAGCTTTCAGTTTGGAGCTTTCAGACTGCCTCCTTGCTTCAAAGCTCCTCTAATGGTCTCCCTGAAGATGCTTTGAGGTTTAGTTGGAGTGTATGGTGGCTGATTTGTGAGATTGATGAAGTTCTATCCAAGGAAGTGGAAAATCGTATTTCGGTTTCAGGGACTTTCAAGGCAAGATGAAGGGTGGTTTATGCTCTATGAAGCTTTTCTGAATGGATGGTGAAGTTGGTTTTGGGGTTTTATGTATGTGTGATGAGATTCGAAGGAAAATGCATAAGAGGTGAGTTTTGAGGATGCTGACTTGTGGGAGAGAACAGGCTGTGTTGTGTGTTGTGTTGAGTTCCTTTTGGTACATGTATCAAGTTGGGATAGGTCAGAGAGTTGTTGCTGGCCTATGTTGATTGGTATGGTCCATTTTGCCAAAAGTCAACTTTTGTGTAAGAGGAGGTATGGGCTGGTTCAGTCATGGTACAAGGGCATGGCTTGGCTCAGCTGTGATCAAGGAGAACCATGGAAATGGATTTGAGGCAATGCAGCAAGTGGATTTGAGTTTATGTGAGGTTTTGTAATTTCACAAAGTTTTGGCCCTTTTGAAGTTTCTTAAAGATCAAGGCATGAAAATGAACAATTCTTTGGTGCATTCTGAATTTTAGGTCATGGTTCATGTTTGTGTAATGCATAGAAGTCCATTTGAAGTCACATTTTGCCTTGGCATAAAGTTTTGCAACTTTGCCTCTTTGGTGTAAAACATGAAATTATGTGATTTTTGCCAACTTTGACAAGCCATAACTTTTGATCCAAAATGAATTAGAATGAGTTCTTGTACTTTTTGAAAATGGGAGGATCCATTCTACAACTTTCATGACCAAAGTTTTCTCATTTGAGGCATTTTTGAATCAAAAAGAGAAGGTTGAAAAACTTTCCCAAAATGGCAAGTTTTCAATACAAGTCACTTTCCCAAAAAGGCAACTTTGCAAATGGCTTGAAATTCTCCAATTTTGTGAACTTCTAACATCTTCTATGATCAAATAAAGATCATACACATTCAAAATGATGGAGAACACCCTTTGGTTGGGTCATTGGGGGCCTCAGATGCCCTGATTTTGCACTGACTTACTCAAGAAGTCATCTTATGATCAGATGCCTTCCTCATTGAATTTCTTCATGAAAATTGATATGCATGATCCTTATAACATATAGAGACCAATAGAAACAAGAATGACCAAAAATTTTGGAGTTATGGCCTCTGAAACCAAAACCCTAATTTTAGGTCATCTGTGTAGTTAAACCTGGCTCTGCTACCATGCCTTTCTCAGTTCTTGTGATTCTTTGATTTTATTGATCTTGTGAGGATATAATATGATGCTTGAACATACATGGACCCTCTTGAGATGATTGAAGACCTTTGGAGTGGCTCAAATGGCTCAGGAATGGTTCAGATCACAAACCCTAGATGCAGATGACTTAGAAACAATGCAGTGGAGCAAAAATGCAATATGAGATGCTATGATTGAACTTATTGAAATTTTGTGATCAGGTATGAGATGTCCTATGAGATGTTCCAACACTTGACAGATTTAACCAAAACTTAAAGTGCAAGAAAATTAAACAACACTGTAGTTTGTTAACCCAGTTCAGTGTATAACCACACTTACATCTGGAGGCTACCAAGCCAGGAGGAAATCCACTATAAGTAATATTAATTCTAGACTTAAACCACCCAGTTTAATCTTTCACTTAATATCTACCCAATGCAATTTCTACCTAAGACACAACTTAGATATGAGTACCAACTCACTCCCCCTCAATCACACAGTGATCTTGTTTACAAGTTTAATAAAATTGAAGTCATCCTTCAAACAAAACAGCTTGATCTTACTTCACAGTTTCAATCAAGACACAAATACACTTTTGCTTAAAAGCTCATAAAGTGGTACAATAAAACAACCAACTACTAAAACTCAAAACACCTTATTTTGTCTTCTGAAATTTATTCTCAATTCTGAGATATTCTGTTGCTTAAATAGGTGTATGGATTTTGGGCTTTCTGTAGGTTAATCCAGTCCTAAAACGCATGCAGCTTCCACCTTGAATTAGGGTTTGTTACTTCCTAGATTTTAGGTGATTTAGTTCTTCTGATTATGCTGAAGTGTCATAACAACACTCCCTACAGATGCGCCTTATTCTGTTTTTGTCCATCCATAATTAATTCCAGATAACTTTCCTTAAATTACTCAGATCAGTTATTCATTAATTAAATCTGGTAGCAGGTTTGAGATGTCACAACATCTGTTGGGACATCCTGAAAAACTGAACTTAAATCATTTACATAATGTCCCAACATCTGGTGTAACATCCTGAATTAAGTTCTTATACTCTGTTTGATAATGTCCCAACATCTGATAGGACATTCTGAACTGAATTCAACATTTCTTGTTGGTCAAAAATTCTGCCAATTCTAAACATTTACACTTATGCACATGAAAAGATCACAAGCCATGGTGTGAATGGGTGAGGGAAAATTTGGGGTGTTTACAGCTGCCCCTATTCAAACATGAGTTAGCTGTGCAGGATGTAAGCAACGGCTTAACAGGCAAACAAGATAACTTGTGGTTGAATACCAAAGACAGTCCAAAATTTGCACTCACAAAATGAAGAAGAAAAGGGATATAGATTGTAAAGGAAAATAAAGTATAATTATAAAGTGCGGGCGACGGAGGACGACCGCCGAGAAGAGGACGACTGCTGGGGATGAAGCAGTGACGGGGATGACCGACATGATGGGGAAAATGCGGGCAAAAAAGCAATGACGGGGACGGCCGACAAGCTGGGATATAAGAGATTATGATGGGGACGACCATCAAGTAGAGCTATACGACTCTCTGGGGATTAATAATAAATGATGGGGACGGCCATCGGGTTAAGGAAATGAATGAAACAGATGATGAGGTACAGTCATCAAAGGTGAAGGACGATCACCTAGCAGGGGACGGCTGCTCTGTTGAGGATAAGATGAGGGAAGGTCATCTATTGGTGAAGGACGATCACCTGGCAAGGTATGATTTCCAAAAGTATCACGACGTAGAACGAATGTCGGATGAAAAGGTCGACGATGGGGACGACCATCGGATAAGAATTATGAAGGACGATCATCAAGAGGTGAAGGACGATCATCTAGCAGGGTACGGCTGCTCTCGAGATTTATCATGACATAGGAAGAATGTCAGATAACAAGATCAACGATGGGGACGGCCATTGGATAAAATGATGAAGGACGATCATCAAGAGGTGAAGGACGATCACCCAGCAGGGGACGACTGCTAAAAAAAATACGACATAGGACGAATGTCGGATTAGAAGGGGTTCTAATGAATAGAGACTCCTCTGGGAGTGATGAAGGATGATCATAAAGAAAATAGTTTAACAAATTTTGTTGGGGATTCTTCTGGGGAAGGGTAGACACAGACGAGTGTCTAAAATTCAAGAAAATATAAGTGTTTGACACTATGTATGGATTAAAGATGCGGACGAGCATCCTTAAGACTATGATACGGACGAGTATCAGTAGAAACAAACGCTTGACGCATGTTCAGAGATGATGATACGGACGAGTACGAACTAGTTAACAAAGAACACGGACGAGTGTCGAATCTGAGGGGATATAAGTGGTATATACAAGATACGGACGAATATCTGTATGAGTGAAAAAGTGATGAGTGAAGACACAAGAGAGTGCTTAACTTGATAGGGAGAACACGACACGGACGAGTGTCGGAAAAAGTGTATTATAAACAAGTATATGGGTCACAGAGTGTTTGGGTAACTATGCTGGGGAGGGTGACACGGACGGGTGTCAAGGAATTGTATATATATGTATCTGTGTTAGTGAGTGTAAAGGGGACGCTTTGGCTTTCTTCTGAGGTATGACACAGACGAGTGTCAAGGAGCATCTGTAGTATAAGTGTCTGTTTTCTCGGGCAATTTACTGGGGAATGATGACACGGACGAGTGCCAAGAGGAGCATGTATTTGTGAGGGAAATGCTTCGGCTCTCTGGTGAGGAATTGGGGAATGTTCTGTATGTTGTTGATGGATTGTCAGTATTTGCAAGTGTTCGATTCAGAACAGGGCTTATGATTATGTCGTATGTTTGATTGTTGCCGTAATGCTCCGTATTAAACGGAATGCTACGCTCTGTGGGAAAATATGATGCGAATGTTATGATTATGCAAAGATACCGATCCGAGATCCGGATCCCGTTGCTGAGGAGATCTCTGGCTGATCTACTTGAAATAGATGTCCCAGCTGGGGATGAGATCATTGGTAGATCTGACATATATGACTCTGCTTGGGGAAATAGATCACTGATAAACCTATCTTGGTAATGAGAGACCCAACTGGGGTTTGTAGAAGCTTTCGTTACTCTGTTGTGAGATCCTCAGGCGTTGCTCTTCTGGATAGAGGCTGAAACTCTGCGGGGAGCTGGTTCCCTGTCTAGCACTTGGCTGGGGAAGAAGAAAGATCACTGGAAGATCTTCCTAGAGATTTCTATGGGGATCCTGCTGAGGATGATACTTGACAACTCAGCTGGGGATATGAACACCTTCTGGTGCTGCTCTTCGAGGGAAATGTTGGAGAAGTGATGTCTGACAACTCTGATGGGGGAAAGCATCTCTGGTGTTGTTTGGAAGGTGTGCTGAGGAAACAATGACTTGGCAGTCTACTGGGGAGAAGCTTTCATGCCCCATGTTGCGCTTTGAAAACCCGCAATCCTGTAAAGACAAGGAAACACACAAGTACTCCGAGGTATCCCTTGCTGGATTCCATCATAGGAGTTTAGACACTCCCGGGAGTAAGTATATTTCCTACAAGCACGTATTTTTTAGAAGGGAAGCATCTGTATTCATGCAATCAATATCTTAAGGACATCGGACATTTTTGCAAACGAAAATAAAATGTACGAGATGAATCATGACTGAAAATCTGATTTTATTAATTTGAGTGCCCTGAATTGGCAAATACAGTCAAAGAAACGGATCCCCTGAAATGAGGAGATCGTTACAAATTGAGAAACAAAAAGATGCTGGCAATGTTGATGACGCTTCAAGGAGCTTCCCTTTTTGCTATGACTCGTATGACATTGACGTTCTTCTCGTCTTGCTTTCTGAAGAAAGCTGATTCTGACCGACGCTCGAACCTTTTGAAGCTTGCCATGTTGTAGGTGATACAGATGAATTCAAAATGAAGTTGTTTGCTTATTCCCTTATTTTGCGTGGATTGCCCTTTCAGATTTTCAATCCACCTGGATACCTATTTTTGCCTGAGTCGTCCAATGCGGCTTTTCAACTCAGCGGGTGTACATTTTTTATTTTAATTTCCCTTATTTTTGCCCGAGTCTTTTATTCTGTTTTTGACTCGCCGGGATGCCCTATTTTTGCCTGGACTTACATTCTGTTTTTATGTCCAGCGGGTCATTTATGCGAAGTATTTTTTAACTGCATCTGAATTCACAGGGGACAGGAAGTCTTCACCATCCATAGTACTGAGCATCAGTGCTCCACCAGAGAAAACTTTCTTTACTATGAACGGGCCATCGTAGTTCGGAGTCCACTTGCCCCTGTGGTCTGTATGAGGAGGAAGGAGTCTTTTCAGCACAAGATCTCCTACTTGGTACTCTCGGAGCCTGACTTTTTGATCGAAGGCTTTCTTCATTCTTTTCTGATACAACTGCCCATGACAAATTGCAGCTAATCTCTTCTCTTCAATCAGATTCAGTTGTTCGTATCGGGATCGGACCCACTCTGCTTCATTCAACTTAACATCCATCAGTACCCGTAGGGAGGTTAATTCAACTTCAACAGGTAGGACTGCCTCCATACCATACACAAGCTGATACGGTGTTGCCCTAGTGGATGTTCTGATTGACGTACGGTACCCATGCAAGGCAAAAGGTAGCATTTCATGCCAGTCTTTATAGGTAACTACCATCTTTTGCACAATCTTCTTGATATTCTTGTTAGCTGCCTCAACAATGCCATTCATTTTTGGCCTGTAAGGAGAAGAATTGTGGTGTTGGATCTTGAAGTCCCGACATAGTTCTGCCATCATTTTATTGTTCAAGTTGGAACCATTATCAGTAATGATCCGCTCGGGCACTCCATACCGACAGATGATATCTCTCTTCAGAAATATGGCTACCACTTGCCTGGTAACATTTGCATATGAAGCTACTTCGACCCACTTGGTAAAATAGTCAATGGCTACCAGGATGAATCTGTGGCCATTGGAAGCAGTCGGTTCAATTTTGCCAATCATATCAATGCCCCACATGGCAAAGGGCTAGGGTGAAGACATCACATTCATTGGATTCGGAGGCACATGCACTTTATCCGCATAAATCTGGCATTTATGGCATTTTCTGGCATAGGCACAACAGTCTGCATCCATTGTGATCCAGTAATAGCCTGATCTTAGCAAATTTTTAGCCATTGCATGCCCTCCAGCATGGGTACCAAAAGATCCTTCGTGCACCTCGTGCATCAACAAGTCTGCTTCTGCCCTATCAACGCATCTGAGGAGTACCATATCAAAGTTTCTCTTGTACAGGGAACCATCTGCATTTAGGAAGAAACTACCAGCTAGCCTTCTTAATGTCTTCTTATCATTGGAAGATGCCCCAGGTGGCTATGTTTGATCCTCCAAGAAGCATTTGATGTCATGGAACCAAGGCTTATCATCTTTAACAACATCTGCTGAGAACACATATGCTGGTCTGTCAAGTCTGGACACTGAGATCCGAGGCACAAAGTTGGCAGCTTTAACTTTGATCATGGATGAAATGGTATCTAGAGCATCTGCAAACTGATTTTCGTCTCGTGGTATATACTCAAGCTTGACCGTTGTGAATAAAGTCAATAACCTTCTTGTATAATCCCGGTAAGGTATCAGATGATCTTGGTGGGTGTACCATTTGCCGTTGGTTTGATTGATTACCAGAGCTGAATCTCCGAATATAGTCAAAGTCTTGATCCTGAGGTCAATGGCTTCCTCAAGAACCATAATACAAGCTTCGTATTCAGCTTCGTTGTTAGTGCAGTTGAAGGTGAGCTTTGCCGAGAAAGGCATGTGAACTCCCTTAGGTGTAATGAGTACTGCACCAACACCACGACCATTCATATTAACAGCCCCGTCAAAAATCATAGTCCATTCTTCTTCTGGGTCAGGCCCTTCAGTGTGTACAGGCTCTTCATGATCTTTTGCTTTTATGAACATGATGTCTTCATCAGGGAAGTCAAATCTCATAGGCTGGTAATCATCAATAGATTGCTCAGCGAGATAATCAAACAATACACTGCCTTTGATGGCCTTTTGGGATGTGTACTGAATGTCATATTCTGTGAGGATCATTTGCCATCTTGCAACCCGTCCGGTAAGTGCTGGCTTCTCAAAAATGTACTTAACTGGATCCATCTTTGAGATCAATAAAGTAGTGTGGGTCAACATATACTGCCTTAGTCGGCGAATAACGTTGTTCACAGTCGGTAAACGTTTTGCTTAGGTAGTAAATTGCATACTCTTTTCGACCAGACTCGTCATGCTGGCCCAGCACACACCCCATCGACTCTTCTAATAATGTCAAGTACATGATTAGAGGTCTTCCTTCAACTGGAGGCATAAGGATTGGAGGCTCCTGTAAGTATTCCTTGATTTTGTCAAAAGCCCTTTGGCAGTCTTCGTTCCACCTGACCGTTTGTTCTTTTCTTAACAGCTTGAACAAAGGCTCACAGGTTGCTGTAAGGTGAGATATGAACCGTGAAATGTAGTTCAATCTACCTAGAAACCCCCGAACTTCTTTTTCTGTCTTTGGTGCAGGCATTTCTTGAATGGCTTTAACCTTATCAGGGTCAACTTCAATCCCCTTTTCACTTACGATAAATCCTAGCAGCTTAACGGATCGCACCCCGAATGTGCATTTGTTGGGGTTTAACTTCAGTTGGTACTTCCTCAGACGCTTGAATAACTTCAGCAGATTTACCAGGTGGTCTTCTTCTGTGAGGGACTTGGCAATCATGTCATCCACATAACATTCAATTTCTCTATGGACCATGTCGTGGAATAATGTTACCATAGCCTGTTGATAAGTCGCACCAGCATTCTTCAGTCCGAATGGCATCACCTTATAACAGAACGTGCCCCAGGGTGTGATGAAAGTTGTCTTCTCCATGACTTCAGGTGACATCTTGATCTGATTGTATCCTGAAAATCCGTCCATGAAGGAGAATACCGAGAACTGAGCCGTGTTGTCGACCAATACATCAATGTGAGGTAAAGTGAAGTCATCTTTCGGGCTGGCTCTGTTCAGATCCCGGTAATCCACACACATTCTCACCTTGCCATCTTTCTTAGGCACAGGTACAATATTAGCGACCCACGGCGGATAGCTAGTCACAGCAAGGAAATCGGCGTCCCACTGCTTTTGCACCTCTTCCTTTATCTTCATTGCCATATCTGGGCGAGTACGGCGCAACTTCTGTTTTACTGGCGGGCAGTATTCTTTCAAAGGCAGCTTGTGCATGACGATGTCGGTGTCCAACCCTGGCATATCCTGATAAGACCAAGCAAAAACATCCACATACTCCCGAAGCATATCAATCAGTTGCTCTTTCACTGAATCTTGTAAGCAGGCCCCGATCTAAACCTCTTTCACGTCTTCTTCCGTACCAAGATTAACCGTTTCAATCTCCTCCTGATGAGGAGTGATAACCTTCTCCTCTTGCCTTAACAACCTGGCTAGCTCTTCAGGTAGCTCATAATCTTCTTCAACCCCTTCATCAGCTTGATTGATTGGATTGTCAAAGTCATACGAAGTCATAGCAGTGTTGTTTTCGGTGCAATCTGGAGGGCACTTTCTGCAAGGGTTTAGATCGGTTGATTTTAGTGGTCAATTTTAATCTTGTTTAGAAAAAGTGAAATGAAGTTATCATTTTGAAAAACATTGCCATTTTATTTTTTGTACAAAAAGAAAAATGAAAAACAGTGAGCGGAAAAGGAAAAGACTCATTTGCAAAAGATGTCCGATATTCATTGATTAATCCATTTGCACAAAATGACAAGATGGCCCGATTACAAAATGAGTCTTGACATCTTGGGCAAGATGCAAGACTTGATGCATGCTTAAAAATACAGGAAATAATAATTACTCTGCAGGAGCAACCCTTATAATTTCCTGGGAAGACCAGTTAAAGACTTGGCTCCCCGGGATCCTTGGACGTATCCAGCTCTCCAGGTTGCGGTCGCTTTCCTCCTCGTCTTCCAAGTTGTTCACTGCATCCGGGGTGAGCATTCCCCCGCTGACAAAATTGGGCTCTTTGGCAGCCTCTGATCGATCTTGTTGAGTTGGTCTGTAACCCAACCCAAATCTGTCTTCTTTCTTTTCCACAGGAAGCAGCCTGCCCCAGCCTTGGGCAGTACCCTCTTCAACAACCTTCCGGGCTTGCTGATAAGACGTTATGGAGGTTCCCAGTACAGCAGATGCTTCATTAATGTTCAGGGCCTCAAACCCCTGGCTCATAGTTTCATGGATCTCTCCATCCATTTCTATGTACTCGTACGTAGCCAGATGGCTAACAAAGATGTCTTCTTCCCCACAGATGGTGATGATTTGGCCTTCCCACTCGAATTTCAGCTTCTGGTGAAGGGTAGATGTAACAACGCCAGCGACATGGATCCAGGGTCTACCCAACAAACAGTTGTAGGCCGGCTGAATGTCCATCACATAGAAGGTAGTTTTGAAGGTCTGCGGGCCAATCATCACAGGAAAATCATTCTCTCCGAGCACTGATCTTTTAGAGCCATCAAATGCTCTCACCACCAAGTTACTTGGACGCAGTGCCAAGCCATCATATTCCAGCTTCACTAAGGCTTTCTTTGGTAGAACATTGAGTGAAGACCCAGTGTCTACCAGTACATGAGATAGAACAACACCTTTGCATTCCAAGGTGATATGTAAAGCCTTATTGTGGTTACGTCCCTCTATTGTTAAGTCAGCATTGGTAAAGCCCAGTCCATGACTGGTGTTTACATTGGCCACCACAGTTTCTAGCTGATTAACGGTAATCTCCTCTGGCACGTATGCTGCATGCAGGACTTTCAATAATGCATTCCTGTGAGCTTCAGAACACATCAATAGTGATAATATGGAGATTTTTGAGGGAGTTTGGTGAAGCTGATCCACCACCTTGTAATCACTTCTTTTTATGATTCTCATGAACTCGTCTACATCTTGTTCAAAAGATGTCTTCTGAGTTTCCTTGATGGTCGGCTCTTCAAGTACCACACTCTTTCCTTTTGCTTTGGCAGCAGCTTCTGCTTCAGCATTAGGTCTTTGTACTTGTGAGGCAAAAAGGCGTTCGCTTCTGGTGAAGCCTCCGCCTCCCCCAACATTATAAATTTATGGAGAAGAGTTTGAAGAATCCAAAGTGATTTTCTCCCCGTCGCAGTAAAGATCGGAGCCATAATGCCAAGGTATGGCATTACTGCTTTCATAGGGAACTGGTCCAGGCACCGTGATGGTAACTGGACTGACTGATGCAGAGGAGGGTAATGCAATGGTGTACGGATCATAGTAAATTGTGACGGGTGCCCTGGCAAGGGGTGCCACTGTTTGTTGATGAAAGTTGTTGTTTGGAGGAACATTTGATGGATCATAGTAGATGGTGACTGCTGAGACATCTTCGTTCATTTTTGTTGGCGTTGTAGAAGATTCTGCTAAAAAAGTGGATGTTGATGTTGTAGAAGAAATGGTTGTTGAAATCTGATTTGTTGAAGTGATGGACGTAGCCATTGCTGATGATATTGATGAATCGGTAGGAATGATTGTTGCTGCTGTTGTAGAAGAATCAGGAATTGTTGTCAAAGGAATTGCTGGATTTGTAGGCGCCGTTGTTGAGATCTGAAGGATTCCATCCTTGATAAGACCATCTATACCGCTTCTCAAATTATCACACCCATTGACTGCAATGTTGCAATACCCACAACCGAGCTCACACCCGGGGAACACCTGGCATTCTAGAAGCTGAGCTTTAATTTCGACCAGAGGTGTTCGAATTTGTGCAACACTGGTGATCAGAGTAGATGGCTTGTCTTCCCCAATGGCATTAATCCTTGGCCCACCATGATTAGGCATAGGATTTCTGTTGACATTCGGAGGTGGTGCGAAGTTGAGGGCCTTAGAATCCACCAGATCTTGAACTTTCATTTGCAAGGCCCTGCATTTTTCCGTATTGTGGCCTAGTGCATTGGAATGGAAAGCACACCTGGCGTTGACATCATAATTCTTCGGGAGATTGGAGGGATCTGGTGGTACCAATGTCCTTAACTCAACCAAGTTAAGTTTCAGGAGTTGTGGCAATAAGGCAGCATAAGGCATAGGGATAGGGTCAATCACCCTGTTTACCTGTGATGGTCTTTGCTGAAAGGGTCTTTGTTGTTGATTGCTATTGTTGTTATTGTAGGTTCTTTGTGGCGGATATTGAACTTGCTGTTGATAATGTGGTTGTTGTGGTTGTTGATATGCTGATTGCTGAGGAATCGAAGCTGGAATAGTGACAACTGCCACTGATCTGCGGACATACTGAGGTCTGCCCCTGCTGGCATGAATGGCGTTTGTGTCACCGGTCCTTCGAGGTCCCACAAAAGGCTTCCTGGGATTACTGACGAACTTGCACCATTATCACAAATTTTACCCATTTTTAATAGACTTTCAATTCTTTCACCGACTATAACTACGTCTGCGAAGCTGGTAGAAGAAAAGGCAGCCAACCTATCAATATACGTTCCTTGCAGGGTATTCATGAACATGTCAGCCATTTCTCTTTCCGACATGGGTGGCTGGACAGCAGCAGCAAGCTGTCTCCACCTTTGGGCATATTCCCTGAAGCTTTCTCTGGAGGATTGAGACATTCCCATTAGGAGGGTCCTGTTAGGAGCCATGTCCAAATTATATTGATATTGTCTGATGAAGGCCTCAGCTAGTTCCTTCCAGCATCTGATAGTAGCTCTGGTCAAGTGTGAATACCACTCTCTTGAAGCCCCAGTCAAGCTGTCTTCAAAATAGAACATCCACAGCTTTTCATCCATGGTATATGCTTTAAGTCTCCCCAGAAAGGACTACAGGTGAGTTCGTGGACAGGAGGTTCCATTGTATTTCTCGAAGTACGGAGGTTTGAACTTGTGGGGAATTCTTACCCCATCCACTAACCCCATATCCATTACATCGAAGCCCAAGGAGTTTTGAGACTCCAAAGATCTCAATTTCTCAGCAATTTCATCAAACCTCCTATCATAGACTTCATCACCAGCTCCCATGACAGTAAACTGCTCCTCTTGGGGGTCTTCTTGTAAGATCCTCCCCCCAATAGTATTTCCTTGCACATTACCCGGGATATTGACTTCCGGATCTAGATGAGGTCCAAATACAGGTGGATTAACATGAGGTTGTCCCCTCTCATTGTTACTTGTTCCCCCAGTCCCAGGATGAGGTTCCTCGGGGGTTTGTCTTTCTACTAATGCTCTTAGCCTTTCCTGACTCTGGGCCAAGCCAGTCATCACAGTCATGAATTGGGCCATTTGGTTTCTCATCTCCACCCTTTCATTAGCCATCTGGGTTCTGACCTCAGTCAGGTCTTGCTGCACTTGCTCCATGAGAATACTCGGAAGGTTGTTGCGAGTAGGATACCGGTGTGCACGCTTGACAGGGAACACTCTTCTGCGAGCAATATTTCCTGAATCACAACAGAGTTAGAAACAAACAAAATAAAAAAAAAACCTACAAAACAAAACAAAAGTTAGTATGCAATGCAGTATGCTTATTTGTTTTCCAAGGTATCCGGCTTGGTTCTTGGTTTTGACCTTTCCAGACCTCGAGGAAGATGCTTTGATGTTGTTGAGAAAAGAAAACCCAAATGGAAACAAACTAAAATATATTACAAATGATGAATAATACATAGTCTGTTTTTTACATCACATGCCCTTGAAGGGTCAAAATACAACACAAAAGAAAAGTACATCAAATGAAAACAACAACAATCAAAAAAGGTCAGACATCTAATCCAAACTCATCCTCCTTAACCTCCTTCAGAAGTGCCTCAGTCACTGGACCAGCTGGATGCTCTGTAATAGTCCTGATGAGGAGGTTTCTGGTGGCAATGGCAGTGGTCAGCTTTTTGTGCCTGTCCTGATCCTTTGACCTCTTCAAACCAGCCCTCAGCTTCAACTCTGAAATCTCCTTCTGGGCTGCCAACAAAGCTTCCTGCTGCTTCTTTTCATTGGCCTCTAACTGCTCAATCTTGGCTTGAGTTCTCTGATCTTCCTGAGTACGAGCTTCAATGATCCTGACCCACCTAGCCTGACTCTCCTGCAAATAGAGCCCAGTCCTAGCCTTCTGAAGCTTGGCCTCTTTACAGGCATTCTTCAATATTTGCTCCCCAACTCTTACTTTTCTGATGTAGTCCTCTGTTTTCTCAATCTTGGCCAGATGCTCCACCCTATGCTTCTCCAACCTCTCAATGTCCAGACGACCATCAATCCTCTCCCAGAGGGTCTTCTTCAGAGCCTGGGACAGATTCTCATTCCTTTCCTTCAGCTTCTCAAATTCTTCCAGGCTGACAGTGGCTGCTGGCTGTACTGTGGATGGTCCAGGTATATCCTCAATGGTGAAGGGCATTCCAGTAATCTGGGCTCTAGCATGAGACCAGTCATAGTACTGAGCTGAAGCAACATTATTGCATCTTCCAAGAATAGCCATCCCTTTTGTCTGGATGTTGTCCCAAGCCCAGGATGCTTATCTGACAGCAGCTAGATTAGGCTTTATTTCACAATACAGGGTCTCAGCTAAATCTTGCACTCTAGGAGGGTGAACCAAAGCATAGCCCAATTGTCTTTTAAACAATAAAGGATTGTAGTTGATGCAACCCTTCACTCCTATTAGAGGTACATTTGGGTACTGCCCACATCTAGTGATTATGTCCTTGCCCTTGGTGCTCTGTGTCGCTCCCGATAAATGGGAATGGCCCAAATAAAGGTACAGACGCGAACGGTCGGCGAAAGGAGATGCGAGAACACACAGGAGTGAACTCACAGGGAATGAAAAGAGTTGCCAGCTAGGCATTTTTATCCCGAAGGAAAGGTAATGCTGCATAAACCTAGAAAGATATGGATAAGACGGTTGCGAACCAGAGAGACTGAGAAAGGGGGTTGGTTACAACCTGGGAAGGTATTAGCACCCAGATTGTCCGTCGTACTCGACGGGATCCACGCTTAAAAGATTTGTGTTTTAAAGGGGTAGTGTCAGTGCAATTTGTGCATCAAAGCTGGAAAGAATGCAAGTGTCAGTGCAAAAGGGAATGTGGAGTGTATAAGTGAAGTGTCAGTGTAAGAGCAGGAGTGAAATGCTCAGGACTAAAAAGCTTAAAGAATAATGCTGGAAGGAGGGGGAATATACAGAGACTTTTGTTCGATAACCGTTAAGTTATGCCTACGTATCCTCTCGTGCAATGAGGAAGTTAGAACACCGTAGTTCGACCCAAAGAGACTGAAAGATGAATTGACTTGTGAACTGCTTACTTGTCTATGCTCAAGTGTATGACCTGTCTGGCTCAGGTGCTAACTGTCTTGCATTAGACGGAAGAAGCAAGTTCTCGTTTATGAGTGAAGGTGATGAGAAAAGAATCCCGGAGGAGACGATTATTGTTTGTTTTTGAGTTTTCAGTCTTTTATTGCTTTTGAAAGTTTGTCATAGATTAATGAGCTTAAGCCTAAACCAATGGGTTAGTAAACTCATCATATCTTCCCTCTGATTAGGGGTAATGAGAATACCTTAAGTGTGAAGTCAGCTTCTCACACTTAATCACCAGGGTGTAGGATTAAGATCATTAACCTACTTGTGATTATTTAGATGTTTTTGTGGTTTTTGTTTAGTGTTGAGTAATGAGGTTAAGCCATAATCAAGGATTAAACAGACTCATTACACCATCCTAATAGAAGGATAATAGATGAGAATGTTTAAGCTGAGGAAAGCTCCTCAACTTAATCCATGATTAGGGATTAAACTCATGACAAAACATGCCTTTGATTAGGTGGATTTTATTTAATGATATGATGATGAAGTGATTTTTATGATTTGTAAGACAACTTGAGGGGGACTTGTCCATTAACACTAGGGTTAGTCCTTCTTAACCAATTAAGGAAGAATTAGAACCCTAATGCAAGGCCCAAGTTACAAGTGTGATGTCTTGATGATTATTATGTGAATTGATTAAAGGAGTTAAACACATTAAGGGTTTAACACTTAGGATTAAAGTTATACACTCCATCCTAATAGAAGGATGCAGGCATAAGCTTAATCACAAATTCTTAAAACCTTTAAGGTTTAGTCCTTGATTATGAGGTGAGAAGAGAAGACTCAATGAGACACAAAGGTAAAAACTAAGTGGGGAGACTAATCAAAGCCCTAATCATTGTCATGCTTGGTTGTTCCTAAAGTTTGTGAGGTTTAAGAAAGAAGTCTTCAAAGGAACCACCAGGAAGCAGATGAATGGAGCAAAGAGAAGCAAAGCAACTTGCTTCATTTAAGAAGACAAGTCACTTGAAGAAAGAAAGTAAGAAGAAGAAGAATGAGCAAGCTCAATCTCAAACACAAGATAAAATGCAGCAATGATGCATAAAGGAGATGAAAAGAAAATGTGAGAAGTGAAGGCAAATTCACTTCTCCAAGTTGCTTACCACCTGAAAACTTAGTGAAAGGAATGCAATGCAATGCAAAATAAAGTGGAATGGCATGATGCAAATCAAAACCAGAAGCACATATGAGATGATAATGATGCTATGAGATGATGCAAACATGAAACAAAGCATGGGGATGATCATACAAACTTATGGATGCAAATGAAACAAGTTAAGAACCATGGACATACATGAAAAGTTATGAAGTGCAAATGGCATACAACATGGCAAATGCAAGATGCAATGATCAAACATGCTTCTAATATGTCTTAAGATGTCAAATGAATCAAATGGATGCACAAAATGCTATGGCAAGTCAAGGTATGCAAGCAAATGCAAGATGGATGCATATGGAAGCCCAAATTAGGGTTTTATGATCAATGCATCAAACAAAAACCAAAATCAGAAGCAAACATCAAGATAAAAAATTGAAAATGCAATCTAAGGAACCCTAAACCTACACAAACTCACTGCCCAAAGGAGAGGTTCCAACTCTTAAGCTAATAAAAGTTATGAATTTCCTAAAATTTCTAGGTTTTTAGGGTACCTTAACAAGAAAAATGCCAAACAAATGGAAAATGAAAGATCAAATCATGCCAATTTAATCTCACAAACTACATGCTAAACAAAATGCAATGCAAGAAGAATCAAAGTCCAACTCTCAATGGTTAGGCAGAAATGATTTTTTGAAGTTTGGATCAAAATAATGCCTTGAAATGATTTTAATTCCATGAAAAATTCTCAAAAGACATCAAGATCAAAAAAGAAATTTGGTTTGAGAGTTGGACAATGTTTCTAAATGATTATGAAGGTTTCATGAATTTTTTGGTGATTTTTAAATACCTAAAAGTATTTTTAATTAATTAATTCTCATTAATTAATTAAAAATAAACTTTTAAATGATTTAAAAATATTTTTAAATGCAAAAAATAAAAATGAAAATGTTTTTGGTTTCTGAAATTAAATAAAAGTTTGTATAAAAAATTTCAGAATTTTTGAAAAGGTTTTGCTATTTTTAAATAAATGGACAAATTAAATGAAATAAAAAGAAAATAAAATTGGATTTAATCTGAAAATGAGAAAGTATGCGCATCCAAGGGCCCAGATTCAAATTCACACGCGCGGGAGTGGACCTGGCGCGCATCTGGACGGTCTATATTCAAATTTCACTAATTATGATTAATGCCCTAATCTGAACCCTAAACAAAATCAGGTGACCGGAACAGTGTTCCGGTCATCTTCTCCGATCACCCAAAAATTCAATCTCCCTCTCCAGGCCATTTTAGAAGCTCTAACTCTCCAGAAATCATCTCTTACCCACCCCAAACACGAATCAAGCATAAAATCATGTTTAACTTCAAACACAAACACGAATCGAATCAAAGAAGTTTTTAGGTCAAACTTTCAGAACATCATAACATGCTTATTTCTTGCTCATTTTCAAAAGTAAATAGATCCCCATGATCAGTGCAACATACAGAACAATATTCTAACAAGAAATTAAAGTTCTGGAAAAATTGTTCATCATGCTACCTGAGATTGAGCTTTCGATTCAGGAGCTTTCTGGCTGGTTCTTTGGCTCAAACAAGTCCCAATGATCCTCCTTTGAAGCTTTTGACACTTAGTTGGAGTTTATGTGGCCTCTAGAGAAAGTTGGCAGAAGCTCAGGTCAAGTGTATGTTGAAATCGTGTTTTTGATTCAGGGGGTTTCAGGCCATGGTGAGGGGTGATTTGTGATCAGTGAAGTGAGTTGAGATTGTTTGTGAAGTTTGTTTTTGTGTTTGAGGCTTGTGGAGAGTGTTTCGAAGGAAAATGCCAGTTGGAGAGATTTTGTGAATCCTGTCTTGTGGGAGGTTTCAGCCTTGTGTGTCCTATGAAAATGAAGCCTTGGGATGTGTTTGTAAACTCTGGATTGGGCAGAGAGTGGTTGTGTCACTGTGGGATTGGTATGGCTTCAAGTTGCAAAAAGTCAAGCAAGTTGTACTTGGAGGTATGGGCAAGTGGCAGGCTAGGATAGGAGCATGGCTGAGTTCAGCTGTGTTTAGGGAGAACCATGGAACTTGATTTGAGATGATTCAGCAAGTTGCATAAAGTTTATGATGTGTTTTGCAAATTTCACAAGTTTTGGTCCCTTTGTGAATTCTTGAGATTCAAGGCATGAAATGTGATGCTTCTTTGATGCAAACTGACTTTTAGGTCTTGGTACATGTTTGTATGAAGATTAGAAGTGCATTTGATATCTTTAGAACACTTGATCAAGTCATTTTGCAAAATGCCTCTTTGGTGGAAACTTTGAAATTTTGTGATTTTTGCCAACTTTGATAAGTCATAACTTTTGATCCAAAATGAATTAGGTCATGTTCTTGTACTTTTTGAAAAGGGAAAGATCTATTCTACAACTTTCATGACCAAAGTTTTTCCATTTGAAGCTTTTTTGAATCAAAAAGTAAGGTTTGAAAAAGTTGCCTAAAATAGCATTTTCATTAAAAGTCAAACTTGCCCAAAAAGTCAACTTTGCAAAAGACTTGAAATTCTTCAATTGTGTGAACTTCCAACATCTTCCATGATCAAATAAATATCATGTACAATAAAAATGATGAAGAACACCCTTTGGTTGGGTCATTGGGGGCCTCAGATGCCCTGATTTTGCACTGACTTGCTTGAAAAGTCAACCCTTGATCAGATGAATTCCCCATGGAATTTCTTCATGAAAATTGATATGCATACTCCCTATACCATATAGAGACCAATAGAAACAAGAATGACCAAATAAATTGGAGTTATGGCCTCTGAAACCAAAACCCTAATTTTAGGTCATCTGTGCAGTCAAGCCTGGCTCTGCTTCCATACCATTCTCAGTTCTTGTGATTTTTTGACATTCTTGACTTTGAGAGGATGTAATATGATACTTGAACACACATGGACCCCTTTGAAGTGATTGATGGCCTTTGGAGTGGCTCAAGAAGCTCTTGGATTGCTCAGATCACCAACCTAGATGCAGATGACCTAGAACCAATGCAGTGAATCAAAAATGTGATATGAGATGGTATGATTGAGATTATGCATATGAGAATGATCACAAGCCATGGTGTGAATGGGTGAGGGCAAATTTGGGGTGTTTACAGCTGCCCCTATTCAAACATGAGTTAGCTGTGCAGGATGTAAGCCACGGCTTAACAGGCGAACAAGATAACTTGTGGTTGAATACCAAAGACAGTCCAAAAATTTGCACTCACAGAATGAAGAAGAAAAGGGATATAGATTGTAAAAGAAAGTAAAGTATATTCTAAAGTATGGGCGACGGAGGACGACCGCCGAGCAGAGGACGACTGCTGGGTAAAGAGCAATGACGGGGACGAACGACATGCTGGGAAAAGTGTGGGAAATAGAGCAATGACGGGGACGACCGACATGCTGGGGATAAAAGGGGTCATGATGGGGACGGCCATCAAGTAAAGCTGTAAAATTCTCTGAGGATTAATGAAAAATGACGGGGACGGCCATCAAGTTCATAAAGTAATGTAACCAACGATGGGGATGGCCATCGGGCTAAAAAGAAAAGGGACCACGACGGGGACGGCCATCGGGTTAAAGAATAAATGAAATAAACAGATGATGAGGTACGGTCATCAAAGGTGAAGGACGATCACCTAGCAGGGGACGGCTGCTCTGTTGGGGTTAAGATGAGGGACGGTCATCTAAGGTGGAGGACGACCACCTGGCAGGGTACGGCTGCCGAAAATATCGCGACATAGGACGAATGCCGGATAAAAGGTCAACGATGGGGACGGCCATCGGATGAGCATGACGGAGGACGACCATCAAGAGGTGGAGGACGACCACCTAGCAGGGGACGGCTGCTCTCAAGGTTTATCATGACATAGGACGAATGTCAGATAACCAAAATCAACAATGGGGACGACCATTGGATAAAATGATGAAGGACGATCATCAACAGGTGAAGGACGATCACCTAGCAGGGGACGACTGCTAAATATATCACGACATAGGACGAATGTCGGATAAAAAGGTCAACGATGGGGACGGCCATCGGATGAGCATGATGAAGGACGATCATCAAGAGGTGGAGGACGACCACCTAGCAGGGTACGGCTGCTCTCAGGGTTTATCATGACGAATGTCAGATAAAAAGAAAATTGTTTTACTGGGGAATAGTAAATACGGACGAGTGTTTACATCCAAGAAATAAAAGGTATAAGTGTTCGGTATTGTGTATAGATTAAAGATGCGGACGAGCATCCTTAAGACTATGATACGGACAAGTATCAGGTAGAAACGAAAACTGACACGTGTTCAGAGATGATGATACGGACGAGTATCAACTGGTTAACAAGGAACACGGACGAGTGTTGAATCTGAAAGGACTCTTCTGGGGAATAGTAGACACAGACGAGTGTCTATATTCAAGAAGACGAAAGTGTTTGACACGGTGTATGGATTAAAGATGTGGACGAGCATCCTTAAGACTATGATGCGGACGAGTATCGGGTAGAAACAAACGCTTGACGCATGCTCTGAGATGATGGTGCGGACGAGTACCAATGGGTTAACAAAGAACACGGACGAGTGTCGAATCTGCGGGGATGTAAATGGTGTGTATAAGTAAAATAGGTATGAGTAGTGTATATTTGAGTGTTCCACCTGTCTGGGAAAATGACATGGACGGATGTCAAGGAAATGTACATATATATATCTGTGAGTGCAAAGAGGACGCTTTGGCTTTCCGCTGGGGATACGACACGGACGGGTGTCGAGAAGTATCTGTAATATATAAGTGTTTGTTTGTAAAGAAAAGCTCGGGCGACTTTACTGGGGAATGATGACACGGACGGGTGCCACAAGGAGTGTGTATTCGTATTGGTGAATGTGAGGCAACTGCTCTTGCTAGGGAATCTGGGGGGTATTCTGTGTATTGTTGATGGATTGCTAATATTCACAGGTGTTTGATTCAAACCATGACTTATGATTATGCAACATGTTTGATTTTTGCCGTAATGCTCCGTATTAAACGGGATGCTACGCTTTGTGGGGTGAATATGATGCGAATGCCATGATTGTGCAAAAGATACCGATCCGGGATTCGGATCCCAATGTTGCGAAGATCTCTGGTTGATCTGGTTGAAGTGCACATCCCAGCTGGGGATGAGATCATTGGTAGATCTGATGAAATGATTCTGCTTGGGGGAATGGGTCAATGATAGACCTACTCCCGTAAATGAGGGACCCAGTTGGGGTCTGTAGGAGCTTTCTTCACTCTGTTGTGATTCCCTTCGTGCGTTGCTCTTCTAGATAGAGGCTGAAATTCTGTGGGGAGATGGTTCCCTGGCTTTTTGTATTTGGATGAGGAGGAGTAACGGATGGCAACTCAGCTGGGGAGAAACAACAAGTGGCAACTCAGCTTGGGAGAAAAGCACTCTGGGTGCTAAGACTGAGTGTTGACTTGCCAGCTTGCTGGGATGAAGCTTTCATGCCCCCATGTTGCGCTTTTGAACACTTGCAATCCTGTAAAGGCAGAGAAATGCACAAATAATCCCGAGGCATCCCTTACCGGATTCCGTCATAGGAGTGAGACACTCCCGAGAGTAAGTATATTTCCTGTAAGCACGTAGTTTTTATTTTTTGAGGATAAGCATCTGTATTCATGCAATCAGTATTTTAAAGATATCAGACATTCTTTGCAAATAAAATGAAGTGTACGAGGTGAAACTTGACTGAAAATCTGTTTTTATTAATTCATGTGCCCTGAATTGGCAAGATACAGTCAAAGAAACATATCTCCTGAAATGAGGAGATTGTTACAAATTGAGAAACAAAATGCTGGCAATGTTGACGACGCTTCAAGGAGCTTCCTCTCTTGCTATGACTCGTATGACTTTTGACGTTCTTCTCGTCTTGTTTTCTGAAGAAGGCTGATTCTGATAGAAGCTTGATCCTTTCAAAGCTTAATCAGTTGTAAGTGATACAGACGAATTCAGAATGCAGTTGTTCGCTCATTCCCTTATTTTGCATGGATCGCCCTTTCGGGTTTTCAATCCATCGGGATACCCATTTTTGCCTGAGTTGTCCAATGCGGCTTTTCAACTCAGCGGGTGTACACCTTTTTTGTTTATTTCCCTTATTTTTTCCCGAGTCTTTTATTCTGTTTTTGACTCGCCGGGATGCCCTATTTTTGCCTGGACTTACATTCTGTTTTTATGTCCAATGGGTCATTTTTACGCGAAGTATTTTTTAACTGCATCTGAATTCACAGGGGACGGGAAATCTTCACCATCCATGGTGCTGAGCATCAGTGCTCCACCAGAGAAAACTTTCTTTACTACAAATGGTCCTTCGTAATTTGGAGTCCACTTGCCCCTGTGGTCTGTATGCGGAGGGAGGATTCTTTTCAACACAAGATCTCCTACTTGGTACTCTCGGTGCCTGACTTTCTGATCAAAGGCTCGCTTCATTCTTCTCTGATACAACTGCCCATGACAGATTGCAGCCAATCTCTTCTCTTCAATCAGACTCAGTTGTTCGTATCGGGACCGAAGCCATTCTGCTTCGTTCAGCTTAACATCCATCAATACCCGTAGAGAGGGTAATTCAACTTCAACAGGTAGGACTGCCTCCATACCATACACAAGGTGATACGGTGTTGCCCCAGTGGATGTCCTGATTGACGTGCGGTACCCATGCAAGGCAAATGGTAGCATCTCATGCCAGTCTTTGTAGGTGACTACCATCTTCTGCACAATCTTCTTGATATTCTTATTAGCTGCCTCAACAGCGCCATTCATCTTTGGCCTCTAAGGAGAAGAATTGTGGTGTTGGATCTTGAAGTCCCGGCATAGTTCTGCCATCATTTTGTTGTTTAAGTTGGAACCATTATTAGTAATGATTCGCTCGGGAACTCCGTATCGACAGATGATATCTCTTTTCAGAAATCTGGCTACCACTTTCCTTGTAACGTTTGCATATGAAGCTGCTTCAACCCACTTGGTGAAGTAGTCAATGGCGACCAGGATGAATCTGTGGCCATTTGAAGTAGTCGGTTCAATCTTGCCAATCATGTCAATGCCCCACATAGCAAAGGGCCAGGGTGAAGACATCACGTTCAAAGGATTGGGAGGCACATGCACCTTATCCGCATATATCTAGCATTTATGGCACTTTCTGGCATAGGCACAACAGCCGGCATCCATTGTGATCCAATAATAACCTGATCTTAGCAATTTCTTAGCCATGGCATGCCCTCTAGCATGGGTACCAAAGGATCCTTCGTGCACCTTGTGCATCAACAAGTCTGCTTCTGTTCTATCAACACATCTGAGGAGTACCATATCAAAGTTTCTTTTGTACAGGGAACCATCAGTGTTCAGAAAGAAACTACCAGCAAGCCTTCTCAAAGTCTTCTTATCATTGGAAGATGCCCCAGGTGGGTATGTTTGATCCTCCAAGAAGCACTTAATGTCAAGGAACCAAGGCTTATCATCTTTGACAACATCTGCTGCGAATACATATGCTGGTCTGTCAAGTCTGGACACTGAAATCTGCGGTACAAAGTTGGCAGCTTGAACTTTGATCATAGATGAAATGGTGGCCAGAGCATCTGCAAACTGATTCTCGTCCCGAGGGATATACTCAAGCTTGACCGTTGTGAAGAAAGTCAATAACCTTCTTGTATAGTCCCTGTAAGGTATCAGATGATCCTGGTGGGTGTACCATTTGCCATTGGTTTGATTAACTACCAGAGCTGAATCTCCGAATACGGTCAATGTCTTGATCCTGAGGTCAATAGCTTCCTCAAGACCCATAATGCAAGCTTCGTATTCAGCTTCGTTGTTGGTGCAGTTAAAGGTGAGTTTTGCCGAGAAAGGCATGTGAACTCCTTTAGGTGTAATGAGTACTGCACCAACACCACGACCATTCATGTTAACAGCCCCATCAAACATCATAGTCCATTCTTCCTCCGGGTCAGGCCCTTCAGTGTGAACAGGCTCTTCATGATCTTTCGCTTTTATGAACATGATGTCTTCATCAGGGAAGTCAAATCTCATAGGCTGGTAGTCATCAATAGGTTGCTCAGCAAGATATTCAGAAAATACACTACCCTTGATGGCTTTCTGAGATGTGTACTGGATATCATATTCTGTGAGGATCATTTGCCATCTTGCAACCCGTCCGGTAAGAGCTGGCTTCTCGAAAATGTACTTAACTGGGTCCATTTTTGAGATCAATAAAGTAGTGTGGGTCAACATATACTGTCTCAGTCGGCGAGCAGCCCACGCTAAAGCACAACAAGTTTTCTCGAGCAGTGAATAACGTTGTTCACAGTCGGTAAACTTTTTGCTCAGGTAGTATATTGCATACTCTTTTCGACCAGACTCGTCATGCTGGCCCAACACACACCCCATTGACTCTTCTAATACTGTCAAGTACATTATCAAAGGTCTTCCTTCAACTGGAGGCATAAGGATTGGTGGTTCTTGCAAGTATTCTTTGATCTTGTCAAAAGCCCTCTGGCAGTCTTCGTTCCACCTAACCGTCTGTTCTTTTCTTAACAGTTTAAACAAGGGTTCACAGGTTGTTGTAAGGTGAGATATGAACCTTGAGATGTAGTTCAATCTACCTAGAAACCCTCGAACTTCTTTTTCAGTCTTTGGTGCAGGCATTTCTTGAATGGCTTTGACTTTATCAGGGTCAACCTCAATCCCTTTCTCACTTACGATAAAACCCAGCAGCTTACCCGATCGCACCCCGAATGTGCATTTGTTGGGGTTCAATTTCAGTTGGTACTTCCTCAGACGCTTGAATAGCTTCAACAGATTCACCAGGTGGTCTTCTTCCGTGAGGGACTTGGCAATCATGTCATCCACATAACATTCGATTTCTTTATGGATCATATCGTGGAATAATGTTACCATAGCCCGTTGATATGTTGCACCAGCATTCTTCAATCCGAATGGCATCACCTTGTAACAGAACATGCCCCAGGGTGTGATGAAGGTTGTCTTCTCCATGTCTTCAGGTGACATCTTGATCTGATTGTATCCTGAAAATCCATCCATGAAGGAGAACACCGAGAACTGAGCCGTATTATCAACCAATACATCAATGTGAGGTAATGGGAAGTCATCTTTCGGGCTAGCTTTGTTCAGATCCCGGTAGTCAACACACATTCTTACTTTGCCGTCCTTCTTAGGCACAGGTACTATATTAGCGACCCACGGCGGATAGCTAGTTACAGCAAGGAAACCGGCGTCCCACTGCTTTTGTACCTCTTCTTTGATTTTCATTGCCATGTCAGGGCGAGTACGGCGCAGTTTCTGCTTTACTGGCGGGCAGTCTTCTCTTAAAGGCAGCTTATGCATAACAATGTCGGTGTCCAACCCTGGCATATCCTGGTAGGACCAAGCAAACACATCCGCATATTCTTGAAGCAGGTCAATCAGTTGTTTCTTCACTGAGTCTTGTAAGCAGGCCCCGATTTTAACTTCTTTCACATCTTCATCCGTACCAAGATTAATCGTTTCTATCTCCTCCTGATGAGGAGTGATAACCTTCTCCTCTTGTCTCAACAATCTGGCTAACTCTTCAGGAAGCTCGTAATCTTCTTCAACCCCTTCATCAGCTTGATTGATCGGATTGTCAGAGTCATACGAAGTCATAGCCGTGCTGTTGTCGGTGCGGTCTGGGAGGCACTCTCTGTAAGGGTTCAGTTTGTTCATTTTAGTGATTGATTTTAATCTTGTTTTAGAAAAGTGAAATAAAGTTGTCATTTTGAAAACATTTCCATTTATTTTTTGTACAAAAAGAAAAATGGAAAAACAGTGAGCAGAAAAGAAAAAGACTCATTTGCAAAAGATGTCTGATATTTCATTGATTAATCTTGTTGCACAAAAATTACAGATGGCCCGATTACAAAATGAGTCTTGTCATTTTGGGCAAGATGCAAGACTTGATGCATGCTTAAAATATACAGGAAATAATAATTACTCTGCAGGAGTAACCCTTATAATTTCCTGGGAAGACCAGTTTGAGATACGGCTCCCCGGGATCCTTGGACGTATCCAGCTCTCCAGGTTGCGTTCATCTTCCGACTCATCTTCCAAGTTGTTGACAGCATCAGGGGTGAGCATCCCCCCACTAACAAAGTTGGGCTTCTTAGCAGCCTCTGCTTGATCTTGTTGAGTTGGTTTGTAACCCAACCCAAATCTATCCTCTTTCTTCTCCACAGGCAACAGTTTGCCCCAGCCTTGAGCATTCCCCTCCTCAACAACCTTCCTGGCTTGCTGGTAGGATGTCATGGAAGTCCCAAGTACAGCAGATGTTTCATTAATATTCAGGGCCTCAAACCCTTGACTCATGGTTTCGTGGATCTCCCCATCCATCTCAATGTATTTGTATGTAGCCAGATGGCTAACAAAAATATCTTCCTCTCCACAAATAGTAACGACTTGGCCCTCCCACTCGAATTTTAACTTCTGGTGAAGGGTAGACGTAACTGCGCCAGCGGCATGAATCCATGGTCTACCCAACAAACAGCTGTAGGCCGGCTGAATGTCCATCATGTAGAAGGTCGTTTTGAAAGTTTGTGGGCCAATCGTTATAGGCAACTCAATTTCTCCCAGAACTGATCTCTTAGAGCCGTCAAAGGCTCTCACTACCAAGTTACTGGGACGTAATGCCAATCCTTCATACTCCAGCTTCACAAGGGCTATTTTAGGTAAGACATTGAGGGATGACCCTGTGTCTACCAGTACATGTGAAAGAACTGCACCCTTACACTCCATGGTAATGTGCAAAGCCTTGTTGTGATTGCGGCCTTCTGTGGTCAAATCAGTGTTGGTAAATCCTAGTCCATTACTAGTATTAACATTTCCAACCACAGCTTCCAACTGATTGACCGTGATCTCTTCTGGCACATAAGCTGCGTGCAAGACTTTTAGTAGTGCGTTCCGATGAGCCTCGGAGCACATAAGCAATGATAGAATGGAGATCTTGGAAGGCGTCTGGTGAAGCTGGTCCACTATCTTGTAATCACTTTTCTTGATGATTCTCATGAATTCATCAACTTCTTGATCAAAAGGGGTTTTCAAAGCTTCTTTAGCAACTTGATCTTCTTGCACCGTGCTCTTCCCTTTTGCCTTGGCAGCAGCTTCTGCTTCGGCACTGTGTCTTGGAATCTGCGGGGCAAAGAGACGTCCGCTTCGAGTGAAGCCTCCACCTCCCCCCACATTGTCTATTTGTGGTGAAGAAGTTGATGATTCAAGAGTGATTTTCTGTCCTTCGCAGTATAGATCGGAGCCGTAATGCCAAGGGATGGCATTACTGCTTTCATAAGGTACTGGCCCAGGCACTGTGATAGTGACTGGACTGATGGCAGCTGCAGAAGGGACCATGATAGTCTGTGGATCATAGTATATTGTGACTGGTGCTCTGATAGGAGTGGCATTTTGTGAGTTGTAGGCAGAATCATTTGCAGGATCATAATAAATTGTAACCGTTGAGACATTCTCATTGTTTGCTGCTGATGTTGTAGGAGATACTGTTGATTGGATGGGTGTTGCTGTTGTAGGAGATTCTGAATGAAGGGGTGCTGAAGTTGTAGAAGGAATATTTGTTGATATCTGGTCCGTTGAAGTAACAGATGGAACATTTGTTGATGAGATTGAAGAGTTGTTTGGAACAATGGTTGTTGCAGTTGTAGAAGACTCGGGAACTGTTGTTAAGGAGATTGCTGGATTGGTAGGTATTGATGTTGTGATTTGAAGCAGGCCACTCTGGATGAGACCATCTATGCCATCCCTCAAGTTATCACACCCATTCACTGAAATGTTGCAATAAGCACACCCTAGCTCACATCCCGGGAACATTTGACATTCAAGGAGTTGAGCCTTAATCTCCACCAAGGGTGTCCGAATCTGGCCTACACTGGTTATCAAGTAAGACGGCTTGTCTTCCTCAATAGCGTTGATTCTGGGGCCACCATGGTGTGGCATAGGGTTCTTGTTAACATTTGGTGGTGGTGCGAAGTTTAGAGCTTTGGAGTCTACCAGGTCTTGTACTTTCATGTGCAAAGCTCTGCACTTCTCTGTACTGTGGCCAGGTGCATTTGAATGAAAAGCACATTTGGCGCTGGCGTCATAATTTCTGGGCAGACTGGCAGGATCTGGAGGTGCCAATGTCCTTAGCTCAACCAGGTTGAGTTTCAGGAGTTGTGGCAGTAATGTGGCATAGGGCATAGGGATCGGATCGATCACCCTATTGGCCTGAGAGGGTCTCTGTTGATATGGTCTTTGCTGATTGTTGTTGTTGGTGTTGTTGTAGTTTCTCTGAGGAAGATAAGGAGTTTGTTGCTGGTAATTTTGTTGTTGTGGTTGATAAGCTGGTTGAGGATGAATTGGAGCGGGAATGGTGACTGCTGCCACAGACCTATGAACATATTGGGGTCTGCCCCTGCTGGTATGGATAGCATTAGTTTCACCAGTTCTTCTTGGGCCTACAAAAGGCTTTCTTGGGTTGCTGGACGAGCTTGCACCGTTGTCAGAAATTTTGCCCATCTTTAATAGGCTCTCAATTCTTTCCCCGGCTATGACTACATCAGCAAAGCTAGTGGAAGAAAAGGCAGCTAGCCTGTCAATGTATGTCCCTTGGAGGGTGTTCATAAACATATCAGCCATCTCCCTCTCTGACATGGGTGGCTGGACAGCAGCAGCAAGCTGTCTCCACCTCTGAGCGTACTCCCGGAAGCTTTCCCTGGATGATTGAGACATCCCCATCAGGAGGGTCCTGTTGGGAGCCATATCCAAGTTGTACTGATACTGTCTGATAAAGGCCTCAGCCAAGTCCTTCCAGCACCTGATGGTTGCTCTAGTCAGGTGAGAGTACCATTCCCTTGAAGCTCCTGTTAAGCTATCTTCAAAATAAAACATCCATAGCTTTTCGTCCATGGTATATGCCTTCAGCCTCCCCAGAAAGGATTGTAAATGGGTTTGTGGACAGGAAGTTCCGTTGTACTTCTCAAAGCACGGTGGTTTAAATTTGTGGGGAATCCTGACCCCGTCCACTAGACCCATGTCCATAACATCAAAGCCCAAAGAATTCTGGGACTCCAGGGATCTTAGTTTCTCAGATATCTCATCTAGCCTTCTGTCATAGGCTTCCTCCCCAGCTCCCATTACTGTAAATTGATCTTCCTGGGGGTCTTCTTGCAGCACTCTACCCGCAGTGGCAGTCCCTTGCACATTAACAGGGATGTTGATCTCTGGATGAAGGTGGGGTCCATAGACTGGAGGATTAACATGGGGTTGAACTCTCTCATTATTGCTTGTCCCAGCAGTCCCTAGATGGGGGTCTTCCTGATTCCGCCCCTCTACCAGTGCTCTTAATCTCTCTTGGCTTTGAGCCATATTATTCATCACCTCCATAAACTGAGTCATCTGATTCCTCATTTCCAACCTCTCGTTGGCCATTTGAGTCCTGACCTCTGTAAGGTGGTGCTGTACTTGGTCCATTTGTATACCCGGAAGGTTGTTGCGGGTTGGATATCTGTGTGGACGGTTGAGTGGAAACACCCGACGTCGAGCAATAGTTCCTGAAGTCACAACAGAGTTAGTAACAATAAAACAAAAACCTACAAAACAAAACAAAAGGGTTAGTATGCAATGCAGTATGCTTATTTGTTTCCAAGGTATCCGACTTGGCACTTGGTTTTGACCTTTCCATACCCTTGAGGAAGATGCTTGTGATGTTGCTTTGAAAGAACTCAGATAAAACAAACCAACACATATATTACAAAAAGTAAATGATACATAGTCTGTTTCTTTTTACAATACATGCCCTCTGAGGGGTCAAAAATACAACATAAAGAAAAGTACATGAAATGAAAGCAACAACAAGCAAAAATCAGACACCAAGACCAAACTCATCCTCCTGAACTTCCTTTAGAAGTGCTTCAGTCACAGGGTCAGCTGGACGCTCTGTAAGGTTCCTGATAAGGAGATTCCTTGTAGTAACAGCTGCAGTTAGCTTCTTGTGCCGACTCTGGTCCTTTGACCTCTTCACACCAGCTTTAATCTTCAGTTCGGAGATTTCCCTCTGGGCTGCTAGCAGGGCCTCCTGCTGCTCCTTTGCACTAGCCTCCAGCTGCTCAATCTTGTCCTGAGTCCTCTTATCCTCCTGAGTACGGGCTTCGGTGATCCTGACCCACCTAGCCTGACTCTCCTTCAGATACAAATCAGTCCTAGCTCTCTGGAATTGGGCCTCTTTGCAGGCATTCTTCAAAATCTGTTCTCCAGCCCTTGCCTTCTTAATGTAATCCTCTGACTTCTCAATTCTGGCTAGATGATCCACCTTTAGCTTTTCTAACCTTTCAATGTCCAGCCGACCATCACTCATCTCCCAGAGGGTCTTCTGTAGAGCCTGAGTCAGATTCTCATTTCTCTCTTTCAATTTCTCAAACTCTTCCAGGCTGACAGTTGCTGGAGGTGGTGCTGTGGATGGTCCAGGCACATCTTCAAGGGTGAAGGGCATCCCAGAAACTTGAGCCCTGGCATGAGACCACTCATAGTACTGAGCTGAGGCCACATTGTTGCATCTCCCAAGAATGGTTACCCCTTTAGTCTGGACATTGTCCCAAGCCCAGGATGCTTGCCTGACAATAGCCAGATTAGGCTTGATCTCACAATAAAGGGTCTCAGTCAGATCCTGTACTCTAGGAGGGTGGACTAATGCATAGCCCAGTTGTCTTTTGAATAGCAGAGGGTTGTAGTTGATGCAACCCTTCACTCCTATCAGAGGCACATTAGGGAACCGCCCACAACTAGTAATGATGTCCCTGCCCTTAGTGCTCTGAGTGCACCACCTGATATCATCTGAGGTTAAAGTAACAAGTCTCCTAGCCCAGTTCTTTTGTTGGTGAGGGTTCAAGAATGCATCAGTCTTTGGCAAATGTTTGAGCAGCCAAGTATGGAACAAAGGAGCACAGCATCTCACCAGTCTTCCCCTTTGCTTTTCATTCCTTTGGTGGACAGAGTAGTAGAGATCCCCCAGTAAGGTGGGCACTGGGTTCTTCAGGATGAAAAGATGGATTGCGTTCTTGCTAACAAACTTAGGCTCATCTGCAAAAAGTATAACCCCATATATGCTAAGGGCTAATAATGCACAGACTGCCTTCCACTCTCCCAAGGAGGCTTTTAGAATAGCCTGAGAGGTCAAGAAATCCAAGTGGAGACCAGAGATTCCAGCCTTTGCTGTCATATATTGCCCAATCAGAGCTGGTTCTAGATACAATGATTTTGCCACCTCTTCATTACTAGGGAAAGCCATCTCAGGGTTGAAAGGGACTCCACCCCTGATAGGTACACCAATCAGTGATGAATATTCTTCCAACAAGGGTCCCAACTGAAAATTCTGGAAGGTGAAGCACCTCAGAGGGGGATCATAGAACTGCAGGCAAGTATGAATCAGGCTCCTCTGTGAAGGGTCCAAATCCATAACCACATCAAGGATTCCTCCATAATGTTCTTTGAATAGTGGTATATGGTCTGGAGTAATCAGGGTCTGAATCTTCCTGATGCTAGCCAACTCAGGCTCAAAGAAATGGTAGGAGATGTTGCTCTTTTTAGGTGCCATATTGCTGAAGAAGAGCTGAGACAGATGCTGAGAATAACACTGAAGATGGGCCACTGACAGGCTGAGACTGGTGATGCAGGTGACTGAAGCAGGTAGCTGATGGCTGAAGCAAGTACTGATGAAAATAAGTCTATGCTGATGAAGGGGTCAAAACCAAGCCAAAATATGATGGATACCCTAAAAAACAAATAAGCAAATGTTAAAATGATGCAATGATGATGTATGCAAATGATATGCAAGGGTTTGTGATTGAGCTAGATCTGATCAAGTGCTCTGATATAAGTCCAGGTGTGTTCAAGAAATCCAGATGGAGGTTCATAAGTCCAGTAACCAAGGTGGGGGACTCAAATAAAGAGTCACATGTCCAGGGTTAAAATCACAAGAACTGTTCCAAAATGGAGTACTCTTAATCAAGACAAAGTAACAGGGTATGCTGAGGTCAAGGGTACCTGCAAACCTGTAAACAGCCCAACCCCCTCACAGGTGATGTTCTAAAACAAGGATCCTCAGACTTGGATCAGTTATGAGAAGTGTAAACACTTCTAACCCGGAGGTACAGTGTTTACAATAACCATAAAAGATCCTCCTCTAATTCACCTCAGTTTCTAAAGGTCAATAGTAAAGGTCATCCAGACTTAGCAGGCTTCCCAGATAGCCCTAGCACTACAGGAAATCTGCAGCACAAAGTTCTCAAGAAGAAACCCATATCTGAACCGTGTTTCATATTCCCGCAGCAGACCTAAATGGAATGGGAAAGAACATGAACCACTCTAGCCTAGGTGTCACTCAGGTCCCAGGTATAGGACCTTAACTCTCAGTAGAACACCCACCCACCAAAGCAACAAAACAGATCCAGCCAGCACAGTATGACAATATGATATATGTAAAGCTATAAAGAAAGCAAATAAACAACTGTACATAAAGCAAAAATAAATATAGATACAAGCACGAATAGCACATAACACCCCAGTAAACACAAATCAATCAGGCGCTAGGAGGAACCCACAAAAAGAACCAGAAGCCCTGGTTACAGTATAAGGGTCCCCAGCAGAGTCGCCAAGCTGTCGCTCCCGATAAATGGGAATGGCCCAAATAAAGGTACAGACGCGAACGGTCGGCGAAAGGAGATGCGAGAACACACAGGAGTGAACTCACAGGGAATGAAAAGAGTCGCCAGCTAGGCATTTTTATCCCGAAGGAAAGGTAATGCTGCATAAACCTAGAAAGATATGGATAAGACGGTTGCGAACCAGAGAGACTGAGAAAGGGGGTTGGTTACAACCTGGGAAGGTATTAGCACCCAGATTGTCCGTCGTACTCGACGGGATCCACGCTTAAAAGATTTGTGTTTTAAAGGGGTAGTGTCAGTGCAATTTGTGCATCAAAGCTGGAAAGAATGCAAGTGTCAGTGCAAAAGGGAATGTGGAGTGTATAAGTGAAGTGTCAGTGTAAGAGCAGGAGTGAAATGCTCAGGACTAAAAAGCTTAAAGAATAATGCTGGAAGGATGGGGAATATACAGAGACTTTTGTTCGATAACCGTTAAGTTATGCCTACGTATCCTCTCGTGCAATGAGGAAGTCAGAACACCGTAGTTCGACCCAAAGAGACTGAAAGATGAATTGACTTGTGAACTGCTTACTTGTCTATGCTCAAGTGTATGACCTGTCTGGCTCAGGTGCTAACTGTCTTGCATTAGACGGAAGAAGCAAGTTCTCATTTATGAGTGAAGGTGATGAGAAAAGAATCCCGAAGGAGACGATTATTGTTTGTCTTTGAGTTTTCAGTCTTTTATTGCTTTTGAAAGTTTGTCATAGATTAATGAGCTTAAGCCTAAACCAATGGGTTAGTAAACTCATCACATCTTCCCTCTGATTAGGGGTAATGAGAATACCTTAAGTGTGAAGTCAGCTTCTCACACTTAATCACCAGGGTGTAGGATTAAGATCATTAACCTACTTGTGATTATTTAGATGTTTTTGTGGTTTTTGTTTAGTGTTGAGTAATGAGGTTAAGCCATAATCAAGGATTAAACAGACTCATTACACCATCCTAATAGAAGAATAATAGATGAGAATGTTTAAGCTGAGGAAAGCTCCTCAACTTAATCCATGATTAGGGATTAAACTCATGACAAAACATGCCTTTGATTAGGTGGATTTTATTTAATGATATGATGATGAAGTGATTTTTATGATTTGTAAGACAACTTGAGGGGGACTTGTCCATTAACACTAGGGTTAGTCCTTCTTAACCAATTAAGGAAGAATTAGAACCCTAATGCAAGGCCCAAGTTACAAGTGTGATGTCTTGATGATTATTATGTGAATTGATTAAAGGAGTTAAACACATTAAGGGTTTAACACTTAGGATTAAAGTTATACACTCCATCCTAATAGAAGGATGCAGGCATAAGCTTAATCACAAAGCCTTAAAACCTTTAAGGTTTAGTCCTTGATTATGAGGTGAAAAGAGAAGACTCAATGAGACACAAAGGTAAAAACTAAGTGGGGAGACTAATCAAAGCCCTAATCATTGTCATGCTTGGTTGTTCTTAAAGTTTGTGAGGTTTAAGAAAGAAGTCTTCAAAGGAACCACCAGGAAGCAGATGAATGGAGCAAAGAGAAGCAAAACAACTTGCTTCATTTAAGAAGACAAGTCACTTGAAGAAAGAAAGTAAGAAGAAGAAGAATGAGCAAGCTCAATCTCAAACACAAGATAAAATGCAGCAATGATGCATAAAGGAGATGAAAAGAAAATGTGAGAAGTGAAGGCAAATTCACTTCTCCAAGTTGCTTACCACCTGAAAAGTTAGTGAAAGGAATGCAATGCAATGCAAAATAAAGTGGAATGGCATGATGCAAATCAAAACCAGAAGCACATATGAGATGATAATGATGCTATGAGATGATGCAAACATGAAACAAAGCATGGGGATGATCATACAAACTTATGGATGCAAATGAAACAAGTTAAGAACCATGGACATACATGAAAAGTTATGAAGTGCAAATGGCATACAACATGGCAAATGCAAGATGCAATGATCAAACATGCTTCTAATATGTCTTAATATGTCATATGAATCAAATGGATGCACAAAATGCTATGGCAAGTCAAGGTATGCAAGCAAATGCAAGATGGATGCATATGGAAGCCCAAATTAGGGTTTTATGATCAATGCATCAAACAAAAACCAAAATTAGAAGCAAACATCAAGATAAAAAATTGAAAATGCAATCTAAGGAACCCTAAACCTACACAAACTCACTGCCCAAAGGAGAGGTTCCAACTCTTAACCTAATAAAAGTTATGAATTTCCTAAAATTTCTAGGGTTTTAGGGTACCTTAACAAGAAAAATGCCAAACAAATGGAAAATGAAATATCAAATCATGCCAATTTAATCTCACAAACTACATTCTAAACAAAATGCAATGCAAGAAGAATCAAAGTCCAACTCTCAATGGTTAGGCAGAAATGATTTTTTGAAGTTTGGATCAAAATAATGCCTTGAAATGATTTTAATTCCATGAAAAATTCTCAAAAGACATCAAGATCAAAAAATAAATTTGGTTTGAGGGTTGGACAATGTTTCTAAATGATTATGAAGGTTTCATGAATTTTTTGGTGATTTTTAAATACCTAAAAGTATTTTTAATTAATTAATTCTCATTAATTAATTAAAAATAAACTTTTAAATGATTTAAAAATATTTTTAAATGCAAAAAATGAAAATGAAAATTTTTTTGGTTTCTGAAATTAAATAAAAGTTTGTATAAAAAATTTCAGAATTTTTGAAAAGGTTTTGCTATTTTTAAATAAATGGACAAATTAAATGAAATAAAAAGAAAATAAAATTGGATTTAATCTGAAAATGAGAAAGTATGCGCATCCAAGGGCCCAAATTCAAATTCACACGCGCGGGAGTGGAACTGGCGCGCATCTGGACGGCCTATATTCAAATTTCACAAATTATGATTAGTGCCCTAATCTGAACCCTAAACAAAATCAGGTGACCGGAACAGTGTTCCGGTCATCTTCTCCGATCACCCAAAAATTCAATCTCCCTCTCCAGGCCATTTTAGAAGCTCTAACTCTCAAGAAATCATCTCTTACCCACCCCAAACACGAATCAAGCATAAAATCATGTTTAACTTCAAACACAAACACGAATCGAATCAAAGAAGTTTTTAGGTCAAACTTTCAGAACATCATAACATGCTTATTTCTTGCTCATTTTCAAAAGTAAATAGATCCCCATGATCAGTGCAACATACAGAACAATATTCTAACAAGAAATTAAAGTTCTGGAAAAATTGTTCATCATGCTACCTGAGATTGAGCTTTCGATTCAGGAGCTTTCTGGCTGGTTCTTTGGCTCAAACAAGTCCCAATGATCCTCCTTTGAAGCTTTTGACACTTAGTTGGAGTTTATGTGGCCTCTAGAGAAAGTTGGCAGAAGCTCAGGTCAAGTGTATGTTGAAATCGTGTTTTTGATTCAGGGGGTTTCAGGCCATGGTGAGGGGTGATTTGTGATCAGTGAAGTGAGTTGAGATTGTTTGTGAAGTTTGTTTTTGTGTTTGAGGCTTGTGGAGAGTGTTTCGAAGGAAAATGCCAGTTGGAGAGATTTTGTGAATCCTGTCTTGTGGGAGGTTTCAGCCTTGTGTGTCCTATGAAAATGAAGCCTTGGGATGTGTTTGTAAAGTCTGGATTGGGCAGAGAGTGGTTGTGTCACTGTGGGATTGGTATGGCTTCAAGTTGCAAAAAGTCAAGCAAGTTGTACTTGGAGGTATGGGCAAGTGGCAGGCTAGGATAGGAGCATGGCTGAGTTCAGCTGTGTTTAGGGAGAACCATGGAACTTGATTTGAGATGATTCAGCAAGTTGCATAAAGTTTATGATGTGTTTTGCAAATTTCACAAGTTTTGGTCCCTTTGTGAATTCTTGAGATTCAAGGCATGAAATGTGATGCTTCTTTGATGCAAACTGACTTTTAGGTCTTGGTACATGTTTGTATGAAGATTAGAAGTGCATTTGATATCTTTAGAACACTTGATCAAGTCATTTTGCAAAATGCCTCTTTGGTGGAAACATTGAAATTTTGTGATTTTTGCCAACTTTGACAAGTCATAACTTTTGATCCAAAATGAATTAGGTCATGTTCTTGTACTTTTTGAAAAGGGAAAGATCTATTCTACAACTTTCATGACCAAAGTTTTTCCATTTGAAGCTTTTTTGAATCAAAAAGTAAGGTTTGAAAAAGTTGCCTAAAATAGCATTTTCATTAAAAGTCAAACTTGCCCAAAAAGTCAACTTTGCAAAAGACTTGAAATTCTTCAATTGTGTGAACTTCCAACATCTTCCATGATCAAATAAAGATCATATACAATCAAAATGATGAAGAACACCCTTTGGTTGGGTCATTGGGGGCCTCAGATGCCCTGATTTTGCACTGACTTGCTTGAAAAGTCAACCCTTGATCAGATGAATTCCCCATGGAATTTCTTCATGAAAATTGATATGCATACTCCCTATACCATATAGAGACCAATAGAAACAAGAATGACCAAAAAATTGGAGTTATGGCCTCTGAAACCAAAACCCTAATTTTAGGTCATCTGTGCAGTCAAGCCTGGCTCTGCTTCCATACCATTCTCAGTTCTTGTGATTTTTTGACATTCTTGACTTTGAGAGGATGTAATATGATACTTGAACACACATGGACCCCTTTGAAGTGATTGATGGCCTTTGGAGTGGCTCAAGAAGCTCTTGGATTGCTCAGATCACAAACCCTAGATGCAGATGACCTAGAACCAATGCAGTGAATCAAAAATGTGATATGAGATGGTATGATTGAGATTATGCATATGAGAATGATCACAAGCCATGGTGTGAATGGGTGAGGGCAAATTTGGGGTGTTTACACTCTGGGTGCACCATCTGATGTCATCTGAAGTCAAAGCAATGAGCCTCTTGGCCCAATTCTTTTGTTGGTGGGGATTCAGGAATGCATCTGACTTAGGCAAGTGTTTGAGCAGCCAGGTGTGAAACAGAGGAGCACAACATCTCACCAACTTTCCTCTTTGCTTCTCATTCCTCTGATGAATGGAGTAATAGAAATCTCCCAGCAAGGTGGGTACTGGGTTCCTCAGGAGGAAAAGATGAATGGCATTCTTGCTGATAAATTTGGACTCATCTGCAAACAGTATAACCCCATATATGCTGAGGGCTAACAATGCACAGACTACCCTCCATTCTCCCAAAGAGGCCTTCAGGATGGCCTGAGAAATTAAGAAATCCAAGTGCAAACCAGGGATCCCAGCCTTTGTTGTCATATTCTGCTCAATCAAAGTAGGCTCCAGGTACAGTGCTTTTGCCACTTCTCCATTGCTGGGAGAAGTCATCTCTGGGTTAAAGGGGACTCCACCCCTGACAGGTACTCCAATCAATGATGAAAACTCCTCCAACAGAGGTCCTAGCTGAAAGTCTGGGAAAGTGAAGCATCTCAAAGGAGGGTCATAAAACTATAGGCAGGTGGGTCCAGGTCCATAACCATATCAAGGATACCTCCATAATGCTCTCTGAATAATGGGATGTGGTCAGGGGTGATAAGTGACTGGACTTGCCTGATACCAGTCAACACAGGCTCAAAGAAATGATATGATATGTTGCTCTTCCTGGGTGTAGCCATGAATGCTGATGAAGAGCTGAAGACAAGTGCTGATGAGAATCAAGACTGATACTGGAGATGAGCCACTGATAGGCTGATGCTGGTGATGATGAAGACAACTGAGGCAGTCAACAACTGGAGCAGAGGTCTATGCAGAAGAAGGGGTCAAAACCAAGCCAGATATAATGTGGATACCCTGAAAAACAAATAAACAAATGTTAAATGATGCAAATGATGAGTATGCAAATGATATGCAAGGGTTTGTGATCAAGCTGGATCTGATTATCTGTCTTGATATAAAGTCCATGTATGTTCAAGAAGTCCAGATGGAAGTTCAGAAATCCAGTAACCAAGGTGGGGGACTCAAATAAAGAGTCACATATCCAGGGTTAAATCACAAGAACTGTCCAAAATGAGGTACTCTTAAACCAAAACAAGTAACAGGGTATGATGTGGTCAAAGGGTACCTGCAAACCTGCAAACAACCCAACCCCCTCACAGGCAGTGTTCTAAAACAAGGATCCTTAGACTTGGATCAGTTATGAGAAGTGTAAACACTTCTAACCCGGAGGTACAGTGTTTACAATAACCATAAAATATCCTCCTCTAATTCTCCTCAGTTTCTGAAGGTCATAATAAAGGTCATCCAAACATAGCAGGCTTCCCAGATAGCCCTGGCACTACAGGAAATCTGTAGCACAGAGTTCTCAAGAAGAAACCCACATCTGAACCGTGTTTCATATTCCCGCACCAGACCGAAATGGAATGGGAAAGAACATGAACCACTCTAGCCTAGGTGTCACTCAGGTCCCAGGTATAAGACCTTAAACTCTCAGTAGAACCCCACCCACCAGGACAGAAGAACAGATCCAGCAATGATAATGACAGTATGAAATATAAAAACTGTAAAGAAAGCAATAAATAAGGCTGTACATAAAGCAATAAATAAAGCAACTATACAAACACAATTAGCACATAACACCCCAGTAAACACAAATCAAACAAGCGCTAGGAGGAACCCACAAAAAGAACCAGAAGCCCTGGTTACAATATAAGGGTCCCCAGCAGAGTCGCCAAGCTGTCGCTCCCACCAGATGAGGCCAGGTCAAATGGGGTACAGACGCGAACGGTCGGCGAAAGGAGAGAGAACACACAAGGGTGAACTCAAGAGAAAGAGTCGTCAGCTAGGCATTTTTATCCCGGAGGAAAGGTAATGCTGCATAAACCTAGAAAGATATGGATAAGACGGTTGCGAACCATAGAAACTGAGAAAGGGGGTTGGTTACAACCTGGGAAGGTATTAGCACCCAGATTGTCCGCCGTACTCGACGGGATCCACGCATAAAAGATCTGTGTTTTAAAGGGGTAGTGTCAGTGCAATCTGTGTATCAAAGCTGGACAGAATGCAAGTGTCAGTGTAAAAGAAAAAGTGAAGTGTATAAGAGAAGTATCAGTGTAAGAACAGGAGTATAAAGCTCAAGACTATGAGGCTTAAAGAATGATGCTGGAAGGAGGGGGAATATACAGAGACTTTTGTTCGATAACTGTTAAGTTATGCCTACGTATCCTCTCGTGCAATGAGGAAGTCAGAACACCGTAGTTCGACCCAAAGAGACTGAAAGATAAATTGACTGGTGAACTTCTTACTTGCGTATGCTCAAGTGTATGACCTGTCTGGCTCAGGTGCAAACTGTCTTGCATAAGACGGAAGAAGCGAGTTCTCGTTTATGAGTGAATGAGATGAGAAAAGAATCCCGAAGGAGTCGATTATTGTTTGTTTTTGTGTTTTCAGCCTTTTATTTCTTTTTGAAGTTTGTCATAAGATAGTGAGCTTAAGCCTAAACCAAGGGTTAGTAAACTCATCACATCCTCCCTCAGATTAGGGGTAATGAGAATACCTTAAATGTGAAGTAAGCATCTCACACTTAATCACCATGATGTAGGATCAAGGATTTAATGGACTCATTACACCATCCTAATAGAAGGATAATAGATGACAACATTTAAATTGAGAAAGGCTCCTCAACTTAATCCATGATTAGGGATTAACCTCATGACAAAAAAAAACCTTTATTACAGTGGATTTTAGTTAATGATAAGGTTAAGAGGTGGATTTTATGGTTTGTAAGACAACTTGAGGGGGACTTGTCCATTAACACTAGGGTTAGTCCTTCTTAACCAATTAAGGAAGAATTAGAACCCTAATGCAAGGCCCAAGTTACAAGCTTGATGTCTTAGTGATTTATTAGATGGATTGATTAAAGGATTTAAACACATTAATGGTTTAACACTTAGGATTAAAGTTATACACTCCATCCTAATAGAAGGATGCAAGCATAAGCTTAATCACAAAGCCTTAAAACCTTTAGGGTTTAGTCCTTGATTATGAGGTGAGAAGAGAAGACTCAAAGATGACACAAAGGTAAAAGCTAAATGGGGGACTAATCAAACCCTAATTGTTATCATACTTGGAGATCCTAGGGTTTGTGAGGCTTAAGAAAGAAAGAATCTTCAAAGAGCCACCAAGGAAAGAAGCAGATGAAAGGAGAAAGAAACAGAGAGAAGCAAAACAACTTGCTTCATTTAAGAAGACAAGTTGCCTGAAGGAAGAAAGTAAGAAAGAGCATGAATGAACAAGCTCACTCAAAGACAAGATAAAATGTAGCAATGATGCAAGATAGGGATAAGAAGAGATTGTGAGAAGTGAAGGCAAATTCACTTCTCAAAACAACTTACCACCTGAAAAGTTAGCAAAAGAAATGAAATGCAATGAGAATGAGATGAATTGCCATGATACAAACCAAAGTCAGAAGCATAAACATGACTTCAATGATGCTAAGAGATGATGCAAACACATGTCAAGAGTTGTGGATGATCATATAAGGATGAGGATGCAAATGAAGCATGCTTTGAACCATGGAAGTTCATGAAAGTTTATGAAATGATATGAATGCATAACATGGCAAATGAAAGATGCAATGATCAAACATGATTCTAATATGTCCTAAGATGTCTTATTAATCATGTGGATGCACAAAATGTCATGGTGAGTTCTTAAATGCAAGCAAATGAGAGATGGATGCAAAAGAAGGCACAAATTAGGGTTTACATACAACATGCAATGCAAAAATTCAAAACCAGAAGCAAATGACAAGATAAAAAATTGAAAATGGGACCAAAGGAACCCTAACCCTACACAAGTTCACTGCCCAAAGGAGGGGACCTAACTCCTAACCTAGTGCAAGTTATGAATTTCTCAAGTCAATTAGGGTTTTGGGATACCTCACAATGAGAAATGCTAAACAAATTGAAAATGAAATATGAATTCAAACCAAATTTATCCTATAAACTACATGTTATGAAGGATGCAATGTAAGAAGAACCATCATCAAACTCTCAATGGTTAGGCAGAATGGATTTTTCCAAGTTTGAACAAAAATATTGCCTTTACATGAATTTAATTCCAATAAAAATTGTCAAAATGCATCAAGAGCCAAAAAGAAATTTGTTTTGAGAGTTTGATAATGTTTCTAAATGTTTCGAAATGCAATGTGAATTTTTTGGTGATTTTTAAATACCTAAATGCATTTTTAATTAATTAATTTTCATTAACTAATTAAAAATAAACATTTAAATGATTTAAAATTAATTTTTAAAGCAAAAAATAAAAATAAAAATATTTTTGGGTTCTGAAAAATAATGAAATGTTTGACAAAAATTTTCAGAATTTTTAAATGTTTTTTACTATTTTAAATAATTCGTAGAAGTTAAATACAAAATAAATGAATTAAAAATGAAATTATGAGAAGTATGCAAGATCCATGACTGAGATTTAAATGAAAATGGAGGAAATTGACCGGCGCCAGATCATGTGGCCCAGATTCAAACTGGCTGAAATTAAAATTAAACCTAATTAATTATGTTAATGACGTGGATTAGGGCTTAATGGGGTGATCTGAGCCACACAAACGCGCGGGAGTCAACACGGGTCAACTGAATCCATGGTTCACATTCAAAGTTGGCTAATTACTCAGATTAGGGTTAATGACCCTCGGGTGGCCGGAGAAGACTTCCGGTCGTCTTCTCCGGCGAGACTTTCATCCTATCTCTCTCAAAACCTCACTAAAACGTGCCAAAATCTCCAGATTCGCTCAACCAAACATCTTAAACAAGAATCCAACAACAAAATCTATTTATTTTTCATGAATAAAGAGAAACAAGCAAAAATCATTTTCACGGGCAAAGTTTCAGACAGACCATACATCCTCATCTCTTCATCATTTTCAAAAATTCAAAGCTCATTGCATTCAGGGGAGCATGTAGATCATTTCAATAACTTAAAACAAGGTTTCTGGAAAAATGACTTTTCAAAGCTACCTGAAGTGAAGCTTTCAGTTTGGAGCTTTCAGACTGCCTCCTTGCTTCAAAGCTCCTCTAATGGTCTCCCTGAAGATGCTTTGAGGTTTAGTTGGAGTGTATGGTGGCTGATTTGTGAGATTGATGAAGTTCTGTCCAAGGAAGTGGAAAATCGTATTTCTGTTTCAGGGACTTTCAAGGCAAGATGAAGGGTGGTTTATGCTCTATGAAGCTTTTCTGAATGGATGGTGAAGTTGGTTTTGAGGTTTTATGTATGTGTGATGAGATTCGAAGGAAAATGCATAAGAGGTGAGTTTTGAGGATGCTGACTTGTGGGAGAGATCAGGCTGTGTTGTGTGTTGTGTTGAGTTCCTTTTGGTACATGTATCAAGTTGGGATAGGTCAGAGAGTTGTTGTTGGCCTATGTTGATTGGTATGGTCCATTTTGCCAAAAGTCAACTTTTGTGTAAGAGGAGGTATGGGCTGGTTCAGTCATGGTACAAGGGCATGGCTTGGCTCAGCTGTGATCAAGGAGAACCATGTAAATGGATTTGAGGCAATGCAGCAAGTGGATTTGAGTTTATGTGAGGTTTTGTAATTTCACAAAGTTTTGGCCCTTTTGAAGTTTCTTAAAGATCAAGGCATGAAAATGAACAATTCTTTGGTGCATTCTGATTTTTAGGTCATGGTTCATGTTTGTGTAATTCATAGAAGTCCATTTGAAGTCACATTTTGCCTTGGCATGAGGTTTTGCAACTTTGCCTCTTTGGTGTAAAACATGAAATTATGTGATTTTTGCCAACTTTGACAAGCCATAACTTTTGATCCAAAATGAATTAGAATGAGTTCTTGTACTTTTTGAAAATGGGAGGATCCATTCTACAACTTTCATGACCAAAGTTTTCTCATTTGAGGCATTTTTGAATCAAAAAGAGAAGGTTGAAAAACTTTCCCAAAATGGCAAGTTTTCAATACAAGTCACTTTCCCAAAAAGGCAACTTTGCAAATGGCTTGAAATTCTCCAATTTTGTGAACTTCTAACATCTTCTATGATCAAATAAAGATCATACACATTCAAAATGATGGAGAACACCCTTTGGTTGGGTCATTGGGGGCCTCAGATGCCCTGATTTTGCACTGACTTGCTCAAGAAGTCATCCTATGATCAGATGCCTTCCTCATTGAATTTCTTCATGAAAATTGATATGCATGATCCTTATAACATATAGAGACCAATAGAAACAAGAATGACCAAAATTTTTGGAGTTATGGCCTCTGAAACCAAAACCCTAATTTTAGGTCATCTGTGTAGTTAAACCTGACTCTGCTTCCATGCCTTTCTCAGTTCTTGTGATTCTTTGATTTTCTTGATCTTGTGAGGATATAATATGATGCTTGAACATACATGGACCCTCTTGAGATGATTTAAGACCTTTGGAGTGGCTCAAATGGCTCAGGAATGGCTCAGATCACAAACCCTAGATGCAGATGACTTAGAAACAATGCAGTGGAGCAAAAATGAAATATGAGATGCTATGATTGAACTTATGCACATGAAAAGATCACAAGCCATGGTGTGAATGGGTGAGGGAAAATTTGGGGTGTTTACAATACCCATTTTTGCCTAAGTCGCCATTTTTGGTTTTCGACCTATCAGGTTCTATTTTGGCATAATATTTTTTGACTGCATCAGAATTCAACAGGTGTTTCTATTGTTCACCATCCATAGTTGTGAGGATTAGGGAACCTCTGGAGAATGCCACCTTCACAACATATGGGCCTTCATAGTTAGGACTCCACTTTCCATGCATGTATTTGTGGACTGGCAAGATTTTCTTGAGTACAAGATCTCCTTTGAATTCTCGAAGACGGACTTTCTTGTCAAATGCTCTCTCGATACGCTTCTAGTAAAACTGGCCATGGCACATGGCGGTCATTCTCTTTTCATCAATGAGGTTCAGTTGGTCATATCAGTTATGGACCCAATCAGCTTCTTCCAGTTTGGTTTCCATCAAGATTCTCAAAGATGGTAGACTTCAATAGGGAGGACTGCATCCATCCCATACACCAGAGAGAAAGGGGTTGCCCCTGTTGAAGTGCGAACTGATGTTTTATATCCGTGTAAGGCATACGGTAATATCTTGTGCCAGTCTTTGTAAGTTCTCACCATCTTCTACAAAATCTTCTTGATGTTCTTATTCGCAGCTTCAACGGCTCCATTCTTCTTCGGACGGTAAGGAGAAGAGTTATGATGTTCAATCTTGAATGTCCCACACAACTCTTTCATCGTCTTGTTGTTCAAATTGGTCCCATTATCTATGATGATCCGGTTTGGGATTCCATAACGGCAGATAATTTGGTTCTTGATGAAACGGGCAACTACTTGTTTTGTCACATTGTAGGAAGCTGCTTCTACCCACTTGGTAAAGTAATCGATTGCAACCAAGATAAACTGGTGACCGTTGGAAGCTTTAGGCTCAATTTCCCCTATCATATCAATGCCCCACATTGAGAAAGGCCAAGGTGATGACAAAACATTCAAAAGGGTCGGAGGCACGTGCACCTTGTCGGCATAAATCTGGAATTTATGACACTTCCTGGCATATTTGAAACTATCTGATTCCATGGTCAACCAGAAGTATCCAACTCTCAAGATCTTCCTAGACATGGCATGTCCATTGGCATGTGTTCCAAATGATCCTTCATGGATTTCTCTTATCAACAAGTCTGCTTCACGTTTGTCCACACATCTGAGCAGAACCATATCATTATTTCTCTTGTAAAGCACATTGTTGCTAAGGAAAAACTTGGATGCCAATCTTCTCAGAGTCTTCTTGTCTAGAGTTGTTGCATCCGCTGGGTACTCCTGATTTTGCAAGTAGTTCCTGATGTCATAAAACTATGGTTTCTCATCAGTTTCTTCTTCGACCTGCAGACAGTATGCTGGTGTAGTTTTTAGCTCGATTATAATGAGCGGAGCTTCATTTAGAAATCTGACTTGAAACATAGAGGCCAACATAGCCAAGGCATATGCTATTTGATTCTCGGCCCTCAGAACGTGATGGAAAGTGACTTCGTCAAAGTATTTGATCAATTCCATAGTGTGGGCACGATACAGGATCAACTTCTCATCACGGGTTTCCCATTCACCTTTGACTTGGTAAATCACCAAAGCTGAGTCTCCATATACTTCAAGGATCTTGATTCTGGTATCAATTGAAGCTTCGATACCCAAAACACATGCTTCATACTATGCGATGTTGTTTGTACATTCAAAACATAATCTGGCTGTGAAAGGAGTATAACCACCATCAGGATTCATCAAAACAACTCCCACACCATGCCCCATGTAATTAGAGGAACCATCAAACATTATCTTCCAACGAGATCCTGGCTTTGGACCTTCATCTGGATCTAGAACTTCACATTCCTTTACCAACATAATGTCCTCGTCTGGGAAATCAAATTTCAAAGGTTCATAGTCTTCAACAGGTTGGTCAGCAAGGTAATCAGACAAAACATTGCCCTTGATAGACTTCTGGGTTACATATTGGATGTCGTATTCAGATAACAGCACGTGCCAACGGGCAAGTCTTCCAGTTAAAGTAGGCTTCTCAAAAATGTACTTTATTGGATCCATTTTCGAGATCAACAAAGTAGTGTGACAAATCATATACTTCCTGAGGCATCGGGCAGCCCATGCAAAAGCACAAAAAGTCTTCTCTAAGAGTGAATATCTGTTTTCACAATCTGTAAACTTCTTACTTAAGTAATAAATGGCATGTTCGTTGCGACAAGTTTCATCCTGTTGGCCTAAAACGCAACCCATAGATCCCTCAAGTACAATCAGATACATGAAGAGAGGCTTCCTGGAGTAGGTGGGATTAAGATAGGAGGTTCCTGTAGATAAACCTTAATCTTCTCAAAAGCATGTTGACAATCAGAGTTCCACTCAATTGCTTGATCCTTTTGGAGCAACTTGCACAAGGGCTCACATGTAGCCGTCATGTTAGAAATAAATATGGAGATGTAGTTCAATCTTCCGAGGAAACCTCTGACTTTCTTTTCTGTTTTGGGAGCTGGCATCTCTTGAATTGCTCTAACCTTGTGTAATACCTCAAAATTTTCCCTCTCATATCCTCAACATTTTGCATATCATTTAGCAGACATAAGTTCACAAATAACCAACAACATTGCATCATGTGTAGCATAACTGAGGCATAAGTATGTGATCAATGATTGGAGCAACTGAAGGATATACAAAGGCAATCAAAGGGTCACAAAGCTTCTCAACATCATGCTAAGGGTCCACAACATCCCACAAGTTCTTATTTGAAGCCACAAGTCATGGAAAGTTTTGGTTTAATCAAAGAAGGCAAGCAGTGCAACATCTCCTAGGGAAAAGATCCAAATTAGGGTTTCAATTGTGAAGGGATTTTCCATGAATTTTTGAGCAAAAGTGGATTCCATTGTGTTCTATATGAAAACAAGTACATAGGGTTCAAATTTCATCCACAAATTCATTTTGGAAGAGGTTCAATTGGGCAGATGATTGAAAATCAAGAATTTGGGGAAAAGTCAACCATGCTGAAGAAAAAGTCAACTCCTGACTCTTTTGAGATCAAAATCATGAAATTAGGGTTACAAGGATCCTATGTTTCAAATTTGATCAATAAATGATGGAGGAATCAAGAGAAATCTAGAAAACCAAAACTTACCATTTTTGAAAAATTAGGGTTTCCAAAAATTGCAAGTTTTGGCCATTTTTGCAGCTACTTTGAATGAGGCCTTCTCCCAAAATATGAAAGATATGAAAATTCTACTTGGAACCAATTAAAGAGGGCATATTGAGCTTCAAATCCATAGGTGGAACTCTTCCATAGCATCAAAAATGAGTGAGATATGATCTTGCTAAGTTTGAACAATTCAAGGCTCAAGACAAGTCATGGGCATGGCACAGGCAGGCCAGCGTGCGCCCTGCCTGGCATTTCATCAAACATGTGGAGGTCAGAATGTCAAGCCATTTTTATCGGTCAAAAACACTTCAAATTAATTTTTGGTGAACTACAAAGTTGTTCCTTGATGTAATCCCTAAGGGTTTGGTGTTCAAAGATTTTTCATTTGAGCATGTCTTCTTGGGCTATTTGAGGGTCAATGAGGAGAGGTTGCAACTGGCCAGCCATAGGCCCATGGGCACCAGGCATGCCAAATTTGTGCAGGCCAATATGCATTTTGTTGGCATGCTATCCAATGTCCCTTTTAAGATGATTAGAGGTCATCATCCATTATGATCCAAACACCAAACTTGTTCTATGATCCCTCCCCTTCATCTTGAGCCCAAGAATTACTTGAATTGGTTGCTTGAGAGGGAAGAAATCTCCCATTGAAAGTCATGATTCTCAACTGTTTGCTTGGATGGTAAGGCATTACGCATAACTTCACCTCAGTTCATTTTAATTGGCATTATTCATCACATTCAGATCAAAGGCATTGTTATAAGAAGATGTAATCTCATGAATGCATCTCCACACCATTTCCATGCACTTCACAACTTGCTAGACTATGCTTCTTGCTGTGCACCTCATGAAACTTATGCCAAATCACAATGCACTGCAAGTTATGGTCAGAAGATCATGTTACTCATTTCCATGCTTTGATCCACATCATAAACTTCATGAAGCTTAAAGCATGTGATCCAGCTCAAGTGGAAGTTTCTGGATGTTACAGCAGGCATAACTGTCATAACTGCCTCACTCATTTAACCTCACTTACTCAGTTAACTCAAGGCATCATTAACCATGGTTAAGGGTTCTATAAAGCAAGGTCATCACTGCAGTGCAAGGTTCAACTTCATTTCATCACAAAAACACCAAAATTTGCAAAGTTTTCTCTCTGAAATTTAACCTTGCAAATGGATTCGAGCAAGCTTCATCATCATTGATCTGGATCCATTCTTCCTCCATTGATAATCTCCACCATCTCAAGCTCAATCACCATGGATTGCATAGCCTGAAGCTTCAAGATCAAGGATTGCACATTGTTGATCTTCATTGCATTTTGGATTCAAACTCCTCAAATTTCCACAATCTGGCTTCATTCAACCTCAATCCATCATCAGCATCATCTCAATCTCAAGATCCATGGAAGGCATAACTTGAAACATCAAGGAATCAACACTGCATAACATTGATCTTCACTGCACTTTCATCAATTACTCAGGATTCATAGCTCCCAGAGTGTTTATTTCACTTCCATTGATCAAGGTCAAGATCAAGCAAGCTAAGAATCCTCATCTCTGGTTTTCTAGCAACAATTTAACATCTCTGCAACTCAGGTATGTCCTGAAATTCAACTTGCTCGAACTGCTTGTTTTCAATTGGTTTTATGTTGATTGAGTCCTGATAGAGGTTATGAATTAACTGGCTAGTTGATAGGCATGGTAGATGCAGAGATTCAATTTTAAGGCTTAGATTCTTGCCTTCAATTCAGGAGTGTTAGGAACCTTAAATGAGTTTTGAAGCCATATTTAAGATCAGTGAAGAGAGGCGAATCCATTGATGGTCATGATTTTCATTTTAGTGATGTTTAGGGTTTGCCCTACCAGAATAGTCAACGGAGAAGATAGCCGGAATTCATCTCCGGTCATCAGAACAGTAACCCTAATTTAAATGCAAGATTAAGTCACAACCTTCAGATCAAATCCATCTAACACTCATGTTTCTGCCAGCACATTAAAATTCTTGTGAATATCACGTGCCACAAAGTCAACTGAAAGTCTTCAGTTTGATCTTCACACCCCAAGCGTTTTTGACTTGAGCCCAATTAGTTTGTTTTTTTGCTTTTCAGACCCCCAGGCCCAATCAATTTTAATTCTATTTTATTTTATTTTTTCATTTTATATCAATTTCGTTTTGAATTATAAAAAATACCAAATTACATCAAAAAATTCCAAATAAATTCATGTAGGATCCTACCAATTTTCTCTAATTTTTCATATTTTTAGATTTTAATTTTATTCAATTTGTAGATCAGAATTAATTTTCACATTAATTGTTTTCTTATTTTCTCATGTTTTGACCAATCAACTTGTACATTTTATTTTTATCAAACCATAAAACACAAATACTTCATTCTTTTTGCATCCTTTTAATAGCTCATTAATCTTACCCAAAATATTTTTCTCTGAATTTTTAGGTCTTGGTTTAGGTCTTTTGAGTCCTTTCTTTCACTTGTATTCATATAAACCCCAATTGTGTTCCAATGAACCTTTCACCACTCAAAAATATGAATCTTAATTAGATTTTTTGTACATATGTTACTCTCTGGATTTTGTATTGAGTTGTCAACTTTCATAATTGTTTAAGATCATTTGGTATTTTTCTTAAATTTCTTGAGGTCCTAAGTCATCTTTGGTCCCTTTTAGAAACCTCCCTCATTCCTTTTGAATAAGGCATTCGTGCCATTAGTATAAGGTCTTGATTTTGAGTCTTCTAGGTCATATTATATGTCTTCTAACATTGAAATCCATCCTTGGGTCCTCACCTTTTATTTTTAGGGTTTACTTGAGTCCTAAGTCATACATGCTCCATTTTAATCTAATTCTCCCTTCACCCCTCATCTTAACCACTCAAAACTTCATGAATGCATCAAATAAGTTTGTCCAAGTCTTGTTTTGTATCTTATAAACATGTTTAGGTAATTCCTCTATGTTCACTTCTCATGTATAAAGCTTTGCACATTTTTTAGGTCTCATATTCCATTAAGAATGTTCAAAAAACCTAGTTTGAGATACCCAGCCTTAGCATACTTCATGCCACTTCATTTACCATTGTTTGTGAGATTAATTTCCATCTTGAATCCATGTTAAGCCCCTGGTTTTTTTATGGGGAAGTCAAGTCCCTTTGGTTATTTTTGAGTATTTTTCTAAGTCATTTTGTTTCATCTTCATAACCATGCTTCTATGTGTTTCTTCTCACCTTTCAATCTCATATTTGATTATCCTTAATTTGAATCCCTTCTTTCCCATTTGATCCATTCATTTCCTTCACTTCCCTATAGTGTTAAGTTCTGACTTTTTCATTTATCTTTGAGTTTAAGGGACTTTAGCAATAGTAATCACTTAGGTTATTCTTTCTAACCTCATCCTTAGGGTTTATTGGTGCTTTAGGACATGGTTTGACTTTAATTCATTTAATTCCTTTAGAAACCTTAGAATTGGTTTAGCTACTGACTTTTTGGGTATGTTACCTTATAAGATGCTTTAGGCTTAGGTATTGACCATAGGAGTTCATTAACATCTTTCCTAGGTTAGTGTGAGTTCTTGTGTGAAGTTTGCCATTTATTTATGATTTTAATATGAATTGTCATGCTAACTCTTGTTTTGTAGGGGGGAAGATAAGGTAATCACTTCATTCTTTATCTCTTATGCATTTATTTTCCTTGTCTTGGAACTTTGTGCCTTGTTCATAGGTTCCATCTTTCTCTCTTTAGATTCAACTTAACTTCCTTAGGAAGTAAGTTGAATTCTAACTTGTTCTTTCTTCTCATTAGGTTAGAAAAACTCATTAACCATAGGATCACACTTGTATATAATTAGATGACTTAGGGTTATGTCTTAGTCCCCCATTAGCTTTGACCTTTTCCTTTTGAGTCATCTCTCCTCATCTTAAAACAAATCCAAAAAGACTTAACAAATGCATGAAAGGATCCCTTGTGTATAGGCTTATTCCATGAGGCACTTGCACTCATTCCATCTTGGAGTGGTGTAAGCTTGTCTAGCATGATGCACAAGTCTTATCAAGGGGTTGTTTCACAAAGAAAAACATAAAAGACATTTCTTCACAAAAGCCACAAAAACATGTAATTAAGTTCAACAAGCTAGTGAACTTAAACCCTAATTCATGGAAACAAGTCTTGGATAAATTCTCCTTGATTGGTGTGCTTGTTCTATTATTCCATCTTGGAATGTAGTAGCAAGTACACATTCCATGGAAAAGAGTTTGAATTCACTTCCTTGTGCCAAGTTCATGCAAAACTCATAAAAGGCAAACAACAAACAATAAGCGACTTTCCTGCGGAACTTCTTTTCTCATCCCATTCACTCTCAACGCGAACTTGCGACGACTTGTCTCGCATGCAAGACGGTAAACGCACTCGTACCATACGAGCCTACAACACCTGAGCTTAGACATACGCAGTTCCAATTATAAAAAACACAAGCAAATAGTTCCCGCCTTAGTTAGGCAAACTACGTCGACTCTGATCCTCATTTTCCCGATGAGGTAATTAGGCAGCGGGGTAGGGCCCATTTGAGCACATTATTTATTTTCCCTACATTTCCCCCTTTCTTTCCATTCTCTTTTCTTATTCCTTTCTCATTTCCACTCTCATTCCAGTTAGCAGTTCGTTTGTTCAGCAACAAATTTATTTTCTCACCCTTTGAAGCAAACAAACAAGCGTGGATCCCGTCGGGTACGGCGGACAAGCTGGGGTGCTAATACCTTCCCAGGTCGTAACTGACTCCCGAACCAAGATATTTTGTTTGTAGAACCTTGTCCTTTCCTTCTCCCTTAGGTTTGTGCAGCATTACCTTTCCCGTTCCTTTGGGATAAAAATGCCTGGCTGGCGACTCTACCTTTTCCGCGCCACTTTCGTGTTTGTACTAGGATGAAAATCCTGGGAGCGACAGCTGGCGACTCTGCTGGGGATCGAACCTAGAATCTCTGGTTTCCCTTGTAGAGTCAATCCTAGCGCTTGTTTGTTTTTGTTTCCTTTGAGTGTTTATATGTGTGTTGTGTGTGTCACTCCTAGGATTTTCATCCTAGTACAAATGCGAAAGTGGCGCGGAAAAGGTAGAGTTGCCAGCCATACATTTTTATCCCGAAGGAACGGGAAAGGTAATGTTGCACAAACCCGAGGAAGAAGGAAAAGGACGAGGCCTTGCGAACCAAAGATCTGGGTCCGGAAGTCGGTTCTGAATTAGGAAGGTATTAGCAAACCAATCTGTCCGCCGTACCCGACGGGATCCACGCTTGTTAATCTGTTTTCAAAGGGTAAGAAATAATATGCTGCTTGAATGAAAGAATGGCTATCTAGAATGGAAGTGAAATGAGGAAAGGAAAAGAAAATGGAACGAAGGGGAAAAATGTAGGGAAAAATAAAGAATGTGCTCGAATGGGCCCTACCCCACTGCCTACATACCTCATTGGAAAAATAAGGATCAGAGTCGCCGTAGTTTGTCTAACTAAGGCGGGAACTTGTTTATGTTTTTTTAGGATGACGTTGCCATAGCTCTAGCTCAGGTGTTACCGGGTCTGACTCAAGGGTGTTTACCGTATCGCTATTTGAACTGTCGAGGCAAGTCACATTCGTCCGCAAGGAGTATGAGATGAGAAGAGAAGACGTGATGTCTTGTTGGTTTATTGTTTTTTATGAGAAATTTCTTGATTTTGTGTTATTTGCATGTACAACACTAAAGACTATGATACAAGAGCGAATACTTTCCAAGGTTTCCCCCAATGGAACGTTTGTAAAGTACCCTAGAAAAGTGGAGGAGACCTCCACTAGTCATTTCCCGTATAGCTTAAGGCTCGTGGCGCATTGTACACATTTTCCTTTATTAAGTATTTTGATTTTTTATTTAAGATGAGAAGTGAGACTCAAGTGGAGAAAGGAAAAATTCTAAGGGAAACTAGACTTTACCCTAAGTTAATTGAGTTTAATGGCGACCTATGGTTAGTGAGGTTTGAAAGATACACTACCTAATTGGATATTAGACTAGAAATGCTAGTACAAAAAGTAATAGTAAATAGCATGGCCCTCCTACATTATGGTGGGTAAAAACGTGTATGAATCGTAAGTGAGATGGAACGATGGATCGGGTGGGTCGATTGCGTGGTGCTGAGACACACGACTTATGGTGTGCAACATACAAGGCTTGCTTTTGGGTGTAATGGAGTGGAGCGATGGTAATCGAGGAATCCTAAAGTCACATGAAACTTTATTTATTTATTTGAAAATTTACTCGACGTTGGATCGAGTATTTCTTTATTTTATTTTTGAGATTTGGTTTTCTAGCGATTCGTTTTATCTTTTCTAGCCTAATTATGAGAACTATACAAGCATAAAAGTTCTAAGTTATTACATTACAAAGTACAAACCACAAAAATATAATCGAGGCATAATAAAAATAATCCAATTCCATAAACGAATCCTCGAAAAGTACCTTGCACAAAAAGAAAATGTTAGTAAATGAAATGAAGATGCGTATGCAATAATATGTCAAAAATGAATTAAGATAACAAAAAGTTGCAAGAATTTCCAAAGCATATAAAGCATAAAACCGAAATAATGGCTAATCGCTTCATGGGAACGCACTTGAATGGTTTCTAAGCCTAAGTCCTAGAACTAGAGGATTTTGCATGATATCAACATTCTAAAATCAGTAGCTAAACCACACTAAGGCCTTCTAATATTATAATATTAAGCCTAATAAATCTATGTCCTAATGCACCATAAAATCCTAAGCTAAACTAGATGGATTTACAATGGAAAAGTTGAATGAGATCAAGGCACTAAAAATAGCAAAATTCCTGGAAAAAATATGAAATTAATTCCCTAGGGTCTCTAACCTGACTATAATATTGTGTTAAAAAATATCCTTAAAATTCAAAGTCTAACTATGTCAAATGGTCACTAAAATCTATCTAAGATTCAATCATAATTTTATACAAACCACACTACCAAAACAGTGGATAAAATGGCTTAAAAAATACACCAAAATATTTCCAGGTACTACTATTAGTCCTCTAATTATAGCAAAAATAATGAGACAAAAATATTATAGGAAGCGGGAGAAATAAAATGTACAAAATAAAGTGTATAAGAAAGAAATTAATATAACACTAATTAAATGGAAAATCGAAATTAAATTGAAAAATGCCAAAATTCAGAAAGTAAAAATGTAGAAAATTTCTAAAATGAGTTAGAAGACTACTATAATTTTTGTAGAATTTTATTTTAAATTTTAGTATTTTTTATGAATTTAAATTGAAGAGGTATAAAAACAGAAAATTAAAAAGAAAAGAAATAGAGGAGGGGGTAAGAACTCAACAATTTATTAGTTAAAAGACAACTGGGCTTCTAACCGTGGGGTGCGAATAGCAGTTTTCCAAAGCCCATTACGCTGGAAAGCCTGAAGGTGTATGGTGTGCTCTATAGTCAACTTTTTTAACTTGATCCTGGACCGTCGATCTATAGTCTCCTTCTACTAATCTCATCCGATGTCTAGCAATAAAAGGCGCATGGTAGGAGTCGTGGGGTAGCGTGCATGGGATTGAAAGACCAAAAAAAAAGAGGTCCTACCGGACGGTGACACTTGTCACCGCCGGTGTGGACGGACTAGGGGGAAATCTTATCCTCTTGATCATTCAACGGTGGCCTTATCTTATTTTTATGAGTTATTATTAATTTTAATTTTTCAAATGGTGTATTAATTAGGTTTAATAATCCTTTATTAGAGAAAATTATTAACCTTTATGAATTTTTATTCCGAAATCAAAATAAATCAAAAAAACTTATAACTTAAACGCAGGTCATAAACTCAGATCAAAACCAACTCTCCCTCATGCATGATTTCCTCTTCCTCTTCTCACCCTTTCATCTTCTTCCTCTAAAATCCTAGCGGCGGTGCGATTCCTTTTCCGATCAACCAAAATCACAAACCTAAACACTAACCTCCGTTCACTTTCTCTCCATATCTCAAATCCTCAAACAATTTCACCTATTTCTCCCTAAACCTATAGATCGCCATTAATCAAAACGTGATAGAAAGGGAAAATTTGAAGCGACCTACTTGTGAGGAAGGTGGTGACGAATTGACGTCGCACGTTTGAAGACAAAGATCGATGTTGCAAAGACGACGATCGTTCCAAGTTGAAGCCGCAAAGACGGAGATTAGAACCCTTGCGTTCGCGGTATATCTCTCTAAGACTCTGTGCAATTTGTCATTGTATGCTCCGTTATTGCCGTGGATATGGTGTTCTTGCAGGCTATTTGACGAAATTTGTTGGAGTACTTCGAAGAAGCTATGCGATGAAGATGCCGCTTGAAGGGCTTCGTTCACGCTTATGCTTTCTGATTCTTGTTGCAGTTCGGTTTGTCGTACTTCGTTGATGCTGACCCCATTTTTTGAGCTTGTACGTCGCGGAACGAAGGTGTGTCAAAGACTCCTGGATCAAATTTCTCCACCGCAAATCTGAGTCACTATTGATGAATCGATGTTTGCCAAGGTTTGTAGATCTTTGTTGTTATGTTGTGTTGTGGTAACACGTTCTTGACAAATCTTACTTCTGAATTGTGTTGCTGATGTGCACCTAGGTGGATCGATGAAGGCTTGTGGTCTTGAAGATAATCCGGTTGCAGGCGATTGATGAGTAGTTGATGGTGTTCTGTATTGCTAAAGTCATGTTGATGTTTCCGCGATGTCGATATGTGAATCTTGCAGGTGTTGCTCTGATGACGTTTATTGATGATGATGATGATTTCCGAAGGTGATTGGAGATGAATGAACTTGAAGATGATTAAGGTGATGAAGATCTTCGGAATTTGAGATCTGTTGATGGTGGTGGAATGATGAAGGCTATGAGAATGATGAAGAAGAAGACTGTGTGAGAAAGATGAAGAGAGGAGAGGAAGAAGATTGAAGAAGAATTCAGAAATGGAACAAATGAGAGAGTCCAGATGAAGATGAAGTTCTGATTTTTATAGAAGATTGGAGGGATAGATTCGATATTTCACAGGTAAAAATCGGTTACATTTTATTAGAGATTCAGTTAGGGTTTTTCTAACTGATTGATTCACTTCTATTTATGTTATGAGTGTAACTGTTTTTTGGTTCCGATTATCTTTTCCTTTCTAATCCTTCTGTTTCTGTTTTTTCCTTTTGTATGCATTGATTTCAGTTTTTCTGATCATTGTATGGAGTATAAAGATTCTAAGATGAATGGTGTAGATTGGAGATGTTGTTAATTATTGTTACAGTGATATGGTGAACTGGAGGCTGAAGTTTGAAGGAGTTTTGTTTTATTGATGATGGTTTTCTGGTGATTGATGATTGGCGTGTTATGCAGGTTTTCGTGATATAGAGAGATACTTAAAGGGAGTTTTCTGTGTGTGAATGAAGAAGTTCAGAGAGTGTCGAATGGTTCTATGAGAAATTGGAAGAGAGTCTCTTTTATTTCGTGTAACCATTTTTTTTGTTCCCCTACGACTGAATTTTCTTCGTGATTTTCTATAACTGAAATCCTGAATTTTCTGTTATGGATCCCATTTTGTAAAACTAATTTTCTATTGAGTTTTGTTTTGTTTTTAACTATAATTGATTTTTCTGATAAATTATTTAATCTGTGGATTTTTCACCGATGCTGTAACTGAGTTTTTTTTTTGTTATCAGCTTTTTCATCCTTTTTTTTTTCCTATTATGCAGTTTTCTTTCACCTTCCATTATGCCTTGAACGGTATTTAAAAAATTCAAATTCAACTTGTAAGAAAATCCAAGTCTATTTACTTAATCACAATCTCCTTTGCCAATTAAATCCCCCTCCTCCTTCTTTTTTTTTTACTTCGCTTTGAATGCACTTTGATATCCAAAATCAAGAAATCTTGATAACTTGTGAACTTGAATGAATATTCGCATAATAATCTTCATGGGTAATGATGATGAAAGAAAAAAAAACAAATAATCAACGTGCATCTCAATAATTTGTTAATTAAAATAACCTTCGAAATCGAACACAACAAAGCTCTTTTAATTGGATTAAAACCACAAAATCGCCCTTGAGGCCAAATTGTACCAATCCTTGAGAAATAAGACCCGCCATTAACAAATCTTGAATCGAGTCCACAAACTGATGATTATTTTTATCACTGGATAAGAGACAAACCCCTGGTTCACAACCATTCTCAAATAAAACCAAAGTGCAACAATTTGACGCTAAAAGAAAACTGGAAGCAGATGAAATTGATACTCAATGATCTTGATAATAAGATTCTCATAATGTTAGGAGCTCAAGTCTTTGAGTTAACCTAAAGTGTAATATCCAAATACGTCACTCCTGAATAGAAAAACTCACATCATCCGAAAACGCTTTGGTCCCATGCCTTAAGCTTAATGCAAATGCGTGATTGTGAATGTGATGACCTAATGGAGAATTTAAAGGAACATGAATCATAGGCCAGATAAGGTAATAAATATGAGGGAAAATTTTGGGGTGTTACAGCAGCCCTTATTCAATCACTGTAGACATGAATGGATGATAGCAGTTGCTTTCAGACATTTGACGTATGCAGGGATTGAATACCAGAAACAACCAGAAAATTTGCACTCTGTGACAGACGAACAGGGAGATATACTCAAGCGAATGAACTCTGCTTGGATATAATTATGATGTGAAGAATAGTAAACATGGGATGCCTTTTGACTGATGCCAGAGGACTACTGGCTTGCCACACCGCGGGTGAACTCTGATATGCTGCAACAATGCCTTAATGAAGTCTTTCGGATGGTGTCAGATGACTAACGACTTGCCATGTTGTGGGTGGGCTTTTACCAATTTGTGATCGAATCTTAAGGTACTTTACCACCCTGAGGATGGATTTTTACCAATCTGCGGTTGGACTTCAGATACTTCGCCACACGACGGGTGGACTTTATATACTTTGCCACAATACGGGTGGACTTTGGATAATTTCGCCACACTACGGGTGGACTTCAGATACTTTGCCACACTACGGGTGGATTTTGGATAATTTTGCCACACTACGTGTGGACTTTGGATTGTTTCGCCACACTACGGGTGGACTTTTGAGATCTGCCACACAACGGAGGCTTCTGCTCGCTACGGGAGAGACTTTTGAAATTTGCCACCCGAAGATTGACTTTGGCCAGTCTGTGGCTGGACTTTTTCTCATTGTGGGAGACTTTTTCCCTACTGCGGGGGACTTTAAGAATTTGCCACACTGCGGGTAGACTTCTGCTCACTGCGGGAGTCTTTTGCCCACTACGGGGGACTTTAGAAATTTGCCACCCGAAGATGGACTTTGGTCAGTCTGCGGCTGGACTTTTGCTCACTGCGGGAGACTTTTACCCACTGCGTGGGACTTTTGCCAACTGCGGGGGAAATTTGCCACCCGAAGATTGACTTGGCCAGTCTGTGGCTGGACTTTTGCTCACTACAGGAGCCTTTTGCCCACTGCGGGGGACTTTAGAAATTTGCCACCCGAAGATGGACTTTGGCCAGTCTGCGGCTGGACTTCTGTAAGATATCAATCTTGGATTATACTGGGTATGCATATGTTGAATCGCATGGCATGATGCCCCGTGACACTGGGTATGTTAGGTTTCGAACATGTCATGAAGTGGCGTAAGTGCAAAGGGAGTTCCTGATGCGGAAATAATAAGTCCCTGCTGACTCTGTGGGGAAATACAATGATTGCGGATTCGATCTCAAGAAGCCCTATGGGGATATCATATTTGCTGGAGAAGAGTGTGAACAATTCACCTATCCCGAATGATCACCTTTGCCAAAAATAAATTGGACTTTAGATTTGAGGACCGTGCCAGGGGATACCTCGACTATTGGGGATTATCCACTCTTATGGATCTGCTGGGGAAGATAATGATTTATCCGAAATCTGCTAGGGGAATAGGAGTTACCTTAGATCTATTGAGGAACCGAGATCAAGGAAACCAGCTGAAAGAAAAACTTGGTGACTTTACTGGGGATAACTTCCATTCGTTTGTTGGGGATGATAAAACCGAGACACGTCCTGCTGAGGAGGAAAGATTTCAAGTCGTCTCATGCTGGAGATCATTTGCTTTCGTCGGGACTTTACCTTAATAGGATTTTACAAAAGACTAGGTGTCTTTAAAATCTTAGGTATCGCAGTGATTGCTTGAATTGGTGTAATAACCTTGCTGGGGAGATAACCATTGCCAATGCAGATGAGTTTGTATCTGCCAGAAGTGTTGAACGAGATAATTGGCTTGACAAGCATCCACTATATGAGTAATAGACTCAATCAGTAAGAGTTATGACAAGAGGGTGACATAGGAACTCTTCAGGAGCATAACTGTCTCGGTATTCTGAATTCTGGATAGGTGCTTCCGACTGTCTGTCTTCGGGAAAGAATGAATTCTCGTGCTATTGGGGTGGCCTGCCCCAGTACGAGTATTTGAATAGTTTTGCACTTGACTGACTAATCCTTTCTCTTGGAGAGATTTGAATCTCGAAGTGATTGCCCCAGTTTGGCTGAATTTTGAAGAGATAGCTCGACGTAACTGCCCCGGATTGGCTAGCTTTTACCAGGACTAGTTGGGAAAGTCTTTACTCAAAGGAGCTTTCTCGGAAAAGTGCACCTCAACGTGACTGTCTTTCATAAGTTTTAGACTTCTCAACTTGGCAAGCTTAAGCTTCTGGATTGAACTTCCGCATGTGAACCAATTATGATGCCAAACAAATATATGCAAGCAAAAAAAATTTATTCTTAGAATGAAAATTCTAATGCAACACACATGTCAATCTATAAGTCTTTATTGGAAAGGTGTCGCAAACCTTTGTGAGCAAATCACTGGTTAAGATACGACATTATTTTTGAATATATGAAAGTATTTACATGCAATACCAACAAGGATCTATTAGCACAACTCATAGGAATCAGGAACGCGGTCTCATAGTAGTACGCTCTCAAATTAACCATGTTTCAGTTAGGACTTTTGAGGGTTGTATCGTGGCCTGGTTCACGGTTATAGAAATAAAGGATATAGGCTCGAAATTTATTTGTGCCCACCCATTCTCCGTGATGTTCTCCATACCTATGTTCAGCTAATTTTCACAAGCACTCACCTTCCATAAGGGTTTCGTGTCGGTTGAGGAACCATTGTTGCTATCAGTTCAAGCACCAATTAGGTTGTTGTTAGGAGTCAGTCACCCCATTGTCTTTCGCGTCTGTGCCACATGACTTTGTTCTTGCTTAAGGATCTTTCTTGTGTAATCCTTTTTGCATTTTTCGCCTTTCATTCTTTTGCTTATCCCTAACTTTTGCCTGGACTGATTCTTGTGAATCTTTGATTATGAAGTCCAGCGAGATGCCCTAACTTTTTCCTAAGTCGCTTGTTTTCATGTATCGACTTAGCGGGCTTTTTTATTTCTTTTTTCTTTTTGAACAAGTCGTGTGACACTGTTTGTCTTGATTGCCTCACAAGGGTCGTGACTGCCTCATTCTTTGGTCGGCAAAGGATAACCATTGTGGTTTCCAATCTTTGGACCTCTTGATTTGGATAACCATTGTGGTTTCTGGTCTTTGGACCTCCTGATTAGAATACTGGAATGTAATGGATCCTCAAATACATTCTTTTATGAAAGCCTGAACGCTTGGTCCGACTAGCTGATATCTACCCTGCCCCTGGGTTACATGTGAGGGTTTTTCATGCGAAACGAAACTCCTACTTCAGGGCTCAAAGGGGTTAGCAAGGGTCTATCTTCCTTATATCTCCAGTATTTAGGGATTTGAAACAAAGCCTATACATCGTCAACAGGTTCTTATTCAAGATCACACAATTAGAGATTCTTGTGTTTTTGTTTCGTCATCCTCCTTCATAGAATTTAAGCACGACAATTAGTATTGCGATGTACACATGCAAAATTATAAGTGAATGCGAATGAATTACTTCAAGAAAAACATGTGAGTTTTATTATTGCTAACATTCAAAAGCAAACAAATTTCATACATGTAGACAAATGTTTAGCACATAAAAGAAACTACAAATGGAAATGCAGTAAAGAAACTGAGTATTGCCGTAGTTGAGGAGGCTTGACTTCGTCTGGACTTGTCAGTCTTGGATACTTTCAGTGATCAATAGCGACTTGTAATCTTCAATTTGCAGCCGTATACCCAACCATGCAAATCATACCTCTTCTTCTAGTTATTCTGACTCTGATATGAGACGTCTGAAGGAAAAAGTGAAGTCGGGGAGTAAAGTTTCCCTATAAGGTTGCTCGGAAAGACCTAATGATCTTCTGCCTACGTATCTCCATTGACCCATGACCAATGAAGAATTAGAGCGACGTAGTTCCCCTCAATAGGGATGAAAATGAACAATGAAGAAAGGAAAACACACAAATGCCATCACTGAGAGTATTTTAATAGTGATGGCTTTATTTCTTCTGCGAATACCCTTGCAAATATGGGTGATTAACTCGAAGACTTCAGCTTAACGTGGACCATCTGGTAGAACAACCGTGACACAGGTTCCACCGTGACTAGGCATTGGATTCTGGAGTACATTTGGGAGAGGAGCGAAATTGATCACCTTGGAGTCAACTAGGTCATGTACCTTGTTTTGAAAAGCCCAACATTTCTCAATACTGTGCCCCTGGGTGCCTGAATGGAATTCACACCTGGCATTATCATCAAAATTCGGAGGTAGATTGTCCGGAGGAGGAGGTCTCATGGTACGAAGCTCGATCATGTTCAACTTTAGCAGCTCTAGGAGTAATACAACATATGGACATGGGATAGGATCAATCCTACGGTCCCTTGCTCTTTCTCTTTGCTGAAATGGTCTTTGTACCTGTTATTGCTGACCCTGTGGTCGTTGTTGAACCTGTGGAGTAATAGTCACTGCAGCTGCTTGGTAGTAACCTTGAGAATGATCTCTGTCTCGGCCTCTATACACAGTATTTGTCTCACCTTCTCTTCGTCTTTGACCATAGCTAAAAGGCTTTTCACACCAGAAGAACTAACACTGCTTGCATCCTGAATCTTTCCCAATTTCAGAAAATTTTATATTCTTTCTCCAACAATGACGATATTAGAGAAACCAATGAATGGGCAGGAGGCCAGTCGATCCAAGTAAACACCTTGCAAGGTGACCATAAACATGTCGGCCATTTCCCGATCCAGTAATGGAGGTTGAACCTATGCAGCCAGCTCACGCCACCTCTGGGCATACTGCTTAAAACTTTCCTTAGGTCCTTGAGACAAGTTTTGCAAATGAGTGCGGTTCGGAGCCATATCAATGTTATATTGATATTGCTTGAGAAACGCTTCAGCTAAATCTTTCCAGCTTCGAATAGAGACCCTGCTCAGCTTCATGTACCAGCTCAACGAAGCTCCAGATAAACTATCTTGGAAGAAATGCATCCAAAGTTTCTCGTCATCAGTGTGAGCCGAGATTCTTCTAAAGTATGCGTGAATGTGAGTTCTTGGGCACGTGTTGCCGTTGTACTTGTCAAACGATGGCGCCTTGAACTTAGAAGGGATTCTGACTCCTGGTACTAACCCGAGACTGGTTACATCGATGCCTAGGGAATTTTGATATTCCGTTGCCCTAATCTTCTCTGCCAACTCTTCATACCTACGATCGTTGGTCTCATTCATATTACCGATATCAGCATCCAGTAGAGTGAATTGGTCCTCTTGATTGTCTTCTAAACCTGCATTACATGTTGTGGTCCTATTTGGATTAGGATCTCCGTTACGGGCAGTTTTAGGATCCACATTCTCAGTTGGTGTTCCAGTATTAGCATTCCCATAGGGTTGCTCAACCATCAGCCTGAGACGTTCCTGGTTCTTGGCCATGCCAGTCATCATTTCCATGAACTGATACATCCTTTGTCGGAACTCATTGAGATCAGTCTGCATTCGTTCAACCATCCTTACTCGGTTTCTTTTAGTCGGATATCGGTGAACGCGTTGACCAGCTATATTGCCTGCTAATGAATAAGTTAGAAAGTCTAGGTAACCTGCAAAAACACAAGAATATGATATGCAAGAAATGAATGCTTATGGAATGTATATTCATTCTTAGGGCATTCCATCCCCTGATTCCAGTTTTTGTGCGTTTGATGAAGACAAAAGCTCATTTTGCTGCAAATAATAAGAAGTTTTGATAATATAAGGTGTGTGTGTGTAGTAGACGTGCCAAACAATTCCCAGAATATGAAAACCAATGTGTTTTGCAAATGTGCCAGACCTGTCGGTGATCACAAAGTGAGAGCACACGGAATGATAGTAAACAGATCTTTTAAAGATAAACACTTGTTGATATAGTCAAAACACACAAAAACAGAAGTGCAATGATAAAAAGATTCCATCAACAGTTCTGATGGTAATCCCACAACATACAAGCAAACAAAAATATGTCTTTGTCAATGCGATCCTCTATCTAGGTCTGAGTCAACGATCGGTCCTTCCTTTGGAACTTCTACCAATTCCTTCGTATGCGCATGGTTGTCCTCAACCCTCTTCAGCTTCTTCTGATAGTAAATCATCATCCGCTTGTAATAAGCAGCTTCCTCTCGGGCTTTAGCAAGTTTTGCATCCTTTTCTCTCGACTTACCGACCATCTCTTCATCTTTCTCCTTTAGCTTACTCACGATCTCCTCAGCTTGAACTTTATCCTGTTCCTCTCTTTTGATCCTGTAAGCAGCATGCCTCTTTTTCATGTTCTCAAGCATCAATGTTTTTTGATCCAGTTGCCTTCTAGTGTCAATATGTTCCTTGGAAGAACTCCTAGTAGAAAACTCGAACCTCGCATACCGAGCTAACTCAACTTCACACTGTTTCCTTGCAATAACATGCTTCTTAGCATCTTCTTGAGCTTTCCACTCAATCTCAAGTCTGGCGTGATTAGCCTTAGAAAGCTCTTGACTCAACTGTGCATTCTCTTTTAACAACCTGTCTCTTTCTGTCTTCACCTTGTTGAACTCTTCAATGCTAACTGTGGTAGGTTGTTCAATGACCATGGGATATAGAAGAGGCGCATACCCAAATGGTAACAATAACACTTCAACCCGTTCTCTTAGCCATTCTGTAAATGGTGGATACATTTGATAATCCCCTACTCCCAAAGTCTTCTTCCCTCTTGTCTTTCGACTATGCCAAGCATTAGAAGCTTTCTGAGCAATCTCGAATCCGTCTGTTGATTGGAAGTATAAGGAATCTGTGATGTCCACAGTGGCTGGTGGTTCCTTTAAGGCGTACCTGAACTGTCTAACCATGAGGGAAGGATTATAATTAAATCCACCTTTCCTCCCGATCAATGGAACATTAGGGAATCCTCCGTAACTATGAAGAATGTCAATGCACCACAATCCCTGATTAACCCAGACAATGTCCTTTGCTTGCAAGCCCATCAGTCTTTCCAACCATTCAATTGAGTTCTTCGTCCTCTCAAAAGCCCCTGATTGTGGAAGAAAGTGTTTGAACCACTTATAGAATACAGTCGCGCAACAATTCAACATTCCACCCCTTTGCTTCTCATTCTTATAATGCACAGAGTGGTATATATCACCTAAGAGAGTAGGAATATAATTCTTTGCTATGAAAATGCGAATAGCATCGACATCCACGAAGTTCAGCATGTTTGGGAACAAAGTGATTCCATAGATACAAAAAAGCTAGGATCGCATTGAAGGTACTCCAACTTTTTGCTTTAGTAGCTTTAGTAGCCTCATCTAACAAGAAACTCAAATGATATCCTCGGAAGCCTCCTTTGATATCAACCCGGTCTTCCAATAATGACTTGCTCAAATAAAGAGCAGTTGCTACATCGTTGAAGTCGGGGTCAATCTTGGACCCAAAGAATGGTGCACACTCCTTCACGAAAACTCTCAGGATGCTTGAGTACTCCTCTAATGTAGGTGCTAATAAGAAGTCAGAAAGTACGAAACATATAAGCTGTGGATCATAAAACTGTAGCAAGGTGTACATCCCTCTGAAAGCGTAGTCACTGATGGGCTCTATGAAATACAAAATCGACCCGTAATCCTGCTTGAAGACATTGAGAACTTCTGGAGGAGCTAAGGCTTTCACTTAGAGGATTTCTTTCACAACAGGCTGATGAACCTTGTAGGAGATAATACACTTGGTATATATCTTAGATTCCATGCTCATAGAACAATACCCACAACTGGAATCAAGGATGTGATATGCTGCCCTGCAACTGAATAAACATGTGTTAGGAATGCAAGTATGTAGATGATGTGATGTAATGCAATGGCATGTGATCACTGTTGTATATACTGAGCATTTTGTACTGCCTTCTGATTTTCCCGAATATCGACTGTCAAGAATACCAGATCACAAGTATATGTCAAAAGAAAACCCAAGCATCAAGAAAAAGGTAGGTTGAAGGTTAGTTTTCCTGCAATCCTGTAAACCCCTTCCAATCTCACGGGTCTGCTACTACGGGTCAACATCACGAACTCTCAAAGCCGAGTAGAAATAATACGGTCACCATTTCCGAGAAATGGCTCATGACCAAATCAGGGAATTGGTTTGGCATTATGTACTACCTAGGGAGGCCTCAGCTGAGTCCGAAAAACAAGCATCCCTCATAAGTTCCCGGCTACAAGCACTGAAGTCGAGAAAAAAATAGTGCATTCATCCCGAAGGGTACAATACTACTGTCATACGACCAATCGCTTTTAACTAGGTTTCTATGAGAGAACAAGGTCATCCTATGCGATTTCCTAGTGGGCCCTCGGGTGCGAATGGGTTTGCCACAAAATATGGTCTGCCACTGTCACCATTGGAGAGGGTTGTTTCCACTAAGGTCCTCGATGATCGGTTCCCAGTGTTAGCAGCTCAGGTGGGAACATTCTATGGTCTGCCTAGGCAGTATAGAACATATCCCAAGAGAGCCTGATCTGGGTGTGGGACTCATGAAAAATACACGTGCTAAAGACCATGCAAGCCACACAACTGCCCACTCTAAATCCTATGTGTATACTTGTCGCACCTCGGAAAATACGACCTCGCGATAAAAATATACCGCGGATGAAAATTAAACAACAGAGTCGCCACCGAACTTATTTTATTCCAATTAAGGAAAAGGAAAATATCGAGAAACCTTTTTGAAAACACGGATGGATAGAACACGGTCTTTGAAACCAGATTCTAGGTTCGGGAGTCGATTCCGTAAGGGGAAGGTATTAGCACCCCTTACGTCCCTTGTACTCAACGAGAACCTCTTAGTTTAACTTGCGATCTAATGTTGACTTATGCTTTCTGTTTTCTTCGAATAGTAAAAAAATGCGAACGATTCTAATATAAAGTTACGGGGAAAATGGGTGGTTTTGTTCCTAGGGTGCTCGGCAAGGAGTAAGATCCGTGTGCCTACGTATTTCCTTGTGCAATGGGAAAGTCAGAGCTTCGTAGTTCGTGGTACTAAGGTCGATCGGTTTGGCTTGTTGAACAGTTATTTGAATCGCATTCTAACTGCTAAGCGTTGGCTTGTCTGCTCGCGATAGAAGGCTGAAACGCTAGCTTGTTTGAGATAGAAAGGACTTAAATAATGTTCGCTTAAGAAAAAAATGTTTGATTCGATTAGGGTTTTTTAAGAATGAAAGGATAAATAAACTGCGTCTTGAAGGGCGGGCCTCTGGAGAATTTATTCGAGAATTCGAGGAATGCGAGACTCCAGAATTCAATTCTTTCATTATTTGGTATGTCGATTAAATGTTTTAAATATGGAAAGTCGAATGAACGACGTCCCGCGGGGCGAGCCTCGGGAGTGTTCATTCAAGAATTCGAGGAATGCGAGACTCCAGAATTCAGTTAATCCGTTATTTTAAATATTCAAATGTCGAGTTCGGAAAAAATGATGGCGAGGCACGATGCTCGGCTTACATAATTCGTGATTCGATTTAAAATAAAAATTAGAATTAAAATTAAATTGCAATAATTAAAATGAATGTATAAGAATAATAAAATTAAATTGAATTTAATAGAATGCTAAATAATTGAAAAAAAAAATAGAATATAAATTAACTTAAATTAATTTTATTGAAATTGAATTACATCATAAATAAAATAAAGGGGGCCTCATATTAATTAAACTTTCCAATTAAATATATTGGACAAAATTTAACTTGTGTTAATATCATTGGCCCTTAAACAAAAATAGCGACTATGCCAAAGAAAGATAGATCAATAAACCAACCACTAAAATAAAAAGTAATAAAAAGCAGGGATCTAAATTAAAAGTCTATATTTTTATTATTCTATTTATTTTAAAAGAAAAAACAAGAAAAATTAGTAAGTAAAATCAGGAAGATGCACTGTATGATCAGAGTTTATTAACAAAATCATCATCATGGGCTTAGCAAGCCTAAATAAATTATTAAGAACATAATAAAAATCGAAAAAAGGAAAAAAAAAAAGTGAAAAAAAAAGATGCAGCGTGTGTGCTGTTGGTGTCTATATTAGCTAAACAATAAAAATAGATCTAAATTCCATCTCAAATTAAACATGAAACTTTTAATTAAAAATATAGAATAATAAAAGAAATAGTGTGATTAAAATGAAAGTCAAACAAAACGGTTTTCTCACAAAAGGAGGATTCGAAATAAACAAATTAACAAAACCCAACCTCCAAATACCAACAACGATTTGGCTCTCCCTCCTGCAAAGGGCGGCGCACAAATCCGCTCCGGTCACTCAACTTACCAGACCGCTCCGCCTCTCTCACTGCGTCCGATTTTGTCTCTCTATTCACCTCTCTTCACGCTCGCGCGGTGGTTCACGACCGGTGATTTGCAGTTCGGTTTTCACTCGGTCCGCTCATCTGAGTTTGGCGGTGGATCTGGTTTGGGTTTAAGGAAATGACGACGCGATGGCTTACAAGGGGTTGCGCGTCGGTTTCGATTTGGTCAAGAACTCACGATCTCTTCTCTCTCACTTGCTCGCGCCTGTCTCGATTTTGCGGTTTCCGGTGTATGATAGTTCTAGCTCGCGGTGAAGGATTTGTGTTGACGGTGGATGGTTTCCGGCACGGCTGTTTTAATGGGTCTCTGCGGTGGTGTTCTCGGACCTCTTTAGAACGACGGCTCTGTGTTACGATGGTGGTTTTGAGGTTTGAATCTAGTTTTTTCGGTTTCACTGTTTCTCGTTTTTTGGATTTTGTAGTTTTCGTTGTGTTAAAAAAAAAGTTTGTAATGAAATTGTTGATGGTGTTGGAGATTGGCTCATGAGATTTTGTTTTGTGGCGGTTTACTGTGATTTTTCTGCGGAGGGGATTGAAAATTGTAAGAGTGATTGAAGCTTTTTTTGGAATTATTTTTGCAGAATTTTCTTTTGGTTTCCAGCTTCTTTTATGAAGATAAGTGAAGTTGAATTTATAGGAAGAAATTATGAAGGGTATTAGAGGAATATTGAGAGGAAAAATGGTTGGATAAAGATTAAGAGAAATCTCTTAGTGATTTGGTTGTTGTGCTAGCTGGAATTAGTTTTGAGACTGTGTTAGTGGAATATGTTTTGTGAATGGAGGTTGTGTAGTGGGAAGGAAATCGTTACTGCACAAAAGTAAACCAGGCTGGAAATTGCTTTTTAATTTTTTTTTTGTATTATCACAACCTCTTATAAAAATAAAGTGATGTAAGTGTAGGGTCTGTTTTGGTGTTACAAAATATAAAGATCATGGTGATGTGCTTAAAATAATAAGGATGATACGCTGAAATTTGGGTGAGGAATTTTGTGACTTGATTAGTCAAATGGATTAAAAGAAAAAGTTAATATAACAATAATAATAACTAAATAATACTAGTAGTAAAAGTAATAATAAAACTAATGTAAAAAATAAAAGTAATAGAAATATGAAAATGTAATAATAACAATGATAATAATAATAATAATTAAAAAAAGGATAATAAATGAGGAAAATATAATGAAGGAGTAAAACAAAACAAAATAATGATAATAGTAATAATAATAAAAGAGGAAAACAAAAAAAAGTAATAGGAATAATAATAATAAAAAAAATAATTTTTAATTTTGGATATGGAATCATAGACAAATGGATGTAAAATAAAAGAATAAAAAAGGGATGGGCTTTTTTTTGTAGTTGAAAAAATATTTTTATGGGTTTTAAGAAAAAAATAATAAATTAAAAATAACGGATTAAAGAAAATAGATGGATAAAAGTGGATATGGATTTAATGGATAGAAATCGAAATGAATGAATTGTCACAGCACCTAAAATCCACTGGTCAACAACACAAACACATACTTTGACAAATCCTGACTCAAGCGACTGAACAAATTGAAATAACACATATTTTTTATTTTTCGAATATTGGTTAGACAGAAAATAAAAGTGGTACGTGTTTTTTTTAGATTTTTTTGAAATATTGTTAAACAGAAAAATAGTACATATATTTTTTCTGAATTTATGAAAAATGATGAGACAGTAAAAAGGTGCGGGTATGACAGTTGCCCCTATCGAATTGGCTTATACCGAGTAAGATGAACTGGCTCGCGTTCAGTCTTTAAAGGTATAAGATAATTAGATATTAACAGACTCCAAATTTGTCCGACAAAGAAAGAAATTGTGAAATTGGAAATGATGGGTGACACAGCAAGAAACAAGTTGACAAAATAAATCACTTATCACCAGAGGATGATAAGGCAAATAACTGAAAATAAAATCACTTATCAACAGAGGATGATAAGGCAACTGACTGAAAATAAAATCACTTATCACCAGAGGATGATAAGGCAACAAACTGAAAATAAAATCAACTTATCAACAGAGGATGATAAGGCAAATAACTGAAAATAAAATCGCTATCACCAAAAGGATGATAAATCGACCCCAACACCAAAAGGATGGTGAGTAACAGAGAATTAAATAATCGCTATCACCAAAAGTATGATAAGGCGACCCCGACACCAAAAGGATGACGAGTAATCGAAAATTAAATAATCACTATCACCAAAAGGATGATAAGGCGACCCCGACACCAAAAGGATGACGAGTAACCGAAAATTAAATAATCGCTATCACCAAAAGGATGATAAGGCGACCCCGACACCAAAAGGATGATGAATAACCGAAAATTAAATAATCGCTATCACCAAAAGGATGATAAAGAGACCCCGACACCAAAAGGATGTTGAGTGACAGAAAATTAAATAATTGCTATCACCAAAAGGATGATAGGCGAGAGACAGGAAAATAAAGAATCACTATCAACAGAGGATGATATGCGAAAGATAGAAAAATAAACTCACTTATCAACTGAGGATGATAAGGTGAATAACTGAAAATAAACTCACTTATCAACAGAGGATGATAAGGCGAATAAAATTTAAATACAGCCATTGAATCCGCCGAGAAGATGCCCGGAATCTTCGATTGATATGATCCTGACTTCCGCTGGGGAGAGGACCAGAAACTTGCGTTGATCCTGGATCACGAATTATGCCACTATGCTTGACTGTTTTTGAAATGGTATTCCATAGAGATGGAAATATGATGCAAATGTTTATGCACTGAGATGTTAATTAAAAATGTTGGGGATATGAAAATATGATTTATTTAGGTATGCATATGATGCACATGCTGCAAATGATTGATGTAAATGATGCTTATGACTTTGAGGATGCATATGAACGATTGAAAGGTTCCAGCTTGGTGGACTTTTAGCTTGGTAGTTTCCAATAACAATTGGATTTTGGTTGGGTGGAGGGCTTGATTCCCCGACACTCGATCTTCGACGATGTATGGTCAGAAGATGGATCTGAATGCTCCAAGTTCGGTCACTTGCTGATGAGCATAGTGACTTAATTGACACATGAAGACTAAATTGCTTTGAATGATTGCTAACGTCTAGCAAGGACTGCCTGTTCAGCTGGGGAGAAGAAATAGGAAGATTTGCTCCTTGTTTGCTTGCCCCTGCCTGTAGGGTATTTAGAATAAATTTGGTGGAGAAGCTTTGACAATGGCCATGACATGACCTGCCCCTGATTGAGCCTTTGAAGGTGATTTGCCCCTGATTGGTCCGTCAAGAATGATTTTGCCCCTGATTAATGGACTTTTAAAATAAATTGCCCCTGATTGGGATGTTGAAGATAATTTGCCTATGATTGGACTGTTGAGGTAGTCTTGATTCATGTTGGCACCAATGAAGTTCAAATTTCTCTTTTGATTGCCCCTTGTTGGGATTGCACTGATGTCAAGCACTAAATTGCAATTAAATTATTCATACACAATGGTAGTGTTAATGTAAAGTTCATGTAAGTTTTGAAAAAGTCAATTTATTTGAATGCTGTGAAAGTGTGACGAATGGACCGTTAGTCCAAACAAAGTGCTGATTTAGAAAGTGCGTGAAAGATGCAGTAAGAATAATGTGCAATCGATATTGAAGATTTAGCAAATATATGGGAGTCATTTTACGCAACCTTGTTGGTAGCATGCTTTCAGAATAAACCGCGCCTCAATTAGGACTTTTGAGGGTTGTTGTAAACACCCCAAATTTGCCCTCACCCATTCACACCATGGCTTGTGATCACTTCATATGCATAAATCCAATCATACCACCTCATATTGCATTTTGATTCATTGCATTGGTTCAAAGTCATCTGCATCTAGGGTTTGTGATCTGAGCAATCCCAGAGCTTCTTGAGCCACTCCAAAGGTCATAAATCACTTCAAAGGGGTCCATGTATGTTCAAGCATCATGTCATGTCCTCTCAAAATCAAGAATTTCAAAGAATCACAAGAACTGAGAATGGCATGGAAGCAGAGCCAGGCTTGACTGCACAGATGACCTAGAATTAGGGTTTTGGTTTCAGAGGCCATAACTCCAAATTTTTTGGTCATTCTTGTTTCTATTGGTCTCTATATGATATAGGGAGCATGCATATCAATTTTCATGAAGAAATTCCTTGAGGAAGTCATCTGATCAAGAGTTGACTTTATAAGCAAACCAGTGTAAAATCAGGGCATCTGGGTCCCCCAATGACCCAACCAAAGGGGGTTCTTCATCATTTTGATTGTGTATGATCTTTATTTGATCATGGAAGATGTTGGAAGTTCACAAAATTGAAGAATTTCAAGTCATTTGCAAAGTTGACTTTTTGGGAAAGTTTGACTTTTAATGAAATTGCCATTTTGGGAAACTTTTTCAACCCTTGCTTTTTGATTCAAAAATGCTTCAAATGGAAAAACTTTGGTCATGAAAGTTGTAGAATGGATCATTCCCTTTTCAAAAAGTACAAGAACGTGACCTAATTCATTTTGGATCAAAAGTTATGGCTTGTCAAAGTTGGGTAAAATCACAAAATTTGAAGTTTTCTACCAAAGAGACATTTTGCAAAATGGTTTGTTCAAGTGTTCTAAAGGCCTCAAATGTGTATCATTTCTTCACAACATGATCATATAACATCTAAAATTCAGAATGGGCCAAAGGATCACTCATCTTCATGACTTATGGAGCAAGATTTCTCAAAGGAAACAAAAGTGAAGCAAGTTGCAAAAACTCACTCAAGTGTGAATCCACTTGCTTGCTGACTTCACAACCAATCCTATGGCTCTCCACACATCTTGCAGCGCAGGACACCCCATCTGTCCTTGGCTAGCTAGTAGCCCATGCCTCTCTTACACAACTTTGACATTTTGGCAACTTGAGCCATACCAATCACAAAAGCACACATCAACTCATCTGACCAATCCCATTAGTTTATACAAACAAAAAGAAAGCCAAAGCACACACAACACAAGCCTGAAAGCACCAAGAACTCAGCTCTCTCATTTTCACCCCATTTTGCAAAAGCTTTCGAAACACTCTCCACAGGCTGCAAACACACAAACCAACTTCACAAATCAACTCAGCACACTTCCCTGGTCAAAAACCACCCATCACCATTGCCTGAAACTCTTTGAATCAAGAATACGATTTCCACCCCACCTTGAACAGAACTTCTGCCACCTCAAAAACCAGCCATCATAAACTTCCTCCAAGTATCAAGACTTCATCAGGGGCTCAAGAGGAGTGGTTTGCACAAAGAAAGAAGGTCAGAAAGTTGCAAACTGAGAAAGCTCAAAGCTCAGGTATATCAAGAACTTTTTTTCCAGAAATGAGTTTTTAAGTTTCTAATTTGTTCCTCATGCTTTGCTGATCACTCTGATGTTATTACTTTTTGAAATGGTTGAGAAATAAGCATTTAATCGTGTTCTGAAACTTTTCTAACCTAAGCATGTTTTGCTTCGATTCGCATGATTAATGAATGAAAAATGATTTTTGTTTAGGGGTTTTGATTCAGTGTTGAATGGGGATGATTTCTGGGCCATTAGTTTTCATTTTCATGGAGTTTTAAGGATTTTAGCAACTTTCAGGTGAGGGTCTTGCCGGAGAAGACGACCGGAAGTCTTCTACGGCCACCTGAAAGTGATTAGGGCTAATCCATGTAATTAAATGCAGTTTGAATCTGGTACGTAGGATAGGCTGACTTTGTTTGACTGGCGCGCGTTTGGAAGGTCCAGATCCACTCATTAAACCCTAATCCACGTCATTAATCCTTTTAATTAAGTTTATAAGTTAATCTGGCCAGTTTAAATCTCCACCCTTAGATATGGCGCCAGTCAACGCGCGCGTTCCTTGTTTAAACCTCAGCTTTAGGATCAACATACTTTCATTTTTATTCAATTTTATTTTCATTAAATTCCATTTGTTTTCTTCATTTTATTAAAAATAGTAAAAATCATTCAAAAATTCTGAAAATTTTTATGCAACCTTTTATTAATTTTCAGAAACCAAAAACATTTTTATTTTATTTTTTTGCATTAAAAATATTTTTAAATCATTTAAAAGTTTATTTTTAATTAATTAATGAGAATTAATTAATTAAAAATACTTTTAAGTATTTAAAAATCACCAAAAAATTCATGAAACCTTTAAAATCATTTAGAAACATTGTCCAACCCTCAAACCAAATTTCTTTTTTGATCTTGATGTCTTTTGACAATTTTCCATGGAATTAATTTCATTTCAAGGCATTATTTTGATCCAATCTTTAAAAATTCATTTCTGCCTAATCTTTAAGAATTGGACTTTGATTCTTTTTGCATTGCATCTTGCATGTCATGTAGTTTATAGGATTAAATTGGCATGATTTGATCTTACATTTTCAATTTGTTTTTTTTTTCTTGACAAGGTACCTTAAAACCCTAGCAATCTTAAGAAATTCATAACCCTCATTAGGTTAAGAGTTAGAACCCCTCCTTTGGGCAGTGAGTTTGTATAGGTTTAGGGTTCCCTTGGTTGAATTTTCAATTTTTTTATCTTGATGTTTGCTTCTGGTTTTGATTTTTGTTTGGTGCATTGATCATAAACCCTAATTTGGGCTTTCATATGCATCCATCTTGTATTTGCTTGCATACCATGACTTGCCATGACATTTTATGCATCCATTTGATTCATAATACATCTTAGGACATATTAGAAACATGTTTGATCATTGCATCTTGCATTTGCCATGTTGTATGCCATTTGCACTTCATAACTTTTCATGTATGTCCATGGTTCTAAGCATGCTTCTCTTGCATCCATGTGTTTGTATGATCATTCCCATGCCTTGTTTCATGTTTGCATCATCTCATAGCATCATCAACATTATGTATATGCTTCTGGTTTTGATTTGTATCATGCCATTTCATCTCATTTTGCATTGCATTGCATTTCTTTCACTAACTTTTCAGGTGGTAAGTAACTTTGAGAGGTGAATTTGCCTTCACTTCTCACAAATTCTTTTCATCCCTCTTATGCATCATTGCTGCATTTTGTCTTGTGTTTGAGATTGAGCTTGCTCATTCTTCTTCATCTTACTTTATCTTCTCAAGCAACTTGACTTCTTAAGTGAAGCAAGTTGTTTTGCTTCTCTTTTCTCCTTTCATCTGCTGCCAGGTGGTTTCTCTGAAGATGTCTCTTGTAAACCTCACAAACCTTAGGAACAACCAAGCATGACAATGATTAGGGTTTTGATTAGTTCCCCATTTATATTTTACCTTTGTGTCTCATTGTGTCTTCTCTTCTCATCTCATAATCAAGGACTAAACCCTAAAGGCTCTAAGGCTTTGTGATTAAGCTTATGCATGCATCCTTCTATTAGGATGGAGTGTATAACTTTAATCCTAAGTGTTAAACCCTTAATGTGTTTAAATCCTTTAATCAATCCATTTAATAATCATCAAGACATCAAGCTTGTAACTTGGGCCTTGCATTAGGGTTCTAATTCTTCCTTAATTGGTTAAGGAGGACTAACCCTAGTGTTAATGGACAAGTCCCCCTCAAGTTGTCTTACAAACCCTAAAACTCACTTCTTCAACTTATCATTAAATAAAATCCACTTAATAAAGGCTTTGTTTTGTCATGGGTTTAATCCCTAATCATGGATTAAGTTGAGGAGCTTTCCTCAGCTTAAACATTCTCATCTATTATCCTTCTATTAGGATGGTGTAATGAGTCTGTTTAATCCCTGATTATGGCTTAACCTCATTACTTAACACTAAACAAAAACAACAAAAACATCTAAATAAATGCAAGTAGGTTAATGATCTTAATCCTACATCATGGTGATTAAGTGTGAGATGCTGACTTCACACTTAAGGTATTCTCATTACCCCTAATCAGAGGGAAGATGTGATGAGTTTACTAAATCCATTGGTTTAGGCTTAAGCTCATTAACTTATGACAAACTTTCAAAAGCAATAAAAGACTGAAAACTCAAAATCAAACAATAATCGTCTCCTCCGGGATTCTTTTCTCACCTCATTCACTCATAAACGAGAACTCGCTTCTTCTGTCTAATGCAAGACAGTTTGCACCTGAGCCAGACAGGTCATACACTTGAGCATAGACAAGCAAGCAGTTCACAGTCAATTTACCTTTCAGTCTCTTTGGGTCGAACTACGGTGTTCTGACTTCCTCATTGCACGAGAGGATACGTAGGCATAACTTAACAGTTATCGAACAAAAGTCTCTGTATATTCCCCCTCTTTCCAACCTTATTCTTTTAAGCCTCATAGTCATGAGCATTTCATTCTTATTCTTACACTGACACTTCACTTATACACTTCACATTCTTTCACACTGACACTTGCATTCTTTCCAGCTTTGATACACAAATTGCACTGACACTACCCCTTTAAAACACAAATCTTTTAAGCGTGGATCCCGTCGAGTACGGCGGACAATCTGGGTGCTAATACCTTCCCAGGTTGTAACCAACCCCCTTTCTCAGTCTCTCTGGTTCGCAACCGTCTTATCCATATCTTTCTAGGTCTATGCAGCATTACCTTTCCTCCGGGATAAAAATGCCTAGCTGGCGACTCTTCCTTTCCCTTGAGTTCACTCCTGTGTGTTCTCATTTCATCCATTCGCCGACCGTTCGCGTCTGTACCTTTATCTGAGTCATTCTCAGTTATCGGGAGCGACAGCTTGGCGACTCTGCTGGGGACCCTTATACTGTAACCAGGGCTTCTGGTTCTTTTTGTGGGTTCCTCCTAGCGCTTGTTTGATTTGTGTTTACTGGGGTGTTATGTGCTATTTGTGTTTGTATATTTAGTTTTATTTATTGCTTTATGTACAGTTTGTTTACTGCTTTCTTTACAGCTTTATATACATCATACTGTCATATTATTCTGGCTGGATCTGGTTTTTGTTGCTTTGGTGGGTGGGTGTTCTATTGAGAGTTTAAGGTCCTATACCTGGGACCTGAGTGACACCTAGGCTAGAGTGGTTCATGTTCTTTCCCATTCCATTTCGGTCTGGTGCGGGAATATGAAACACGGTTCAGATATGGGTTTCTTCTAGAGAACTCTGTGCTACAGATTTCCTGTAGTGCTAGGGCTATCTGGGAAGCCTGCTAAGTCTGGATGACCTTTATTATGACCTTCAGAAACTGAGGTGAATTAGAGGAGGATCTTTTATGGTTATTGTAAACACTGTACCTCCGGGTTAGAAGTGTTTACACTTCTCATAACTGATCCAAGTCTGAGGATCCTTGTTTTAGAACATCACCTGTGAGGGGGTTGGGCTGTTTACAGGTTTGCAGGTACCCTTGACCCCATCATACCCTGATACTATGTTTTGATTAAGAGTACTCCACTTTGGACAGTTCTTGTGATTTAACCCAGGACATGTGACTCTTTATTTGAGTCCCCCACCTTGGTTACTGGACTTATGAACCTCCATCTGGATTTCTTGAACCTATATGGACTTATACCAAGGCAGTTAATCAGATCCATCTTGATCACAAACCCTTTGCATATCATTTGCATACATCATCATTGCATCATTTAACATGTGTTTATTTGTTTTTCAGGGTATCCATATTACATTTGGCTTGCTTTTGACCCCTTCATCTGCATAGGCCTTTTGTTCACCAGCTATCTGTTTCAGTTACTTTCATCAGCTACCTGCTTCAGTCACCTGCATCACCAGTATCAGCCTGTCAGTGGCCCATCTCCAGTGCTAGTCATCATCATCAGCATCTATCTCAGCTCTTCATCAGCAGACATGGCACCCAAGAAGAGCAACATCTCCTACCATTTCTTTGAGCCTGAGCTGGCTGGCATCAAGAAGGTCCAGGCCCTGATTACTCCAGACCATATACCACTATTCAGAGAACATTATGGAGGCATCCTTGATGTGGTTATGGATTTGGACCCTTCCCAGAGAAGCTTGATTCATACTTGCCTGCAGTTCTATGATCCCCCTCTGAGGTGCTTCACCTTCCAGAATTTTCAGTTGGGACCCTTGTTGGAAGAGTATTCATCACTGATTGGTGTACCCATCAGGGGTGGAGTCCCCTTCAACCCTGAGATGGCTTTTCCTAGTAATGAAGAGGTGGAAAAGGCACTGTATCTGGAACCTGTACTGATTGAGCAGAACATGACAGCAAAGGCTGGAATCTCTGGTCTACACTTGGATTTCTTGACTTCTCAGGCTATCCTGAAAGCCTCCTTGGGAGAATGGAAGGCAGTCTGTGCATTATTAGCCCTTAGCATATATGGGGTCATTTTATTTGCAGATGAGCCTAAGTTTATTAGCAAGAATGCAATCCATCTTTTCATTCTGAGGAACCCAGTGCCCACCTTACTGGGAGATTTCTACTACTCTGTTCACCAAAGGAATGAAAAGCAAAGAGGAAGATTGGTGAGGTGTTGTGCTCCCCTGTTCCATACCTGGTTGCTCAAACACTTGCCCAAGACTGATGCATTCTTGAATCCTAACCAACAGAGGAATTGGGCTAGGAGACTTGTTGCTTTAACCTCAGATGACATCAGGTGGTGCACCCAGAGCACCAAGGGCAGGGACATTATTACTAGTTGTGGGCAGTTTCCCAATGTACCTCTGATAGGAGTGAAGGGTTGCATCAACTACAACCCTCTGCTATTCAAAAGACAGTTGGGCTATGCTCTGGTTCACCCTCCTAGAGTACAGGATCTAGCTGAGACCCTTTATTGTGAGATCAAGCCTAATCTGGCTATTGTCAGGCAAGCATCCTGGGCTTGGGACAATGTCCAGACTAAAGGGGTAACCATTCTTGGGAGATGCAACAATGTGGCCTCAGCTCAGTATTATGAGTGGTCACATGCCAGGGCTCAAATTTCTGGGATGCCCTTCACCATTGAAGATGTACCTGGACCCTCCACAGCACCACCTCCAGCCACTGTCAGCCTGGAGGAGTTTGAGAAGCTAAAAGAGAGGAATGAGAATTTGTCTGAAGCCTTGAAGAGAACCCTCTGGGAGAGGAGTGATGGTCATCTGGACATTGAAAGGTTAGAAAAGCTTAAGGTGGAGCATCTAGCCAGGATTGAAAAGTCAGAGGACTATATCAAGAAGTCAAGGGCTGGAGAACAGATTTTGAAGAATGCCTGTAAAGAGGCCCAGTTCCAAAAAGCTAGGACTGATCTTTATCTGAAGGAGAGCCAAGCTAGGTGGGTCAGGATCACTGAAGCTCGCACTCAGGAGGATAAGAGAACCCAAGACAAGATTGAGCAGTTGGAGGCTAATGCAAAGGAGCAACAGGAAGCCCTATTAGCAGCCCAGAAAGAGATCTCAGAGTTGAAGATTAGGGCTGGTGTGAAGAGGTCAAAGGACCAAAGCAGACACAAGAAGCTAACCACTGCTATCACCACCAGGAATCTTCTCATCAGGAACCTCACGGAGCATCCAGCTAATCCTGTGACTGAAGCACTTTTGAAGGAGGTCCAGGAGGATGAGTTTGGTCTTGGTGTCTGACTTTTGCTTGTTGTTGCTTTCATTTCATGTACTTTTCTTTTATGTTGTATTTTTGACCCCTCAGAGGGCATGTATTGTAAAAAACAAACTATGTATGATTCTCCATTTGTAATATATTCATTATTTAGTTTGTTTCATTTGAGTTCTTTTTCTCTCAAGCAACATCAAAGCACCTTCCTCAGGGGTCTGGAAAGGTCAAAACCATATGCCAAGCCGGATACCTTGGAAACAAATAAGCATACTGCATTGCATACTAACTTTTGTTTTATTTTGTAGGTTTTTGTTTTGTTGTTACTAACTCTGTTGTGATTCAGGAACTATTGCTCGACGTCGGGTGTTCCCACTCAACCGTCCACACAGATATCCTACCCGCAACAACCTTCCGGGTATACAAATGGACCAAGTACAGCAGGACCTTACAGAGGTCAGGACTCAAATGGACAATGAGAGACTGGAAATGAGAAATCAGATGACCCAGTTTATGGAGGTGATGAATGGATTGGCACAGAGCCAAGAGAGATTAAGGGCACTAGTAGAAAGGCAGACCCAGGAGGAACCCCATCTAGGGACTGGGGGAACGAGCAACAATGAGAGGGTTCAGCCTCATGTTAATCCTACAGTGTATGGACCCCACCTTCATCCAGAGATCAACATCCCTGCTAATGTGCAAGGGAATGCCACTGCAGGCAGAGTACTACAAGAAGACCCCCAAGAAGATCAATTCATTGTGATGGGAGCTGGGGATGAAGCCTATGACAGAAGGCTAGATGAAATTGCTGAATAATTGAGATCCCTGGAGTCTCAGAATTCCTTGGGCTTTGATGTTATGGACATGGGTCTAGTGGACAGGGTAAGGATTCCCCACAAGTTTAAACCTCTGTGCTTCGAGAAGTACAACGGAACTTCCTGTCCACGAACCCATTTACAATCCTTTCTGGGGAGGCTGAAGGCATATACCATGGATGAAAAGCTATGGATGTTTTATTTTGAAGATAGCTTAACAGGAGCTTCAAGGGAATGGTACTCTCACTTGACTAGAGCAACCATCAGATGCTGGAAGGACCTAGCTGAGGCCTTTATCAGACAATACCAGTACAACTTGGATATGGCTCCTAACAGGACCCTCCTGATGGGAATGTCTCAATCATCCAGGGAAAGCTTCCGGGAGTACGCCCAGAGGTGGAGACAGCTTGCTGCTGCTGTCCAGCCACCCATGTCGGAAAGGGAAATGGACGACATGTTTATGAACACCCTCCAGGGGACATACATTGACAGGCTAGCTTCCTTTTCTTCCACTAGCTTCGCTGACGTAGTCATAGCTGGGGAAAGAATTGAGAGCCTATTAAAGATGGGCAAGATTTCTGACAATGGTGCGAGCTCGTCCAGCAACCCCAGAAAACCTTTTGTGGGTCCAAGAAGAACCGGTGAGACTAATGCTATTCAGGCCAGCAGGGGCAGACCACAATATGTTCATAGGTCAGTGGCAGCAGTCACCATTCCCACTCCAATTCCTCAGCAACCAGCATATCAACCACAGCAACAACCCCATTACCAGCAACAAACTCAGTATCCTCCTCAGAGAAACTACAACAACAACAACAACAACAGTCAGCAAAGACCATTTCAACAGAGACCGTCTCAGGTCAATAGGGTGATTGAACCAATCCCTATGCCTTACGCCGCTTTACTGCCACAACTCCTGAAGCTCAACTTGGTTGAGTTAAGGACGTTGGCGCCACCAGATCCTTCCAGTTTGCCAAGAAATTACGACGCCAACGCCAGATGCGCTTTTCACTCCAACGCACCTGGCCACAGTACAGAGAAGTGCAGAGCTTTACAGATGAAGGTACAAGACTTGGTAGATTCTAAAGCTCTAAACTTTGCACCCCCGCCAAATGTTAACAAAAACCCAATGCCCAACCATGGAGGGCCCAGAATTAATGCTATTGAGGAAGATATGTCGTCTTTCTTAATAACCAGTGTTGGGCAGATCCGGACACCCCTGGTAGAGATTAAAGCTCAAATCCTTGAATGCCAGATATTCCCTGGGTGTGAGCTCGGGTGCGGTTATTGCAACATTTCGGTAAATGGATGTGATAACTTGAGAAGCGGCATAGACAGTCTTATCCAGAATGGTCTACTTCAAATCACAACATCAATACCTTCAAATCCGGCAATCCCTCCGACAACAGTTCCAGAGTCTCCTACAACTGCAACAACAATTATTCCAAACAATTCTTCAGTTTCATCAACAAATGCTTCAAATATCACTTCAACAAGTCATACATCAACAAACATCCCTTCTACAACATCAGCACCCCTTTATTCAGAATCTTCTCCTACAACACCAGCAAACATCTCAGTAGTCACTATTTATTATGATCCGTCAAGTATTCCTCCGAACAACAATTTCCAGCAACAAGCAGTGGCATCTCCTGCCAGGACACCGGTCACTATCTACTATGATCCACATACTATCGCAACACCCTCCTCTGCTGCAGTCAGCCCGGTTACCATCACGGTACCTGGGCCAGTTCCATATGAAAGAAGTAATTCCATCCCTTGGCATTATGGCTCTGACCTTTACTGCAACGGGGAGAGAATCACTCTTGACTCTTCAACATCTTCTCCACAGATTGACAATGTCGGGGGAGGCGGAGGCTTTACCAGAAGCGGGTGCCTTTTTGCCTCGCAATCACAAAGACCCAATGTCGAGGCAGAAGCTGTTGCCAAAGCAAAAGGAAAGAGTGTAATAGCTGAAGAGCCCATTCTCAAAGAAACACAGAAGACATCTTTTGAACAAGATGTAGACGAGTTTATGAGAATTATCAAGAGGAGTGATTACAAGGTGGTGGATCAGCTTCACCAAACTCCCTCAAAAATCTCCATTTTATCCCTGCTGATGTGTTCCGAAGCTCACCGGAATGCATTACTAAAAGTCCTGCACGCTGCATATGTGCCGGAGGAGATCACCGTTAATCAGCTGGAGACCGTGGTAGCAAATGTCAATACCAGCCATGGATTGGGTTTTACCAATGCTGATTTAACAACTGAGGGTCGTAACCACAATAAGGCTTTACACATCACCCTGGAATGCAAGGGTGTTGTTCTATCCCATGTACTGGTAGACACTAGGTCTTCACTCAATGTCTTACCAAAGAAAGCCTTGGTGAAGCTAGAGTATGATGGCTTGGCTTTGCGTCCAAGTAATTTGGTAGTGAGGGCATTTGACGTCTCCAAGAGATCAGTGCTAGGAGAGATTGATCTACCTGTGATGATTGGCCCACAGACGTTTAAAATAACCTTCTATGTGATGGACATTCAGCCGGCCTACAGCTGTTTGTTGGGTAGACCTTGGATTCATGCCGCTGGCGCAGTAACGTCTACCCTTCACCAGAAGTTAAAATTCGAGTGGGAGGGCCAGATCATCACCATTTGCGGTGAAGAGGATATTTTTGTTAGCCATCTGGCTACGTACAAATACATTGAGATGGATGGGGAGATCCATGAAACCATGAGTCAGGGATTCGAAGCCCTGAACATTAATGAATCATCTGCTATACTTGGGACTTCCATGACATCTTATCAGCAAGCCCGAAAGGTTGTTGAAGAAGGGACAGCCCAAGGCTGGGGCAAGTTGTTGCCTGTAGAGAAGAAGGAGGACAGATTTGATTTGGGTTACAAACCAACTCAACAAGATCAATCGGAGGCTGCTAAGAAGCCGAGTTTTGTTAGTGGGGGAATGCTCACCCCTGATGCTGTAAACAACTTGGAAGATGAGTCGGAAGATGAGCGCAACCTGGAGAGCTGGATACGTCCAAGGATCCCGGGGAGCCGTATCTCAAACTGGTCTTCCCAGGAAATTATAAGGGTTACTCCTGCAGAGTAATTATTATTTCCTGTATATTTTAAGCATGCATCAAGTCTTGCATCTTGCCCAAGATGACAAGACTCATTTTGTAATCGGGCCATCTTGTAATTTTGTGCAAACAGATCAATCAATGAATATCGGACGTCTTTTGCAAATGAGTCTTTTTCTTTTCTGCTCACTCTTTTTCATTTTTCTTTTTGTACAAAAATAAAATGGCAATGTTTTCAAAATGATGACTTCATTTCACTTTTTCTAAATAAGATTAAAATCGATCACTAAAATGAACAATCTAAACCCTTGCAGAGAGTGCCTTTCAGACTGCACCGACAACAACACAGCTATGGCTTCGTATGACTTTGACAATCCAATCAATCAAGCCGATGAAGGGGTTGAAGAAGATTTTGAGCTTCCTGAAGAGCTAGCTAGGTTGTTAAGGCAAGAGGAGAAGGTTATCACTCCTCATCAGGAGGAGATTGAAACAGTTAATCTTGGTACGGAGGAAGACGTGAAAGAGGTTAAGATTGGGGCCTGCCTACAAAACTCAGTAAAAGAACAACTGATTGATTTGCTTCGGGAGTATGCAGATGTGTTTGCTTGGTCTTACCAGGATATGCCAGGGTTGGACACCGATATCGTCATGCACAAGCTGCCATTAAAAGAAGACTGCCCGCCAGTAAAACAGAAGATGCGTCGTACTCGCCCGGATATGGCAATGAAGATAAAGGAAGAGGTGCAAAAGCAGTGGGACGCCGGATTCCTTGCTGTAACTAGCTATCCGCCGTGGGTTGCTAATATAGTACCTGTGCCCAAGAAAGACGGCAAAGTAAGGATGTGTGTTGACTACCGGGACCTGAACAGAGCCAGCCCGAAAGATGATTTCCCATTACCTCACATTGATGTATTGGTTGATAATACGGCTCAGTTCTCGGTGTTCTCCTTCATGGACGGATTTTCAGGGTACAATCAGATCAAGATGTCACCTGAAGACATGGAGAAGACAACTTTCATCACACCCTGGGGCACGTTCTGTTACAAGGTGATGCCATTCGGATTGAAGAATGCTGGTGCAACATATCAACGGGCTATGGTAACATTATTCCATGATATGATCCATAAAGAAATCGAGTGTTATGTGGATGACATGATTGCCAAGTCCCTCACAGAAGAAGACCACTTGGTGAATCTGCTGAAACTATTCAAGCGTCTGAGGAAGTACCAACTGAAGCTGAACCCCAACAAGTGCACATTCGGGGTGCGATCTGGTAAGCTGCTGGGTTTTATCGTAAGCGAGAAAGGGATTGAGGTTGACCCTGATAAAGTCAAAGCCATTCAAGAAATGCCTGCACCAAAGTCTGAAAAAGAAGTTCGAGGGTTTCTAGGTAGATTGAACTACATTTCAAGGTTCATATCTCACCTTACAGCAACCTGTGAACCCTTGTTCAAACTATTAAGAAAAGAACAGACGGTCAGGTGGAACGAAGACTGCCAGAGGGCTTTTGACAAGATCAAGGAGTATTTACAAGAACCACCAATCCTTATGCCTCCAGTGGAAGGAAGACCTCTAATAATGTACTTGACAGTATTAGAAGAGTCAATGGGGTGTGTGCTGGGCCAGCATGACGAGTCTGGTCGAAAAGAGTATGCAATTTACTACCTAAGCAAAAAGTTTACCGACTGTGAACAACGTTATTCACTACTCGAGAAAACTTGTTGTGCTTTAGCGTGGGCTGCTCGCCGACTGAGACAGTATATGTTGACCCACACCACTTTATTGATATCAAAAATGGACCCGGTTAAGTACATTTTCGAGAAGCCAGCTCTCACCGGACGGGTTGCAAGATGGCAAATGATCCTCACAGAATATGACATCCAGTACACATCTCAGAAAGCCATCAAGGGCAGTGTATTGTCTGATTATCTTGCTGAGAAACCTATTGATGATTACCATCCTATGAGATTTGACTTCCCTGATGAAGACATCATGTTCATAAAAGCAAAAGATCATGAAGAGCCTGTTCACACTGAAGGGCCTGACCCGGAAGAAGAATGGACCATGATGTTTGATGGGGCTGTTAATATGAATGGTCGTGGTGTTGGTGCAGTACTCATTACACCTAATGGGGTTCACATGCCTTTCTCGGCAAAGCTCACTTTCAAATGCACTAACAACGAAGCTGAATATGAAGCTTGTATTATGGGTCTTGAGGAAGCCATTGACCTCAGGATCAAGACTTTGACTGTATTCGGAGATTCAGCTCTGGTAGTTAATCAAACCAACGGAAAATGGTACACCCACCAGGATTATCTGATACCTTACCGGGATTATACAAGGAGGCTACTGACTTTCTTTATAACGGTCAAGCTTGAGTATATCCCTCGAGATGAAAATCAGTTTGCAGATGCTCTGGCTACCATTTCATCCATGATCAAAGTTCAAGCTGCCAACTTTGTGCCTCAGATTTCAGTGTCCAGACTCGACAGACCAGCATATGTATTTGCAGCAGACGTTGTCAGAGATGATAAGCCTTGGTTCCATGACATTAAGTGCTTCTTGGAGAATCAAACATACCCGCCTGGGGCATCTTCCAATGATAAGAAGACTCTAAGAAGGCTTGCTGGTAGTTTCTTTCTGAACACTGATGGTTCCCTGTACAAGAGAAACTTTGATATGGTACTCCTCAGATGCGTTGATAGAACAGAAGCAGACTTGTTAATGCACGAGGTGCACGGAGGATCCTTTGGTACCCATGCAGGAGGGCATGCCATGGCTAAGAAATTGTTAAGATCAGGCTATTACTGGATCACAATGGATGCCGACTGTTGTGCCTATGCCAGAAAATGCCATAAATGCCAGATTTATGCGGATAAGGTACATGTGCCTCCCAATCCTCTGAACGTGATGTATTCACCCTGGCCCTTTGCTATGTGGGGCATTGACATGATTGGAAAGATTGAGCCAACTGCTTCGAATGGCCACTGATTCATCTTGGTTGCTATTGACTATTTTACCAAGTGGGTTGAAGCAGCTTCCTATGCAAACGTTACAAGGCAAGTGGTAGCCCGATTTCTGAAAAGAGACATCATCTGTCGATACGGAGTTCCCGAGCGAATCATTACTGATAATGGTTCCAATTTAAACAACAAAATGATGGCAGAGCTGTGCCGGGACTTCAAGATCCAACACCACAATTCTTCTCCTTACAGGCCAAAGATGAATGGCGCTGTTGAGGCAGCTAATAAAAATATGAAGAAGATTGTGCAGAAAATGGTAGTCACCTACAAAGACTGGCATGAAATGCTACCATTTGCCTTGCATGGGTACCGCACGTCAATCAGAACATCCACCGGGGCAACACCGTATCAGCTTGTGTATGGTATGGAGGCCGTCCTACCTGTTGAAGTTGAATTACCCTCCCTGCGGGTACTGATGGATGTTAAGCTAAACGAAGCAGAATGGGTCCGGTCCCGATACGAGCAACTGAGTCTGATTGAAGAAAAAAGATTGGCTGCAATCTGTCATGGGCAGTTGTATCAGAAAAGAATGAAGAAAGCCTTCGATCAGAAAGTTAGGCTCCGAGAGTACCAAGTAGGAGATCTTGTGCTGAAAAGAATCCTCCCTCCTCATATGGACCACAGGGGCAAGTGGACTCCGAACTATGAAGGACCATTCGTAGTAAAGAAAGTTTTCTCTGGTGGGGCACTGATGCTCAACACCATGGATGGTGAAGACTTCCCGTCCCCTGTGAATTCAGATGCAGTTAAAAAATACTTCGCATAAAAATGACCCGCTGGACATAAAAACAGAATGTAAGTCCAGGCAAAGATAGGGCATCCCGGTGAGTCAAAAACAGAATAAAAGACTCGGGCAAAAATAAGGGAAATAAATAAAAAATGTACACCCGCTGAGTTGAAAAGCCGCATTGGACAACTCAGGCAAAAATGGGTATCCCGATGGATTGAAAACCCGAAAGGGCGATCCATGCAAAATAAGGGAATAAGCGAATAGCTGCATCTTGAATTCGTCTGTATCACCCACAACTTGGTAAGCTTCGAAAGGATCAAGCCTCTTTCAAAATCAGCCTTCTTCAGAAAGCGAGACGAGAAGAACGTCAAATGTCATACGAGTCATAGCAAGGGGAAGCTCCTTGAAGCGTCGTCAACATTGCCAACATTTTGTTTCTCAATTTATAAGCAATCTCCTCATTTCAGGGGATATGTTTCTTTGACTGTATCTTGCCAATTCAGGGCATGCGAATTAATAAAATCAGATTTTCAGTCATGTCTCGTCTCGTACATTTTATTTCCATTTGCAAAATGTCCGATGTCTGTTTGCATAAACACAGATGTTTCTTTTCTAAAGAATGTGTGCTTGCAGGGAATATATTCACTCTCGGGAGTGTCTGAACTCCTATGATGGAATCCGGTAAGGGATACCTCGGGATTACTTGTACGTTCCTATCTTTGCAGGATTGCAGATATTCAAAGCACGACATAGGGCATGAAAACTTCACTCCCAGCAAGCTGGCAAATCAATACTCACTCAGCCTTAGCACCAGAAGTGCTTTCTCCCCTGCTGAGTTGCCACTTGTTATTTCTCCCCAGCCGAGGTGCCAATCATTCTTCCTCCTCAGCCAAGTATAAAAGCCATGGAACCACTTCCCCACAGAGACTCAGCCTCTATCCAGAATAACAACACACGAAAGAATCACAACAGAGTGACGAAGGCTTCTACAAACCCCAGCTGGGTCCCTCATTACCAAGAATGGGTCTATCAGTGACCTTTTCCTCCAAGCAGATACATCTCAATGGTCTCATCCCCAGCTGGGATGTCCACTTCAAACAGATCGGCCAAAGATCTTCGCAGCAACGGGATCCGAATCCCGGATCGGTATCTTTTGCATAATCATAGCATTCACATCATATTCACCCCACCAAGCGTAGCATTCCGTCTAATATGGAGCATTACGGCAAAAATCAAACATGTTGCATAATCATAAGTCATGGTCTGAGTCGGACACTTGTGAATATTGACAATCCATCAACAATATACGGAATGCTCCCTAGCTTCCCCAGCAAAGAGCTAAAGCAGTCGCCTTACACCCACAAACACCAGTACATACTCCTTGTGGCACCCGTCCGTCTCATTTCCCTAGTAGAAAGCCAAAGCGTCCCCTTTTCACTCACAGATACACATACGTATATATAACTTTCTTGACATCTGTCCGTGTCACCTTCCTCAGCATAATTACCTAAACACTTTTTATAGCATATACTTGTTTATAATATACCTCTTGACACTCGTCTGTGTCACTCTCCCCAGCAGGTTGAACACTCATCTATACACTACTCATACTTTTTACTCTTATTTCACTTATACAGATACTCGTCCGTATCTTGTATACACCACTTATATCAGATTCAACACTAGTCCGTGTTCTTTGTTAACCAGTTGATACTCGTCCGTATCATCATCTTAGAACATGCGTCAAGCGTTTGTTTCTACCTGATACTCGTCCGTATCATAGTCTTAAGGATGCTCGTCCGTATATTTAATCCATACACTGTGCCAAACACTCTTGTCTTCTTGAATTTAGACGCTCGTCTGTGTCTACTTTTCCCCAGAAGAGTCCCCTCAGAATCAACACTCGTCCGTGTTCCTTGTTAACCAGTTGATACTCGTCCGTATCATCATCTCTGAACACGTGTCAGTATTCGTTTCTACCCGATACTCGTCCATATCGTAGTCTTAGGGATGCTCGTCCGCATCTTTAATCTATACACAATACCAAACACTTATACTTTTATTTTCTTGGATGTAAACACTCGTCCGTGTTTACTATTCCCCAGTGGATCGCCCGCAAAGCAAATTTTCTTTTCTATCTGACATTCGTCCTATGTCATGATAAACCCTGAGAGCAGCCGTACCCTGCTAGGTGATCGTCCTTCACCTCTTGATGATCGTCCTTCATCATGCTCATTCGATGGCCGTCCCCATCGTTGACCTTTTCTATCCGACATTCGTCTTATGTCGTGATATTTAGCAGCCGTCCCCTGCTAGGTGATCGTGCTTCACCTTTTGATGATCGTCCTTCATCATTTTATCCGATGGCCGTCCCCATCGTTGATTTTGTTACCTGACATTCGTCCTATGTCATGGTAAACCTTGAGAGCAGTCGTCCCCTGCTAGGTGATCGTCCTTCACCTCTTGATGATCGTCCCTCATCATGCTCGTCCGATGGTCGTCCCCATCGTTGACCTTTTATCCGGCATTCGTCCTATGTCACGATACTTTCGGCAGCCGTACCCTGCCAGGTGATCGTCCTTCACCATAGATGACCGTCCCTCATCTTATCCCCAACAGAGCAGCCGTCCCCTGCCAGGTGATCGTCCTTCACCTTTGATGACCGTCCCTCATCATTATTTCATTTATTCTTTAAACCCGATGGCCGTTCCCGTCGTGGTCCCTTTTCCTTTTCCTAATGATCGTCCTTCATCAGTTTAACCCGATGGCCGTCCCCATCGTTGTTTGCATTACTTTATGAACCTAATGACCGTACCTCATCATTTACTTTTTACATACTCCCCAGAGAATCTTACAGCTTTACTTGGTGGTTGTCCCCATCATAATCTCCTATATCCCCAGCATGATGGCCGTCCCCGTCATTGCCTTACTTCACACACTCTCCCCAACATGCCGGCCGTCCCCGTCATTGCTCTTTCCCCAGCAGTCGTCCTCTGCTCGACGGTCGTCCTCCGTCGCCCACACTTTATATTATACTTTATTTTCCTTTGCAATCTATATCCCTTTTCTTCTTCATTCTGTGAGTGCAAATTTTGGACTCTCTTTGGTATTCAACCACAAGTTATCTTGTGTGCCTTATAAGCCGTCGCTTACATCCTGCACAGCTAACTCATGTTTGAATAGGGGCAGTTGTAAACACCCCAAATTTGCCCTCACCCATTCACACCATGGCTTGTGATCACTTCATATGCATAAATCCAATCATACCACCTCATATTGCATTTTGATTCATTGCATTGGTTCAAAGTCATCTGCATCTAGGGTTTGTGATCTGAGCAATCCCAGAGCTTCTTGAGCCACTCCAAAGGTCATCAATCACTTCAAAGGGGTCCATGTATGTTCAAGCATCATGTCATATCCTCTCAAAATCAAGAATGTCAAAGAATCACAAGAACTGAGAATGGCATGGAAGCAGAGCCAGGCTTGACTGCACAGATGACCTAGAATTAGGGTTTTGGTTTCAGAGGCCATAACTCCAAATTTTTTGGTCATTCTTGTTTATATTGGTCTCTATATGATATAGGGAGCATGCATATCAATTTTCATGAAGAAATTCCTTGAGGAAGTCATCTGATCAAGAGTTGACTTTCTAAGCAAGTCAGTGTAAAATCAGGGCATCTGGGTCCCCCAATGACCCAACCAAAGGGGGTTCTTCATCATTTTGATTGTGTATGATCTTTATTTGATCATGGAAGATGTTGGAAGTTCACAAAATTGAAGAATTTCAAGTCATTTGCAAAGTTGACTTTTTGGGAAAGTTTGACTTTTAATGAAATTGCCATTTTGGGAAACTTTTTCAACCCTTGCTTTTTGATTCAAAAATGCTTCAAATGGAAAAACTTTGGTCATGAAAGTTGTAGAATGGATCATTCCCTTTTCAAAAAGTACAAGAACGTGACCTAATTCATTTTGGATCAAAAGTTATGGCTTGTCAAAGTTGGGTAAAATCACAAAATTTGAAGTTTTCTACCAAAGAGACATTTTGCAAAATGGTTTGTTCAAGTGTTCTAAAGGCCTCAAATGTGTATCATTTCTTCACAACATGATCATATAACATCTAAAATTCAGAATGGGCCAAAGGATCACTCATCTTCATGACTTATGGAGCAAGATTTCTCAAAGGAAACAAAAGTGAAGCAAGTTGCAAAAACTCACTCAAGTGTGAATCCACTTGCTTGCTGACTTCACAACCAATCCTATGGCTCTCCACACATCTTGCTACGCAGGACACCCCATCTGTCCTAGGCTAGCTAGTAGCCCATGCCTCTCTTACACAACTTTGACATTTTGGCAACTTGAGCCATACCAATCACAAAAGCACACATCAACTCATCTGACCAATCCCATTAGTTTATACCAACAAAAAGCAAGCCAAAGCACACACAACACAAGCCTGAAAGCACCAAGAACTCAGCTCTCTCATTTTCACCCCATTTTGCAAAAGCTTTCGAAACACTCTCCACAGGCAGCAAACACACAAACCAACTTCACAAATCAACTCAGCACACTTCCCTGGTCACAAACCACCCATCACCATTGCCTGAAACTCTTTGAATCAAGAATACGATTTCCACCCCACCTTGAACAGAACTTCTGCCACCTCAAAAACCAGCCATCATAAACTTCCTCCAAGTATCAAGACTTCATCAGGGGCTCAAGAGGAGTGGTTTGCACAAAGAAAGAAGGTCAGAAAGTTGCAAACTGAGAAAGCTCAAAGCTCAGGTATATCAAGAACTTTTTTTCCAGAAATGAGTTTTTAAGTTTCTAATTTGTTCCTCATGCTTTGCTGATCACTCTGATGTTATTACTTTTTGAAATGGTTGAGAAATAAGCATTTAATCGTGTTCTGAAACTTTTCTGACCTAAGCATGTTTTGCTTCGATTCACATGATTAATGAATGAAAAATGATTTTTGTTTAGGGGTTTTGATTCAGTGTTGAATGGGGATGATTTCTGGGCCATTAGTTTTCATTTTCATGGAGTTTTAAGGATTTTAGCAACTTTCAGGTGAGGGTCTTGCCGGAGAAGACGACCGGAAGTCTTCTCCGGCCACCTGAAAGTGATTAGGGCTAATCCATGTAATTAAATGCAGTTTGAATCTGGTACGTAGGATAGGCTGACTTTGTTTGACTGGCGCGCGTTTGGAAGGTCCAGATCCACTCATTAAACCCTAATCCACGTCATTAATCCTTTTAATTAAGTTTATAAGTTAATCTGGCCAGTTTAAATCTCCACCCTTAGATATGGCGCCAGTCAACGCGCGCGTTCCTTGTTTAAACCTCAGCTTTAGGATCAACATACTTTCATTTTTATTCAATTTTATTTTCATTAAATTCCATTTGTTTTCTTCATTTTATTAAAAATAGTAAAAATCATTCAAAAATTCTGAAAATTTTTATGCAACCTTTTATTAATTTTCAGAAACCAAAAACATTTTTATTTTATTTTTTTGCATTAAAAATATTTTTAAATCATTTAAAAGTTTATTTTTAATTAATTAATGAGAATTAATTAATTAAAAATACTTTTAAGTATTTAAAAATCACCAAAAAATTCATGAAACCTTTAAAATCATTTAGAAACATTGTCCAACCCTCAAACCAAATTTCTTTTTTGATCTTGATGTCTTTTGACAATTTTCCATGGAATTAATTTCATTTCAAGGCATTATTTTGATCCAATCTTTAAAAATTCATTTCTGCCTAATCTTTAAGAATTGGACTTTGATTCTTTTTGCATTGCATCTTGCATGTCATGTAGTTTATAGGATTAAATTGGCATGATTTGATCTTACATTTTCAATTTGTTTTTTTTTTCTTGACAAGGTACCTTAAAACCCTAGCAATCTTAAGAAATTCATAACCCTCATTAGGTTAAGAGTTAGAACCCCTCCTTTGGGCAGTGAGTTTGTATAGGTTTAGGGTTCCCTTGGTTGAATTTTCAATTTTTTTATCTTGATGTTTGCTTCTGGTTTTGATTTTTGTTTGGTGCATTGATCATAAACCCTAATTTGGGCTTTCATATGCATCCATCTTGTATTTGCTTGCATACCATGACTTGCCATGACATTTTATGCATCCATTTGATTCATAATACATCTTAGGACATATTAGAAACATGTTTGATCATTGCATCTTGCATTTGCCATGTTGTATGCCATTTGCACTTCATAACTTTTCATGTATGTCCATGGTTCTAAGCATGCTTCTCTTGCATCCATGTGTTTGTATGATCATTCCCATGCCTTGTTTCATGTTTGCATCATCTCATAGCATCATCAACATTATGTATATGCTTCTGGTTTTGATTTGTATCATGCCATTTCATCTCATTTTGCATTGCATTGCATTTCTTTCACTAACTTTTCAGGTGGTAAGTAACTTTGAGAGGTGAATTTGCCTTCACTTCTCACAAATTCTTTTCATCCCTCTTATGCATCATTGCTGCATTTTGTCTTGTGTTTGAGATTGAGCTTGCTCATTCTTCTTCATCTTACTTTATCTTCTCAAGCAACTTGACTTCTTAAGTGAAGCAAGTTGTTTTGCTTCTCTTTTCTCCTTTCATCTGCTGCCAGGTGGTTTCTCTGAAGATGTCTCTTGTAAACCTCACAAACCTTAGGAACAACCAAGCATGACAATGATTAGGGTTTTGATTAGTTCCCCATTTATATTTTACCTTTGTGTCTCATTGTGTCTTCTCTTCTCATCTCATAATCAAGGACTAAACCCTAAAGGCTCTAAGGCTTTGTGATTAAGCTTATGCATGCATCCTTCTATTAGGATGGAGTGTATAACTTTAATCCTAAGTGTTAAACCCTTAATGTGTTTAAATCCTTTAATCAATCCATTTAATAATCATCAAGACATCAAGCTTGTAACTTGGGCCTTGCATTAGGGTTCTAATTCTTCCTTAATTGGTTAAGGAGGACTAACCCTAGTGTTAATGGACAAGTCCCCCTCAAGTTGTCTTACAAACCCTAAAACTCACTTCTTCAACTTATCATTAAATAAAATCCACTTAATAAAGGCTTTGTTTTGTCATGGGTTTAATCCCTAATCATGGATTAAGTTGAGGAGCTTTCCTCAGCTTAAACATTCTCATCTATTATCCTTCTATTAGGATGGTGTAATGAGTCTGTTTAATCCCTGATTATGGCTTAACCTCATTACTTAACACTAAACAAAAACAACAAAAACATCTAAATAAATGCAAGTAGGTTAATGATCTTAATCCTACATCATGGTGATTAAGTGTGAGATGCTGACTTCACACTTAAGGTATTCTCATTACCCCTAATCAGAGGGAAGATGTGATGAGTTTACTAAATCCATTGGTTTAGGCTTAAGCTCATTAACTTATGACAAACTTTCAAAAGCAATAAAAGACTGAAAACTCAAAATCAAACAATAATCGTCTCCTCCGGGATTCTTTTCTCACCTCATTCACTCATAAACGAGAACTCGCTTCTTCTGTCTAATGCAAGACAGTTTGCACCTGAGCCAGACAGGTCATACACTTGAGCATAGACAAGCAAGCAGTTCACAGTCAATTTACCTTTCAGTCTCTTTGGGTCGAACTACGGTGTTCTGACTTCCTCATTGCACGAGAGGATACGTAGGCATAACTTAACAGTTATCGAACAAAAGTCTCTGTATATTCCCCCTCTTTCCAACCTTATTCTTTTAAGCCTCATAGTCATGAGCATTTCATTCTTATTCTTACACTGACACTTCACTTATACACTTCACATTCTTTCACACTGACACTTGCATTCTTTCCAGCTTTGATACACAAATTGCACTGACACTACCCCTTTAAAACACAAATCTTTTAAGCGTGGATCCCGTCGAGTACGGCGGACAATCTGGGTGCTAATACCTTCCCAGGTTGTAACCAACCCCCTTTCTCAGTCTCTCTGGTTCGCAACCGTCTTATCCATATCTTTCTAGGTCTATGCAGCATTACCTTTCCTCCGGGATAAAAATGCCTAGCTGGCGACTCTTCCTTTCCCTTGAGTTCACTCCTGTGTGTTCTCATTTCATCCATTCGCCGACCGTTCGCGTCTGTACCTTTATCTGAGTCATTCTCAGTTATCGGGAGCGACAGCTTGGCGACTCTGCTGGGGACCCTTATACTGTAACCAGGGCTTCTGGTTCTTTTTGTGGGTTCCTCCTAGCGCTTGTTTGATTTGTGTTTACTGGGGTGTTATGTGCTATTTGTGTTTGTATATTTAGTTTTATTTATTGCTTTATGTACAGTTTGTTTACTGCTTTCTTTACAGCTTTATATACATCATACTGTCATATTATTCTGGCTGGATCTGGTTTTTGTTGCTTTGGTGGGTGGGTGTTCTATTGAGAGTTTAAGGTCCTATACCTGGGACCTGAGTGACACCTAGGCTAGAGTGGTTCATGTTCTTTCCCATTCCATTTCGGTCTGGTGCGGGAATATGAAACACGGTTCAGATATGGGTTTCTTCTAGAGAACTCTGTGCTACAGATTTCCTGTAGTGCTAGGGCTATCTGGGAAGCCTGCTAAGTCTGGATGACCTTTATTATGACCTTCAGAAACTGAGGTGAATTAGAGGAGGATCTTTTATGGTTATTGTAAACACTGTACCTCCGGGTTAGAAGTGTTTACACTTCTCATAACTGATCCAAGTCTGAGGATCCTTGTTTTAGAACATCACCTGTGAGGGGGTTGGGCTGTTTACAGGTTTGCAGGTACCCTTGACCCCATCATACCCTGATACTATGTTTTGATTAAGAGTACTCCACTTTGGACAGTTCTTGTGATTTAACCCAGGACATGTGACTCTTTATTTGAGTCCCCCACCTTGGTTACTGGACTTATGAACCTCCATCTGGATTTCTTGAACCTATATGGACTTATACCAAGGCAGTTAATCAGATCCATCTTGATCACAAACCCTTTGCATATCATTTGCATACATCATCATTGCATCATTTAACATGTGTTTATTTGTTTTTCAGGGTATCCATATTACATTTGGCTTGCTTTTGACCCCTTCATCTGCATAGGCCTTTTGTTCACCAGCTATCTGTTTCAGTTACTTTCATCAGCTACCTGCTTCAGTCACCTGCATCACCAGTATCAGCCTGTCAGTGGCCCATCTCCAGTGCTAGTCATCATCATCAGCATCTATCTCAGCTCTTCATCAGCAGACATGGCACCCAAGAAGAGCAACATCTCCTACCATTTCTTTGAGCCTGAGCTGGCTGGCATCAAGAAGGTCCAGGCCCTGATTACTCCAGACCATATACCACTATTCAGAGAACATTATGGAGGCATCCTTGATGTGGTTATGGATTTGGACCCTTCCCAGAGAAGCTTGATTCATACTTGCCTGCAGTTCTATGATCCCCCTCTGAGGTGCTTCACCTTCCAGAATTTTCAGTTGGGACCCTTGTTGGAAGAGTATTCATCACTGATTGGTGTACCCATCAGGGGTGGAGTCCCCTTCAACCCTGAGATGGCTTTTCCTAGTAATGAAGAGGTGGAAAAGGCACTGTATCTGGAACCTGTACTGATTGAGCAGAACATGACAGCAAAGGCTGGAATCTCTGGTCTACACTTGGATTTCTTGACTTCTCAGGCTATCCTGAAAGCCTCCTTGGGAGAATGGAAGGCAGTCTGTGCATTATTAGCCCTTAGCATATATGGGGTCATTTTATTTGCAGATGAGCCTAAGTTTATTAGCAAGAATGCAATCCATCTTTTCATTCTGAGGAACCCAGTGCCCACCTTACTGGGAGATTTCTACTACTCTGTTCACCAAAGGAATGAAAAGCAAAGAGGAAGATTGGTGAGGTGTTGTGCTCCCCTGTTCCATACCTGGTTGCTCAAACACTTGCCCAAGACTGATGCATTCTTGAATCCTAACCAACAGAGGAATTGGGCTAGGAGACTTGTTGCTTTAACCTCAGATGACATCAGGTGGTGCACCCAGAGCACCAAGGGCAGGGACATTATTACTAGTTGTGGGCAGTTTCCCAATGTACCTCTGATAGGAGTGAAGGGTTGCATCAACTACAACCCTCTGCTATTCAAAAGACAGTTGGGCTATGCTCTGGTTCACCCTCCTAGAGTACAGGATCTAGCTGAGACCCTTTATTGTGAGATCAAGCCTAATCTGGCTATTGTCAGGCAAGCATCCTGGGCTTGGGACAATGTCCAGACTAAAGGGGTAACCATTCTTGGGAGATGCAACAATGTGGCCTCAGCTCAGTATTATGAGTGGTCACATGCCAGGGCTCAAATTTCTGGGATGCCCTTCACCATTGAAGATGTACCTGGACCCTCCACAGCACCACCTCCAGCCACTGTCAGCCTGGAGGAGTTTGAGAAGCTAAAAGAGAGGAATGAGAATTTGTCTGAAGCCTTGAAGAGAACCCTCTGGGAGAGGAGTGATGGTCATCTGGACATTGAAAGGTTAGAAAAGCTTAAGGTGGAGCATCTAGCCAGGATTGAAAAGTCAGAGGACTATATCAAGAAGTCAAGGGCTGGAGAACAGATTTTGAAGAATGCCTGTAAAGAGGCCCAGTTCCAAAAAGCTAGGACTGATCTTTATCTGAAGGAGAGCCAAGCTAGGTGGGTCAGGATCACTGAAGCTCGCACTCAGGAGGATAAGAGAACCCAAGACAAGATTGAGCAGTTGGAGGCTAATGCAAAGGAGCAACAGGAAGCCCTATTAGCAGCCCAGAAAGAGATCTCAGAGTTGAAGATTAGGGCTGGTGTGAAGAGGTCAAAGGACCAAAGCAGACACAAGAAGCTAACCACTGCTATCACCACCAGGAATCTTCTCATCAGGAACCTCACGGAGCATCCAGCTAATCCTGTGACTGAAGCACTTTTGAAGGAGGTCCAGGAGGATGAGTTTGGTCTTGGTGTCTGACTTTTGCTTGTTGTTGCTTTCATTTCATGTACTTTTCTTTTATGTTGTATTTTTGACCCCTCAGAGGGCATGTATTGTAAAAAACAAACTATGTATGATTCTCCATTTGTAATATATTCATTATTTAGTTTGTTTCATTTGAGTTCTTTTTCTCTCAAGCAACATCAAAGCACCTTCCTCAGGGGTCTGGAAAGGTCAAAACCATATGCCAAGCCGGATACCTTGGAAACAAATAAGCATACTGCATTGCATACTAACTTTTGTTTTATTTTGTAGGTTTTTGTTTTGTTGTTACTAACTCTGTTGTGATTCAGGAACTATTGCTCGACGTCGGGTGTTCCCACTCAACCGTCCACACAGATATCCTACCCGCAACAACCTTCCGGGTATACAAATGGACCAAGTACAGCAGGACCTTACAGAGGTCAGGACTCAAATGGACAATGAGAGACTGGAAATGAGAAATCAGATGACCCAGTTTATGGAGGTGATGAATGGATTGGCACAGAGCCAAGAGAGATTAAGGGCACTAGTAGAAAGGCAGACCCAGGAGGAACCCCATCTAGGGACTGGGGGAACGAGCAACAATGAGAGGGTTCAGCCTCATGTTAATCCTACAGTGTATGGACCCCACCTTCATCCAGAGATCAACATCCCTGCTAATGTGCAAGGGAATGCCACTGCAGGCAGAGTACTACAAGAAGACCCCCAAGAAGATCAATTCATTGTGATGGGAGCTGGGGATGAAGCCTATGACAGAAGGCTAGATGAAATTGCTGAATAATTGAGATCCCTGGAGTCTCAGAATTCCTTGGGCTTTGATGTTATGGACATGGGTCTAGTGGACAGGGTAAGGATTCCCCACAAGTTTAAACCTCTGTGCTTCGAGAAGTACAACGGAACTTCCTGTCCACGAACCCATTTACAATCCTTTCTGGGGAGGCTGAAGGCATATACCATGGATGAAAAGCTATGGATGTTTTATTTTGAAGATAGCTTAACAGGAGCTTCAAGGGAATGGTACTCTCACTTGACTAGAGCAACCATCAGATGCTGGAAGGACCTAGCTGAGGCCTTTATCAGACAATACCAGTACAACTTGGATATGGCTCCTAACAGGACCCTCCTGATGGGAATGTCTCAATCATCCAGGGAAAGCTTCCGGGAGTACGCCCAGAGGTGGAGACAGCTTGCTGCTGCTGTCCAGCCACCCATGTCGGAAAGGGAAATGGACGACATGTTTATGAACACCCTCCAGGGGACATACATTGACAGGCTAGCTTCCTTTTCTTCCACTAGCTTCGCTGACGTAGTCATAGCTGGGGAAAGAATTGAGAGCCTATTAAAGATGGGCAAGATTTCTGACAATGGTGCGAGCTCGTCCAGCAACCCCAGAAAACCTTTTGTGGGTCCAAGAAGAACCGGTGAGACTAATGCTATTCAGGCCAGCAGGGGCAGACCACAATATGTTCATAGGTCAGTGGCAGCAGTCACCATTCCCACTCCAATTCCTCAGCAACCAGCATATCAACCACAGCAACAACCCCATTACCAGCAACAAACTCAGTATCCTCCTCAGAGAAACTACAACAACAACAACAACAACAGTCAGCAAAGACCATTTCAACAGAGACCGTCTCAGGTCAATAGGGTGATTGAACCAATCCCTATGCCTTACGCCGCTTTACTGCCACAACTCCTGAAGCTCAACTTGGTTGAGTTAAGGACGTTGGCGCCACCAGATCCTTCCAGTTTGCCAAGAAATTACGACGCCAACGCCAGATGCGCTTTTCACTCCAACGCACCTGGCCACAGTACAGAGAAGTGCAGAGCTTTACAGATGAAGGTACAAGACTTGGTAGATTCTAAAGCTCTAAACTTTGCACCCCCGCCAAATGTTAACAAAAACCCAATGCCCAACCATGGAGGGCCCAGAATTAATGCTATTGAGGAAGATATGTCGTCTTTCTTAATAACCAGTGTTGGGCAGATCCGGACACCCCTGGTAGAGATTAAAGCTCAAATCCTTGAATGCCAGATATTCCCTGGGTGTGAGCTCGGGTGCGGTTATTGCAACATTTCGGTAAATGGATGTGATAACTTGAGAAGCGGCATAGACAGTCTTATCCAGAATGGTCTACTTCAAATCACAACATCAATACCTTCAAATCCGGCAATCCCTCCGACAACAGTTCCAGAGTCTCCTACAACTGCAACAACAATTATTCCAAACAATTCTTCAGTTTCATCAACAAATGCTTCAAATATCACTTCAACAAGTCATACATCAACAAACATCCCTTCTACAACATCAGCACCCCTTTATTCAGAATCTTCTCCTACAACACCAGCAAACATCTCAGTAGTCACTATTTATTATGATCCGTCAAGTATTCCTCCGAACAACAATTTCCAGCAACAAGCAGTGGCATCTCCTGCCAGGACACCGGTCACTATCTACTATGATCCACATACTATCGCAACACCCTCCTCTGCTGCAGTCAGCCTGGTTACCATCACGGTACCTGGGCCAGTTCCATATGAAAGAAGTAATTCCATCCCTTGGCATTATGGCTCTGACCTTTACTGCAACGGGGAGAGAATCACTCTTGACTCTTCAACATCTTCTCCACAGATTGACAATGTCGGGGGAGGCGGAGGCTTTACCAGAAGCGGGTGCCTTTTTGCCTCGCAATCACAAAGACCCAATGTCGAGGCAGAAGCTGTTGCCAAAGCAAAAGGAAAGAGTGTAATAGCTGAAGAGCCCATTCTCAAAGAAACACAGAAGACATCTTTTGAACAAGATGTAGACGAGTTTATGAGAATTATCAAGAGGAGTGATTACAAGGTGGTGGATCAGCTTCACCAAACTCCCTCAAAAATCTCCATTTTATCCCTGCTGATGTGTTCCGAAGCTCACCGGAATGCATTACTAAAAGTCCTGCACGCTGCATATGTGCCGGAGGAGATCACCGTTAATCAGCTGGAGACCGTGGTAGCAAATGTCAATACCAGCCATGGATTGGGTTTTACCAATGCTGATTTAACAACTGAGGGTCGTAACCACAATAAGGCTTTACACATCACCCTGGAATGCAAGGGTGTTGTTCTATCCCATGTACTGGTAGACACTAGGTCTTCACTCAATGTCTTACCAAAGAAAGCCTTGGTGAAGCTAGAGTATGATGGCTTGGCTTTGCGTCCAAGTAATTTGGTAGTGAGGGCATTTGACGTCTCCAAGAGATCAGTGCTAGGAGAGATTGATCTACCTGTGATGATTGGCCCACAGACGTTTAAAATAACCTTCTATGTGATGGACATTCAGCCGGCCTACAGCTGTTTGTTGGGTAGACCTTGGATTCATGCCGCTGGCGCAGTAACGTCTACCCTTCACCAGAAGTTAAAATTCGAGTGGGAGGGCCAGATCATCACCATTTGCGGTGAAGAGGATATTTTTGTTAGCCATCTGGCTACGTACAAATACATTGAGATGGATGGGGAGATCCATGAAACCATGAGTCAGGGATTCGAAGCCCTGAACATTAATGAATCATCTGCTATACTTGGGACTTCCATGACATCTTATCAGCAAGCCCGAAAGGTTGTTGAAGAAGGGACAGCCCAAGGCTGGGGCAAGTTGTTGCCTGTAGAGAAGAAGGAGGACAGATTTGATTTGGGTTACAAACCAACTCAACAAGATCAATCGGAGGCTGCTAAGAAGCCGAGTTTTGTTAGTGGGGGAATGCTCACCCCTGATGCTGTAAACAACTTGGAAGATGAGTCGGAAGATGAGCGCAACCTGGAGAGCTGGATACGTCCAAGGATCCCGGGGAGCCGTATCTCAAACTGGTCTTCCCAGGAAATTATAAGGGTTACTCCTGCAGAGTAATTATTATTTCCTGTATATTTTAAGCATGCATCAAGTCTTGCATCTTGCCCAAGATGACAAGACTCATTTTGTAATCGGGCCATCTTGTAATTTTGTGCAAACAGATCAATCAATGAATATCGGACGTCTTTTGCAAATGAGTCTTTTTCTTTTCTGCTCACTCTTTTTCATTTTTCTTTTTGTACAAAAATAAAATGGCAATGTTTTCAAAATGATGACTTCATTTCACTTTTTCTAAATAAGATTAAAATCGATCACTAAAATGAACAATCTAAACCCTTGCAGAGAGTTCCTTTCAGACTGCACCGACAACAACACAGCTATGGCTTCGTATGACTTTGACAATCCAATCAATCAAGCCGATGAAGGGGTTGAAGAAGATTTTGAGCTTCCTGAAGAGCTAGCTAGGTTGTTAAGGCAAGAGGAGAAGGTTATCACTCCTCATCAGGAGGAGATTGAAACAGTTAATCTTGGTACGGAGGAAGACGTGAAAGAGGTTAAGATTGGGGCCTGCCTACAAAACTCAGTAAAAGAACAACTGATTGATTTGCTTCGGGAGTATGCAGATGTGTTTGCTTGGTCTTACCAGGATATGCCAGGGTTGGACACCGATATCGTCATGCACAAGCTGCCATTAAAAGAAGACTGCCCGCCAGTAAAACAGAAGATGCGTCGTACTCGCCCGGATATGGCAATGAAGATAAAGGAAGAGGTGCAAAAGCAGTGGGACGCCGGATTCCTTGCTGTAACTAGCTATCCGCCGTGGGTTGCTAATATAGTACCTGTGCCCAAGAAAGACGGCAAAGTAAGGATGTGTGTTGACTACCGGGACCTGAACAGAGCCAGCCCGAAAGATGATTTCCCATTACCTCACATTGATGTATTGGTTGATAATACGGCTCAGTTCTCGGTGTTCTCCTTCATGGACGGATTTTCAGGGTACAATCAGATCAAGATGTCACCTGAAGACATGGAGAAGACAACTTTCATCACACCCTGGGGCACGTTCTGTTACAAGGTGATGCCATTCGGATTGAAGAATGCTGGTGCAACATATCAACGGGCTATGGTAACATTATTCCATGATATGATCCATAAAGAAATCGAGTGTTATGTGGATGACATGATTGCCAAGTCCCTCACAGAAGAAGACCACTTGGTGAATCTGCTGAAACTATTCAAGCGTCTGAGGAAGTACCAACTGAAGCTGAACCCCAACAAGTGCACATTCGGGGTGCGATCTGGTAAGCTGCTGGGTTTTATCGTAAGCGAGAAAGGGATTGAGGTTGACCCTGATAAAGTCAAAGCCATTCAAGAAATGCCTGCACCAAAGTCTGAAAAAGAAGTTCGAGGGTTTCTAGGTAGATTGAACTACATTTCAAGGTTCATATCTCACCTTACAGCAACCTGTGAACCCTTGTTCAAACTATTAAGAAAAGAACAGACGGTCAGGTGGAACGAAGACTGCCAGAGGGCTTTTGACAAGATCAAGGAGTATTTACAAGAACCACCAATCCTTATGCCTCCAGTGGAAGGAAGACCTCTAATAATGTACTTGACAGTATTAGAAGAGTCAATGGGGTGTGTGCTGGGCCAGCATGACGAGTCTGGTCGAAAAGAGTATGCAATTTACTACCTAAGCAAAAAGTTTACCGACTGTGAACAACGTTATTCACTACTCGAGAAAACTTGTTGTGCTTTAGCGTGGGCTGCTCGCCGACTGAGACAGTATATGTTGACCCACACCACTTTATTGATATCAAAAATGGACCCGGTTAAGTACATTTTCGAGAAGCCAGCTCTCACCGGACGGGTTGCAAGATGGCAAATGATCCTCACAGAATATGACATCCAGTACACATCTCAGAAAGCCATCAAGGGCAGTGTATTGTCTGATTATCTTGCTGAGAAACCTATTGATGATTACCATCCTATGAGATTTGACTTCCCTGATGAAGACATCATGTTCATAAAAGCAAAAGATCATGAAGAGCCTGTTCACACTGAAGGGCCTGACCCGGAAGAAGAATGGACCATGATGTTTGATGGGGCTGTTAATATGAATGGTCGTGGTGTTGGTGCAGTACTCATTACACCTAATGGGGTTCACATGCCTTTCTCGGCAAAGCTCACTTTCAAATGCACTAACAACGAAGCTGAATATGAAGCTTGTATTATGGGTCTTGAGGAAGCCATTGACCTCAGGATCAAGACTTTGACTGTATTCGGAGATTCAGCTCTGGTAGTTAATCAAACCAACGGAAAATGGTACACCCACCAGGATTATCTGATACCTTACCGGGATTATACAAGGAGGCTACTGACTTTCTTTATAACGGTCAAGCTTGAGTATATCCCTCGAGATGAAAATCAGTTTGCAGATGCTCTGGCTACCATTTCATCCATGATCAAAGTTCAAGCTGCCAACTTTGTGCCTCAGATTTCAGTGTCCAGACTCGACAGACCAGCATATGTATTTGCAGCAGACGTTGTCAGAGATGATAAGCCTTGGTTCCATGACATTAAGTGCTTCTTGGAGAATCAAACATACCCGCCTGGGGCATCTTCCAATGATAAGAAGACTCTAAGAAGGCTTGCTGGTAGTTTCTTTCTGAACACTGATGGTTCCCTGTACAAGAGAAACTTTGATATGGTACTCCTCAGATGCGTTGATAGAACAGAAGCAGACTTGTTAATGCACGAGGTGCACGGAGGATCCTTTGGTACCCATGCAGGAGGGCATGCCATGGCTAAGAAATTGTTAAGATCAGGCTATTACTGGATCACAATGGATGCCGACTGTTGTGCCTATGCCAGAAAATGCCATAAATGCCAGATTTATGCGGATAAGGTACATGTGCCTCCCAATCCTCTGAACGTGATGTATTCACCCTGGCCCTTTGCTATGTGGGGCATTGACATGATTGGAAAGATTGAGCCAACTGCTTCGAATGGCCACTGATTCATCTTGGTTGCTATTGACTATTTTACCAAGTGGGTTGAAGCAGCTTCCTATGCAAACGTTACAAGGCAAGTGGTAGCCCGATTTCTGAAAAGAGACATCATCTGTCGATACGGAGTTCCCGAGCGAATCATTACTGATAATGGTTCCAATTTAAACAACAAAATGATGGCAGAGCTGTGCCGGGACTTCAAGATCCAACACCACAATTCTTCTCCTTACAGGCCAAAGATGAATGGCGCTGTTGAGGCAGCTAATAAAAATATGAAGAAGATTGTGCAGAAAATGGTAGTCACCTACAAAGACTGGCATGAAATGCTACCATTTGCCTTGCATGGGTACCGCACGTCAATCAGAACATCCACCGGGGCAACACCGTATCAGCTTGTGTATGGTATGGAGGCCGTCCTACCTGTTGAAGTTGAATTACCCTCCCTGCGGGTACTGATGGATGTTAAGCTAAACGAAGCAGAATGGGTCCGGTCCCGATACGAGCAACTGAGTCTGATTGAAGAAAAAAGATTGGCTGCAATCTGTCATGGGCAGTTGTATCAGAAAAGAATGAAGAAAGCCTTCGATCAGAAAGTTAGGCTCCGAGAGTACCAAGTAGGAGATCTTGTGCTGAAAAGAATCCTCCCTCCTCATATGGACCACAGGGGCAAGTGGACTCCGAACTATGAAGGACCATTCGTAGTAAAGAAAGTTTTCTCTGGTGGGGCACTGATGCTCAACACCATGGATGGTGAAGACTTCCCGTCCCCTGTGAATTCAGATGCAGTTAAAAAATACTTCGCATAAAAATGACCCGCTGGACATAAAAACAGAATGTAAGTCCAGGCAAAGATAGGGCATCCCGGTGAGTCAAAAACAGAATAAAAGACTCGGGCAAAAATAAGGGAAATAAATAAAAAATGTACACCCGCTGAGTTGAAAAGCCGCATTGGACAACTCAGGCAAAAATGGGTATCCCGATGGATTGAAAACCCGAAAGGGCGATCCATGCAAAATAAGGGAATAAGCGAATAGCTGCATCTTGAATTCGTCTGTATCACCCACAACTTGGTAAGCTTCGAAAGGATCAAGCCTCTTTCAAAATCAGCCTTCTTCAGAAAGCGAGACGAGAAGAACGTCAAATGTCATACGAGTCATAGCAAGGGGAAGCTCCTTGAAGCGTCGTCAACATTGCCAACATTTTGTTTCTCAATTTATAAGCAATCTCCTCATTTCAGGGGATATGTTTCTTTGACTGTATCTTGCCAATTCAGGGCATGCGAATTAATAAAATCAGATTTTCAGTCATGTCTCGTCTCGTACATTTTATTTCCATTTGCAAAATGTCCGATGTCTGTTTGCATAAACACAGATGTTTCTTTTCTAAAGAATGTGTGCTTGCAGGGAATATATTCACTCTCGGGAGTGTCTGAACTCCTATGATGGAATCCGGTAAGGGATACCTCGGGATTACTTGTACGTTCCTATCTTTGCAGGATTGCAGATATTCAAAGCACGACATAGGGCATGAAAACTTCACTCCCAGCAAGCTGGCAAATCAATACTCACTCAGCCTTAGCACCAGAAGTGCTTTCTCCCCTGCTGAGTTGCCACTTGTTATTTCTCCCCAGCCGAGGTGCCAATCATTCTTCCTCCTCAGCCAAGTATAAAAGCCATGGAACCACTTCCCCACAGAGACTCAGCCTCTATCCAGAATAACAACACACGAAAGAATCACAACAGAGTGACGAAGGCTTCTACAAACCCCAGCTGGGTCCCTCATTACCAAGAATGGGTCTATCAGTGACCTTTTCCTCCAAGCAGATACATCTCAATGGTCTCATCCCCAGCTGGGATGTCCACTTCAAACAGATCGGCCAAAGATCTTCGCAGCAACGGGATCCGAATCCCGGATCGGTATCTTTTGCATAATCATAGCATTCACATCATATTCACCCCACCAAGCGTAGCATTCCGTCTAATATGGAGCATTACGGCAAAAATCAAACATGTTGCATAATCATAAGTCATGGTCTGAGTCGGACACTTGTGAATATTGACAATCCATCAACAATATACGGAATGCTCCCTAGCTTCCCCAGCAAAGAGCTAAAGCAGTCGCCTTACACCCACAAACACCAGTACATACTCCTTGTGGCACCCGTCCGTCTCATTTCCCTAGTAGAAAGCCAAAGCGTCCCCTTTTCACTCACAGATACACATACGTATATATAACTTTCTTGACATCTGTCCGTGTCACCTTCCTCAGCATAATTACCTAAACACTTTGTATAGCATATACTTGTTTATAATATACCTCTTGACACTCGTCTGTGTCACTCTCCCCAGCAGGTTGAACACTCATCTATACACTACTCATACTTTTTACTCTTATTTCACTTATACAGATACTCGTCCGTATCTTGTATACACCACTTATATCAGATTCAACACTAGTCCGTGTTCTTTGTTAACCAGTTGATACTCGTCCGTATCATCATCTTAGAACATGCGTCAAGCGTTTGTTTCTACCTGATACTCGTCCGTATCATAGTCTTAAGGATGCTCGTCCGTATATTTAATCCATACACTGTGCCAAACACTCTTGTCTTCTTGAATTTAGACGCTCGTCTGTGTCTACTTTTCCCCAGAAGAGTCCCCTCAGAATCAACACTCGTCCGTGTTCCTTGTTAACCAGTTGATACTCGTCCGTATCATCATCTCTGAACACGTGTCAGTATTCGTTTCTACCCGATACTCGTCCATATCGTAGTCTTAGGGATGCTCGTCCGCATCTTTAATCTATACACAATACCAAACACTTATACTTTTATTTTCTTGGATGTAAACACTCGTCCGTGTTTACTATTCCCCAGTGGATCGCCCGCAAAGCAAATTTTCTTTTCTATCTGACATTCGTCCTATGTCATGATAAACCCTGAGAGCAGCCGTACCCTGCTAGGTGATCGTCCTTCACCTCTTGATGATCGTCCTTCATCATGCTCATTCGATGGCCGTCCCCATCGTTGACCTTTTCTATCCGACATTCGTCTTATGTCGTGATATTTAGCAGCCGTCCCCTGCTAGGTGATCGTGCTTCACCTTTTGATGATCGTCCTTCATCATTTTATCCGATGGCCGTCCCCATCGTTGATTTTGTTACCTGACATTCGTCCTATGTCATGGTAAACCTTGAGAGCAGTCGTCCCCTGCTAGGTGATCGTCCTTCACCTCTTGATGATCGTCCCTCATCATGCTCGTCCGATGGTCGTCCCCATCGTTGACCTTTTATCCGGCATTCGTCCTATGTCACGATACTTTCGGCAGCCGTACCCTGCCAGGTGATCGTCCTTCACCATAGATGACCGTCCCTCATCTTATCCCCAACAGAGCAGCCGTCCCCTGCCAGGTGATCGTCCTTCACCTTTGATGACCGTCCCTCATCATTATTTCATTTATTCTTTAAACCCGATGGCCGTTCCCGTCGTGGTCCCTTTTCCTTTTCCTAATGATCGTCCTTCATCAGTTTAACCCGATGGCCGTCCCCATCGTTGTTTGCATTACTTTATGAACCTAATGACCGTACCTCATCATTTACTTTTTACATACTCCCCAGAGAATCTTACAGCTTTACTTGGTGGTTGTCCCCATCATAATCTCCTATATCCCCAGCATGATGGCCGTCCCCGTCATTGCCTTACTTCACACACTCTCCCCAACATGCCGGCCGTCCCCGTCATTGCTCTTTCCCCAGCAGTCGTCCTCTGCTCGACGGTCGTCCTCCGTCGCCCACACTTTATATTATACTTTATTTTCCTTTGCAATCTATATCCCTTTTCTTCTTCATTCTGTGAGTGCAAATTTTGGACTCTCTTTGGTATTCAACCACAAGTTATCTTGTGTGCCTTATAAGCCGTCGCTTACATCCTGCACAGCTAACTCATGTTTGAATAGGGGCAGTTGTAAACACCCCAAATTTGCCCTCACCCATTCACACCATGGCTTGTGATCACTTCATATGCATAAATCCAATCATACCACCTCATATTGCATTTTGATTCATTGCATTGGTTCAAAGTCATCTGCATCTAGGGTTTGTGATCTGAGCAATCCCAGAGCTTCTTGAGCCACTCCAAAGGTCATCAATCACTTCAAAGGGGTCCATGTATGTTCAAGCATCATGTCATATCCTCTCAAAATCAAGAATGTCAAAGAATCACAAGAACTGAGAATGGCATGGAAGCAGAGCCAGGCTTGACTGCACAGATGACCTAGAATTAGGGTTTTGGTTTCAGAGGCCATAACTCCAAATTTTTTGGTCATTCTTGTTTATATTGGTCTCTATATGATATAGGGAGCATGCATATCAATTTTCATGAAGAAATTCCTTGAGGAAGTCATCTGATCAAGAGTTGACTTTCTAAGCAAGTCAGTGTAAAATCAGGGCATCTGGGTCCCCCAATGACCCAACCAAAGGGGGTTCTTCATCATTTTGATTGTGTATGATCTTTATTTGATCATGGAAGATGTTGGAAGTTCACAAAATTGAAGAATTTCAAGTCATTTGCAAAGTTGACTTTTTGGGAAAGTTTGACTTTTAATGAAATTGCCATTTTGGGAAACTTTTTCAACCCTTGCTTTTTGATTCAAAAATGCTTCAAATGGAAAAACTTTGGTCATGAAAGTTGTAGAATGGATCATTCCCTTTTCAAAAAGTACAAGAACGTGACCTAATTCATTTTGGATCAAAAGTTATGGCTTGTCAAAGTTGGGTAAAATCACAAAATTTGAAGTTTTCTACCAAAGAGACATTTTGCAAAATGGTTTGTTCAAGTGTTCTAAAGGCCTCAAATGTGTATCATTTCTTCACAACATGATCATATAACATCTAAAATTCAGAATGGGCCAAAGGATCACTCATCTTCATGACTTATGGAGCAAGATTTCTCAAAGGAAACAAAAGTGAAGCAAGTTGCAAAAACTCACTCAAGTGTGAATCCACTTGCTTGCTGACTTCACAACCAATCCTATGGCTCTCCACACATCTTGCTACGCAGGACACCCCATCTGTCCTAGGCTAGCTAGTAGCCCATGCCTCTCTTACACAACTTTGACATTTTGGCAACTTGAGCCATACCAATCACAAAAGCACACATCAACTCATCTGACCAATCCCATTAGTTTATACCAACAAAAAGCAAGCCAAAGCACACACAACACAAGCCTGAAAGCACCAAGAACTCAGCTCTCTCATTTTCACCCCATTTTGCAAAAGCTTTCGAAACACTCTCCACAGGCAGCAAACACACAAACCAACTTCACAAATCAACTCAGCACACTTCCCTGGTCACAAACCACCCATCACCATTGCCTGAAACTCTTTGAATCAAGAATACGATTTCCACCCCACCTTGAACAGAACTTCTGCCACCTCAAAAACCAGCCATCATAAACTTCCTCCAAGTATCAAGACTTCATCAGGGGCTCAAGAGGAGTGGTTTGCACAAAGAAAGAAGGTCAGAAAGTTGCAAACTGAGAAAGCTCAAAGCTCAGGTATATCAAGAACTTTTTTTCCAGAAATGAGTTTTTAAGTTTCTAATTTGTTCCTCATGCTTTGCTGATCACTCTGATGTTATTACTTTTTGAAATGGTTGAGAAATAAGCATTTAATCGTGTTCTGAAACTTTTCTGACCTAAGCATGTTTTGCTTCGATTCACATGATTAATGAATGAAAAATGATTTTTGTTTAGGGGTTTTGATTCAGTGTTGAATGGGGATGATTTCTGGGCCATTAGTTTTCATTTTCATGGAGTTTTAAGGATTTTAGCAACTTTCAGGTGAGGGTCTTGCCGGAGAAGACGACCGGAAGTCTTCTCCGGCCACCTGAAAGTGATTAGGGCTAATCCATGTAATTAAATGCAGTTTGAATCTGGTACGTAGGATAGGCTGACTTTGTTTGACTGGCGCGCGTTTGGAAGGTCCAGATCCACTCATTAAACCTTAATCCACGTCATTAATCCTTTTAATTAAGTTTATAAGTTAATCTGGCCAGTTTAAATCTCCACCCTTAGATATGGCGCCAGTCAACGCGCGCGTTCCTTGTTTAAACCTCAGCCTTAGGATCAACATACTTTCATTTTTATTCAATTTTATTTTCATTAAATTCCATTTGTTTTCTTCATTTTATTAAAAATAGTAAAAATCATTCAAAAATTCTGAAAATTTTTATGCAACCTTTTATTAATTTTCAAAAACCAAAAACATTTTTATTTTTATTTTTTGCATTAAAAATATTTTTAAATCATTTAAAAGTTTATTTTTAATTAATTAATGAGAATTAATTAATTAAAAATACTTTTAAGTATTTAAAAATAGCCAAAAAATTCATGAAACCTTTAAAATCATTTAGAAACATTGTCCAACCCTCAAACCAAATTTATTTTTTGATCTTGATGTCTTTTGACAATTTTCCATGGAATTAATTTCATTTCAAGGCATTATTTTGATCCAATCTTTAAAAATTCATTTCTGCCTAATCTTTAAGAGTTGGACTTTGATTCTTTTTGCATTGCATCTTGCATGTCATGTAGTTTATAGGATTAAATTGGCATGATTTGATCTTGCATTTTCAATTTGTTTTTTTTTTCTTGACAAGGTACCTTAAAACCCTAGCAATCTTAAGAAATTCATAACCCTCATTAGGTTAAGAGTTAGAACCCCTCCTTTGGGCAGTGAGTTTGTATAGGTTTAGGGTTCCCTTGGTTGCATTTTCAATTTTTTATCTTGATGTTTGCTTCTGGTTTTTATTTTTGTTTGGTGCATTGATCATAAACCCTAATTTGGGCTTTCATATGCATCCATCTTGTATTTGCTTGCATACCATGACTTGCCATGACATTTTATGCATCCATTTGATTCATAATACATCTTAGGACATATTAGAAACATGTTTGATCATTGCATCTTGCATTTGCCATGTTGTATGCCATTTGCACTTCATAACTTTTCATGTATGTCCATGGTTCTAAGCATGCTTCTCTTGCATCCATGTGTTTGTATGATCATTCCCATGCCTTGTTTCATGTTTGCATCATCTCATAGCATCATCAACATTATGTATATGCTTCTGATTTTGATTTGTATCATGCCATTTCATCTCATTTTGCATTGCATTGCATTTCTTTCACTAACTTTTCAGGTGGTAAGTAACTTTGAGAGGTGAATTTGCCTTCACATCTCACAAATTCTTTTCATCCCTCTTATGCATCATTGCTGCATTTTGTCTTGTGTTTGAGATTGAGCTTGCTCATTCTTCTTCATCTTACTTTCTCTTCTCAAGCAACTTGACTTCTTAAGTGAAGCAAGTTGTTTTGCTTCTCTTTGCTCCTTTCATCTGCTGCCAGGTGGTTTCTCTGAAGATGTCTCTTGTAAACCTCACAAACCTTAGGAACAACCAAGCATGACAATGATTAGGGTTTTGATTAGTTCCCCATTTATATTTTACCTTTGTGTCTCATTGTGTCTTCTCTTCTCATCTCATAATCAAGGACTAAACCCTAAAGGCTCTAAGGCTTTGTGATTAAGCTTATGCATGCATCCTTCTATTAGGATGGAGTGTATAACTTTAATCCTAAGTGTTAAACCCTTAATGTGTTTAAGTCCTTTAATCAATCCATTTAATAATCATCAAGACATCAAGCTTGTAACTTGGGCCTTGCATTAGGGTTCTAATTCTTCCTTAATTGGTTAAGGAGGACTAACCCTAGTGTTAATGGACAAGTCCCCCTCAAGTTGTCTTACAAACCCTAAAACTCACTTCTTCAACTTATCATTAAATAAAATCCACTTAATAAAGGCTTTGTTTTGTCATGGGTTTAATCCCTAATCATGGATTAAGTTGAGGAGCTTTCCTCAGCTTAAACATTCTCATCTATTATCCTTCTATTAGGATGGTGTAATGAGTCTGTTTAATCCCTGATTATGGCTTAACCTCATTACTTAACACTAAACAAAAACAACAAAAACATCTAAATAAATGCAAGTAGGTTAATGATCTTAATCCTACATCATGGTGATTAAGTGTGAGATGCTGACTTCACACTTAAGGTATTCTCATTACCCCTAATCAGAGGGAAGATGTGATGAGTTTACTAAATCCATTGGTTTAGGCTTAAGCTCATTAACTTATGACAAACTTTCAAAAGCAATAAAAGACTGAAAACTCAAAAACAAACAATAATCGTCTCCTCCGGGATTCTTTTCTCACCTCATTCACTCATAAACGAGAACTCGCTTCTTCCGTCTAATGCAAGACAGTTTGCACCTGAGCCAGACAGGTCATACACTTGAGCATAGACAAGCAAGCAGTTCACAGTCAATTTACCTTTCAGTCTCTTTGGGTCGAACTACGGTGTTCTGACTTCCTCATTGCACGAGAGGATACGTAGGCATAACTTAACAGTTATCGAACAAAAGTCTTTGTATATTCCCCCTCTTTCCAACCTTATTCTTTTAAGCCTCATAGTCATGAGCATTTCATTCTTATTCTTACACTGACACTTCACTTATACACTTCACATTCTTTCACACTGACACTTGCATTCTTTCCAGCTTTGATACACAAATTGCACTGACACTACCCCTTTAAAACACAAATCTTTTAAGCGTGGATCCCGTCGAGTACGGCGGACAATCTGGGTGCTAATACCTTCCCAGGTTGTAACCAACCCCCTTTCTCAGTCTCTCTGGTTCGCAACCGTCTTATCCATATCTTTCTAGGTCTATGCAGCATTACCTTTCCTCCGGGATAAAAATGCCTAGCTGGCGACTCTTCCTTTCCCTTGAGTTCACTCCTGTGTGTTCTCATTTCATCCCTTCGCCGACCGTTCGCGTCTGTACCTTTATCTGAGTCATTCTCATTTATCGGGAGCGACAGTTGTAACGTGGTCTGGTTAATGGTTTGAGAAATAAAGGATATAAGGCTCAAAGTTTGATTTGTACCCAACCCTTCTTTGTAATGTTCTCCAATCCTACGTTCAGTTAACTCTACACCTGCATTTGTATTGACTTTGCAAGAGTGAAGATGAAGCTTTAAAGTTCGCTTGAAAATGGCAGTGATCTTATTTTGCTGGTGACCCTTTGATTCTTGATTTGGTGGTCACTGGTATTTGTTTTGCTTTTTTGATTAGGATTTGAGTTCCTCTTTTGATTTGTTTTTTTTCCGACTAAGTCTCTCTTCGGGTGGTTAACTTAGTGTCTTTTTCTATTTTTTTTGTATTTTATTGAATGTCGTGACTGCCAAGTCATTTGTTGATGGGTCCTCCGACGGGATGTCTCATCTTGCGATTCGAAGGTGTACTCAGGCTAACTGAACAACTACCCTGCCCCGAGTTAAATGCAAGGGTTATATCCGAAAGAAACTCCTACTTCTAAGCTCGAAGTGGTTGACTAGGGACTAACTCCTTATATCTCCAGTGTTTGGGGATTTGAACAAATGCCTGTACATCATTGACGAGGTTTTATCCGAAAGCATACCGCAACAGTTATGGGTATTTAGTCTTCATCATCATCCCTCAAATATTTGCTAAAGTGAAGTGAGAAATGTTTTGTGATTTTGTGATAAATGATAAATAATGAACAAATGTGAATAGATTGATTCAAAACATGCATAAACATAATATTAACAAAACCAAGTACAAACGATAATATTCCAAGCAAATAGTACTTAACAAACAGTACAAAATAACAAAGATGCGAAAATGATAAATGGCAATGGCTGCCTTGATTTGAGGAATGAACTTCTCTTGATTGAATACTTCAAAGTTGGAGACTACTCATTTTGGTCTTCAACAACCCCTTCAAATATCTTCATTTGTTGGCCCAGTGCGGCGGCATTGGATTGTTCTGGACATTTGGATTTCTCGGGGTGAAAGTGAGATCCTTAGAGTCGATCAGATCTTGAATCTTGTGCTTGAACGATTTGCAGTTCTCAATCGCGTGACCTGGAGCACCCTTGTGATACTCACAGCGGGCATTGGCATCATAGTCTCGGGCGGTACCAGTTTGTGGTGGCAGGTCTTTCAAAACAAGAGTTCCCTTTGCCATCAGCCCGTTAAAGATTTCTCTATATGACAAAGGCAGTGGATCAAAGTTTCTTTCAGGCCTTCTTTGCTGATATGGTGGGTGATGTTGAGGAGCGCGTTGTTGTTGTTGACCAGGCCGTTGTGGATAAGCCGGTTGTTGGTACGGATTGGGCGCATACTGCGCAGCTGCAACCATAGGACGTGGACGTGGTTGATGAGCCATCTGAGGCGGAAATAGAGCTTGAATGGCCTGCTGATAAGGCATTGGAGGAATTGGCTGATATGGCACTAGAGCATATTGTGCAGCAGCAACATATGGATACTGGTAATAGGGAACTGGAGTAGGTGCACTCTGTTGAAAATTCCCACTTGCAACAGAAACGGCATTTGTTTCGCCATTTTTGTACCCGTTGAAGGGCATCTTGACATTGTTTTGGCTTCTAGAACCTCCTTAGATATTTCCACTTTTCAGACCCTCTTCAATTTTTTCTCCTACCATTACCATGTCCGAAAATCCAGAAGATACACTGCTGATCAGCTTCTCGTAGTATTGCCCCTGTAAGGTACCCATGAAGATATCGATCAACTCACGGTCAACCAATGGAGGATGAACTCTGGCAGCTAACTCCCTCCAGCGTTGGGCGTACTCCTTAAAGGATTCGTTCTCCTTTTGGGACATACTCTAAAGTTGAGTACGGTTAGGAGCAAGGTCAGTGGTGTACTTGTACTGCTTTTTGAGTGCATCAGATATATCAAGCCAAGTATGAACATTGTTGCGTTCGAGCTGCATGTACCATTCTAGAGACGCTCCAGACAGGCTGTCTTGGAAGCAATGGATCATAAGCTTATCATCTTTGGCATGAGCGGCCATTTTCCTGCAGTACATCCTCAAATGAAGATCAGGACAACTGAGGCCTTTGTATTTTTCGAATTCTGGCAGTTTGAACTTAGCAGGGATCACAACATCTGGAACTAAGCACATGTCTAAGGCACTCAAAGAAGTTGAGTTGTGTCCTTCCATGATTCAGAGTTTTTCAGCTAACTCGCGACACATCTTCATAGTTTTAGATTCTTGAGCAGCATGGTGGTTGGTGATTGGAACAATATTATGTATCTCATACTCAACTTGATGATCCTCTTCAGCATGAGGAAACTGGACCTGAGTTGGAATAGGTTGAGCTTGAGGGATAACACCAACAGTAACACCAGAGATAGGTATTGGTTGAGAAGTGACTTCCTCAACAGCAGGAGTGAAGCCTGGAGGCAAACCGTAGACCAAAGGATTTGGAACTGGAACTGATGGTATTGCACGCGAGGCAGATCCTTGCACTAGAGCATTGTTCATTGCGGCAGCAGCTTCGCGACGTTCTTCCATCCTGGCCAAAGCTTGTATGGTCTCGTAAATCTGGTCAATCTTGTTCTTGACCGAGTCAATCTCTTCCCTCATAGCAGCTTGCTCTTCTTGAATCACGTCCATTAGTCTTCTAGTGTTGGCTCTAGTTAGATACAGGCGTCTAGCACGATATGGGCGTCGGGAAACCAGCTTGATTTACTGAAGATGAAGGAACATGCAATGAGTTTACGGCTTTGGAATGAAATGCAAGATGAACAAATAATGCAAATGAAACTAATATGCGCATGGATGCAATGCAAGATCCAGGATCACGAGTATAATCTGCTCTGAGGTGAACCATAGTAACGAGTAAATAACCGGTATCTCTTGATAAAAGTAACCTTAACAGGTAGACTCTTATAGATTGTTCTAAGTTCTTTACCCGTAAAACCATGCACAGGCTAGTTTCTACGGTTATGGATAAGATACTCAAGGTCACGGACGCTAATCGTACTAACGTCCTGCCACAGGATAGCTGTATTATGACGATAATAACGATAAGATCTACCTTGAGTGGAGTTCTCATGTTAGCCGTATGAGGAGCGGACCCTCGGAGACTAACACTACGCAACTGCCAACATTGAAACTGGTTCTAAAAGTGGGTCCCATAGTCACAGCCCTTTCATGAATCAAGTCATGCGACAGGCTAACTGCGTTATGATGAGATTTACGAATAGGTCTACTCTCTAGGGGGAGCTTTCATGCTAGGCTTGCAAGGAGCGAGTCCTTGGAGACTAACACTAATAACTTCCAATTTTAAACTAGGTGTTCCCTCTTCTTTTTCGCAAACTCAGATGCCAACCCAGGATCCAACAAGCCGGTATGATAATAATCATAATAAAGAGAGAGAAAATAAACAGGCATAAATAAAAAGCATGAAGAAAACAGGTAAGCAAAATAAACATTGATCGCAAAGTAAACTAAGTTAGGCCTGACTCTCTGAAGTCCCCAGCAGAGTCGCCAGCTGTCGCACCTCGGAAAATACGACCTCGCGATAAAAATATACCGCGGATCAAAATTAAACAACAGAGTCGCCACCGAACTTATTTTATTCCAATTAAGGAAAAGGAAAATATCGAGAAACCTTTTTGAAAACACGGATGGATAGAACACAGTCTTTGAAACCAGATTCTAGGTTCGGGAGTCGATTCCGTAAGGGGAAGGTATTAGCACCCCTTACGTCCGTTGTACTCAACGGGAACCTCTTAGTTTAACTTGCGATCTAATGTTGACTTATGCTTTCTGTTTTCTTCGAATAGTAAAAAAATGCGAACAATTCTAATATAAGGTTACGGGGAAAATGGGTGGTTTTGTTCCTAGGGTGCTCGGCAAGGAGTAAGATCCGTGTGCCTACGTATTCCCTTGTGCAATGGGAAAGTCAGAGCTTCGTAGTTCGTGGTACTAAGGTCGATCGGTTTGGCTTGTTGAACAGTTATTTGAATTGTATTCTAACTGCTAAGTGTTGGCTTGTCTGCTCGCGATAGGAGGCTGAAGCGCTAGCTTGTTTGAGATAGAAAGGACTTAAATAATGTTCGCTTAAGAAAAAAAATGTTTGATTCGATTAGGGTTTTTTAAGAATGAAAGGATAAATAAACTGCGTCTTGAAGGGCGGGCCTCTGGAGAATTTATTCGAGAATTCGAGGAATGCGAGACTCCAGAATTCAATTCTTTCATTATTTGTTATGTCGATTAAATGTTTTAAATATGGAAAGTCGAATGAACGACGTCCCGCGGGGCGATCCTCGGGAGTGTTCATTCAAGAATTCGAGGAATGCGAGACTCCAGAATTCAGTTAATCCGTTATTTTAAATATTCAAATGTCGAGTTCGGAAAAAATGATGGCGAGGCACGATGCTCGGCTTACATTATTCGTGATTCGATTTAAAAGAAAAATTAGAATTTAAATTAAATTTCAATAATTAAAATGAATGTATAAGAATAATAAAATTAAATTGAATTTAATAGAATGCTAAATAATTGGAAAAAAAAATAGAATATAAATTAACTTAAATTAATTTTATTGAAATTGAATTACATCATCAATAAAATAAAGGGGGCCTCATTTTAATTAAATTTTCCAATTAAATATATTGGACAAAATTTAACTTGTGTTAATATCATTGGCCCTTAAATAAAAATAGCGACTATGCCGAAGAAAGATAGATAAACCAACCACTAAAATTAAAAGTAATAAAGAGCAGGGATCTAAATTAAAAGTCTATATTTTTATTATTATATTTTTTTTTTAAAAGAAAAAACAAGAAAAATTAGTAAGTAAAATCAGGAAGGTGCACTGTATGATCAGAGTTTATTAACAAAATCATCATCATGGGCTTAGCAAGCCTAAATAAATTATTAAGATCATAATAAAAATCGAAAAAAGGAAAAAAAAGTGAAACAAAAAAAAAAGATGCAGCGTGTGTGCTGTTGGTGTGTATATTAGCTAAACAATAAAAATAGATCTAAAGTCCATCTCAAATTAAACATGAAACTTTTAATTAAAAATATAGAATAATAAAAGAAATAGTGTGATTAAAATGAAAGTCAAACAAAACGGTTTTCTCACAAAAGGAGGATTCGAAAGAAACAAATTAACAAAACCCAACCTCCAAATACCAACAACGACTTGGCTCTCCCTCCTGCAAACGGCGGCGCACAAATCCGCTTCGGTCACTCAACTTACCAGACCGCTCCGCCTCTCTCACTGCATCCGATTTTGTCTCTCTATTTGCCTCTATTCACGCTCGCGCGGTGGTTCACGACCGGTGATTTGCGGTTCGGTTTTCACTCGGTCCGCTCGTCAGAGTTTGGCGGTGGATCTGGTTTGGGTTTAAGGAAACGACGGCGCGATGGCTTAGAAGGGGTTGCGCGTCGGTTTCGATTTGGTCAAGAACTCACGATCTCTTCTCTCTCAATTGCTCGTGCCTGTCTCGATTTCGTGGTTTCCGGTGTATGGTGGTTCTAGCTCGCGGTGAAGGATTTGTGTTGACGGCGGATGGTTTCCGCGCGACTGTTTTAATGGGTCTCTGTGGTGGTGTTCTCGGACATCTTTAGAATGACGACTTTGTGTTACGATGGTGGTTTTGAGGTTTGAATCTGGTTTTTTCTGTTTCACTGTTTCTCGTTTTTTGAATTTTGTAGTTTTCGTTGTGTTAAAAAAAAGTTTGTAATGAAATTGTTGATGGTGTTGGAGATTGGCTTATGAGATTTTGTTTTGTGGCGGTTTACTGTGATTTTTCTGCGGAGGGGATTGAAAATAGTAAAAGTGATTGAAGCTTTTTTTGGAATTATTTTTGCAGAATTTTCTTTTGGTTTCCAGCTTCTTTTATGAAGATAAGTGAAGCTGAATTTATAGGAAGAAATTGTGAAGGGTATTAGAGGAATATTGAGAGGAAAAATGGTTGGATAAAGATTAAGAGAAATCTCTTAGTGATTTGGTTGTTGTGCTAGCTGGAATTAGTTTTGAGACTGTGTTAGTGGAATATGTTTTGTGAATGGAGGTTGTGTAGTGGGAAGGAAATCGTTACTGCACAAAAGTAAACCAGGCTGAAAATTGCTTTTTAAATTTTTTTTTATATTATCACAACCTCTTATAAAAATAAAGTGATGTAAGTGTAGGGTCTGTTTTGGTGTTGCAAAATATAAAGATCATGGTGATGTGCTTAAAATAATAAGGATGATACACTGAAATTTGGGTGAGGAATTTTGTGACTTGATTAGTCAAATGGATTAAAAGAAAAAGTTAATATAACAATAATAATAACTAAATAATACTAGTAGTAAAAGTAATAATAAAACTAATGTAAAAAATAAAAGTAATAGAAATATGAAAATGTAATAATAACAATGATAATAATAATAATAATAATTAAAAAAATGATAATAAAAGAGGAAAATATAATGAAGGAGTAAAACAAAACAAAATAATGATAATAGTAATAATAATAAAAGAGGAAAACAAAAAAAAGTAATAGGAATAATAATAATAAAAAAAAATGATTTTTAATTTTGGATATGGAATCATAGACAAATGGATGTAAAATAAAAGAATAAAAAAGGGATGGGTTTTTTTTTGTAGTTGAAAATTTTTTTTATGGGTTTTAAGAAAAAAATAATAAATTAAAAATAACAGATTAAAGAAAATAGATGGATAAAAGTTGATATGGATTTAATGGATAGAAATCGAAATGAATGAATTGTCACAACACCTAAAATCCACTGGTCAACAACACAAACACATATTTTGACAAATCCTGACTCAAGCGACTGAACAAATTGAAATAACACATATTTTTTATTTTTCGAATATTGGTTAGACAGAAAATAAAAGTGGTACATGTTTTTTTTAGATTTTTTTGAAATAATTGTTAAACAGAAAAATAGTACATATATTTTTTCTGAATTTATGAAAAATGATGAGACAGTAAAAAGGTGCGGGTAGGACAAATTTGGGGTATGACAATACTCAAGCCGGGTATTTGGCTTATCTCACAATAATCCAATCCCGCCAAGGAAAACCAGAACAGCCAGTACAGTATATGCCAGTATATGCAACAGTAAAGTAAAGTGCAAAAAGCTGTAAATAAAGCTGTAAAGTAAAGCGATAAACTGTAAATAAAACAGTAAAGCTAAACTAAAGTATAACAGCAAACGAATAAACACCCAAAGAAAATAGAAATAGACAAGTGCTATGATTGACTCTCAAAGGGGAAACCAGAGATTCTGGGTTCGGTCCCCAGTAGAGTCGCCAGCTGTCGCTCCCGGGATTTTCATCCTAGTACAAACACGAAAGTGGCGCAGAAAAGGTAGAGTCGCCATCCAGAAATTTTTATCCCGAAGGAACGGGAAAGGTAATGTTGCACAAACCTGAGGAAGAAGGAAAAGGACGAGGCCTTGCGAACCAAAGATCTAGGTCCGGAAGTCGGTTACGAATTAGGAAGGTATTAGCACCCCAATCCGTCCGCCGTACCTGACGGGATCCACGCTTGTTAATCTATTTTCAAAGGGTGAGAAATAATATGTTGCTTGAATGAAAGAATGGCTATCTGGATTGGAAGTGAAATGAGGAAATGAAAAGAAAATGGAACGAAGGGAAAAAATGTAGGAAAAAATAAAGAATGTGCTCGAATGGGCCCTATCCCACTGCCTATGTACCTCATTGGGAAAATGAGGATCAGAGTCGCCGTAGTTCGTAAAAATAGGCGGGAACATGTTTATGTTTTTTTAGGATGATGTTGCCATAGCTCTAGCTCAGGTGTTACCGGCACTGACTCGAGGGTGTTTACCGTATCGCTGTTTGAACTGTCGAGGCAAGTCACATTCGTCCGCAAGGAGTATGAGATGAGAAGAGAAGACGTGATGTCTTGTTGGTTTATTGTTTTTTATGAGAAATATCTTGATTTTGTGTTTATTGCAAGTACAACACTAAAGCCTATAGAGCACACCATACACCTGCATGTACAACACTGAAGGTGTATGGTGTGCTCTATAGTCAAATTTTTTTACTTGATCCTGGACCGTCGATCTATAGTCTCCTTCTAGTAATCACATCCAATGTTTAGTAATAAAAGGCGCATGGTAGGAGCCGTGAGGTAGCGTGCATGGGATTGAAAGACCAAAAAAAAGAGGTCCTACCGGACGATGACACTTGTCACCGCCGGTGTGGACGGACTATGGGACAATCTTATCCTCTTGATCATTCAACGGCGGCCTTATCTTATTTTTATGAGTTATTATTAATTTTAATTTTTCAAATGCTGTATTAATTAGGTTTAATAATCCTTAATTAGAGAAAATTATTAACCTTTATGGATTTTTATTCCGAAATCAAAATAAATCAAAAAAACTTATAACTTAAACGTAAGTCATAAACTCAGATCAAAACCAACTCTCCCTCATGTGTGATTTCCTCTTCCTCTTCTCACCCTTTCATCTTCTTCCTCTAAAAGCCTAGCGGCGGCGCGATTCCTTTTCCGATCAACCAAAATCACAAACCTAAACACTAACCTCCGTTCACTTTCTCTCCATATCTCAAATCCTCAAACAATTTCACCTATTTCTCCCTAAACCTATAGATCGCCATTAATCAAAACGTGATAGAAAGGGGAAATTTGAAGCTACCTACTTGCGAGGAAGGTGGTGACAAATTGACGTCGCACGTTTGAAGACGAAGATCGATGTTGCGAAGACGACGATCGTTCCAAGTTGACACCGCAAAGACGGAGATTAAAACCCTTGCGTTTGTGGTATATCTCTCTAAGACTACGTGCGATTTGTCATTGTAGGCTCCGTTATTGTTGTGGATATGGTGTTCTTGCAGGCTATTTGACGAAAATTGTTGGAGTACTTCGAAGAAGCTATGCGATGAAGGTGCCGCTCGAAGGGCTTCGTTCACGCTTATGCTTTCTGATTCTTGTTGCAGTTTGGTTTGTCGTACTTCGTTGATGTTGACCCCGTTTTTTGAGCTTGTATGTCGCGAAACGAAGGTGTGTCAAAGACTTCTGGATCAAATTTCTCCACCGCGAATATGAGTCACTATTGATGAATCGATGTTGCCATGGTTTTATAGATCTTTGTTGTCATGTTGTGTTGTGGTAACACGTTCTTGACAAATCTTACTTCTGAATTGTGTTGCTGATGTGCACCTAGGTGGATCATTGAAGGCTTGTGGTCTTAAAGATAATTCGGTTGCAGGCGATTGATGAGTAGTTGATGGTGTTCTGTATTGCTGAAGTCATGTTGATGTTTCCGCGATGTCGATACGTGAATCTTGCAGGTGTTGCTCTGATGATGTTTATTGATGATGATGATTTCCAAAGGTGATTGGAGATGAATGAACTTGAAGATGATTAAGGTGATGAAGATCTTCAGAATTTGAGATCTGTTGATGGTGGTGGAATGATAAAGGATATGCGAATGATGAAGAAGAAGACTGTGTGAGAAAGATGAAGAGAGGAGAGGAAGAAGATTGAAGAAGAATTCAGAAATGGAACAAATGAGAGAGTCCAGATGAAGATGAAGTTCTGATTTTTATAGAATATGGAGGGATAGATTCGATATTTCACAGGTAAAAATCGGTTACATTTTGTTAGAGATTCAGTTAGGGTTTTTCTAACTGATTGATTCAGTTCTATTTCTGTTATGAGTGTAACTATTTTTTGGTTCCGATTATCTTCTCCTTTCTAATCCTTCTGTTTCTGTTTTTTCCTTTTGTATGCATTGATTTCAATTTTTCTGATCATTGTATGGAGTATAAAGATTTGAAGATGAATGGTGTAGATTGGAGATGTTGTTAATTATTGTTACAGTGATATGGTGAACTGGAGGTTGAAGTTTGAAGGAGTTTCGTTTTATTGATGAAGGATTTCTGGTGATTGAAGATTGGTGTGTTATGCAGGTTTTCGTGATGTAGAGAGATAATTGAAGAGAGTTTTCTGCATGTGAATGAAGAAGTTCAGAGAGTGTCAAAGGGTTCTGTGAGAAATTGGAAGAGAGTCTCTTTTATTTCGTGTAACCATTTTTTTTTGTTCCCCTATGATTGAATTTTCTTCGTGATTTTCTGTAACTGAAATCCTGAGTTTTCTGTTATGGATCCCATTTTTTAAACTCATTTTCTATTGAGTTTTTTTTTTGTTGTAACTGTAATTGATTTTTCTTATAAATTATTTACTATGTGGATTTTTCACCGATGCGCTGTAACTGATTTTTTTTTTGTTATCATCTTTTTCATCCTTTTTTTTCTATTATGCAGTTTTCTTTCACCTTCTGTTATGCCTTGAACGGTATTTAAAAAATTCAAATTCAACTTGTAAGAAAATCCAAGTCTATTTTCTTTATCACGATCTCCTTTGCTAATTAAATCCCCCTCCTCCTTTTTTTTACTTCGCTTTGAATGCACTTTGATATCCAAAATTAAGAAATCTTGATAACTTGTGAACTTGAATGAATATTCGCATAATAATCTTCATGGGTAATGATGATGAAAGAAAAAAACAAATAATCAACGTGCATCTCAATAATTTGTTAATTAAAATAACCTTCGAAATCGGACACAACAAAGCTCTTTTAATTGGATTAAAACCACAAAATCGCCCTTGAGGCCGAATTGTACCAATCCTTGAGAAATAAGACCCGTCATTAACAAATCTTGAATTGAGTCCACAAAATGTTGATCAATAACAAATAATCAACGTGCATCTCAACCATTCTCAAATAAAACCAAAGTGCAACAATTTGACGCTAAAAGAAAACCGGAAGCAGATGAAATTGATACTCAATGATCTTTATAAGAAGATTCTCATAATGTTAGGAGCTCAAGACTTTGAGTTAACCTAAAGTTTAATATCCAAATACGTCACTCCTGAATAGAAAAAGTTCACATCATCCGAAAACGCTTTGGTCCCATGCCTTAAGCTTAATGCAAATGCGTGACTGTGAATGTTATGACCTAATGGAGAATTTAAAGGAACATGAATCATAGGCCAGATAAGGTAATAAATATGAGGGCAAATTTTAGGGTGTTACAGTGTGTTGTTTTGTTTATTTACTATTTTTGTTTACAGTTTACTTTACAGCTTTATTTACTGCTTTCAATATTTATTTCACATGCATCATACTGGATTGTGCTGGTTTCATTTTTTCTGTGGGATGGGTTTTGTTACTATGAGATAAGCCGAATACCCGGCTTGAGTGCACCTAGGATTTAGAGTGGTTCCACTTTGGCTTCATGGCATCTTGCTATGTTGGTATTAGTGAGTCCCACGCCTTAACTTGCGACCTTCTCGGAAATGTATTGACGCCAGAATCTTTCTGGGGAAATATACTACCTTGATAGTTATGTGCATTCAGGGGACCGATCATTGAGAACCTTTGTGGAAATATCCCTCTCCGGTGATGACAGTGGCATACCACATTTGTTGCCAAACCCACTCGAATCTGAGGGCCCACTATGAACTCGCATAGGATGGCCTGGTTCTCTGATAGGATTCCAGTTAAGGCAAACTTCTCGTATGACGATAGTATTGTACCCTCTGGGATGAATGTACTATTGTTTCTCGATTCAGTGCTTGAAGCTGAGGACTTATGAGGGATGCTTGTTTCCTTGGACTAGGCTGAGACCTCCCTGAGTAGTACATAATGCCAAACCGATTCCGTGATTTGTTCATGAGCTATTTTTCGGAAATGGTGAACATATTATCGCTATTCGGCTTTGAGATTTTGTGATGTTTGACCCGAGTAGCACACCCGTGCGATTGGGAGGGGTTTACAGGTTTGCAGGAGCCCAAAACTTCAACATACCCATGTATGCCAGTACACTTCAGTGATATAATCTTGTTCTGTTAATTATGGATTCTGAAATCATGAACTCCTGATCAGAAAGATACTTGTGATGATGTTGTGGCCTTGCACATACACTTGATTACCTGATTCACTACACAGACACATCACTGATCACATGCCTTGCCTTGCATAGCATCATAACATCATTAATCATTTTGTGTTTTTTTTACTCTCAGGGTTCATTACCTCCTATTCTGGTCATATTTGCTGCTTCAACATGGAGATTCCAAGGAAGAGAAATGTCCATTATACTTTCCCACATCCAGAGAAAGATGGTATTCAGAAGTTAATTGGCTTGATGGGTGACAAAGTGCTTGATGATTTCAGAAAAGAGTTTGGAAAGATCCTAGACTATGTGAATAAGCCAACCACTGACCAGAGGGATCGCTTTCATTCTCTACTGCAATTCTATGATCCACAGCTGAGGTTTTTTTTTCCCTGACTACATCTTGGCTCGAACATTAGAAGAGATATCCAACATCCTCAAAATCCCCATAAAAAATGGTTCTCCTTACTATGGCTTAGAGAAGATGCCTTCATCCAAATATATAGCTGAGTCTTTTCTTCTGGATTTATCCAAAGTTAGCAGAGAAGTCGATGCCACCAAAGGTAAATGACATTTCTTAGATTTTCTTATCAAGGAAGCTCAGGACCTGGCCTCTGAGAACAAATGGGCTAAGTTCAGCACCTTGCTTGCTTTGATAGTGTATGGGACTAGTTTGTTTCCAAGAGAGAAGGGTTTAATTAACATGGAACCTATCACTATATTTGCCAGAAGAAATCCAGTACCTACTTTGCTAGGTGACTTTTACTATGGGGTTCACCATAGAAATGAAAAGAGGAAGGGACATGTAAATTGTTGTGCTCCCCTATTTGTTGATTGGTTTGTAAGGCAACTCCCTAAATCTGGGTCTTTTCAGGATTTGAAACAATCTTGGAAATGGTCCAAAAGATTAATGGGCTTAACCTCAGCCGACATTTCATGTGGGTGCAACAGGGACCTTGTGGGCAAAGAAATATTAGTCAGTTGTGGTTGTTTCCCAAGTGTTCCTTTGATAGGAAGGAAATGTGGGATTAGTTACAATCCTATCTTGTCCAAGAAGCAATTTGGTTATCCATTAAGAGATGTGCCTTTGATTGAAGAGGCAAATGAATCTTTGTACTTTCCAGCATAAGGAAATCTCAAGAAGAGCATACTAGTATCCCAAGCTTGGGAGGTTAGAGTGATGAAAGGAAAAAAAGACTTTGGGAGAGTGGATCCCAACACTTATGATCCTTTTTCCAGCTGGTTGGAGGATCGTGTGAAGACCCTGTTGCTCCCATTTTCTAGACAATGCCTCTTCAAGATTATCAAAAGTTGGAAGCCTTGGTTCAACAGCTCAGGTTGGAGAATCAAGAAGCTTACAATTCATGCTAGAAACTGAAGATGCAAAATCAAAAGTTTGAGGAAAGAGCTCACAAAGCTGAAGAGATGGTTAGGTTCAAGCAACATGATTTTCAAGAGAGAGAGCTTTACTTCAAGAAAAGGGGATCAACTGAAACTCACAAGGCGGCCCAACGTCGGGAGGAGAGGAAGGATTTGAATGAAGCCAATGAAGCTGTCACCTTGTGGCAAGAGAAGTGGGAAGACAATTTGAGGAAGCAGAAGGAGCTGGAGGTCAAGCACAAGCTAGAAGTCAAGAGTCTACAGGATTCGTTGGATGGACAAAGGGAACTCCTTCAGAAGGTTTATCATCAATAGAAGAGTCGTCTCCAAAGTTTAGCAGAAAGCCAACAAGCAGTAAAGGAAGCTCAGAAAGAAATAGAAGATTTGAAATTAAAAGCTGATGTCAAGAGGGCCAAGAATGATTCCATTACAAGCCAAGAAAGTGAAAAGGTGTTCCTACAACAAATCGAGGAATTGCATGCATCCTTTGACCTTAGGGATATCCTAATTCAGAAGCTTGTACAGGAGCCTACGCATCCGGATATAGCTCAGATGTTGCAAAATGTCAAGCGCCTCAGTTGGAGATTACAGGATGTAGACTTTCCTATGTTTTAGTTGTATATGTATATGACTTAGATTACCCACAGGCTTGTTTTGGGAGTCCCTCTTTCTTGATGTACTTTTTCTTTCTTGACATATTGAATTTGTACCTTGTGAGGATCTTTGTTATTCCAATTGTCTTCTGATTTACCTGAAGTCTCGGGTTATATTTGTTGCACAGACACAAAATAAATTCCACCACTTCATGTTAGAATGTCACACAGGATTTTCTTGCAAGGGATCTTTTTCTCAGCACCAGAATGGGAAAGTAGTGGAAGCCTTGGGAATAAAAGGAACACATTGCATTGCATACACATCATTTTCATTTTTCTTTGTGTTGCAGGTTTTCTACAGGTTGCTTAACTTATTTGTGTTACAAGCAAAGATTGCTGGGGTCGCCAAGACCCGTCATCCTCGACAGAATATCCCACATCGTTACGCAACTCGCAACAACCAGAGGACAGTCATGGATGCTATGCAAACTGAGCTTAATGAATTTCGCACCAGAATAGGAGAGTTCATGGTCATGATGCAAGGGATGGCTCTGGGACAACAAGAGTTAAGAAATGCAATTCAGGGGCTCAACCCTCCTCAGATTAATATCCCTGTAACTACTCTTGACGTCCAAGTGACTCCTCCTAACACCAACAATGGTCCAGGTGGACCTCAAGTTCCAGAACAGGGCACAACAACTTTCATTCCAGTACAAGACAGACAGGAGGATCAGTTCCCTTCTTTTAACAATGATATGGGATTTGGTGGAGAAGGAAATCTTCAAGACTTTTTGATGCTTGCTAAAAAGGTCAAAGCCCTAGAGTGTAGAGATACTTTGGGGATAGATGTGCATGACACGGGTCTAGTCCCCAGGGTGGTTATTCCTCACAAATTCAGGCCACCTACTTTTGACAAGTATAATGGTAGCTCTTGCCCCAAGACTCACTTGCAGGCATTCTACCAGAAGATTGTTTCCCATACTAGGGATGAAAAGCTCTGGATGTACTACTTCCAGGATATTCTCTCCGGAGAATCCTAGGAATGGTATATGAGGCTAGAGAGAAGCTCTGTGAGAAGCTGGAAGGAATTGGGAGAAGCATTCCTCAAGCAGTATCAATATAATATAAACATGGCACCCAGTCGCACTCAACTTCAAAGTCTGACTCAGAAGAACTCCGAGAGCTTCAAAGATTATGCGCAAAGGTAGCGCGAAGTGGCCGCTAGAGTGCAACCACCTTTGTTGGAGAGAGAAATGGTAGACCTGTTCCTGGATACCCTCCCTGGGAATTTCATGGAAAGGCTAGTTGGATGTTCCTCAAGTGGATTCTCAGATATCATCTTGACGGGCGAAAGGGTAGAAAGCTAAATCAAGCAAGGGAAGATTCAGAATGGGGGCACTTCGAGTTCTGGTGTCAAGAAGCCCTTCGGGAAAAGGAGAGAAGGAGATACTAGGGTAGTGTACGCATAGAGGGGAGGAAACAATAGAGGGTTTTATCAGCAAGTGGCCCCCATCACTATCTCAGCTCAACCTGTTCAACACCAAGTCCAACCACCGCAGCCGCAACGCCAACAAGGGTATCAACAAAGAGCTCCTCGTCCACATTACCCCCAGAAGACTAGAGAAAGACATTTCGAAACTCCGCCGATGTCCTATTCACAACTTTTGAAGAATCTTCTACAGCTCTAGATGATTCAACTTCGAACTCTACAACCCCCGAAGCCAGGCAAAATCCCCGAGGGTTATAATACAAACGCCAGATGCGAATTTCATTCCGGAGCTCCCGGGCATACCACAGAAAACTGCAAAGCTCTGAAGCGTGTTGTTCAGGACCTACTGGATTCTAAAGCGATTAATTTCGCTCCTACTCCTAATGTAATACAAAACCCCATGCCTCCTCATGGGGGTACAGTTGGGGCAGTTGATGAAGGGGAGAATCTAAACTTCGTATGTGATGTCAACGACATGCAGACACCGTTGAGTGCTGTCAAAGTTTGCTTGTAACAGAGGGGTGTTTTTCCTGGGTGTGAAGATGGTTGTCCGGGATGTGCTGAAGCTACAGATGGTTGTGAGCAGTTAAAAAAGGGGATCCAGAGTATGATTAATGAAGGGGTTCTAAAGTTTGACAAAGTTGTAAAAGAAAGCGAGGTCTCTACGGTAACCATTTTCTATGATCCATCTCAAGTTCCTCCACGGGCAAGAGTGGCACCGATAACGATTACCACTGCAGGACCAGTAATGTATCAGAGTGATAAAGCCATTCCCTGGAATTATGGTAGAGAAGTATATTGTAACGGCCAGAAGCAAGATCTGGCCATGTCTAGCACTACCCCAGCTCAAGTAGAAAACGTCGGAGTAGGGGGCTTTACTAGAAGTGGAAGGTTATTTACACCGGAAACACTAAGAAATAGTGTGATACCACCCAGAGACACCGCAGAAGCCCAGGCTAAGGCAAGAGGGAAGCAGCCAGTGGTTATCAATGAGCCCGCACCAGTAACTGATCCAGACGTTACCTTTGATAAAGAAGCCGAAGAATTTTTTAGAATTATCAAAAAGAGCAATTACAAGATTGTGGACCATCTGCAGCAGACTCCGTCGAAGATTTCCATCTTGTCTTTGCTAATGTGTTCTGACTCCCACATGAAGGCTCTCTTGAATATTCTGAACAAGGCTTATGTGCCTCAGGATATTTCAGTAAATCAGTTAGAAGCGGTGGTATCTAGTGTCAATGCCAGTCACGGATTGGGCTTTACAGACATGGATCTAACATCTGAAGGGCGTGCTCATAATTGGGCATTGCATATCTCTTTAGAATGTAAGGGTGCAGTACTTTCTCATGTGTTGGTAGATACTAGATCATCGTTGAATGTTCTTCCCAAGAAAGCATTAATGAAGTTGGATTATGATGGAGTGATTCTAAAGCCTAGCGACCTGGTAGTTAGAGCATTTGATGGGTCGAGGAGATCAGTGTTCGGGGAGGTGGATTTACCAATTAAAGTAGGTCCACAAATCTTCAATACCACATTCTACGTAATGGATATACAACCTGCATAAAAATGTTTGCTGGGAAGACCTTGGATACATTAAGCAGGAGCAGTATCATCCACACTTCATCAAAAGCTAAAGTTCGTCTGGGAAGGCCAAATTGTAACAGTAAGTTGGGAAGATGACATTTTCGTTAGTCATCTAGCCTCATTCAAGTATGTGGAGATGGATGGCGAGATAGTTGAAACTCCATGTCAGGCTTTTGAGCCCCTGAAAATTGAACAAGCATCTTCATTGGCAACTTCTTCTGAAGAACCAAAGAAGGGAGTTTCCATAGCCTCTTATAAGCAATATCTTGAAGTGGTAGAATCTGGGATACGAGAAGGCTGGGGCAGTCCAGTAGAAGTGCCAGAAAAGAAAGATATGTTTGGGATTGGTTACCATCCTGGGCAGTCATCATCTGGACCGAGTGCTAGAGGTCGTCAAGGCCCGATTACTTTCATGAGTGCGGGAGTGGTGGATTACGGAAGCATCGGTTCCGTGCAGGATGATGCAGTTGATAGTGACTGTGACTTAGATGAGTGGATTAGGCCTGCTGTTCAAGGGACTCAACTTAGCAACTGGTCGTCTGAAAGGCTTATCTCAGTCACTTCCTTCGAAGAGTAATAATCTTTGTTTTTGTATTTCCTGTACTGAAGCACTATGTCTTGCCCGGGGCATAGTAACTTTTTGTAAGGGTTCTTTTATTCCTGACACAATTCATAATCATAAATAAAGCTGACGTTTCACATTTATCCATGTTGTTCTTTGCCTTTCATTTTTGCTTTTGTTTTCCAAAAAGAAAGAAAAGTTTTAAAATGGCAATGTTTCTCGTTTTCTCAAGCTTTTTCTAAAGCCTTGCATGAATCACCATTCATGCAGGTGCTCGTCACCGGATCTTATCAATGACGACCCTGTTATGGCTAAGTATGACTTTTACAATCCAATTTATCAAGTCGATGAGGAAGTTGAAGAAGATTGCGAACTACCTGAAGAATTGGCCAGACTGCTTAAATAGGAGGAGAAGATGATTCAACCGCATGAAGAGGCCGTTGAAGTGATAAACCTGGGTACCGAAGAAGACAAGACAGAAGTTAAGATCGGGGCCGCATTAGAAGAATCTATCAAGACTCATATAATTGCCATGCTTCGAGATTATGTTGATGTCTTTGCATGGTCTTACCAGGATATGCCTGGTTTAGACACTGACATTGTGGTACACAAGCTGCCTCTGAAAGAAGACTGTCCGCCAGTGAAGCAAAATTTGAGACGTACACACCCTGATATGGCAATAAAGATAAAAGAGGAAGTAAAAAAGCAATTTGATGCTGGTTTCTTGGCTGTGACTAGTTACCCTCCGTGGGTTGCCAATATTGTGTCGGTCCCTAAGAAAGACGGTAAGGTTAGGATGTGTGTAGACTACAGGGATTTGAACAGGGCCAACCCAAAAAATGATTTCCCTCTGCCTCACATAGATGTACTTGTTGATAATACTGCTCAGTTTTCCGTTTTCTCTTTCATGGAAGGGTTTTCTGGTTATAACTAGATCAAGATGTCTCCCGATGATATGGAAAAGACTACCTTTATCACGCCTTGGGGCACTTTCTATTACAAAGTTATTCTGTTTGGTCTGAAGAATGTTGGGGCCACTTACCAACGGGCAATGGTGATGCTATTTCACGACATGATTCATCATGAAATTGAGGTTTATGATGATGATATGATAGAAAAATCCCAAACAGAAGAAGATCACTTGGTCAATCTAGCAAAGTTGTTTGACAGACACCGGAAGTTCAGATTGAGATTGAATCCAAACAAGTGCACCTTTGGAGTCCATTCCGGCAAGCTGCTTGGTTTCATTGTTAGTGAGCGGGGAATTGAGGTGGATCCAGCCAAAGTAAAAGCCATCCAAGAGATGCTTGAGCCAAAAACTGAAAAGCAAGTGCGTGGTTTCTTAGGGAGACTAAATTACATTGCACGGTTTATCTCTCACCTAACGGCCACGTGTGAACCCATCTTTAAGCTTCTGAGGAAAAATCAGGCAATTAAATGGAATGAAGACTGTTAGCAAGCCTTTGACCGAATCAAGGAGTACCTGCTAGAATCTCCAATTCTCATGCCTCCGTGTCGATCCCGCTAAATGAGGCTAGGTCAAATAGGGTACAGACGCGAACGGTCGGTGAAAGAGGAGAGAAATGAAACGAGTCGCCAGCTAGGCATTTTTATCCCGGAGGAAAGGTAATGCTGCATAAACCTAAGAAAAGATGGATAAGACGGTTGCGAACCAAAGAAATTAAGAAAGGGGGTTGGTTACAACCTGGGAAGGTATTAGCACCCAGATTGTCCGTCGTACTCGACGGTATCCATGCTTGAAAGATTTGTGTTTAAAAGGGGTAGTGTCAGTGCTATTTGTGTGTAAAAGCTGGAAAAGAATGCAAGTGTCAGTGCAAAAGAAATGTGAACCCTAATGCAAGGCCCAAGTTACAAGCTTATTGTCTTAGTGATTATTAGGTGAATTGATGAAGAGATTTAACACATTAAAGGTTTAACACTTAGGATTAAAGTTATGCACTCCATCCTAAGAGAAGGATGCAGGCATAATCTTAATCACAAAGCCTTAAAGCCTTAAAGGTTTAGTCTCTGATTGAGAGATGAGAAGAGAAGACTCAAAGATGACACAAAGGTAAAGCTAATGGGGGAACTAATAAAACCCTAATTGTGATCATGCTTGGTTGTTCCTAGGGTTTATGAGGCTTGCAAAAGATCTTCAAGAGAAAAGCCACCAAGGAAGAAGCAGATGAAAGGAGATTAAGCAGGAAGAAGCAAGACAACTTACTTCACTTAAGAAGATAAGTTGCTTGAAGAAAGAAAGGGGAGAAGGAGCATGAATGAGCAAGCTCACTCTAATACAAAAGTAAAATGCAGCAAGGATGCATAAAAGAGATGACAAGAGATTATGAGAAGTGAAGGCAAATTCACTTCTCAAGTACTTACCACCTGAAAAGTTAGCAAAAGACATGAAATGAAGTGTACATGAAATGAATGAAATGATGCAAACAAAACCAGAAGCAAAAACACGATGTCAATGATGCTAAGAGATAATGCAAACACATGTCAAGAGTTGTGGATGATCATACAAGGATGAGGATGCAAATGTACTATGTTTTGAACCATGAAAGTTCATGAAAACTTTATGAAATACAATGGAGGCATAACATGGAAAATGGATGAAGAAATGACTTATCATGATTCTAATGTATCCTAATATGTCTTAGGAGTCATGTGAATGCACAAAATGTCATGGCAAGTTCATGAATGCAAGCATATGGAAGATGGATGCAAATGAAGGCAAAAAATTAGGGTTTATGCACAAGGTACAAAGCAAAATTCAAAATCAGAAGCAAATGACAAGACAAAAAATTGAAAATGGGATCAAAGGTACCCTAAACCTATACAAGTTCACTGCCCAAGGAGGGAGACCCAACTCTTAACCCTAAAGGAGTTATGATTTTCTCAAGTTAGCTTAGGTTTTAAGGCACTTCAAAAGGGAAAATGCACAACAAATTGAAAATGAGAGATAAATTCAAACCAATTTTATCCTAGAAACTACATGACATGAAGAATGCAATGCCAAAAAGAACCATCATCAAACTCCTCATGGTTAGGCATAAGGGATTTTTCTAAGTTAGGGCAAAAATATTGACTTTTAAGAACCCTAATTCCAAAGAAAAATGTCAAAATAGGTCAAGAACCAAAAAGAAATTTGTGTGAAGAGTTTGATAATGTTTCTAAATGTATCAAGATGCAATGTGATTTTTTTGGTGATTTTTAGAAACTTAAATGCTATTTTAATTAATTAATTCTCATTAACTAATTAAAATAAACATTTAAATATTTTAAAAATACGAAATTTATGCAAAAAAATAAAATAAAATTTTTTTTCAGAATGAGAAAAATATTTTAAGACATGATGCAAAAAATGAAATTTTTTAGAAATGTTTTACTATTTTAAATAAAATGTAGAAAGAAATGTAATAAAAATGAAATTAAAATGAATTAAAATGAAAGTATTCAGATCCAAAGGCCCATATTCAAAATAAAAGGGGAGGGAATTGACCAGCGCGCGCAAATGGACGGCCCACATTCAAACTACGCTAATTATGTCATTAACCCTAATATGAACCCTAATTACTCTCAGGTGACCGGAACAGTGTTCCAGTCATCTTCTCCGGCTAGCCCCTCACTCAATCTCCCTCAATACGCAACCCCAAGACCCCTAAAGCTCCATAAATGATCCTCTCCTCAACCCCAATAAGAATCAACCAACAAAAATCATTTGTTCATCATCAATAGCACGAATCAAAGCAAAACGGAAAACATGGCAAAAATTTCTGAAGCTTATGAAATGCTCAATTCTCAACTATTCTCAAAAGTAAAGACATCATGGTGATCAGTGAAACATGTAGAATCATTCTATAACATAAAATGAGAGTTATGGAAAAATAAATGTCATGGCTACCTGAAGTTGAGCTTTCGAAACAGGAGCTTTCTGGCCAGTTCTTTGCTTCAAATCCACTCCAATGATTCCCCCCAAGAGCTTGTGATGCTTGGTTGGAGTTGAAATGGCCTCAAGAGGAAGTTGGCAGAAGTTCAGTTCATGAAGTGTGGAAATCGTGTTTTTGATTCTGGGCTTTTTAGGGCAAAATGAAAGGTGGGAAATGATCAGTGATGTTTATGGAATTGAATGGTGGAAAAAGTTTGAAGGTTTGATGGTTGAGTTAAGAGATTCGAAGGTTTTTGCAAATTTGGGGATTTTTGAGTATGCTGTGTATTCTCAAGTGTTAGGCTGCAATGTTGTATGCTTTTGCTTGGTTTTGATCCACATAATGAAATGTGATAGGTCAGAGAGTGGGTGCTGGCCTATGTTGATTGGTATGGGCAAAGATGCAAAAAGTCATGACTTTGTGTACTTGAGGTATAGGCTCATGGCAGGCTGGTTTAGGGGCATGGCTCGAGTCATCCAACTTCAAGGAGGTCCATGGAAAATGATTTAGTGAGCTGGCTCAAGTGGATGAAGAGATTTGGATCATTTTGCAATTTTGTACAACTTTGGCCCCTTTTGAATTTCTTGAATTTTAAGGCATGAAACTTGAGAAATCTTTGGGCAATTCTGAATTTATGTCATGTATGATGTTTGTGTAATGCTTAGACATCAATTAGAAGTCACAAATTTCCTTGGTACAAGAATTTGCAAGTTTCCCTCTTTGGCACATAAGTGAATTTTTTGTGATTTTTCCCAACTTTGCAAGGCCATAACTTTAATTCTAGAATGAATTAGATCAAGTTCTTGTAATTTTTGAAAATGGGAGGATCCAATCTACAACTTTCATGACCAAGAATTTTTCATTTGAAGCATTTTTGAATCAAAAAGAGGAGGTTGAAAAACTTTCCCAAAATGGCAAGTTTGCATTATAAGTCACTTTCCCAAAATGGCAACTTTGCAAATGGCTTGAAATTCTCCAATTTTGTGAACTTCTAACTTCTTCTAAGATCAAATAAAGATCATATACACCCAAAATGATGGAGAAGACCCTTTGGTTGGGTGATTGGGGGCCTCAGATGCCCTGATTTTGCATTGACTTGTTCAAGAAGTCATTTATTGATCAGATGCCTTCCCCATTGAATTTCTTCATGAAAATTGGTATGCATGATCCTTACAACATATAGAGACCAATAGAAACAAGAATGACCAAAAAATTTGGAGTTATGGCCTCTGAAACCAAAACCCTAATTTTAGGTCATCTGTGCAATTAAGCTTGGCTCTGCTTCCATGCCTTCCTCAGTTCTTGTGATTTTCTGGCTTTCTTGATCTTGGGGAAATATAATATGATGCTTGAACATACATGGACCCCCTTGAGATGATTGAAGTCCTTTGGAGTGGCTCAGATCGCCCAGGGATTGTTCAAATCACAAACCCTAGTTGCAGATGACTTTGAACCAATGCAGTGAAGCAAAAATGTAATATGAGATGATATGATTGAATTGATGCAATATGACAAGAATCACAAGCCATGGTGAAATGAGTGAGGGAAAATTTGGGGTGTTTACGCTCCGGTGCCAGGGAGACCTTTGATCATGTATCTTACTGTGCTCGAAGGATCAATGGGATGTGTGATGGGTCAGCAGGACGAGTCTGGTCGAAAAGAGCACGCCATTTATTACCTTAGCAAAAATTTTACCGATTGTGAGACACTCTACTCACTACTCGAGAAAACTTGTTGCGCTTTGGCATGGGCTGCTCGCCGACTAAGACAGTACATGCTGACTCACACAACTTTCTTAATTTCCAAGATGGATCCTGTGAAATATATTTTCGAGAAGCCGGCTCTGACAGGAAGGGTAGCCCGATGGCAGATGATATTAACAGATTATGATATCCATTATACATCGCAAAAAGCAATTAAAGGAAGTGTACTGTCAGAATACCTGGCTCAGCAGCCAATTGAGGATTATCAACCCATGAAATTCGAGTTTCTGGTTGAGGACATCATGTTCCTTAAGTTGAAAGACTGTGAAGAACCACTTCCGAAGGAGGGGCCAGACCCTGAATCCAAATGGAAGTTGATGTTTGACGGAGCTGTGAACATGAACGGAAGCGGAGTAGGTGTTGTTATCATCTCACCAGAAGGGGTCCATACACCTTTAGCTGCTCGATTGACTTTTGAATGCTCTAACAACGAAGCAGAGTATGAAGCTTGCATCATGGGGGTTGAAGAGGCAATCAACCTGCGAGTCAAGAACCTCGAGATCTTTGGAAATTCCGCTCTGGTGGTGAACCAAGTCAATGGTAAATGGTTAGTTCATCAACCTCACTTGGTTCCTTACAGGGATTATACCAGGAGGCTGCTAACTTTCTTCACCAAGGTCAAGTTAAATTATATTCCTCGAGATGAAAACCAATTCGTCGATGCTCTAGCAACTTTTTCGTCTATGATTAAAGTTTGCCAAGAGAATTCGTGCCTCGGATCATGGTCTCCCGTCTTGGAAGACCTGCTTATGTCTTTGTAGTTGACAGTGGTGAAGATAACAAACCTTGGTATCATGATATCAAGCAATTCTTGAAGGCTCAAGAATACCCGGCTGGGGCATCCAGTAAATACAAGAAGACCCTCAGAAGACTAACAGGTGGTTTCTTTTTGAATCAAGATAGTGTGTTATACAAGCGAAACTTCGACATGGTTCTGCTCAGATGCGTGGATAGACACGAAGCAGACCTGTTGATGCAAGAGGTTCATGAAGGCTCCTTTGGTACCCATGCTGGAGGACATGCTATGGCCAAGAAATTGTTGAGATCGGGGTATTATTGGATCACCATGGAATCCGATTGCTATAAATACTCCCGTAAATGTCACAAGTGTCAGATTTATGCTGATATGGTCCATGTGCCTCCGAATCCTTTGAGTGTCATGTCTTCACCATGGCCGTTCGCCATGTGGGGAATTGATATGATTGGAAAGATCGAGCCGACAACTTCCAATGGTCACTATTTCATCCTGGTTGCTATAGACTACCTCACGAAGTGGGTCGAAGCGACATCTTATGCCAATGTTACTAAACAAGTGGTAGCCCGGTTTATTAAAAGAGACATCATTTGCCGGTACGGAATTCTCGAAAGAATCATTACTAATAATGGTTCTAATCTCAACAACAAGATGATGGCTGACTTGTGTCAGGATTTCAAAATATAACATCACAACTTGTCTCCATATTGCCCGAAGATGAATGGCACTGTCGAGGCGGCCAACAAGAACATCAAGAAGATTGTGCATAAGATGGTTGTAACATACAAAGACTGGCATGAGATGCTACCATTCGCTTTACATGGGTACAGAACGTCAGTGCGTACCTCAACAGGGGCAACCCCGTTCTCACTGGTGTAGGGTATGGAGGCAGTCCTACCAATTGAAATAGAAATCCCCTCATTGAGTTTAATGATGGACATTAAGCTAGATGAAGTTGAGTGGCTCCGATCCAAATATAATCAATTGAGCCTTATTGAAGAAAAAGGTCTAGCAGCTGTATGCCATGGACAGTTGTACCGGCGGCGAATGAAGCAGGCGTTTGACAAGAAGGTACGACCACAAAGGTATACACCAGGTGACTTGGTGCTGAAAAGGATTCTTCCTCCTCTTAACAATCACAGGGGAAAATGAACACCTAATTATTAAGGACCGTTCGTGGTTAAAAAGGTTTTCTCATGTGGAGCCTTGATGCTGACAACCATGGATGGAGAAGACTTCCAGTCCCCTGTCAACGCAGACGTCCAGGAAATAACGGGCATCCCGGCGAGCCAAAAACAAAATAAAAGGCTCGGGCAAAAATTAGGGAAATCTTGGAAAAAAATGTACACCTGCTGAGTTGAAAAGCCACATCGGACAAATCAGGCAAAAAAAGGGTATCCCGGTGGATTGAAAACCCGAAAGGGCGATCCACGCAAAAGAGGGACTAATACAAACGAATGCGATCTACGAGATTCGTAACTCATCTGCAACTGAGGTTATTCTAAGGGTTGAAGATAAGTTCAATCATCTTTCTCAAGCGGCAGAGCGAGCGGATCGTCTTGAAGATATACGAGCCATAACTGGGTTGAAACTTGATGAGATCCACTTCTTACATTGCCAATAGGATAATTTGTTTTCCTTTTTGGCTATTTCCTCTTTCCAGGGAATTGCTTCCTTTGTAATGCCTATTCATGGCCATTTTCCCGAATCAATAAAAAATCAATTTCAGTCACCTTGTGACTATTCGCTTCAGGTTTTTGTTTTTCATCTAACATTGATTGATTGCGAAAACGTCCGACAAATTGTGATTTATATTGTGTTGTGAACATTTGAATGCTTTCTAACTCATGCGGGAGGACTTAAACATTTAATACAACTCTAAAAGGGTGTCAAGATGCCTAGATAACAATTCATGCTATGAGCCTGGGGCATTCAGGTCCAAACTAACTCTCCATGTTGCAAGCATTATCAATTGTGTTTATGCAGGGTGTCTCCGGTTATCTCCAGTGGGAGTGAAGTTGAAGTTCTCTTCCAGCATTAGTGGCAAGAAATGTTTGCCCACCTCAAGCAGAAGTTTTCTGTCAACATATGGGTAACCCCTAGCAATGTAAGGAGTGTCTTTCCTCTCCCAGCAGTTTGCTTCCTCAGCAGAGCTATACCTCTGGTTCCTGGCCAGGTCAAGAGGTCTCCAATTCCCATCAGTGTTCGAGAAGGGTCCATCTCCGACAGGGTCTTGGCACTCCAATCTTAAAGTCCATTTTATTTTTGGCAGTGGTGGTTGTTTAGAGTCGATGTATCATCAACAGCTTTCCCCGTAGAGTTATCTCCTCCTCATCAGGATGGATCAGATCAGTGCAGTGATCATCAGTTCCTCCCCAGTCAAGCCATCTGGGATACTTGGAGTCTCCTTTTCGGGAGATCCTTTGCATTTGCATATGCATAATCATCATTGCATTTGCATCCTCCAAAGCGTAGCATTTCCATCCTCATGGAGCATTACGCCATAAATCCAAGCATACACATGCCAACATGGGCCAATTTTGAGGTATATTACATACGACCTATAACATCTTCTCAACCTGAAGTAGTCCGCACAGAGGATACCAATACCATTTTCCAGGCATCCTTGCCTTTTCAAGTCAATGTTTGTCACCCATTCCGCGTCTTGTTTTGTACAACAATTGCATCGTAGGCTCTTGTTTTGTACGATCCTGATTGTCTGGGCTCTCGTTTATGTACAATGATCCCATTCCATCTTGTCCTATTTTATTTTTTGTTTTTGGTTATCGACTGAGGCCGGTATACTATTGTGTTTCCATTCGAGGATGGTTTCGTGTTAGATCCGAGGATCTTTTGTGAGTTGTCATTCGAGGATGGCATTCTCTTCTTCAAGTTCTTCTGAGGTTGGTCTTATTATTGTGGCTATCATTCGAGGATGATATACCGTTTTGAGCTTATTGATTGAGGTCAGTTTGTCTCTTTTGCAAAGTCTGTCTGAGGTCATTCTTTGTGTTTCGGGTTATCGAATGAGGCCGGTATACCATTGCGTTTCCATTCAAGGATGGTTTCATGTTAGATCCGAGAATCTTTTGTGAGTTGTCATTCGAGGATGGCATTCTCTTCTCCAAGTCCTTCTGAGGTTGGTCTTATTGTTGTGACTATCATTCAAGGATGATAGACCATGTTGAGCTTATTGATTGAGGTTAGTTTGTCTCTTTTGCAAAGTCTGTATGAGGTCATTCTTTGTGTTTCTAGTTATCAACTGAGGCCGGTATGCCATTGTGTCTCCATTCGAGGATGGTTTCGTGTTAGATCCGAGGATCTTTTGAGAATTTTCATTTGAGGATGGCATTCTTCCCAGCATATTTTATTACCCCGAGTTCAAATTTCCAAGTTTATTCGAGTATTCAATTACTCCATATCTTGAATGTCTAAGATCTTTCATAATTAGTCATTCAAGCTTGCAGATAATTGAATAGGGGCAGCTGTAATACCTCAAAATTTGCCCTCTCATATCCTCAACATTTTGCATATCATTTAGCATATATATGTTCACAAATAACCAACAACATTGCATCATGTGTAGCATAACTGAGGCATAAGTATGTGATCAATGATTGGAGCAACTGAAGGCTATACAAATGCAATCAAAGGGTCACAAAGCTTCTCAACATCATGCTAAGGGTCCACAACATCCCACAAGTTCTTATTTGAAGCCACAAGTCATGGAAAGTTTTGGTTTGATCAAAGAAGGCAAGCAGTGCAACATCTCCTGAGGAAATGATCCAAATTAGGGTTTCAATTGTAAAGGGCTTCTCCATGAATTTTTGAGCAAAAGTGGATTCCATTGTATTCTATATGAAAACAAGTACATAGGGTTCAAATTTCCTCCACAAATTTATTTTTGAAGAGGTTCAATTGATCAGATGATTAAAAATCAAGAATTTGGGGGAAAGTCAACCATGCTGAAGAAAAAGTCAACTCCTGACTTTTTTGAGATCAAAATCATGAAATTAGGGTTACAAGGATCCTATGTTTCAAATTTGATCAAGAAATGATGGAGGAATCAAGAGAAAACAAGAAAACTAAAACGTACCATTTTTGGAAAATTAAAGTTTCCAAAAATGGCAAGTTTTGGCCATTTTTGCAGCTACTTTGAATGAGGCCTTCTCCCAAAATATGAAAGATATGAAAATTCTACTTGGAGCCAATTAAAGAGGGCATCTTGAGATTCAAATCCATATGTGGAACTCTTCCATATCATCAAAAATGAGTGAGATATGATCTTGACAAGTTTGAACAATTCAAGGCCAAGTTATGGGCAGGGCACAGGCAGGCCAGCGCGCGCGTCCTGCCTGTCATTTCATCAAACATGTGGAGGTCAGAATTTCAAGCCATTTTTCTTGGTCAAAAACACTTCAAATTAATTTTTGGTGAACTACAAAGTTGTTCATTGATGTAATCCCTACAAGATTGGAGTTCAAAGATTTTTCATTTGAGCAAGTCTTCATGGGCTATTTGAGGGTCAAAGAGGAGAGGTTGCAGCTGGCCAGCCATAGGCCCATGGGCACCAGGCATGCCAAATTCGTGCAGGCCAAATTCATGCATGTTATCCCATGTCCATTTTAAGATGATTAGAGGTCATCATCCATTATGATCCAAACACCAAACTTGTTCTATGATCCCTCCCCTTCATCTTGAGCCTAAGAATTACTTGAATTGGTTGCTTGGGAGGGAAGAAATCTCCCATTGAAAGTCATGATTCTCAACTGTTTGCTTGAATGGTAAGGCATTGCATATAACTTCACCTCAGTTTATTTTCATTGGCATTATTCATCACATTCAGATCAAAGGCATTTCTATAAGAAGATGTAATCTCATGAATGCATCTCCACACCATTGCCATGCACTTCAAAACTTGCTAGACTATGCTTCTTGTTGTGCACCTCATGAAACTTATGCCAAATCCCAATGCACTGCAAGTTATGGTTAGAAGATCATGTTACTCATTTCCATGCTTTGATTCACATCATAAACTTCATGAAGCTTGCAGCATGTGATCCAGCTCAAGTGGAAGTTTCTGGATGTTACAGCTGGCATAACTGCCATAACTGCCTCACTTATTTAACCTCACTCACTCAGTTAACCCAAGGCATCATTAACCATGGTTAAGGGGTCTATAAAGCACGGTCATCACTTCAGTGCAAGGTTCATCTTCATTTCATCACCAAAACACCAAAATTTGCCAAGTTTTCTCTCTGAATTTTCACCTTGCAAATGGATTCGAGCAAACTTCATCATCATTGATCTGGATCCATTCTTCCTCCATTGATCATATCCATCATTTCAAGCTCAATCACCATGGATTTCATAGCCTAAAGCTTCAAGATCAAGCATTGCACATTGTTGATCTTCACTGCATTTTGGATTCAAACTCCTCAAATTGCCACAATCTGGCTTCATTCAACCTCAATCCATAATCAGCATCATCTCAAGCTCAAGATCTATGGAAGGCATAGTTTGAAACATCAAGGAATCAACATTGCATAACATTGATCTTCACTGCACTTTCATCAATTACTCAGGATTCATAGCTCCCAGAGTATTTAATTCACTTCCAATGATCAAGGTCAAGATCAAGTAAGCTAAGGATCCTCATATCTGGTTTTCTAGCAACAATTTGACATCTCTGCAACTCAGGTATGTCCGAAAATTCAACTTGCTCGAATTTCTTTTTTTCAATTGGTTTTATGTTGATTGATGCCTGATAGAGGTTATGAATTAACTGGCTAGTTGATAGGCATGGTAGATGTAGAGATTCAATTTTCAGGCTTAGATTCTTGCCTTCGATTCAGGAGTGTTAGGAACCTTAAATGAGTTTTGAAGCCATATTTAAGATCAGTGAAGAGAGGCGAATCCATTGATGGTCATGATTTTCATTTTAGTGATGTTTAGGGTTTGCCCTACCGGAATAGTGATGGAGAAGATGACCGGAATTCATCTCTGGTCATCAGAATTGTAATCCTAATTTAAATGCAAGATGAAGTCACAGTCTTCAGATCAAATCCATCTAACGCTCATGTTTCTTCCAGCACATTAAAATTCTTGTGCATATCACGTGCCACAAAGTCAACTGAAAGTCTTCAGTTTGATCTTCATACCCCCAGCGTGTTTGACTTGACCCCAATTAGTTTTATTTTTGCTTTTCAGACCCCTCAGACCCAATCAATTTTAATTCAATTTTATTTTCTTTTTTCATTTTATATCAATTTCGTTTTGCATTATAAAAAATGCCAAATTACATCAAAACATTCCAAATAAATTCATGTAGGATCCTCCCAATTTTCTCAAATTTTTCATATTTTTAGATTTTACTTTTATTCATATTTTAGATCAGAATTAATTTTCACATTAATTTTTTTCTTATTTTCTCATGTTTTGACCGATCAACTTGTACATTTTATTTTTTTCAAACCATAAAACACAAAGACTTCATTCTTTTTGCATCCTTTTAATATCTCATTAAACTTCCCCAAAATATTTTTCTCTGAATTTTTAGGTCTTGGTTTAGGTCTTTTGAGTCCTTTCTTTCACCTTTATTCATATAAACCCTAATTGTGTTCCAATGAACCTTTCACCACTCAAAAATAAGAATCTTAATGAGATTTTTTGTACATATGTTACTCTCTTGTATTTTTTATTGAGTTGTCACCTTTCATAATTGTTTAAGATCATTTGGTATTTTTCTTGAATTTCTTGAGGTCCTAAGTCATCTTTGGTCCCTTTTAGAAACCTCCCTCATTCCTTTTGAATAAGGCATTCATGCCACTAGTATAAGGTCTTGATTTTGAGTCTTCTAGGTCATATTATATGTCTTCTAACATTGAAAGCCATCCTTAGGTCCTCACCTTTTAATTTTAGGGTTTACTTGAGTCCTAAGTCATACATGCTCCATTTTAATCTAATTCTCCCTTCATCCCTCATCTTAACCACTCAAAACTTCATGAATGCATCAAATAAGTTTGTCCAAGTCTTGTTTTGTATCTTATAAACATTTTTAGGTCATTCCTCTATGTTCACTTCTCATCTATAAAGCTTTGCACATTTTTTTAGGTCTCATATGCCATTAAGAATGTTCAAAAAACCTAGTTTGAGATACCTAGCCTTAGCATACTTCATGCCACTTCATTTACCATTGTTTGTGAGATTAATTTCCATCTTGAATCCATGTTAAGCCCCTGGTTTTTGTATGGGGAAGTCAAGTCCCTTTGGTTATTTTTGAGTATTTTTCTAAGTCATTTTGTTTCATCTTCATAACCATGCTTCTATGTGTTTCTTCTCACCTTTCAATCTCATATTTGATTATCCTTAATTTTAATCCCTTCTTTCCCATTTGATCCATTCATTTCCTTCACTTCCCTATAGTGTTAAGTTCTGACTTTTTCATTTATCTTTGAGTTTAAGGGACTTTAGCAATAGTAATCACTTAGTTTATTCTTTCTAACCTCATCCTTAGGGTTTATTGGTGCTTTAGGACATGGTTTGACTTTAATTCATTTAATTCCTTTAGAAACCTTAGAATTGTTTTAGCTACTGACTTTTTAGGTATGTTACCTTATAAGATGCTTTAGGCTTAGGTATTGACCATATGAGTTCATTAACATCTTTCCTAGGTTAGTGTGAGTTCTTGTGTGAAGTTTGCCATTTGTTTATGATTTCAATATGAATTGTCATGCTAACTCTTGTTTTGTAGGGGGGAAGATAAGGTAATCACTTCATTCTTTATCTCTTATGCATTTATTTTCCTTGTCTTGGCACTTTGTGCCTTGTTCATAGGTTCCCTCTTTCTCTCTTTAGATTCAACTTAACTTCCTTAGGAAGTAAGTTGAATTCTAACTTGTTCTTTCTTCTCATTAGGTTAGAAAAACTAATTAACCATAGGATCACACTTGTATATAATAAGATGACTTAGGGTTATGTCTTAGTCCCCCATTAGCTTTGACCTTTTCCTTTTGAGTCATCTCTCCTCATCTTAAAACAAATCCAAAAAGACTTAACAAATGCTTGAAATGATCCCTTGTGTATAAGCTTATTCCATGAGGCACTTGCACTCATTCAATCTTGGAGTGGTGTAAGCTTGTCTAGCATGATGCACAAGTCTTATCAAGGGGTTATTTCACAAAGAAAAACATAAAAGACATTTCTTAACAAAAGCCACAAAAACATGTAATTAAGTTCAACAAGCTAGTGAACTTAAACCCTAATTCATGGAAACAAGTCTTGGATAAATTCTCCTTGATTGGTGTGCTTGTTCTATTATTCCATCTTGGAATATAGTAGAAAGTACACATTCCATGGAAAAGAGTTTGAATTCACTTCCTTGTGCCAAATTCATGCAAAACTCATAAAAGGAAAACAACAAACAATAAGAGACTTTCCTGCGGGAACTTCTTTTCTCATCCCATTCACTCTCAACGCGAACTTGCGACGACTTGTCTCGTATGCAAGACGGTAAACGCACTCGTACCAGACGAGTCTACAACACCTGAGCTTAGACATACGCAGTTCAAGTTATAAAAAACACAAGCAAATAGTTCCCGCCTTAGTTAGGCGAACTACGTCGACTCTGATCCTCATTTTCCCGATGAGGTACGTGGGCAGCGGGGTAGGGCCCGTTCGAGCATATTCTTTATTTTCCCTACATTTCCCCCTTTCTTTCCATTCTCTTTTCTTATTCCTTTCTCATTTCCATTCCCATTCCAGTTAGCAGTTTGTTTGTTCAGCAGCAGCTTTATTTTCTCACCCTTTGAAGCAAACAAACAAGCGTGAATCCCGTTGGGTACAGCGGACGGTCATAGGTTCTAATACCTTCCCAGGTCGTAACCGACTCCTGAACCCAAATATTTGGTTCGCAGGACCTTGTCCTTTCCTTCTCCCTTATGTTTGTGCAGCATTACGTTTCCCGTTCCTTCGGGATAAAAATGCCTGGCTGGCGACTCTACCTTTTCCGCGTCACTTTCGCGTTTGTACTAGGATGAAAATCCCGGGAGCGACACCTTGTCCGGATCTCTTTCAATTCCTTGCTGACTAACAATAAAACCAAGTAACTTTCCTGATCGGACACCAAAGGTACACTTAGCTGGATTCAGACGCAGTTGGAACTTTCTGAGGCGCTCAAATAACTTCAGGAGATGATTCAAATGATCTTCCTCACTCTTTGATTTAGCAATCATATCATCCACATAAGCTTTTATCTCTTTATGCATCATATCATGGAAAAGGGTGACCATTGCCCTCTGATAGGTGGCTCCTGCATTTCTGAGACCAAATGGACTAACCTTGTAACAATAAGTACCCCATGGTGTGATGAATGTAGTCTTTTCCATATCGTCAGGATCCATCTTGATCTGGTTGTATCCTGAAAATCCATCCATGAAGGAGAAAACAAAAAACTTAGCAGTGTTATCAACCAAAGTATCAATATACGGAAGAGGGAAATCGTCCTTTGGACTGGCTTTGTTGAAATCCCTATAGTCCACGCACATTCTAACCTTGTCATCCTTTTTGGGGACTGGCACAATGTTATCTACCCACTCAGGGTACTTCGCAACGGCGAGGTATCCAACATCAAATTGTCTTTTGACCTCTTCTCGAATCTTCAGAGCCATTTCCGGTCTTGTTCTTCGGAGCGTTTGCTTTACTGGAGGACAATCTGGTCGAAGAGGTAACTTGTGGACCACTATGTCTATGTCTAAACCGGGCATATCCTGATTCGACCATGCAAACACATCCACATACTCTTTGAGAAGCTTGACCAATCTTTCTATGACATCTGCCCCAGGTGTTATACTAATCTTGACTTCCTTCTTGTCTTCATCGGTGCCAAGGTTGATGGTCTCTACCTGCTCCTTATGTGGCTGAAGATCTGTGTACTCATACTCAACCAATCTTGCCAGTTCTTCGGGAACATCACAATCTTACTTACTTTCATCTTCCGCTTGGTAGATGGGCGAATCGAAGTTAGGAGAGAAAATAGAGTCATTGGATTCAACAGGATTTTCATTTGTTCTGCATATGGGAATGATTTGCTTTTATTAAAAGTGAAGACAGAGATATGCAAGAAAACTTTTATTGGTTTTGAAAGATTTCCATTTTCTTTTTAAAGGTGAAAATAGAAAAACAGTAAATAAAACAAAGTAAGAGTTTAACAAAATGCTTTCATTGATTAAATAACTTGAAAATGAGAGGGGGGCCTACAAAATGATCCCATAGCCTTGGGAAGAGCTAGAGGACTTTGAAAACACTTAAAGAAAATAATAAATTACTTTGACAGTGGAAAAAATTCTGGGATCTCAACTGCCTCCCAATAGCTCAAAGTTTCTTCACACTGATAAACAAATGATCCACATATTTATCTTCAACATCCCCATTAATTGCATTGATCTGATAGTCGGCACTGGAAAACACCTCTTGAATGGTCTTTGGATGTCCTTTAACAGAGGTTAATGCTTCTTCCTTCACATGGGTTGGTTTGTAACCCAACCCGTAGCGATCTAGCTTCTGCTTGACTTCGATATCATCACCCCAACCTTCATAGCTTCCGTCTTCAATAGTGGAAATGGTACTCTTCAGCGACACAAAAGATGGAATACCCTTCTCCTTTGGTTCCTCTACTTCCTTAAGGACAACATTGGTTATCTCAAGAGCTTAGAATTCAGTTTCCAAAGCATCTTCATCAGCCTCAATATAGCTAAAGGATGAAAGGTTGCTAACCATGAAGTCTTCTTCCCCGAACACCGTTACCAGCTTGTTATCGACCACAAACTTCATCTTCTGGTGCAAGGTAGAAGTGACTGCCCCAGTGGTATGAATCCAAGGTCTTCCCAGCAAACAACTATAATTAGGGTTAATGTCCATAACCTAGAAAGTGATTTTGAACACCTGTGGTCCAATCATGATTGGCAGGTTTACTTCTCCAATAATAGTCCTCCTTGACCCATCAAAAGCTTTGACAATCAGTGCATTGGGCCTCATCTTTGCCCCTTGATAAGATAACTTAGCAAGTGTTCTTTTCGGGAAAACATTCAATGAAGATCATGTATCCACAAGAACTTTTGCTAGAGTATCCTCTTGGCACTTCACAGATATATGGAGAGCACGGTTATGGTCCAAGCCATCCTTTGGGAGTTCCTCCATACTGAAGCTGAGATTATTACATGCAGTAATATTGGCAATGGCACTATCAAACTGATTCACAGTTATGTCATGCGTGACATGAGCTTGGGCTAGTAATTTCTGGAGAGCACCTCGGTGGGCCGGCGAATGCATAAGAAGTGATAAGATAGATATTTTGGAAGGCGTTAGATGTAGCTGATCAATAACCTTATAATCACTTTTCTTAATGATTCTGAGAAATTCTGCATCCTCCTCTTCAAAGACCAACCCTTTATCCTTGTTGGCAACAACGGGAATGACTTCTTTAGGTGGAATTGGGGGAACTGTATTGACCTGCTGAGTATAAACACGACCACTGCGAGTTAATCGGCTTGCACCTGCTATGTCAACACTCGCCACATTTAAACTTTCCTTCTGACCAGCGTGTTCAAACTTCTGATGAACTCCCCCTATATCATACTTCCATGGAACTGCTTTGGTGTCTTCATAAAGGAAAGGGTTACTCCTTTGCTCATTCCTCGGTTCTGGAAAATTGAAAATGGGCCCCACAGGTTCTGGCATATTGAAGATGGGTTGAACTCTTGGAGATTCAAGCATGTTAAACACTAGTGCCATGGTAGAATCAGATTCAGGCAGGTTGAAGATGGGTTCAATCATTGCCACTTCATTCCTCTTCACACGACCGCTTACTTGTAAAACACCCAGATTAATCAAACTTTGAACATCTCTCAAGACCAGTTCACATCCCTTTGGATTATCAGCACAAGCTTCACAATTCTTATGACAGTTCTTTAGCATACCCACCTCTACTAACTTTGCATGGAAGTCTCTAAGCGGGGTTTTGATCTCTGCAGCATCGAAAAATCAAATCTTCGTCAGACTCATCAACAATGGCATTTATGGACCCATGCTTAGGTAAAGGATTATCTTTGACATTCGGACCAGTGTTTCCAAATGACAAAATATTTTTATCCATCAAATCCTTCACAACATACTTCAAAGCAATACAACTTTCCAAATCATGCCCTGGGGCACCTTCATGGAATAAACAATGGGCGCTTGAATTGTAACTTGGTGGGAGTGGATCTGGTGGATCCGAGGATTGGGAGGCCTTCCTCCTAGTCTTGTATTCTGAAAGCTGGGATTTGAATGAGGAGCTGGAGTCCTCTGCTGGTAGGTTGAAGCATTGGGTGCTTGTTGATAGCCTGGATTGTTGAGCATTAGTTGATAGGCTGGAACCATGGAAGCTACTTGTTGATACATCGATACTGCTTGAGTTGGTCGATACATTGGAATCTGTTGGTTCTATAATGGTTGAATTGCCGCTACATAAGGATGTTGAACGTATTGTGGTGGATAGGCATACTCTTATTGAGCCACCGGGGGAGGCCTCTTCCAAAGCTGATTTCTCCTTTGACCCGTCATCACTGCATTTGTCTCGCCTTCTTTCTTTTTGTGCAAATTGCTGGTAAATTTCTTAGCATTGTTCCCACTACTGTTACCGGAGCTATTGGATGCACCACTCATCTTACCATTCTTCAGATCGAGTTCAACCTTGATTCCCATAGCCATAAGATCAGAGAAGCTAACAATTATGCTTCCCACCATCCTTTCAAAGAACTCTGGCCGCACAGTGTCGACAAACCAGTCAGCTAATTCTTTCTCGGTCAACAGGGCATCTACTTGAGAAGTGGTCCCTCTCCACCTTTGAGCGTATTCCTTAAAAGACTCAGAATCTTTCTGGGATATAGTCAACAGCTGCCTCCTATTGGGAGCGAGGTCCATATTGTACTTGTATTGCTGAATGAAAGCATCCTTCAGATCTTGGAAACTACGGATCTTTGACTGATCTAGAGTCAGATACCATTTGGAGGAAATTCCTTTCAGACTATCCTGTAAGCAATGGATCATCAGTTTGTCATTGTCAACTTGCGCTTCCATTCTCTGATTGTACATTAAAAGATGGCTTTTAGGACACGTTGCGCCTTCATACATATCAAAGGTGGGTGTCATGAACTTGGGAGTTATCACTAGTCCAGACACCAGGCACATTTCTCTGGCAGCTGCACCAAAGATCTTGTCACCATCAATTTCCCTCAACCTCTTTTCAAGAGTGTTTAAATTCTCTTTAATCTTCTCATGCTTCTCATTACCGTTTTCAGACATGTCTGGCACATCGTACACCTGAGGATCGTTAAAGTACGGTTGGACACGGGTGTGCACAATATCCGGTGTAAAATTAGTAACTACTTGGTTTTCTTCAATAGTCAAAGGAATAGTTTGTTGAGTGGTAAATCCTTGAGGGGGAGGCACAAAACCTTGGGAAGGAAATGCAAACCCTTGAGAAGGAGGCCCAAAACCTTGAGACGTAAAACCTTGGGAAGGAAATGCAAACCCTTGAGAAGGAGGCGCGAAACCTTGGGAAGGAGGGAAAAAACCCTTAGCGGAAAATCCTTGGGAAGGAGGAATAAAACTTTGAGAAGCAAAACCCTGAGGAGGAGGTACAAACCCGTGAGGAAGCCCAAAAGGAGGCCAGGTTACAGGAGTAGTGACTGATGGTGTAGGCTTAGTCGTTGCGGTGATAATCTCATAAACCATAGTCTGTTGGGTATCTTTCTTTGCTCGAATGACTTGCAGCATTTCCATAATCTGGCCCACATTTCCACAAAAAGTTGTAAGCTCCTCATTAACTTTGTCCATTTCTGGGTCTCTGTCAGCCATCTTCTTCTTGGCCTGAGCTCGAGTGGAGTATTTGCGTGAGATCCTCAGTGTGACAGTCTGGAAAGGAGGTGACGGGAATGAGTTTTTGACAAAATGCAAATGCGAAGATGCACTTATGAGTAGAAAAAATGCAAACGCTTAAAGGGACTTAAGAAGCTATTGCAAAACATCAAGGATGGACAAAACTTTCTTATTATTATTTTTTTTAAGAAGTAGTAAACTGAAATCCATTCATGGTAAGAAATTATGATGTTTGCAACAGACATCTCTTTGTTCCCTGAAGCTCTTACTAAAATGATGCAATATGATGCTGATATGCAAAGATGCAGGGAAGCAAGAATGCAAGGACGCAAGGTGTCATAAGTAAATTCGGAACCTTCTTAATAGGTAGATTGTAATATATTGGTTCTACGTTTTTCTACCCATAAGTCCCACTCACAAGATGGTTTCTACGGTGTTGGTTTAAGGAAACTCAAGGTCACAAACATTTATCGTATTAACGCCCCGCCGCAGGCTAGCTTCATTTTGACGATAATAACGATAAGGTCTACCCTGAGTGGAGTTCTCATGCTAGGCCCTCAAGAGGCAAGCCCTTGGAGACTAACACTATACAACTACCAATATCGAAACCGGTTCTTAATAGTGAATCCCAGAATCACAGCCCTTTAATGAATCAGGTCACGCGACAGGCTAGCTGCGTTGTGACAAGATCTATGAAAAGTCTAACTATATGGGGGAGCTTTAATGTTAGGCCCTCAAGAAGCGAGTTCTTGGAGACTAACACTAATGACTACCAATTCTAACCTAGGTGTTCCCTCTTTTTTTTCCACAACTCAGATTTTACTTGCAATGTGACCCCCGAGATCCCGCAGGCAAATAATATAATGAGCAAAAAAGCCAAAAGAACAAATAAACAAACATAAATAATAAACATAGAGAATAAAAAAAGATAAGATCAAAAAAATAAACACACAAAGCAAAGTTAGGCTCGACTCTCTCTAGCATGAAGCTAGTCCCCAACAGAGTTGCCAAACTGTCGTTCTTCGAAAAATACGATCCTCACGATGGGACACGGAAAGAAAACAACAGAGTTGCAACCTAATTCTATTTATTCTACGAGAGAAAGGGGAGATATAGATACAACCTAAAGGAAGGATAAGAAATGGTTTATGAAACCAAATCCTAAGTTCGGGAGTCGGTTACGTAAGGGGAAGGTATTAGCACCCCTCATGTCCGTTGTACTCAACGGGAACCTCTTAGCTAACTATGCGGTTAAATGTTGATCTAAGTCTTGTCTTCTAAATGTTTGTTAATATGTTTTTTAAAAGGAAAAGAAAGTTTTAAATTATTATTAAAGATGACGGAGAAATTAAAGTTTTTTTATGATTGTGCCCGCGAAGGATTAAAATCCCTGTGCCTACGTATTCCCTTGTGCAATGGGAAAGTCAGAGCTTCGTAGTTCGTGCAACAACGATTTGTGGTTTTTAATGGAATGATTGTTTGAAAATGCTTTCTAATCTGCTAAGTGTTAACTTATACTCGCGGCGGAGGCTGAAGCGCTAGCTTGTTTGCGAGATGGAAAGATTCAAACAATGTTCGTTTAGAAAAAAATGTTTGACCTTACTTAAGGTGTTTTAAACGAAAGAGTGAAAGAAACACAACTCGAGGGCTGGCCTCAAGAGTAGTTCAATTCAAAAACCCGAGGAATGCTTGACTCCTGAGTTTAGTACTTCGTTAATTAATTATAAAATGATTTACGTTTGTTGGCATGTTTTAAGTTGTATTCTCATTGTGAAAGAGCGAATGAATTACAAATCGAGGGCTAGCCCCAACAGTAATTCAATTCAAAACCCGAGGAATGCTAGATTCTTGAGTTTAGTTCTTTCACGATTTTAATTAGAGATTTACGTTTTGAAAACGAAAGAGCGAATGAATTACAAATCGAGGGCTTTCCCCAACAATAATTCAATTCAAAAACCCGAGGAATGCTAGATTCCTGAGTTTAGTTCTTACGTTAATTAATATGTGTATTAAGTGTTGATGTTTTGCGATTATTTGTTTTAAAATGAATTAGGATTTAATATGTTTAGGAACGAAGGAGTAAATGAAACACAACTCGATGGCTAGCTGTAAACACCCCAAATTTTCCCTCACTAAGTTCACACCATGGCTTGTGATCTTTCATATTTGCATTAGTTTAATCATATCCTATCATATTGTATTTTTGCTTCACAGCATTAGTTCAGGTTCTTCTGCATCTAAGGTTTGTGATCTGAGCAATCCAAGATTCATCTGAGCCACTCCAAAGGTCTTCAATCATCTCAAGAGGGTACATGTATGTTCAATCATCATATTTTATCCACCAAAGATCAAGGAAGTCAAAGAATCACAAGAACTGGCAAAGCATGGAAGCAAAGCTACGGTTTAACTACACAGATGACCTAAAATTAGGGTTTTTGTTTCAAAGGCCATAACTCCAAATTTTTTGGTCATTCTTGTTTCTAATGGTCTCAATATGTTATAAGGATCATGGGTACCAAGTTTGATGAAGAAATTCATTATGGAAGTTATATGATCACTGGGTAACTTCTTGAGCAAGTCAGAGCAAAATCAGGGTATCTGAGGCCCCTCAACATAGAACCAAAGTGTATTTTTCATCAAATTGAAGTTATATGATCTTTATTTTATCATTGAAGTGATTAGAAGTTCACAAAATTGAAGAAAAGTGAGCTAAACCAAAAGTTGCCAAAAATGGAAATGACTTGTAATGTAAACTTTCCATTTTGGGAATGTTTTTCAACCTCCTCTTTCTCAACCAAAAATGCTTCAAATGAAAAATTGTTGGTCATAAAACTTGTAGATTGGATCATTCCCTTCTCAAAAAGTACAAGAACAAGATCTAATTCATTTTGGAACTCAAGATATGGCTTGTCAAAGTTTGCAAAAATCCCATAATTTTCAAGAATGCACCAAAAGGGATTCTTTGCAAAACCACTTGCCAAGGCTTTTTTGTGACTTCAGACACACTTCAGTGTACCATAACATCATAGTGCATTTCCTTTAGATCAGAATTGCCCACAGAATTGCAAGTTTACATTCCTTGAACATCAAGATTTCTCAAAAGGTCCAAAACTTCACATATTTGCAAAAGGTCCCATAACTTTGCTCCCACATGCTGAATTGCCTCAAGATTGATTTTGTGGACATCCTTGAAGTCAGCTGCGCATGGACATGCCCAAAGGCCAGCTGCATCCTTGCCCATACCTCAAGTACACAAGTTGGTGACTTTATGCAAGATGGCCATACCAATCACCATAGGCCACAACCACTTGTCTAACCCATCACAACTTGATATGTGGACCAAATGTTGATCATAACTCACAAGAACACAAGCTGAAACCTAAGCATCATCAAGTTCCCAAAATCTCTCCCTCTTGCATTTTCCTTCGAAACTCATAGCTCACTGACTCAATCTTAACACCAATTCCACCATTCATCTCTAAATCACTCACTGACCCTAAAGCAACCCTCAAATCAGCCAAGAACACACCATACACCAAACACAATTTCTGACCAGTTGGATTGCTACCACTCAAACCAGCCATCCTCAGAGCTTTCCAAGCATTGCAACTACCTCAGGAGGTTCAAAGGAGTCTTTTTGCACCAAAGAAGTGGCCAGAAAGCTCAAGGGTGAAAAGCTTCATCTCAGGTAGCCATCTGAATTCATTTTTCCAGAACTTTCTTTTTATGTTACAATATGATAAAGCATTCTTCGCTGATCACACTAAACTTTGAATTTTCGAAAATGGTGTAGAAATGAGTATGTACTGATTGTCTGAAATTTCTGCCATTTTTGTTCTTTCTTTCGAATCTTGAGTTTGAGCATGAATAAATGTGATTTGAGTGTGGATTTGAGCTTAGGGGAGTGAGGGGAGTTAATCTGGAGCTTTAGAGCTCCAGAAATAACCTAGGGAAGAAGATAGAATTTTTCAGGTGAGGGGGTCACCGGAGAAGACGACTGAAGCTCTTCTCCGGTGACCTGAAAGTCATTAGTGTGATAATTAGGGTTAGGGCTCTGTTTAAATTGGGACCCTTGGATCTTCATCTCCCGCGTGTGGTTAATGGCTAGGATCAGTTCATTAACTCTTAATTAGGTTTAAATAATTAATTAATTAAGTTTAAGTAAGTTTGAATTCAGGCCTTTAGATCTGGCGCACAGTCAACCTAGAATTCCCCAGATTCAACCTCATCCCTTGGATCAGTATACTTCCATTTAATTCAATTTTAATTTTATTTTTCTCATTTAATTTTGTACCATTTATTTAAAATAGCTAAAAATTTCCAAAAATATTTTTATTCTGCAACTTTACTTCAAATAATTTTCTCAACCCAATTTTTTTTTTTGCATTAAAAAATAATTTTTAAGACATTTAAATGTTTATTTTAATTAATTAATGAAAATTAATTAATTAAAATATCATTTAGGTTTCCAAAAATCCCAAAAAAAAACATATTGCATCTTTAAACATTTAGAGACATTTTCATACCATCCACACAAATTTCTTTTTGGTTTTGAACCATCTTTGATAATTTTCTTGAAATTAGGGTTCATAAAATTCCTATTTTAGAACCCTAACTTCAAGAATTATTTTCTTCCTAACCAAGAATGGTATGACAATGGTTCTTTTTACATTGATCTTCAATTGATATGTAGTTTCTAGCATAATTTTGTCACAAATTTCTTCTGCCTTTTTGAATTGATTTGCATTTTTCCCTTTAGGTACCTTAAAACCCAAGATAACTTAGAAATATCATAACTTTCATTAGGTTAAGAGATAGGTCTTCTCCTTTAGGGTGTGATATCATATGGGGTTAGGGTTCTTTGGATTGAATTTTCAATTTTTTATCTTGTCATTTGCTTCTGTTTTTGTTTTTTTGCATCTCATATTGTATGAAAACCCTAACTTCTCATCTTCTCTTGCATACATCTTGCATATGCTTGAATTCATGAACTTGCCATGACATTTTATGCATTCACATGACATATAAGACCTCTTAGGACACATTAGACTCATGCTTGACCATTTCCTCATCCATTTGCTATGTTATGCATTCATTACATTCCATGAGTATTCATGAACTTTCATGCTTCTGTCATGCTTCATTTTCATTCTCATCACTTGTATGATCATTCACAACTCTTGACATACATTTGCATCATCTCTTAGAATCATTTACATCATGAATATGCTTCTGGTTTTGGTTTGCATCTTTGCATTCATTTCATTTTCATTTCATTCCATTTTCCTTATGCTAACTTTTCAGGTGGTAAGTATTTGAGAAGTGAATTTTCCTTCACTTCTCATCTTTCTTCTTATTCTCTTTTATGCATCCTTGTTGCATTTTGTATTTGTCTTAAAGTGAGCTTGCTCATTCATGCTATCCATTCACTTTCTTTCTTCAAGTGACTTATCTTCTTAAGTGAAGTAAGTTAACTTGCATCTTGTGCTTCTCCTCCTTCCATCTTGCTTCTTCCTTGGTGGCTATTCTTGAAGGTCTCTTGCAAGCCTCATAAACCCTAGGAACACCCAAGCATGATAAAAATTAGGATTTTGATTAGTCCCTCCATTTAGTTTTACCTTTGTGTCATCTCTTGTGTCTCTCTTCTCATCTCTTAATCAGAGACTAAACCTTTAAGGTTTTAAGGCTTTGTGATTAGGGTTATGCCTGCATCCTTCTCTTAGGATGGAGTGTATAACTTTAATCCTAAGTGTTAAACCCTTAATGTGTTTAAATCTCTTAATCAATTCATCTAATAATCACTAAGACAATAAGCTTGTAACTTGGGCCTTGCATTAGGGTTCTAATTCTTCCTTAATTGGTTAAGGACTAACCCTAGTGTTAATGGACAAGTCCCCCTCAAGTCGTCTTACAAACCATAAAATTCATTTCTAAACCTTACCATTAACTAAAATCCACTTCAATAAAGGTTTTGTTTTGTCATGAGGTTAATTCCTAATCATGGATTAAGTTGAGGTATCTTCCTCAGCTTAAATGTTCTCATCTATTATCCTTCTATTAGGATGGTGTAATGGGTCCATTAAATCCTTGATTATGGCTTAAACTCATTGCTTAACTCTAAACAAAAAAATACCAAAAAAATCTAAATAAATGCAAGTAGGTTAATGATCTTAATCCTACATCATGGTGATTAAGTGTGAATTGTTTACTTCATACTTAAGGTATTCTCATTACCCCTAATCAGAGGGAAGATGTGATGAGTTTACTAACCCTTGGTTTAGGCTTAAGCTCATTTTCTTATGACAAACTCCAAAAGCAATAAAAGATTGAAAACTCAAAAACAAACAATAATTGTCTCCTCCGGGATTATTTTCTCACCTCATTCACCCATAAACGAGAACTCGCTTCTTCCGTCTAATGCAAGACAGTTTGCACCTGAGCCAGACAGGTCATACACTTGAGCATAGATAAGTAAGCAGTTTACAAGTCAATTTATCTTTCAGTTTCTTAGAGTCGAACTACGGTGTTCTTACTTCCTCGTTGCATGAGAGGATACGTAGGCATAACTTAACTTTTATCGAACAAAAGTCTCTGTATATTCCCCCTCTTCCAACATTATTCTTTAAGCCTCGTCCCTGAGCAATTCATTTCACACTCCTTTTGCACTAACACCTGTACATTCTTTTCCGGATTTTGCACACAGATAGCACTGACACTACCCCTTTTAAACACAAACTTTCAAGCGTAGATCCCGTCGAGTACGACGGACAATCTGGGTTCTAATACCTTCCCAGGTTGTAACCAACCCCCTTTCTTAGTTTCTCTGGTTCGCGACCGTCTTGTCCATATCTTTCTAGGTTTATGAAACATTACCTTTCCTTCGGGATAAAAATGCCTAGCTGGCGACTCTTTTCAGTTCATCTTCATTTCCTCTTTTGCCGACCGTTCGCGTCTGTACCCCGTCTGACCTAGGTGTCATTTGGTGGGAGCGACAGCTTGGCGACTCTGCTGGGGATGATATGCTTCAACCAGGGATTCTGGTTCATTTTGTGGGTTCCTCCTAGCGCTTTTTTGATTTGTGTTTACTGGGGTGTTATGTGCTAATTGTGTTTATTTGCTTTATTTATTTCCTTATGTACAATTTTATTTACTGGTTTCTTTACAGTTTTTTATACATCATATTGTCATTATCATTGCTGGATCTGGCTTCTGTTTTGGTGGGTGGGGTTTCACTAAGTGATTAAGGTCATATACCTGGGACCTGATTGACACCTAGGCTAGAGTGGTTCATGTTCTTTCCCATTCCATTTCGGTCTGGTGCGGGAATATGAAACACGGTTCAAATGTGGGTTTCTTCTTGAGAACTCTGTGCTACAGATTTCCTGTGGTGCCAGGGCTATCTGGGAAGCCTGCTAAGTCTGAATGACCTTTATTTTGACCTGCAGAATCTGGGGTGAATTATAGGAGGATCCTTTATGGTTATTGTAAACACTGTACCTCCAGGTTAGAAGTGTTTACACTTCTCATAACTGATCCAAGTCTGAGGATCCTTGTTCTAGAACATTACGTGTGAGGGGGTTGGGTTGTTTACAGGTTTGCAGGAACCCTTGGCTACATCATACCCTGTTACTGTATTGTTTAAGAATACTTCACTTTGGACAGTTCTTGTGATTAACCCTGGACATGTGACTCTTTATTTGAGTCCCCCACCCTGGTTACTGGATTTCTGAGCCTCCATCCGGACCTTTGAACATACATGGACCTTATACCAAGACAGATAATCAGATCCAGCTCTTGATCACAAACCCTTGCATATCATTTTCATATATCATCATTGCATCATTTAACATTTATTTATTTGTTTTTCAGGGTATCCATCATATCATATTTGGTTTGGTTTTGACCCCTTCTACTGCTTAGACCTCTGCTTCAGTTATCTTCTTCAGCATCTGCTTCAGTTATCTCCCTCATCACCTGCATCAGTCTGTCAGAGACTTACCTCGAGCTTCTCATTCTGTGATCTTCATCAGCATTTGACTTCAGCTTCTTCATCAGCACTCATGGATGTTCCAAGGAAAAGCAACATATCTTACCACTTCATTGAGCCCATTTGGACTGGTATCAGGCAGGTCCAGTCACTTATCACACCTGACCACATCCCACTGTTTAGAGAGCACTATGGGGGTATTTTAGACATGGTCATGGATCTTGACTCATCTCAGAGGAGTATGATCCACACATGCTTGCAGTTTTATGACCCCCCACTCAGATGCTTCACCTTTCCATATTTTCAGATGGGGCCTCTGTTGGAAGAGTTTTCCTTGTTGATTGAAGTGCCTATCAGAGGAGTGATCCCCTTCAACCCAGAGATGACTGCTCCCAGAAGTGAGGAGATCGCTAGGGCATTGCATTTGGAGCCTGCCCTCATTGAGCAAAACATGACAACCAAAGCTGGGATTCCTGGCTTGCATCTGGACTTCTTGATTTCTCAGGCCACCCTGAAGGCTACATTGGGAGAATGGAAAGCAGTCTGTGCACTTTTAGCCCTCAGCATATATGGGGTTATATGTTGGGAGACTTCTACTACTCCATCCATCAGAGAAATGAAAATCAAAGAGGGAAGTTAGTCCGATTTTGTGCTTCTTTGTTCAACTCTTAGCTACTCAGACACTTGCCCAAATCAGATGCCTTCTTGAACCCCCATCAGCAGAGGAGTTGGGCCAAGAGGTTCATTGCCTTAACATCAGATGATATCAGATGGTGCACCCAGAGCACCAAAGGCAAAGATATTATTACCAGTTGTGGGAAATACCCTAATGTGCCTCTGTTAGGAGTAAAAGATTGCATCAATTACAACCCTTTACTATTTAAGAGACAATTGGGATATGCCTTGGTTCATCCTCCCAGAGGACAGGATTTAGCTGAGACCCTATACTGTGAAGTTCAGCCTAACTCAGTTATTGTCAGACAAGCTGCCTGGGTTTGGGACAACATCCAGACCAAAGGGACAGCCATCCTTGGAAGGTGCAAAGATATTGCTTCAGCCCAGTACTCTGACTGGTCCCGTAATAGAGCTCAGATCACCAGGATGCCTTTCACCTTGGAAGACACACCTGGACCTTCTACAGTACAGCCTGTAGAAACTGTTAGCCTGGAGGAATTTGAGATGCTGAAAGAGAGGAATAATCAGCTATCTGAGGCCCTGAAGAAGACTCTCTGGGAGAGAAATGACAGTCGTCTGGACATTGAAAGATTGGAAAGGCTCAAGACTGAGAATCTGACCAAGATTGAAAGGACAGATGACTACATAAGGAAAGCAAGAGCAGGGGAGCTGGTTTTGAAGAATGCCTACAAGGAGGCCAAGATTCAGAAAGCTAGGGCTGAGCATTATCTGGAGGAAAGCCAGGTTAGGTGGATCAGGATCACCGAGGCTCGTGCACAAGAAGACCAGAGGACTCATGCCAAAATTGAGCAGCTGGAGGCCAATGAGAAGAAGAAGCAGGAAGCTTTGTTGGCAGCCCAAAAGGAAATATCAAAGTTAAAACTTCGGGCGGGGTTAAGGAGATCAAAGAATCAAGACAGGCATAAGAAGCTGACTAATGCCATTGCTACCAGGAATCTCCTCATTAGGACTATTACAGAGCACCCGGCTGGTCCAGTGACGGAGGCCCTCCTGAAGGAAGTCAGGGAGGATGACTTAGGATTGGATGTTTTATTCCTTTTGCTTGTATTTCTTTTCTTTTGATGTACTTTTTTCTTTTGGTTGTTGTATTTTTGACCAACCATGGGCATGTATTGTAAAAAGACTATGTATTTTCATCATTTGTAATATATCAGTTTGTTTTATTCTTGGTGGGCTTTCTCTCAACATCATCAAGCATTTCCTCGAGGTTTGGAAAGGTCAAAACCAAAGAACCAAACCGGATACCTTGGAAGACAAATAAGCATATTGCATTGCATACTAACATTTTCTTTATTTTATAGGTTTTTGTTTGTTATTTTGTTTCTCACTTTGTTGTGGTATCAGGAAACATTGCTCGTCGTAGAGTGTTCCCTGTCAACCGCACACACTGGTACCCAACGCGAAAAACAACCTTCCAGGCATTCAAATGGATCAGGTACAGCAGAACCTGAATGAAGTAAGAAATCAAATGGAAAACGAAAGGGTTGAAATGAGAAACCAAATGTCCCAGTTTATGGCTGTGATGACTGGCTTAGCCCAGAGCCAGGAAAGGCTGAGAGAGCTGGTGGAAAGGCAGACACCTGAAGAGCCCCACCCTGGAACAGGAGAAACCAGTAATAATGAACGAGGGCAGCCTCGTATCGACCCACCAGAGTTTGGGCCCCATTTGAACCCAGATGTTAATATCCCAAGGAATATTCAAGGAAACACTGCTGCAGGCAGAATCTTGCAAGAAGATCCTCAGGAGGAGCAGTTCACAGTTATTGGGGCTGGGGATGAGGTGTATGACAGAAGGCTGGATGAGATTGCTGAAAAGCTAAGGCCCTTGGAATCCCAGAATTCTTTAGGCTTTGACGTAATGGATATGGGGCTGGTAGATGGGGTGAGGATTCCCCACAAATTCAAACCCCCGTGCTTTGAAAAATATAATGGTACCTCCTGCCCGCGTACTCATCCGCAATCCTTCTTAGGGAGACTCAAAGCTTATACCATGGACGATAAGTTATGGATGTTCTATTTTGAGGACAGCCTGATTGGGGCATCAAGAGAATGGTATTCGCACCTGACCAGGGCCACTATAAGATGTTGGAAAGACTTGGCTGAAGCCTTCATCCGGCAATACCAGTACAACCTAGACATGGCTCCCAATAGAACTCTTCTAATGGGCATGTCTCAGTCTTCAAGGGAAAGCTTTCTGGATTATGCTCAGAGGTGGAGACAGCTTGCTGCCGCTGTCCAGCCACCCATGTCTGAGAGAACGATGGCTGACATGTTTATGAACACCTTGCAAGGAACTTATATTGACAGACTTGCTGCTTTCTCTTCCACCGGTTTTGCCGATGTAGTTATAGCTGGTGAGAGAATTGAGAGTCTTTTGAAAATGGGCAAAATCTCCGACAATGGTGCAAGTTCCTCCAACAACCCCAGAAAACCTTTTTCAGGACCCCGAAGGGCAGGTGAAACAAATTTTATCCATGCAGCCAGGGACAGACCCCAGTATTCTCACAGATCAATAGCAGCCATTACTATCCTGGCTCCAGTTCCACAACAACCACTTTTTCCTCAACAACAACAATAACATCACTATCAGCAGCAATCTCATTTTCTGCAACAAAGAACGTACAACAATAACAACAACAACCAACAGCAGTGCCCTTTTCAATAGAGGTCATCTCAGGCAAATAGGGTGATTGATCCCATCCCTATGCCTTATGCCGCTCTACTGCCACAACTCCTGAAGCTCAACCTGTTTGAGTTAAGGACGTTGGCTCCACCAGATCCTCTTAACCTCCCGAAGAATTATGATGCTAATGCCAGGTGTGCCTTTCATTCCAATGCACCTGGTCACAATACCGAGAAATGTAGTGCCTGGCAAATGAAGGTTCAAGATCTGGTCGATTCCAAAGCTCTCAATTCCGCACCTCCTCCGAAAGTTAATAGAAATCCTATGCCTAATCATGGTGGGCCAAGGATTAATGCCATATAAGAGAATCAACCATCTGCACTGATTGACAATGTTGCACAGATTCAAACACCACTGGCAGAAGTCAAAGCTCAACTCCTAAGATGCCATGTGTTCCCAGGCTGTGAGACCTGCTACGAATCGTGTAAAACCGCTATCAATGGTTGTGAGAGGCTAAGGCTTGGCATAGATGGCCTTATCAGAGATGGAATTTTGCAAATTACCACAACGGCTCCTACAACATCAACAACTCTTCCTTCAGCAACAATGGATTCTCCTACAACATCAATAATTCTTTCTTCAGCAACATCATATCCTCCTACAACTGCAACAACTATAATACCCACTGATTCATCCACAACTCCAGCAATCACTCCATCCATTATTTCAACAGATCAGAGTTCAACAACATTTACTTCTACAACATCAGTACCCATTTTATCAACGGAAACACCTACAACACCAGCAAACATTAATGAAGATGTCTCAACGGTCACGATCTATTATGACCCAGCAAATGTTCATCCCAACAACAATTTCCAACAACAAACTGCAACACCTTCTATTAGATCTCCAGTCACAATCCATTACGACCTGCATACCATCACAGTTCCTTCCGCTGCAACAATCAGTTCGGTCACCATTATAGTGCATGGACTTGTTCCTTATGAAAGCAGTAATGCCATACCTTGGCACTATGGCTCTGATCTATACTGTGACGGAAAGAAGATCACTCTAGATTCAGCAACCTCTTCACCACAAGTTGACAATGTTGGGGGAGGCGGAGGCTTCACCAGAAGCGGACGCCTTTTTGCCTCACAAACACCAAGACCCAATGCTGAAGCAGAGGTTGCTGCTAAGGCAAAAGGGAAGAATGTGGCACTTGAAGAGCCAGCTGTTAAAGAAACTCCGAAGACGTCTTTTGAACAAGAGGTGGACGAGTTCATGAGAATAATAAAAAAGAGTGATTACAAAGTGGTGGACCAGCTTCATCAGACACCCTCCAAAATATCTATATTATCATTGCTAATGTGTTCTGAAGCCCATAGGAATGCACTGTTGAGAGTCCTGCACGCAACATACATGCCGGAAGAGATTACGGTTAATCAGCTGGAAACAGTGGTTGCAAATGTTAACACCAGTCATGGACTGGGCTTCACAAATGTTGATTTAACGACGGAGGGATGCAATCATAACAAGGCTTTACATATCACCTTAGAATGCAAAGGTGATGTTCTTTCTCATGTACTGGTAGACACTGGGTCTTTGCTCAATGTCCTCCCAAAGAAAGCCTTAGTGAAGCTGGAGTATGATGGTTTGGCATTACGTCCAAGTAACTTGGTGGTGAGAGAATTTGATGGCTCTAAGAGATCAGTGCTTGGAGAGATTGATTTACCTGTGATGATTGGCCCACAAACCTTTAAAACTACTTTCTTCGTGATGGACATACAGCCGGCCTACAGCTGTTTGTTGGGTAGACCCTAGATTCATGCCGCTGGCGCTGTTACATCTACCCATCACCAGAAATTAAAATTTGAGTGGGAAGGCCAGATCATCATAATCTGCAGGGAGGAAGATATTTTCGTTAGCCAGCTGGCTACTTACAAGTATATAGAGATGGATGGGGAGATCCATAAGACTATGAGTCAAGGGTTTGAGGCCCTTAACATCAATGAAGCAACTGCTGTGTCTGGAACTTCCATCACTTCATATCAACAAGACCGAAAGGTTGTTGAGGAGGGTACCGCTCAAGGCTGGAGCAAGCTGCTGCCAGTAGAAAAGAAAGAAGACAAATTTGGGTTGGGTTACAGACCAACTCGACAAGATCAACCAGAGGCTGCAGCGGAGCCCAAATTTGTCAGCGGGGGAATGCTTACCCCGGATGCTGTGAACAGTCTGGAAGACGAGGAAGAAGACGAACGCAACCTAGAAAACTGGATACGTCCAAGGATCCCGGGGAACCAAGTCTCTAACTAGTCTTCCCAGGAAATTATAAGTGTTACTCCTGCAGAGTAATTATTATTTCCTGTCTTTTAAAGCATGCATCAAGTCCTGCATCTTGCCAAAGGTGACATGACTCATTTTGTAATCGGGCCATCTTGTATTTTGTGCAAACGATCAATTAATGAATATTAGGACATCTTTTGCAAACGAGTCTCTTTTTTCCGCTCACTGTTTTTCATTTTTAATTTTTTGTACAAAACAATAAAATGGCAATGTTTTCAAAATAAATAACTTCATTTTCACTTTTTCTAAACAAGATAAAACTGATCACTAAAATCAACCAATCTAAACCCTTGCAGAGAGTGCCCTCTAGACTGCACCGACAACGACACTGCTATGACTTTGTATGACTTCGACAATCCGATTAATCAAGCCGATGAAGGGGTTGAAGAAGATTATGAGCTACCTGAAGAGCTAGCCAGACTTTTAAGGCAAGAGGAAAAGGTTATCATTCCTCATCAGGAGGAAGTTGAGACAATTAATCTTGGTACCAAAGAAGACTTGAAAGAAGTGAAAATCGGGGCCCGTCTACAAGATTCAGTGAAGGAAAAACTTATTGACATGCTTCGAGAGTACGTTGATGTCTTTGCTTGGTCCTATCAAGACATGCCAGGTCTGGATACCGACAATGTTATGCACAAGCTTCCACTAAAAGAAGACTGTCCTCCGGTAAAACAGAAGTTGCGCCGTACTCGTCCGGATATGGCCATGAAGATAAAAGAAGAGGTACAAAAATAGTGGGACGCCGGTTTCCTTGATGTGACCAGTTACCCGCCGTGGGTTGCTAACATTGTACTAGTGCCTAAGAAGGATGAAAAAGTACGAATGTGTGCGGATTACCGGGATCTGAATAGAGCCAACCCAAAAGATGACTTCCCATTACCTCACATTGATGTATTGGTCGACAACACGGCTCAGTTCTCGGTATTCTCCTTCTTTTCCTTCTAAGGAACCCAGTACCCACATTGCTGGGAGATTTATATTATTCTGTTCAACAAAGAAATGAGAAACAGAGAGGGAAGTTGGTGAGATGTTGTGCTCCCCTGTTTCATACTTGGCTGCTCAAACACTTACCCAAGACTGATGCCTTCCTGAATCCTCACCAACAGAAAAATTGGGCTAAGAGACTTATTGCTTTGACTTCAGATGACATCAGATGGTGCACCCAGAGCACCAAGGGCAAGGACATCATAACTAGCCATGGGCAGTACCCAAATGTACCTCTAGTAGGAGTGAAGGGTTGCATCAACTACAATCCTCTGCTGTTTAAGAGACAATTGGGCTATGCTTTGGTCCACCCTCCCAGAGTGCAAGATTTAGCTGAGACCCTGTATTGTGAGATAAAGCCTAATCTAGTTGTTGTCAGGCAAGCATCCTGGGCTTGGAACAACATCCAGACAAAGGGGGTGGCTATTCTTGGGAAATGTAATAATGTGGCTTCAGCTCAGTATTATGAATGGTCTCATGCTAGAGCTCAGATTTCTGGGATGCCCTTCACCATTGAGGATACACCTGGACCTTTTACAGTGCAGCCAGCAGCCACTGTCAGCCTGGAGGAATTTGAGAAACTGAAAGAGAGGAATGAGAATCTGTCTCAAGCTCTGAAGAAGACCCTCTGGGAGAGGAGTGATGGTCGTCTGGACATCGAGAGGTTGGAGAAGCTTAAGGTGGAGCATCTGGCCAAGATTGAGAAAGCAGAGGACTATATCAAGAAATCAAGAGCTGGGGAGCAAATATTGAAGAATGCCTGTAAGGAGGCCAAGCTTCAGAAAGCTAGGACTGATCTCTATCTGCAAGAAAGTCAGGCTAGGTGGGTCAGGATCACTGAAGCCCGTACTCAAGAAGATAAGAGAACTCAAGCCAGGATTGAGCAGTTAGAGGCCAATGAAAAGAAACAACAGGAAGCTCTGCTGGCAGCCCAGAAGGAGATTTCAGAATTGAAGCTTAGGGCTGGTCTGAAGAGGTCAAAGGACCAAGACAGGCACAAGAAGCTAACCTCTACCATTGCCACCAGGAACCTTCTCATCAGGACTATTACAGAGGATCCAGTCGGTCCTGTGACTGAGGCTCTTCTGAAGGAGGTTAAAGAGGATGAGTTTGGACTTGATGTCTGACTTTTTGTTTGTTGTTGCTTTCATTTGATGTACTTTTCCTTTATGTTGTATTTTGACCCCTCAGGGGCATGTGTTGTAAAAAAAAAACTATGTGTTATGAACCATTTGTAATGTATTTGTTAGTTTGTTCCATTTGAGTTTCTTTTCTCAAGCAACATCAAAGCATCTTCCTCGAGGTCTGGAAAGGTCAAAACCAAGAACCAAGCCGGATACCTTGGAAAACAAATAAGCATACTGCATTGCATACTAACTTTTGTTTTGTTTTGTAGGTTTTGTTATTATTTTATTTTTTTCTAACTCTGTTGTGATTCAGGAAATATTGCTCGCAGAAGAGTGTTCCCCGTCAACCGTGCACACCGGTATCCTACACGCAACAACCTTTCGGGTATTATCATGGAGCAAGTACAGCAAGACCTGACAAAGGTCAGAACCCAGATGGCTAACGAAAGAGTGGAAATGAGGAACCAAATGTCCCAATTCATGACTGTGATGAATGGTCTGGCTCAGACCCAAGAAAGGCTAAGGGCATTGGTAGAAAGACAAACCCCCGAGGAACCTCATCCTGGGACTGGGGGAACAAGTAACAATGAGAGGGGGCAGCCTCATGTTAACCCACCTGTATTTGGACCTCATCTAGATCCGGAAGTCAACATCTCGGCTAATGTGCAAGGAAATACTACTGGGGGGAGGATCTTACAAGAAGACCCCCAAGAGGAGCAATTCACTGTCATGGGAGCTGGGGATGAAGTCTATGATAGGAGGTTTGATGAAATTCCTGAGAAGTTGAGATCTCTGGAGTCTCAAAATTCCCTGGGTTTTGATGTCATGGATATGAGGTTAGTGGATGGAGTAAGAATTCCCCACAAGTTCAAACCTCCATGCTTCGATAAATACAATGGAACCTCTTGTCCACGAACTCACCTGCAGTCCTTTCTGGGAAGACTTAAAGCATACACCATGGATGAAAAACTGTGGATGTTCTATTTCAAAGACAGTTTTACTGGGGCTTCAAGGGAGTGGTATTCACACTTGACCAGAGCTACTATCAGATGCTGGAAGGACTTAGCTGAAGCCTTCATCAGGAAGTACCAATACAATCTGGACATGGCTCCTAACAGGACCCTCCTAATGGGAATGTCTCAATCCTCCAGGGAAAGCTTCAGGGAATATGTCCAAAGGTTGAGACAGCTTGCTGCTGTTGTCCAGCCACCCATGTCGGAAAGAGAAATGGCCGACATGTTCATGAATACTCTGCAAGGAACATATATTTATAGGTTGGCTGCCTTTTCTTCCACCAGTTTCGCAGACATGGTTATAGCAGGTGAAAGAATTGAAAGTCTGCTAAAAATGGGCAAAATTTCTGATAATGGTGCAAGTTCGTCTAGTAATCCCAGGAAGCCTTTTGTGGGACCTCGAAGGACCGGTGAGACAAATGCCATTCATGCCAACAGGGGCAGACCTCAGTATGTCCACAGACCAGTAGCAGCTGTCACTATTCCAGCTCCGATTCCTCAGCAACCAGCATATCAACAACCACATCAACCACATTATCAACAGCAAGTTCAGTATCCGCCTCAGAGAACATACAACAATAATAACAACAATCAACAACAAAGACCCTTTCAGCAAAGACCATCACAGGCAAATAGGGTGATTGATCCTATCCATATGCCTTATGCTGCCTTATTGCCACAACTCCTGAAGCTTAACTTGGTTGAGTTAAGGACATTGGAACCACCAGATCCCTCCAATCTCCCAAAGAATTACGATGTCAACGCCAGATGTGCTTTTCACTCCAATGCACCTGGTCACAACACAGAAAAATGCAGGGCTTTACAAATGAAAGTTCAAGATTTGGTGGATTCTAAGGCCCTCAACTTCGCACCTCCTCCAAATGTCAACAGAAATCCTATGCCTAACCATGGTGGGCCGAGGATTAACGCCATTGAGGAAGATAAACCATCTACTCTGATCACCAGTGTTGCACAAATTCGAACACCTCTGGTCGAGATTAAAGCTCAGCTTCTAGAGTGTCAGGTGTTCCCCGGGTGTGAACTCGGTTGTGGGTATTGCAACATTGCATTCAACGGGTGCGATAATTTGAGAAGTGGCATAGATGGTCTTATCAAGGATGGTATCCTTCAGATCTCAACAACGATGCCTACAAATCCAGCAATTCCTTTGACAACAATTCCTGATTCTTCTACAACAGCAGCAACAATCATTCCAACCGATTCATCAATATCATCAACAATGGCTTCATCCATCACTTCAACAAATCAAATGCCAACAACCATTTCTTCTACAACATCAACATCCCTTTTATCGGCAGAATCTTCTACAACGCCAGCGGAAATTAATGAAGATGTCTCAGCAGTCACCATTTACTATGATCCATCAGATGTTCCTCCAAACAACAATTTTCAGCAACAAGCAGTGGCACCCCCTGCCAGATCACCAGTTACAATTTACTACGATCCGCACACCATTACGGTACCCTCCTCTGCAGCAGTAAGTCCAGTTACTATCACGGTGCCTGGACCGGTTCCCTATGAAAGCAGTAATGCCATACCTTGGCATTATGGCTCTGATCTCTACTGCAACGGGGAGAAAATCACTTTGGATTCTTCAACCTCTTCTCCACAAATTGATAATGATGGGGGAGGCGGAGGCTTCACCAGAAGCGGACGCCTTTTTGCCTCACAATTGCAAAGACCTAATGTTGAAGCAGAAGCTGCTGCTAAAGCAAAAGGAAAGAGTGTGGTGCTTGTGTTGCACCCCAAAATTTGCCCTCACAATACAAGACTTTGTTTTCTATGAAGGTTCACAAGGTTCACAAGTTTCCCAACACTTACAAGACCTTTCATGAGGTTCATGAAGTCTACAAGTTACTTTATGAAGGTTCACAAGGTTCACAAGTTCCACAATGCTTTCAATACCTTTCTTGGGGTTCATGAAGTCTACAAGTCACTTCTTGAAGGTTCACAAGCTTCTCAACATTTACAAGGCCTTTCATGAGGTTCATGAAGTCTACAAGTTACTTCTTGAAGGTTCACAAGCTTCACAAGATTCACAATGTTTACATAACCTTTCATGAGGTTCATGAAGCCTACAAGTCACTTCATGAGGTTCACAAGGTTCACAAGCTTCACAATACCTCCTATGAGGTTCACAAGACACTTTATGAAGATTCACAAGGTTCACAAAGTTCACAATTGGTCAGAAGAGTTGACAATTCCCTCAGACAATGCACTTCCTAAGCAGTGCATCCAAAACTAGGGTTTTGACTTTAATCAGGCTAAATGGACTTCCAATACCTCAAGTGAGCTTCATAACATCTTATATGTATATAAGAACCCCCATGACAAGTTTCAAGACTTTTCTCAAAAGTTGGCTCAGTCAGATGATCAGATAAGTCAAAATCAGTCAATGCAGTTAAAAAGTCAAACTGAGGTCAACTGTGGTCAAAACAAAGTCAAACTTCATGATTTTTTGCCAACATCAAGTATATGAAGTAAAATTCATCATTTGATCAAGGGTTGATCATGATTCATCAAGGAGATTCCAGATCATCAATAATCAGGAGTTTCTAAATTAGGGTTTCCTCAGTAAAAGTCAACTGAACTTTGACCAGCCATAACTTTCACATACTTCATCACCAAGTCTCCATCCAAAGCTCATTTTGAAGGAAATTGAATTCTCTACAACTTTGATCTTGAAAGTTAAGCCCAAAAATGCTTCATTTGGAAGATATGAGCTAAGACATTATAGGTCATTTCAAAAGTCAACAAAAAGTCAACAACTTCAAAAGGGCATAACTTGAGATTGGTAAATGATATGGACCTGAAACCAATGGGGTTGTTTAGAGGACTCTTCAAGCTTTCCAAAATGTCCAAGAACATCCTCATACCTTTAAAAATGAGGGAGACGTGCCTTTGCAAAGTTGGGAAATTTTGTGATGGTTTATGGTGAAAATGGAGGTCTAAAAGCAATTCTTTCCAAATGGGCTGGCCAAATTATGACCCAACTCATACAATAACATCATGCACGAAATTTCCATGTTATTTTCATATTTTTTATTTTATTTAATTAATTTATTATGATTTTCTATACTTAAAATCATTTTAAATTTAAATAAAATATTAAATATGGAGATTTAATTTATTTATTGATTCTAGAAGGTCATAAAATCAGCATGGAACAAGTTGATACAAGAATTATATGGAATGGCTTGAAATAGAAAGCATTGATGCAAGAATATTGAACTTTCAAAGCATGATCAATCTCAATCTTTTTAAATCAATTCTTTCACATAACCAATCAATATTTTGACCTAGATTCATTCACTTATATATACTAAACTCATTGCCATTGCCCAGCACGATTTCCAGCAGCTTCAAAGGTAGGTTTCACTTCAAAAAAATTCAAGCAAAAGTCACATTCGGATTTTGAAATTCAGAGCACTAGAAGGTAAAAGAAGGACATGGCAAGCTTCATTAGACATCACTGATCATAAACCATCATTCATATGCATCCAGATCATGCCCTAATGTCTAACCCGTGGCTTTGTTCATGCTTGAAAATATTTTTTCGATTCTAATGATTCACTGCATATTATTGAATTTTGTTTACATAACCTTGTTTGTTGATGACTATAGATGGAATCTGGATAATTTGGTGAAGTTCCATAGCCTGAAACATGATCCACCATTTTTAGGGTTTACGGCCATGATTAGGGTTTTATGATCCAGTCAATATAAATGGATTCTAAGAACGTGGGATGATTGGAAAACTTGTTAGAAACTTAATGGAACAATCAATTTTATGAAACCATGCTGTTTAGTCATTGTTCGAATTTTGTAGGTTTTGCTGCAATTCAAAAATCGCAGGTAAGTCTGTATAAGAAATCGCAGGTAAATTCGAAGGTTGTGAGGTAGAAGATGACCTCTTCCCGCGCGTGATTTGAATTCAAATTATTGGTATTATATTTTATTGATTGTTTATTGTTTAAAATCACAACAATGTGTGTTGTCCCAGTGGAAAGTGGCGTTCGTTTGTACCTTGATGGCTTGTGTTCGATACCTGGCTGTGCCATCCCTTTTTTCTTATTTTTCCACACAAATAGCAGTTATATTATATTATCATTTGTTGTTGATTTAACATCAGGTAGGCTCTCCCAGCCAGGCGGTAACGCGTGCATGCTTGTAATCAGAAGGTCCTGGGTTCGATTCGCACCCCAGGCCTTTTTGTTTCTTTTATTTTTTCTGATTTTTTCCAGATAAGGAACAAAACCAACCTCACTCTCTCATCTCTCGCTTGTGCGTGTGGTAGCCTGGTGGTTGTTGTTGTTGTTGGCAGGCAGGATGTCATGGGATCAAATCCTAACCAGGTAAGTTTCTCTCTTTTTTGCAATTTTTTCTATTTTTTTCTATTTTGTTTAATTATTAAAATCATATGTATATAAATATAATTAAAATAATGTTGTAGATATATGTTCAATATAATTCAAATTCTATATTTATTTCTTTTTTCTGAAAATTATTTTTATAATCATGTAAATAAATTATAATATGTATATTAATTAAAATAATCTTATATTATAAACTCTATAAAAATATTTTCTAAAACAAACCCTAATTTCCAAAACCCTAATTTCCAAAACCTTAATTTCCAAAACCCTAATTGTGTGAAAACCTAATTTTATTTTCTAAATTATTTTTACTTTCTAAATTCTTTACATAATTATAATATATATTTATTTAGTATAATTTTTTGTAAATATAATAATTGGTAGAAATTAAATTTTGTAAACATGATCAATTTTTATGAATATGATATTTAAAATTTATTTTCTTCATATAATGTGTAAATATTTCTTTAATTGTTAATAAATGTTTAGAAATAATTTAACTTATAATAATTAAATTTTATGATTATAATACATTTAAAAATAATTTAATAATTTGTAAATATAATTGCCTACATTAAAAAATTGTTAATCTTTTATTTTGGCTAATTTTATTTATTTAATTATTGTTACTAACCATATTATTATTTATTATTTTTGTTTATTATTATCTTATATTTTTATTATTATTTCTCTAACCTTGTTTATTTTTTCTAATTATTATTATTTCATTAAATTTAGTTATTTTATTTTTACTAACCCTATTTTCTAATTCTTATTATTACTAACCCATTGTTATTTATTGCTAATTTATTATTTTTGCTTATTATTTATATTTTGCTATTTATTTTGCTTATTATTATAATTTTGTAAATGCTCCCGGATGTAAATTTTGTAATATTTAATTGTTGCTATGGTTAGTAATTTAGGGAGTGCAAATATCTATTCTGTTTAAAATTTGAATTTAGATCACTTTAATCATAAGATAATTAAATTAAACACTCACACACATAAGTCGATTTTTAATCGCCGTCTCACTTTCTAAGGCTATCCCTCAAGTTGCCTAAATCATAAGGTCAAGTGGGGTGTATAAAGCAGGTCCTTTAAAAGAAAAATCATCAAGTCCCTAATGGTTGCCTTTAAAGATCAAGTCCCTCTTCGAATAATGATGATAGTCCCTCATATATGCTTAATACACCCCACAGCTGCCTTCACAATACAGATGTCCCTCACATGTCCCTTACATCCAAGGTAATGACTACCTACTCCTTAATAGTAGGGATAGTCTTACCAATTAAAGGATAAAGAACAAGAAAGACTTAAACTTTAGGGTAGGTTCCTCTTATGTACTTGCTCACTTCAAAAGCTTTTCAAACTTTCCACAATTTCAAACAAATTTTCAAAAAACAAGTTTTTACGCATCCGTACATGGATCATTATCAACTATTATGAAAATTTTTTCTATTCACACACTACACTTTCAAAAACAATTCAAAAGTGAGCTAAGTAGCTAAGAGCCCATGGATAACCATGGATGTAAAGGGTGCTAACACCTTCCCTTTACATAACCTACCCCCCGGACCCAAAAATCTTTTATAAGGTCTTTCCTGTTCTTTTATGCCTTTCCTTTGGATAAAATAAAAGTCGGTGGCGACTCTTGCTATCCGCAACATAACTAAAGTCAGTTCTCCCACCGTGTTACAGAACTGGCGACTCTGCTGGGGATTTAAATTTAAGAGGGGTACCCTTAGGAATTAGATCACTTTAAATTGTTTGCCTTGTTTGCTTTATATTACTTGTTGGGGTGCTCTTATGTGTGAAAGGTTCTAACCCGGATCTAGTGTACCTTAGGTAAATGGCAATAGACCAAGGAAACTGTACGACGTATATCGATACGGTTGATCTGGTGGCCATAGTTAGTGCGACTTCTTGGTTGGTGCTTATGTTCCTTAATTCAAGTTGAGGATAATATGAGGCTGCCATATGTTGTCAATGCACTAACTAACTTTTAGAACCCTAGTTAACTCATCTTGGCCTTTAGAAAGTAGTGAGGTAACCGGCTTTGGTGCAGACTGAAGTTGGTTGACACTCGATACTACACTCATTGAGATCTTAAACTTGGAGGGTTTTGGTTGGCAAGTAAGTTGCCTTCTGATCAACCACCCTTGTGAAAGATCAATGATATTGAGATCCTTTAGAACCTGATTACTTTTGTAGGACAGGATGAACCATCTAACTTCAGGGGAGGGTACTTACCTTTGAACCTCATGCAAGCCTTTAAACCTAGGGCAATTGTGTGACTTGTTTGTGTGTGATTGAGCATAACATCATGACATCATCATGCATCATAAGCATATCATTTTCCCTAACCATTTCAAGGACCAAGGGATTTATCTTTGTTCTTTGTTGCAGGTCATGGCTTCTGCTCGTAGAAACACCATCAGGATCAACTTTGTAGGGATACCTCCCAAGCTTAAAGAGTTGGTTTCCCAAGTTTCTGAAAACTCTCAGTTCATCAAGAGACATGGTCACCTATTGGATTTAGTCACTTCAGGGTTCAATGAAGACATGATGAGTGTTCTGTTTCAGTTCTTTGATCCTAAGCACCATTGCTTCACATTCCCCGACTATCAACTGGTTCCTACAATGGAAGAGTTCTCCAAACTATTGGGTATACCTATCCTTGATCAGAGACCCTTCACAGGCTTGGAGAAAGAGCCTAAACCTGAAGTCATTGCTGCAGCTCTACATCTAAAGAAGTCAGACATTGTTTTTGAAATGAGAAGCGGAGTTAAGGGTATTCTTGCTAAGGTGTTGATGGAGAAGGCTTAAGTGTTCTTTAAGGCTATGAGCTATGATGCTTTTGAGGAGATCTTAGCCTTGCTGATTTATGGCTTAGTGTTGTTCCCCAATCCAGATCAGTTCATAGACATTCACGCCATCAACATATTTCTGAGTCACAATCCAGTGCCTACATTGCTTGGAGACATTCTGCACTCTCTTCATACTCGTACTACAAAGGCACGAGGAACTCTGATGTGTTGCATACCTTTATTGTCTAGGTGGTTTATTTCTCACCTTCCTCGATCAGTGATGAAGAATGAACGAGGGTTCAGGTGGTCCAAGAGGATCATGTCACTCTCGCATTCAGATATCCATTGGTGCTCCAGATCTATGGAGAATGTCACCATCATTGACCGTTGTGGGGAGTTTCCTAATGTGCCACTACTAGGCATAAGAGGAGGCATCACCTACAACCCCTCTTTAGCTTTACGACAGTTTGGTTACGCTCGGAGTGATGGTCCTCATGACATGTTGATTCAAGGCATTGTGTTTGACTACGACAACGATCTTCAGGGTTACCGTCAGAGATTCATACGAGCTTGGGGAAAGGTGAACAAGGTTGATAGCAAGACTCTAGAGCCTAAGTACACTATTCCTATGGAAGCTTATCTCAGATGGGTGCGATCTCGTGCTCAGACTCTCATGATGCCATATCCTGCCGTCCTACCAGTTACCATGGAACCTGTTGCTGAATGAGACACAACTTATACCATCCTTCACCCAGACATGCCTACTGATATGGAAGACTTGCAGAGATCATGGATCCAACGGAAAGAGCAAAGGGATACTTTTGAGGCTCATTACAAAGCAAGCCAAGAAAGAATCCTAGAACTAACAAAGCAACTTCACGAGGAACGGAACCTCAACTCATACCTCAACACAAAGAGGAAACGTCCATGGGAGACTTAAAACCCCATTCTTTGTAAGCCCAAGGGGCAAACAAATTTATCACTAATAAAAGTTTACTTTTTGGTTGTTTAAACAAATTTAAGTCCTGCGGTCCTTGAATACATTGCATATACATTCACATATCATATCATTACATCACAGGGTTATTATGCACAGGTTTCTTATCTTCTCGCTGTTTATTTCAGCAATGGCTCTTGAACAAACAGTTAAGGGTCTCCAGGCACAAAATGCACAGTTCCAAGAGCTGATCCTGAACTTATCCAAGGGGCAGGATGAATTGAAGACACTGCTGGCTAAGAAGAAGAGTCCTGAGGACGACAAGGATGGTCAGTTGGAACAAATGCAAGCTGAGATAACAAGAATGAGGATCCAGATGAATGACCAGGGGGCTCTTATTCAAAGTTTAGCTCAGAGGCAAGAAGAGCTGAGAACCTTTGTCCACAAACTTCAAAGTGATAGAGTCAGGGATCTAATTGTCAGTCAACCTCCGTTAAAACAAGCTGATTTGGTTGAAAGGAGGATGAGGATAAAAGAGGGTAAGAGACAGGTTGCCATTGATTGTTCTTCAATTGAAGAAGAAAGACCTGATGAGGGTAACCTACTTCAACACCAGAAATGTAGAAGGCAATTTATCCAGTTCAACACTCCAATGTCACAAGTTCTGCAATGCTTGTTGGAGATGAAGCTAATTCCCTTGGAAAATCCTCCTCAAAATCCTAAAACTTCCTCTCCTCGCTATAATCCCAGGGCAAGGTGTATGTACCACTCGAATTGTCCTGGACATGACACTAATAACTGTTGGGCATTGAAGAATAAGATTCAAGACCTAATTGACGAAGGAATACTCGAGGTAACGCCAGAAGGCCAGGTTGAGTTCTTCTATCGTCCATCAAGCATCAAAGTTTCCAGATAACTGAAGTGACAAGTTTAGAGGAAGAGACTTTAAGAACATTTGAATTTTCATTTGTAATTTCTCTTATTTATTTGAACACTTATTATTATGTTAAACTTTTGTTTTCATTAATGCATTGCATATGTTTGTCTTGAATTAATCTATTCGTTCCACTATATTTTGAATTATGCTTCTTATTTCTATTTTGTGATATTTAACTCCTGATAAAGCTATAAGCCTGTAGAGGGAGGATGACGAAAACAATACCATAATATTAGGCAGTATGCTTTTGAACAGACTATGCTGACGATGTACAGGCATTGTTTCAATTCCTAAACAGTGGAGATATAAGGAAGTTAATCCCTAGTCAACCCTTTTGAGCCTATGAAGTAGGAGTTTTTATTCTCGCACAAATTAAAACCCTTATTCATAACCCGGGGCAGGGTAGTTACTCGGTTAACTCAAATATGCCAATTATCTGTGTTGTACACAACTAATGATGGTTCTCTGTAACCATTAAACCTGACAGTCAATAACCAGCAAAAGAAAAGCTTACTAAGTCAAAACCTATGAAGGAGACTTAGTAAAACATTAAGATATCCCGCTGACTGTAACCTTGAAATAAATAGTTCAGGCAAAAAGAAGGGATAACAAAGTTAAAATTAAAAAAAAAAAAAAAGGTCACTATGAATCCTCAACAAAGAAAGATGACTGAATGTTCAAATAAATTTTTGGTTTCTGAACCATCACAAATATCAGTGTTACAATACCAAACTTCTTTGGAACTTCAATGCATAAGTTAACTGAGCATAGGACTGAAGAACATCATGGAGATTGGGTTGGGTACAAATAAAATTTGAGCCTTTATCCTTTGTTTCTTAAACCATGAACCAGGCCACGTTATAACCCTTTAAAAGTCCTAACTGAAGCATGGTTAGTTCGAAAGCGTACTGCTACAAAAAGGTATCCTGACTCCTTTAGGGCTTATTATAAAACTTGAGTTAATATCACAGTTTCCTTAAAAAAAAAAAAAAATTTAAATAATTCTTTTTCAAAAAAATTTCAAGACAGACATAAGCATTGCATTTTTGAATATATTTGTTTGCATATACCTGAGTGTTTGACAAATGAAGAAGCTTACAGGATGAATGTTCAATGAACCAAAGTCCTTCCGATAAACAAAGTTGCTTCCATGTATACAAAGGGGCATAGTCATTATCTCCCAATTAAGGGAGCAAGCCATGATACTGCCTATCTCATGTGGGGCAATCAAGACAAGATTCAACTATGTTTAAGCAGCCAGAGGCAGATCTCCTCATCTATCTGAAGTGCCAAGGGTAACAGTACAAAGTTCATAATGCCAGGGGCATAGTCACTGTTTCCCAGTCAAAAGGAATACCAAGTTACTGTTCAATTCATTCGGGGCAATCAGTTCCAGATCCAACAGTGCTTAATAGCCAGGGGCAGTTCTTCTCATATATTTGAATTACCAAGTGTGACATTACAAAGTTCACAATGCCAGGGGCATATGCTTATGGGGCATTCTACTTGTTTCTTTTGAGATGGCTCATTACAGATACTTCCATTATGGGACAATTCATCCTCAACCAAGGGGCAATGCTTTCTTTTCAAATCTGGTATCCGGAGAATACATGGTCCATTACAACTTGAAGACACATTCCTCTACCTTGATTTGTAATTCTCAGCAGAAGTCATTGTGGGAATTAATTGTCTATGCCAGTAGTATCAGATGGTGTCAGTATCATGTCTTCAGATCCAGCTATGAGGATTTCTGGGAAGGTATTCAGGAAAGTTAAAAATTTCAGGAGCTCCAAATCCAATTGGTTATACACTCTCGAAGTTGAAACAATTCTGTTTTCAAAGTTCAGCTTTACTTTTCCCTCTGAATCCAGATTTACTTTTACCCTAAGCGAAATGTCCATTAGTTGTGTTTGAATGCATGTATGCTTAATATGATTGATGTTTACCAGAAATGCATGAAAATACAGTAATAGTATTTATTAAGGACGAATGAGGGAAGGATTTCAACGAAGCTTCGTCGGTTCATCCCCACAAGACAGTTACAAACCCTCAGTAGGACAAATCCATCTTCATAAAGTCACATCTCCCCTGGAATTTATATCCATCTCTTTTATCCTCATACGGATATACGGGAAATTACTTTCTAATAATGGTACGACGAACGAAGACGGAGGTTATATCTACCCTACTATCAAACGAAGACGGGAGGTTACATATACCTTGTTATCCCCAGCATACGGGAGGTTATATACCTTGTTATCCCCAGCAGATGGAAGGTTATGTACAATATATTATCAAGCAAGACGGGAACGAGTTCCTCATATTCTTCAACAACGAATCGGGATTTATTTCCCCTGGCCAGCAGTTGTTATACAAAGACATCCAGACGCTTCAGGCAGTATCATATCATACATACATCATTTACATCATACCATAACATACATATCCATAGATACATAACACATTTACTTAGGTGCATCATATTATGCATACATACATATAACATAAACTAACACTCTCCTTGCAGGATGGTTACATGCAGATAAAACAGCATCAACAATTTACAACAGGTCAGAAATGATCCATACACTACTCAAGATGTCCTCGAATAGCAGGCAAGCGGTCTGTAAAAAGATCTATTCCCTGGTTCAAGATACATTTTTCAGAAGAACAAATCCTGACGTTCTTTTGATCCTTAAGAGCAAATCCTGACGCTCTTTTGACCCCTTGTTCAAGACATTTTTCAGAGGAACTAATCCTGACGTTCTTTTGATCTTTAAGAGCAAATCCTAACGCTCTTTTAGCATCTTGTTCAAGATACATCTTTCAGAAGAACAAATCCTGACGTTCTTTTGATCCTTAAGAGCAAATCCTGACGCTCTTTTGACCCCTTGTTCAAGACATCTTTCAGAAGAACAAATCCTGACGTTCTTTTGATCCTTAAGAGCAAATCCTGACGCTCTTTTGACCCCTTGTTCAAGACATCTTTCAGAAGAACAAATCCTGACGTTCTTTTGATCCTTAAGAGCAAATCCTGACGCTCTTTTGGCCCCTTGTTCAAGACTTTTTCAGAAGAACAAATCCTGACGTTCTTTTGACCCTTAAGAGCAAATCCTGACGCTCTTTTGGCCCCTTATTCAAGACTTTTTCAGAAGAACAAATCCTGACGTTCTTTTGGCCCTTAAATAGCAGGCAGACGGTCTGTACAAAGATCTATTCCCTGGTTCAAGATATTTTCAGAAGATTTAATCTATTTCCTCGGAGAGTAGGCAAACGGTCTATAAGAAGATCCATTCCCTAATTCAGGATATTTCCAGAAGAGATAATTGTCACGAAGATTTATTTCTACTGGTCTATTCAACAAATTCAACTTATAAACGATTCAGAGACGGCCTATACGAAGACCTAGTACTGAGATCCAGTATCAACACAAAGCTATCATCACATCCAGTTCTTTAGATGGCATCTCTAAGCCCATCTCCATTTCTCTCCAAGTGGCATCTTTAAGCCCACTCAAGCATATTCAACTAGCCATCTGTATTACTCTACGCACTGGTGAGTGCAAATTTTTGGGCTTTTGTGTTCAATCCCCTTCAACCTTCCAGGTCACGACTGGCAAACATACCAATCTAACCCCTCAGGTTTCAGAAAATTGAACAGGGGCAGCTGTTGCACCCCAAAATTTGCCCTCACAATACAAGACTTTGTGTTCTATGAAGGTTCACAAGGTTCACAAGTTTCCCAACACTTACAAGACCTTTCATGAGGTTCATGAAGTCTACAAGTTACTTTATGAAGGTTCACAAGGTTCACAAGTTCCACAATGCTTTCAATACCTTTCTTGGGGTTCATGAAGTCTACAAGTCACTTCTTGAAGGTTCACAAGGTTCACAAGCTTCTCAACATTTACAAGGCCTTTCATGAGGTTCATGAAGTCTACAAGTTACTTCTTGAAGGTTCACAAGGTTCACAAGATTCACAATGTTTACATAACCTTTCATGAGGTTCATGAAGCCTACAAGTCACTTCATGAGGTTCACAAGCTTCACAAGCTTCACAATACCTCCTATGAGGTTCACAAGACACTTTATGAAGATTCACAAGGTTCACAAAGTTCACAATTGGTCAGAAGAGTTGACAATTCCCTCAGACAATGCACCTCCTAAGCAGTGCATCCAAAACTAGGGTTTTGACTTTAATCAGGCTAAATGGACTTCCAATACCTCAAGTGAGCTTCATAACATCTTATATGTATATAATAACCCCCATGACAAGTTTCAAGACTTTTCTCAAAAGTTGGCTCAGTCAGATGATCAGATAAGTCAAAATCAGTCAATGCAGTTAAAAAGTCAAACTGAGGTCAACTGTGGTCAAAACAAAGTCAAACTTCATGATTTTTTGCCAACATCAAGTATATGAAGTAAAATTCATCATTTGATCAAGGGTTGATCATGATTCATCAAGGAGATTCCAGATCATCAATAATCAGGAGTTTCTAAATTAGGGTTTCCTTAGTAAAAGTCAACTGAACTTTGACCAGCCATAACTTTCACATACTTCATCACCAAGTCTCCATCCAAAGCTCATTTTGAAGGAAATTGAATTCTCTACAACTTTGATCTTGAAAGTTAATCCCAAAAATGCTTCATTTGGAAGATATGAGCTAAGACATTATAGGTCATTTCAAAAGTCAACAAAAAGTCAACAACTTCAAAAGGGCATAACTTGAGATTGGTAAATGATATGGACCTGAAACCAATGGGGTTGTTTAGAGGACTCTTCAAGCTTTCCAAAATGTCCAAGAACATCCTCATACCTTTAAAAATGAGGGAGACGTGCCTTTGCAAAGTTGGGAAATTTTGTGATGGTTTATGGTGAAAATGGAGGTCTAAAAGCAATTCTTTCCAAATGGGCTGGCCAAATTATGACCCAACCCATACAATAACATCATGCACGAAATTTCCATGTTATTTTCATATTTTTTATTTTATTTAATTAATTTATTATGATTTTCTATACTTAAAATCATTTTAAATTTAAATAAAATATTAAATATGGAGATTTAATTTATTTATTGATTCTAGAAGGTCATAAAATCAGCATGGAACAAGTTGATACAAGAATTATATGGAATGGCTTGAAATAGAAAGCATTGATGCAAGAATATTGAACTTTCAAAGCATGATCAATCTCAATCTTTTTAAATCAATTCTTTCACATAACCAATCAATATTTTGACCTAGATTCATTCACTTATATATACTAAACTCATTGCCATTGCCCAGCACGATTTCCAGCAGCTTCAAAGGTAGGTTTCACTTCAAAAAAATTCAAGCAAAAGTCACATTCGGATTTTGAAATTCAGAGCACTAGAAGGTAAAAGAAGGACATGACAAGCTTCATTAGACATCACTGATCATAAACCATCATTCATATGCATCCAGATCATGCCCTAATGTCTAACCCGTGGCTTTGTTCATGCTTGAAAATATTTTTTCGATTCTAATGATTCACTGCATATTATTGAATTTTGTTTACATAACCTTGTTTGTTGATGACTATAGATGGAATCTGGATAATTTGGTGAAGTTCCATAGCCTGAAACATGATCCACCATTTTTAGGGTTTACGGCCATGATTAGGGTTTTATGATCCAGTCAATATAAATGGATTCTAAGAACGTGGGATGATTGGAAAACTTGTTAGAAACTTAATGGAACAATCAATTTTATGAAACCATGCTGTTTAGTCATTGTTCGAATTTTGTAGGTTTTGCTGCAATTCAAAAATCGCAGGTAAGTCTGTATAAGAAATCGCAGGTAAATTCGAAGGTTGTGAGGTAGAAGATGACCTCTTCCCGCGCGTGATTTGAATTCAAATTATTGGTATTATATTTTATTGATTGTTTATTGTTTAAAATCACAACAATGTATGTTGTCCCAGTGGAAGGTGGCGTTCGTTTGTACCTTGATGGCTTGTGTTCGATACCTGGCTGTGCCATCCCTTTTTTCTTATTTTTCCACACAAATAGCAGTTATATTATATTATCATTTGTTGTTGATTTAACATCAGGTAGGCTCTCCCAGCCAGGCGGTAACGCGTGCATGCTTGTAATCAGAAGGTCCTGGGTTCGATTCGCACCCCAGGCCTTTTTGTTTCTTTTATTTTTTCTGATTTTTTCCAGATAAGGAACAAAACCAACCTCACTCTCTCATCTCTCGCTTGTGTGTGTGGTAGCCTGGTGGTTGTTGTTGTTGGCAGGCAGGCAGGATGTCATGGGATCAAATCCTAACCAGGTAAGTTTCTCTCTTTTTTGCAATTTTTTCTATTTTTTTCTATTTTGTTTAATTATTAAAATCATATGTATATAAATATAATTAAAATAATGTTGTAGATATATGTTCAATATAATTCAAATTCTATATTTATTTCTTTTTTCTGAAAATTATTTTTATAATCATGTAAATAAATTATAATATGTATATTAATTAAAATAATCTTATATTATAAACCCTAAAAAAATATTTTCTAAAACAAACCCTAATTTCCAAAACCCTAATTTCCAAAACCTTAATTTCCAAAACCCTAATTGTGTGAAAACCTAATTTTATTTTCTAAATTATTTTTACTTTCTAAATTCTTTACATAATTATAATATATATTTATTTAGTATAATTTTTTGTAAATATAATAATTGGTAGAAATTAAATTTTGTAAACATGATCAATTTTTATGAATATGATATTTAAAATTTATTTTCTTCATATAATGTGTAAATATTTCTTTAATTGTTAATAAATGTTTAGAAATAATTTAACTTATAATAATTAAATTTTATGATTATAATACATTTAAAAATAATTTAATAATTTGTAAATATAATTGCCTACATTAAAAAATTGTTAATCTTTTATTTTGGCTAATTTTATTTATTTAATTATTGTTACTAACCATATTATTATTTATTATTTTTGTTTATTATTATCTTATATTTTTATTATTATTTCTCTAACCTTGTTTATTTTTTCTAATTATTATTATTTCATTAAATTTAGTTATTTTATTTTTACTAACCCTATTTTCTAATTCTTATTATTACTAACCCATTATTATTTATTGCTAATTTATTATTTTTGCTTATTATTTATATTTTGCTATTTATTTAGCTTATTATTATAATTTTGTAAATGCTCCCGGATGTAAATTTTGTAATATTTAATTGTTGCTATGGTTAGTAATTTAGGGAGTGCAAATATGTATTCTGTTTAAAATTTGAATTTAGATCACTTTAATCATAAGATAATTAAATTAAACACTCACACACATAAGTCGATTTTTAATCGCCGTCTCACTTTCTAAGGCTATCCCTCAAGTTGCCTAAATCATAAGGTCAAGTGGGGTGTATAAAGCAGGTCCTTTAAAAGAAAAATCATCAAGTCCCTAATGGTTGCCTTTAAAGATCAAGTCCCTCTTCGAATAATGATGATAGTCCCTCATATATGCTTAATACACCCCACAGCTGCCTTCACAATACAGATGTCCCTCACATGTCCCTTACATCCAAGGTAATGACTACCTACTCCTTAATAGTAGGGATAGTCTTACCAATTAAAGGATAAAGAACAAGAAAGACTTAAACTTTAGGGTAGGTTCCTCTTATGTACTTGCTCACTTCAAAAGCTTTTCAAACTTTCCACAATTTCAAACAAATTTTCAAAAAACAAGTTTTTACGCATCCGTACATGGATCATTATCAACTATTATGAAAATTTTTCTATTCACACACTACACTTTCAAAAACAATTCAAAAGTGAGCTAAGTAGCTAAGAGCCCATGGATAACCATGGATGTAAAGGGTGCTAACACCTTCCCTTTACATAACCTACCCCCCGGACCCAAAAATCTTTTATAAGGTCTTTCCTGTTCTTTTATGCCTTTCCTTTGGATAAAATAAAAGTCGGTGGCGACTCTTGCTATCCGCAACATAACTAAAGTCAGTTCTCCCACCGTGTTACAGCTTGAAGAGCCAACTATCAAAGAAACTCAGAAGACCTCTTTTGAGCAAGATGTAGACGAGTTCATGAGAATCATAAAAAGGAGTGATTACAAGGTGGTGGATCAGCTTCACCAAACTCCCTAAAAAATCTCCATATTATCACTGTTGATGTGTTCCGAGGCTCACAGGAACGCATTATTGAAAGTCCTGCACGCAGCATACGTGCCAGAGTAGATTACTGTTAATCAGCTAGAAACTGTGGTGGCAAATGTCAACTCCAGTCATGGACTGGGCTTTACCAATGCTGACTTAACAACAGAGGGACGTAACCACAATAAGGCTTTGCACATCACTCTAGAATGCAAGGGTGCTGTTCTATCTCATGTACTGGTGGACACTGGGTCCTCGCTCAATGTTCTACCAAAGAAAGCCTTGGTGAAGCTGGAGTATGATGGCTTGGCATTGCGTCCAAGTAATTTGGTGGTAAGAGCATTTGATGGCTCTAAAAGATCAGTGCTTGGGGAGATTGATCTACCTGTGATGATTGGCCCGCAGACTTTTAAAATTACCTTCTATGTGATGGACATTCAGCCGGCCTACAGCTGTTTGTTGGGTAGACCCTGGATCCTTGCCGCTGGCGCTGTTACATCTACCCTTCACCAAAAGCTGAAATTCGAGTGGGAAGGCCAGATCATAACCATCTGTGGGGAAGAAGACATCTTTGTTAGCCATCTGGCTACGTATAAATACATTGAGATGGATAGAGAGATCCATGAAACGATGAGCCAAGGGTTTGAGGCCCTGAACATTAGTGAAGCATCTGCTGTACTAGGAACCTCCATAACGTCTTATCAGCAAGCCCGGAAGGTTGTTAAAGAGGGTACTAAGAAGATCAATCAGAGGCTGCTAAGAAGCCCAATTTTGTCAGTGGGGGAATGCTCACCCCTGATGCTGTGAAAAACTTGGAAGACGAGGAGGAAAGCGACCGCAACCTGGAGAGCTGGATACGTCCAAGGATCCCGGGGAGCCAAGTCCTTAACTGGTCTTCCCAGGAAATTATAAGGGTTACTCCTGCAGAGTAATTATTATTTCCTGTATTTTTAAAGCATGCATCAAGTCTTGCATCTTGCCCAAGATGACAAGACTCATTTTGTAATCGGGCCATCTTGTAATTTTGTGCAAATGGATTAATCAATGAATATCGAACATCTTTTGCAAATGAGTCTTTTCCTTTTTCGCTCACTGTTTTTCATTTTTCTTTTTGTACAAAAAAATAAAAATGGCAATGTTTTCCAAAATGATAACTTCATTTCACTTTTTCTAAACAAGATTAAAATTGATCACTAAAATGAACAATCTAAACCCTTGCAGAGAGTGCCTTTCAGACTGCACCGACAACAACACTGCTATGGCTTCGTATGACTTTGACAATCCAATCAATCAAGCTGATGAAGGGGTTGAAGAAGATTATGAACTTCCTGAAGAGCTAGCCAGGTTGTTAAGGCAAGAGGAGAAGGTTATCACTCCTCATCAGGAGGAGGTTGAAACAGTTAATCTCGGTACGGAAGAAGACGTGAAAGAGTTTAAGATTGGGGCCTGCCTACAAGACTCAGTGAAGGGACAACTGATTGATATGCTTCGGGAGTATGTGGATGTCTTTGCTTGGTCTTATCAGGATATGCCAGGGTTGGATACCGATATTGTCATGCACAAGCTACCACTGAAAGAAGACTGCCCGCCAGTAAAACAGAAGTTGCGCCGTACTCGCCCAGATATGGCAATGAAGATAAAGGAAGAGGTACAAAAGCAGTGGGACGCCGGTTTCCTTGCTGTAACTAGCTATCCACCATGGGTTGCTAATATTGTACCTGTGCCTAAGAAAGAAGGCAAGGTGAGGATGTGTGTGGATTACCGGGATCTGAACAGAGCCAGCCCAAAAGATGATTTCCCTTTACCTCACATTGATGTATTGGTTGATAATACGGCTCAGTTCTCAGTATTCTCCTTCATGGACAGATTTTCAGGATATAATCAGATCAAGATGTCACCTGAAAACATGGAGAAAACAACTTTCATCACACCTTGGGGCACGTTCTGTTACAAGGTGATGCCATTCAAACTGAAGAATGCGGGTGCAACTTATCAACGGGCTATGGTAACATTATTCCACGACATGATCCATAAAGAAATTGAGTGTTATGTGGATGACATGATTGCCAAGTCCCTCACAGAAGAAGACCACCTGGTAAATCTGTTGAAACTATTCAAGCGTCTGAGAAAGTACCAACTGAAGTTAAACCCCAACAAGTGCACATTTGGGGTGCGATCCGGTAAACTGCTGGGATTTATTGTAAGCGAGAAAGGGATTGAAGTTGACCCTGATAAAGTTAAAGCCATTCAGGAAATGCCTGCACCAAAGTCAGAAAAAGAAGTTCGGGGGTTTCTAGGTAGATTGAACTACATTTCACGGTTCATATCTCACCTTACTGCAACCTGTGAGCCTTTGTTCAAGCTGCTGAGAAAAGAACAAACGGTCAGGTGGAATGAAGACTGCTAGAGGGCTTTTGACAAACTCAAGGAATATTTACAAGAGCCTCCAATCCTTATGCCTCCAGTTGAAGGAAGACCTCTGATAATGTACTTGACAATATTAGAAGAGTCAATGGGGTGTGTGCTGGGCCAGCATGACGAGTCTGGTCGAAAAGAGTATGCAATATACTGCCTAAGCAAAACGTTTACCGACTGTGAACAACGTTATTCACTTCTCGAGAAAACTTGTTGTGCTTTAGCGTGGGCTTCTCGCCGACTGAGGCAGTATATGTTGACCCACACTACCTTATTGATCTCAAAGATGGACCCAGTCAAGTATATTTTTGAGAAACCAGCACTTACCGGGCGGGTTGCAAGATGGCAAATGATCCTCACAGAATATGACATCCAGTACACATCTCAGAAAGCCATCAAAGGCAGTGTACTGTCTGATTATCTTGCTGAGCAACGTATTGATGATTACCAGCCTATGAGATTTGACTTCCCTGATGAAGACATCATGTTCATAAAAGCAAAAGATCATGAAGAGCCCGTTCACACTGAAGGGCCTGACCCAGAAGAGGAATGGACTATGATGTTTGATGGGGCTGTTAATATGAATGGTCGTGGTGTTGGTGCAGTACTCATTACACCTAAAGGAGTTCACATGCCTTTCTCGGCAAAGCTCACCTTCAACTGCACTAACAACGAAGCTGAATACGAAGCTTGTATTATGGGTCTTGAGGAAGCCATTGACCTCAGGATCAAGACCTTGACTGTGTTCGGAGATTCAGCTCTGGTAGTTAATCAAACCAACGGCAAATGGTACACACACCAAGATCATCGGATACCTTACCGGGATTATACAAGAAGGTTATTAACTTTCTTCAGAACGGTCAAGCTTGAGTATATTCCCCGAGATGAAAATCAGTTTGCAGATGCTCTGGCTACCATTTCATCCATGATCAAAGTTCAAGCTGCCAACTTTGTGCCTCGGATTTCAGTATCCAGACTTGACAAACCAGCATATGTATTCTCAGCAGATGTTGTTAAAGATGATAAGCCTTGGTTCCATGACATTAAGTGCTTCTTGGAGGATCAAACTTACCCACCTGGGGCATCTTCCAATGACAAGAAGACATTAAGAAGGCTAGCTGGTAGTTTCTTCCTGAATACTGACGGTTCCCTCTATAAGAGAAACTTTGATATGGTACTCCTCATATGCGTTAATAGCACAGAAGCAGACTTGTTGATGCACGAAGTGCACGAGGGATCCTTTGGTACCCATGCAGGAGGGCATGCTATGGCTAAAAAGTTGCTAAGATCAGGATATTACTGGATCACAATGGACGCAGACTGTTGTGCCTATGCCATAAAATGCCATAAATGCCAGATCTATGCGGATAAGGTGCATGTGCCTCCCAATCCCCTGAATGTGATGTCTTCACCCTGGCCCTTTGCTATGTGGGGCATTGATATGATTGGCAAAATTGAACCAACTGCTTCAAATGTCCACAGATTCATCCTGGTAGCCATTGACTATTTTAACAAGTGGATCGAAGAAGCTTCTTATGCAAATGTTACCAGACAAGTGGTAGCCCGATTTCTGAAGAGAGACATCATCTGTCCGTATAGAGTTCCCGAGCGAATCATTACTGATAATGGTTCCAACTTGAACAATAAAATGATGGCAGAGCTATGCCGGGACTTCAAGATCCAACACCACAATTCTTCTCCTTACAGACCAAAGATGAACGGCGCTGTCGAGGCAGCTAACAAGAATATCAAGAAGATTGTGCAAGAGATGGTGGTTACCTATAAAGATTGGCATGAAATGCTACCATTTGCCTTGCATGGATACCGTACGTCAATCAGAACATCCATTGGGGCAACACCATATCAGCTTGTGTATGGTATGGAGGCAGTTCTACCTGTTGAAGTTGAATTACCCTCCCTGCGGGTACTGATGGATGTTAAGCTAAAAGAAGTAGAATGGGTCCGATCTCGATACGAATAACTGAATCTGATCGAAGAGAAGAGACTGGCTGCAATCTGTCATGGGCAGCTATATCAGAAAAGAATGAAGAAAGCCTTTGATCAGAAAGTCAGGCTCCGAGAGTACCAAGTAGGGGATCTTGTGCTGAAAAGACTCCTCCCTCCTCATACAGACCACAGGGGCAAGTGGACTCCGAACTATGAAGGGCCATTCGTAGTAAAGAATGTTTTCTCTGGCGGAGCACTCATGCTCAGTACTATGGATGGTGAAGACTTCCTGTCCCCTGTGAATTCAGATGCCGTTAAAAAATACTTCGCATAAAATGACCCGCTGGACATAAAAACAGAATGTAAGTCCAGGCAAAAATAGGGCATCCCGGCGAGTCAAAAATAGAATAAAAGACTCGGGCAAAAATAACGGAAATAAATAAAAAACGTACACTCGCTGAGTTGAAAAGCCGCATTGGACAACTCAGGCAAAAATGGGTATCCCGGTGGATTGAAAACCCGAAAGGGCGATCCACGCAAAATAAGGGAATAAGCGAACAACTGCATTCTGAATTCGTCTGTATCACTTACAATTCGGTAAGCTTTAAAAGGATCAAGCTTCGTTCAGAATCAGCCTTCTTCAGAAAGCAAGACGAGAAGAACGTCAATGTCATACGATTCATAGCAAAAGGGAAGCTCCTTGAAGCGTCATCAACATTGCCAGCACCTTTTTGTTTCTCAATCTGTGACGATTCCCTCATTTCAGGGGATTTGTTTCTATGACTGTATCTTGCCAATTCAGGGCACTTGAATTAATAAAATCAGATTTTCAGTCACATACTGCCTTGTGCTCTTTTATTTGCAAAAGTGTCCGATGTCATTAATTTGTCGATCGCATGAATACAGATGCGTCTTTCCTGAATTACATGCTTACAGGAAATATACTTACTCCCGGGAGTGTCTAAACTCTTATAATGGAATCCAATATGGGATACCTCGGGGTACTTTTGCGTTTCTTTGTCTTTATAGGATTGCAGGTATTCAAAGCGCGACATGGGGCATGAAAGCTTCTCCCCAGCAAGCTGTCAAATCATTATCTACTCAGTCTGTCTTCCAGATTAGCACCGAAGGTGTTTTTCTCCCCGGATGAGTTGTCAAGTATCATCCTCAGCAGGATCCCTACAGAAATCTCCCGGAAGATCTTCCACTGATCTTTCTTCTTCCCCAGCCAAGTGCCGACCAGGGAACTACCTCCCCACAGAGTTTCAACCTCTATCCAGAAGAGCAACGCCTGAAAGAAGTCACAACAGAGTGAAGAAAGCTTCTAAAAACCCCAGCTGGGTCCCCCCCATTACTAAGATAGGTCTATCAGTGACTTGTTTCCCCATGCAGATACATCTTATCAGATCTACCGATGATCTTATCCCCAGCTAGGATGTCCACTTCAAAACAGATCAGCCAGAGATCTTCATAGCAACGGGATCCGAGTCCCGGATCGTTCTTTGCATAATCATAGCATTCGCATCATATTTTCCCCACAGAGCGTAGCATTCCGTCTAATACGGAGCATTACGGCAAAAATCAAACATATTGCATAATCATAAGCCATGTGTCGAACTGAACACCTGTGAATACTGACAATCCATCGATGATATACAGAAAACTTCCCAAATTTCCCAGGCAGAGAGCCAAGGCATTTCCCCTAAAGATACAGATACTTCCTGACACCCGTTCATGTCATACCCCAGCAGGAAGCCAAAGCGTCCCCTTTGCACTCACCACATATTTACCTATATCTATACAAATCCTTGGCACCCGTCCGTGTCACCTTCCCCAGCACAGTTGCCCAAAGACTTCGGAAACCACACACTTGTTTATAATACACTTTTTCCGACACTCGTCCGTGTCGCACTCTCCCCAGCAAGATAGACACTCGTCCATGTCTTACTCATACTTGTTACTCATGCTTTTTACTCATACAGATACTCGTCTGTATCTTGTATACACCACTTATATCCCCTCAGATTCGACACTCATCCATGTTCTTTGTTAACCAGTTGGTACTCGTCCGTATCATCATCTCTGAACATGCGTCAGCGTTTGTTTCTATTGATACTCGTCCATATCACAGTCTTAAGGATGCTCGTTCGCATCTTTAATCCATACATAATGTCGGATACTTTTACCTCTTTTCTAGAATTTAGACGCTCGTCTGTGTCTATTATTCCCCAGAAGAGTCCCCGCAGAATCAACACTCGTCTGTGTTCTTTGTTAACCAGTTGATACTCGTCCGTATCATCATCTTTGAACATGTGTCAGTGTTTGCTTCTACCTGATACCCGTCCGTATCGTAGTCTTAAGGATGCTCGTCCGCATCTTTAATCTGTACACATTGCCCAAACACTTATACCTTTCATTTCTTGGATGTATACACTCGTCCGTGTTTACTTTCCCCCAGCGAAGTCCCCAACAAACTTGTTAAACTATTTCATTTCTATCTGACGTTCGTCCTATGTCATGATACCTTTGCGGCAGCCGTACCCTGCCGGGTGATCGTCCTTCACCTTTTTGATGATCGTCCTTCATCACCCCCAGTGGAGTCTCTATTCAATAGAATCCCTTTTATATCCGACATTCGTCCTATGTCGTGATATCTTTAGCAGCCGTCCCCTGCTAGGTGATCGTCCTTCACCTCCTGATGATCGTCCTTCATCATTTTATCTGATGGCCGTCCCCATCGTTGATCTTGTTACCTGACATTCGTCCTATGTCATGATAAACCCCGAGAGCAGCCGTACCCTGCTAGGTGATCGTCCTTCACCTCTTGATGATCGTCCTTCATCATGCTTATCCGATGGCCGTCACCATCGGCGACCTTTTTCATACGACATTCGTCCTATGTTGTGATACTTCCGGCAGCCGTACCCCGCCAGGTGATCGTCCTTCACCTTAGATGATTGTCCCTCATCTTATCCCCAACAAAGCAGTTATCCCCTGCTAGGTGATCGTCCTTCACCTTTTGATGACCGTACCTCATCATTTATTTCATTTACCTATAATCCCCAGAGAGTCTTATAGCTTTACTTGATGGCCGTCCCCATCATAATCTCTTATATCCCCGGCTTGTCGGTCGTCCCCGTCATTACTTCATCCCCAGCAGTTGTCCTCTGCTCGACGGTCGACCTCCGTCGCCCGCACTTTATAATCATACTTTATTTTCTTTTACAATCTATATCCCTTTTCTTCTTCATTCTGTGAGTGCAAATTTTGGACTGTCTTTTGGTATTCAACCACAAGTTATCTTGTTTGACTGTTAAGCCGCTGCTTACATCCTGCACAGCCAACTCATGTTTGAATAGGGGCAGCTGTAAACACCCCAAATTTTCCCTCACCCATTTCACCATGGCTTGTGATCTTTTCATATGCATAAGTTCAATCATAGCATCTCATATTGCATTTCTGATTCACTGTATTGCTTCTAAGTCATCTGCATCTATGGTTTGTGATCTGAGCCATCCCTGAGCCATTTGAGCCACTCCAAAGGTCTTTAATCACTTAAAATGGGTCCATGTATTTCCAAGCATCATATTATATCCCCACAAAGTCAAGAAAGTCAAAGAATCACAAAAACTGAGAAAGGCATGGAAGCAGAGCCAGGTTTAACTGCACAGATGACCTAGAATTAGGGTTTTGGTTTCAGAGGCCATAACTCCAAATTTTTTGGTCATTATTGTTTCTATTGGTCTCTATATGTTATAAGGATCATGCATATCAAGTTTCATGAAGAAATTCCATGGGGAAGGCATCTAATCAAGAGTTGACTTCTTGAGCAAGTCAGTGCAAAATCAGGGCATCTGAGGCCCCCAATGACCCAACCAAAGGGTGTTCTTCATCATTTTGAATGTGTATGATCTTTATTTGATCATAGAAAATGTTAGAAGTTCACAAAATTGAAGAATTTCAAGCCATTTGCAAAGTTGCCTTTTTGGGAAAATGACTTGTAATGAAAACTTGCCATTTTGGGAAGCTTTTTCAACCCTTTCTTTTTGATTCAAAAAAGCTTCAAATGAGAAAACTTTGGTCATGAAAGTTGTAGAATGGATCATCCCTTTTCAAAAAGTACAAGAACTCATTCTAATTCATTTTGGATCAAAAGTTATGGTTTGTCAAAGTTGGACAAAATCACATAATTTTCACTTTTGTACCAAAGAGGCAAAGTTGCAAAACCTCATGCCAAGCCTTTATGTGACTTCAAATGGACTTCTAACCTTTGCACAAACATAAACCAATTCCTAAAAATCAGATTGCACCAAAGAATTGTCCATTTTCATGACTTGTGCATTAAGAAACTTCAAAAGGGCCAAGACTTTGTGAAATTGCAAAAACTCTCACAAACCCTAATCCACTTGCTGCATTGCCTCTAATACACTTCCATGGTTCTCCTTGATTCAAGCTGCAGCCAAGCCATGCTTTGTACCTTGACAGAAATGGCCCATACCTCTCTTACACAAAAAGTTGACTTTATGCATTTTGCTTCATACCAATCACACTGCTCCACAACAACTCTCTGACCTATCAAGGATTGATATGTGTACCAAAAGCAACCCAACATATAACATAACTAAGCCTGAAACATCTCACAAGCCAGCATTCTCAAAATTCACCTCTTATGCACTTTCCTTCGAAACTCAAAACACAGCCTTCAAACATCAAAACAAACTTCATAGAATCACTCAGCATGCTCCTCTGATCATTTCCCAACCATTGTTTAAGCCTGAAACCTCCCACATAAAAAACACGATTTCCCTCCTCCATTGACCCGAGCTTCTGCAAACTTCCTCTAGAGACCATATAAACTCCAGCTAAGCATCACAAACTTCTGGGGAGGATCATTGGAGCTTGTTTGGACCAGAAAAGCTGCCAGAAAGTCCTTGTTTCGAAAGCTCCAGTTCAGGTGAGCTCAAGAACATTTTTTCCAGAACTTTAATTTCTTGTTATAAAATGATTCTATGAGTTGCACTGATCATCTGGATGTGTTTGGTTTTGAAAATGGTCAAGAAACAAGCATGTATTGACTGTCTGAAAGTTTGCCCGTGAAAATGATTTTGTTTGTTTCTCTTGATTCACGAAAAATAAATGATGTTTGTTGTAGGGTTTATGTTTAATGATGTTCATAGATTGATTCTGGAGAGTTTTGTGAGGTTTTGATGCGTATTGAGTGAGATTGAGAAAATGGATGGCCGGAGAAGATGACCGGAACACTGTTCCGGTCACCTGAAAATCATTAGGGTTCAGATTAGGTCTTAATTGCGTGATTAGTGAGTTTGAATGTGAGTCGTTCGTTTGCGCGCCAGGTCAATTCCCGCGTCCCCAAGTTTGAACCACAACCTTTGATCTGTTTGACTTTCTCATTTTTCTTTTAAATTCATTTTAATTTTATTTGTTTTGCATTTTATTTCCACTAATTATTTAAAATAGAAAAATACCTTTAAAAATTCTGAAAATTTTTGTCAAACATTTCATTATTTTTCAGAACCCAAAAATATTTTTATTTTTATTTTTTGCATTAAAAATCATTTTTAAATCATTTAAATGTTTATTTTTAATTAGTTAATGAAAATTAATTAATTAAAAATACACTTAGGTATTTAAAAATCACAAAAAAATTCACATTGCATTTAGAAACATTTAGAAACATTATCAAACCCTCAAACCAAATTTCTTTTTTGTTCTTGATGCCTTTTGATCATTTTCATTGGAATTAAATTCATTTTAAGGCAATATTTTGGATCAAGCTTTGAAAAATTCATTTTGCCTAACCTTTGAGAGTTTTATGATGATTCTTTTTGCATTGCATCCCACATAGCATGTAGTTTATAGGATAAAATTGGTTTGAATTGATCTTGCATTTTCAATTTGTTTTTGCACTTTTCTTGATAAGGAACCTTAAAACCCTAGTAATCTTAGGAAATTCATAACTTGCACTAGGTTAAGAGTTGGATCCCCTCCTTTGGGAAGTGAGCTTGTATAGGTTTAGGGTATCTTTGATTGCATTTTCAATTTTTTATCATGTCACATGCTTCTGATTTTGAATTTTGCTTTGTGTGTTGATCATAAACCCTAATTTGTGTCTTCCCTTGCATCCATTTCTCATTTGCTTGCATCCAACAACTTTCCATGACATTTTGTGCATCCACATGATTCATAATACATCCTAGGACATGTTAGAATCATTTTTGATCATTGCATCTTTCATTTGCCATGTTGTATGTCCATTGCATTTCATAAACATTTCATGAACTTTCATGGTTCAAAGCATGCCTCATTTGCATCCTTATGCTTGTATGACCATTCTCATCTCTTGTCATGTGTTTGCATCATATCTTAGCATCATTAACATCATGTTCTTACTTCTGGTTTTGGTTTGCATCATGGCATTGCATCTCATTCTCATTGCATTTCATTTACTTGTGCTAACATTTCAGGTGGTAAGTTGTTTGAGAAGTGAATTTGCCTTCACTTCTCACAATCTCTTTTCATCTCCTTCATACTTTCTTTGCTGCATTTTGTATGTGTGTTAGAGTGAGCTTGCTCATTCATGTTCATCTCTTACTTTCTTCCTTCAAGCAACTTGTCTTCTTAAGTGAAGCAAGTTGTTTTTCTTCTCTTGCTCCTTTCATCTGCATCCTTCCTGGTGGTTTCTCTGAAGATCTTCTTGCAAACCTCATAAACCCTAGGAACAACCAAGCATGATCATGATTAGGGTTTGATTAGTCCCCCCATTAGTTTTACCTTTGTGTCATCTTTGAGTCTTCTCTTCTCACCCCACAATCAAGGACTAAACCTTAAAGGTTTTAAGGCTTTGTGATTAAGCTTATGCATGCATCCTTCTATTAGGATGGAGTGTATAACTTTAATCCTAAGTGTTAAACCCTTAATGTGTTTAATTCCTTTAATCAATCCATCTAGTAATCATCAAGACATCAAGCTTGTAACTTGGGCCTTGCATTAGGGTTCTAATTCTTCCTTAATTGGTTAAGAAGGACTAACCCTAGTGTTAATGGACAAGTCCCCCTCAAGTCGTCTTACAAACCATAAAATTCATTTCTAAACCTTACCATTAACTAAAATCCATCTAATAAAGGCTTTGTTTTGTCATGAGGTTAATCCCTAATCATGGATTAAGTTGAGGTATCTTCCTCAGCTTAAATGTTCTCATCTATTATCCTTCTATTAGGATGGTGTAATGAGTCCATTGAATCTTTGATTATGGCTTAAACTCATTACTTAACACTAAACAAAAACAACAAAAACATCTAAATAATCACAAGTAGGTGAATGATCTTAATCCTACATCATGGTGATTAAGTGTGAGGTGCTTACTTCATACTTAAGGTATTCTCATTACCCCTAATCAGAGGGAGGATGTGATGAGTTTATTAACCCTTTGGTTTAGGCTTAAGCTCATTTTCTTATGACAAACTTCAAAAAGAAATAAAAGATTGAAAACACAAAAACAAACAATAATCGTCCCCTCCGGGATTCTTCTCTCACCTCATTCACTCACAAACGAGAACTCGCTTCTTCCGCCTAATGCAAGACAGTTTGCACCTGGGCCAGACAGGTCATACACTTGAGCATAGGCAAGTAAGCAGATCACAAGTCAAATTATCTCTCAATCTCTTTGAGTTGAACTACGGTGTTCTGACTTCCTCATTGCACGAGAGGATACGTAGGCATAACTTAATGGTTATCGAACAAAAGTCTCTGTATATCCCCCCTCTTCCAGCATTATTGTTTAAGCCTCATAGTCTTGAGCATTTCACTCCTGTTCTTACACTGACACTTCACATATTCCACTTCACTTTTCTTTTACACTGACACTTGCATTCTTTCCAGATTTGATACACAAATTGCACTGACACTACCCCTTTAAAACACAAATCTTTTAAGTGTGGATCCCGTCGAGTACGACAGACAATCTGGGTGTTAATACCTTCCCAAGTTGTAACCAACCCCCTTTCTCAGTCTCTCTGGTTCACAACCGTCTTGTCCATATCTTTCTAGGTCTATGCAGCATTGCCTTTCCTTCGGGATAAAAATGCCTAGCTGGCGACTCTATTCATTTCTCTTCTCTTTCACCGACCATTCGCGTCTGTACCCCTCTTGACCTGGCCTCATTTGGTGGGAGCGATAGGGTTTACCATGTTAAATTACAAGTCATGAAAAGAGTTTTTTCTCAAAGAATATATGGGAATCGTGACTTGATGCATGAATGATTCTCTAATTGCATTTTTGCAAAATTCATCATAATTCAAAATTCCAAGCATCTTAGGCATTGTGATTGATCCAAGGGTGGTAAAGGCATGATAACCAACCAGATTTTGCACATGGACATGAAGTTGCACGCGTAAATTACCATATGCCAAAGTTCATGCAAAATTCCAATTTGATCCTCATCACACTTTTCATACACACACTTACTCCAAAACCCTAATGAGTGTAAAAACCACCTACTATATAAAGAGTGCACACAAATTTGAAGGTTGAGTTCTCTCTCATTGCTCACTCTCAACTTTCTTATACCCTTGCTTTTTCCTTCGAATCTCATTTCTCTCTCACTCATTGCCTAAATTTTTCATACAATATTCATCCTTGGAGCATCAGGATCACAAATCCACTACCAATTCAAGGTGAAACCAAGGATTTCACACATTGCAAGTATGGTGCAGTTGCATTCGAATTCCAGGATCTAGAGGGCTTCAAGCTCTCTCTTGCATTTATTTTTCAAGGAGAGGCTAGAAGGCATTGATCTGCATCATTTGGAGGCTTCGCTGGACTTATTTCATGATCTGCAAGTTTCAGGTAACTTCTAAATTCACATATCTAGAATTGAAATTTTTTGTGTTCATTGTGATCTACATGCTTTGTTGATGATTCTGATCTGTTTAGAATTGAAAATGGATGAATATTGAGCATGTATGTTAGATTTGAAGTTTTATTGTGCAAACTGTTTGTCTTCGATCCATGCGTGTTCTTGAGTGTTTTGTGTTTTTGATTTCGTATTGTTGATCTCCATCGTTGAATGATTGGATCTGGAGAGTTTTATTGATTTCTGTGGATTTGTGTTCATATGCATGAGTTTTCCGGTGACCGGAGCTAGGGCTCCATCACCAGAATCTGGGAATTTGAATTTGCAGGTCAATGAAGAAGAAGTAATCTTAGTCGTTCATTTCTTGATCTGGACGATCCATAGCATGCCAGCATATTAAAAAAGACCATCTCCCTCTCACGTGCTTTGCTCCTTTGTTTTATTTCTGAATAATGCGTTTTGTGTGCCATCTGTAATACCCTAATTTTTTTCCTAAGATTTCTTCGCATATTCATCTGCATTTTGCATACAAACAAGATTGCACTAGTTACTCGGTTTTTCTCGGGTTAGGTTTATGCCTCTCAGGGGATCACCGTTGTCTTTAATTACTTTATTTGTTTATGTTTACTAACCATTAATCAAAATCCAAAAATATTTTGTTTCCTTTTGCTAACATTTTTTCAGGAAGAGGAACCATGTGAAAATGCCAAAAATAGCAGTCATGCAGCTTGAGTAAATTTCACAGACAAAAGTCGAAGACGATCCGCAAATAATTCAAAATTATTAGATTGAGGATTTCCCAAGTTAATTGATTCATTCAAAGGATTTCAAAGGTTCATGTGTTCATTTATTCGACACACAACAAGAATCGGGCCGAAAAAACCAAACAACCATGTTTGAATAAAAAATTCAAATTTTAGCTTGGTTAACCGGTTAACCATACCAAATGGTTAACCAGTTAACCAGTGCGAAATTTGAATTTTTTATTCAAATTCAGCACCCTTAGATCAATAATTTAATTGGAATATTCTAGATCCATTGGTTTCTGATTTCTCTACATCACTTTGATCATTTCCTACCATAAACCCTCATTAATCACCACTCTTTTCCATTTCCCACCACATTTTCAATTACCAAACCTAAATTCAAATTACCAAAGCAAGCTCCATCCCACCAAATTTCTATACCTAAGGCCTTTAACTAGGACCACAATTTCATTCATTCCACAAGCTTTTGATAGCCACAAAACCTCTTGCAAAATACTCCCCCAACACCAAAATTTTCCAAAGCTCATCTTTCTTTCTTTTGAAGTTATCAAGAATTCACATTGAATTCTTGATTAACTTGAGCTAAACCTTCATCCTTTCATTCTTTTGCTCATCAATTTCGGTAGATCTAAGCTTGTGTTGGTCCAATTTGAAGAAAAACGTTTGGTAATTCATCTTCTTCCATAAACTCATATTCACCATCAACATTCAAGATGTAGATCCTTGGTGCCTTTGTTTCTAGATCCTTTGGATCTTTATTTGTTGTTTGATTGCAGGGATTCCACTGTATTTTGGTTTTAAAATTCGTGCACTTTCAGATCATGATCATCCAATATTTGAGAAAAGGTTTCAAAATGGATCATGCTGAATTTTCTGCATTTTTCAGCTTCTGGTACAGCGTTAACCGATTAACCATTTGGTTAACCGGTTAACTATCTTCAAGACAATGCAGATTATTCAAAATATTCTTGCGTTAACCGGTTAACCAATTTGTTAACCGGTTAACACAAGTCAAAATGGTGTTTTTGGCTTGTTTCATGCCCCTTTTTGGTTCCTCTTTCTTCTTCTTCTTCCTCCTCTTTATTTTTACTTTGGGAAGCACTTTTGGGAGTGATTTCTTCTTAATTTCAATGAACTTTGGGTGTAGATTAGAGTAGTTAATGTTCATTAATTCAAAACTACCTTTAAGTGGATTATTCAATCCATTTAAGGTACTTTGTATTAGTGATGCATTTTCATGCTTGAATCCACCAAGATGAGTGATTGAACTTAAGGATGGAAGAATACCATAAGTGAGGCTCAATTTGGTATTCATCTTTAGTTTTGTGCGATATCGCGTCCGGATAACGATTTACATATCGTTTATCTCGCATGCATTAGCACTAATATTATGCACCTTAATTGGTGGTGGCCGGCCTCATTTGTAGGGTAATTACTTCATAAATTACTCGGCGATTGCTTAATATAGACCTAAATGTGTCCCAACCTCGGAAAAAAAATCTAATTGGGTACTTGCACTTTTGTGGACCGGATCTCTTGTTAATCGCGTAATCCTAAAGTGGTTAATCATATTGCATTAAGAATCGAGACTTATGAATGTTTGATGCGTAGGTGCTTTGGGTCTCCCAATCGCCTTTCAAATTTTATTGAATTCGGTTCAATTTGTCTTGATTAATCGCTATAGTGTAAGATGCAAAGCGGATCCGGTTGCCTTTCGATTTTGGTTACTCTTTTGGTTGTGGTTGATTAAGTTCACCATATCATTATTATGTAAATATTATTATACTATTACTACTATTAATATTTTAGATTCTTGCACTTTAATTCCTTTTTGTTACTAACATTTAATTTCTTGCACTTTTATTGCTTTTATATTATTTTGCCTTATTCATCCATATCATGTTTATTATTTGTTCTTATTATTTTAGTTGTTAATTTACCTTTTGTCCATTTGGACACCAAAAAAACATTAATAAAGGATTAAACTTCTAAAAAACTTGTGACTTTAATTAGTGGACTTTTGGTAACTATCATTGGTATTGGAATGGAGATTTATGGACTTAGATTTTAGGATCCCTTCCCCTTGCTTTGATCTTCATGAAGTTGGATTTAGTCTTTATTTGGGCATTTGCTAGCTTAAAAGAATGGAACTCTTATGCTCATAATTTGGAATGTCATCAAGTTTGGTTAGATCTTTCTTCCCTTATCTCCTTATTTTCATTTTTAGGATAGTCCCTTCATCTCCTCCCATTCTTCAATTTTCAAAACCTTCTCCCTTTTACAAAGGATTCCTTCTTTTTAAATCATCACCTCTTTAATAAACAAAAACCTTGACTTTTGTAAAGTGGTTTTTACTCTTTTTTTTCTTTTCTTTTAAAATTAATGAATCTAATCATGTTGAAATTAATTCAAAAAATAAAAAGAATCAAATTCATTCAAGTTGTTTTGTGTTTTTTGTGCACTTTTGTTTATTTTCTTAAAAGAGTGCCGATTATGAGTCATTATTATTTAGTCAGGTGAAAGTCTCTCAACCTCCATGGTTGTAGTTTGATGTAATTGAGTCTCTTGTCATTTGTGGGGGTTTAGTGGCATACTCGTTGATTTTATCCGAGTTGGCGTCCTCCCCATAGTTATGTATGAGTCCATGCCTTCATTCTCATGGTAGATTTGTTTGGATATCCACTTGAAGATGACAAATTCTCTTCACTTAATAAAATTAATCAATAACCCACCCTTTTCACTATTTGTACCACGAGCTACGGGGTTTTGATCTTGTATTGCACTTCGTGGGTACGTAGGCATGAGGTGGTAAACCTCTCCAAACACAAAAATATTAAAAAATAATTTTTTCTCTCATCTCCCCACTCTCATTTAACAAACCTTTTTCAAACCAAAAGCAGTAAGTTTTTCAAAGGGCTCCCGTGGATTACCACAGACATTTTGGGTGCGTAAAACCTTCCCATTGTGTAACCTATCCCCTTACCTGTTTCTCTGTTATGTTTCTTTAGCTTTCTGGTTTTAGATTCATTAGGATTTATTTGCTCTTTTTTCTTTTTCCTCTTGGAATATAATAAAAGCGTGGTGACGACTTTGTTTACTTTGAGTTAAGTTAACCAATAGCTTACACTCATGTTTTTACCGCTACACCATCCTACCCTATCTATCATGCACACACGTATTTGAAGCTTTGATTGATCGACTTTGTTATCTTGGTTAACTGAATGATGAGCGTGTGATTGATTTGAGGCATGTTATTGTTTCTGAATTTTCCTGAGTTCCATGGTTACTATTGTGTAATGCGCCGAGGTCATTGGGCTCTTGTTTCTATATGCGCCCCCTGTTTGAAGCCCAATCTTAAAATGAACTGATTTGGGTTACTGTTTGAACCTCCCCTTGGTTATTTCATTTTATTTTCTTTTATTTTTCTTATTTCGTTTTTTTTTAATTTTTTTAAAATGGGTATAATCATCCAAAATTCACCAAAAAAATCATGTCAACTTCTTTTAAATTTCTTTAATTTTGTATGGTTTTATTTTTCATTTATTTTAATTTTTCATAACTGAATTAATTGAATGTTCTATTTTCTTTATTTTAATTCCTTTAATGCATGTTCTGACTTGTTAAATTTTTATCTTGAGCATGGTAATAGGTATGAACATGGTTCTTTTTGTTTCTGATTCTTAATAGGTTGAAGACCATTTGAGATTTATTTCATGATTTTTAGATGTTGTTTGCTTGTCTTTTTCCTAGTTTCTTAGTGTTAAAGTTTCAAAACCCTAATTGATCTCTATGCAATTCTTTGGCCTACCTTGCTTCTGATTTTGATCTTTTCCTTTTGGTATTATGATATCACATGTTTAAGGAGTCTTTTTATTAATTTGTAGAATTATGTGAGGCTTTTTTTTATTTTATTTGATTTTTGTGCTTGCTATGCCCAATTTGTGATGTCTTGTGAACTTATGCTTGCTCATTAGGTTAGGAGGGCACTTGTGCCAACTACTATAGGTGGATTTGAGGTCTCATAGCATGATGTTACATCACTGGTCCTTGTTTGATGATTGTACCTTGGTTTTCTTTGAGTTACTTGTTCTTGAAGTCTCACACTTACATGTATGCTCACATCACTTCTTATGTCCACATGTTTCTCTTGTTTGATCCCAATTGAACTTGTGTGTGTCATACCCCAAATTTGTCCTACCTATTTAAAATTCTCATTTATTCAATTTTATTTTCACTTTGCATCATTTATGTAGCATAATATATATTTCGTCATATATAACGCTTAAAATACCAGCCAGAATAAAATCTCGGATATACAGGCAGACCAGTCAAATTATTTTTTAATTGCGCGCAAAATTATTATACGGAAAATTTCAAAATTGAGCTTGGAGACGTCATTATTCTATGTCTCACATAGATCAACCTGGTCTTCTCATTTTATCTTTTCGGCAACTTTTGCAGTCGCATTTTTATTAGCTGAGCCATTTAACTGGTCTACTTATTTTAAAATTTGACAAAATACTGTATTTTTCCGAGTCGTTTATTTTGCACTGATAATTTTAGTGTATTCAACTTAATTTTTTGGGCACTCGTCTGCCAGACGTTTATCTGTAACCGGTCATTTTTTTAACCATATATTATTTGTAATCATTTAGAATTAATTAAATAATTAGTTTGAATTAATTACTTACTTAATTAATTTTAAGTTTCAACAATTAGATCATAAAGAGAATTTATTTTGATTTGGGACCACTTCCTTTTTCACTTTAACGATTTTGATTCAGAATCATGTGATGAGCTTTTGCCAGCTGTTAGTGGGACACGCAGATAATGGATATTGACTCCTTTCAAAAATTCATGGAGGAGATGACTAGTAGACTTAGGGATCACGTTCATTAATAACCCACTCACAATTTTTCATTACACACCCACAATCCCCACTGACTCTCTCTCTCACGTGATATTCTCACCCCCACTCAAAATATTCTCATAACAAACCTTATCCATAGTACATACATACAACTACCATATTCCAATCACAATTTTTCTTCAGGATCCACTAACTCTCCTCCATCATTTGTCTTTCCCATTCGCTTACGATATCACACTCCACCATATGCAAATCTTCCTTCATCCTCTATAATAATTTAGACAACCATTTTTCTTCATGACTAATACTCATCCTTCATCAATCTTAACAACCAGATATCCCTCACATGTCTCTCTTCCAACAGAGAAACTAGAACCAACACCACCATCACCATGTAAACAAAGTTTCTGCAGAAAATAAGAAAATATAAGATCCCTACACTCCTTAACCCATTCACCATGTGAGTACGATAGCTCATGCTTCATCCAAAACCACGTATCATCATTACCATCTGAACAAACTCACTCAATCACGACGCCACCAAACCCTGAGCTCACCTTCTATCTCCGACAAACCGTCATCGTCAAAACTATTTTGAAACAACGCATATTAAAGTCGTCACAAAACCGCGAGAGATTCATGCGAGAGTGTGATGAGATCGAGAGAGAAAGCACATCCATCATGAAGTTGTACCATTCCATAAACTAACATGCAACAACAACGTTATCACAATCTTCCTTTGTTTCAGCAACACAATAACATCCCAGCTGATCTTGCACTCTATTCAACAATAACCTTCAGCTCGTCTTTTTTCCGAACCGAATCACCGCAAGCGAAACGCATTACGGTTTGAGTCGGAACCATGTTTGGTTTATTCCCTAATCTCTTTTACTCGTTGTTTTTATTTCTTGCTGATACTTAATAGTTCATGTGTGTTTTATTGATTCTATATGATGCTTGTTTGATTGAGTTATTTGGTGGGTTTGTTGCTATTATGAATGAGGACCATCTTTTTGAAGTACTGTTGTTTTATTTTCTTTCTTTGTTGGCTAGTAGATTGGAGTTTGTGTTGGTTTTTGGTTTGAAATAAAGTGAACAATTTGTTTGAATTTAACAAATGTATTAATTAATGTTTCATGATAGTTAGCTTGAATCTCGTCGTGCTGTCGTTAAATTCGTGTTGTTCTTAATTAGTGTCGTCGTCGTTTACGTTTTGCATGTCATTATGCTAATGTTATTTAAAATAAACAATTATTGCTCATGTTTTGATTAAATTCCCTATATATCGGTTTCCTATTGAATGGTATAAGTGGTTTGCTTCTTTTTATAGTTTTTTCTACTATTTATTTAGCTTGTATGGTATAAGTGGGACATGACTTATGATAGTAAAATTTGCATTTAATTTAAAGAACCATCAATAAATTATATATAAGTTAAACAGGTAGAGTTTTAGGCTAATTTTATGGTTCTATCTTAATCTTCCACTTTTCCTTTAATCTAGTTATTTGTTTATCTAATCATAGTTTAATTGATAATTAGCTTTAATTTGTTAAATAGATTTTTTATCTTTTATTTTTATTTTATTTTTTAAGGTTGTATCACTTTCCTGCATTGCGATTTCGGAGCATAAATTGATTGTGCTTTCGAGAACCGCATGGATGCATAAATTCTCGCTCGACTTCTCATAGAATGATTCTAACATTGAATCGATTATAAGATATCTAAAGAGCCAAATTGCGACGCTCGATTAAATCTCAGGTCCGACGCCTTCGAATAGTTTAGAACACTTCACGCACGCTTCCTCTTGGGCAAATACAACGAACCCTTTTATTTCGTGCAATCCAATGTAATTTAATTTCTAACCCGCTCCCCCATTATGATGTACCTAATTTATTCTTTACATTGTGATTTCGTTTGCTAGGAGCACCCTTAGGGACTAGGTTCGATTTCATCTTCTTTCGCGAACTCTTGGTCCAACACCAAGTGGAATCCCAAACTTGCGAGCCGAGCGCATTGTGCATCGCTAGCAAACCAGACAAACAAACCTCCATTTGCATACACCCGTAAGTCGAGCGCATCGTGCCTCTCCATCGGCCTTCAAAAATCAAAACGTTCTTTTAGATCCAAACCCTTGATCCAACGTCAAGTGGCCTTAGGTAATAAATCACATTAATAATACGAGAAGAATTGTACGGCACGAGCCTTAAGTGGTAGAAAGGAGGTTAATGAGCATCTCGTTATTCGCTCCGATTATTTCGTCGCAAGACGCTCATCTTGTTGGTTCGGAATAATCACCTCTATCCATAGTCTTTAGTGCAATTCGACTCCTAAATACTTTTTTCGAAGAAAGGTAATAAAAACAACATCCATCACCCTTAGTAGGCCGAACTACGAAGCTCTGACTTTCCCATTGCACGAGGGAATATGTAGGCACGGGGATCTCAATCCTTGCCGAGCCCCTAGAATCAATAAACCCCTTAGTTTAGCAAGTAATTCATAAGCATAAACATCCCTTCGCGCGTGACAACTTAGATGGTTCCCATCGAGTATGATGGATGTAGGGGGTGCTAATACCTTCCCCCTACATAACCGACTTCCGAACCCAGGAAATGGTGTGCGAAGACCTTGTCTCATCCCTTCTTGGTGGTTTTATCTATATTTACCATTTCCCTCTTTGGGAATAAACAAAATTAGGTGGCGACTCTCATGTCAGCCCAGCCGTGACCGTGTTCGCGAGGATTGTATTTTTCGAGGTACGACAGCTGGCGACTCTGTTGGGGAAAGGTTCACCCCTATGCAAGTCAAGCCTAGTTTAGGTTTCTACGTTTTTTGGATCTTTGCCTATGTGTTACTTGTTTATCTTTTTCTTTATCACTTTATTTTTCTCTTTCTATATTATATCCATATTGTGGCTCATTGGTATTGGAACGATAATTTGATTACAAAAAAATCAAACTTGAGGGAAAGACTTTATACCTGGGCTTGCGAGTACAAACATAAGTTAGCGAGGTTGTGTAGTATGGGCTCCCGAGGGAACCTCTCTCGTGGGTTGTCGATACGAAAACCTCACTTGGAGTAGATTCTAATGAGAATACTGACGACCGTCAAGATCTTGGCGTGTGTGCTCAGTTGTTTCATTAGGGTCATTGACTCTGAGGACCTTTAGAACCATTTTGGTTAAAACATCGATTCATGGTCGTGTAGTATGGGGCACCGAGGTTCGCCCTTGCGTGACTCGATATGAAGACCTCACCCGGAATAGACTTCCTCAATAGAGTTGATTGACTGCCAAAAATATATTAAAAAAATTTGCACGTGCATCAAACAATTGATGGAGATCCATAACTCTGGGACTTTGTTTTAAACCTCGTGTCGATGATTGCGTAGTATGGGGCACCGAGAGACTTCCCTCTCGCGTGGCTCGATACGAAGATCTCACCCAAAAGAGATTCATATGGTGGAATCAATCAACCGTCATGTTGATGGCGTGTGTGATAAACAGTCATATGAATTGTTAAATTTGGGGTCCTTAACCTGTAGAACCTACCCGGTGAGCTCCTTGTGAGGAGAGCAATCAAAGTATCCTCCATTCGTACCTCCGACTTATGAAATCCCGTAACTCTGGTCCTACGATCCTGGATCTTGCATTTCATTTGCATACCATTTCATACGCATTGCATATCATTTTCCCAAAACAAAAGAACTCATCCATCCTTTGTCCATAATGCGCAGTTGCTTTCTCGACATTTGTATCAGACTTGAAGTAGCTTTAAGGACCATGGATCCGTTGGAACAAAGCCATGCTAATTTAAGAGGAGATGTAGACTCAATGAAGAAACAGGTGGATCAACTTGTGGAGGCCATGATAGCCTTGGAAAAAAGAGAGGACAACATTCAACGAACGACAGTTGAGGATTCTATTACATAAAAGTGTCACATTGTCCGGAATAAGAATTCTTCATCAGTTGACGCCATGGAGTATCATAGCTTTTCAATCTCCGCGCCTAATCCCAAAGGGTTAAACCTGGTATTGAATACTGAACAACCTCAAAATCATGAGTTTGCTGAAAGATGTCATGTGTTGGAAGAGAAACTTGAAGCCTTAAAATGACATAATGCCTTTGGTCTGAATGCTTCTGACTTATGCTTAGTTCCTGATGTGGTAATACCTCCAAAGTTCAAAATGCCAAAATTTGAGAAGTATGAAGGAGATAGTTGTCCAAAGAATCATTGTTGATGTTATGTAGAAAAATGGCCACTCATACTAAGAATGATAAACTGATGATTCACTGTTTCCAGGACAGTTTGAGTGGAGCATCATTGAACTGGTACACACAGTTAAAGAGTAGCCACATCCAATTATAGTTGGACTTGTCCAATGCTTTTATGAAGCAGTATGATTATAATCTCGACATGGCTCCAGACCGCATGCAATTGCAAGGGTTATCTCAAGAAAGCAATGAACCATTCATAAAGTATGCTCAAAGATGGAGAGAGTTAGTTGCTCGTGTTCAACCACCAATCTTAGAGAAAGAACTGGTTGGCTTATTCATGGATAGTTTGCAAAGTCCGTACATCGAAAGAATGATAGGCAGTTCATTTACTGGATTTTCACAATTGGTGTCAGTTGGAGAACGAATCGAGAGCCTACTCAAGAGTAGAAAAGTACAAGACACCTCAGACATCCAGGCTAGTGAGAGTGAATCAATTGTCAATTCCCAAGAGGGAGAAGTAGAGGAGGAAATTAATGTAATTTGGGAAGCTCTACAAGCTCCACCTCCAATGCCTTATCAACAGCACCCATGCAGGTCAGTTGTTCAGAGCCAGTAAGCTTTTGGATTTCCATATCAGATGCATAACCCTCCATATGGCCAATATCCTCCTGTCAATAGAGGACCTCCTCAGTATCGACAACAAGTTGCACATCAAGATCCAATGCAACAACAACATACTCTGCAACAGCGTCCTTACTACGCTAAAAGACAAAAAAGGCGTTTTGATCAATTGTCAATGCCTCACAGTTACATACTTCCACCTTTGATCAATAATGGATTGGTAGAGCCAAGGAAGCTAGATCCAATGCCTCTTCCATACCGACCAAACTTCAATCCGAATGCTTATTGTGGCTTTCATGCCAACTCACCAGGACATTCAACTGATGATTGCCAACAATTCAAAAATAAAGTTCAGGATCTGATTTATTCCAAGGTAATCTCATTCACACCTCAAGGAATTCAAATCAACTATCAAGTGGGTTCCTCAATCCATGTCATGGAAGAAGCTGCTGAGAGTACATGCAAAGATGGTTCTCAAACTGATCTTGAAGAGCAATTCTGAAATAAGGCTTCCCAATGGCAAATCAAAGCCCAATTCCTCAACACTGGCAATCTTTAGCTCATATCATTAATTTGCATTTGTATTTTATTTTCTGTTTAATGCTACTTGATTTTAAGAACTGTTGTCTTTAATGGTAATATTAATGTAATGAACATGTGTGTTTTGAACTAATCCATCCATTCGTATTCACTCGCATTTTCTCACTTATTACAACAACAACAAAAAATCATCACAAAAAAAATGCATTTTACCTCCTTTATCACATTGTTAGCAAATATTTGAGGAGGATGACGAAAACAAAATACCCATAATTGCTGATAACATGCTTTCGGAAAGAATCTTACTGATGATGTACAGGCATTGTTTCAAATCCCCAAACACTGGAGAGATAAGGAGTTAATCCCTAGACAACCACTTCGAGCCTAAAAGTATGAGTTTTTTGGTCGGATATTCAAAACCCTTATATTTAACCAGGGGCAGGGTAGTGTTCAGTGAACCTGACTATGCATCCAAACTACAAGGTGAAACATTCCAATCTGGAGATCCATCCATGACCAATGACTTGGCAGTCATAATCCTTCAACAAAGAAAAATCAGAAAAAATAGAAAAGCCCGCTAAGTTGAACATCCAAATAGGCAACTTAGGCAAAAGTTAATGCAATCCCGATGGACTAAAAATTTCAAAAAAATGGTCCATGCAAAAATTAGGGATCACAAAAGAAAAATAATAGAAAGAGGTCCTCAAATCCTCAGCAAAAACAAAATAAGTTGCAGTGACTATCCTATCCAAAACCAAAAGGGTCACTAACATCCAAAGAAAATTGAATATGGTGTCTTCCATTGTAAGAAAGTCTTGAACAATCATCTCCAACCATCACACCTTCAAGCTCTCTTAGGAGACAAATGCGTGTGTCAAATAACTGAACGTAGGACTGGAGAACATCACGAAGAGGAGCGGGTACAAAATCATCTTGAGCCTATATCCTTTGTTTCAATAACCATGAACCATACCCTGATACAACCCTTAAATGACCTAATTGAAGCAGGGTTTATTCTGAAAGTATATCTCAACAAGGTTGCGTAAACTGACTCCTAAAAGATTTGTTAATATTCTCCTAGTTATTTCACAAATCACTTGCTAAATCAGCACTACGTTTGGACAATTGATTCATTCGTCACACACTGTCACATCATCCAAATAAATGTTTTTTCAAAAATCGCATGAATATTGCATTAAAATTACCATTTCTGGATAAACAAATTTTAATTGCAAGTCGGTTCTTAGCATCTAAAGAAATTCCAAACAAGGGAAAGTCAAAGAGGAGCTTGAGAATTCATTGGCGTTGACTCGAATCAAGATCACTCCATATCAGGGGCAAGACTTCCAACGACTATGCGGACCTGAGAATTGTTTGTTCGAAAATCAAATCTCCAAACATCAGGGGAAGACTATTTCAACTATCCGCCTATTTGGGGCAAGTCATTCATGATCAGCTATACTCAAGGCAAGCCCTTCCAAAGGCTCAGATAGGGGAGACTCCCCATGAGACCCAGATACTGGGGCAATTTGTAACATGTCAGATTAGGGTACAATCATTCTCAAGGCTTATATTCGAAGAAGATTCCTTCAAAGTCCCTACAGACTATGGCAAGGCAGTTATAAAAGGATGCCTTAGGGCTAAGCTAAAGCATAATCAACATGCAGTGATTATGTCGCTATGTTCATTTGAAAGTCATCATGACATAATTCAAAGAAGTTGAAGTTTTCTCAACGACATACAACTTCAACAATAGATTAGACTGGGGGACACCACAAATGATCGCATCCATCCTCCGATCAGAGCATCGTCGGATACCAAGTGTCAAGAAGTCAATACCCTCCACCACCCTAAAAAGTCCAATTTTATTGGCAACCACCAAAAATCTTAAAGTCCAATTTCATTGGCACCCTCATAATTCCTAAAAGTCCACTATGGTGGCAACTACCAGAAATCCAAAATTCCAACTGTGTTTGGCACATCTCAAAAGTCCAATTGTGTTTGGCACAACTTAAAAGTCCAAGTCCTCTTGGCATTTCTCACAATCCAATCTTCTTCGGCTCTGTGTTGATATTTTTACCCTTTTCAACTCTGTGTTGATATCTTTACCTTTTCAACCTTGTGTTGATACCTTTTCAACCCTGTGTTGATACCTTTTCAACTCTGTGTTGATATCTTTACCTTTTCAACCCTGTGTTGATACCTTTTCAACCATGTGTTGATACCTTTGCCTTTTCAATCCCGTGTTGATGATAAATTTTCAACTTTGTGTTGGTGATACCTTTTCAACTCTGTGTTGATGTCTTTACCTTTTCAATCATGTGTTGATACTTTTCTTTCTCAACCTCGTGTTGATACCTTTAGCTTTTCAACTCCGTGTTGATACCTTTGCTTTCTCAACCCTGAGTTGATACCTAGTGAATCTTTTCACCCTTGCTTTCAAAACCACTAAAAAAACGAAAAGTCCACCTGTGGAGTGGCATCTTTCCAAAGTCCAATTTCGTTGGCAACTACCAAAAACCTTATATCGAGCATATCCAATCATTTGCATTGTCACATGCATGACATGCATCAGTCTTGCCCGAAAGCAAGAATGTCATCAAACATAATCATATCAATCATAAAAAATCATTTGCATCAAAATTTCAATGATCACATCATATGAATCACTGTGCATCATGCAATGTATCATATTCATGTACAACATAACATAGCAGGATCCATGACATGCATCCAGGACAATCTCTTCCAAAGTCGGCAGTATTCCTCTGAAAAGAGCTGATACTCCGCATGTGCTCGCGGATTTATTCCCCCAGCAAGTCATTCTTCAACTTTATGGTTGATAATGATGACCCTCAACATCTTCACCGTTTGTTGCTCCCCAAGTAGATATTATCGTAAAAAAGCATTTTGTGAGCTTCTCCTTTGTAAAAATTGCGCTAGCGTGCTTCCTCTCAGAATGAATTCCTGTTGATCGGTTTTCCCCAGCAGATCATTTGATCAAGATATTGCTTTGGCATTCTCCGAAGAGTCTTTATTGTTAAAGAATTGCTTCACAAGACCCAAAGAATCGCATGTTGTTGTAAAGATATTGTTCTAGTATCAACGAAGAGCCTTTACTGTTAAGGAACTGCTTTGTTGTATTAGAAAACCGCATTGATCGAGATACTAATTTGGCATTTTGCGAAGAGCCTTTATTGTTAAGGAACTGCTTCGCGAGAGACAAAGAATCTTTTGTTTGGTAAAGACATTCTTCTAGTATCGTCGGAGAACCTTAATTGATAAGGTAGTGCTTCATGTGACTCGAAAGAAATTCATTCAGTAAATTGAGATACTGCTTTGCTAGTTCAAAGAATCTCAGACATTTTTACAAACTTCCATCTCATATCTTTTATTATTGCATTGCATTTTCTTTCTTGTCGAACAAAGTTTAGGGTCTTCTTAAATCTAATTGACTTTTACCCTAAAATTGAACGCCATGCAGCAGATCACTTTCTCGGGTTCAAGACAATTAGATATGGGCATCTGTCATACCCCAAATTTGTCCTACCTATTTTAAATTCTCATTTATTCAATTTTATTTTCACTTTGCATCATTTATGTAGCATAACATATATTTCGTCATAGATAACACTTAAAATATCAGCCAGAATAAAATCTCGGATATACAGGCAGACCAGTCAAATTATTTTTTAATTGCGCGCAAAATTAATAAACGGAAAATTTCAAAATTGAGCTTGGAGAGGTCATTATTCTATGTCTCACATAGATCAACCTGGTCTTCTCATTTTATCTTTTCGGCAACTTTTTTCAGTCGCATTTTTATTAGTTGAGCCATTTAACTGGTCTACTTATTCTAAAATTTGACAAAATACTGTATTTTTCCGAGTCATTTATTTTGCGCTGATAATTTTAGTGTATTCAACTTAATTTTTCGGGCACTCGTCTGCCCGACTTTTATCTGTAATCGGTCATTTTTTTAACCAAATATTATTTGTAATCATATAGAATTAATTAAATAATTAGTTTGAATTAATTAATTACTTAATTAATTTTAAGTTGCAACAATTAGATCATAAAGAGAATTTATTTTGATTTGGGACCACTTCCTTTTGCACTCTAACGATTTTGATTCAGAATCATGTGATGAGATTTTGCCAGCTGTTAGTGTGGCACGCGGCTAATGGATATTGACTCCTTTCAAAAATTCATGGAGGAGACAACTAGTAGACTCGGGGATCACGTTCATTAATAACCCACTCACAATTTTTCATTACACACCCACAATCCCCGCTGACTCTCTCTCTCACGTGATATTCTCACCCCCACTCAAAATATTCTCATAACAAACCTTATCATTAGTACATACATACCACTACCAGATTCCAATCACAATTTTTCTTTAGGTTCCACTAACTCTCCTCCATCATTCGTCTTTCCCATTCATTTAAGATATCACACTCCACCATATGCAAATCTTCCTTCATCCTCTATAATAATTTAGACAACCATTTTTATTCATGACTAATACTCATCCTTCATCAATATTAACAACCAGATATCCCTCACATGTCTCTCTTCCAACAGAGAAACTAGAACCAACACCACCATCACCATGTAAACAAAGTTTCTGCAGAAAATAAGAAAATATAAGATCCCTACACTCTTTAACCCATTCACCATGTGAGTACGAAAGCTCATGCTTCATCCAAAACCACGTATCATCATCACCATCTGAAAAAACTCACTCAATCACGACGCCACCAAACCCTGAGCTCACCTTCTATATCCGACAAACCGTCATCGTCAAAACTGTTTCGAAACAACGCATATTAAAGTCGTCACAAAACCGCGAGAGATTCGTGGGAGAGTGTGATGAGATCGAGAGAGAAAGCACATCCATCATGAAGTTGTACCATTCCATAAACTAACATGCAACAATAACGTTATCACAATCTTCCTTTGTTTCAGCAACACAATAACATCCCATATGATCTTACACTCTATTCAACAATAACCTTTAGCTTGTCTTTTTTTCCAAACCGAATCACCGCAAGCGAAACGCATTACAGTTTGAGTCGGCACCATGTTCGGTTTGTTCTTTAATCTCTTTTACTCGCTGTTTTTATTTCTTGCTGATATTTAATAGTTCATGCGTGTTTTATTGAGTCTATATGATGCTTGTTTGATTGAGCTATTCGGTGGGTTTGTTGCTATTATGAATGAGGATCATCTTTTTGAAGTACTTCTGTTTTATTTTCTTTCTTTGTTGGCTAGTAGATTGGAATTTTGTTGGTTTTTGGTTTGAAATAAAGTGAACAATTTGTTTGAATTTAACAAATGTATTAATTAATGTTTCATGAACCTGAGACTTTTGAAGAAGTAGTTAGTTTGAATCTCGTCGTGCTGTCGTTAAATTCGTGTTGTTCTTAATTAGTGTCGTCGTCGTTTACGTTTTACATGTCATTATGCTAATGTTCTTTAAAATAAAAAATTATTGCTCATGTTTTGATTAAATTCCCTGCATATCGGTTTCCTATTGAATGGTATAAGTGGTTTGCTTCTTTTTATATTTTTTTCTACTATTTATTTAGCTTGTATGGTATAAGTGGGACATGACTTATGATAGTAAAATTTGCATTTATTTTAAAGAACCATCAATAAATTATATATACGTTAAACAGGTAGAGTTTTAGGCTAATTTTATGGTTCTATCTTAATCTTCCACTTTTCCTTTAATCTAATTATTTGTTTATCTAATCATAGTTTAATTGATAATTTTCTTTAATTTGTTAAATAGATTTTTTCTTTTCTTTTATTTTTATTTTATTTTTGAAGGTTGTATCACTTTCTTGCATTGCGATTTCGGAGCATAAATTGATTGTGCTTTCGAGAACCGCATGGATGCATAAATTCTTGCTCGACTTCTCATAGAATGATTCTAACATTGAATCGATTATAAGATAACTAAAGAGCCAAATTGAGACGCTCGATTAAATCTCAGGTCCGACGCCTTCAAATAGTTTAGAACACTTCACACACGCTTCCTCTTGGGCAAATACAACGAACCCTTTTATTTCGTGCAATCCCGTGTAATTTATTTTGTACCCCGCTCCCCCATTCTGATGTACATAATTTATTTTCTGCATTGTGATTTCATTCGCTAGGAGCACCCATAGGGACTAGGTTCAATTTCATCTTCTTTCGCGAACTCTTGGTCCAACACCAAGTAGAATCCCAAACTTGCGAGCCGAGCGCATTGTGCATCGCTAGCAAACCAGACAAATAATCCTCCATTTGCATACACCCGTAAGTCGAGCGCATCGTGCCTCGCCATCGGCCTTCAAAAACCAAAACGTTCTTTTAGATCCAAACCCTTGATCCAACGTCAACTGGCCTTAGGTAATAAAACACATTAATAATACGAGAAGAATTGTACGCCACGAGCCTTAAGTGGTAGAAAGGAGGGTAATGAGTATCTCGTTATTCACTCCGATTATTTCGTCACAAGACGCTCGTCTTGTTGGTTCAGAATAATCACCTATATCCATAGTCTTTAGTGCAATTCGACTCCTAAATCCTTTTTTCGAAGAAAGGTAATAAAAACAACATCCATCACCCTTAGTAGGCCGAACTATGAAGCCCTGACTTTCCGATTGCACAAGGGAATACGTATGCACGAGGATCTCAATCCTTGTCGATCCCCTAAGATCAATAAACCCCTAAGTTTAGCAAGTAATTCATAAGCATAAACATCCCTTCGCGCGTGACAACTTAGATGGTTCCCATCGAGTATAATGGATGTAGGGTGTGCTAATACCTCCCCCTACATAACCGACTTCTGAACCCAGGCAATGGTTTGCGACGACCTTTTCTCATCCCTTCTTGGTGGTTTTATCTATATTTACCATTTCCCTCTTTGGGAATAAACAAAATTAGGTGGAGACTCTCATGTCATCCCAGCCGCGACCGCATTCGCGAGGATCATATTTTACGAGGTACGACAATGTGCTTTCTTGAGTGATTCTACTTGTTTCTTAGGCACTTCTTTTCCATGTTAGGATTCTAGTCTTAAAGTTTGTGGTTCATGTTTATCTTGTATGCTCTCTTATCATCTCATGTATGTTTGATTTCTTCTTAGTAACTTGTATTGCCTTGTGTTGCTTTGTTTGATCTAATTCTTTCATGATGTTACTTGATGGATCTTAGAATGTGAATGAAAAGTTATACTTTTGGTTGTGATACTTAGATATGGTCTTTTGTGTGTTTTAATCTCACTGGACCTTATTTGATTTCATCTTGTTATTTGCTTTTGTTGCTAACCTTATAGGTGCACATGGTAAGTGAAGTGTGGATGTGATCCACATTTCAAACTTCCATCTCTTTATTTATTTGCTTTCCTACTTGTCTTTGTGATGTGCCTTATGTCATCCTTTGTACAACTTCATTGCTTCTCCCTCTTAGGAACAACTTAACTTCTTTAGAGAAGTAATTTGTTTTCTAACTTCTCCTTTTGTTCTTATCCTTTCTCCTTCTTATTTTCTTCTCTCCTTCTTCTTTAGGATAGTTGAAGCCTCACTAACCTAGGGCCAACTCATTGCATGATAACTTCTAGGATGGTTAGATTCCCTTAGTTGTTTACCTTTTTCTCCTTTGGTTCTCTTCTCTTCTTATTTTCATACAAAAACCTATTAAAAAATTTAATAAGGATTGAAGTGGTCTCTTGTGTTATGGCCTTATTCCATGGATACTCTTCTTCACCCCATCTTGGTGATGGCATAAGTGTATCAATGATGCACAAGTTCAATCATGAGACTACCTTCACAAAGAAAACCATAAAAAATATTTCTTCATTTAATCCACAAAACACTTAATAATTTCAACAAGTTAGTGAATTTAAACCCTAATCTTAGGAAACAAGTTTGAGGGTCTTCTTCATTCTTGGTGGACTCGTTACTCATTCTATTTAGGGATGTAGTAATAAGGACAAATTCGTTAGAAAAGGATTTTCCTTCACTTCCTTGTTCCACACTCATAAAAAACTCTAAAAAAACACTGGACAAAGAATAAACGTCTCTCCTTCAGGACTTCTTTTCTCATCCCACCCATTCCTTACGTACGAATTTGCTACTACTTGTCACTTTGCAAGACGGTTACGCATTTGTCGTCCGAGCCTGCAATACCTGAGCATTGACATAAGCAATTCAAGCTTAAAACACAAATGTAATGTTTCCACCCCTAGTTAGGGGAACTACGCCGTCTCTTATCCTCATGTCCAGATGAGGTACGTAGGCAACGGGGTAGGGTCCGTTCGAGCACTCTTTTATTTTCCCTAAATTTTCCCCTTTATTTTCTTCTCTTATTCAGTTTTGGTCATTCTTTTGCAGCAAATTTCATTTCTTCACCCTTTGAAACAATTTCTTTGCAAGCGTGGATCCCGTCGGGTACGACGGACGATCTAGGATGTTAATACCTTCCCAGGTCGCAACCGACTCCTGAACCCAGTCTCTTTGGTTCACAGGACATGTGTCCTTCCTTTTCTTTTCTTCTAGTTTGTGAAACATTACCATTCTCGTTCCTTCAGGATAAAAATGCATGGTTGGCGACTCTACCTCTCTCCGCCCCACTTTTGCGTTTGTACCTGGATGGAAATCCAGGGAGCGACATGATCGAACCAAGAATCTCTAGTTCCTTATGCGTGTCATTCCTAGCGCTTATTTTTTTTTGTTTCTTTGGGTGTTTATCTCTTTGTTGTTGTGTGTTTAGTTTACTGTTTTTATTTAAATTCTTACTTTACAGCTTTATTTACTGCTTTCAGTATTTACTTATCATGCACCATTATTATACTGTCTGGTTTCTTTGGTAGGATGGGAGTTACTATGAGATGAGCTCAGTACCAAGGGTCAAGTGCACCCTAGACTTTAGCGTGGATAGTCACTTTGCTTTCATGATGTCTTGTCATGCGAGTAGTAGTGAGTTCCACACCTAGATTGCGACCGTCTTGGAGATGTTCTGATATAAGGGTCTTCCTTACTTCAGGATACGACCTTGAAATTTATGTGCATCTAGGACCGATCATTGAGGACCTTTGGGGAAACATCCCTCTTCGGTGGTGACAGTGGCAGACCACATTTGTTGCTAAACCCACTCGCACCCGAGGGCCCACTGGGAACTCACATAGGATGACCTTGTTCTCTCATATGAACTAAGTCAAAGCATTTTTTTTATGGAGATAGTATTTTACCCTTCGGGATGAATGTACTATTGCTTCTTGATCCCACTGCTTGAAGCTTGGAACTTATGAGGGATGCTTGTTTTTTGAGACTCAGCTGAGAACTCCTTTTAGTGTATAAAGCCAAACCGTTTCTCAGAAACGGTGAATGTATTATCGCTGCTCGACCTGAGAGTCCATGATGTTGACCCTTGGTAGCACACGTGTGAGATGGGAGGATTGTTTACAGGTTTGCAGGAACCTTAAACTTCAACATACCAACTTTATCAGTGACTGTTCTACAATGTGATCCAGTTCAATGTGGTTCTTTGGTTCTTAGTTCTGAGGTTCTACATAGAGATAATACTATAATTATGACTCTCTATAGACACTTGGTTCACTACTCAACACCAACACAGACACACATCATTGATCACATGCCTTGCATTTCATTGCATCATATCATCATTAACACATTGTATTTTCTCATTTCTCAGGTTGGTTTTATATTCCCAGTTCCAATGGTTTTATATCTTTTCATTCAGATGGCTCAAGATATTCCTCATAAGAATAACATGCATTACACCTTCTCCAGGCCAGAGACTGAAAAAATCCAAGAGTTAGTCAACTTGATGAATGACAAGGTTTTGGATAATTTCAGAGCATAGTATGGGTTGATCTTAAGTTACTTGGGCAATCCCACTCCAAAGCAATAAGATGGCATCCACACTCTTCTCCTGTTCTATGACCCTTAGTCACGGTGTTTCATTTTTCCCGATTATGTTATGGTACCCACCTTGGAGGAGGTTTCCAGTATCCTAAGGGTTTTGGTTAAAGACAATCCTCCATTCTCAAACAGGGTTGTTCCAAACAAGTATATTGCTAAAGCTACCCACTTGAAGCTGCCTTTGGCTATTGACAACCTCAAAGAGAAGAAAAAGAGTAAGGGATTTCATGTGGCATTCTTGATTGTTGAGACCAAGAAATATGCTGAAGAACAAAGGTGGGTGGATTTCAGTGCACTTTTAGCTTTGATCGTGTACGGGATCAGTTTGTTCCCAGATGACAAAGAATTTATAAGCATGGATGCAATAGTCATTTTCGTCAAGAAGAATCCTATACCAATATTGTTAGGATATTTATACTACTCTGTTCACTAAAAGAATGAGAGAAAGAGGGGAGGATTAATACTTTGTTGTGCACCATTGTTCTATAGATGGTTTGCTCGAGATCTTTCCAAGTCAGGGCCTGTCATGGAACTCAAAGGAGATGTTAAGTGGTCCAAGAGACTTATGGGCCTAACTTCTGATGACATCACTTGGTGTTATAACAAGAACGTTTCTAGAAAATAATTGATCACCCATTGTGGCAACTTCCCAAATGTTCCCTTGCTTGGAAGAAAAGGAGGAATTAATTACAACCCGGTGTTGGCTATTAGACAGTTTGATTATCCGTTGAAGAGTCCTCCCAAAGACGAAGACATTGCAGAATTCATATACTTTTAGGCTGCTGGAAATGAAGATTTATCAATCCAAGTTTCCAATATTTGGAATGTGAAGGTCAAAGAGGGAAATAATGAGTTTGGGAGAGTGGAGACCAAGTCTTATGCAGCATACATTGATTGGATGAAACATCTTGTTTAAGTTAGAATTCTCCCATTTTCTGCGGAGCCTCCTCTGTACCCTAAGGAAGTCTAGTCACAGGCCACTGTACTTTTAGAGGAGTTTCAAAAGTTAGAAGCTTTGGCCAACCAACTTAGATTAGAGAATGACAAGATTCATGGTTTGTATGTAGAGATAGTGCACTCTAATCGGAAGCTAGAAGAAAAAGTTCAGAGGGCTGAAAGAATGGTGAAAAATAAGCAGACAGACTTTGAGGACAAAGAGCTCTACTTTAAGAAAAAGGGATTGGCTAAGATCAACAAAGCGAATGAGCATTGAAGGATCAATGAGTCTTTGGTTGAGGCCAATGAAGCAATAACTCTCTGGCAAGAAAGATGGGAGAAAAATCAGAAGAAGTAGAAGGAAGTTGAAGTTGAATACAAGCAGAAGATTGAAGACCTTCAGGTACAACTGGATAGCCAAAAAGAAGAACTTCAATTAGCCCACGAGCATCATAGGGGTTACATCCAGAAGCTAGAACAAGGTCAGAAAGCGATGGAGGATTTTCAGAAAGAAACAGAAGAGCTCAAGGTTTGTGTAGAAATTAAGAGTGCCAGGTCTGATCCAGGTTCCAGCAGGGAGAATGAAGGGATCTTCTTACTACAAATCAGTGAGCTCCATTCTTCCTTCGACCAAAGGTATTTTCTCATTTAAAAGCTCATTGAAGATCCAAGTCAACCGGATGTCGCCCATCTTCTCGGGGTTGTCAAGTGTCTTATCTGGATGCTGAAGGATATAGAGTTTCCTAGGGCCTAGTTTTCCTAGGGCCCAGGTTTGTTGCGGGAATCCTTTATACTCTAGCTATTTCTCTTTATTGTAAGAACTGGCACCCTTCGGGGAGATCTTTTGTTATTCTCAGGCTTAATTTCATGTTATCTGATATGTTTCAAATTTCTGATTATTGTTTATGCACCGACACGTATTCCAGACACCGCTTCATCACAATTATATTATCTAAGCTTCATATGAGTATTTCTTCCTAAAAGACAAAGTCTCAAAGGAAAACTGGATTTTCATATTCTTGAATACCGGAATTAGGACAAAAATGACCTTGAGAATGAAGTATACAACATTTGCATATCATTCATATCATGTTTGCATTTCTTTTGCAGGTTGTCCAAGTTTCCTAACTTATTTGTTTATTCAGGAAGGATTGCGGATCATCATCTTCATAGGTACGCCACTCACTATAATCAACGAAAAATGTCATGGATGTTTTTCAAACCAAATTGGTTGAGTTCCACACATGCATGAATGAGTTCATGAACATGATGCAAGGGGTTGCCCTAGGGAAACAAGAGTTACGAGTTGTGGTTCAAAGGCTCGATACGCAACATGTGGAGACTCCAGGCGCCAGAGTCAATGTAAATGCACAAGGTAATCATGTCAACACCATTGGTGTACCAGCATGAGTTGAAAGGCTTCCTACCCCTGTGGGTATTTCTATTCTAGTTCATCATGTGGAAGACAATCAAGCTGACAAGTTCTCTATGTTGAACGAGGATTTTGGATTTAGTGTTGGGGGTAATCATCGTGACTTCCAAATGTTGGCTGAAAAGGTCTGAAATCTAGAATGCAAGGACACTTTGGGAATCGACGTTTCAGAAATGGGAATTTTTCAGAGGTTGGTGATCTCACCAAAGTTTAATGCTCCAGGTTTTGATAAGTACAATGGATGTTCCTGCCCTAAGACCCACCTTCAAGCTTACTACTATAAGTTTGTTGCGTACACTAAGGATGAGAAGCTCTGGATGTACTTCTTCCAGGATAGCTTGTCCGGAGGATCCATCGAATGGTACATGAAGTTAGAACAAACTATTGTCTATAATTGGAAGGAACTTGGAGAGGCGTTCCTAAAACAAAATGAGTACAACATTGATATGGCCCCTAGCGGGACTTAGTTACAAAGTTTGTCATAGAATAATTCTGAGAGCTTTAAGGAGTATGCGCAAAGGTGGCGCGAGCTAGCTGCAAGAGTTCAACTACCTCTGCTTGAGAGAGAGATGGTAGACTTTTTCATGGATACCCTCCCGAGGAATTTCATGGAGTTCCAGGCGGGGTGTTTGTCGAGTGTTTTCTCTAAAATCATCTTGACAGGAGAAAGGATTGAGAACTGGATGAAGCAAGGTAAAATCCAGAAAAACGGTGCTTCTACATCCGGAACCACAAAGCCTTTTGCGATCGGACAAAAGAGAAAGGATAAGGAAGCATGGCAAGTGTATGACCAAAGAAAGAGAGGGAATCAGAGTCCTTACTATCAAGCTGCAGCCCTCACTATTCCAGCTGCAACTAGTCAACCTGCACCACAATAACTGCAACAGCAACGTCAACAAAATTATCAATAACAAAGAACTCTCAGACATTACTATCCACCAAGACCAAAAGATAGACATATCGAAATATCGTCGATGTCATATTCACAGCTGTTTCAAAATCTTCTACAACTACAGATGGTCCAGCTCTGAACTTTACAACTGCCAAGGCCTGGACAGATCCTAGAAGGTTATGACGCCAATGCCTACTATGAGTTTTATTCTGGAGCTCCGAGCCACACCACAGAGAACTACAAAGCCTTAAAACACCTGATTCAGGATATGTTGAACTATAAAGTTATCAACTTTGCTCCCACTCCGAATGTTCTGCAAAATCCCATGCCTCTGCACGGGAAGTTAGTAGGGACAGTGGAAGATGGTGACATATTGAACTTAATTTGTGATGTCAATTTTCTGAAGTCTCCATTGTTATCAATGAAGAATTGTATGGCAAAGAAGGGTCTCTTCCCAGGATGCGGGGAGATTTGTCAAGAATGTGAGGAATCTAATATCGGATGTGATAGATTGAAGACAGGAATCCAGAAAATGATTGACGACGGAGGTATTCAGTTTGATCAAATCGTTAACGAAGAAGACGAGATCTCTACTATGGCAATATACTTCACACCTGTTGAAATCCCACTACCAGTAAGATCGCACCAGTCACAATTACTACTCTAGGATCTGTTCCATACCAGAGTGAAAGAGTTGTCCCATGGCATTACGAGGCAAACTTTTATTGCAATAGCCAAAAGCAAGATGTAACTACCTCTGGGACAGCACAGCATCAGGTTGAGAATGTATGGGTTGGAGGATTTACAAGAAGTGGAAGGTTGTTCGCACCACAAACGTTGAGGAATAGTGGGGCCCCATCAAATGATAATGCAGACGCCCAGGCTAGGGCTAAGGGTAAGAAAGTTGTGACTGATGAAGTCCCAACTCCTGATACGGACATTACTTTTGATAAAGAAGCTGAAGAGTTCTTAAGGATCATCAAGAAAAGTGACTACAAGATAGTCGACCATGTAACACCCCAAAGTAAATTTTAATTTAATTGATGCGTTTCTTGTGATTTTTGATGATTTATGATGTTATTTGATGTTTTATGAAGTTTGAGGGTGACTTAATATTTAATGATATTAGGATATTAAGCATAGTGAGTATATTTGACTAATTGGAGTTAATTAAATAAAATGGAAAGAATTAGAGGACAAGGGGTAAGGTGGTCTTTTGGCAGAGTATTAGTGAGGGTATTATGAGGAAAGACTAAAGAGGTCCTAGGGGCAAGAGTGATAGAAAGAGTAAATTATTTTTGTGTACGATCAATTGGAAACAATCGTACCTTGGGAGAAAGGAGAAGAGCCCTGAAAATGGAAGCCTAGGACTTGAAGGTTTGGGAGATTCTTCAAGGATTTATCGAAAAGGATTACGTAACCTAAGGTATGGGGAGTAATTTCTATTAGAGATATGAATTAGGGTTTTGAGGGAGAGTCTTGGGGTTTTAGGGTTTGTTGATGAATATGTCATATGATGTAGATTTATGATGAAATTGATATTAGATATTGATGTTAATTGATGTATATGATGATGTCTTGATGAATGAAGGTTAGGGTAATGATTTTCTGGGTTACTGCTGCTGAATAAGGGGTTTTTGAGGGTTTTATCGCAGATTGTGCGATTTTGAGATCTCAGAAAATCTGCAAAAATTCGAAGCTCACTTAGCGCGCATAACCCGTGAGCTGGGCGCTTAGCAAGCAAGGTGGCTCACTTAGCGAGACCTGGAATTTTGAAAAAATATTTTTTAATTCAGAAATATGCTTTCTCAATGAGGTTTATGTCGTAAATTGCTATGATGTTTTAGATTTGTTGCATGATATGTTTTTAGAGACTATATGAGTAGAATTAGTGATTAAACGATGTATGATGATTTAAATGATTTGTTTTGAGTTATGAAGTATGACTACATGATGTAGAGGTACGATGTTAAATGAGTATGTAATATGATGGCATGAGTGAAGTATGTGAAATGATGATTAATAATGAATGTGGATGCAATGTTATGATGTTTTAAGGATGATGAGTGTAAATTGCGTCTTGCATTCATGGCATTGATTTTATGAGGGGACTTCTGTCCATTGGTAGCTTCAAGCCTATTATGTGGATTTAAGTGATGTGATATTATGATGTGCTCCCTTAGTGGAGGGTTGATGGCCTAGTGTCCATCCATGAGGATGTTTCGGTACCACATGCATAATAAGAGGTTGCATATCATTCTAAATGACATAGCATGATTTGCATTGATTTTGTCTGATGATGTGATGTAATTGATTTTGTGTAGTGATGAGATGTCTTTGATGTTGTGTATGATTGAGCTATTGATGATGGATTTTGTTGTTGTTTATGTTTTAAATTCTCATTTCTATATTACTTTATTGAATGTTAATTTACCCACCCTTCCTGCCTTCTTTGTGATGGTCTATTATACCATCTTGCAGATAATCAAGGTTTTCTCGATGTGCATTAGCTCGGAGTTAGTGGATTTAGTGTGTTGGGTAGAAGTGGAGTCCTGCTTTATGTCCAGTAACATTCGGGATAGGGTTTCACTTGAGTTGTTCCGTTTAAGTTGATTTAAGAAGTTATTTCTTTTGATTATTTACGAATTTAATGATGCTCTAGAACTAAATTATGAAGTTTCTTTTATTTAAAATGAGAAAAGATGTTTGTTTTCCACTATGAAATTTTTGAACGATGTTTATGATTTATTATGATGTTTATAACCCGTATTACGGGACAGGACTCAATATGAGGTTTATGAGTAAAAGAGTAAATGTGACACCCTTGTTATGAGGAAACTCTTATAATTGACTAAATATGTATGTTTTTTTGTCATGGGCTAGAAAGGGTGTTACATTAGTGGTATCAGAGGAGGTCGGTCTGTCATTTGTGTCGTTGTCAATCATGTCGGTTATTGCGTTTGAGTGTTTTGAGGTTGAGATGTTTTCTGATGTTGTTGGTGATTTGTAGAATGGCTTTGAATCGAGCTCTGGCGGATGAGGTGGCTACACTTGCTTAGGCTATGGCGTGGAACTATGTTCGTGATGAATTTCATGCCTTGGGGGTATTTTAGAGGAATAATCCTTCTAAGTTTGAGGGTACTCATGAACCAGAGAACGCACATAAGTGGCTGAAGGTGATTGAGAAGATTTTCAGGACTATGGCATGCTCCGATGCTCAGAAGGTGCAGTTTGGCACCCATATGCTGGATGAAGAGGATGAGGATTGGTGGAAAAATAACCGTCAGAGATTGGAGGGAGCTGGGGATGCGGTAACTTGGAATGTGTCTAGGAGGGAATTTCTGAGTAAGTACTTTTCAGAAGATGCTCGTGGCAAGAAAGAGGTTGAGTTCTTAGAGCTTAAATAGGGGAACATGACAGTGGCATAGTATGTTGCCAAGTTTGAGAGGTTAGTGAAGTTTTGTCCTTACTACAACCATGATGATTCTGAGTTGTCCAAGTGTTTGAAGTTTGAGAATGAGTTGAGACCAGAAATCAAGTAAGCGATTGGGTGTCAGCAGATCCGCGGGTATGATGAGCTTGTAGATAAGAGTATGATCAATGACGAGGATAGTCGAGCTCGATCTCCTTACTATAAGCAGGTGAGTGAGAAGAAAAACAAGGGTCAGTTTCGAGGGAAACCTTATGCGATTCCAAATGACAATGGGAAGCTGAAGGTTAATGAAGGGAAGAAGCCAAATGGGGGAGCGAGTTCTACTCCTCTCAAGTGCTATAAGTGTGGTGAAGCGGGTCGCAAGTATGATGTGTGCATTGCTATAGTGATTAGATGTTATAAATGTGGTAAGAGGAGTATTATGAAGGATGAGTGTCCGAATGCAGGACCAACTTGTTTCAATTGCGGTGAAGAGGGACATATCAGTAATTAGTGTCAGAAACCGAATAAGGTTGCTACTGTTGCTCAGACTACTGGTAAGGTGTTCGCTTTGAGTGGCTCAATTGCTCAGAAGAAAGATAACTTTATTAGAGGTACTTGTTTTATTCATGATGTTGAGTTGGTTGCTATAATTGATACTGGTTCTACTCATTCATTTATTTCGATTGAGTGCACGACTAGGTTGAATTTTCCTTTGACTGTTATGAATGGTAATATGTTGATTGAGATTCCTATTGACGGTTCAGTTACGACTAACCGTGTGTGTTTGAAATGTCCTTTGACCATTTATGGTAAGGATTTCTTGATGGATTTGGTGTGTTTACCTTTACGCCATATGGATGTTATGCGAGGAATGAACTGGTTAGAGTTCAACTTTATGCATATCAATTGTTATGCAAATACGAAGGAGTTTCCAGAGTTCGATGAGTGCAGGGAAATGATGTTTCTATCTGCGAAGCAAGTGGATGAACTTCTAGAAGATGAAGCCCATATGTTTTCTTTGTTTATGACGTTACAAGTTGATCGTGAACAAGTGAGTGTTGAATTACCTGTTGTCCGAGAGTTTCCTAATGTGTTTCCGGATGACATTAGTGATTTGCCTCCAGAGCGTTAAGTAGAGTTTGCTATGGATTTAGCACAAGTTACTAGTCTAGTGTCGATGGCCCCATATCGGATGTTAGCTTCAGAATTAAGTGATTTAAAGAAACAACTTGAAGAACTTCTTGAGAAGAAATTTGTTCGTCCAAGTGTTTCTCCTGGGATGCTCCTATGTTATTGGTTAAGAAAAAAGATGGTAGTATGAGGTTGTGCATCGATTATCGAAAATTGAATAAGGTGACTATTAAGAATAAATATACACTTCTGAGGATTAATGATTTTATGGATCAGTTGCTGGGAGCTTGCGTTTTTAGTAAGATTGATTTGAGGTCGGGTTATCATCAGATTCGAGTTAAAGTATATGATATTCCGAAGACAGCTTTCTGGACGAGGTATGGCCACTATGATTATATTGTGATTCCTTTTGGTGTATCCAATGCACCTGGTGTATTTATGGAATATATGAATCATATTTTTCATGAGTGTTTGGATAAGTTTTTTGAGGTTTTTATTTATGACATCATAATTTATTCAAAGTCAGAAGAAGAACATGAAGGACACCTAAGGATTGTGTTACAAGTGTTGAGAGAGAAGAAGCTTTATGATAAGGTATCAAAGTGTGAGTTTTGGATGAAGGAAGTGGTTTTCCTTGGCCATGTGATTTCTAGTGGTGCAATTTCAGTGGATCCTTCGAAGATTGATGTGGTGTTAAAGTGGGATACTCCAAAGTCTGCTACGAAGATTCGAAATTTTCTTGGTTTGGCCAGTTATTATCGAAAGTTTATAGAGGTATTTTCTAAGTTGGTGTTGCCTCTAACTAAGTTAAATCGAAAGGGGTGGGCCTATGTGTGGGATGTTGTGTGCGAGAAGTGCTATGCTCGTACCTGAGATTGTGTAGGAGACGACTAAGAAGAATAAGATAATTCAAGAGAGAATGAAGACTTCGCAAAGTCGTCAGAAGACTTATCATGATAAGCGGAGGAAAGAACTTGAATTTCAAGAGGGAGATCATGTGTTCTTGAGGGTTACTCCAGTGACTGGTGTCGGACGAGCTTTGAAGTCCAGAAATCTCACTCCATGTTTTAGTAGACCGTATCAGAAATCACAAAGAGTCTAAGAGGTGGAATATCGGATTACATTACACCATCACTTGAGAATTTGTATGATGTTTTTCATGTGTCACAATTGAGGAAGTACATTGCAGATCTGTCGCATGTGATTCAGAGGGATAATGTTCGAGTAAGAGATAATTTGACTATGGAAGTTTTTCCAGTACGAAAATATGGTAGAGAGACAAGCGATTAAGAGGTAAAGAGATTGCCTTGGTGAAGGTATTGTGGGGTGGATCAGCTGGTGATAGTTGGACTTGGGAATGAGAGGATCAGATGAAAGAATCGTATCTGATGTTGTTTGCTTCAGGTACATTTTCAAGGACTAAAATTCTTAAGTGGGGGAGAGTTGTAACACCCCAACGTCTATTTTAATTTAATTGATGTGTTTCTTGTGAATCTTGATGATTTATGATGTTATTTGATGTTTTGTAAATTTGAGGGTGACTTAATATTTAATGATATTAGGATATTAAGCATATTGATTCTATTTGATTAATTGGAGTTAATTAAATAAAATGAAAAGAATTAGAGGACAAGTGGTAAGATGGTATTTTGGTAGAGGATTAGTGAGGGTATTATGAGGAAGGACTAAAGAGGTCATATGGGTAAGAGTGACAAAAAGAGTAAAGTAGTTTTGTGTACGATTAATTGGAAACAATCGCACCTTGGGAGAAAGGAGAAGAGCTCTGGAGAGTGAAGGCTAGGACTTAAAGGTTTGAGAGATTCTTCGAAGAGTTATCAAAAAGCATTACGTAACCTAAGGTATGGGGAGTAATTTCTATTCGGTATTGTAATGTAGAGATATGAATTAGGGTTTTGAGGGAGAGTCTTGGGGTTTTAGGGTTTATTGATGAATGCGTCATATGCTGTAGATTTATGATGAAATTGATAGTAGATATTGATGTTAATTGATGTATATGATGATGTCTTGATGAATGAAATTTAGGATAATGATTTTTTGGGTTATTGCTGCTAAATAAGGGGTTTTTTAGGGTTTTATCGCAGATGGTGCAATTTTGAGATCGCAGAAATTCGAAGCTCGCTTAGCGAGCACAACCCATGAGTTGGGCGCTTAGCGAACAAGGTGGATCACTTAGCGAGACCTGGAATTTTAAAAATGAATTTTTAATTCATAAATATGCTTTCTTGATGAGGTTTATGTCGTAAATTTCTATGATGTTTTAGAGTTGTTGCATGATGTGTTTTTAGAGACTATACGAGTAGAATTAGTGATTAAATGATGTATGACGATTTAAATGATTTATTTTGAGTTATGAAGTATGACTACATGATGTAGAGGTATGATGTTAGATGAGTATGTAATATGATGGCATGAGTGATGTATGTGAAATGATGATTAATAATGAATGCAGATGCAATGTTACGATGTTTTGAGGATGATAAATGTAAATTGCGTCTTGCATTCATGGCATTGATTTTATGCGGGGACTTTGGTCCATTGGTATCTTCAATCCCATTGTGTGGATTTAAGTGATATGATGTTATGATGTGCTCCCTTAGTGGAGGGTTGATGGCCTAGTGTCCATCCATGAGGATGTTTCGGTACAACATGTATAATTAGAGATTGCATATCATTCTAAATGACATAGCATGACTTGCATTGATTTTGTGTGATGATGTGATGTAATTGATTTTATGTAGTGATGAGATGTCTTTGATGTTATGTATGATTGAGCTATTTGTCGCTCCCGATAAATGGGGAATGGCCCAAATAAAGGTACAGACGCGAACGGTCGGCGAAAGAGGGTGTGAGAACACACAGGAGTGAACTCACAAGGAAAGAAAAGAGTCGCCAGCTAGGCATTTTTATCCCGGAGGAAAGGTAATGCTGCATAGACCTAGAAAGAGATGGATAAGACGGTTGCGAACCAGAGAGACTGAGAAAGGGGGTTGGTTACAACCTGGGAAGGTATTAGCACCCAGATTGTCCGCCGTACTCGACGGGATCCACGCTTAAAAGATTTGTGTTTTAAAGGGGTAGTGTCAGTGCAATTTGTGTATAAAGAGCTGGAAAAGAATGTACAGGTGTCTGTGTAAAGGAAGTGTAAAGTGTGATATATACAGTGTCAGTGCAAGGACAAGAGTGAAATGCTCATGATAATGAGGCTAAAAGAATGGTGCTGGAAAGAGGGGGAATATACAGAGACTTTTGTTCGATAACTGTTAAGTTATGCCTACGTATCCTCTCGTGCAATGAGGAAGTCAAAACACCGTAGCTCGACCCAAAGAGACTGAAAGATGAATTGACTTGTGAACTGCTTACTTGTCTATGCTCAAGTGTATGACCTGTCTGGCTCAGGTGCAAACTGTCTTGCATTAGACGGAAGAAGCAAGTTCTCGTTTGTGAGTGAATGAGATGAGAAAAGAATCCCGAAGGAGACGATTATTGTTTGTTTTTGAGTTTTCAGTCTTTTATTGCTTTTGAAAGTTTGTCCTAAGTTAATGAGCTTAAGCCTAAACCAATGGGTTAGTAAGCTCATCACATCTTCCCTCTGATTAGGGGTAATGAGAATACCTTAAGTGTGAAGTCAGATTCTCACACTTAATCACCTTTGGTGTAGGATTAAGATAATTAACCTACTTGTGATTATTTTGATGTTTTTGTGTGGTTTTTGTTTAGTGTTAAGTAATGAGATTAAGCCATAATCAAGGATTAAACAGACTCATTACACCATCCTAATAGAAGGATAATAGATGAGAATGTTTAAGCTGAGGAAAGCTCCTCAACTTAATCCATGATTAGGGATTAAACTCATGACAAAACAATCCTTTGATTAAGTGGATTTTAATTAATGGTATGATGATGAAGTGATTTTTAGGGTTTGTAAGACAACTTGAGGGGGACTTGTCCATTAACACTAGGGTTAGTCCTTCTTAACCATTTAAGGAAGAATTAGAACCCTAATGCAAGGCCCAAGTTACAAGCTTGATGTCTTGATGATTATTAAGTGAATTGATTGAAGGATTTAAACACATTAAGGGTTTAACACTTAGGATTAAAGTTATACACTCCATCCTAATAGAAGGATGCAAGCATAAGCTTAATCACAAAGCCTTAAAGCCTTTAGGGTTTAGTCCCTGATTATGAGGTGAGAAAAGAAGACTCAATGAGACACAAAGGTAAAATCTAAATGGGGAACTAATCAAAACCCTAATCATTGGCATGCTTGGTTGTTCCTAAGGTTTGTGAGGTTTAACAAGGGAAATCTTCAATGGAACCACCAGGAAGCAGATGAAAGGATCAGGAGAAGCAAAGTAACTTGCTTCATTGAAGAAGACAAGTCACTTGAGGAAAGAAAGTAAAGAAGAAAAAGAATGAGCAAGCTCAATCTCAAGCACAAACAAAAATGCAGCATGGATGCATAAGAGAGATGAAAAGAAGTTATGAGAAGTGAAGGCAAATTCACTTCTCAAGATAACTTACCACCTGAAAAGTTAGTGAAAGAAATGCAATGCAATGCAAAATGGGATGAAATGACATGAGTCAAACCAAAACCAGAAGCAAATATGGGATGATAATGATGCTATGAGATGATGCAAACATGAAACAAGGCATGGTGATGATCATACAAGCTTATGGATGCAGATGAAACAAATTTGGAACCATGAACATACATGAAATGTTATGAAGTGCAAATGGCATACAACATGGCAAATGCAAAATGCAATGATCAAACATGCTTCTAATATGTCCTAAGATGTTCAATGAACCAAATGGATACACAAAATGCTATGGCAAGTCAAGGTATGAATGCAAATGCAAGATGGATGCATATGGAAGCCCAAATTAGGGTTTATGATCAAAGCAACAAACAAAAACCAAAATCAGAAGCAAACATCAATATAAAAAATTGAAAATGCACTCAAAGGATCCCTAATCCTATACTAACTTACTGCCCAAAGGAGAAGTTCCAACTCTTAACCTAATTCAAGTTATGATTTTCCTAAGTTTTCTAGGGTTTTAGGGTTCCTTAACAAGAAAAATGCCAAACAAATGGGAAATGAAAGATAAAATCATGCCAATTTAATCTCACAAACTACATGCTAAACACAATGCAATGCAAAAAGAATCAAGGTCCAACTCTCAAGGGTTAGGCAGAAATGATTTTTTGAAGTTTGGATCAAAATAATGCATAAAAATGATTTTAATTCCATGAAAAATTCTCAAAATGCATCAAGATCAAAAAAGAAATTTGGTTTGAGGGTTGGACAATGTTTCTAAATGGTTTTAAATGTTTCATGAATTTTTTTGTGATTTTTAAATACCTAAAAGTATTTTTAATTAATTAATTCTCATTAATTAATTAAAAATAAACTTTTAAATATTTAAAAATATTTTTTGAATGCAAAAAATAAAAATATTTTTGTGTTCTGAAATTTAATAAAAGTTTGTACAAAAAATTTCAGAATTTTTGAATAAGTTTTACTATTTTAAATAAATTGGAGAAAGAAATACAAAATAAATGGAATAAAAATAAAGAAAAAGAAAAGTAATCACAATGGATGGCCAGGATGGATTCTGGGGAAAAGCCAGTTGACTACGCGCGCAAATCAATGGTTCATATTCAAACCTGACTAAACTGAGTTTATGAATTAATTAATTGGATTTTAGTTAAGTTAATTGAGATTAGGGCAAAATGGATGCATCTGAGCCACACAAACGCGCGCCAAGTCAACTAAGTCAATGGATCCAACGCATCAGATTCAAACACCAATTAATTACAGGGATTAGGGTTAATGGTTCTCAGGTGGCCGGAGAAGACTTCCGGTCGTCTTCTCCGGCGAACCAAAACCCTAGATCATGATTCAGGCCACCACACTTCAAATTAAACACAGCAAAATGATCCTCTAACATCCTAGAACACAAATCATCCCTCAAACAACATTTAAACTTCAAGAATCAGGCAAATCGAAGAAAACATTTTTCACGGGTGAAAATTCAGAGCATCAGTAAATCCTCATTTCTCACTCATTTTCAATTCTAAGCACATCCTCATGACCAGCAAGACATACACAATCAATTTATAACATAAAATGCAAACTCTGTGAGAAAAAGTTCATGGCCATACCTGAGGTGGAAGCTTCTGGTTCTGGGCTTTCTGGGCTGTTCTTTGATGCAGACTCACTCCAATGATCCCCCTTGTGCTAATGGCAAGCTTGGATGGAGTTTAAACAGGCTATTTTGAGAGGTTCAATTCTGGTGTATCAGAAAATGAGGTCTGTGTATATGATGTTTCAGGATCTACCAATGGTTGATTCTGGTTCCTTTGAGTGTGTTTGATTTGTTGGTGAAGAGAAATGGGGTGTTTGATGGCTGTGGAAGAGGATTCGAATAAGGGAAGTTCTTTGACAGTTTTTGTGAAGGCTGTGTTCTGGCTTGTTTCAATGGCCAATGCAATGCTATAACACTCCCACCATGTATGAGTAGCCTGTGGAGCAGGTCAGTAGAGGTGGCTGCTCACTGTTCCATGAGTATGGGAGTTTTGGAAAAAAGTCAATGTGATTGGTACTTGCAGCATAGGCCATGGCAGCAGCTTTCTATGGGCTTGTCTTGCCTCAGCTTGAGTCAAGGATGACCATTAGATTGCTTATGAATGACTGCAACATGTGGATCATGAGCTATGCTGGCTTTTGCAACTTGCCCACTTGGTGTTTTCTCATGATTTTGTGCCATGTACATGAGATGATTCTTGCTGAATTTTGATGTATGGAACTTCATTTAGTCATGGCAATGCATAGAAACTAATTGGTGGCCACATAACTCATGGGAAGATGATTTTGCCAAGAATCCCTCTTTGCACTCTTATGGAAAATGCCTTATGGAAATGTGAAAATCAAGGCAAATGAATGAGAATCCCCTTGGGCCAAATCTGATTTTAGGGCATGGGTGATGTTTGTACAAAGGTTAGACATCAATTAGAAGTCACAAATTGCCTTGGTACAAGAATTTGCAAGTTTTTCCATTTGGTGCATAACTTGAATTTTAGTGATTTTTGCCAACTTTGATGAACCATGACTTTTGATCCAAAATGAATTAGGTCATGTTCTTGTACTTTTTGAAAAGGGAAAGATCTATTCTACAACTTTTATGACCAAAGTTTTTCCATTTGAAGCTTTTTTGAATCAAAAAGTAAGGGTTGAAAAAGTTGCATAAAATGACATTTTCATTAAAAGTCAAACTAGCCCAAAAAGTCAACTTTGCAAAACTTCAAATTCTCCAATTTTGTGAACTTCAAACTTCTTCTATGATCAAATAAAGATCATACACAATCAAAAAGATGAAGAACACCCTTTGGTTGGGTCATTGGGGGCCTTAGATGCCCTGATTTTGCACTGACTTGCTTGAAAAGTCAACTCTTGATCAGATGACTTCCCCCTGGAATTTCTTCATGAAAATTGATATGCATACTCCCTATACCATATAGAGACCAATAGAAACAAGAATGACCAGAAAAATTGGAGTTATGGCCTCTGAAACCAAAACCCTAATTTTAGGTCAACTGTGCAGTCAAGCCTGGCTCTGCTTCCATACAAATCCCAGTTCTTGTGATTCTTTGGCATTCTTGACTTTGAGAGGGTATAATATGATGTTTGAACACACATGGACCCCTTTGAAGTGATTGGTGGCCTTTGGAGTGGCTCAAGAAGCTCTTGGATTGCTCAGATCACAAACCCTAGATGCAGATGACTTTGAATCTATGCAGTGAATCAAAAATGTGGTATGAGATGATATGATTGTGTTTATGCATATGAAATGATCACAAGCCATGGTGTGAATGGGTGAGGGCAAATTTGGGGTTTTTACAACTGCCCCTATTCAAACATGAGTTAGCTGTGCAGGATGTAAGCAACGGCTTAACAGGCAAACAAGATAACTTGTGGTTGAATACCAAAGACAATCCAAAATTTGCACTCACAGAATGAAGAAGAAAAGGGATATAGATTGTAAAGGGAAATAAAGTATATATAAAGTGTGGGCGACGGAGGACGACCGTCGAGCAGAGAACGACTGCTGGGGAGAGAGCAATGACGGGGACGGCCGACATGCTGGGGAGAGTGTGTGAAGTAAAGCAATGACGGGGACGGCCGACATGCTGGGGATAAAGGGCTTATGATGGGGACGGCCATCAAGCAAAGCTGTAAAATTCTCTGGGGATTAATGAAAAATGACGGGGACGGCCATCAAATTCATAAAGCAAAGGTAACCCACGATGGGGACGGCCATCGGGCTAAAAAGAAAAGGGACCACGACGGGGACGGCCATCGGGTTAAAGAATAAATGAAATAAACAGATGATGAGGTACGGTCATCAAAGGCGAAGGACGATCACCTAGCAGGGGACGGCTGCTCTGTAAGGGTTAAGATGAGGGACGGTCATCTAAGGTGGAGGACGACCACCAGGCAGGGTACGGATGCCGAAAATATCGCGACATAGGACGAATGCCGGATAAAAGGGTCAACGATGGGGACGGCCATCGGATGAGCATGATGGAGGACGACCATCAAGAGGTGGAGGACGACCACCTAGCAGGGGACAGCTGCTCTCAAGGTTTGTCATGACGTAGGACAAACGTCAGATAACCAAAATCAACAATGGGGACGGCCATTGGATAAAATGATGAAGGACGATCACCAAGAGGTGGAGGACGACCACCTAGCAGGGGACGGCTGCTAAAATATCACGACATAGGACGAATGTCGGATAAAAAGGTCAACGATGGGGACGGCCATCGGACGAGCATGATGAAGGACGATCATCAAGAGGTGGAGGACGACCACCTAGCAGGGGACGGCTGCTCTCAAGATTTATCATGACATAGGACGAATGTCAGATAAAAGAAAGTTGTTTTACTGGGGAATAGTAAACACGGACGAGTGTTTACAATCCAAGAAATAAAAGGTATAAGTGTTTAGATGTGTATAGATTAAAGACACGAACGAGCATCCTTAAGACTATGATACAGACGAGTATCAGGTAGAAACAAAAACTGACACGTGTTCCGAGATGATGATACAGACGAGTACCAACTGGTTAACAAGGAACACGGACGAGTGTTGAATCTGAAAGAACTCTTCTGGGGAATAGTAGATACAGACGAGTATCTATATTCAAGAAGACAAAAGTGTATGGATTAAAGATGCGGACGAGCATCCTTAAGACTATGATACGGACGAGTATCATGTAGAAACAAACGCTTGACGCATGTTCTGAGATGATGATACGGACGAGTACCAACTGGTTAACAAAGAACACGGACGAGTGTCGAATCTGCGGGGATATAAATGGTGTATATAAGATACGGACGAGCATCTGTATAAGTATGAGTAGGAAGTATGAATGATGTATAGATGAATGTTCAATCTGCTGGGAGAATGACACAGGTGAGTGCCAAAAGAGAAAGGTATAGTATAAACAAAATCTGGTATACAAAGTGTTTATGTCACTGTACCGGGAAAACGACATGGACGGATGTCAAGAAAGTTATATATACAAGTATATGTGAGTGCAAAGGGGATGTCTTTGGCTTTCTGCTGGGGATATGACACGGACGGGTGCCACAAGGAGTATGTATTTGTACTGGTGAATGTGAGGCAACTGCTTTTGCTGGGGACTCTGGGGGGTATTCTGCATATTGTTGATGAGTTGATAATATTCACAAGTGTTTGATTCAGATCATGACTTATGATTATGCCACATGTTTGATTTTTGCCGTAATGCTCCGTACTAAACGGAATGCTACGCTTTGTTGGGTGAATATGATGCGAATGCTATGGTCATGCAAAAGATACCGATCCGGGATTCGAATCCCGTTGCTGTGAGGATCTCTAGTCGATCTGTTTGAAGTGAACGTCCCAGCTGGGGATAAGATCATTGGTAGATCTGATTGAAATGATTCTGCTTGGGGAAATGGGTCAATGGTAGACCTATTCCTGACAATGAGGGACCCAGCTGGGGTCTGTATAAGCTTTCGTCACTCTGTTGTGATTCCTCTGTGCGTTGCTCTTCCGGATAGAGGCTGAAACTCTGTGGGGAGATGATTCCCTGGCTTTTGTACTTGACTGAGGAAGAATGATTGGCAGCTCGGCTGGGAGAAGCAACAAGTGGCAACTCAGCTGGGGAGAAAGCACTTGGAATGCTAAGGCTGAGTGAGTGTTGATTTGCCAGCTTGCTGAAGCTTTCATGCCCTATGTTGCGCTTCGGATACCTGCAATCCTGCAAAGACAAGAAACGCACAAGTAATCCCGTGGTATCCTTTACCGGATTCCGTCATAGGAGTTAGACACTTCTGAGAGTAAGTATATTCCCTGCAAGTACGTGTTTTATTTTCTTTATTTTTAAAGATAAACATTTGTATTCATGTAATCAGTTTTTCTTAAGACATCAGACATTCTTTGCAAACAGAAATGTACAAGACGAAACATGACTGAAAAATCTGATTTTATTAATTCATGTGCCCTGAATTGGCAAGATACAGTCAAAGAAACATATCCCCTGGAATGAGGAGATTGTTACAAATTGAGAAACAAAATGCTGGCAATGTTGATGACGCTTTGAAGGAGCTTCCTCTCTTGCTATGACTCGTATGACATTCGACATTCTTCTCGTCTTGCTTTCTGAAGAAGGCTGATTCTGAAAGAGGCTTGGTCCTTTCGAGGTTTACCAAGTTGTAGGTGATACAGACGAATTCAGAATGCAGTTGTTCGCTTATTCCCTTGTTTTGCATGGATCGCCCTTTCGGGTTTTCAATCCATCGGGATACCCATTTTTGCCTGAGTTGTCCAATGCGGCTTTTCAACTCAGCGGGTGTACATTTTTGTGTTTATTTTCCCTTATTTTTGCCCGAGTCTTTTATTCTGTTTTTGACTCGCCGGGATGCCCTATTTTTTCCTGGACTTACATTCTGTTTTTGTGTCCAGCGGGTCATTTTTATGCGAAGTATTTTTTAACTGCATCCGAATTCACAGGGGACGGGAAGTCTTCACCATCCATGGTGCTGAGCATCAGTGCTCCACCAGAGAAAACTTTCTTTACAACAAACAGTCCTTCATAATTTGGAGTCCATTTGCCCCTGTGGTCTGTATGAGGAGGGAGGATTCTTTTCAACACAAGATCTCCCACTTGGTACTCTCGGTGCCTGACTTTCTGATCGAAGGCTCTCTTCATTCTTTTCTGATACAACTGCCCATGACAGATGGCAGCCAGTCTTTTCTCTTCAATTAGACTCAGTTGTTCATATCGGGACCGGACCCATTCTGCTTCGTTCAGCTTAACATCCATCAATACCCGTAGAGAGGGTAATTCAACTTCAACAGGTAGGATTGCCTCCATACCATACACAAGCTGATACGGTGTTGCCCCAGTGGATGTTCTGATTGACGTGCGGTACCCATGTAAGGCAAACGGTAGCATCTCATGCCAGTCTTTGTAGGTGACTACCATCTTCTGCACGATCTTCTTGATATTTTTATTGGCCGCCTCAACAGCGTCGTTCATCTTTGGCCTGTAAGGAGAAGAATTGTGGTGTTGGATCTTGAAGTCCCGGCATAGCTCAGCCATCATTTTGTTGTTTAAGTTAGAACCATTATCAGTAATGATTCGCTCGGGCACTCCGTACCGACAGATGATATCTCTCTTGAGAAATCTGGCTACCACTTGCCTTGTAACATTTGCATATGAGGTTGCTTCAACCCACTTGGTGAAATAGTCAATGGCGACCAGGATGAATCTGTGGCCATTTGAAGCAGTTGGCTCAATCTTGCCGATCATATCAATGCCCCACATGGCAAAGGGCCAGGGTGAAGACATTATATTCAAAGGATTGGGAGGCACATGCACTTTATCCGCATAGATCTGACATTTATGGCATTTTCTGGCATAGGCACAACAGTCTGCATCCATTGTGATCCAGTAATATCCTGATCTTAGAAATTTCTTAGCCATGGCGTGCCCTCCTGCATGGGTACCAAAGGAACCTTCGTGCACTTCATGCATTAACAAATCTGCTTCTGTTCTATCAACGCATCTGAGGAGTACCATATCAAAGTTCCTCTTGTACAGGGAACCATCAGTGTTCAGGAAGAAACTACCAGCAAGCCTTCTTAAAGTCTTCTTATCATTGGAAGATGCCCCGGATGGGTATGTTTGATCCTCCAAGAAGCACTTAATGTCATGGAACCAAGGCTTATCATCTTTGACAACATCTGTTGCGAACACATACGCTGGTCTGTCAAGTCTGGACACTGAGATTTGAGGCAAAAAATTGGCAGCTTGAACCTTGATCATAGATGAAATGGTAGCCAGAGCATATGCAAACTGATTCTCGTCCCTAGGGACATACTCAAGCTTGACCGTTGTAAAGAAAGTCAGTAACCTCCTTGTATAATCCCTGTAAGGAATCAGATGATCCTGGTGTGTGTACCATTTGCCGTTGGTTTGATTAACTACCAGAGCTGAATCTCCGAATACAGTCAATGTCTTGATCCTGAGGTCAATGGCTTCCTCAAGACCCATAATGCAAGCTTCGTATTCAGCTTCGTTGTTAGTGCAGTTAAAGGTGAGTTTCGCCGGCATGTGAACTCCTTTAGGTGTAATGAGTACTGCACCGACACCCCGACCATTCATATTGACAGCCCCATCAAACATCATAGTTCATTCTTCTTCCGGGTCAGGCCCTTCAGTGTGAATAGGCTCTTCATGATCTTTCGCTTTTATGAACATGATGTCTTCATCAGGGAAGTCAAATCTCATCGGCTGGTAGTCATCAATGGGTTGCTCAACAAGATATTCAGATAGTACACTGCCCTTGATGGCTTTCTGAGATGTGTATTGGATGTCATATTCTATGAGAATCATCTGCCATCTTGCAACCCGTCCGGTAAGAGCTGGCTTCTCGAAAATGTACTTAACTGGGTCCATTTTGGATATCAATAAAGTGGTGTGGGTCAACATATACTGTCTCAGTCGGCGAGCAGCCCACGCTAAAGCACAGCAAGTTTTCTCGAGCAATGAATAACGTTGTTCACAGTCGGTAAACTTTTTGCTCACGTAGTATATTGCATACTCTTTTTGACTAGACTCGTCATGCTGGCCCAGCACACACCCCATTGACTCTTCTAATACTGTCAAGTACATTATCAGAGGTCTTCCTTCAACTGGAGGCATAAGGATTGGTGGTTCTTGCAGGTATTCTTTGATCTTGTCATAAGCCCTCTGGCAGTCTTCATTCCACCTGACCGTCTGTTCTTTTCTTAACAGCTTGAACAAGGGTTCACAGGTTGCCGTGAGGTGAGATATAAACCTTGAAATGTAGTTCAATCTACCCAGAAACCCTCGAACTTCTTTCTCAGTTTTCGGTGCAGGCATTTCTTGAATGGCCTTGACTTTATCAGGGTCCACTTCAATCCCTTTCTCGCTTACAATAAAACCCAGCAGCTTACCAGATCGCACCCCGAATGTGCACTTGTTGGGGTTCATCTTCAGTTGGTACTTCCTCAGACGCTTGAATAACTTCAGCAGATTTACCAGGTGGTCTTCTTCTGTAAGGGACTTGGCAATCATGTCATCCACATAACACTCGATTTCCTTATGGATCATATCGTGGAATAATGTTACCATAGCCCGCTGATATGTTGCACCAGCGTTCTTCAATCCGAATGGCATCACCTTGTAACAGAACGTGCCCCAGGGGGTGATGAAGGTTGTCTTCTCCATGTCTTCAGGTGACATCTTGATCTGATTGTATCCTGAAAATCCATCCATGAAGGAGAACACCGAGAACTGAGCCGTATTATCCACCAATACATCGATGTGAGGTAATGGGAAATCATCTTTCGGGCTGGCTCTGTTCAGATCCCGGTAGTCAACACACATCCTTACTTTGCCGTCTTTCTTAGGCACAGACACAATATTAGCAACCCACGGTGGATAGCTAGTTACAGCAAGGAACCCGGCGTCCCACTGCTTTTGCACCTCTTCTTTGATCTTCATTGCCATGTCTGGGCGAGTACGGCGCAGTTTCTGTTTAACTGGTGGGCATTCTTCTCTTAAAGGCAGCTTGTGCATAACAATGTCGGTGTCCAACCCTGGCATATCCTGATAAGACCAACCAAACAATTCCACATATTCCTGAAGCAGGTCGATCAGTTGTTTTTTCACTGAGTCTTGTAGGCAGGCCCCGATTTTAACTTCTTTCACATCTTCATCTGTACCAAGATTAATTGTTTCCACCTCCTCCTGATGAGGAGTGATAACCTTCTCCTCTTGTCTCAACAATCTGGCTAGCTCTTCAGGAAGCTCGTAATCTTCTTCAACCCCTTCATCAGCTTGATTGATCGGATTGTCAAAGTCATACGAAGTCATAGCCGTGCTGTTGTCGGTGCTGTCTGGAAGGCACTCTCTGCAAGGGTTCAGTTTGTTCATTTTAGTGATTGATTTTAATCTTGTTTAGAAAAGTGAAATGAAATTGTCATTTTGAAAACATTGCCATTCATTTTTTGTACAAAAAGAAAAATGGAAAAAACAGTGAGCGGAAAAGAAAAAGACTCGTTTGCAAAAGATGTCTGATATTTCATTGATTAATCTTGTTGCACAAAAATTACAGATGGCCCGATTACAAAATGAGTCTTGTCATCTTGGGCAAGATGCAAGACTTGATGCATGCTTAAAATATACAGGAAATAATAATTACTCTGCAGGAGTAACTCTTATAATTTCCTGGGAAGACCAGTTTGAGATACTGCTCCCCGGGATCTTTGGACGAATCCAGCTTTCCAGGTTGCGTTCATCTTCCGACTCATCTTCCAAGTTGTTGACAGCATCGGGGGTGAGCATCCCCCCACTAACAAAGTTGGGCTTCTTAGCAGCCTCCGCTTGATCTTCTTGAGTTGGTTTGTAACCCAACCCAAATCTATCTTCTTTCTTCTCCACAGGAAGCAGTTTGCCCCAGCCTTGAGCGTTTCCTTCTTCCACAACCTTTCGGGCCTGTTGGTAGGATGTCATGGAAGTCCCAAGTACAGCAGAGGTTTCATTAATATTCAGGGCCTCAAACCCTTGACTCATCGTCTCGTGGATTTCCCCATCCATCTCAATATATTTGTAGGTAGCCAGATGGCTAACAAAAATATCCTCCTCTCCACAAATAGTAACGACTTGGCCCTCACACTCGAATTTTAACTTCTGGTGAAGGGTGGACGTAACTGCGCCAGCGGCATGAATCCATGGTCTACCCAACAAACAACTGTAGGCAGGCTGAATGTCCATCACGTAAAAGGTCGTTTTGAAAGTTTGTGGGCCAATCGTTACAGGCAGCTCAATTTCTCCCAGAACTGATCTCTTAGAGCCGTCAAAGGCTCTCACCACTAAGTTGCTGGGACGTAATGCCAATCCTTCATATTCCAGCTTCACAAGGGCTTTTTTAGGCAAGACATTGAGGGATGATCCTGTGTCTACCAGTACATGTGAAAGAACTGCACCCTTACACTCCATGGTAATGTGCAAAGCCTTGTTATGATTGCGGCCTTCCGTAGTCAAATCAGTGTTGGTAAATCCTAGTCCATTACTAGCATTAACATTTCCAACCACAGCTTCCAACTGATTGACGGTGATCTCTTCTGGCACATAAGCTGCGTGCAAGACTTTGAGTAGTGCGTTCCGATGAGCCTCGGAGCACATAAGCAATGATAGAATATAGATCTTGGAAGGCGTCTGGTGAAGCTGGTCCACTATTTTGTAATCACTTTTCTTGATGATTCTCATGAATTCATCAACTTCTTGATCGAAAGGTGTTTTCAAAGCTTCTTTAACAATTTGTTCTTCTTGCACCATGCTCTTCCCTTTTGCCTTGGCGGCAGCTTCTGCTTCGGCAGTGGGTCTTTGAATTTGCGGGGCGAAAAGACGTCCGCTTCGAGTGAAGCCTCCGCCTCCCCCCACATTGTCTATTTGTGTTGAAGAAGTTGATGATTCAAAAGTGATTTTCCGTCCTTCGCAGTATAGGTCGGAGCCGTAATGCCAAGGGATGGCATTACTGCTTTCATAAGGTACTGGCCCAGGCACTGTCACAGTGACTGGACTGATGGCAGCTGCGGAAGGAACCATGATAGTCTGTGGATCATAATATATTGTTACTGGTGCTCTGGTAGGAGTGGAATTTTGTGAGTTGTAAGCGGAATCATTGGCAGGATCATAATATATTGTAACTGTTGAAACACTTGCGTTGTTTGCTGTTGATGTTGTAGGAGACATTGCTGGAAGGATGGGTGTTGTTGTTGTAGGAGTTTCTGAATGGAGAGGTGCATAAGTTGTAGAAGGGATGTTTGTTGATATCTGGTCCATTGAAGTAACAGATGAAGCATTTGTTGATGAAACCGAAGAGTTGTTTGGAACAATGGTTGTTGCATTTGTAGGAGATTCTGGAACCGTTGTTAAGGAGATTGCTGGATTGGTAGGTATTGATGTTGTGATTTGAAGCAGGCCACTCTGGATGAGGCCATCTATGCCATCCCTCAAGTTATCACAACCATTCACTGAAATGTTGCAATAAGCACACCCTGACTCACATCCCGGGAATACTTGACATTCAAGGAGTTGAGCTTTAATCTCCACCAAGGGTGTCCGAATCTGACCCACACTGGTTATCAAGTAAGACGGCTTGTCTTCTTCAATAGCATTGATTCTGGGACCACCATGGTGTGGCATAGGGTTCTTGTTAACATTTGGTGGTGGTGCAAAGTTCAGAGCTTTGGAATCCACTAGATCCTGCACTTTCATGTGCAAAGCTCTGCACTTTTCCGTACTATGACCAGGTGCATTTGAGTGAAAAGCACATTTGGTGCTGGCGTCGTAATTTCTGGGCAGACTGGCAGGATCTGGAGGAGCCAATGTCCTTAGCTCAACTAGGTTGAGTTTCAGGAGTTGTGGCAGTAATGTGGCATAGGGCATAGGGATCAGATCGATCACCCTATTGGCCTGAGAGGGTCTCTGTTGAAATGGTCTTTGCTGATTGTTGTTGTTGGTGTTGCTGTTGTTATAATTTCTCTGAGGAGGATACTGAGTTTGTTGCTGATAATTTTGTTGTTGAGGTTGATAAACTGGTTAAGGATGAATTGGAGCGGGAATGGTGACTGCTGCCACAGACCTATGAACATATTGGGGTCTGCCCCTGCTGGCATGGATAGCATTAGTCTCACCAGTTCTTCTTGGGCCTACAAAAGGCTTTCTTGGGTTGCTGGATGAGTTGGCACCGTTGTCAGAAATCTTACCCATCTTTAACAGGCTTTCAATTCTCTCCCCGGCTATGACCACGTCAGCAAAGCTAGTGGAGGAAAAGGCAGCTAGCCTGTCAATGTATGTCCCTTGGAGGGTGTTCATAAACATATCAGCCATCTCCCTCTCTGACATAGGTGGCTGGACAGCAGCAGCAAGCTGTCTCCACCTTTGAGCGTACTCTCGGAAACTTTCCCTGGATGACTGTGACATCCCCATCAGGAGGGTCCTGTTGGGAGCCATATCCAAGTTGTACTGATACTGTCTGATAAAGGCCTCAGCCAAGTCCTTCCAGCATCTAATGGTTGCTCTAGTCAGATGAGAGTACCATTCCCTTGAAGCTCCGGTTAAGCTATCCTCAAAATAAAACATCCATAGCTTTTCGTCCATGGTATAGGCCTTCAACCTCCCCAGAAAGGATTGTAAATGGGTCCGGGGGCAGGAAGTCCCGTTATACTTCTCAAAGCATGGTGGTTTAAATTTGTGGGGGATCCTGACCCCGTCCACTAGACCCATGTCCATAACATCAAAGCCCAAAGAATTCTGGGACTCCAAGGATCTTAGTTTCTCAGCAATCTCATCTAGCCTTCTGTCATAGGCTTCCTCCCCAACTCCCATCACCGTGAACTGATCTTCCTGGGGGTCTTCTTGTAGTACTCTACCTGCTGTGGCAGTCCCTTGCACATTGATAGGGATTTTGATCTCTGGATGCTGGTGGGGTCCAAAGACTGGGGGATTAACATGAGGCTGGACTCTCTCATTGTTGCTTGTCCCAGCAGTCCCCGGATGATGGTCTTCCTAATTCCTCCCCTCTACCAGTGCTCTTAACCTCTCCTGGCTTTGAGCCATATTGTTCATCACCTCCATAAACTGTGTCATCTGATTCCTCATTTCCAACCTCTCGTTGGCCATTTGATTCCTGACCTCTGTAAGGTCCTGTTGTACTTGGTCCATCTGTATGCCCGGAAGATTGTTGCGGGTGGGATATCTGTGTGGACGGTTGAGTGGAAACCCTCGACGTCGAGCAATAGTTCCTGAAGTCACAACAGAGTTAGTAACAATAAAACAAAAACCTACAAAACAAAACAAAAGGTTAGTATGCAATGCAGTATGCTTATTTGTATCCAAGGTATCCGGCTTGGTACTTGGCTTTGACCTTTCCAGACCCCTGAAGAAGATGCTTGTGATGTTGCTTGAAGAATTTAGATAAAACAAACCAACACATATATTACAAAAAGTAAATGATACATAGTTTGTTTTTTCTTACAATACATGCCCTCTGAGGGGTCAAAAATACAACATAAAGAAAAGTACATAAAATGAAAGCAACAACAAGCAAAAGTCAAACACCAAGACCAAATTCATCCTCTTGAACTTCCTTGAGAAGTGCTTCCGTCACAGGATCAGTTGGACGCTCCATAAGATTCCTGATGAGAAGATTCCTGGTAGTAACAGCTGCAGTTAGCCTCTTGTGTTGACTCTGGTCCTTTGACCTCTTCACACCAGCTCTGATCTTCAACTCTGAGATCTCCCTCTGGGCTGCTGCCATGGCTTCCTGTTGCCCTTTTGCACTAGCTTCCAGCTGCTCAATCTTATCCTGAGTCCTTTTATCCTCCTGAGTACGGGCTTCGGTGATCCTGACCCACCTAGCCTGACTCTCCTTCAGATACAAATCAGTCATGGCCCTCTGGAACTGAGCTTCCTTGCAGGCATTCTTCAAGATCTGTTCTCCAGCCCTAGACTTCTTAATGTAATCCTCTGACTTCTCAATTCTAGCCAAATGCTCCACCTTCAGCTTTTCTAACCTCTCAATATCCAACCTACCATAACTCCTCTCCCAGAGGGTCTTCTGTAGGGCCTGAGTCAGTTTCTCATTTCTCTCTTTTAATTTCTCAAACTCCTCTAAGCTGACAGTTGCTGGAGGTGGTGTTGTGGAGGGTCCAGGTACATCTTCAATAGTGAAGGGCATTCCAGAAACTTGAGCCCTGGCATGAGACCACTCATAGTACTGGGCTGAGGCCACATTATTGCATTTCCCAAGAATGGTTACCCCCTTAGTCTGCACATTGTCCCAGGCCCAGGATGCCTGCCTGACAATAGCCAGATTAGGCTTGATTTCACAATAGAGGGTCTCAGTCAGATCCTGTGCTCTAGGAGGATGGACCAATGCATAGCCCATTTGTCTTTTGAATAGCATAGGGTTGTAGTTGATGCAACCCTTCACTCCTATCAGAGGTACATTGGGAAATTGCCCACAACTAGTAATGATGTCTCTGCCCTTGGTGCTCTGAGTGCACCACCTGATATCATCTGAGGTTAAAGCAACAAGCCTCCTAGCCCAATTCTTTTGCTGGTGAGGGTTCAAGAATGCATCAGTCTTTGGCAAATGTTTGAGCAGCCAAGTATGGAACAAAGGAGCACAGCATCTCACTAATCTTCCCCTTTGCTTTTCATTCCTTTGATGAACAGAGTAGTAAAGATCTCCCAGTAAGGTGGGCACTGGGTTTCTCAGGATGAAAAGATGGATTGCATTCTTGCTAACAAACCTAGGCTCATCTGCAAAAAGCATGACCCCATATATGCTAAGGGCCAACAGAGCACAGACTGCCTTCCACTCCCCCAAGGAGGCCTTCAGACTAGCCTGAGAAGTTAAGAAGTCCAGATGAAAACTAGAGACCCCAGCCTTAGCTGTCAAATTCTGCCCAATCAGAACTGGTTCCAGATATAATGCTTTTGCTATCTCCTCATTACTAGGGAAAGCCATCTCAGGGTTGAAGGGAATTCCACCCCTGATAGGCACACCAACCAATGATGAATATTCTTCCAACAAGGGTCCCAACTATAAATTCTGGAAGGTGAAGCACCTATGAGGGGGATCATAGAACTGCAGGCAAGTATGTATCAAGCTCCTCTGTGAAGGGTCCAAATCCATAACCACATCAAGGATTCCTCCATAATGTTCTCTGAAAAGTGGTATATGGTCTGGAGTAATCAGGGTCTGAATCTTCCTGATGCTAGCCAACTCAGGCTCAAAGAAATGATAGGAGATGTTACTCTTCTTAGGTGCCATGCTGCTGAAAGAGAACTGAGACAGGTGCTGAGAATAACACTGAAGACAGGCCTCTGACAGGCTGAGACTGGTGATGCAGGTGACTGAAGCAGGTAGCTGATAGCTGAAGCAAGATACTGATGAAGATAGGTCTAAGCTGAAGAAGGGGTCAAAACCAAGCCAAAATGATAAGATGGATACCCTGAAAAACAAATAAACACATGTTAAAATGATGCAGTGAGGATGTATGCAAATGATATGCAAGGGTTTGTGACTGAGCTGGATCTGATTAACTGCTCTGATATGAGTCCATATATGTTCAAGAAATCCAGATGGAGGTTCATAAGTCCAGTAACCAAGGTGGGGGACTCAAATAAAGAGTCACATGTCCTGGGTTAAAAATCACAAGAACTGTTCCAAAGTGGAGTACTCTTAATCAAAACAAAGTAACAGGGTATGCTGAGGTCAAGGGTACCTGTAAACAGCCCAACCCCCTCACAAGTGATGTTCTAAAACAAAGATCCTCGGACTTGGATCAGTTATGAGAAGTGTAAACACTTCTAACCCGGAGGTGCAGTGTTTACAATAACCATAAAAGATCCTCCTCTAATTCACCTCAGCTTCTGAAGGTCAATACTAAAGGTCATCCAGACTTAGCAGGCTTCCCAGATAGCCCTAGCACTACAGGAAATCTGTAGCACAGAGTTCTCAAGAAGAAACCCATATCTGAACTGTGTTTCATATTCCCGCACCAGACCGAAATGGAATGGGAAAGAACATGAACCACTCTAGCCTAGGTGTCACTCAGGTCCCAGGTATAGGACCTCAACTCTCAATGGAACACCCACCCACCAAAGCAACAAAACAGATCCAGCCAGCACAGTATGACAGTATGATATATGTAAAGCTATAAAGAAAGCAATAAAACAACTGTACATAAAGCAAAAATAAATACAAATACAAGCACAAATAGCACATAACACCCCAGTAAACACAAATCAATCAAGCGCTAGGAGGAACCCACAAAAAGAACCAGAAGCCCTGGTTACAATATAAGGATCCCCAGCAGAGTCGCCAAGCTGTCGCTCCCGATAAATGGGGAATGGCCCAAATAAAGGTACAGACGCGAACGGTCGGCGAAAGAGGGTGTGAGAACACACAGGAGTGAACTCACAGGGAAAGAAAAGAGTCGCCAGCTAGGCATTTTTATCCCGGAGGAAAGGTAATGCTGCATAGACCTAGAAAGAGATGGATAAGACGGTTGCGAACCAGAGAGACTGAGAAAGGGGGTTGGTTACAACCTGGGAAGGTATTAGCACCCAGATTGTCCGCCGTACTCGACGGGATCCACGCTTAAAAGATTTGTGTTTTAAAGGGGTAGTGTCAGTGCAATTTGTGTATAAAGAGCTGGAAAAGAATGTACAGGTGTCTGTGTAAAGGAAGTGTAAAGTGTGATATATACAGTGTCAGTGCAAGGACAAGAGTGAAATGCTCATGATAATGAGGCTAAAAGAATGGTGCTGGAAAGAGGGGGAATATACAGAGACTTTTGTTCGATAACTGTTAAGTTATGCCTACGTATCCTCTCGTGCAATGAGGAAGTCAGAACACCGTAGTTCGACCCAAAGAGACTGAAAGATGAATTTACTTGTGAACTGCTTACTTGTCTATGCTCAAGTGTATGACCTGTCTGGCTCAGGTGCAAACTGTCTTGCATTAGACGGAAGAAGCAAGTTCTCGTTTGTGAGTGAATGAGATGAGAAAAGAATCCCGAAGGAGACGATTATTGTTTGTTTTTGAGTTTTCAGTCTTTTATTGCTTTTGAAAGTTTGTCATAAGTTAATGAGCTTAAGCCTAAACCAATGGGTTAGTAAGCTCATCACATCTTCCCTCTGATTAGGGGTAATGAGAATACCTTAAGTGTGAAGTCAGATTCTCACACTTAATCACCTTTGGTGTAGAATTAAGATCATTAACCTACTTGTGATTATTTAGATGTTTTTGTGTGGTTTTTGTTTAGTGTTAAGTAATGAGATTAAGCCATAATCAAGGATTAAACAGACTCATTACACCATCCTAATAGAAGGATAATATATGAGAATGTTTAAGCTGAGGAAAGCTCCTCAACTTAATCCATGATTAGGGATTAAACTCATGACAAAACAATCCTTTGATTAAGTGGATTTTAATTAATGGTATGATGATGAAGTGATTTTTAGGGTTTGTAAGACAACTTGAGGGGGACTTGTCCATTAACACTAGGGTTAGTCCTTCTTAACCATTTAAGGAAGAATTAGAACCCTAATGCAAGGCACAAGTTACAAGCTTGATGTCTTGATGATTATTAAGTGAATTGATTGAAGGATTTAAACACATTAAGTGTTTAACACTTAGGATTAAAGTTATACACTCCATCCTAATAGAAGGATGCAGGCATAAGCTTAATCACAAAGCCTTAAAGCCTTTAGGGTTTAGTCCCTGATTATGAGGTGAGAAAAGAAGACTCAATGAGACACAAAGGTAAAATCTAAATGGGGAACTAATCAAAACCCTAATCATTGTCATGCTTGGTTGTTCCTAAGGTTTGTGAGGTTTAACAAGGGAAATCTTCAATGGAACCACCAGGAAGCAGATGAAAGGATCAGGAGAAGCAAAGTAACTTGCTTCATTGAAGAAGACAAGTCACTTGAGGAAAGAAAGTAAAGAAGAAAAAGAATGAGCAAGCTCAATCTCAAGCACAAACAAAAATGCAGCATGGATGCATAAGAGATATGAAAAGAAGTTATGAGAAGTGAAGGCAAATTCACTTCTCAAGATAACTTACCACCTGAAAAGTTAGTGAAAGAAATGCAATGCAATGCAAAATGGGATGAAATGACATGAGTCAAACCAAAACCAGAAGCAAATATGGGATGATAATGATGCTATGAGATGAATCAAACATGAAACAAGACATGGTGATGATCATACAAGCTTATGGATGCAGATGAAACAAATTTGGAACCATGAACATACATGAAATGTTATGAAGTGCAAATGGCATACAACATGGAAAATGCCAGATGCAATGATCAAACATGCTTCTAATATGTCCTAAGATGTTCAATGAACCAAATGGATACACAAAATGCTATGGCAAGTCAAGGTATGAATGCAAATGCAAGATGGATGCATATGGAAGCCCAAATTAGGGTTTATGATCAAAGCAACAAACAAAAACCAAAATCAGAAGCAAACATCAATATAAAAAATTGAAAATGCACTCAAAGGATCCCTAATCCTATACTAACTCACTGCCCAAAGGAGAAGTTCCAACTCTTAACCTAATTCAAGTTATGATTTTCCTAAGTTTTCTAGGGTTTTAGGGTTCCTTAACAAGAAAAATGCCAAACAAATGGGAAATGAAAGATCAAATCATGCCAATTTAATCTCACAAACTACATGCTAAACACAATGCAATGCAAAAAGAATCAAGGTCCAACTCTCAAGGGTTAGGCAGAAATGATTTTTTGAAGTTTGGATCAAAATAATGCATAAAAATGATTTTAATTCCATGAAAAATTCTCAAAATGCATCAAGATCAAAACAGAAATTTGGTTTGAGGGTTGGACAATGTTTCTAAATGGTTTTAAATGTTTCATGAATTTTTTTGTGATTTTTAAATACCTAAAAGTATTTTTAATTAATTAATTCTCATTAATTAATTAAAAATAAACTTTTAAATATTTAAAAATATTTTTTGAATGCAAAAAATAAAAATAAAAATATTTTTGTGTTCTGAAATTTAATAAAAGTTTGTACAAAAAATTTCAGAATTTTTGAATAAGTTTTACTATTTTAAATAAATTGGAGAAAGAAATACAAAATAAATGGAATAAAAATAAAGAAAAAGAAAAGCAATCACAATGGATGGCCAGGATGGATTCTGGGGAAAAGCCAGTTGACTACGCGCGCAAATCAATGGTTCATATTCAAACCTGACTAAACTGAGTTTATGAATTAATTAATTGGATTTTAATTAAGTTAATTGAGATTAGGGCAAAATGGATGCATCTGAGCCACACAAACGCGCGCCAGGTCAACTAAGTCAATGGATCCAACGCATCAGATTCAAACACCAATTAATTACAGGGATTAGGGTTAATGGTTCTCAGGTGGCCGGAGAAGACTTCTGGTCGTCTTCTCCGGCGAACCAAAACCCTAGATCATGATTCAGGCCACCACACTTCAAATTAAACACAACAAAATGATCCTCTAACATCCTAGAACACAAATCATCCCTCAAACAACATTTAAACTTCAAGAATCAGGCAAATCGAAGAAAACATTTTTCACGGGTGAAAATTCAGAGCATCAGTAAATCCTCATTTCTCACTCATTTTCAATTCTAAGCACATCCTCATGACCAGCAAGACATACACAATCAATTTATAACATAAAATGCAAGCTCTGTGAGAAAAAGTTCATGGCCATACCTGAGGTGGAAGCTTCTGGTTCTGGGCTTTCTGGGCTGTTCTTTGATGCAGACTCACTCCAATGATCCCCCTTGTGCTAATGGCAAGCTTGGATGGAGTTTAAACAGGCTATTTTGAGAGGTTCAATTCTGGTGTATCAGAAAATGAGGTCTGTGTATATGATGTTTCAGGCTCTACCAATGGTTGATTCTGGTTCCTTTGAGTGTGTTTGATTTGTTGGTGAAGAGAAATGGGGTGTTTGATGGCTGTGGAAGAGGATTCGAAGAAGGGAAGTTCTTTGACAGTTTTTGTGAAGGCTGTGTTCTGGCTTGTTTCAATGGCCAATGCAATGCTATAACACTCCCACCATGTATGAGTAGCCTGTGGAGCAGGCCAGTAGAGGTGGCTGCTCACTGTTCCATGAGTATGGGAGTTTTGGCAAAAAGTCAATGTGATTGGTACTTGCAGCATGGGCCATGGCAGCAGCTGTCTATGGGCTTGTCTTGCCTCAGCTTGAGTCAAGGATGACCATTATATTGCTTATGAATGACTGCAACATGTGGATCATGAGCTATGCTAGCTTTTGCAACTTGCCCACTTGGTGTTTTCTCATGATTTTGTGCCATGTACATGAGATGATTCTTGCTGAATTTTGATGTATGGAACTTCATTTAGTCATGGCAATGCATAGAAACTAATTGGTGGCCACATAACTCATGGGAAGATGATTTTGCCAAGAATCCCTCTTTGCACTCTTATGGAAAATGCCTTATGGAAATGTGAAAATCAAGGCAAATGAATGAGAATCCCCTTGGGCCAAATCTGATTTTAGGGCATGGGTGATGTTTGTACAAAGGTTAGACATCAATTAGAAGTCACAAATTGCCTTGGTACAAGAATTTGCAAGTTTTTCCATTTGGTGCATAACTTGAATTTTAGTGATTTTTGCCAACTTTGATGAACCATAACTTTTGATCCAAAATGAATTAGGTCATGTTCTTGTACTTTTTGAAAAGGGAAAGATCTATTCTACAACTTTTATGACCAAAGTTTTTCCATTTGAAGCTTTTTTGAATCAAAAAGTAAGGGTTGAAAAAGTTGCATAAAATGACATTTTCATTAAAAGTCAAACTAGCCCAAAAAGTCAACTTTGCAAAAACTTCAAATTCTCCAATTTTGTGAACTTCAAACTTCTTCTATGATCAAATAAAGATTATACACAATCAAAAAGATGAAGAACACCATTTGGTTGGGTCATTGGGGGCCTCAGATGCCCTGATTTTGCACTGACTTGCTTGAAAAGTCAACTCTTGATCAGATGACTTCCCCATGGAATTTCTTCATGAAAATTGATATGCATACTCCCTATACCATATAGAGACCAATAGAAACAAGAATGACCAAAAAAATTGGAGTTATGGCCTCTGAAACCAAAACCCTAATTTTAGGTCAACTGTGCAGTCAAGCCTGGCTCTGCTTCCATACAAATCCCAGTTCTTGTGATTCTTTGGCATTCTTGACTTTGAGAGGGTATAATATGATGTTTGAACACACATGGACCCCTTTGAAGTGATTGGTGGCCTTTGGAGTGGCTCAAGAAGCTCTTGGATTGCTCAGATCACAAACCCTAGATGCAGATGACTTTGAATCTATGCAGTGAATCAAAAATGTGGTATGAGATGATATGATTGTGTTTATGCATATGAAATGATCACAAGCCATGGTGTGAATGGGTGAGGGAAAATTTGGGGTGTTTACACTATTGATTATGGATTTTGTTGTTGTTGTTTATGTTTTAAATTCTCATTTCTATATTACTTCTTTGAATGTGAATTTACTTGCCCTGCCTGCCTTCTGGTGATAGTCTATTATGCCATCCTGTAGATAATCATGGTTAGCTTGGTGCGCGTTAACTCAGAGTTAGTGGGTTTTGTAACGCCTCATATAATAAATACCTAGAATATCATTATACAAGAGTTTATTTTGTACTGGCACCATCATAAGTGCATAATAGTACAAATCACATTCTTGATCAATTCTAAATACAATACAACTATGGTACAAGACATGGAAATTATACTAAAATTAAAATACTAAGATCAATACAATATCCATTATTGTACAAAGATAAAATACACAGCGCAAACTAAATTTATGCTTCTCTTGAAACATCCCGAGCATAGCTCCACTTGTAAATTAAACCTGCAAATAAAACCTTGACAATGAAGAGGAGTTTGGTGAAGATGAAAATGATTGATGAAGAATGGTGATGGTCTAAGCTTCCATGAACTTCTTCCTCTTCTCCTAGGGTTTCCTTTCTCTTATTTCTCTCTTTTTCCTTTCTTTCCTTTTTGTCCTTTTACTAACTTTCTATTTTTTTCTTTTTTTTTTGTAACAAGTGAGGGAAGAAAATGAAATATAAAGTTATATTGTCATTAGTTAGTAAAACTAACTAATGGGTCCAAATTGAGGGTATCCAAAAAGTCTCTGAGTCAAATATTTAATAAAACCTCTGAGTCAGATAATACTAATTAATTAATTTAAGTTCGTCGTTTTCTCTAATTATTTTAAATTGAAACTCTCAAAGCACACCGGAACCCTATTAAACTTAATTAATATTATCCAGAGCATTTATTAAAATACGGGATATTACAGGTTTACTGTGTTAGTTAGAAGTGGAGTCCTGCTTTGTGTCCAATAACATTCGGGATAGGGTTTCGCTTGAGTTGTTCCATTTAAGTTGATTTAAGAAGTTATTTATTTTGTTTATTTACAAATTTAACGATGTTCTGGAACTAAATTATGAAGTTTCTTTTATTTAAAATGAGAAAATATGTTTGTTTTCCGTTGCGGAATTTTTGAACAATGTTTATGATTTATTATGATGTTTATAATTCGTGTTACGGGACAAGACTCAATATGAGGTTTATGAGTAAAAGAGTAAATGTGATACCCTTGTTATGAGGAATCTCTAATAATTTACTAAATATGTATGTTTTTTTTTGTGATGGGGTAGAAAGGGTGTTACAGTCCGAAATCTCAATCCTATCTTTACTGATGTGCTCGAAATCTCACAGAAAGGCTTTGTTGAGAATCTTGAATAACGCATATGTTCCACAAGAGATATCTGTGAATTAGCTTGATATGGTTGTTGCCAATTTAAATGCTAGTCTTAGGTTGGGATTTACAGATTTTGATCTGACTACAGAAGGGCGCAATCACAACAGTGTTCTGCATATTTCAATGGAGTGTAAAGTGGTTGTGCTTTCCCATGTACTCGTTGATACGGGATCTTCATTAAATGTGCTCCCGAAAAAGACCTTGATTAAACTGGAATATGATGGAGTAGTTCAACGGTTCGAAGAAGTCCGTTTTTGGAGAGCTAGAATTACTTATCAAGGTAGGTCCTCATGTTTTCAACACAACCTTCTACGTCATGGATATTCAGCCTGCCTACAGTTGTCTGTTGGGACGTCATTTGATTCATGTGGTTGGGGCGGTATCTTCTACTCTACATCAGAAGATGAAGTTCGTCATGGATGGACAGATCGTCATGGTATGTGGATAGGAAGACATCTTTATTAGCCATCTCTCTTCCTTCAAGTACGTGAGATATACGAGACCCCGTGCCAAGCATTTGAGCCGGTCAAGACTGAAGCAGCGTCATCATCAGCATCCATTTCTAAGGAGAAGAAGAAGGGTGTATCTATTGCATCCTATAAACAAGCTCTTAAAGTGATTGAATCAGAAAATAGTGAGGGCTAGGGCAAGATGATCGGGGTCCCCAAAAAGGAAGATATGTTTGGAATTGGTTACAACCCTGCTCAAGCAACATCAACACAACATGCTAGAGGTCGTAAAGGCCCAATTACTTTCTCTAGTGTTGTATTGGTGGATCGTAGACGTATCTACGCCATTCAAGAGGATGTAATTGATATCAACTATGAAATAGACGAGTAGATCAAGCCGAGTGTCCCAGGAGTGGAGCTCAACAACTGGTCATCTGAAGAGATCATCATTGTTATGTAGTATCAATAGTAATTATCTTGTGTTCTTATTCTTGTGTGAAATATCCACATCTCGCCCAAGGCTTAGTAGCTCATTATAATGGCATCATTATTTCAATATGCAATGTTTAATCATTAATAAAATGGAAGATTTTTGCCTTCATTCATGGTGTTCCCTGTCTTTCATTTTTTATTTTCTTACAATAAATGGAAATGTACATTTTTTTTCATTTTTCATTTTTTCTCACGCTTTTTCTAAGCATGAATCATCATTCATGCAGATGCACCCCACTGGGTATTATCGATGACAATCTTGCTATGACTCGCTATGACTCCGACAATCCGATTTACCAAGCCAACGTGGAAGGTGAAGAAGATTGTGAATTGCCTGAAGAGTTAACCAGGTTGTTAAAGCAAGTGGAGAGGGTGATTCAGCCACATGAATAAGTTATTGAGATCATAAATCTGGGTACGGAAGAGGCAAAGAAAGAGGTTAAGATCGGGGCCACATTAGAAGAATCTGTTAAGAGTCGATTGATTGCCATGCTCCAAGAATATGTTGATATCTTTGCCTGGTCTTACCAAGACATGACAGGGCTTGACACTGATATTGTAGTACACAGGTTGTCGCTCTGAGAAGACTGTCAGCCAATGAAACAGAAATGCATAGAACTCGACCTGATATGGAACTAAAGATCAAGGAAGAGGTTCAAAAACAGATTGACGCTGGATTTTTGGCTATTATGAGTTATCCACCATGGGTTTCCAACATCATGCCGATACCGAAGAAAGATGGTAAAGTTCGGATGTGTGTTTACTACCGATATTTGAATGGAGCTAGTCCCAAGGATGATTTCCTGTTGCCTCACATTGATGTGTTGGTCGACAATATAACTCAATTTTTGGTGTTTCCTTCATGAATGGCTTTTCAATCTACAACCAAATCAAAATGTCGCCATATGATATGGAGAAAACTACATTCATCACCCCTCGGGGAACTTTCTTCTATAAAGTGATGTCGTTCGGTCTTAAGAATGTTGGGTCAACTTACCAATGGGAAATGGTGACTCTCTTTCATGACATGTGTCATACCTCGAAAAATACGATCCTCGCGATGGACGCGGAAAAAACAACAGAATCGCCACCTAATTCTATTTATTCTAATGAGAGAAAAGGAAGATATTGACACAACCTAATAAGGATAAGAAATGGTCAATGAAACCACTAATCTAAGTTCGGGAGTCAGTTACGCAAGAGGAAGGTATTAGCACCCCTCACGTCCGTTGTACTCAACGTGAACCTCTTAGTCTAACTCTACGATTGAATGTTGATTTATGCTATTGTCTTCTTCTTAAAGGGTTTTCTAAGATCTTTGTTTTAAGGGAAATGAATACTTATTATTATTGATTGTTATGGAGAAATGGGTATTTTTTATTAGTGTGCTCGCGAAGGATTAAAATCCTTGTGCCTACGTATTCCCTTGTGCAATGGGAAAGTCAGAGCTTTGTAGTTCGTGCAACTACGGATTGTTGGTGTTTTTTAATGAATGATTATTTAAAACACTCTCTAACTGCTAAGTGTTGGTGTCTGCTCGTGATAGGAGGATGAAGTGCTAGCTTGTCTGCGAGATAGAAAAAGTTTAAACCATGTACGTTTAGAAAAACGGTTTGAACTTGTTTAGTATTTTAAGAACGAAAGGGCGAATGAATCACGTCCCATGAGGCGAGCCTCGGGAATGATTCATTCAATAATTTGTGGAATGCTAGACTCCAAAATTCAGTTCTTTCGTTATTTGATATGTAATAATTAGGTGTCTTAAAAGACAATAGGTTAAATGAACTGCGTCCCGTGGGGCGAGCCTCAGGACCATTTCATTCAAGAATTTCGGGAATGCTAGACTCTAGAACACAGTTCTTTCGTTATTTGATTATATAAAATGATTTGAGTATTTGTGTTGGATTTGAGCGGTTATTCCCATTGATTTATGGTTGATTGTTGAGTGTATTTTAGAGACGAAAGGGCAAATGAAACACGTCTTATGGGGCGAGCCTCAAGAGTGATTCATTCAAGAACCCATGAAATGCTAGACTCCAGAATTCAGTTCTTTCGTTGTTTGATATAAGAGATTTGATAAAATCATATATGTTTTGTATTGTGGTGCATAAAATCGTGCAGATGGCAATCATAAAAATGACCGACTTACATGTGTGTATGGGTAAGTGTTTTAGAAACGATTTTCTTGGCGTTGGACCAAGAGACTTAATTATTTTTGAAACAATTATTCTTAACATGATTGTGTTTATTTTTACTTGACAAATTTATGGTTGAAATGCGAGGATAAATCACACAAGTGTTAGCAAGGTACTCAAGTAATCATAAACTCGATCAAGAATAGAGCACATCAAACCAAATAAGAAAATTGGGGAAGGAAAGCAAAACATAAACCAAATTTAACATGAGTTTTAGACAAGACGTATAAACATGACATAAATTATAAAAAACATGACATAAATTTATTATATAAGGAGAAAATAAATAATAAGAAAAACAAACCATGGACCGAACTGGATTGACAGTCCAGCAAACCACTACCCTTTGGCCCAAATAAATCCCCCACGGCATAAGCAATTGGTAAGAAAAAAGTCATCCAAATGAGATTCAATCCCATTCTTTGGGTATCGTGGTTCAAAGTCATAGAAAACAAGCCAATTAAAAACAAAACAAACAAATGAAAGAGTATTCCTTATGAACCGATGACTAAAAAAACCAAAGCCTTAAAATAAAATAAACAATGAAATCTCTAGCCATTGAAGCTAACACATCACAATTTTTCTTGAACAGGTTTTAGACTTCGTTGGACACATGTTTTCAACATTGGGAAAGCAACAAAGTTATTTTTCTTTAAAGAAATATATTAAAAGGCTATTTTCCTTATCAAAATAAATCACAAAGCCAAAAAGACAAAAAAAACAACAAACCGTTTCAAACAAAACTCAGAACAAGTCTTACACTTTGTTCCCTTCTTTCTGAAAGAAGAAGAAGAGGGACCTTCATAGTGTATCGTTAATCCTACAAAAAAATCACACACTCAACCTTATTTTCCCAAAATTGTGAATCCCTAACCCGTAAATCCCTAAATCAAATGTTCATCAACAATCAAAATCGAGCCATCAACACAACCTCAAAGTTCGATAAAACAAGGAACCAACACCAATAATCAATTATTGAATCAAGCAAGTAATAGCGGAAAGCGCAAAGAGATGGAAATTTTACTGAAAGCGGAAGTCGAAGCCGTAGAGAAACATGTACTCGCTTTTCCTTAGTTCCTGCTTGTTCGAATTTACTTCTTCTATGTCCTTTCAATTATTTTTATTCTCAGTTTCATTTTTCTACGATTGTGTGTTACTTGATTTTGCTGCTTTTGTTCCTAGGGTTTGGTGGCTCCTCTCTCTTTTTGTGAATTTTGGCCCCTTTTATAATGTGAAATTAGGGTTTTCAATTTGAATTGAAAACTTGTTAATTAAGTTTATGTTATCAGCTGTTTTGTTTGGTACTGATGTTGAATCCCTTTCAAATGCAGGTTTTGTTTATAGAGTAAAGTGTTTTCAAATTTTTGTATAAGCAAAGTCGCAGGTTTTTATGGTTATATACTTGCAGGATTTACTTTCGTGTTGCTGTGAACTCGTGGATAGAGGAAGAACAACCTGCGATTCTGCTTTTGCAGCAGCTCTGAGTTTTTTCTTTTTCTATATTTTTCTCTTAAAAAATGTCTGCTAGTGTACTTTGGTGGTCCCTTTGATTTTGTTTGTACTAACTTTGGTAGGACCTGGATGAGTATGACGAATTTGGGACATTTGAAATTAAATGTGAACGTGTTGAATATGTTTGGATGAAATCATACTATAGGATGGGTTTAGTCTTGAGTCAAGTTGAATCTTTATTTTAGGGGTATGCCTTGTGTCGCTCCCGGGATTTTCATCCTAGTACAAACGCGAAAGTGGCGCGGAAAGGTTAGAGTCGCCAGCCAGACATTTTTATCCCGAATGAATGGGAAAGGTAATGTTGCACAAACCTGAGGAAGAAGGAAAGGACAAGGTCCTTCGAACCAAAGATCTGAGTTCGGGAGTCAGTTACGACCTGGGAAGGTATTAGCACCCCAGATCGTCCGCCGTACCCGACGGGATCCACGCTTGCTTGTTTGTTTCAAAGGGTGAGAAGAATAACTGTTGCTGAATAAAACCGCTAACTGGATTGGGAATGAGAAAAGAAACTGGAAAAGAGAATGGAAAGAAAGGGAGAAATGTAGGTGTAGACACCCTAAATTTGCCCTCTGGTTTTCTATCTTTTTCTGGCTTTTCGTTTTGCATTCATACGCATTTTGCATACCATTTGTATAAGCTCCTAAGACATGGGATCAACGCCGTTAGAGGATTAGGGTTTCACGTCATTATTTGCAGATTATCAGAAGAAATCAAGGCTTTGGCTTGCAGCCACCAGTGGTATCGTTCTCTTATGCTTACGTTTGCTAATTTAGGGTTTTATTTCCCTGATTTAGCGGTCTTCAAGAATTTCACGTCCGCAAGGATTATCCACTATGCCTCTGGCCCATCGTCAGGCTATTCTCATCATCTTCAAGTTACAAGGATATTTTTGTCTTCTCAGCATCTCAGGCTATCTTCATTCTCAAAGAACTTTCAAGAAGTATGTCTCGGGTTGAGTTATGGAGGTCATCAAGTTCAATAATCAAGTCAAGATTTATAAGTGGTTCAGATGGTTGTTGTTTCAATTGCGAGTTGTTCTGGACAGTCGTGTTTATTTCATCTGAAGCGTGTGGGAGTTGGTATAATTTTGGTGTCGGATTAAACTCAGGTGTTTTGTGCATCAGTGGCCTTTGATTTAGTTCATGTCCAAATTGACACATACTCGTAATTTCCATATTTTCCTAACCACTTTTCATGTCATAATTCACGACGATTTCACCATGTCCATATTTTCGGTTATCCGAATATCCATTTCTTAGACCATTTTCATTACCCAATTTGTTTCGATTATCCAATAACCATTATCCCTCATAAATCTACTTTCCATTTAATCTGAATCCCATTTCTATCCATCTTCAATTATTTTCTAATCCATTATATAAATATTCATAACCATTTCCTTATCATTTTTATCCATTAACCATTAAATAGTTCAAATTAGGCAAATTTCCTTGTTTTTATCCTTTTCCAATTTTTATTCATTCATATCACATTATTATTATTTTTTTTATTTTTAAAAAAAAAAACTAAATCCATTCATCCAAGCCATAGCTAATCCCAAATCCGTTTCTTGTTTAATTACCTATTCATATTCAATTGCATAAATCCATTTTATTCATTAACCTTGTCCATTGTCCAAATCATTATTTCATAGGCCCATTTCCTTTTATCCTATCATTACAAAAGTCTTTACATAAAAAATACATGTCCAATTCTTTTTTCATTTTTTTATATACAAATAAATCAGCTTCTTGTTAATTCACACAAACACACGCAAAACTCACTCCAAGACTTTTCATCAAGTCTCTTGCAGCCCCACACAAACCTGTACCAACAATTCACACCACATTTCTCACGCATGACCCACTCAAACTTTCAACCTCATAATTTCCCAGCTGCTATCACATGCCCACACGCACACCACCTCACACTTTTCTCATTCTCCTTCAAACCGCAATAACAAACTTCACGCACGCATTCTTTCACTCCCACACGCATTCAGCAATAATGCAATGCTCATTTACAAAAGGCAACACGAAAAAAATCAATAGAAAAAATTTGCAAAATCACAAGCACCACACGCATATCTCACATTCTTCCTCACCTTCAACATAACTCCTTCAGCAATTTCATTCTGCTCACCAACCCACACATAATCACTCTCCTTCTTCACATCACTCAACAACATCACAACCTTCATCCACAAATCTCACCGCAAGCTTACACACTTTTCATCCACCAAACAATTCCATTCTCTTCTTCAATCGAACCTCACACCATCATCCAATCTTCTGAAACATCACCACTACACCAGTCGCAGAACTACAACAAAGCCACCCACCGAACCTTCATCCTACCTCAACAACCAATAACACAGATCCTACAAGTTCATGAAACAAAAATGAAAAGTAGAAGAAGAAGGAAAATCAGAGAGCTCTTGAAGAAGTGAAACAGGAAGAGTCTGAACCTCAATAACAGATCTGAAATACACCGAGTGGAACGAATCACCACGAATCACCACTAGTTGCACCTCACTCTTGCTGCGATTCAACTATTACCTTCCACTTTTAATCACGGCCTTCAACCTCACAACTCATCGGTACCGAAACCAGGATATCGGAGGCGATTGTGAGACCGAGGAGATCGAGACTTTTGCTTTGAATTGGAAGAGAGAGTTGAACCAAGATCAAGAGAAAGAAGAAGAAGTTACCGCGAGGAAGGGGGAGCAATTTCGGCGCGGTGTTGTTGACGATCTTTTCGGCGAGGAGTCTTCAACAGATCGGAGACGCATAGAACCAGAGAGAACCGCGAGTGGGTGTAAACGATGAAGATTCTTTTATTTCAGCGACAACGATGCGAGTCGATGATGCGCAACTTTCCGATGAAGCATGGTGAATGAAGTGCCGCAAGTGGGTTTGAAAGAAGAACATGTTGTTTCGTCAAATTGATGCAGGATACCCCTTTTTCTATTTGTTATTTTTCTGATAATCTTTTATTCTGATTCATTTTATTTTGATATTTTCTATGTTTATTTTTTTAGGATATTGGTTTTGTTGTTAATGTTAAATATGGGCTAGGGCCCATCGATTCTGAGCGCATCACCTTGGCATCACTCCCTCTCCTTGTTACATCTGATTTCACTTCTACACCCCCACTCCCATTGTTGTTTCCAATTCTGGGCTTGAGCCCATTGAATTTTTATCAATCTCCAAATTCCAGCGCTGCATAAACTCCCCCCTGTCTCTTTTATTTTGTTCAGTGTTGTCCATTTTTTTAATAAGTTTTTTTCCAGCATGAGTTAAGTTTATTAATCCATGATTAGAAGTTTATTAGGTTATGGTTAGAGTTTAAATTGATGTCCTTTATTAATAGTTAATTAGTTAGAATTTCATTAATATTAAGTTTTAGTTTAGATTTTATTTTCTTCATTTAATTTAGTTTGATTAAATAGAATTTTATTTGATTTTCAATTAGTTGATTTGATATTTGAAGTTTTATTGTTTTTAGAAGTGTTAGAACTTTTTTAATATAATGTTAATATAACTTTGCGAGCTTTGTTATTTGATTTCAATTTAGTTTGGACTTTAATTTCGATTAATTATTTAAGATTGTGTCTAACCTTGGTTTTAGTTTGTGTTTAAAGTTTTGTAGGATTCTTACTTGATTTTAATGATAGCGGATGCTGCTCGTTGAGGGCCTTGTGGTTTACTATTTTCATAATCCTTCTGGACTGACGGGATCTTTGGAGGCAAATGGTACTTAGGTTTTGATATCATACAGACTGAGTCCTGGCTTTAATTCTTGATTCATTTTGATGAGTGCCTTGGACACGGGACGCGATGTTCGATACTCTGATTTATTTAGACTTGATGACTGATAGCTGTGCTTAACTGCTGGATCTCATTTCTGGTTGAGACTTCTGATAAGTATTCTTGAATTCTTGTGAGCATATTGAAGAGGCAACGGACCTTCTCCGTTAGGTAACACTGAGGCCTGATTTTGCTTATTGCATGTTGTTGCATCTGGAAGTCCTACTGGTGTAGGCTCTGTTTGGGCATCGTCCATCTCCATTCTGCATCTTCATTCTTATTCATCTTCATTTCGCATTCTCATCTCTTTATCTTATTTCTTCTTCCTCATCTTTTCTATTCATTCTCGACTCGAGGTGTGCTTAGGCCACCATGGAGCTTCTCCTTTCTCTTCTTCTTTTCTTCTCCTTCATTAGGATAGTGAGCCTCACTAACCTAGGACCATCCGAGCATGTGAATATTAGGATTAGACTTTTCCCGTTAGTTTTTTACCTTTATGATCCTTTTGGTTCCTCTTCTCTTCTCATCTCATAACTCTTAAAAAACACTTTAATAAGTTTGAAGTGGTGCATTGATCCATAGCCTTATCCCATGAGGTATGCTTGTAGTCTTCCCATCTTGGGATAGTACATGTTTATCTTGTGATGCACAAGTCTGATCAAGGTATATTCTTCATAAAGAAAAAACATAAAAAAACACTTCTTCATCTGTAAATACCAAAAACACTTAATAATTCAACAAGTTAGTGAGCTTATGCCCTAATCTTTGGTTCAAGTTTTGGGGATCTTCTCCTTACTTGAGTGTGCTTGTTCTATTATTCCATCTTGGAATGTAGTGACAAGTGCACATTCCATTGATGAGAGCTTGGGTTCACTTCCTTGTGACACGCTCATAAAAGCTTCTAAAAAACACAAACAAACAACAAGCGTCTTTCCTTCGGGAATTCTTTTCTCATCTCCTTCGCTCCGTACGCGAACTGGCTCCTACTTGTCATCTTGCAAGACGGTAACGCACTCGTCGTCCGAGCCTGCAACACCTGAGCAATGGCATAGGCAGTTCAAGCCTTTAACTCACAAGCGATTTCCCTTTGTTACCCCTAGTTAGGGGAACTACGGCGTCTCTGATCCTCATTATCCCGATGAGGTACGTAGGCAGCGGGGTAGGGCCCGTTCGAGCACAATCTTTATTTTCCCTACATTTTTCTCTTTGTTTTCCTATTTCAGTCCTTTTCCAGTTCCAGTTTCATTTCTTTTGTTGCAGTTTTCATACCCTCACCCTTTGAAACAGTTATTTTCGCAAGCGTGGATCCCGTCGGGTACGGCGGACGATCTGGGTGCTAATACCTTCCCAGGTCGTAACCGACTCCCGAGCCCAGTCTCTTTGGTTCGTAGGACCCGTGTCCTTCCTCTTCTTTTCTTCTGGTTTGTGCAGCATTACCATTCCCTTTCTTCGGGATAAAAATGCCTGGCTGGTGACTCTATTCATTTTCCGCGCCACTTTCGCGTTTGTACCAGGATGGAAATCCGGGGAGCGACAGCAGGGAAAATAAAGAATGTGCTCGAACGGGCCCTACCCCGCTGCCTACGTACCTCATCGGGATAATGAGGATCAGAGTCGACGTAGTTCGCCTAACTAAGGCGGGAACTATTTGTTTGTGTTTTTTATGCTGGAACTGCGTATGTCTATGCTCAGGTGTTGCAGGCTCGTCTGGTACGAGTGCGTTTACCGTCTTGCATGAAAGACAAGTCGTCGCGAGTTCGCATTGTGAGTGAATGAGATGAGAAGAGAAGTTCCCGCAGGATAGTCGCTTGTTATTTGTTTTTGTCTTTTAAAAGAAGTGTTTTTGAATTTTGTTTGTGAACTGTCTTGTACTAAGACCTATCCATCGCGGTGAGTATTTACACCTCGCCCCGAAACAGGACGCGTATAAACACTCCGCAACAAAGTCTCGTGTCGTACAAGATTGTTCGGTTTTTATTAAGTGTTTTATTGCTTTTCTTTTTGAGAAGAGAAAGAATGACTCAAGTTGGAAAAAGGTAAAAACTAAGGGACTAAGACTCAATCCTAATTTTTATTTATTTGCAAAGTGGTCCTAATGGTTAGTGAAGTTTTCTATTCCTAATGGAAACTTGAAAACTACTAGAATTCAACTTACTTCTTAATGAAGTTAAGTTGATTCTAAGAACAAATGGGGGAAGCCTATACAAGTTGTAAAAATTAAATGATAAGGCAAAACAATGAAATTAAACTAAGAAATAAAATTCTAAGCAAAACCATTAAAGGCATGAACTAAAAAATAGTCTATTTTATTTATTCTAATTCTAATGAAAATGGAACTTTAAGCCTAAGTACTAAATCTAAATCAAACCTAATACTTCATTCTAAAACTCAAATTTTACCTAGCCTAAATCTAAATTAAATTCTATGACTAAATTTAAACTAACCTATTTTTTGTACTTTATTTTTTAATGGCCTAAACTAATGGGAATTATGCATAACTAGGCCTAAAACTAATATCCTAAAAAATATTAAAACTTCTAGAAAAATTATGAAAATTAAACTATAGGGTCCTAACACTATCTCTAAAATTGTACTAAGAGGGATCCTAAAAATTTCTATTTTTTCTATGCCTAAAAATTATTTAATTTCAGCTAAGAATTAACTACTAATTCCTAAGGATTACTTCATTGAAACCTAAGATAAAAGGTCCTAAAAAATCCACTAAAAATATCCTAAACACTATTATGAGTCCTCTAATTACAGAAAAAAGAATGGCTCAAAAAAGTTGCTGGAAGTCACAAAAATAAAATGAACAAAATTCAGCACAATTAAAAGAAATTCAATAAAGCTATTTAAATGAAAAATTCAGAATTAGCTCAAAAATAACCAAATTTCAGAAAATAAAAATATCACAAATTTCTAAATTGACTTATTTAACTACTTAATTTTTTTGGGAATTTTCTTAAGCATTTACCTATTTTTTTGAGAATTATTTCTAAATTATATTAACTAAAAAAAAAATCCTAAAGAAATAAAGCAGGGGGTGCCCTCAGTATATTTTTCTAGTTATTTTCATAAACTGGGCTCAGAAATGGGGTACTAATAGGAAAAGAAACAGGCCCAATTTGCAGCCTTGAGAGGGGGAGGTGCAGACAGCAGTTTGTTTCCATGTCTTTTCTATATGGGCCTGACGCAGGGGGTGTTATCAGCAGATTATCCAGGCCCAGTTCGCACAAATCCAAAAAGTCATCCTCTTCCAAATTCTGAAAACAAAATCTAAATGGTGAACTTAATACGTTTTAATGGTGCATTAACCCTTTTAATTCCTCTTAACTACTAATCAATTTCTCTTAATTTCCATCAAATATTCTTAAGATTTTAACCTAATTATTCTATTATAAATTAAATTAAAGCTTAACCTAATTATCATTATAATAAAAGAAACATAATACTAACAGGTTCCAAATTCAAATTGGGGTAAGAAGATACTGAAACCCTAAATCCTCTCTTCTTCTTCCTCTTGACCCCGCCGCCGCCAATCCAGCTTCATCTTCACACTCACCACTCGCCGCAACTCTTTCAACATCCTAATCCTAACGCCGCGCCCTCACCGTCATCAAGCTCAATCCCTCTCGTCCTCCTCCTTGTTCATCGACCGCACCGACGCCATCTCCACCCCACTTTTTCTTCTTCCCGAAACCTCTTCTCCTTTCGCCGCCATCACCGATTCGTGCGAAGACTATGAAACACACCTCACTAATCCTTCTAACATCATCTATCACCTAATCCGAATTTAAACCATCCTAATCTAACCACGAACAAAACCTCCGACCTTCCACCGTAAACCTCAACCCTAATCTAACCTCACTGAAAACTCAAAATCTGAGCTCAAAATCTTGCTCCTAACTTGGTATAGTCGCGGCTCACAAAGAAGGACCACCGGCCAAACAAACACGCGGGCACAAAAGCAAACACATAAACGCGCAAGAAACAATGCGGGAGCAGTTCGTACCTTGCAACTTGGTATGCTGACGATGCTTCGGAGGTGGACGACGGCTCGGAGCTTTCAATGCCGCGAAGCTATTACTTCCCCTTCCAATTGAAGAACGAGGTCGCAAGCGTTCATGAACTGAGTTTATTCCTTTTTTGTTGCTCTCCTTCACCTTGCGTCTGTTTCTATGAAAATGCCGTGGGCAACCGTTCACGCGTCTTCGTCTTCTCACTGCGTATGTTTGATTGCAGGTGATAATGCTAACAAGCTTCACCAATGGAGGGTGAAGCAGAGCAATTGAGGACGAAAAACAATGAGGGAAGGTTGGATAATGAGAGTGGAACTGGATGGTTGTGTCAAAATTACAAAGCAAAAGCTGTGTGGAAGAAAACGAAAATGGAGGAAGAGAAGAAAAAAATGGTGGAAGAAGCTGATTGAATGAGAAGCTATTAATTTATATGAGATTTGGAGAAGATTCCAGAAACTTCAGGTAGATTCAGTTAGAGAATTCGGTTATGCTTCTGTTAATTTTCTGTTATGACTTAGCTGAAAGTTTGTTGCAATTCAATTATTTGTTCAGTTATGAGCTTTGGTGAATTCGGTTATGAATTCGGTTCAGTTTCGGTTAGCTTTTGTTCTGTTATAACTTTCCATTCTGCTTTGATAGCCTTGCCTATAAATAACAAATATTGATTTTTGTGGTTTCCTTTGCAGGCTTGTTTTTTTTTAATATTTGTTGAGGTAACTAACAACTCAGAGAAAGGGAGAGATTTGGAAGGGGCCGGTCTGAATCGACATGAGATTGATGGAGTTTGTTGTTGATTTTGCGGCATCTGAAGTTTGCAACACGACTGTCTCCATTGTTATGAGGTATTGGTATTGAGCCCTTATGTGTTCCTCCTTTGAGAATGAATCTGAATGTGACGGAAGCTCCGTCCTGCTTCACTACCAAGTCCAAACAACGATCACATCGCGAAATTGAAATTCGAAGCAAAGCTGCTATATCAAGGTGACGAACGAACCGCAGCAACTTTCCAGGTATCACACTCAAATCACGTTGTTCATCTATTTTTCTATGCTACTTCTTCTTTTTCTTCTGTGAGTTTACGATTGGTTGTGGATTAAATTATAGTGAGCTGAATTGAACATATTGGTATTGTGGATTCTGCAGGTTGTTGAACTTAACCGTAAGCATCGTGCGATGCATTCTGGATTACAAATTGTTTTGAAGGAGTAATGATTCTTACAGATATTCGTTGCGGTTTCAAATTGGCATGAGCTCTGGTTCCGAATCCATATTGATGAAGGTTGGTGGCATTTGGAGATAGTTGAAGATTAATGAAGACAATTCAGAATGGTGGTAGGATGGAGTTCGCGGAATCCGTGATTGATGAAGGTAGAAGATTCAGGGGAATTTGTTGAATTATGATGACGAAGAGATTGAAGGATGTTGCGGAAAAAATCTAGTGTACAACGTTTTCTTGGTGCAATTTTGTAGAGGGATTTTCTTTGGAATTCTATAAGTTCTCTTCTTATTTTTTCATATATTTCCCTTTGCAGTTGATTCTCTATTTTCCTCAACTTGTATTGCAATTCCACTGTGTCTCTTCCACTGTGAATTCACTTGTGAATGATCTAATAATTTCGCTCATAGGATGAAAAGCAATCAAAGTCCACGCATTTAAATATTGTTTAACGGCAACCCAATAACTTGTAAGCGGTGTAAGATTGAATCTTATTTCAAATGAAATAACATTCCCATAAGTAACCTCATAGAAACTTCTCAAGACAATCCACGAATCCCAATAATAACAATAACAATGTAGCATTTAAAAATTGAATTCCAAACTTCATTTGAGACCCAATTGAACCTTGTCATTATTATTATTATTTTTTCTTTGAAATCCATTTGAACTTGCAACTAAACTTGATCCTTTCCAACATCTTGTATTCAAATCCAAATCTTGAATCCATATTATACTTAAACTCTTCATAAAACTTCAACCACAATTCTAACTCTACATAAGTTTGCATTATGCGACAAGCAAATGAGCGGACCCCAATGTCTTGATTTCTATGTGGATCCATGGCGAGATCTCTCATGCCGCGGCCCAAAATTCTTTTGCCGTAAAACTCTGATTAGCTCTGCAAGCAATGATGGAATTCCTTGCACCCATCTGATAGATATGAACACAAGACCCTAATTCCGTAACCCACGTAGCCAATTCCAGTGAAATAGAAAACCAAAAACCAGTGGAATAAACTGGTTCTTCAGAGGACACTGATCCCATGCCTGAGGAAATCTATGCAAATGTGCAATTATGATTGTTATGATTTAATGGGAAATGCAAATGAATGCGAAACGATATGCCAGTAAAGGGAATAAATATGAGGGCAAATTTTGAGGTATTACAGCTGCCCCTATTCAATCATCTGCGAACCTGAACGAATAATTTCAACAGCTTTTAGACGTTCAAGGTATGGAGTGATTGAATACCCGAATAAAACCTGAAAATTTGCACACTGAGGGTAATGGAAATGCCATTCGCCCATTTATTTATTTATGTATTTTTTTGTTTTTGACCTCTGAATAGGTAGCGGAACATAAGACCAGGTGAAAATATACTAGGAAGAATGCCATCCTCGAACGACAACTCACAAGGGATCCTCGAATCCAATACTAAAACCATCCTGGAATAGAACCACGATAGTATATCGGCCGCAGGCGATAACCATCAACAACAAAGACTGACCTCGGACAGACTTTGCAAATGAGACAAACTGACCTCAGTCAATAAGCTCAAAAAGTGAACTACTATCCTCGAATAATAGCCACACAAAAACAAAAAAACAAGACCAACCGCAGAAGGACTTGAAGAAAAGAATGCCATCCTCGGATGCCAATCCAAAAGATCCTCGGATCTAACACGAAACCATCCTCGAATGGAGACGCAAAGGTATACCAGCCTCGACTGATAACCAAACACAAAGCTGACCTCAGACAGACTTTGCAAAAGAGACAAACTGACCTCGATCAATAAGCTCAAAAAGTGAACTACTATCCTCGAATAATAGCCACAACAACAAGACCAACCGCAGAAGGACTTGAAGAAAAGAAATGTCATCCTCAAATGACAAATCAAAAGATCCTCGGATCTAACACGAAACCATCCTCGAATGGAGACGCAAAGGTATACCAGCCTCGACTGATAACACAAAGACAAAGCTGACCTCAGACAGACTTTGCAAAAGAGACAAACTGACCTCGATCAATAAGCTCAAAAAGTGAACTACTATCCTCGAATAATAGCCACACTAAACAACAAGACCAACCTCGGAAGGACTTGAAGCAAAGAAACGTCATCCTCGAATGACAATCCAAAAGATCCTCGGATCTAACACGAAACCATCCTCGAATGGAGACGCAAAGGTATACCGGCCGCAGGCGGTAACCAAACACAAAGAAAATAGGACAAGGTGGAACGGGATCATTGTACTTAAATGATAACCTGAAACGTGACCGTTGTACTGAAACGGAGACACAAGGAAATGAGATTGTTGTACTAAAACAATACTCAACTGGGGATAACTGTAACACGGTGGGAGAACTGACTTTAGTTAAATGTTGCGGATAGCAAGAGTCGCCACCGACTTTTATTTTATCCAAAAGGAAAGGACATAAAAGAACAGGAAAGACCTTAAAAAGATTTTGAGTTCGGGGGGTAGGTTATGTAAAGGGAAGGTGTTAGCACCCTTTACATCCATGGTTATCCATGGGCTCTTAGTTACTTAGCTCACTTAAAAATGTTTTTGAAAAGGTGAAGTGTGTGAATAGAAATTTTCATAAGAGTTAATAATGATCCATGTACGGATGCGTAAAAACTTGTGTTTGAAAATTGGTTTGAAAGTATAAAGTGTTTGAGAAATTTTTAAGTAGTGAGCAAGTAACTATGAGGTACCTACCCTAAAGTTTAAGTCTTTCTGTTCTTTATCCTTTAAATGGTAAGACTATCCCTATTATTAAGGAATAGGTAGTCATTACCTTGGATGTGAGGGACAAGTGAAGGGACATCTGTTATTTAGGCAACTGTGGGGTGTATAAGCAATTCGAAGGGACTTATCATCTTTATTCGAAAGGGACAAGATCATTACGAAGGCAACATTCGAAGGGACTTGATCTTTTTATCTGTTTAAGGGACTAGATGATGTGAAATGAGGGACTTTGCTTTATACACCCTACTTGACCTTTTGTTTTAAGGCAACCAAGAGGAATACCCTAGGAAGTGCAAGATGGCGATCAAGGATCGACTTACGTGTGTGAGTGTTTATTTTCAAATATTTATCTTTTAAAGTTAATTATCTAAATTAATTTTAATTACAAATAGTTTCCACACCCTATTTACTAACCACGCAGTTAATATGAAAAATAAATGGCAGAAATTAAAAGGCAGAAAATAAAATTCCTACACTATTACATGGCTTAGGGGCAGTTACATAATAATAATAATAGTAATGGCGGAAAATAATAAAAACCAATTATTACAAAGGCGAAGCAGTTACATAATCAGGAAAACAGTGAATGAATAACATAAAAATGAGTGAATAAATTAGAAGAAAAAAAGTTTGCAAACTAGGTTAAGAAAACAATTAGGGTTATGGTTTGAGAAAAAAATTAAGGTTTAAAAAACAATTTAAGGTTTAGGAAAAAATTTTAGGGTAAAAATTATGGCGAAATTTGGATTTTAAGATAAAGATTAAGGCTAAATTTTTAGGGTTTAAAGTTTATGAAAAAAATTAAGATTTAGGTTTAAAATTAAGGTTTAGGGAAAAAATTAAGGTTTATGAAAAAAATATAAGTTTTAAAAAAAAAGGATTTTGTTTTATCTTTTAGAAATTAGTTTAATAATAATAATAAGGAAATTCAAAGAAAATACATAATTTGATGAAAAAAGGAAAAATAAAGTTAGAGATACCAAAAATATTGGGGGTTTGCCCTATTTGCTTCATTGAGTTCTTTGCCACTGGGACACCCACGTTTCTTCATCAAAATGCTCCAAACCTCAGTTCCTTGCCACTAGGTTGTGGGCCTTAGGTCTTTGTCACTAGGGCAATCAGCGCATGCCACACACCATCTTTTTCCTCCCACCTGCCTATTTTTGGTATATACTGTTGGAAGAATAAAAAAAGAAATAAACAGGATCAAATAAAATTGCTGCAGATTTTAAAATAATGAAAAATAAGAAAAGCGATTAAAATAAAATCTAAAAAATATTAAAACGATGCTAAAAATCTAATAAAATCAAATAAAGAACGCACAATTTTTTTTAGATTTTTTTGAGAATATGAAAATAGAAAATAAATCAAATAAAATAGAAAAAAGAGGAATTTGCGATTTTGAGGGTCGAAATCTTTTAGAATTCTATTCTAAAAGAGTATTGTTTGTCGATTTTTTTCTGAACTTCTGGAAAAAATTCGGAGCAAATCGAAACAGTAGTACTTACCTGACTTACCTATCAGCCTGTAATGTTTATCACTACTGCAGCCTTCGAAGTATCGACGAAAACAGATTACAGCAGATTAACCAATAGTTTAGTTCTCCATGGTGCCCTATGATTCCTGCATCGAAACTTAAATCCAACTATCCAAAAACCATCTACACAATCAAACAAACATATTATGTAATCAAAATCAATTAATCATGCGTAAATCATTAAAATTGAAAAAAAAACAAAAGAAAGGCAAGAATATGAATTTGGTTTGTATGATTTGGCATGAATTTGATGATGAGGATGATTGGAATAGGTTCAGGAAACCTCAATGTTGTTGTCCAGAAATCATCTCTATAGCACTCCAACTTAGAAACCGAAATCAAGTTTTTGTATGATTTTTTGAAGTTTTGAGACCAGGTGAGAGGCTGCCAAAATCCTCTCTTTGAAGCTGTTTCATGTTGTATATATAGGAGTGAATGAAATTAGGTTAAGAGCTTTCACAAACTTGTGGATATTTGGACCTTTTAAGATTGAAAAATATTTGGTTTTAAAACTTGAAATATCTTGATCTAGCCTTGCTATTTTGGGATGATTTTCATAACTCTTGTATCAATTAGATCAAAATATCATTTATGACATTCTAGAAGCAAAATAATTTTAAATCTTCACTATTTCATATTTTATTTGAATTTAAAATGATTTTTAATATAAAAAATCATAATAAATAAAAATAAAATAATGAAAATAATGAAAATATTAAGTTAATTTCGTGCATGATGTCTTGGTGTGGATGGGGTCATCATATGGCAAGCCCATTTAGAAGAAATTAGTTTTAGACCTCCATTTTCTTCATAAACCAACCAAAAATTTCCCAACTTTGCAAGGGCACACATCCTTCAATTTTAATGCTATGAGGGTGTTCTTGGACATTTTGGAAAGCTTGAAGAGTCCTCTAACCAACCTCACTGGTTTCATGTCCATATCGTTTACCAATCTCAAGTTATGCCCTTTTGAAGTTGTTGACTTTTTGTTGACTTTCAAAAGGACCTATAATGTCTTAGCTCATACCCTCCAAATGAAGCATTTTTGGGCTTGGCTTGTGAGACACAAAGTTGTAGAGAATTCAATTTCCTTCAAAATGAGCTTTGGATGGAGACTTGGTGATGAAGCATGTGAAAGTTATGGCTGGTCAAAGTTCAGTTGACTTTTCCTAAGGAAACCCTAATTTAGAAACTCCTGATTCTTGATGATCTGAAATCTCCTTGATGAATCATGATCAACCCTTGATCAAATGATGAATTTTACTTCATATACTTGATGTTGGAAAAAAATCATGAAGTTTGACTTTGGTTTGACCACAGTTGACCTCAGTTTGACTTTTTAACTGCTTTGACTGATTTTGACTTATCTGATCATCTGACTGAGCAAACTTTTGAGAAAAGTCTTGAAACTTGACATGGGGGTTCTTACACACATATAAGATGTTATGAAGCTCACTTGAAGTCTTGGAAGTCCATTTAGCCTGATTAAAGTCAAAACCCTAGTTTTGGATGCACTGCTTAGGAGGTGCATTGTCTGAGGGAATTGTCAACTCTTCTGACCAATTGTGAACTTTGTGAACCTTGTGAACCATCATAAAATGTCTTGTGAATCTCATGGGAGGTATTGTGAACCTTGTGAACCTCATAAAGTGACTTGTAGACTTCATGAACCTCATGAAAGGTCTTGAAAGCATTGTGAATCTTGTGAACCTTGTGAACCTCATAAAGTGACTTGTAGACTTCATGAACCTCATGAAAGGTCTTGTAAGTGTTGTGAATCTTGTGAACCTTTTTAGCACACAAAGTCTTGTATTGTGAGGGCAAATTTTTGGGTGCAACAATAACAACAAGACTTGGTAGAAGCATCCACCCTGGGAGATAAAGTTGTATTCTGTGGGGAATATTTCAATCTGATGGGAGATATAACAGGTCTCATGTAATATACCTCAAAACTGGCCCATGCTGGCATGCATATGTTTGAATTTATAGCTTAATGCTCCATGATGATGGAAATGCTACGCTTGGGAGGATGCAAATGTGATGATGATTATGCGAATGACAATGCAAAGAGGTCTCCTAATAAGGAGACTGCAGGTAACCCGGATAACTTGGCTGGGAAGAAACGATGATCACTGCATTGATCTAGTTCATCCTGATGAGGAGGAAACAACTCTGCGGGGAGAGCTGTTAATAATTCACTGGCTCAGAATAGCCGCCACTGCCAAAAATAAATTGGACTTTGAGATTGGAGCGCCAAGACCCTGCTTGAGGCGAACCCTTCTTGAACTCTGATGGGGAAGCGAGGACTTCCTGGGAACCACAGGCGTGACACTGCTGAGGAAGCAATTGCTGGGGAGGCAAACCACTCCTTATACTACTGAGAATTGCCCCTGTCTGAGGGGAGACTTCTGCTTGGGGACGACACCCACTCTCTGCTATCTAGCTGGGAGAAATTTCAACTTACACATGGCTGGGGATGATTGGAAACACCCTGGGAGATACTTGTTTCTGTTCAAACAAAAGGGAATGCCCATCCTGGATGATTGTTGTTAGCTTTGTTAGCAACATCAGTACCTGTACCTGCATGAACATAATCGATAGTACCTGCAACATAGAGAATTAATTTGGGACCGGCTTGCCCCAGGCTCATAGCATGAATCATTGTGTAGGTATCTCTACACCCTTTCAGAGTTATGTTAAATGTTTCCATTCTCCTGCACGAGTTAGAAAGCATTCAAAGGTTCATAACACAATGCAAGTTATCATTTGTTAGACGTTTTCACAATCAATCAATGCAAGATGAAAAAAGTAAAAAAACAAAGAACAAAATAACCCAATTGACTGAAATTGAATTTTTATTGACTTGGAAAGGTGGCCCTGAATAGGCGATACAAAGGAAGCAGTTCCCTGGAATGAGGGAACAACTGAAAAGAAAAAGAAAACTATCCTATTGGCAATGTGAGAAGTGAATCTCATCAAGTCTCAACCCAGTTATGACTCGTATGTCTTCAAGACGCTCCGCTCGCTCTGCCTCTTGAGAAAAAGTAAGTGAACTGATCTTCAACCCTTAGGATAGCCTCAACTGTAGGTAGGTCATGGATCTCGCAGATCGCAGTCGTTCGTGTGAATCCCTCTTTTGCGTGGATCGCCCTTTCAGGTTTTCAATCCACCGGGATACCCTTTTTTGCCTGAGTTGTCCGATATGGCTTTTCAACTCAGTGGGTGTACATTTTTTTTCAAGATTTCCCTAACTTTTGCCCGAGCCTTTTATTCTGTTTTTGGCTCGCCGGGATGCCCATTTTTGCCTGGATTATTATTCTGTTTTTATCCAGTGGGTCCTTTTTACACGAAGTATTTTCTTACTGCATCTGCGTTGACAGGGGATGGAAAGTCTTCTCCGTCCATGGTTGTCAACATTAAGGCTCCGCCTGAGAAAACCTTTTTAACCACGAACGGTCCTTCATAGTTGGGTGTCCACTTGCCCCTGTGATCGTTGAGAGGAGGAAGAATCCTTTTCAGCACTAAATCTCCTGGCATGTACCTCTGTGGTCGCACCTTCTTGTCAAAAGCTTGCTTCATTCGTCGCTGATACAACTGTCCATGGCATACAGCTGCTAGACGCTTCTCTTCAATGAGGCTCAATTGATTATATCTGGATCGGAGCCACTCAGCTTCATCTAGCTTGATGTCCATCATCAACCTCAACGAGGGAATTTCCACTTCGATTGGTAAAACTGCCTCCATACCATGTACTAATGAGAATGGAGTTACCCCAGTTGAAGTGCGTACTGAGGTTCTGTACCCATGTAACGCGAATGGTAACATCTCGTGCCAATCCTTGTACGTCACAACCATCTTTTGAACAATCTTCTTGATGTTTTTATTAGCCGCCTCGACGGCGCCATTCATCTTCGGACGATATGGAGAAGAATTGTGGTGTTCTATTTTGAAATCTCGACACAAGTCAGCCATCATCTTGTTGTTGAGATTAGAACCATTATCAGTAATGATTCTTTCAGGGACTCCATACCGGCAGATGATGTCCCGCTTAATAAATCGGGCGACCACTTGTTTTGTGACATTGGTGTAGGATGCCGCTTCAACCCACTTCGTGAAATAATCAATAGCGACTAGGATGAAACGATGACCATTAGAAGCTGTTGGCTCAATCTTTCCAATCATATCGATGCCCCACATAGCGAACGGCCACGGTGAAGACATGACACTCAACGGATTCGGAGGCACATGGACCTTGTCGGCATAAATTTGACACTTATGGCATTTACGGGAGTATTTACAACAATCAGATTCCATGGTAATCCAATAGTATCCCGATCTCAATAATTTCTTGGCCATGGCATGTCCTCCAGCATGGGTACCAAAGGGGCCTTCGTGAACCTCCTGCATTAACAGGTCTGCCTCGTGTCTGTCCACACATCTGAGCAGCACCATGTCAAAGTTCCGTTTGTACAACACACCATCTTGATTCAAGAAGAAACCTCCTGCCAGTCTTCTAAGAGTTTTCTTATCTTTACTAGATGCCTCAGCCGGGTATTCTTGAGCCTTCAGGAATTGTTTGATGTCGTGGTACCAAGGTTTGTTATCTTCATCATCACCAACGGCAAAGACATAAGCGGGTCTTTCAAGCCGAGAGATCGAAATTCGAGGCACGAAATTATCTCGACAAACTTTAATCATGGATGACAAAGTTGCGAGAGCATCGGCGAACTGGTTTTCGTCTCTGGGAACATAGCTCAGCTTTACTTTGGTAAAGAAGGTTAACAGCCTCCTGACGTAATCTCGGTAAGGAATCAAACGAGCTTGATGAACTAGCCATTTTCCATTGACTTGATTCACCACCAAAGCAGAATCTCCGAAGATCTCAAGGTTCTTGACTCGCAAGTCTATTGCCTCTTCGATCCCCATGATACAAGCTTCATACTCTGCCTCGTTGTTAGTGCACTCAAAGGTCAACCGAGCGGCGAGAGGTGTGTGGACTCCTTCTGGCGAGATAATAACAGCACCTACTCCACTCCCATTCATGTTTACAGCTCCGTCAAACATCAACTTCCATCTGGATTCAGGGTCGGGCCCCTCCTCCGGAAGTGGTTCTTCATGGTCTTTCGATTTGAGGAACATGATGTCCTCATCCGGAAACTCAAACCTCATGGGTTGATAATCATCAATCGGCTGCTGGGCCAAGTATTCTGACAACACACTCCCCTTGATCGCTTTTTGTGAAGTGTATTGTATGTCATACTCCGTTAGTATCATCTGCCAACGGGTCACTCTTCCTGTCAAAGCCGGCTTCTCAAAGATGTATTTCACAGGATCCATCTTGGAAATTAAGAGAGTAGTGTGAGTCAGCATGTACTGTCTTAGTCGGCGAGCAGCCCATGCCAAAGCGCAGCAAGTTTTCTCGAGTAGTGAGTATCGCGTCTCACAATCGGTAAACTTTTTGCTAAGGTAATAAATGGCGTACTCTTTTCGACCAGACTCGTCCTGCTGACCCAGCACGCATCCCATTGATCCTTCAAGCACAGTAAGATACATAATCAGAGGTCTCCCTGGCACTGGAGGCATAAGAATTGGTGGTTCTAGCAAGTACTCTTTGATTCGGTCAAAGGCTTGCTGACAGTCTTCGTTCCATTTAATGGCCTGATTTTTCCTCAGAAGCTTAAAGATGGGCTCGCACGTGGCCGTCAGGTGAGAAATAAACCGTGCAATGTAGTTTAGTCTCCCTAAGAAACCACGCACTTGCTTTTCAGTCTTCGGCTCAGGCATTTCTTGGATGGCTTTCACCTTGGCCGGATCAGCCTCAATTCCTCGTTCACTAACAATGAAACCGAGCAATTTGCCAGAACGAACCCCGAAAGTACACTTATTCGGATTCAACCTAAGTCTGAACTTCCGAAGCCTGTCAAACAATTTTGCTAGGTTAACCAAATGCTCTTCCTCTGTCTGGGACTTTGCTATCATGTCATCGACATAAACCTCAATTTCATGATGGATCATGTTGTGAAACAACGTCACCATTGCCCTTTGATAGGTAGCTCCTGCATTCTTCAAACCGAATGGCATGACCTTGTAACAAAAGGTGCCCCAAGGAGTGATGAAAGTTGTCTTTTCCATGTCCTCGGGAGCCATCTTGATCTGATTGTAGCCTGAGAATCCGTCCATGAAGGAGAACACGGAAAACTGAGCAGTATTATCGACAAGTACATCTATGTGAGGTAGAGGGAAATCGTCTTTGGGGCTAGCCCTATTCAAATCCCTGTAGTCCACACACATTCTGACTTTGCCATCTTTCTTGGGAACCGGCACGATGTTAGCGACCCACGGAGGATAACTGGTCACGGCCAAGAAGCCAGCATCAAACTGTTTTTGCACTTCTTCTTTTATTTTAATAGCCATGTCTGGACGCGTGCGCCTCAACTTATGCTTTACCGGAAGACAACCTTCTCTGAGGGGTAGCTTGTGCACCACGATATCAGTGTCTAAACCCGGCATATCTTGGTAGGACCATGCAAAGACGTCGACATATTCTCGAAGCATAGCAGTCAAGCGAGTCTTGACGGACTCTTCTAAGGCAGCTCCGATCTTGACCTCTTTCTTGTCCTCTTCAGTACCCAGGTTTATTACTTCAACATCTTCCTCGTGCGGCTGAATCATCTTCTCCTCTTGTTTAAGCAGTCTGGCCAATTCTTCGGGTAAATCGCAATCCTCTTCACCTTCCTCGTCGGCTTGATAAATTGGATTGTCGAAGTCATACTTAGCCATAACAGGGTCGTCATTGATAAGATCCGGTGACGAGCACCTGCATGAATGATGATTCATGCAAGGCTTTAGCAACAACTTGATAAAATGAGAAACATTGCCATTTTAAAACTTTTCTTTCTTTTTGAAAAACAAAAGTAAAAACGAAAGACAGAGAACAACATGAATGAATGTGAAACGTCAATTTTATTTATGATTGTGTTGATGAACAAATGAACCCTTACAAAGAGCCACTATGCCCCGGGCAAGACATAGTGCTTTAATACAGGAAAACAGAAACAAAAATCATTACTCTTCAAAAGATGTGACTGAAATGAGTCTTTCTGACGTCCAGTTGCTAAGCTGAGTTCCTGGGACGGCAGGCCTAATCCATTCATCTAAGTCACAGTCACTATCAACAGCTTCATCCTGCACTGCGCTGATATTTCCGTAGTCTACCACTCCCGCACTTGTGAAAGTGATCGGGCTCTGACAACCTTTTGCACTTGCTTCAGACGAAGATCTTCCAGGGTGATAGCCAATCCCGAACATGTCTTTCTTCTCTGGCACTTCGATTGGGCTGCCCCAGCCTTCTCGCACTCCAGATTCTACTAGTTCAAGCGCTTGTTTATACGAGGCTATGGAAACCCCTTTCTTCGGCACTTCAGGAGATGTTGCGACAACGGATGCTTGCTCGGACTTCAAGGGCTCAAAAGCTTGACATGGGGTCTCGACTATTTCGCCATCCATCTCCACATATTTGAATGAGGCTAGATGACTGACGAAGATATCTTCTTCCCCACTGACCGTCACAACTTGACCTTCCCAGACGAACTTTAATTTCTGATGGAGTGTAGACGAAACCGCTCCTGCCGAATGTATCCAGGGTCTTCCAAGTAAACAACTATAGGCTGGCTGGATATCAATCACGTAAAACGTGGTATTGAAGATTTGTGGACCTACCTTGATGGGTAATTCCACCTCTCCAAATACCGATCTCCTTGACCCGTCGAATGCCCGAACTACTAGATCACTGGGCTTTAGCACCACTCCATCATAGTCCAGCTTCATCAATGCCTTCTTAGGCAAGACGTTCAGAGATGATCCAGTATCTACCAGCACATGGGAGAGTACTGCACCCTTACATTCCAGGGAGATATGCAATGCCCGATTGTGAGCACGCCCATCAGAAGTCAAATCCAAATCTGTGAAACCCAATCCATGACTTGCATTAACGCTGGACACCACCGTTTCTAACTGGTTTACAGAAATATCCTGAGGCACGTATGCCTTGTTCAGAATATTTAAAAGGGCCTTCCTGTGAGAGTCCGAACACATGAGTAATGATAAGATGGAGATCTTTGACGGCGTCTACTGCAAATGGTCTACAATCTTATAGTCACTCTTCTTGATGATCCTCAGGAATTCTTCGGCTTCTTTATCAAAGGTGAGATCTGGATCAGTTGATGGAGTTGGATCATTGGCAACTACTGGTTGCTTCCCCCTGGCTCTAGCTTGGGCTTCGGCAGTATCTCTAGGTGGTATCACATTGTTTCTCAGCGTTTCCGACGCAAACAGTCTTCCGCTTCTAGTAAAACCCCCTACTCCAACATTCTCTACTTGAGCTGGGGTTATACTAGTCGTGGCCAACTCTTGCCTCTGGCCGTTGCAATACACTTCGCCACCATAATTCCAAGGAACAACTCTGTCGCTTTGGTACATTATGGGTCCAGCAGTGGTAATAGTTATTGGTGCCGCTCTGGCACGTGAAGGAACTTGGGATGGATCATAAAAGATAGTTACTGTGGATACTTCACTTTCTTTCACAATCTTGTCAAATTGCAGCACTCCTTCGTCAATCATGCCTTGGATTCCGGCCTTCAATCGTTTACAACCGTTGGTAGCTTCAGTACACTCTGAACAATCATCCTCGCATCCGGGGAAAATGCCTTTATTCAACAAACAAACTTTGATAGCAACCAATGAAGTCTGCAAGTCATCTACATCGTCCACCAAATTCAAGTTCTCCCCTTCACCAATTGCACCAACCGTGCCCCTGTGAGGAGGCATGGGATTTTCCAGCACATTAGGAGAGGGAGCAAAATTGATCGCTTTAGAATCCAACAAGTCCTGAACAACATGCTTCAATGCTTTACAATTCTCAGTACTATGGTCAGGAGCTCCAGAATGAAACTCGCATCTAGCATTTAAGTCATAACCTTCAGGAATTTGGCCTGGCTTCGGAGGTTGCAAGGTCCAGAGCTGAATCATTTGAAGCTGTAGGAGATTCTTTAAAAGTTGTGAGTAAGACATCGGTGGAGCTTCAAAATGTCTATCCCTCGGCTTCTGAGGGTAGTACGGACGAGGGGCTCGCGGCTGATACCCCTGTGAGCGTTGCGGCTGTGGAGGCTGGACCTGTTGTTGAACGGGCGGAGTTGAAATAGTGACAGGGGCCACTTGCTGATAATATCCTCGATTAATCATTCCCCTCTGTGTGTATACTGCACCTGTTTCTCCTTCCCTCCTTTTCACAAAAGGCTTCTTGATACCAGACACCGAAGCGCTTCCATTCTGAATTTTCCCCTGTTTGAGCCAGCTTTCAATTCTTTCTCCAGTCAAGATAATGTCCGAGAAACCACTTGAGGAACAACCAGCTCACCTTTCCATGAAATGCCCTGGGAGGGTATTCAGGAAAAGATCGACCATCTCTCTTTCCAATAAAGGTGGTTGCACTCGGGCGGCCACCTCACGCCACCTCTGTGCATAGTCTTTAAAGCTCTCCGAACTCCTCTGTGTCAGGCTTTGAAGCTGAGTACGGCTAGGTGCCATGTCAATGTTGTATTGATATTGTCTGAGGAAGGCCTCTCCCAAATCCTTCCAACTTCTAATAGAGCTCCTTTCCAACTTCATGTACCACTCCAAGGACCTTCCAGAAAGGCTATCCTGGAAATAGTACATCCATAGTTTCTCGTCTCGCGTGTGGGCCGCAATCTTCCTGTAGAAGGCTTGTAGGTGAGTTTTCGGGCAAGAGCTGCCGTTGTATTTATCAAATGCTGGTGGCCTGAACTTGTGTGGAATGACCACCCCAGGTACTAAACCCATGTCTGACACGTCAATTCCTAAAGTGTCTTTGCACTCTAAGGCCTTGACCTTCTCTGCAAGCACCAAGAAGTCATTGAGATTTCCATCACCGCCGAAACCCATATCGTTATTGAAGTACTGGAATTGGTCTTCCTGCCTGTCGTGCACAGGAACATACGTAGCCATAGCTGGATCTGGAACATGAGGTCCACCCTGACCGTTGTTGGTGTTGGGAGGAGCCCCTAGTCCGCCGGAAGTGGTTGCCTGAGCATTAGTATTAGGAGGAGTTAACCCTTGAATTGCATTTCTCAGCTCCTGCTGCCCCTGGGCCATCCCTTGCATCAGGGTCATAAATTCTGCCATCTTGGTACGGACTTCATTGAGTTCTGTCTGCATGGCGTCCATTGCTGTTCTTTGATTACTGCGGGTCGCGTACCGATAAGGGATATTTTGTCGAAGGTATCGAGTCTTGGCGGCCCTCGCAATCTTTGCCTGATGAACACAGATAAATTAGACATCTCGGAGAAAAACCTGCAAAGACAAAGACAAAATGCAAATGATGTGTATGCAATGCAATGTGTTCCTTTTATTCCCAAGTATTTTTCTGTGTCCGGTCCTGGCATCAAGAAGATAAGAATTGGGAAGAAGACCCAAATAATATTCAAGTATAATGACGGTTGTGGAGAATTGGTGCTCATTACCCCGTGTCGGTGCAAATAACGAACAAGAAATCCAGAACAAATCAATCATATAAACTGAAATTTGAAAATACAAAGTCCCCGAAGGGTGCCAATCACAATAACAAAGGTACATCACATATAAGGAATCCCACAACAAGCCTGTGGGTAATCCAAGTACAACAATATGAAATTAAACACTAGGGAACTCTATATCTTTCAATCTCCAGCTAAGGCATTTGACGCTCTGGAACAGCTGAACCACATCTGGATGACCGGGCTCCTGGATGAGCTTCTGAATGAGGAGGTCCCTCGTATCAGAAGAAGCGTGTAACTCCTCGATCTGCTGTAGAAATGCTGCCTCATTCTCCTTGCTTTGACTTGGCTCGGCCTTCGACCTTTTCACATCAGCTTTCAACTTCAAGTCCTCAATCTCCTTTTGAGCTTCCTTCAGTGCTTGCTGGCTTTCTGCTACGTGCTGGAGACGGTCCTTCTCTTGATAATAAGCCTTCCTGAGAAGTTCCTTCTGCCCATCTAAAGAATCCTGAAGGCTTTTGATTTCCTGCTGGTGCTTGGCGTCTAATTCCTTTTGTTTCTTCAAATTTTCGTCCCATTTCTCCTGCCATAAGGTGACAGCTTCATTGGCTTCACTAAGATCTTTCTTCTCTCTTCGGCGCTGGGCCGTCTTGCGAGTCTCCGCTAACCCTTTCTTTCGGAAATAAAGCTCTCTATCTTCAAAGTCCTTTTGCTTGAGACGGACTATCTCCTCGGCTTGTAAAGCTCTATCTTCCAATCGGCGGTTCTGGATCATCAGCTTTTGACAGGAATTAAGAGCCTCTTGATTTTCAACCCTAAGTTGCTTAACCAAGGCTTCTAACTTCTGATATTCCTCCAAAGGCACCGTAGCAGGTGGTGGAGTTGGCACGGAAAAAGGGACTAGAGCAGCTTGAACCTCCTTCTTTATCCAGGCTTCAAATTCAGGAAACATTCGATTGTTGCTCCTCCCCAGACATGTTGTACCCTTCCTCCTAATCATCTTCCAGGACCCTGCAGCTTTTTGGACCAAAGGAAGATTGTCTTTTATCGGAAAATAGAAGGTTTGGAATAATTCAGACTCATCAGGAACCTCCTTGAGCGCATACCCTAACTGTCTTCTTAAGAGGATGGGATTGTAGTTAATACATCCTGATACTCCTAACAAAGGCACATTAGGGTAATTACCACAACTGGTAATGAAATTCTTTCCTTTCAACCTCAAAGTAAACCACCTGATATCTCCAGCAGACAAAGTACTCAGCTTCTGAGCCCAAGTAGAATTAGGATCAGCAAAACTCTCAGTAGTAGGCAAGTGTCTCATAACCCATTTGTAGAATAAAGGAGCACAACATCTAACAAGACCTCCTTGCTTCTTCTCATTCTTGTAATGCACAGAATAATACAAATCACCTAAGAGGGTGGGCACCGGATTCTTCAACACAAACAAATGAATGGCATTCATGTCCACAAATTTGTCCATATCGGCAAATAAAACTATCCCATACACAGATAACGCCAAGATGGCACAAACTGAATCCCACTGCTTCTCCACGGCACGTTCTTCAGCTCTCTTGACCAGAAACTCTAAGGGAAAACCAAGTACTCCTGCTTTGGTGGAAACCAGATTAGAAGACACCTCTGATGGGCTCAAATAAAGAGCCTTAGCAATATCATCGTGAGTTGGTCTTGTCATCTCCGAGTTAAAAGGAAGCTGGTCTTTGATTGAAACTCCCATAATCTCAGCATATTCTTCCAACAAAGGACCCAACTGAAAGTCATGAAATGTGAAACACCTAAGCCGAGGATCATAATACTGCAACAAAGTGTGAATGGCACTCCTCTGAGAACTATCCAAGTTGAACACCAGATCCATAATATCACCATACTTTTCCTTGAAGTAGCCTAAATGACCCGGGGTAATCAGAGACACCAATTGGTTGATCAGGTCCATCTTAATATCGAAGAATTTGTAGTGCACAGTTCTCTTTTTGACGTCTTCCATTCTGAAGCAATAATATGGCCAGGAACCGGGAATAAATGTAGACCCTGAGAATAAAAGAAACACAAATGATTAATGATGATATGATGTTTATGCAAGGCAAGGCATGTGATCAGTGAAGTGTCTGTGATGTGCCAATCATATAATCAGGTGTCGGTGCCAGGTCTCAAAATCCAGATATCACAATAATCATCCCTCTGATCCGGGATCCATAACTTAAGAACAGAAATCCAGATCACAAAACTGAACCAAAGGCAAAGTGGGTATGCTGAAAGTATCAGGGTTCCTGCAAACCTGTAAACCCCTCCCAATCTCACGGGTGTGCTACTCGGGTCAACATCACGGACTCTCAAAGCCGAATAGCAATAATACGTTCACCATTTCCGAGAAATGGCTCATGACCAAATCAGGGAATCGGTTTGGCATTATGTACTACTCAGGGAGGTCTCAGTTGAGTCCGGAAAAAACAAGCATCCCTCACAAGTTTCCAGCTTCAAGCACTGAATCGAGAAACAATAGTACATTCATCCCGAAGGGTACAATACTATCGTCATACGAACAGTTTGCTTTAACTGAATTCCTATGAGAGAACCAGGCCATCCTATGCGAGTTCCCAATGGACCCTCGGATGCGAGTGGGTTTGCCAACAAATGTGGTTTGCCACTGTCATCACTGGAGAGGGTTGTTTCCATTAAGGTTCTCAATGATCGGTCCTCAGCTGCACATAACCATCAAGGTTGTACTCTGAAGTGGGGAAGAACCCCCACACAGAATAGTCCCAAGACAGTCGCAACCTGGGTGTGGAACACATCACCACTCATCATGTAACCATGCGAGCACAACATGTCCACGCTAATCCTATGGTGCACTCAAGCCGGGTAGTTGGCTTATCTCACAGTAACTCCCAACCCACAGAAAAAATGAAAACCAGCACAGCCAGACAGTCCAGTATAATATGATGCATGGAAAATAAAATACTGAAAGCGATAAATAAATGCGATAAAGTAAAGCTGTAAAGTAAAACTGTAAATAAAATAGTAAAGCTAAACTAAAGCACTCAGCATCAAACAGATAAACACCCAAAGAAACAAAACCAAACAGGCGCTAGGATTGACTCTACAAGGGAAACCGGAAGAATCAGGTTAGTCCCCAGCAGAGTCGCCAGCTGTCGCTCCCGGGATTTTCATCCTAGTACAAACGCGAAAGTGGCGCGGAAAGGTTAGAGTCGCCAGCCAGACATTTTTATCCCGAATGAATGGGAAAGGTAATGTTGCACAAACTTGAGGAAGAAGGAAAGGACAAGGTCCTTCGAACCAAAGATCTGAGTTCGGGAGTCAGTTACGACCTGGGAAGGTATTAGCACCCCAGATCGTTCGCCGTACCCGACGGGATCCACGCTTGCTTGTTTGTTTCAAAGGGTGAGAAGAATAACTGCTGCTGAATAAAACCGCTAATTGGATTGGGAATGAGAAAAGAAACTGGAAAAGAGAATGGAAAGAAAGGGAGAAATGTAGGGAAAATAAAGAATGTGCTCGAACGGGCCCTACCCCGCTGCCTACGTACCTCATCGGGATAATGAGGATCAGAGTCGACGTAGTTCGCCTAACTAAGGCGGGAACTATTTGTTTGTGTTTTTTATGCTGGAACTGCGTATGTCTATGCTCAGGTGTTGCAGGCTCGTCTGGTACGAGTGCGTTTACCGTCTTGCATGAAAGACAAGTCGTCGCGAGTTCGCGTTGTGAGTGAATGAGATGAGAAGAGAAGTTCCCGCAGGATAGTCGCTTGTTATTTGTTTTTGTCTTTTAAAAGAAGTGTTTTTGAATTTTGTTTGTGAACTGTCTTGTACTAAGACCTATCCATCGCGGTGAGTATTTACACCTCGCCCCGAAACAGGACGCGTATAAACACTCCGCAACAAAGTCTCGTGTCGTACAAGATTGTTCGGTTTTTATTAAGTGTTTTATTGCTTTTCTTTTTGAGAAGAGAAAGAATGACTCAAGTTGGAAAAAGGTAAAAACTAAGGGACTAAGACTCAATCCTAATTTTTATTTATTTGCAAAGTGGTCCTAATGGTTAGTGAAGTTTTCTATTCCTAATGGAAACTTGAAAACTACTAGAATTCAACTTACTTCTTAATGAAGTTAAGTTGATTCTAAGAACAAATGGGGGAAGCCTATACAAGTTGTAAAAATTAAATGATAAGGCAAAACAATGAAATTAAACTAAGAAATAAAATTCTAAGCAAAACCATTAAAGGTATGAACTAAAAAATAGTCTATTTTATTTATTCTAATTCTAATGAAAATGGAACTTTAAGCCTAAGTACTAAATCTAAATCAAACCTAATACTTCATTCTAAAACTCAAATTTTACCTAGCCTAAATCTAAATTAAATTCTATGACTAAATTTAAACTAACCTATTTTTTGTACTTTATTTTTTAATGGCCTAAACTAATGGGAATTATGCATAACTAGGCCTAAAACTAATATCCTAAAAAATATTAAAACTTCTAGAAAAATTATGAAAATTAAACTATAGGGTCCTAACACTATCTCTAAAATTGTACTAAGAGGGATCCTAAAAATTTCTATTTTTTCTATGCCTAAAAATTATTTAATTTCAGCTAAGAATTAACTACTAATTCCTAAGGATTACTTCATTGAAACCTAAGATAAAAGGTCCTAAAAAATCCACTAAAAATATCCTAAACACTATTATGAGTCCTCTAATTACAGAAAAAAGAATGGCTCAAAAAAGTTGCTGGAAGTCACAAAAATAAAATGAACAAAATTCAGCACAATTAAAAGAAATTCAATAAAGCTATTTAAATGAAAAATTCAGAATTAGCTCAAAAATAACCAAATTTCAGAAAATAAAAATATCACAAATTTCTAAATTGACTTATTTAACTACTTAATTTTTTTGGGAATTTTCTTAAGCATTTACCTATTTTTTTGAGAATTATTTCTAAATTATATTAACTAAAAAAAAATCCTAAAGAAATAAAGCAGGGGGTGCCCTCAGTATATTTTTCTAGTTATTTTCATAAACTGGGCTCAGAAATGGGGTACTAATAGGAAAAGAAACAGGCCCAATTTGCAGCCTTGAGAGGGGGAGGTGCAGACAGCAGTTTGTTTCCATGTCTTTTCTATATGGGCCTGACGCAGGGGGTGTTATCAGCAGATTATCCAGGCCCAGTTCGCACAAATCCAAAAAGTCATCCTCTTCCAAATTCTGAAAACAAAATCTAAATGGTGAACTTAATACGTTTTAATGGTGCATTAACCCTTTTAATTCCTCTTAACTACTAATCAATTTCTCTTAATTTCCATCAAATATTCTTAAGATTTTAACCTAATTATTCTATTATAAATTAAATTAAAGCTTAACCTAATTATCATTATAATAAAAGAAACATAATACTAACAGGTTCCAAATTCAAATTGGGGTAAGAAGATACTGAAACCCTAAATCCTCTCTTCTTCTTCCTCTTGACCCCGCCGCCGCCAATCCAGCTTCATCTTCACACTCACCACTCGCCGCAACTCTTTCAACATCCTAATCCTAACGCCGCGCCCTCACCGTCATCAAGCTCAATCCCTCTCGTCCTCCTCCTTGTTCATCGACCGCACCGACGCCATCTCCACCCCACTTTTTCTTCTTCCCGAAACCTCTTCTCCTTTCGCCGCCATCACCGATTCGTGCGAAGACTATGAAACACACCTCACTAATCCTTCTAACATCATCTATCACCTAATCCGAATTTAAACCATCCTAATCTAACCACGAACAAAACCTCCGACCTTCCACCGTAAACCTCAACCCTAATCTAACCTCACTGAAAACTCAAAATCCGAGCTCAAAATCTTGCTCCTAACTTGGTATAGTCGCGGCTCACAAAGAAGGACCACCGGCCAAACAAACACGCCGGCACAAAAGCAAACACATAAACGCGCAAGAAACAATGCGGGAGCAGTTCGTACCTTGCAACTTGGTATGCTGACGATGCTTCGGAGGTGGACGACGGCTCGGAGCTTTCAATGCCGCGAAGCTATTACTTCCCCTTCCAATTGAAGAACGAGGTCGCAAGCGTTCATGAACTGAGTTTATTCCTTTTTTGTTGCTCTCCTTCACCTTGCGTCTGTTTCTATGAAAATGCCGTGGGCAACCGTTCACGCGTCTTCGTCTTCTCACTACGTATGTTTGATTGCAGGTGATAATGCTAACAAGCTTCACCAATGGAGGGTGAAGCAGAGCAATTGAGGACGAAAAACAATGAGGGAAGGTTGGATAATGAGAGTGGAACTGGATGGTTGTGTCAAAATTACAAAGCAAAAGCTGTGTGGAAGAAAACGAAAATGGAGGAAGAGAAGAAAAAAATGGTGGAAGAAGCTGATTGAATGAGAAGCTATTAATTTATATGAGATTTGGAGAAGATTCCAGAAACTTCAGGTAGATTCAGTTAGAGAATTCGGTTATGCTTCTGTTAATTTTCTGTTATGACTTAGCTGAAAGTTTGTTGCAATTCAATTATTTGTTCAGTTATGAGCTTTGGTGAATTCGGTTATGAATTCGGTTCAGTTTCGGTTAGCTTTTGTTCTGTTATAACTTTCCATTCTGCTTTGATAGCCTTGCCTATAAATAACAAATATTGATTTTTGTGGTTTCCTTTGCAGGCTTGTTTTTTTTTAATATTTGTTGAGGTAACTAACAACTCAGAGAAAGGGAGAGATTTGGAAGGGGCCGGTCTGAATCGACATGAGATTGATGGAGTTTGTTGTTGATTTTGCGGCATCTGAAGTTTGCAACACGACTGTCTCCATTGTTATGAGGTATTGGTATTGAGCCCTTATGTGTTCCTCCTTTGAGAATGAATCTGAATGTGACGGAAGCTTCGTCCTGCTTCACTACCAAGTCCAAACAACGATCACATCGCGAAATTGAAATTCGAAGCAAAGCTGTTATATCAAGGTGACGAACGAACCGCAGCAACTTTCCAGGTATCACACTCAAATCACGTTGTTCATCTATTTTTCTATGCTACTTCTTCTTTTTCTTCTGTGAGTTTACGATTGGTTGTGGATTAAATTATAGTGAGCTGAATTGAACATATTGGTATTGTGGATTCTGCAGGTTGTTGAACTTAACCGTAAGCATCGTGCGATGCATTCTGGATTACAAATTGTTTTGAAGGAGTAATGATTCTTACAGATATTCGTTGCGGTTTCAAATTGGCATGAGCTCTGGTTCCGAATCCATATTGATGAAGGTTGGTGGCATTTGGAGATAGTTGAAGATTAATGAAGACAATTCAGAATGGTGGTAGGATGGAGTTCGCGGACTCCGTGATTGATGAAGGTAGAAGATTCAGGGGAATTTGTTGAATTATGATGACGAAGAGATTGAAGGATGTTGCAGAAAAAATCTAGTGTACAACGTTTTCTTGGTGCAATTTTGTAGAGGGATTTTCTTTGGAATTCTATAAGTTCTCTTCTTATTTTTTCATATATTTCCCTTTGCAGTTGATTCTCTATTTTCCTCAACTTGTATTGCAATTCCACTGTGTCTCTTCCACTGTGAATTCACTTGTGAATGATCTAATAATTTCGCTCATAGGATGAAAAGCAATCAAAGTCCACGCATTTAAATATTGTTTAACGGCAACCCAATAACTTGTAAGCGGTGTAAGATTGAATCTTATTTCAAATGAAATAACATTCCCATAAGTAACCTCATAGAAACTTCTCAAGACAATCCACGAATCCCAATAATAACAATAACAATGTAGCATTTAAAAATTGAATTCCAAACTTCATTTGAGACCCAATTGAACCTTGTCATTATTATTATTATTTTTTCTTTGAAATCCATTTGAACTTGCAACTAAACTTGATCCTTTCCAACATCTTGTATTCAAATCCAAATCTTGAATCCATATTATACTTAAACTCTTCATAAAACTTCAACCACAATTCTAACTCTACATAAGTTTGCATTATGCGACAAGCAAATGAGCGGACCCCAATGTCTTGATTTCTATGTGGATCCATGGCGAGATCTCTCATGCTGCGGCCCAAAATTCTTTTGCCGTAAAACTCTGATTAGCTCTGCAAGCAATGATGGAATTCCTTGCACCCATCTGATAGATATGAACACAAGACCCTAATTCCGTAACCCACGTAGCCAATTCCAGTGAAATAGAAAACCAAAAACCAGTGGAATAAACTGGTTCTTCAGAGGACACTGATCCCATGCCTGAGGAAATCTATGCAAATGTGCAATTATGATTGTTATGATTTAATGGGAAATGCAAATGAATGCGAAACGATATGCCAGTAAAGGGAATAAATATGAGGGCAAATTTTGAGGTATTACACCTTGGTTATTTTTTGAACACTTTGACCGATATGCATAGTAACATGTCCTATGATGTGCCTTGGGTATCATGCTAACCACCCTTTTTTTATGTATGTACTCATTGGAGCATCACTTAGCTTAAGGATTTGAAGGTTACGGTAACTCAATTAAGGGCACTCCTAACATAACCAAACACAAATTAGTGTGATCTCGACGGTGAAGAAAATTGATGAGAAAAGCAAGACCAAGGTTGATACGTGTGATGAGCAAGATTACCTTCGGCTGAAATTATGGAGTGATGGAATAGCATATGGTATTGGAGGCTTCGAAATGTGACTGTGGGAACCGTGTTTTAGATTGGATGTATGATTTCCCTCATGTAATCCTCTTGAAATAAATTGTAGATTGATGTTCTTTCAACTTGAATATCTTTTCCTCTGACCCAAAAGAGACATTATACTTACATTGAAATGGTGTTTTTGGACTTGATTTTGCACATATGGACCAAATACTTGGTTGAGATCAATGACTATTCAAAACTTAAGAATTGACCTCAAAGCTTAATGGGCACTCATTGATATCCTTTTTTGTAACATTTCACTTATCACTTTGATTTAAGTTTAAAGTCTATATCCCAATTGTTCATCACTTGATTACTATTAGTGGGTTGTAAGGATGCCTTATGTAACTTGGATTTTGAATGAGTTTGAAACTTTGAGTTGGACCTTAAAATTGAATGTAAGATCTTGAACCCCATTTAATTTTTCATGGATTGTGAATGTATCTTGTATATAAAAAAAATTTAATGAAATTAAATTTTTGATGAAGATGGGAATAGGAATTGAAACTCCAAAAATGGAACTTAGGATAGAATTAAAATGGGAATTTAAATTTAGAATTTTAAACCTTGAATATGATTTGAAATGTGACTTGAAACTTAAAGGAAAATTGGAATTTGGACATTGGACATTGGACATTGGAATTAAATTTGAAGTGACAAAGAACATTAGGAATTGAAAATTGAATTTGGAAAAGAAGTTGAAAACTATGGTATTAAGCTTGGAACAAAATTTCAAAAGAAATCGAAATGGAAATTGAAAACTCGAAATTGAATTGCAACTTGAAAAGAAATTGAAATGGAGATAAACTTAGGGTAGAAACTTTGAGCATGACATGGAAGCTTGAAGGGGAATTTGGAAATTAACTAGAACTAAAAAGAAAAATAAAAAATAAAACATGGAATTTGAAATGGAACTTTGAAGTATAGTTTTGGCGCTTGAAAATCGACAAGAATAGATGCAACCAACTCCAGTTGAAGACAAAAAACTCATCCTAACAAAACAAAGATTCGGAGTCCACATCTAAGTTGAAAACCAATCTTCGGAATTCATCTTTTCCTTCGAATCCAAGTAATAACCAAGACTTCCTTCATAAGAAATCATTTAAGCAATATACCAATAATTCTCATTGAGGCACCTCAAATAAAACCCCAAGTGACTTGAGATCTCGAATAATCCATGATTTAAACTTGAAGAAACTTAATCCAAATCATGAGACCATTTCTCTAATCTGAGCTTCCAAGCATAAAAAAACCTAATTTCTCGAACCAAAAGACCAGATCTCTAATACTTGATATAACACCAACAAAATCCTTCCTGTCATTCTTGTAAAACTTCAGAATACCTGGTATGCACTTCAGTATGCTTATGATGAGATGAATGCATGTCATGAAAATGTTAGGGGTAAAATTTGGTGTGTGACAAGTGCTCCTATTTAAATAACTTTACCAGATGGCATGAGTGATGGAAGACACTCATAAGACCATGATGAAAGGTATTTAAATACAGAAATAACTGAAAATTTTGCCCCTAAATGCAATGTTATGTTGGACTACAAACTATATAACTCTTTTAATTTTATGCAATGAAAGATGAATATGATGCGACACATTGACAAACAAAGGGTAAAGACTCACTGGGGATGACACAAACTAGGGATAAAGAAACGGAGACGAAAAATATTCAAAGTGATAAATCAACAGGTTCAAGTGTAACTGCTGACACTAAGAATAAAAAAAGACGAGAAACAAAAGGAAACCCAAAGCGTTGGTTCAACGAACAAACTTAAATTATGGATGGCAAGAAAATATCAAAGTAAAAGCACAGTGGCTCGATGCGACCAACTGACGCCAGGAATAGAAAGACCCGAAAATAATCGAAGTGGTAAATCAACGGCTCTATGCGATCAGTTGACATTGAGAAATAAAACAAACAACATATTTATAGTGAATGTGTAGTGGCTCTGTGCGACCAGTTGACACTAAGAATAAAGATAACAAACTATCCAAAGTGAATGCGCAACAGCTCTATGCGACTAGCTGACACTAGGAATACAAGTAGGGTAAGATAAAAACATCCAAAGCGATGGGTTAGCAGGTTCAAGTGTGACTGCTAAAACTAAGGATATAAAGAATATTCAAGGTGAATGCGCAACGGGCTCAAGACCGGTTGACACCAAGAATAAATAGGATATTCAAAGTGAATGTGCAACAGCTTGATATGACCAGCTGACACTATGAATAACACCAATAAAAAAAATCGAAGTGAATGTGCAGCGGCTCTATGCGATCAACTGACACTACGAATGAAATCAACATAATATTCAAAGTGAATGCGTAGCGGCACAAGGCGACCAACTGACACTAAGAATAACAAGATATACATTCAAAGTGAATGCGCAACAGGTTCAGACCAGTTGACACTGAGAATGGCAACAAAAACTTATTCAAAGTGAATGCATAGTGGCACAAGGCGACCAACTGACACTAAGAATAAAAAGATATACATTCAAATTGAATGTGCAACGGGTTCAGACCAGTTGACACTAAGAATGGCAACAAAAACTTATTCAAAGTGAAAGTGCAACAGGTCCTTGACCAGTTGACACTACGAATAGAAACCAAGATACACTCAAAGTAAATGCGCAACGGGTTCCAAACCGGTTGACACTAAGAGTAAGAATAACAAGAAATATTCAAAGTATCTGAAGTGATAAATCTACAGGTTCAAGTGTAACTGTTGACACTGAAGATAAAGAAGACAAACATAGTGATTTGGAAGCGGCTCTAGGCGACCAACTGATACTGGGGGTGGAATGTAAAGTATTCGAAGATAGATCAACGACTCTAAGTGACCGATTGATACTAAGAATAAAGGTGAGAAATGTTGGAGTTTTCAATAAGATAAAACGTCCAACCTCTGGAAATTCCTTAAATGAGGAGTTCAAAGAAGACCTTCAGGAACCGTTAGGAAAACACGAGTATGTGCCAAATTAAATGGACTTAAACCATAAATAAAGGGTTTTACAACCAGCTCAACAGATTCGTGCCAACGACAATTGGACCTTAATGAGATATCGGTAGTAATAAAGGCAAATACCAACAACAAATGGATTTCTACAGGGAATACAAGTGTTACTGGAGGGAAGACTTTGGTTAACCAAGCTTCGGGTACCAACATCAATGAATTTCAAAATCAAGGCCAATAGTACTCGGACTTGGAGTCAGATAGACGAAAACCGGGGAAGATAATTGCTAATGTCAAATGTGTATGATTGAGCATGATGCAAGTGATCATGATATGCAAATGTTGACTCTGAAGAGACAAAGAGTTTTGACAAGACTCAAAGGAGAATAGGATCTCAACGCCAATACATAGACAAGCAATATGAAAAATGCTGGGGAGATGTCTTCGAACTTGGAACTAAATGCTTAGTCCAAGGATCCACCCAAGAGTGCTACCAGTTTTGATCCTCTATGGGGATTTCTGTAATAATGGCTTAAGAGTGTTGCTGCAAACTAGAGGTTTTTTGGGAAGACAAAAGATTTTTTAATCTTTCCAAAGTCAAAGAAACTTGTAAGTTTTTGAATATGTTTTCAAAAAAACAATTTCATTTTTTTTCATTTTCAGAGTTAAATTGTAATCAAGTGATGACATTTTGCATAACAAAAGAAAATAAGAAGCGGAATGACGAAATTTATAGGAAAAGGTTGTATTTCATTCAAGAATGGTAGCTTGCCAATGACAAAAGCTCCATGGAAAATTACAATTTGAAAATGGCAATGGTGAAAGGTCTACATTGAATCCAACGACCACTACAATCCCTAATAACTAAGACTGCCCAACACCTTGCTTCTGACAAGAGCAACTGGATTGGTCTTCAATTATGATTCTTCAGTAATGGTAAACACTATTTTATACAGTCAAATGCCTTTGTCCCTAACTTTTTCCTAGATCGCCCTTTCGGGTTTTCAATCCACCGGGACGCTCTTTTTTGCCTAAACCGCCCTTTCGGGTTTTCAACTAGGCAAGCTTTCATTTTTTTTATTTTTATCCCTAACTTTTGCCTGGATCTCCTTCATTGGTTTTGATCTACCGGATACCCATTTTTTCCTAGATCTCCATTTCTGGTTTTCGACCTAGCGGGCTTTATTTAAGCATAATATATTTTGACTGCATCAAAATTCACCAGGTGTGTAGGTTGTTCGCCATCCAAAGTTGTGAGGATTAAGGAACCTTCGGAGAATGCCACTTTCACAACATATGGACCTTCATAGTTAGGAATCCACTTTCCACGCATATCTTTGTGGAATGGAAAGATTTTCTTGAGTACAAGGTCCCCTTCTTTGAATTCACGAAGAAAAACTTTCTTGTCAAATGCCCTCTTGATGTGCTTTTGGTACAACTGTCCATGGCACATGGCGGTCATTCTCTTTTCATCAATGAGGTTCAGTTGGTCATACCTGTTCTGGACCCATACAACTTCTTCCAGCTTGGTTTCCATCAAGAATCTCAAAGATGGTATATCTACTTCAATTGGGAGAATTGCATCCATCCCATACACTAGAGAAAAAGGGGTTGCCCCTGTTGAAGTGCAAACTGATGTTCTGTATCCGTGCAAAGAAAACGGTATCATCTCGTGCCAATCTTTGTAAGTCTTCACCATCTTCTGCAAGATCTTTTTGATGTTCTTGTTTGCAGCTTCAACAGCTCCATTCATCTTCGGACGATATGGAGAAGAGTTGTGATGTTCAATCTTGAATGTTTCACACAAATATTTCATTGTCTTGTTGTTCAAATTAGTCCCATTACCTGTAATGATTTGGCTTGGAACTCCATAACGGAAGATAATTTGGTTCTTGATGAAGCGGGCAACCACTTGTTTTATCACGTTGGCGTAGGAAGCCGCTTCTACCCATTTGGAAAAGTAATTGATTGTGACCAAGATGAACCGATGACCATTGGTAACTTTAGGCTCAATTTCCCCTATCATGTCAATGTGCCACATTGAGAAAGGCCATGGCGATGATAGAACATTCAATAAGGTCAGAGGTACGTGTACCTTGTCGGCATAAATTTGACATTTGTGACACTTTCTGGCATAGTTGAAACAATCTAATTCCTTGATCAACCAGAAGTAACCAGCCCTCAAAATCTTCCTAGACATGGCATGTCCATTGGCATGGGTCCCAAATGATCCTTCATAAATCTCCTTGATCAATAAGTCTGCTTCGCGCTTGTCCATACATCTGAGCAGGACCATATCATGATTTCTCTTGTAAAGTACATTGTTTCTAAGGAAAAAATTGGACGCCAATCTTCTAAGAGTCTTCTTGTCTAAGGCTGTAGCATCCACTAGGTATTCTTGATTTTGCAAGTAGTTCTTAATGTCATAGAACCACGATTTCTCATCATTTTCTTCTTCAACCAGAAGATAGTGGGCTGGTGTAGTTCTTCGCTCAATTGTAATGAGTGGAGCTTCATTAAGAAATCTAACTTGAAAACTGGAGGATAACATAGCCAATGCGTCTACTATTTGATTCTATGACCTTGGAACATGGTGAAAAGTGACTTCATTAAAGTATTTTATCAACTCCACAATAAGGGCGTGGTACGAGATCAACTTCTCATCACGAGTTTCCCATTCACCTTTGACTTGGTAGATCACAAAAGTTGAGTCTCCATATACTTCAAGGATCTTGATTCTGGTATTAATTACAGCTTCAATACCCAAGACACATACTTCATACTCTGCGATGTTGTTTGTACATTCAAAACATAATCTAGCTGTGAAAGGAGTGTAACCACCACCAGGATTCATCAAAACAGCTCCCACACCATGCCCCATGTAATTGGAGGAACTATCAAACATTATCTTCCAATGAGAACCTGGCTCGGGACCTTCATCTGGACCTGGAACTTCACAGTCCTTTATCAACATAATATCCTCGTCTGGGAAATCAAATTTCAAAGGTTCATAATCCTCAACAGGTTGATCAACAAGATAATCAGACAAAACACTTTCTTTGATAGACTTATGGGTTACATATTTAATGCCATATTTAGATAACAACATGTGCCAACAGGCGAGTCTTTCGGTCAAAGCAGGCTTCTCAAAAATATACTTTATCGGGTCCATTTTCGAGATCAAGAAAGTAGTGTGACAAATCATATACTTCCTGAGGCGTCTGGCAGCCCATCCTAAAGCACAACTAGTCTTCTCTAAAAGTGAATATCTGCTTTCACAGTCTGTAAACTTCTTACTTAAGTAATAAATGGCATGTTCTTTGCGACCAGTTTCATCCTGTTGGCCTAATACACAACCCATAGATCCTTCTAGTACAATCAAATACATGAAGAGGGGCTTCCCTGGAGTAGGTGGGATCAAGATAGGAGGTTCCTATAAATAACCCTTAATCTTCTCAAAAGCCTGTTGACAGTCGGAATTCCATTCAATTGCTTGATCCTTTCGGAGCAACTTGAATATAGGCTAACATGTAGCTATCATGTTGGAGATAAATCTGGAGATGTAGTTCAATCTTCTAATAAAACCTTTGACTTGCTTTTCTATTTTTGGAGATGGCATCTCTTGAATTGCTCCGACCTTGTCCAGATCCACTTCAATTCCTTGCTGACTAACAATAAAACCAAGTAGTTTCCTTGATCGTACACCAAAGGTACACTTAGCTGGATTCAAACGCAATTGGAACTTTCTGAGGCGCTCAAATAACTTCAATAGATGATTCAAATGATCCTCCTCACTCTGTGATTTAGTAATCATATCATCCATGTAAACTTCTATCTCTTTATGCATCGTATCATGGAAAAGGGTGAGCATTCCCTCTGATAGGTGGCACCAGCATTTCTGAGACCAAATGGCATAACCTTGTAATAATAAATGCCCTATGGTGAGATGAAAGTGGTCTTTTCCTTATCATCAGGATCCATCTTGATCTGTTTGTATCCTGAAAACTCATCCATGAAGGAGAAAACATCAAACTTGTTAGTGTTGTCAACCAAAGTATCAATATGCAGAAGAGGGAAATCATCCTTTGGATTGACTTTGTTCAAATCCCTTAGTCCACGCACATTCTGACCTTGCGATCCTTTTTGGGGACTAGCACGATGTTCGCTACCCACTCAGGGTACTTTTCAACTGCGAGGAATCCAACATCAAACTGTCTTTTGACCTTTTCTCGAATCTTCAAAGCCATGTCTGGTCTTGTTCTTTAGAGCTTTTGCTTTACTGGAGGACAATCTGGTCGAAGAGGCAACTTATGGATGACTATGTCTGTGTCTAAGTCGGGCATATCCGGATACAACCATGCAAACACATCTACATGCTCTTTAAGAAGCTTGACCAGTCTTTCTCTAACATCTGCCCCAAGTGTTGTACCAATCTTAACCTCTTTCTTGTCTTCATCGGTGCCAAGGTTGATGGTCTCTACCTGCTCTTTATGAAGCTGAAGATCTATATACTTATACTCAACCAATCTTGCCAGTTCCTTGGGAACATCACAATCTTCCTCACTTTCATCTTCCACTTGGTAGATGGGCAAATCAAAGTTAGGAGGGAACATAGAGTCATTGGATTCAACAGGGTTTTCATTTATTCTGCATAAGGGAATGCTTTGCTTTTATTAAAAGTGAGAAAAAAACAGAGAGATGCGAGAAAATTTTTTTATTGGTTTTGAAAGATTGCCATTTTCTTTTAAAAGTGAAAAGAGAAAAAGCAGTAAATGAACAAAACAAGAACTTAACAAAATGCCTTCATTGATAATTAAATTTGAAAATAAGAATGGACCCTACAAAATTATCCCATAGCCTTGGGCAGAGCTAGGGAACTTTGAAAATACTTAAAGAAAAACAATAAATTACTTTGACAATGGAAAAATCCCTAGGATCTCAACTGCCTCCCAATTGCCCAAAGCTATTTCACACTGATACACCAAATGGTTCACATCTTCATCTTCAGAACCTCCTCCAATTGCATTGACCTGATAACCAACACTAGACAACATCTCTTTCATGGTCTTTGGACGTCCTTCAATGGAGGTTGACGCTCCTTCTTTCACATGAGTCGGTTTGTAACCCAACCCATAGCGATCCAACTTCAACTTGACTTCAATAACATCACCCCAACCTTCATGGCTTCTTTCTTCAATGGTGGAAATGGTATTCTTCAACGATGCAAAAGATAGGATACCCTTCCCCTTTGGTTCCTCTACTTTCCATAAGGACAACATTGGCTATCTCAAGAGCTTGGAAATCAATTTCCATAGCATCTTCATCATCCTCAATATAGCTAAAGGAGGAAAGGTTGTTGACCATGAGATCTTCTTCCCCAGACACGGTTACCAGCTTATTGTCGACCACAAACTTCATCTTCTGATATAGGGTAGAAGTAACTGCCCCACCGGCATGAATCCATGGTCTTCCCAGCAAACAACTGTAATTGGGGTTAATATCCTAAAAAGTGACTTTGAAAACCTATGGCCCAATCAAGATCGGCAGGTCCACCTCTCCGATAACAATCCTTCTTGACCCATCAAAAGCTTTCACAATTAGTGCACTGGGCCTCATCTCTTCCCATTGGTATGATAACTTAACAAGTGTCCTTTTCGGGAAAACATTCAATGAAGATCCAGTATCCACAAGAAGTCTTGCTAAAGTGTCTTCTTGGCATTTGACTGATATATGAAGAGCACGATTATGGTCTTGGCCATCTTTTGGAAGATCTTCCGTACTGAAACTGAGATTATTGCACGCAATGATATTGGTAATGACTCCATCAAACTGATTCATGGTTATATCATGAGTAACATGTGATTGAGCTAGCAACTTTTTGAGAGCACTTTGATGAGCCGGCAAATGCATAAGGAGTGACAAGATAGATATCTTAGAAGGTGTTTGATGTAGTTGATCAATAACCTTATAGTCACTCTTCTTAAAGATTCTGAGAAATTCTGCATCATCGTCGTCTAAGACAACTCCTTTATTGTTTTTGGAAACAACAAGAATGACTTCTTTATAGGGAACCGATGGAGCTGTATTGACTTCCTGAGTATAAACACGACCACTGCAAGTTATTCAACTTGCACCTGCTATTCAACACTTGCCACTTTCAAAATTTCCTTCTGACCAGTAAACTCGATCTTCTGATGAACCCCCGTTGTGTCATACTTCCATGGAACTGCTCTTGTATTCTCAAAAGAGAAAGGATTACTCCTTTGCAAAATCCCTGGCTCAGGTAAATTGAAAATTGGCATCACAGATTTCGGAATATTAAAGATGGGTTGAACTCCTGAAGATTCATGTATGTTCAACACTGGTGCTACGGTAGAATTAGATTAAGGCAAATTGTAGATAGGTTCAATCATTGCCACTTCATTCTTCTTCATATGACCATTCACTTGTAAGATACCTTGATTGATCAAATCTTGGACATCTTTCAAAACCAGTTCACATCCTTTTGGACTATCAGCACAATCTTCACAATTCTTATGATAGTTTTTTCAGTATACCCGCCCCCACTAATTTTGCATGAAAGTCTCTAAGCGGGGTCTTGATCTCTGTGGCATCAAAAATCAAATCTTTGTCAGACTCATCAATAATGGAATTTATGGACCCATGTTTGGGAAGAGAATTATCTTTAACATTCAGACCAACATTTTCCGAATGACAGGATGTTCTTCTCCATCAAGTCCTTCACAACGTACTTCAAATCATAACACCCTTCCAAATCATGCCCTGGGTGATATAACTTGGTGGGAGTGGATCTGGTGAAGGACCCAAAGGCCTTGGAGTAAGCAAACCTTTCTTTAGCAGTAAGGGATAATTCAGTAATGGTCATAGGTATCCGAGGATTAGGAGGTCTTCCCCCATTGTCTTCTGTTCTGAAAGTTGGGATTCTGATGAGGAACTGGAGTACTCTATTGATAGGCTGAAGTGTTGGGCACTTAATGATAGCCTGGAGTGTTGAGCACTGGTTGATAGGTTGGAACTGCTGGAACTGTTTGTGGATACATCGGTACTGCTTGAGTTGGCTGATACATTGGAATCTGTTGATTATATGACGGTTGAATTGCTTCTACATATGGATGTTGAACGAACTGTGGTGGATGGACATAATGTTGTTGAGCCACAGATGGAGGCCTCTGCCAAAGCTGATTTCTCCTACGACTCGCCATTACTGCATTTGTTGTGCCTTCTTTCTTTTTGTGGAAATTGCTAGTAAACTTCTTAGCATTGCTTCCATTATTATTGCTGGAGCTGCTGGATGCACCACCCATCTTGCCATTTTTCAGACCCAAATCTACCTTAATTCCCACAACTACCAAATCAGAGAAACTAGCAGTTATACTCCCCACCATTCTCTCATAGAATTCTGGTCGTACAGTGTCAACAAACCAGTCAGCTAATTCCTTTTCAGTCAACAGATGCTCAACTTAAGAAGCAGTCCCTCTCCACCTTTGAGCATATTCTTTAAAAGATACACAGTCTTTCTGGGACATGCTCAGCAATTTCCTCCTATCAGGGGCAAGGTCCATATTGTACTTGTATTGTTGAATGAAGGCATTAGTTAGGTCTTGGAAACAACGAATTTTTGAATGGTCTAGTGCCAGGTACCACTTGGAATAAATTCCTTTCAGACTATCCTGGAAGCAATGGATCATCAGTTTGTCATTGTCAACTTGTACTTCCATTTTCCGGTAGTACATTAAAAGATGACTTTTAGGACACATTGCTCCTTCATATATATCAAAGTTGAGCGTCTTGAACTTGGGAGATATCAGTAGCCTAGATACAAGACACATCTCCCTGGCAGCAACACCAAAGATCTGGTTACCTTCAACTGCTCTTAACCTTTTCTCAATAGTATACAAATTCTCTCGCAGTCTCTTGTGCCTCTCATCACCATCTTCAGACATGTCTGGCACATCATACACCTGATGAGGGTCGTTAAAATAAGGTTGAACACAAGTGTGCACAACATCCGGTGTAAAATTAGGAACCACATGGTTCGCCTCAGTAGTCAAAGGAACTGTTTGTTGAGTGGTATATCCTTGAGGAGGAGGTACAAACCCTTGAGGAGGAGGTACAAACCCTTAAGGAAGACTAAAAGGAGGCCAGGTTGCAGGAGTAGTGACCGATGATGGAGGGTCAGTCGTCGGAGTAACAATCTCAGAAACTACAGTAAGTTGGGTATCCACCTTTGCTTGAATGACTTGTAACATTTCCATAATTTGGCCCATATTCTCGCGAAGATCAGTAAGCTCCTCATTAACTTTTTGGCCATCTTCTTTTTGGCCTGAGCTCGAGTGGAGTATTTGCGTGAGATCGTCAGTGTGACAGCTGGAAAGGAGGTGACGGGAATGAATTTATTTGACAAATGCAAATGCGATGATGCACGCATGAGTGGAAAAAATGTAAATGTTTCAAGGAACTTAAGAAGAAATTGCAAACACCAAAATGGCAAAAGGTTTCCTTTTTTTTAAAAGAGTTATAAACTGAAGACCATTCATTGTAAAATTGTGATGTCTGCAATAAACATCTCTTTGTTCCTTGAAGACCTTATTAAAATGATGCGCATGATGCAAGGATGCTTGTATTTAAGGTGTCACAATTAAATTCGAAACCTTCCTAATGGGTGGGCTGTAATAGATTGGTTCTATATTTTCTACCCATAAAAACCACTCACAGAATAATTTCTATGGTGGTGGTATTAGTAAACTCAAGGTCACAGACATTTATCGTACTAACACCCTGCCGCATGCTAGCTGTATTAAGACAATAATGACGATAAGGTCTAGCTTGAGTGGAGTTCTCATGCTAGGCTTACAAGGAGTGAGTCCTTAGAGACTAACACTACACAACTACCAACATTGAAACTGGTTCTAGGAGTGGGTCCTAGAGTCACAACCCTTTTATGAATCAAGTCGTGCGACAGGCTAGCTTCGTTACGACAAGATCTACGAATAGGTATACTCTCTGGGGGAGCTTTCATGCTAGGCTTGCAAGGAGCGAATCCTTGGAGACTAACACTAATAACTTCCAATTCTAACTTAGGTGTCCCCTCTTCTTTTTTCAAAGCTCGGATATAAAGCTTTACTTGCGATATAATCCCAAGATCCCACAAATAGATAATAACGAGCATATAAGAGAAAGTGATAAAAGAATCAAATAAAAAAACATATATAATGAAGATAACAAACATAGAGAAGACAAATAAGACACAAAATCAATAATTAAATGCATAGTTAGCTAAGTTAGGCTCGACTCTCTCTCGCATGGAGCTATTCCCCAGCAGAGTCTCCAAGCTATCGAACCTCGAAAAATACGCTCCTCGCGATGGACGTGAAAAAAATAGAGTCATCACCTAATTTTATTTATTCTAACGAGAGAAAAGGAAGATATAGACACAACCTAGTAAGGATAAGAAATGGTCAATGAAACCACTAATCTAAGTTCAGGAGTCAGTTACGCAAGAGGAAGGTATTAACACCCCTCACGTCCGTTGTACTCAACGGGAACCTCTTAGTCTAACTATGCGATTGAATGTTGATTTACGCTATTGTCTTCTTCTAAAAGGGTTTGCTAAGATGTTTGTTTTAAGGGAAATGAATACTTATTATTATTGTTTGTTATGGAGAAATGATTAGTTTTTTTTTGTGTGCTTGCAAAGGATTAAAATCCTCGTGCCTACATATTCCTTTGTGCAATGGGAAAATCAGAGCTTTGTAGTTCGTGCAACTACAATTTGTTGGTGTTTTTTAATGAACGGTTGTTTAAACTGCTCTCTAACTGCTAAGCGTCGGCCTTTCTACTCGCGATAGGAGGATGAAGTGCTAGCTTGTCTGCGAGATAGAAAAAGTTTAAACAATCTTCGTTTAGAGAAAAAGTTTCATCTTGTTTAGTATTTTAAGAACGAAAAGGCGAATGAATCACGTCCCATGGGGCGAGCCTCATGAATGATTCATTCAAGAAGTTTTGGAATGATAGACTCTAGAATTCAGTTCTTTCGTTATTTGATATGTAATAATTAGGTGTCCTAAAAAACGAAAGGTTGAATGAACCACGTCACGTGGGGCGAGCCTCAGGAGCATTTCATTCAAGAATTCGTGGAATGCTAGACTCTAGAATTCAGTTCTTTCGTTATTTGATTATATAAAATTATTTGAGTATTTATGTTAGATTTGAGCGGTTATTCGCATTGATTTAGGGTTGATTGTTGAGTGTATTTTAGAGACGAAAGGGCGAATAAAACACGTCTCATGGGGCGAGCCTCAAGAGTGATTCATTCAAGAACCCATGGAATACTAGACTCCAGAATTAAGTTCTTTCGTTGTTTGATATAAGAGATTTGATAAAATCATATATATTTTGTATTGTGGCGCGTAAAGTCGTGCAGATGGCAATCATAAAAAAGACAGACTTACGTGTGAGTAGGGGTAAGTGTTTTAGAAACAATTTGCTTGGCGTTGGACCAAGAGACTTAATTATTTTCGAAACGATTATTCTTAAGGTGATTGGGTTTATTTTTACTTGAAAAATTTATGATCGAAATGCGAGGATAAATCACACAAGTGTTAGCAAGGTACTCAAGTAATCATGAACTCGGTCAAGAATAGAGAACATCAAACCAAATAAGCAAATTGGCGAAGGAAATAAAAACACAAACCAAATTTAACATGAGTCTTAGACAAGACATATAAATAATTAAACTACCTATTCCTAAGACAAACAAAATAATTTATTGAAAACTTGACATAAATTATTTATATGAGGAGAAAATATAAAAACAAACCATGGACCGAACTGGATTGACAGTCCAATAAACCACTACCCTTTGGCTCAATTAAATCCCCCACGGCATAAGAAATTGGCAAGAAAAAAAGTCATCCGAATGTGATTCAATCCCATTCTTTGGGTATCGTGGTTCAAAGTCTTAGAAAACAGACCAATTAAAAACAAAACAAACAAATGAGAGAGTATTCCTTATGAACCGATGACTAAAAAAACCAAAACAAATGAGAGAGTATTCCTTATGAACCGATGAATAAAAAAACCAAAGCCGTAAAATAAAATAAACAATGAAATCTCTAGCCATTGAAGCTAACACATTGCAATTTTTCTTGAACAAGTTTTAGACATCGTTGGACACATGTTCTCAACATTGGGAAAGCAAAAAAAGTTATTTTGCTTTAAAGCAATATATTAAAAGGCTAGTTTCCTTATCAAAATAAATCACAAAGCCAAAAAAACAAAAACACAACAACTCGTTTCAAACAAAACTCAGAACAAGTAATCACACTCTGTTCCCTTCTTTCTGAAAGGAGAAAAAGAGGAACCTTCATCGTGTATCGTTAACCCTACGAACAAATCACACACTCAACCCTATTTTCCCAAAATCGTGAATCCCTAACCCGTAAATCCCTAAATAAAATGTTCATCAATAATCAAAATCGAGCCATCAACACAACCTCAAAGTTCGATCAAACAAGGAACCAGTACCAACAATAAATCAACGAGTCAAGCAAGTTACAGCGCAAAGCGCAAAGGGATGGAAATTTTACCGAAAGCGGAAGTCGAAGACGTAGAGAAATAAGTACTCGCTTTTCCTTAGTTCCTGCTTGTTCCAATCTGCTTCTTCTATGGCTTTTCAATTCTTTTTCTTCTTAGTTTCCTTTTGCTAAGATTGTGTGTTGCTTGATTCTGTTGCTTTTGTTGCTAGGTTTTTTTTCTGTGTCTTTGTGTATTGTATGAAGTATCCTAGGTTTTGGTGGCTCCTCTCTCTTTTTGTGAATTTCGGCCCCTTTTATAATGTGAAATTAGAGTTTTCAATTTGAATTGAAAACTTGTTGATTAAGTTTATGTTATCAGCTGTTTTGTTTGGTACTGATGTTGAATCCATTTCAAATGCAGGTCATGTTTATAGAGTAGTGTGTTTTCACATTTTTGTATATGCAAAGTCGCATGTTTTTGTGGTCACATACTTGCAGGATTTACTTCTGTGTTTGCTGTGAACTAGTGGATAGAGGAAGATCAGCCTGCGATTCTGCTTTTGTAGCAGGTATGAGTTTCTTCTTTTTCTATATTTTTCTCTTAAAAAATGCCTGCTAGTGTACTTTGGCGGTTCCTCTGATTTTGTTTGTACTGACTTTGGTAGGACCTGGATGAGTATGACGAATTTGGGACATGTTGAAATTAAATGTGAACATGTTGAATATGTTTGGATGAAATCATACTATAGGATGGGTTTAGTCTTGAGTCAAGTTGCATATTTATTTTAGGGGTATTCCTTGGTTATTTTGTGAACACTTTGACCGATATGCACAGTAACATGTCCTGTGATGTGCCTAGGTTATCATGCTAACCACCCCTTTTTATGTATGTACTCATTGGAGCATCATTTGTCTTAAGGATTTGAAGGTTATGGTAACTCAATTACGGGCGCTCATAACATAGCCAAACGCAACTTAGTGTGATCTTGATGGTGAAGAAAATTGATGAGAAAAGCAAGACCAAGGTTGAAACGTGTGATGAGCAAGATTACCGTCGGCTGAAATTGTGGTGTGATGGAATAGCATAGGGTATTGGAGGCTTAGAAATGTAACTTTGGGAACCGTGTTTTAGATTGGATGTATGCTTTCCCTCATGTAATCCTCTTGAAATAAATTGTAAAGTGATCTTCTTTCAACTTGAATATATTTTCCTCTGACCCCAAAGAGACATTATACTTATATTGAAATGGTGTTTTTGGACTTGATTTTGCACATATGGATCAAATACTTGGTTGAGATCAATGACTATTCAAAACTTAAGAATTGACCTCAAAGCTTAATGGGCACTCGTTGATATCCCTTTTTGTAACATTTTACTTATCACTTTGATTTAAGTTTAAAGTTTATATCCCAATTGCTCATCACCTGATTATTATTAGTGGCTTGTAATGATGCCTTATGTAACTTGGATTTTGAAAGAGTTTGAAACTTTGAGTTGGAACTTAAAATTGAATGTAAGATCTTGAACCCCATTGAATTTTTCATGGATTGTGAATGTATCTTGTATATAAAAAAAAACTTCAATGAAATTGAATTTTGGATGAAGTTGGGAATAGGAATTGGAACTCCTAAAATGGAACTTAGGATAGAATTAAAATGGGAATTTAAATTTAGAATTTTAAACCTTGAATATGATTTGAAATGTGGCTTAAAACTTAAAGGAAAATTGGAATTTGGACATTGGACTTTAGAATTAAATTTGAAGTGAAAAAGAACATTAGGAATTGAAAATTGAATTTGGAAAAGAAGTTGAAAACTACGGAATTAAGCTTGGAAAAAAATTTGAAAAGAAATCGAAATGGAAATTGAAAACTCGAAATGGAATTGCAACTTGAAAAGAAATTGAAATGGAGATAAACGTAGGGTAGAAACTTTGAGCATGACATGGAAGCTTGAAAGTGAATTTGGAAATTGACTGGAAATGAACCAGAACTAAAAAGAAAAATAAAAAATAAAACTTGGAATTTGAAATGGAACTTTGAAGTAAAGTTTTGGCGTTTGATGTCGCTCCACAGATGATCATATGCCTAATGCTAGGTCATGAGAAAGGTTATGCCTCATCTTTCCATGTTAGGATGCTAAGAATATGATATGTTCATGATGAATATGATGTGATATGATGCTTAAAATGAAGAGGGCAAATTTGGGATGTTACACTTGAGAATCGATAAGAATAGATACAACCAACTCCAGTTGAAAATAAAAAACTCATCCTGATAAAACACAGACTCGGAGTCCACATCTAAGTTGAAAACCAAACTTCGGAATTCATATTTTCCTTCCAATCCAAGTAATAACCAAGACTTGCTTCATAAGAAATCATCCAAACCATATACCAATAATTCTCGTTGAGGCACCTCAAATAAAACCCCAAGTGACTTGAGATCTCGAATAATCCATGATTTAAACTTGAAGAAACTTATTCCAAATCATGAGACCACTTTGCTAATCTGAGCTTCCAAGCATAAAAAAAAACCTAATTTCTCGAACCAAAAGACCAGAACTCCAATACTTGATATAACACCAACAAAATCATTCCTGTCATTCTTGCAAAACTTCAGAATACCTAGTATGCACTTCGGTATGCTTATGATAAGATGAATGCATGTCATGAAAATGTTAGGGGTAAAATTTGGTGTGTGACAATATGATTCATCATGAGATTGAAGTCTATGTTGATGACATGATTGCAAAGGCGCAAACAAAGGAAGAGCACCTAGTCAAATTAGCCAAGCTGTTTGACAAGTTATGGAAGTTTAGACTAAGGTTGAATCTAAACAAATGTACCTTCAGAGTAAGCCCCGGTAAATTGCTGGGTTTCATAGTAAGCGAAAAAGGGATTGAGGTTGATCCTGCAAAGGTGAAAGCAATTCAAGAAATGCCTGGACCTAAAACTGAAAAAAGAAGTGTGTTGCTTCTTAGGTAGATTTAATTACATTGCACAGTTCATATCTCACCTAACAGCTAGGTGCAAACCAATATTCAAGCTCTTGAGAAAGAATCAGGCTGTCAGGTGGAACGATGACTGTCAAATGGCTTTCGATAGAATGCAAGAATATTTACAAGAACCTCTGATCCCCATACCTTTAGTTCCTGGGAGGCCTTTGATTATGTATCTTGCAGTACTTGAAGGGTCAATAGGATGCGTTCTCGGTCAACATGATGAGACAGGTAGGAAAGAGCACACCATCTACTACCTGAGCAAGAACAAGTACTCAATGCTTGAGAAGACATGTTGTGCATTGGCATTGGCTGATAAGGGATTGAGGAAATACATGTTCACTCACACGACCTTATTGATATCCAAGATGGATCTTGTCAAATACATCTTCGAAAAGCCATCTTTAACCTGAAGGGTTGCCCATTGGCAGATGGTCTTGACTGAATACGACATCCAATATACTTCCAGAAAGCTATCAAGGGAAGCATATTGTCAGACTACCTGGCCCAACAACCAATTGATGACTATCAGCCAATGAAATTTGAGTTCCCTGATGAAGACATCATGTTCCTCAAATCGAAAGAGTGCGCAGAACCACTCCCGGAGGAGGGGCCAGACCCTGAATCCAAATGGATTCTGATGTTCGATGGGGCCATTAACATGAGTGGCAATGGAGTTGGTGCCATAATTATCACCCCGAAAGGAGTTCACATGCCCTTCACTGCCCGATTGACGTTTGAATGCACCAACAATAAGGCAGAGTACGAAGCTTACATAATGGGGATTGAGAAGGCGATTAATTTATGAATTAAGACCCTCGATATCTTTAGTGATTCAACTTTGGTCATTAATCAAGTTAATAGAAGTGGCTTGTCCATCAAACACATTTGATTCCATACAGGGATTACACCAGGAGGTTATTGACTTTATTCACGACAATAAAGCTTCATTATGTACCTCGTGACAAGAATCAATCCGTTGATGCCCTAGGAACCTTATCCTCCATTATTAAAGTCCAACAATGGAACTATATGCCCAGAATTGTTGTGTCTCGTCTCGAAAGGCCCGCCCATTGTAAACACCCAAAGTTTGACCTCTCACTTTCTCATGCCTTGGCTTATGATCACACATATTGCATAACATATCATTACATCTCACACTGCATAATTATCCTTTAGCAACTTACTACATAGTTGCATAACTAGGGTTTGTGATCAGGTGAACCCAAGAAGTGATTTGAGAAATATCAGAGGCTTTGAAGCATGCCAAGAGGGTCCTTGAGTGTTCTATGGTTGTTTTATACCCCCAAGGTTTATTTGAAGTCAAGAAATCTCAAGGGATTGCAGAGTTATCCAGGCAAGCTTGAGGCTCCTACACAGATGACTCGAAAATTAGGGTTTTGGGTTTGAAGCCCTTACACCCAAAAAATTTGGTCATTCTTGATTAAATTGGTCTTTATATGATATAGGGAGCTTGTGTATAAAATTTGATGCAAAAATTCACTGAGGAGGTCATCTGATCAAGTTGTAACTTGTTGTGCAAGAAAAGTCAGGATTAGGGCATCTGAGGCCTCAACCAAGGGTTCCAAGGGTTCATTTCCATCATTTTGAGATCATATGACCTTTATTTGGTCTTAGGAGAGGTTGGATGATCACAAGATTTAAGAATTTTGGGCCAAGTCAAAAGTTGCCAAAAATGGATATTACTTGAAATGCAAACTTTCCATTTTGGGAAAGATTTTCAACCTCCTCTTTCTTGATCAAAAATGATTCAAATGAAATTTTGTTAGACATGAAAGTTGTAGATTGGATCTTTCCATTTCAAAAATTACAATAAATCCTCTTGATTCATCCTAGAACTCAAGATATGGCAAGTCAAAGTTGGGAAAAATCTCTTAAATTTCAAGTTTAGGCCAAAGAGGGAAATTTGCGAAAGTGAATTCCAGGCCTCTACATGACTTCTAATCCACTCAAATGCATTATGGCATGATCAAAAAACATCCCAAGATCAGATTTGAGCTTTGAACCAAGGGATTTCATGACTTGTTTCTCAAGAAATCACAAAGTTGCAAAATTACAAAACCTATGCAAAATCTTGATCCAAGCCATACAACTCATAACAATTGATCCTAGGGTTCTCCTTGAAGCCAGCTGAAGCAGCTTAAGCCCTCAAATCAGTTCTGCCATGGCCCATACCTCAAGTACACAACTTTTGACTTTTTGGCCAATTGAACCATACCAATCCCACAGTGCATAACAACACTTCTGACTCATTCCATTTGTTTATGCAAAGCCTAAGGATCATAAAAGAGGGCTCACAAGAACTCAGAGCAACCACACACTCAGTTTGCACAAAAATACCCAAAAACTTCCTCTCTTTGATTCTCCCAATCCAGCCATCAAACTTCAAAAATTCCTTCACCAATCAACCACACATCATTCATAGAACAAGAATCAACCATTAAAATGGCCTGAAACATCACATATCCAAACCTCCATTTCTGCCATATCAGAATTGGACCTCTCAAACCGACCACTTTCAAAGCATTCCAAGCATTCCATTAGCCTTAGGAGGTTCAATGGAGGCCATTTGCATAAGAGGGAGGCTCTGAAAGCTCACATTTTCAGGTCACCAACTCAGGTATACTCAAGAAATTTTTGTCTCAAAGCTTTAATTTCTTGTCATAGAATGAAAATGCATGCTCTAGGGATCACATAGATGCCTTTAGAATTAAAAATGATGAAGAAATGATCATGTTATGTGCTTCTGAAATTTTGCATGTGTTTTTGATTTGCTTCGATTCAACTTGTTCTTGTGTCATAAATTGTGTTTGATGATTGATTTGAGTTCCTTGGAGTGTGGGGATGGATTCTAGGCAGGTTAGAGGTATTGGGATGGCCTGGGGAAGAAGTTGTGTGTTGAGACTCGCCAGAGAAGATGATCAGAGCACTGTTCCGGTCATCTGAAAGTAATTAGGGTTTGAGGGTGATTAGAGTTTCCATATTTAATGTGAGCCATTGGATTCTTATTAGTTTAAGGATTGGACGGTCCAGATAATTCATTAGCCCTAATTTTATTTTAATTAATTAAAACATAATTAATTTAGTCAGATTTAATGTGAGCCATTGGATTGCGTGCGTTTAGGAGATTTAAACCTGGACCCTAAGATGAACATACTCCCAGTCTAGCTGGCTTGCGCCCTTAGCCCTTGATCTTGCTTCCATGCAATTTGAGCCCTTCATTTTAATTACTTTTAATTTTATTTTCATCTATTTTATTTTGTTTTCTTTTATTTATAAAAAATAGCAAAACACTTTTACAAATTCTGATTTTTTTACACTTTCACTCTAATTAATTTTAAAAACCCAAAAACATTTTTATTTTCATTTTTTGCATTAAAATTTTATTTTTAAATCATTTAATTGTATTATTTAATTAATTAAAAATACTTTTAGGTACTTAAAAATAACCAAAAAAATCATGAAGCATCCTTGAACATTATAATCAATTTAGAAACTCATTTCACTCATTTATTTTAGGTTTTGATTCTATTTTGAGAATTAAATTTGAATTAGGGTTTTCAAAATCCCTTTTTCACACCCTAACTTCTAAAATTCACTTTTGACTAATGAAAATGAGTTTTTACTTGGTTCTTTTTGCATTCTTTTACATGTTGCATCTAGTATCTAGGACATTTAAATCATATTTTTGCATTGCATTTTCAATTTGATATGCATTTTTCCTTGAAAGGTATCCAAAACCCTAGCCTAACTTAGAAAAACCATAACTTGACTTTGGTATAGCTTCTGGCCTCCATCTTTGGGGAGTGTTATTGTGTGTGTTTAGAGTTTTTTTTGTTGAAATTTCAAATTTTTATCATGTGGTTTGCTTCTGTTTTGATCATGGATATCTCATGCATTCTAAAAACCCTAATTTGCCATGTATACTTGCATTCATCTTTACATATCCTCATCATATGAACTTGTCATGACATATTATGCATTTGTATGTCATCTTAGACACCTTAGGTCATGTGAGAACATTGGTTGATCATTGTTACATTCATTTGATATGCTTTGTATGCATTACATTTTATGTATGTTCATGTATTTTCAAGTTTCTAACATGTTTGTTTTGCATCCAACACTTGTATGATCATACATATGCATTGTACATGACTTTGCATCTTTTCATAACACATTTTCATCATGTGTTCTCTTCTGGTTTGGATCATTGCACCTTCATTTGTTTCATTTCATCTTATTTCATACCTTAAGTATTCATACTAACCCTTTCAGGTGCAACAGGTAAGTTGATCAGGATGTGGATGTGCATCCACATCCAACCTCTTATTATCCTTTCATATGCATCTTTACTTGTCTTTGAAGTGAATTTGATTCACTTGTGTTCTCTCTTGCTCCTATCCCACTCTTAGGTTACTTAACTTCTTCAGGAAGTAAGTAACTTATTCTTCTATCTCCTTCCTTTTTCATCTGCTTCTCCTTCCTTAGTGGCCAATCTGAAGACTTTCATTATGCCTCACAAACCATAGGAACTACCAAGCATGATAACTTTAGGGTTGTGAATAGTCCCCCTTAGTTTTTTTTACCTTTTGAGTCTCCTTGAGTCTCTGCTTCTCATCTCAATAACAAAGGCTAAACATTTAAAGTTTTGGGGCTCTATATTAGGGTTATGCATGTATCCTTATCTTAGGATGAAGTGTATAATTGTAATACTTAGTGTTAAACCTTTAAGTATGTTTCACCTTCTAATCAAAACACCTAATAATTATCAAGACTTAAGCTTGTAACTTGGGCCTTATATTAGGGTTACATCTCTGCCTCTGGGTCAGAGGGACTAACCCTAGTGTTTAATGGACAAGTCCCCCTCAGGTTTAGTCTTACAAACATAAAATTCACTTCTTAATCTAACCTCTAATCAAAATCCACTTTAATAAAGGTTTATTATATAATGATTTTAATCCCTGACCATGGATTAAGTTGAGGTATCTTCCTCATCTTAAGTGTCTTCATCTATCATCCTTCTCTTAGGATGGTGTAATGAGTTCACTAATCCCTGATTAGAGATTAAACTCATTACTTAACACAAAACAAAAATCCAAAAAACACTTCATAATTACAAGTAGGTTAATGATCTTAATCCTGTATCATTAGGGTAATTAAGTTGGGATATTCATCTCACACTTAAGTAGACCCATTATCCCTAGTCAGGGGTGATATAATGAGTTTACGATCCTTGATTAAGGCTTAAGCTCATTATCCTATGCAAAACACCAAAAATAATAAAAAACTGAAAACACAAAAACAAACAATAAACGTCTCCTCTGGGATTCTTTTCTCATCACACTCACTCTGAAAACGAGAACTCGCTTCTTCCGTCTAATGCAAGACAGTTAGCACTCGAGCCAGACGAGTCATACACTTGAGCATAGACAAGCAAGCAGTTCACACCAAAACACCAAGTCTCTTTGAGTCAAACTATGGTGTTCTGACTTCCTCATTGCACGAGAGGATACGTAGGCATGACTTAACAGTTATCGAACAAAAGTCCCCAGGTCTCCCCCCTCTTCTCTTTCTAGCTTTCTCTTCTTAAGCTCAGTTTGAAATCCTGTTTTTTTGCACTGTCACTTTGTACATCCATCTCTTTTATACATAGTTAGCACGTACACTTCCCCCCTTTTTAAACACAATCAGGTAAGCGTGGATCCCGTCGAGTACGACGGAAGATCTAGGTGCTAATACCATCCCATGTCGAAACCGACCCCCTTACCCAGTCTCTTTGGTTCGCAACCATCTTATCCACTTCTTTCTAGGTTTATGCAACATTACCTTTCCTTCGGGATAAAAATGCCTAGCTGGCGACTCTATTCAACCTTCAACATTCGACCGTTCTCGCCGACAGTCGGTAAACTTTTTGCTAAGGTAATAAATGGCATGCTCTTTTCGACCATACTCGTCCTGCTGACCAAGCACACATCCCATTGATCCTTCAAGCAGAGTAAGATACATGATAAAGGGTCTCCCTGGCACTGGAGGCATGAGAATTGGAGGTTCTAACAAATATTCCTTGATTCGGTCAAAGGCTTACTGACAGTCTTCAGTCCATTTGATGGCATGATTCTTCCTCAGAAGCTTAAAGATAGGCTCACATGTGGCTGTTAGGTGAGAGATAAACCGTGCAATATAGTTTAGTCTCCCTAAGAAACCACACACTTGCTTTTTAGTCTTTAGCTCAGGCATCTCTTGGATGGCTTTTACTTTGGCTGGATCATCCTCAATTACCCGCTCACTAACAATGAAGCCCAGTAGCTTGTCAGAATGGACCCCAAAGGTGCACTTGTTCGGATTCAACCTCAATCTGAACTTCCAGAGTCTATCAAACAACTTTGCTAGATTGACCAAATGCTCTTCTTCTATTTGGGATTTTGCTATCATATCATCAACATAAACCTCAATTTCATGATGAATCATGTCGTGAAATAGCGTCACCATTTCCCGTTGGTAAGTGGCTCCAACGTTCTTCAGACCAAACAACATGACTTTATAACAGAAGGTCCCCCCAAGGCATGTTGAAGGTAGTCTTTTCCATATCATCGGGAGACATCTTAATCTAGTTATAACCTGAAAATCCATCCATGAAAGAGAACACAAAAAACTGAGCGGTATTGTCAACAAGCACGTCTATATGAGGTAGAGGGAAATCATCTTTAGGGTTGGCCCTGTTCAAATCCCTGTAGTCTAAACACATCCTGACTTTACCGCCTTTTTTAGGGACCGACACAATATTAGAAACCCATGGAGGGTAACTAGTCACAGCCAAAAAGCTAGCATCAAATTGCTTCTGTACTTCCTCTTTGATTTTGATTGCCATATCAGGGCGTGTGTGTCTCAACTTTTGCTTCACTGGCGGGCAGTCTTCTCTCAAAGGCAGCTTGTGTACCACAATATCAATATCTAAACCAGGCATGTCTTGATAAGACCAAACGAAGATATCAACATATTCTCGAAGCATGGCAATTAGACGAGTCTTGATAGATTCTTCTAACACGGCCCCGATCTTGACTTCTTTCTTGTCCTCTTCGGTACCCAAGTTTATCACTTCAATGGCCTCTTCATGCGGCTGAATCATCTTTTCCTCCTGTTTCAGTAATCTGGATAACTCTTCAGGTAGTACGCAATCCTCTTCACCCTCCTCATCAGCTTGGTAAATCGGATTGTCAAATTCATACTTAGCCATAGTAGGGTCGTCATTGATCAGGTCAGGTGAAGAGCACCTGCATGAATGATGATTCATGGAAGGCTTTAGAAGGAGTTTGAAAAAAAATTTCCATCTTTTAAAACTTTTCTTTCTTTTTGAAAACAAAAGTACAAATGAAAGACAAGGAACAACATGGATAAATGCAAAACGTCAGCTTTATTAATGATTATGTATTGTGTTAGGAACAAAAGAACCTTTACAATAAGCTACTATGCCCCGGGCAAGACATAGTGCTTGAGTATAGGAAAGACAAAAGCAAAAATCATTACTCTTCCAAGGAGGTGACTGAGATAAGCCTTTCAGAAGACCATTTGCTAAGTTGAGTCTCTGGAGCACAAGGTCTGATCCACTCGTCTAAGTCATAATCATTATCAACTGTGTCATCCTGCACGACACTGATGCTTCCGTAATCCACCATTCCCGTACTCGTGAAGGTAATCAGGCCTTGACGACCTCTAGCGCTCTATTCAGATGATGACTGCCCAGGATGGTAGCCAACACCAAACATATCCTTCTTTTCTGATACTTCCACTGGACTGCCTCAACCTTCTTGTGTTCCTGATTCCATTATCTTCAAAGCTTGCTTATAAGAAGTTATGGAAACCCCTTTCTGACTCTTCAGAAGAAGCTACTGATGAAGATGCCAATTCAGTCTTCAGGGGCTCAAAATCCTGACACGGAGTCTCAACTATCTCACCGTCCATCTCTACATATTTATATGAAGCCAGATGACTGATGAATATATCCTCCTCTCCACAGACCGTTACGATTTGGCCTTCCCAGACGAATTTCAGTTTCTGATGAAGCGTGGACAATACTGCCCATGCTGAATGTATCCAGGGCCTCCCCAGCAAACAACTATATGCAGGTTGTATGTCCATTACATAGATTGTGGCGTTGAATATTTGTGGATCTACTTTGATTGGCAAGTCCACTTCACCAAACACTGATCTTCTCGATCCATCGAACGCTCGAACCACCAGGTCATTGGGCTTCAGAATAACTCCATCATAATCCAACTTCATTAATTCCTTCTTGGGAAGAGAATTCAGGGACGATCCGGTATCTACCAATACATGGGATATCATTGCACCTTTACACTCCAAAGAGATATGCAGTGCCCGATTGTGAGCACGACCCTCAAATGTTAGATCCATGTCTGTAAAACCCAATCCATGACTGGCATTTGTAAACACCCCAAATTTTCCCTCACTTTTTCTCACACCATGGCTTGTGATCTTTCATATTGCATTTCATAAGCATATCATCTCACATTGCATAGTTTATTTCACTGCATAGGCTGCATAAGTAGGGTTTGTGATTAGAGCAATCCAAGAAGTGATCTGAGCAATCTCAATGGTCTTGAAGCATGCCAAGAGGGTCCATGAGTGTTCTATGGTCATCTTATGCTCCCCAAAGTTCATAAAAGTCAGGAGATCACAGTGCATGGCTAAGGCATAGAGGCAGACTGAAGATTTCCTACACAGATGACCTAAAATTAGGGTTTTGGTTTCAGAGGCCTTACACTCAAATTTTTTGGTCATTCTTGATTCTAAAGGTCTTAATATGTTATAAGGAGAATGTGTACCAAATTTGATGAAGAAATTCATTGTGGAAGTCATCTGATCAACTAATAACCTGTTGTGCAAGAAAAGTCAGAATCAGGGCATCTGAGGCCCCCATCAATGGAACCAAAGGGTAATTTTCATCAATTTGAGGTTATATGATTTTTATTTGATCTTAGAAGTGGTTGGAAATTAACAAGATTGAAGAATTTCAAGCCATTTGCAAACTTTCCATTTTTGGACATGACTTGTAATGGAAACATTCCATTTTTGGAACGATTTTCAACCTCCTCTTTCTTGATAAAAAATGCATCAAATGAAAAATCCTTAAACATGAAAGTTGTAGATTGGATCTTCCCACTTTCAAAAAGTACAAGAACTCCTCTTGATTCATCCTAGAACTCAAGATATGATCTTTCAAAGTTGGGAAAAATCTTGTAATTTTCAAGTATGTGCCAAATAGGGATTTTTGCAAAATCAAATTTCAAGACTTCTAATGACCTCTAATCCACTTCTAAGCTTCATTAAATGATAATGCAACATTGCAAGACCAAAATCATGCCTTGAATCACAAGTTTCTACAAGTCATTTTCACAAAATTCTCAAAGGGGCCAAATTGCAAAACACATGCCATCTCTTGCATCAAGCCATCCAGATAATCACAAACCATCCAAGGGCTATCCTTAATGCAAGCTGAGGCAGGACAAGCCCCCAAGCCAGCTCTGAATCGTGCCATGCTTATGGTACCATAACTTTTGACTTTTTGCAAATGAGGCCATACCAATCACATTACGCCACTACCAACTTTCTTACCAATCACATTGCTCTATACTAACATCATGGACTTCATTTCATAACACACACAAGCCTGAAAGAAGCCAAGACTCAGATTGCCAAAAAAATCCCCAAAACCTTCAAGCTTTCGAATCTCTCAATACAACCATCAAAATTCAAATATTTTTGCACCATTCATCTCACCATCACCTAAGGATCATTTCCCACCCTTCATTTCAGCCAAACACCTACTCAAATCAAAACACGATTTCCACCTCTCAAAACTGAACTTCAAAAAGAAGCCACATAAACTTGTGCAAAGCCTCAAAGAAGCTCAAAGGTGATCAGAGGAGAGTGTGTGCATCAAGAAGAAGGCCCAAACAGCTCCATTGACAAAGCTTCATCTCAGGTACCTTCTTGAAACATTTTTCCAGAACTCATTTCTTTAGTTATAAAATGATAGAGTTTGCTCTCCTGATCACAATGAACTTCGAATGATGGAAAATGTTTGAGAATTGAGTGTGTATTTAACTTCTGAAATTTTTGTCAATTTTTCGTTTTGCTTCGATTATTGTTGTTGATGCAAAAATAAATGAATTTGTTTGCTGGATTTGTGTTTAGTGTTGTTTAATGGTGCATTATGGAGAGTTTGATGCATTTTCATGGATTTTTGAGGAAGTTAGGGTGAAAGGGTGATCAGAGAAGATGACCAGAGCTTTCTCTGGTCACCTGAGAGTGATTAGGGTTAATTGGTTTAGTTTGAATTTAGGCCGTTGGATGTTGTTTCCCGCGTGTGTGGATGGTTAGGATCCTTTCACTTAAACCCTACTCACAATTTATTAAATTAATTAGGTTTAATTAATTAATTTTGCCAGATTTGATCCTAGCCTTCCATCTGTGCGCGCAGTCAACCAGGGTTAAAACCTCAGCCATCAGATTGTTTGACTTATCTTTTATTTGATTTTTATTTCATTATCTTACATTTTCTTTCCATATTTATTTTAAAATAGCAAAAACACTTTAAAAAATCTCATTTTCTGCAATTTTATTTTAAATATTTTTCTTAACTCAAAAACATTTTTTATTTTAATTTTTACATTAAAAAATTATTTTTAAATCATTTAAATGTTTTATTTAATTAATTAAAAATACATTTAGGTTTCTAAAAATCACAAAAAATTCATAAAGCATTCTCATACATTTAGAAACATTTACAAACTCATCACACAAATTTCTTTTTAGGTTTGATCACATTTTCATAATTATCTTTGAATTAGGGTTCATAAAAATCACATTTTCTAACCCTAACTTTGAAAAGTCTTTTCAGGTCAACCATGATGAGTTTGAACTTGATTCTTTTTGCATTGTTTCACATATTGCATCTAGTATCTAGGTTATTTATATCATGATTTTTCATTGCACCTTTATTTGTCTTATTTCCTTTCATTTCTTTCCTTATGCATTCATACTAAAATTTTAGGGGCTTATGGTAAGTTGTTTGGGATGTGGATTTTCCTTCACATCCCACCTCTTCTCATCTCTTCATTTGCATCCTTTGTATATCTTTGAAGTGAACTTGCTTCACTTATGCTCTCTCATTTTTACTTTCTTTCTTTTAGGTTACTTATCTTCTTCAAGAAGTAAGTAACCTATTCCTCCTTTTCTTCTCTTTTCATCTGCTTCTCTTCCTTGGTGGCCATCTGAAGATCCTTCTCTTTTAAGCCTCATCAACCATAAGAACATCCAACCATGATAATCTTTAGGTTTTTATAGTCTCCCCTAGTTTTTTTACCTTTGAGTCTCCTTGAGTCTCTCTTCTCATCTCATAATCAGAGGCTAAACACTTAAAGCTTTAGGACTTTGAATTAGGGTTATGCCTGCATCCGTATCCTAGGATGTAGTGTATAACTTTATTCCTTAGTGTTAAACCTTTAATTTGTTTACACCTCTTAATCAAAACACTTAATAATGATCAAGACTTAAGCTTGTAACTTGGGCCTTACATTAGGGTTCCATCTCTTCCTTTTGGTTAAGAGGGACTAACCCTAGTGTTTAATGGACAAGTCCCCCTCAAGATAAGTCTTACAAACATAAAACTCATTTCTTAACCTCATCCTTTAATTAAAATACACTTAATAAAGGCTTGTTAACTAATGAATTTAATCCCTAACCATGGATTAAGTTGAGGTATCTTTCTCAGCTTAAGTGTTCTCATCTATCATCCTTCTTTTAGGATGGTGTAATGAGTTCACTAATCCCTGATTAGAGATTAAACTCATTACTTAACACTAAACAAAAACCCAAAAACATTTTAATAATCACAAGTAGGTTAATGATCTTAATCCTATATCATCATGGTAATTAAGTTGAGATGTTTATCTCATACTTAAGTAGGCTCATTATCCCTAATCATGGAAGATATAATGAGTTTACAACCCTTGATTTAGGATTAAGCTCATTATCCTATGCAAAACACCAAAAACAATAAAAAACTGAAAGCACAAAAACAAACAATAATCGTCTCCTCCGGGATTCTTTTCTCATCACACTCATTCTATAAACGAGAACTCGCTTCTTCCGTCTAATGCAAGACAGTTAGCACTCGAGCCAGACGAGTCATACACTTGAGCATAGACAAGCAAGTAGTTCACTGTCAAAATTATTCCAGTCTCTTTGAGTTGAACTACAATGTTCTGACTTCCTCATTGCACGAAAGGATACGTAGGCATAACTTAACAGTTATCGAACAAAAGTCTCTTTGTCTTCCCCCTCTTTCAGCATTCTTTTCTAAGCCTCATTCTTGAGCACTCACTCTCTTTAGCATTGACACACATTCTTTTCTCCCTAGATTTTTATGCACAATCATCATATACATTACCTCTTTTAAGCACAATCAAGTAAGCGTGGATCCCGCCGAGTACGACGGACGATCTGGGTGCTAATACCTTCCCAGGTCGTAACCAACCCCCTTTCTCAGTTTCTTTGGTTCGCAACCGTCTTATCCATACCCTTCCAGGTTTATGCAGCATTACCTTTTCTTCGGGATAAAAATGCCTAGCTGGCGACTCTATTCAATCTCAACCTCCAACATCACCGACAGTTCGCGTCTGCACCAGGATGTAAGTCCTTCTAGAGTGACATCTTGGTGACTCTGCTGGGGACCTTTGCAACCAGGGTTTCTGGTTCTCTTGTGGGTTTCTCCTAGAGCTTGTTTGATTTTTTTTATTGGGGGTGTTATGTGCTATGTTTGCTTTTGTTTTTGCTTTATTTATTGCTTTCTGTACAACTTTATTTACTGCATTTACTGTTTTATGCATTTCATTTATTATCATCATATCATGTGCTGGATTTGTTGGTTTGCCTTGGTGGGAGGGGTATTCCCTTGAGAAAGGTCCAACACAAAGGCTTGAGTGACAGACATAGGATTAGAGTAGCTTCATATTCTTTTCCATTCCATTTCGGTCTGGTGCGGGAATATGAAACACGATTCAGACATGGGTTTCTTCTTGAGAACTTTGTGCTACGGATTTCCTGTAGTGCTAGGGCTATCTGGGAAGCCTGCTAAGTCTAGATGACCTTTTTAGATGACCTTCAGCATCTGAGGTGAGTTAGAGGAGGATCCTTTATGATTAGGGTAAACACTGTACCTCCGGGTTAGAAGTGTTTACACTTCTCATAATAGATTCGAACCTGAGGATCCTTGTTCTAGAACAATACTTGTGAGTGGGTGGGATTGTTTACAGGTTTGCAGGAACCCTTGGCCTCATCATACCTTGTTACTGATATTGTTTTTATGGTTACACTATTTTGGACTGATCTTATAAAACCCTGGATTAGTTACTCTTTATTTGAGTCCCCCACCTGGTTACTGGTTCTCAGACCTTCATCTGGAATTCTGAACACTCATGGACCCTATCAAAGCAACTGACAATCCAGCACCTGATCACAAACCCTTGCATATCATTCAGCATACATCATAATGCATCATTTGACATCTTGTCTATTTGTTTTACAGGGTATCCACATCTCCTTTGGTTTGTTTTTGACCGTTCTTCTGCTCAGATATCTTCTCCATCATTCTTCAGCTATCTGTATTAGCTATCTGCATCAGTTACCTTTTTCAGTTATCTTCATCAGCACCCATTGTCAGCATGGATTCAATTAGGAAGAGTAATATCACTTACCACTTCTTTGAGTACCCTCTAGTAGGCATCAGACAGATATAGGCTTTTATCACTCCTGATCATGTCTCCTTATTCAGAGAACATTATGGTGGCATCCTGGACATGATCATGGACTTGGATGAATCATAAAGGAGTATGATTCATACCTGCTTGCAGTTTTATGACCCTCATCTTCGTTGTTTCACTTTCCTAGACTTTTAGATAGGCCCCCTATTGGAAGTGTTTTCTATGTTGTTGGGTGTCCCTATCAGAAGAGGAATTCCTTTCAACCATGAGATGACTGCTCCTTGTAAACACCCCAAATTTTCCCTCACTAAGTTCACACCATGGCTTGTGATCTTTCATATTTGCATAAGCTTAAGCATATCATCTCATATTGCATTTTTGTTTCACAGCATTGGTTCAAGTTCATCTGCATCTAGGGTTTGTGGTCTGATAAATCCAAGAGGGTCCATGTATTTTAAATCATCATATTTTATCCTCCAAAGATCAAGGAAGTCAAAGAATCACAAGAAATGACAAAGCATGGAAGCAGAGCCAGGGTGTAACTGCACAGATGACCTGAAATTAGGGTTTTGGTTTCAGAGGCCATAACTCCAATTTTTTTGGTCATTCTTGTTTCTTTTGGTCTCAATACGTTATAAGGATCATGTCTATCAAGTTTGATGAAGAAATTCATTGTGGAAGTCATCTGATCACTGGGTAACTTCTTGAGCAAGTCAGAACAAAATCAGGGCATCTGAGGCCCCCAACAATGGAACCAAAGTGGATTTTTCATCAAATTGAAGTTATATGGTCTTTATTTGATCATTTAAGTGCTTAGAAGTTCACAAAGTAGAAGAAAAGTGAGCTAAACCAAAAGTTGCCAAAAATGGAAATGACTTGTAATGTAAACTTTCTATTTTGGGAAAGTTTTTCAACCTCCTCTTTCTCAACCAAAAATGCTTCAAATGAAAAATTATTGGCCATGAAAGTTGTAGATTGGATCATTCCCTTTTCAAAAAGTACAAGAACAAGATCTAATTCATTTTGGAACTCAAGTTATGGCTTGTCAAAGTTGGCAAAAATCACATAAATTTTAAGAATGCACCAAAGAGGGATTTTTGCAAAACCTCTTACCAAGCTATTTTGTGACTTCAAACACACTTCTAAGCATCATACAAACATTGTGCAATGTCTAAAAATCAGAATTTCCCAAAGAATCTCAAGTTTTCATGCCTTGCCCATGAAGAAATCTCAAAAGGGCCAAACTTTGTCAAAATTGCAAAACACCCCATAACTTATTTCCCACATGCTGAATTGCCTCAAAGTGAATTCCATGGACCTCCTTGATCCTTGTTGAACCAGACACCCCATTGTACCACCTCTGAACCAGCCCATACCTCAAGGATAAGAACTTTTGACTTTTTGCAAGAAGGCCATACCAATCACAATAGGGCACAACCACTCCACAGACCTATCACAAGTTGATATGTGGATCAAACCCAAGCCATAACATACAAGAATACAACCTGAAACCTCAGCATTCTCAAGTTCACAAAAATCATCCCTCTTGCATTTTCTTCGAAACACACAACACACTTGCTCATTCTTCAAACAAACACCACCATTCATTCTTAAATCACTCACTGATCCTAAACCACCCATCAAAACAACCAAGAACACACCACAAACAAAACACGATTTTCTGACCAGTGGAGCACAAACTCATAAACCAGCCTTCCTCAAAGCTCTCCAAGCATCAAAGCTTCTTCAGGGAGGTCATTGGAGGCATTTTGCGCCAAGAAAGCAGTTAGAAAGCTCAAGGGTTGAAAGCTCCATCTTAGGTAGCCATTCAAATTAATTTTTCTAGAACTTATATTTTATGTTCCATTAAGAAAAAGCATGATTCACTGATGATCCTGAACTTGTTATTTTTGAAAATGATGAAGAAATGAGTATTTGCTAAGCTTTTGAAAGTTTCACCATTTTTGATCTTTGCTTCGAATCTTAAGATTGAGTGAAAATAAATTGTTTTTGAGGGTGGATTTGATCTTAGGGAAGTGAAAGGAGTGAATCTGGAGCTTTAGAGCTCCAGAAAGTACCTAGAGAAGAAGTTGAGAATTTTCAGGTGAGGAGCTGGCCGGAGAAGATGACCGAAGGTCTTCTCCGGCCACCTGAGAGTAATTAGTGACTTAATTAGGGTTAGGGCAAACTTTGAATCTGGGCCCTTGGATCTCTCTTCCCGTGCGTGTTTGTGTGGACCAGATCTTGTCATTAGTTATTAATCTGAATTATTTAATTAATTAAATAGGATTAGTTAAGTTTGAATATGGGCCATTGGATGTGGCGCCAGGTCAATCCCTTTAAACCCAGAATCAATCCAGGCCATCCCTTCTGCATACTTTTCATTTATTCAATTTTATTTCATATTTTTTCTATTTATTTTGTACGAATTATTTAAAATAGTTAGAAAATCCAAAAAAATATTTTTATTCGACATTTTGATTTCAAAAAATTTTCTTAACCCAAAAATATTTTTATTTTTATTTTTTGCATTTAAAAATCATTTTTTAGACATTTAAATGTTTATTTTAATTAATTAATGAAAATTAATTAATTAAAATATCATTTAGGTTTCTAAAAAATCCAAAAAAATTCATATTGCATCTTTAAAAATTTAGAGACATTGTCATACCATCCACACAAATTTCTTTTTGGTTTTGAATCATTTTGACATTTTTTCTTTGAATTTAGGGTTCATAAAATCCTATTTTTGAACCCTAACTTCAAGAATTATTTTCTGCCTAACCAAGAATGGTATGACAATGGTTCTTTTTGCATTGATCTTCATTTGAAATGTATTTTCTAACATAATTTTGTCATAAATTTCTTCTGCATTTTTGATTTGATTTGCATTTTTTCCCTTTAGGTTCCTTAAAACCCTAGATAATTTAGAAAATTCATAACTTCCTTAGGGTTAGGTGTCGCTCCCGGGATTTTCATCCTAGTACAAACGCGAAAGTGGCGCGGAAAGGTAGAGTCGCCAGCCAGACATTTTTATCCCGAAAGAATGGGAAAGGTAATGTTGCACAAACCTGAGGAAGAAGGAAAGGACAAGGCCTTGCGAACCAAAGATCTGAGTTCGGGAGTCGGTTACGACCTGGGAAGGTATTAGCACCCAGATCGTCCGCCGTACCCGACGGGATCCACGCTTGCAAAAGAAACTGTTTCAAAGGGTGAGGGTATGAAAGCCGCAGCTAAAGAAATGAAACTGGAACTGGAAAAGAAATAAAATAAGAAAGCGAAGGACAAATGTAGGGAAAATAAAGAATGTGCTCGAACGGGCCCTACCCCGCTGCCTACGTACCTCATCGGGATAATGAGGATCAGAGTCGACGTAGTTCGCCTGACTAGGGGTAGCAAAGGAAATTGCTTGTGAATTAAAGCTTGAACTGCCTATGCCATTGCTCAGGTGTTGCAGACTCGGACGACGAGTGCGTAACCGTCTTGCAAAGTGACAAGTAGGAGCAAGTTCGCGTACGGAGCGAATGAGGTGAGAAAAGAATTCCCGAAGGAAAGACGCTTATTATTTGTTTGAGATTTTTATGAAGCTTTTATTTGTGAAGGTTTGCATAGGTAAGTGTACCTAAGTCTTACTCAATGGGATGTGTACATCTCACATCATCCCGAAATGGAATGCGCAAGATGCACACCTATCTATGGAGGAAATCCCCAAAGCTAGTCCCACAAGTGAAAGCTTAAGCACACTGGCCTATTACCCTTATTAAGTGTTTTTTGTGGTTTTTTGGTTAAGAAGTGTTTTTTAGCTTTTCTTTGTGAGGTACTCATGCTAAGACCTATCCACCACGAGTGATGACTCACACCTCGCCCCGAAATGGAACGCATGTGAGCATCTCATAGCAAAGTCTCATGTCACATGAAAGTACTCAACCTTTATTAACTGAATTAGAATTAAGTTTGAAGATGAGAAGAGAGAACACCAAAGGATCTCAAAGGAAAAATTCTAAAGGGGGACTAAAATAATCCTAAGTATTCACATGCATGGATATCCTAAAGGTTAGTGAGGTTTCTATCCTAATGAAGAAGGGAGAAGAAGATAGAAGAAGGGATGAGAAAGGCCTAGGCCAAACAAAAGAGAGTTAGCTCACATAAACATAAAAGGAAGAGATGAGAATTGGAGATGTGGAACTCAATTCCCACATCTCACACTTACCATAGCCCCTGCAAGGTTAGCATGCACAAGTGAACAAAAATGAACAAATTAACATAACATCATCCAACAATCAGAAGTGAAATGAAGCAAACAAATGCTTAATGCTAATTCAACTAAAAGAAATGAAAATAAAAGACTTATGACTTAAAATGGGGCAACATGAATACATGCGGAAACGAATGCGCACTTATGAAAAACGTAATACAAAACACACAAAATGCAAACACAAAGTTTAAAACCAGAATCAAAATGATATAAAGAATGGCCTAAGAGGCCAGCAAGATGAAGAGAGAAGTCACACAATACCAAACAATGTCAAAATAGAAGCAATGGAACCAAAAGATGGAATTTAAACACTTAAAGAAACAAATGACTTGAATATGAAGCAAACTCAAAAATTCAGAAGTACCAAGACCTATCCTAGGACCAGGAAGGTACCTATACCTCAAAGGAACCCCAAACAAGAAGAAGAAGTTGGCACAAGTGCCCTTCTAAGCCTATAAGAGATCTTATGAACCAAACGAAACAAAATGGGACAAGGTGAGAACAAAAATCCACAAATAATCAACCAGCCATCTAAAAATTCTACAACTGAAACCAAATGATCATGAAACACATTATATCAACTTGCCAAAAGGATTTGCAAAAATTCAGAGAGGAACTAGGTCAAATGGATGTACAAACACAAGCTAGGACAGAAAACTTACATCACAAGATACCTGGCCAAAACTCAAGAAATAATTTCCTAAAACTTCTGATAAAAATCACATGAAAACTACAGGATCTTAGGAACACAATGCAAAAAGAATGGGATCAAAACTCCAAATATTGAAGTCTATAGAAAATCAACAATACAGGATGGTCAAGAAATGAAGCAAATGAAGCTATGTACATTGGTGATTTAATTCTGGCACGCTAATCAATGAAAAAAATAAAATAAAAATGTGAAAAAATTCTAGAGACACAAAGGAACATCTATGATTTATTTGAGAATTTTTGGATGAATATTTCTATTTTTAATGGATTAAAAGCAAACTGAATAAAAAGACATTAAAGTGAAACAAAAGAAATTGAAGGAAATGAGTGGGAGGTGCAGACAGTAGGGCTTGTAAATGAATTCGAATGGGCCTGGCAGGATAGGGGGTGCGGATAGCACGCAGGAAATTAACAATGGAGGTCCTACCGGACGGTGACAAGTGTCACCGCCGGTATGGACAGCAACAACAAAAAATCTCCAAGTCCTTATCATCTTATCTCATCGGTTCCTTCAATTTATTTTTCTATTCTTTATTTACAAACTTATTATGTTTTATATTATTTACTAACAATAAACAATAAACAAAAAATGAGATGAAATACATCAGAAATAAAAGAACCAAGAAACAGCCTTCTCTCCCTCTCGCCATCCATTCATCTTCCTCCCCAACACTTGCCCTAGCCGCCGCCGCCGTCACGCCCTCACCTTCTTCTTTCTAACACAAACAAAAACCAGAACCACGATCCTCTCTTCTCCCAAATCCGCAGTCAAGCAAAGCTGACACTCACTCAACTCACCAGATCGAACAACTCGAAACAAAAGCAAACAAAACTCGACACAACGACGAACAACAATCAAATCTAAAGCGTTCAGAAACTAGCACCTGCGATTTGGAGATGCCGACGCCGACGACGAGGTGCTCCGACTGAAGGAGTTGACACAGGTCGGTGACGATTGAGGCGTCGAATCCATGATAAGGACGAAGATGACGAGGCTTGAAGGTTGACGAAATGCGCTGAGCTCGCGATGACGGATTCGCAGAGTTTCTATGTTTTGTGCCTCCGTGATGATGAAGTTCGCTGAAGGTAATGAATATGCCAGCTCCGATTGACGCTGAGAACACTTTATTTGCCAACTGATAACGATTGGATGGAGTGCGTTCTTGTATTCTTGCTGATGAGTGTTGCGTTACTGCTATGAATCCTCAGAGATGAAATTGATTATGGCTATCAAGGATCACCAATTAGTGATTCAGAATTTCCTCTGGTGATGAAGAGTAACGGTTCTGTTGCAACAAACTTTTTCTCTCTTTTCTGTTATATGATGAAGAAGAGCCAATAAGAGATTGTTATTGTTGAATCTGAAGCAAAACTGATGAAGGTGAAAACCAATCGAGAGAGGTGAATTGTATTCTTCCAAATATGAAGAGTGATGATTTGGTTCTGTGATGAAGAGTCTTTCTGTTATTGATGGTGAAGAGTGTTTCCAATGAGAGTTTTCGGTTTTTCCCTTTAACAAACTTTTTTTCTGTTATAAACTCTCTTTTTTTTTTTTAAATTCTGTTATGGATTCTTTTTTCCAGTTTGTTATTTTTCTTCTTGCGTTTTTTCCTCGCGTTTCGGTACATGACCTGTGTATTATTTGCGTGATGCTTGCTTGATATCAGCTTCACTTGCGTTTTGTTTGTTGATGAAGTGCGTTTTCTCAATGCTCTATACGCGTGTGCATTCCTCATGTTGGAATGATTCTGCTTATGCCCAGGGAAAATCATGTGCCATTTCCCTTCTTTTTTTTTCCTTCAAATTCTCTCCTCTATGGTGATGTGCATGTCTTATGGTGGTCTCACATGTGTTGTTGGCACAATACTTGATGATGACAAGTGAAGGAAAATCAGAGGGTGACTTTGGCGTGGTGCATAGCATGATAGCTTCACCTGATATCACTCTCTCTATATCTCTCTCTGATACATAATGCGTGTGATGGTGAGGAAAAATAAGCATGATTCTACTAAAGAAAAAGTGGGCCCATGTATCACATGAAGATACACGCTGATTAGTGCTTCTTCTCTTCTTTTATTTATATTTCCCTTATAGTAAAAAAAAAATGAAAGAAGCAAATAAAATAAGACTTGCACACCAATTTAGTCACATGGCAAGTGTAGTGGACATGAAAAACGTGTAGAAAAATGTGACTTAACAAAGAAGAAAAGGACTTAACTTGGAGGAGGAAAAAATAAAAATATTTGTAATGGTTTAAGAGGATGAATAATATGGTTTACGGACAAATAGAAACGATTGAATTTTAAAATGGATGGAAAAAGAGTTGAAAATAAAAATGAAAAAAATGGAATTAGACGAAAAACCAACATGAGCACCACCACAAAATCTTAATTTTTCAACTCGAAACCGAACTTGCACCGCTTCCATAAAGGATCACTGATTAAACATAACACGGCGATCATTGAACAATTTGTCATTAAAACAACATATCTGAATCAAGCATCTTCTGAATATCTGGTTTTCTAAACCAACCTTCTCCTGAACCACTTCCTGATAAACTGATGAATTTTGCACAACACAACTCAACATTGAAATGCTCATTACTTGATAGATAAGCCACTAACACACGTAACTTGCACTTGAAGAAATCTCATGACGGTTTGACCATGATTAGGTCAAACGTCCATCTGAATCGAATCACCAATCGAACAACCACACTTGGAAGAAATCCATGCCAGCCTATGCTATGCTTCAACAATGAATGTTATGCGTCATCTTTCTACGCTAATGATGCGGTGCGAAATATGAAAATGATATGCTAAATGATATGAAAATGAGAGGGAAAATTTGGGGTGTTACAGATGCCCCTATTCAATCATCAGTTAATCTGAAAAGGACGATAGTACGGGCTATCGACCATTCAAGATAAACTGTGGTTGAATACCAAGAAGACCAGAAATTTGCACTCTGACGAAGAATGCAACACCGGGAAATAAACCCAACCAGATGACGCTCTGGGGACTGCAGGGGAGAAAGAGCACACGAGCCTCTTCCAAGTTGAAACTGACATCTGGAATAAGAGCAGGTTGACAGACGAGTCTTCAAACCATCCTGTGACGCCAGGAGCTGGACATACGAGTCCTCAAAACACTTCAATAACAATAGCCGAGACAGACGAGTCTTCAAACCATCCTGTGACGCCAGGAGCTGGACATACGAGTCCTCAAAACAATGCATATAGCATGAGACAGACGAGTCTCCTTCGGATTTACCTGTTACGCCAGGACCGGTAACCATTTTGACATTAAATTCCCACTGTCAGGATTCGAAACCTCCTCAATACAGACGAGTATTGGATGATCATCAAGATAACACAGATGAGTGTTATAGGTCAATGATACAGACGAGTATCAGACGATGATCTGAGAAACACAGACGAGTGCTCGAGGCAATGATACAGACGAGTATCAGCCACTGATATAGACGAATACCAGAAATTCAAACGCAGACGAGCATTTGAAGTAGCATTATTAATATCATGATAAACAGTGAATCCTCACATACATATGCAAGCTAGCACAGACGAGTGCCTGGGACGATACAGACGAGTATCCAAGCAAAGCAGACGAGCTTCAGAAGGTAACACACAGACGAGTGTTGGAAATGATACAGACGAGTATCCACAAATATCAGGCATACCAAACACAGACGAGTGCTGGACAGTTACCAACGAGCAACAGTTGAAATTACATATCAAGGCACAGACGAGTGCAGCAAAGGATCCAACACCAAACACAGACGAGTGTTGGGAGGCTCTCCAAGCACAGACGAGTGGTGGAATTTGCAGACGAGCAATCAACCACTGATATAATCAAACACAGACGAGCGTTTGAAATTGCGGACATGTTAAATCGAAGTAATCAAGAACCACTGCTGGAGAAAGCAAATGAGCAATACCAACAGGCTAACACGGACGAGTATTGAAAGATGCAGACGAGCAGCAATAAAGCAGTAATACCAATGCTGGGGAGACCTCCGCTTAGGGATAACACAGCCGAGTGCTGACAAACGCAACCGAGCGGTAGACAAATGCCTGATTGGCCACAAGAGATACAACTCTGCAGGGGAAGACAAATCAAGAGGTCTGGATACTCAACTCCGACTGAGGTGATGAATACCTGGCTGTATCATCAAATACCCAAAAGTACGACAACTTTGCTGGGAAATATTTCACGGACGGAGATGAAAATCCAATATGAACTCTGTGGGGAATATCATCTAGTGACCACTTGCATTTTCCGGACTAGTTGACTGCTTGAAGATCAACCTAAGAGGATTTTACAGGAAACCTGACATCCAAAATGTCCAAGTCTTCAAACTCTTTAGAGATTTGTCGAATCTTGACATAACTGCCCCAGACTGCCTAAATTGCGGAAGAATTTGTCTCGCGAGGATTCCTGAAAAATCTCGTATTACTGCGAAATACCGTGCCCTGTAAGCACAAAGATATGCACACTTGCCCCGGGCATAAATGAGTCCTGTGTGGCTGAGCCAGGATGATATGATTTTTTTTTTGAATTTCTTTTATGACAGACTCACTGGGTATCAACTCAAGGGTTGAAGAAGTGGAGACTATGATATCGACTCAAGGGTCGTAAAAAATGAAAATGTCGACTCAAGGGTCGAGAAGAAAACGACAACATCAACTCGAGGGTTGAGGAGTAAGACGACAACAACATCGACTCGAGGGTCGAGGAAACGAAAGCAACAATATCGACTCAAGGGTCGAGGATAACAAAGCAACATCAACTCGAGGGCTGAGGAAATAAAATAGCAACATCGACTCGAGGGTCAAGGAAACGAAAGCAACATCAACTCGAGGGTTGAGAAAACAGAAGCAATCATATCGACTCTAGGGTCGAAGAAAACCAAACAACATCAACTCGAGGGCTGAGGGAACAAGGTAACAATATCATCGACTCGAGGGTCAAGGAAACGAAACAACATCAACTCGAGGGTTGAGAAAACAGAAACGATGATATCGACTCGAGGGTCGAGGAGATGCCAACAAAGATTGGCCTTTAACCTTGAAGATGCCAATGACTATTGGACTTTAACCGTATATGATGATCAGACGAAGTAACCACAACGTCTAAGGAGAAATTCTCTGACTAGGGAAGCACCCTACTGAGATAAATCATCAGACATTCATTCTGGGAACGGCCTTGCATACCGTAATATTGTCTCAAGAGGATTTTACAGAAAACATAGCATCTGAAATGCTTCAGTGTTTCCAAACTCTTGAAGATCTCAAAGTAGCCACCTCAAACTATATGGTCCACGACGGAAATTTCCCCCAAGATCTCACATCATCATGAGGTGTTCTGCCCCAGTATTATGAACCTTGGGTAGGTGCATCTGTTTAGTCGTCTTCTGGAGATAATAACTTCTATTTCTTCTAGGGTGACCTGCCCCGGTACGAGTATTGCTTTGGAGAAAACAACCCATGCTAACTGCTCTGTGAGAGATCTAAATCTCGAAGTGATTGCCCCAGATTGGCTGTTGAAGAGATCGATCGGCGTTATTGCCCCCGATTGGCTACCTTTAACCCAACTGGTTAGAAAAGTCCATATTCAAAGGAGTTTCTTGGAAAAGTGCCCCTTGGCATGAATGTCCTTCCGAAGTTTCCGCCTTCTCAACTTGGCAAGATTAAGCTTCTAGACTGAGGTTCCAGATGTGAACTTCTTTGATGTTAAACAGATGTATGCAAGCAGAAAATGTTTTATTCTGAGAATGAAAATTCTAATGCAACACATGTTAGTCTTGAAGCTTTTATTGAAAAGATTTCATTTATGAACGAATCACTGGTTAAGACAATATAATATTTTTTTTATGAAATGAACATGCATATGCAATACCAACGAGGGTCTTTTAGCACAACTCGTAGGAGTCAGGAACGCTACCTCATGGTGGCACGCTCTCGAATTAACCCTGTTTCAATTAGGACTTTTAAGGGTTATATCGTGGCCTGGTTCACGGTTATAGAAACAAAGGATATAGGCTCAAAATTTATATGTGCCCACCCATCTTCGTGATGTCCTTCCATTCCTATGTTCAACTAGTTTTCGCAAACGCTCACCTTTCCTAAGGGTTTCGTATCGGTTGAGGAACCATTACTCTAACAGTTGAGCACCATTGAGGTTATTGTTGGGTATAACAGTCACCCTTATTGTCTTTCGTGCCTGTATCACACGACTTGTTCTTTCTTAAGAATCTTTCTTATGAAATCCTTTTCGTCTTTCCTCTTTTTCATTCTTTTTATTATCCCTAACTTTTGCCCGGACTGATTCTTGTGAATCTTTTGCAATTGGACTCCAGCGGGATGCCCTAATTTTTGCCTAAGTCGCTTGTTTTCAAGTTTCGACTTAGCGGGCTATTTATTTCTTTTTTTTTTCTCTTTTTTTTTTCCGAACAAATCGCGTGACACTGTTTTGTCCTGATTACTTTGAAAGGATCGTGACTGTCTCACTTCTTGGTTGTTGGGGGATAACCATTGTGGTTTCCGTCTTTGGACCTCTTGATTTGGTACAATGAAATGTTAAGGTTCCTCAGATACATTCCTTTATGGAAGCATGAACGTCTGGTCCAACTAGCTGACACCTACCCTGCCCCGGGTTAAACGTGAGGGTTTTTTCATGCGAAAAGAAACTCCTACTTCAAGGCTCAAAAGGGGTTAACGAAGGTTTATCTCCCTTATATCTCCGGTGTTTGGGAATTTGAAACAATGCCTGTACATCGTCAACAGGGTCTTATTCAAGAGCACACAAATGGAGACTTTTGCGTTTTCGCTTCGTCATCCTCCATCATAGAGTTTCATAACAACAATTGGTATTGCAATGCACATTCACAAAATTATAAGTAAAACGAATGAATTACTTCAAGAAAAACATGTGCATTTCATTATGATTAACATTCAAAAAGCAAACAAGTTTCATGCAAGCATACAGGTGTTCAAACAAACATATAAAAGCGACACATGAAAATGCAGTAAAGAAGCTGAGCAATGCCATTGTTGAGGAGACTTGACTCCGTATGGACCAGCTGATCTTGAATACTTTCAGTAGTCAGCAACTTTTTCTGATAAGATTTGCAGTCTTCAATCGAATGACCATGTGTCAGCACCATTATTCGTTCTCAATTATTCTGACCTGAAGCTTCCGACGTTCAAACATTGACACAAGACGTCTGAAGAGAAGAGTGACACTGAGATGAAATTGCCACATAATTTTGACACCTAAGGTTGCTCGGAAAGACCTGACGATCTTCTGCCTACGTATCTCCATTGACCAAAGACCAATGAAGAATCAGAGCGACGTAGTTCCCCTCAATAGGGATCAAAGTGATGTACATAGCCGCTCTTCAGAATCAAACTGAGAATCACCTTCACATACATCTTCAATAAATTCCTCCATAACATGAGCTGACGAACCCACATGATCAAACGGAGACTTGTTAACTTGAATGCCTTGAGGCGTCACTGAAATCAACCCAGAATCAATCAAATCTTGAACCTTATCCCTGAGAGGCTTGCATTCTTCAACTGAATGCCCTGGTGCGTTGCCATGGAATCCACATTGAACATTGGGATCAAAACTTAGTGGATATGGAGAAGGCACTGGACCCGGTTTCTTCGGCACTATCAATCCACTATCGATCAGGCATGGGAGTATCTGACTGTATGGTATTGGCAATGGATCGAAATACCTTTTGGATCTCTTAGTGTAGTAACGACGCCTTTGCGGAGTATGCTTCGATTGGCACGGTCACTGTTGATACTGAGGAGGTTCCCTGTTAACTGAAATCTGACATACGGATTCAGAAGGTTGCTGACTCTGAGCAGCTGAAATGCATGGGTAATGTGGATAAGTCAATGGAGTTGAAGGATCTTCCCAGATTGCATCAATCACATCCTTATCTTGGAAACTGACAAAAGATTCATTCTCTTCAGCTGAGCCATCTGAAATGCCTTGGATCTTTCCCATCTTCATAAAACTCTCAATGCGTTCTCCAACTATCACCAAGTCCGAGAAACTTGAAGTTCCACTACCACTCAACCTCTCCAAATACGACCCCTGTAAGGTCTCTAGGAAAAGATCAACCAACTCTCTATCTGATAGCGGGGGTTGCACTCGAGCAGCTACTTCTCTCCACCTCTGGGCATACTCTCTGAAAGATTCACCATCTCTTTGGGATAAAACTTGCAAATCCATGCGGCTAAGAGCCCTGTCAAGATTGTAGTCATACTGCTTCACAAATGCATTGGCTAGATCTGACCATGATTGGATACGACTGCTCTCTAACTGCATATACCAACTCGATGATGCCTCACTCAGACTGTATTGGAAACAATGAATCATCAATTTGTCATTATGCTCGTGTGAGGCCATCCTTCTGCAAAATCTTACCAAATGCTGTCTTGGACAACTATCCCCTTTGTACTTTTCAAACTTCGGTACTTTGAACTTTGGAGGTATTACAAGGCCATGCACCAGACACATGCTTGCAACACTTAGATCAATGACATTACGACTTTGAAGGGTTTTGATCTCTTCCTCCAACACACGGAATCTCTCCTCCCTCTCCATAATTCGTGGATATGGGAGTCTCACCACAGGGATTGCCTCTTGGGGATCTGGCATAGTGAAAGTAAAACTGTGATAATTTGCAGCATCAACAGAAGAAGAATGTCCACTTCGGGCAACCTGGCGCTCTTGAACATCTGGATTCCCAACAGGGGTCTGTACAGGCTGAGCTTGAGCGGAATTACGGCCATCCTGCCTTGCCAAAGTCATCATAACCTCCAAACGTTGGTCCCACTGATCTTTTGTCAATCCAACACTTGCAGACTGGCTTTGCTCTCCAGGGTCCATGATCTTCACAAAAGTTGCCTCAAGTCTGATACAAGAACTGGAGTCTCAACTGTAGATGGTGAACAAAGAATGGACGAGCCCTGCCTGTGAAACAGAAATGCAATGCAAATGACATGAGATGCCATGTTCAGTTACTTCCAAAGAATCTATCTGCTTTGATCCACATTTTTATACAAAAATCCAACAGAAATTATTCAGGGATGAGATCCTCAGAAATAACTGAACATGTATGCTAGAATGCTATGATGGCATGTATGCAACTGGCAAGTGATCGAGAACTGGTGTCTGTTTGGATACGGAACACTGAGTTGAGAACCGAGCAACTGATGATATATGCCCTCTGAATAATAACCATCTGATAAGAACTCAAAACCAAGGATCAAGAACTCCAGAACCATAGTAACTGTATCATAACATGAACTGTACTGGTAACAAGGGTATGATGTGGTCAAGGGTTCCTGCAAACCTGTAAACCCCTCCCAATCTCACTGGTAGGCTCCGGGTCAGACATCACGGACTCTCAAAGCCGAATAGCGATAATACTTTCACCATTTCCGAGAAATTGCTCATGACCAAATCAGGGAATCGGTTAGGCATTATGTACTACGCAGGGAGGCCTCAGCTGAGTCCGGGAAAAACAAGCATCCCTTATAAGTCCCCAGCTTCAAGCGCTGAAATCGAGAAAAAATAGTACATTCAGCCCGTAGGATACAGTACTAATGTCATACGACCATATGCTTTGACTGAGTTCCTATAAGAGAACCAGGCCATCCTATGCGAGTCCCTAGTGGACCCTCGGGTGCGAATGGGTTTGCCACAAAATGTGGTCTGCCACCGTCACCACTGGAGAGGGTTGTTTCCACAAAGGTTCTCAATGATCGGTCCCCAGATGCACATAACTATCAAGGTCCTATCCCGAAGTGGAGGAAATCCCCACACAAGATATTTCCAAGACAGTCGCAATCTGGGCGTGAAACACATCACCACTCATCATGCCACATGCGAGTACAATATGTCCACTCTAATCCTAGGGTGCACTCAAGCCGGGTACTTGGCTTATCTCTCAGAAACAGTATCACCCAAACCCACCAAACAGAAAACCAGTCCAGACAGTCCAGTATGATATATGATGCGGAAAATAAATACTGAAAACTGTACATAAAGCTGTAAATAAAGCAGTAAACAAACAACAGTATAATACAACAAGCCACATCAAACAAGCATCACCCAATGAAACAACAACACACAAGCGCTAGGAGAGACTCACAGGGGAACCAGAGATCATCTGGTGTGCAGTCCCCAGCAGAGTCGCCAGCTGTCGCTCCCGGGATTTTCATCCTAGTACAAACGCGAAAGTGGCGCGGAAAGGTAGAGTTGCCAGCCAGACATTTTTATCCCGAAAGAATGGGAAAGGTAATGTTGCACAAACCTGAGGAAGAAGGAAAGGACAAGGCCTTGCGAACCAAAGATCTGAGTTCGGGAGTCGGTTACGACCTGGGAAGGTATTAGCACCCAGATCGTCCGCCGTACCCGACGGGATCCACGCTTGCAAAAGAAACTGTTTCAAAGGGTGAGGGTATGAAAGCCGCAACTAAAGAAATGAAACTGGAACTGGAAAAGAAATGAAATAAGAAAGCGAAGGACAAATGTAGGGAAAATAAAGAATGTGCTCGAACGGGCCCTACCCCGCTGCCTACGTACCTCATCGGGATAATGAGGATCAGAGTCGACGTAGTTCGCCTGACTAGGGGTAGCAAAGGAAATTGCTTGTGAATTAAAGCTTGAACTGCCTATGCCATTGCTCAGGTGTTGCAGACTCGGACGACGAGTGCGTAACCGTCTTGCAAAGTGACAAGTAGGAGCAAGTTCGCGTACGGAGCGAATGAGGTGAGAAAAGAATTCCCGAAGGAAAGACGCTTATTATTTGTTTGAGATTTTTATGAAGCTTTTATTTGTGAAGGTTTGCATAGGTAAGTGTACCTAAGTCTTACTCAATGGGATGTGTACATCTCACATCATCCCGAAATGGAATGCGCAAGATGCACACCTATCTATGGAGGAAATCCCCAAAGCTAGTCCCACAAGTGAAAGCTTAAGCACACTGGCCTATTACCCTTATTAAGTGTTTTTTGTGGTTTTTTGGTTAAGAAGTGTTTTTTAGCTTTTCTTTGTGAGGTACTCATGCTAAGACCTATCCACCACGAGTGATGACTCACACCTCGCCCCGAAATGGAACGCATGTGAGCATCTCATAGCAAAGTCTCATGTCACATGAAAGTACTCAACCTTTATTAACTGAATTAGAATTAAGTTTGAAGATGAGAAGAGAGAACACCAAAGGATCTCAAAGGAAAAATTCTAAAGGGGGACTAAAATAATCCTAAGTATTCACATGCATGGATATCCTAAAGGTTAGTGAGGTTTCTATCCTAATGAAGAAGGGAGAAGAAGATAGAAGAAGGGATGAGAAAGGCCTAGGCCAAACAAAAGAGAGTTAGCTCACATAAACATAAAAGGAAGAGATGAGAATTGGAGATGTGGAACTCAATTCCCACATCTCACACTTACCATAGCCCCTGCAAGGTTAGCATGCACAAGTGAACAAAAATGAACAAATTAACATAACATCATCCAACAATCAGAAGTGAAATGAAGCAAACAAATGCTTAATGCTAATTCAACTAAAAGAAATGAAAATAAAAGACTTATGACTTAAAATGGGGCAACATGAATACATGCGGAAACGAATGCGCACTTATGAAAAACGTAATACAAAACACACAAAATGCAAACACAAAGTTTAAAACCAGAATCAAAATGATATAAAGAATGGCCTAAGAGGCCAGCAAGATGAAGAGAGAAGTCACACAATACCAAACAATGTCAAAATAGAAGCAATGGAACCAAAAGATGGAATTTAAACACTTAAAGAAACAAATGACTTGAATATGAAGCAAACTCAAAAATTCAGAAGTACCAAGACCTATCCTAGGACCAGGAAGGTACCTATACCTCAAAGGAACCCCAAACAAGAAGAAGAAGTTGGCACAAGTGCCCTTCTAAGCCTATAAGAGATCTTATGAACCAAACGAAACAAAATGGGACAAGGTGAGAACAAAAATCCACAAATAATCAACCAGCCATCTAAAAATTCTACAACTGAAACCAAATGATCATGAAACACATTATATCAACTTGCCAAAAGGATTTGCAAACATTCAGAGAGGAACTAGGTCAAATGGATGTACAAACACAAGCTAGGACAGAAAACTTACATCACAAGATACCTGGCCAAAACTCAAGAAATAATTTCCTAAAAATTCTGATAAAAATCACATGAAAACTACAGGATCTTAGGAACACAATGCAAAAAGAATGGGATCAAAACTCCAAATATTGAAGTCTATAGAAAATCAACAATACAGGATGGTCAAGAAATGAAGCAAATGAAGCTATGTACATTGGTGATTTAATTCTGGCACGCTAATCAATGAAAAAAATAAAATAAAAATGTGACAAAATTCTAGAGACACAAAGGAACATCTATGATTTATTTGAGAATTTTTGGATGAATATTTCTATTTTTAATGGATTAAAAGCAAACTGAATAAAAAGACATTAAAGTGAAACAAAAGAAATTGAAGGAAATGAGTGGGAGGTGCAGACAGTAGGGCTTGTAAATGAATTCGAATGGGCCTGGCAGGATAGGGGGTGCGGATAGCACGCAGGAAATTAACAATGGAGGTCCTACCGGACGGTGACAAGTGTCACCGCCGGTATGGACAGCAACAACAAAAAATCTCCAAGTCCTTATCATCTTATCTCATCGGTTCCTTCAATTTATTTTTCTATTCTTTATTTACAAACTTATTATGTTTTATATTATTTACTAACAATAAACAATAAACAAAAAATGAGATGAAATACATCAGAAATAAAAGAACCAAGAAACAGCCTTCTCTCCCTCTCGCCATCCATTCATCTTCCTCCCCAACACTTGCCCTAGCCGCCGCCGCCGTCACGCCCTCACCTTCTTCTTTCTAACACAAACAAAAACCAGAACCACGATCCTCTCTTCTCCCAAATCCGCAGTCAAGCAAAGCTGACACTCACTCAACTCACCAGATCGAACAACTCGAAACAAAAGCAAACAAAACTCGACACAACGACGAACAACAATCAAATCTAAAGCGTTCAGAAACTAGCACCTGCGATTTGGAGATGCCGACGCCGACGACGAGGTGCTCCGACTGAAGGAGTTGACACAGGTCGGTGACGATTGAGGCGTCGAATCCATGATAAGGACGAAGATGACGAGGCTTGAAGGTTGACGAAATGCGCTGAGCTCGCGATGACGGATTCGCAGAGTTTCTATGTTTTGTGCCTCCGTGATGATGAAGTTCGCTGAAGGTAATGAATATGCCAGCTCCGATTGACGCTGAGAACACTTTATTTGCCAACTGATAACGATTGGATGGAGTGCGTTCTTGTATTCTTGCTGATGAGTGTTGCGTTACTGCTATGAATCCTCAGAGATGAAATTGATTATGGCTATCAAGGATCACCAATTAGTGATTCAGAATTTCCTCTGGTGATGAAGAGTAACGGTTCTGTTGCAACAAACTTTTTCTCTCTTTTCTGTTATATGATGAAGAAGAGCCAATAAGAGATTGTTATTGTTGAATCTGAAGCAAAACTGATGAAGGTGAAAACCAATCGAGAGAGGTGAATTGTATTCTTCCAAATATGAAGAGTGATGATTTGGTTCTGTGATGAAGAGTCTTTCTGTTATTGATGGTGAAGAGTGTTTCCAATGAGAGTTTTCGGTTTTTCCCTTTAACAAACTTTTTTTCTGTTATAAACTCTCTTTTATTTTTTTTTAAATTCTGTTATGGATTCTTTTTTCCAGTTTGTTATTTTTCTTCTTGCGTTTTTTCCTCGCGTTTCGGTACATGACCTGTGTATTATTTGCGTGATGCTTGCTTGATATCAGCTTCACTTGCGTTTTGTTTGTTGATGAAGTGCGTTTTCTCAATGCTCTATACGCGTGTGCATTCCTCATGTTGGAATGATTCTGCTTATGCCCAGGGAAAATCATGTGCCATTTCCCTTCTTTTTTTTTCCTTCAAATTCTCTCCTCTATGGTGATGTGCATGTCTTATGGTGGTCTCACATGTGTTGTTGGCACAATACTTGATGATGACAAGTGAAGGAAAATCAGAGGGTGACTTTGGCGTGGTGCATAGCATGATAGCTTCACCTGATATCACTCTCTCTATATCTCTCTCTGATACATAATGCGTGTGATGGTGAGGAAAAATAAGCATGATTCTACTAAAGAAAAAGTGGGCCCATGTATCACATGAAGATACACGCTGATTAGTGCTTCTTCTCTTCTTTTATTTATATTTCCCTTATAGTAAAAAAAAAATGAAAGAAGCAAATAAAATAAGACTTGCACACCAATTTAGTCACATGGCAAGTGTAGTGGACATGAAAAACGTGTAGAAAAATGTGACTTAACAAAGAAGAAAAGGACTTAACTTGGAGGAGGAAAAAATAAAAATATTTGTAATGGTTTAAGAGGATGAATAATATGGTTTACGGACAAATAGAAACGATTGAATTTTAAAATGGATGGAAAAAGAGTTGAAAATAAAAATGAAAAAAATGGAATTAGACGAAAAACCAACATGAGCACCACCACAAAATCTTAATTTTTCAACTTGAAACCGAACTTGCACCGCTTCCATAAAGGATCACTGATTAAACATAACACGGCGATCATTGAACAATTTGTCATTAAAACAACATATCTGAATCAAGCATCTTCTGAATATCTGGTTTTCTAAACCAACCTTCTCATGAACCACTTCCTGATAAACTGATGAATTTTGCACAACACGACTCAACATTGAAATGCTCATTACTTGATAGATAAGCCACTAACACACGTAACTTGCACTTGAAGAAATCTCATGACGGTTTGACCATGATTAGGTCAAACGTCCATCTGAATCGAATCACCAATCGAACAACCACACTTGGAAGAAATCCATGCCAGCCTATGCTATGCTTCAACAATGAATGTTATGCGTCATCTTTCTACGCTAATGATGCGGTGCGAAATATGAAAATGATATGCTAAATGCTATGAAAATGAGAGGGCTAATACCCCTTTAAACACAAACTTTCAAGCGTGGATCCCGTCGAGTACGACGAACAATCTGGGTGCTAATACCTTCCCAGATTGTAACCAACCCCCTTTCTCAGTTTCTCTGGTTCACGACCGTCTTATCCATATCCTTCTAGGTTTATGCAGCATTACCTTTCCTTCGGGATAAAAATGCCTAGCTGGAGACTCTTTTCAGTTCATCTTCATGTTCTCTCTTTCGCCGACCGTTCGCGTCTGTACCCCTTTTGGCCCTGTGTCATTTGGTGGGAGCGACAGCTTGGCGACTCTGCTGGGGACCCTTATAATGCAACCAGGGCTTCTGGTTCTTTTTGTGGGTTCCTCCTAGCGCTTGTTTAATTTGTGTTTACGGGGGTGTTACGTGCTAATTGTGCTTTATTTATTGCTTAATGTACAACTTTATTTACTGCTTTCTTTACAGTTTTTATACATCATACTGTCATTATCATTACTGGATCTGGTTTCTGTTTTGGTGGGTGGGGTTTCACTGAGTGATTAAGGTCCTATACCGGGGACCTGAGTGACACCTAGGCTAGAGTGGTTCATGTTCTTTCCCATTCCATTTCGGTCTGGTGCGGGAATATGAAACACGATTCAGATGTGGGTTTCTTCTTGAGAACTCTGTGCTACAGATTTCCTGTAGTGCTAGGGCTATCTGGGAAGCCTTCTAAGTCTGGATGACCTTTATTTTGACCTTCAGAATCTAGGGTGAATTAGAGGAGGATCCTTTATGGTTATTGTAAACACTGTACCTCCGGGTTAGAAGTGTTTACACTTCTCATAACTGATCCAAGTCTGAGGATCTTTGTTCTAGAACATTACATGTGAGGGGGTTGGGTTGTTTGCAGGAACCCTTGGCCACATCATACCCTGTTACTGTATTGTTTAAGAATACTTCACTTTGGACAGTTCTTGTGATTAACCCTGGACATGTGACTCTTTATTTGAGTCCCCCACCCTGGTTACTAGATTTCTGAGCCTCCATCCAGACCTTTGAACATACATGGACCTTATACCAAGACGGCTAATCAGATCCAGCTCTTGATCACAAACCCTTGCATATCATTTGCATATATCATCATTGCATCATTTAACATTTGTTTATTTGTTTTTCAGGGTATCCACCTCATTATATTTGGTTTGGTTTTGACCCCTTCTACTGCTTAGACCTTTGCTTCAGTTATCTTCTTCAGCATTTGCTTCAGCTATCTCCTTCAGCACCTGCATCAGTCTGTCAAAGATTTACCTCCAGCTTTTCAGTCTGTGATCTTCATCAGCATTTGACTTCAACTTCTTCATCAGCACTCATGGATGTTCCAAGGAAAAGCAACATATCTTACCACTTTTTTGAGCCCATGTTGACTGGTATCAGGCAGGTCCAATCACTTATCACACCTGACCACATCCCACTGTTTAGAGAGCACTATGGGGGTATCTTGGACATGGTTATGGATCTTGATTATTCTCAGAGAAGCATGATCCACATATGCTTGCAGTTTTATGACCCCCCACTCAGATGCTTCACTTTTCCAGATTTCCAGATGGGGCCTCTGTTGGAAGAGTTTTCCTTGTTGATTGGAGTGCCTATCAGAGGAGGGATCTCCTTCAACCCAGAGATGACTACTCCCAGAAGTGAAGAGATAGCAAGGGCATTATGTCGCTCTCCGGATTTCCATCCTGGTATAAACGCGAAAGTGGCGCGGAAAAAGAATAGAGTCGCCAGCCAGGCATTTTTATCCCGAAGGAATGGGAATGGTAATGTTGCACAAACCAGAAGAAAGAAGAGGAAGGACACGGGTCCTGCGAACCAAAGAGACTGAGTTCGGGAGTCGGTTACGACCTGGGAAGGTATCAGAACCCAGATCGTCCGCCGTACCCGACGGGATCCACGCTTGCAAAAGAAACTATTTCAAAGGGTGAGGGTATGAAAACTGCAGCAAAAGAAATGAAAATGAACTGGAAAAGAAACTGAGAAAAGAACTGAATAAGGAACAAAAGAGTAAAATGTAGGGAAAATAAAGATTGTGCTCGAACGGGCCCTACCCCGCTGCCTACGTACCTCATCAGGATAATGAGGATCAGAGTCGACGTAGTTCGCCTGACTAGGGGTAGCAAAGGAAATTTCTTGTGAATTAAAGCTTGAACTGCCTATGCCATTGCTCAGGTGTTGCAGACTCGGACGACGAGTGCGTAACCGTCTTGCAAAGTGACAAGTAGGAGCAAGTTCGCGTACGGAGCGAAGGAGATGAGAAATGAATTCCCGAAGGAAATACGCTTATTGTTTGTTTGTGTTTTTTAAAGGCTTTTATGAGTGTGTCACAAGGAAGTGAACTCAAGCTCTCTTCAATGGAATGTGCACTTGTCACTACATTCCAAGATGGAATAATAGAACAAGCACACTCAAGTAAGGAGAAGATCCACAAAACTTGAACCCAAAGATTAGGGCTTAGGCTCACTAACTTGTTTACTTATTAAGTGTTTTGGTATTTACAATGAAGAAATGTTTTTTAGGCTTTTCTTTTATGAAGAAGATACCTTGATCAGACTTGTGCATCACAAGGTAAACTTGTACTATCCCAAGATGGGAAGACTACAAGCATACCTCATGGGATAAGGCTATGGATCAAGACATCACTTCAAACATTATTAAAGTGTTTTTTAAGAGTTATGAGATGGGAAGAGAAGAAGAACCAAAAGGATCACAAAGGAAAAAATTCTAATGGGGGACTAAACAATCCTAAGTGTTAACATGCATGGATGTCCTAAGGGTTTGTGAGGTTTCTATCCTAATGAAGAAGGAAAGAAGAGAAGAAGATAGAAGAAGGGATGAGAAAAGCCTAAGCCCAACAAAAAAGAGTTAGTACACAAAAACATAAGAGGAGAAGATGAGAATTGGAGATGTAGAACTCAATTCCCACACCTCACACTTACCAAGCCCCTGCAAGGTTAGTATGCATACAAGTGAAACACAATAAAGCAAATTAACATGCTAACATCAGACAATCAGAAGTGAAATGGTATGAACAAATGCACAATTCCAATGCAAACTCAAAGAAATGAGGAGAAGAAGTATGCAAGCTAGAGAGGCAACATGAAACACATATGAAAACAAATGCACACTTATGAAATATGCAAAGCAAAATGCACAAGATATGATCACAATGCTCACAACCAGAACCAAAACAAGATGAAGAATGTCTTAAGAAGCCAACAAGATGAAGGGAAGAAAGGTACAAGACCAAACAATACCAAATGGAAGCGAAAGAAGCAATAAGATGAGGTGATAGCACTTAAGGAAGCAAATGACTTAAAGAAGAAGCAAACACAAAAATTCAGAAGATACAAACACTATCCTAGGACCAGGAAGGTACCCACACCCCAAATGAACCCCAAACGAGAAGAAGAAGTGGGCACAAGTGCCCCTCTAGGCTTATAAGAGACTTAAAGGTTCAAAGGAAGCAAAATGGGACAAGGTTCAAAGGAAAATTCAAAACAAATCAACCAACCATCAAAAAATTCCACAATTGAAACTAAATGTTCTTCAAACATGTTATATCAACTGGCCAAAAGGATTTGAAAAGATTCAGAAGCCAACTAGGTTTAATTGAGGCAAGAACACAAGTTAGGGTTACAAACTTACATCACAAGTTACAAGACCAAGACTCAAGAAATAAGTTTCTAAAAATCCCGAGAAAAATCACATGAAAAGAAAAATGTATTAGGAATCCAAAGCAAAAAGAATGGGATCAAAACTCAAAATATTGAAGAGTGTGGAAATTATACAAGGCAGAGTAGTCAAGAAAGACTTAAAAAGAAGCTAAGTGAAATGAGGAATTAATTTAGACACGTGGATAATGGAAAAAAATAGAATAAAAATATGACAAAATAATAGAGACTCAAAATAACATTCATGAATGTTTTGGGATTTTTTGGATGGCTAGAACTATTTTAATTAAATTGAAATGGAAACTGAAAATAAAAGAAATAAAATGTGAAAAAAGAAAATTAAAAAGAATTGGCAAGGGGTGTATGAAGTAAGGCTTATGCGTGCAAATGAGATGGGCCTGGATTGGTTGGGGTGCGAAGAGCAATCTGACTAAGCCCAAAGCAGGCACTGGAACATGTCTTTATTGTGGAATTTAATTGAAATTAATAAGGAAATACTGAAAAAAAACAACACACGCAGGATGCATCCAATGGCTGTGAGAGACAACCTCATTAATTGAGGTGGCGCTATACTGCGCTGGGATTGGTTGACGCATGTTAATTACACTGGAGTATATCACACAAAGAATTAAATGGACTAAAAGAAATTACAAGGAGACGGATGCAAGCCCTAGGGCTACGTGGCGCTGCTGTGGACGCCAGGATGAAGGATCAAACGATGCGTGTTCATCTTCCTCATGTAAAACCCTAACTGAAACTGCAGCAACTTTCCGGTGACCGGAGCTAGGGCTCCGGCACCAGAATTCGAACCAGTACCATAAATCCACCAAAAAATGAAAACAAACAGCCCAGATTAACTAATTCAACATCACTGAACAAGAATATGGCATAAAAAACACTTGAATCTCAATGGATTGGACGGATCGAAGCAAAACAACATTGATCATGAAACTTGAAATGCACATAACTCATGATATAATGCACCAAATTCAATTCTACAAAGTGCAGAATCATTAGTGAAGATCGAAGAACACAAAGCAACAATTTAATTCCATTTTTAGATCATGAGATTTCATGCCATACTTGAGGTGAAGAGCTTGATTCAGTGAGCTAGAAAACGAACCAATGCGTGCAAATCACTCCTCTTACTCCTTAGATGCAAAATAAATGCATCTAAGGTCTTGAACTAGACTGGATCTGAGGTTTCAAGATAAGTTTCTTCTCAATGGCAAGCTTCTATTTTAGTGCTTTAAGCTCAAATGAGTGGTTGAATCTTGATCTATATGATTCACTGATCAAGATTATGGAAGAGTTTTGTGAAGAAAGTGAGAGAATCAATAGATATGTGAAGAAATGCAAGGTTGCAAGAAAGTTGAGAATGAGAGAATGAAGTAGATCTGAGATTTTCTAAACCCTAATTCTCTTTGTTGTGACCTCACAAAGCAATGCTGAAAGTGTGAAAAAGAATGCACGAATGAGTAATGAGAAAAGTGTGATTTTGCATAATTTGCACTTGGTGGAATAAGCATGCTATTCTCATGCTCTCTTGGTCCTCTCAGCACATGTGGCTTTCATTTTCCACCCTTGATTCAAATCCAGTCATTCCTGGCCCTTAGATTCAAGTGTCACACTTGTTTCATGACTTTTGCCAATTTGCATGTTTTGGAGGGATTTTTTCAAAGTGCACGAAAATGACTATTTCTTTGGAGCAAATTGGTCCTAGTGCAATTCATTTTAAGTTGGAAACAAGATTGGGCCTGTACCAAGTCACAAAATTCAAGTTTGAGCCCTTTTGCATTTGGTGGCTTTTGGAAAAGTTGAAATTTGCCCTAGGAAGGTGAAATTTTTGAATGGCCTACAAGGAGTTTTAGGAATCCTCTGAAAAGGTACTTGTACCTTTTGAAAATGGGAGCCCTTACTCTTCAACTTTCATGTTTGACTTTGGTTCATTTGAAGAATTTTTGATAATGTTAAGGCCATTTGAAAATTAGGGCAAAAGTTGCCAAATTTGGAAATTCCTTAAAACCAACTTTGTACCATTTTTGCAAAACCCTTCAAATCTCCATGATTCTTGAACTTTAGGAATTCCAAACCTCTTATAACATTGTAAAGACCCCTCTTGGCCAAAAAAATTGGGTTAGACCCCTTGAAATTGCACAGTTGACTTTTTATAGGCTCTGTTGACTTTTTCCTTCATCTGCAAGCAACTGGGGCATTGTCTGACTTCCACATGGAATTTTCTCATGAAAATTGACACCTAGGATCCTCTTAACATATAGAAGACTTTGCCCAAAAGAAATGGCCAAAGTTGTGAGATCTTGGTGCTTGAATCTCAAACCCTAATTTGGGTGCTTTGTATAGGAGCTTTGCCTTGTCCTGAGACTTCTGATGATCATGCAATCTTCTGAGCTTTTTCCAATGGACTTGATCTTGTAAATGGAGTATAGAATCACCATAGAACTTGTACAAACTCATTGGGACCCTTGTCATGGCTTGAAATGCTTCTAGGACCTCCACAGATGACCATATGCTTGATGCTAGGACATGAGGGATGTTATGCTTCATCTTTCCATGATATGATGCTGAGGAAATGCTATGAGTATGATGAATATGATATGATATGATGCTTAAAATGAAGAGTGCAAATTTGGGGTGTTACAGTTGCCCCTATTCAATCATTAGTTAATTTGAAAAGGACGATAGTACAGGCTATCGACCATTCAAGAGAAACTGTGGTTGAATACCAAGAAGACCAGAAATTTGCACTCTGACGAAGAATGCAACACTGGGAAATAAACCCAACCAGATGACGCTCTGGGGACTGCAGGAGAGAGAGAAGCAGACGAGCTTCTTTCAAGTTGAAACTGATATTTGGAATAAGAATGCGTTGACAGACGAGTCTTCAAACAATCTTGTGACGCCAAGAGCTGGACATACGAGTCCTCAAACACTTCAAGAACATAATACTTGAGACAGACGAGTCTTCTAACAATCCTGTGACGCCAGGAGATGGACAGACGAGTCCTTAAACACTACATATAACATAATCTGAGACAAACGAGCCTTCAAACAATCCTGTGACGCCAGGAGCTGGACATACGAGTCCTCAAACATTGCATATAACATGAGACAGACGAGTCTCCTTCGGATTTACCTGTTACGCCAGGACCGGAAATGCACTAAAGTCTGTGGGATAGACATGCAATCAAGGTAGACGAACCTTCTTCCTATATTATCTGCGGATATATGGTATAAGATAGACGAGTCTTCTAAGAAAACCTGTTACGCCAGGTGCAACATCAATAATTGGTGCCTGAGACAGACGAGCCTCCTTCGGATTTACCTGTTACGCCAGGACCGGTAACCATTTTGACATTAATTCCCACTGTCAGGATTTGAAACCTCTACAATACAGACGAGTACTGGATGATCATCAAGATAACACAGACGAGTGCCAAAAGTCAATGATACCGACGAGTATAAGACGATGATCTGAGAAACACAGACGAGCGCTTCAGGCAATGATACAGACGAGTATCAGCAACCGGTACAGACGAATACCAGAAATTCAAACACAGACGAGCATTTGAAGCAGTAACACAGAAGAATATCAAGATAAACAGCAAATCTTCACAATACAGATATATGCATAACACAGACGAGTGCTGGGATTGATACAGACGAGTATCCAAGCAAAGCATACGAGCTTCAAACATATGATCAACACAGAAGAGTGCTGGAAATGATACAGACGAGTATCCAAACAAAGTAAACGAGCTTCAACAGGAAATCAACACAGACGAGTGCTGGAAATGATACAGACGAGTATCCACAAATATCAGTCATACCCAACATAGACAAGTGTTGGAAAGTTGCAGACGAGCAACAACAAGGATTATCTATATCAAGGCATAGACGAGTGCAGCAAAGGATCCAATACCAAACACAGAAAAGTGTCGGGAAGTTGCAGACGAATAACAGCATATGAGATACCACAACACAGACGAGCGTTGGAACTTGCAGACGAGCAACAATAAGGATATCACAATACAGACGAGTGCTGGAAATTGCAGACGAGCAACAACAAAGATATAACCAAACACAGACGAGTGTTGGAGGGTAACAGCAAAATGTAGCATCCCAAAGCACTGACGAGTGCTAAAAATTGCAGACGAGCAAACAACAGATACTACAGATGATTGTTGGAAATTGCAGACGAGCAATAACAGAGATTACATCCAAACACAGACGAGTGTTGGAAATTGCAGACGAGCAACAATAGAGAGTACATCCAAACACAGACGAGTGTTGGAAATTGCAGACGAGCAAAATCAAGGTAATCATAAACCACTACTGGGGAAAGAAAACGAGCAATACCAAAGGGCCAACACAGACGAGTGTTGAGAAACGCAGATGAGCGGTAATAAAGCATGATCTGGGAAAAACTCTGCTTAGGGATAACACAAACGAGTGTTGAGGATTGCAGACGAGCAACAAACGAATGCCTGATTGGCCAGCAAGAGATACAACTTTGCAGGGGAAGACAAGTCAAGAGGTCTGGACACCTAACTCTGACGTACCTGACTGTATCATCAAAATACCCAAAAGTATGGCAACTTCGCTGGGGAACATTTCACTGACGGAAGTGAAAATGAAATATGAACTCTGTGGGGACAGAATCATCTTCAAACTCAGCTGGGGAAGCTGCTTGAACAAAAAACTAGCTGGGGAGAGCATCTGCTGATTCAAAGTCCTGGCTGAGACCCTTGCTGGGAAGGACTCTTGCTGAGGATAGAATTCTGATAATTCCAACTCTGACGACGTCAGGCCTTTAGATACCTGCTGGGCATACTCCACTGGGGAAGAATATACTGCTACTTCACTGGGGAAGAAGAAACTGCTTGGGCTGCTGCCAAGGCTTAGCCGGAGAAAAATCTCTGCTGGAGATGTCAGGCTTTCAGATACCTGCTGGGAGAAGAAATCTCTGCTTGGGGAGACACTCTACTAGGTAAGAGTAAATTGCTTGGGAGAATGTGACACCATCCTATAACCTGTAACAACAGAAAACACAAGTGTGTCCCGGGGACTTGCATGACATGATCTGTTCATCCATCGTCACCCGACACTCAAAGAGGATTACAGTTTCCCTGCATGTCAGTTTTCTTTTCAAAATTATCACCATGTTTAGATGCAATGCTATTTTTTCTAAAAATTCAGGACATTTTGCAGACAAAAATAAACACACATCTTTTTGACTGAATATTCTTTTTTATTAAATGACCTCTGAATAGGCAAAGATTTTCATCCGGAAGCAACCACCTGGAAAGAGGTAGCCACTATAAAATTGAGAAAAGAAACTATCCTAATGGCAATAAGCACGACATTCCAAGGAGTTCCATTTCTGCTATGACCCGCATGTCTTCGAGACTCTCCATTCTACTTTGTCCTTCTGGGAGGATGAGGGGACTGTTTCCTATCCTTCTGATATTGTCAAGTTGTACGAAACGATGTCGTGGTTTAGATAACTCGGATCGCAGTTGTTTGCTTATTCCCTTTTTTTGCGTGGATCGCCCTTTCGGGTTTTCAATCCACCGGGATACCCTTTTTTGCCTGAGCTGTCCAATGTGGCTTTTCAACTCAGCGGGTGTACATTTTTTTATATTATTTCCCTAACTTTTGCCCGAGCTTTTTTATTCTATTTTTAGCTCGCTAGGATGCCCTTTTTTGCCTGGACTATAATTCTGTTTTTGTGTCCAGCGGGTCTCTTTATGCGAAGTATTTTTTAACTGCGTCCGAGTTAACAGGGGACTGGAAGTCATCTCCATCCATAGTGGTGAGCATCAGTGCTCCTCCTGAAAAGACTTTCTTCACTATGAATGGTCCTTCGTAGTTTGGGGTCCACTTGCCCCTGTGATCTGAACCTGGAGGAACGATCCTCTTCAACACAAGCTCTCCCACTTGGTACCCTCGAGTACGTACTCGTTGGTCGAATGCACGCTTCATTCTCCTCTGATAAAGCTGACCATGACAGATAGCCGCTAATCTTTTTTCCTCAATTAGACATAGCTGATTGTAACGAGCACGCACCCATTCAGCCTCATCCAGCTTCACATCCATCATCACACGCAATGAAGGAATCTCTACTTCAACAGGCAGGACTGCTTCCATGCCATACACCAGAGAGAAGGGAGTTGCCCCTGTTGACGTCCTGACTGACGTTCGGTACCCATGCAACGCAAATGGTAACATCTCATGCCAATCTTTGTAGGTGACAACCATTTTCTGTACAATCTTCTTGATATTCTTGTTAGCTGCCTCTACCGCACCATTCATCTTTGGTCGATAAGGAGAAGAATTGTGATGTTGTATCTTGAAGTCCCGACACAAGTCTGCCATCATCTTGTTGTTGAGATTAGAACCATTATCAGTAATGATCCTTTCGGGCACTCCGTATCTGCATATGATATCCCTTTTCAGGAATCTTGCCACTACTTGACGAGTGATGTTGGCATAAGATGCTGCTTCCACCCATTTGGTGAAGTAATCAATCGCGACCAAGATGAAGCGATGACCATTTGAAGCAGTAGGCTCGATCTTCCCGATCATGTCAATGCCCCACATAGAAAAGGGCCAAGGAGATGACATGATGTTGAGCGGGCTTGGAGGAACATGCACCTTGTCTGCATATATTTGGCACTTGTGGCACTTACGAGCAAATGAACAACAGTCTGCATCCATTGTCATCCAGTAATACCCTGATCTCAACAATTTCTTTGCCATAGCATGCCCTCCTGCATGGGTACCGAAAGATCCTTCGTGGACTTCCTGCATCAACAGGCTTGCTTCGTGTCTATCTACGCATCTGAGCAAGACCATGTCAAAGTTTCTCTTGTAAAAAACCCTGTCTGTGTTCAAGAAGAAGCTAGCAGCAAGTCGCCTCAAGGTCTTCTTGTCATTGGAAGATGCCCTAGTTGGGTATTCTTGCTTTTCCAGGAATAACTTGATATCAAAATACCAAGGTGTCTCGTCAGACACGGCGTCCACAAAGAAGGCATGAGCCGGAGCGTCAAGCCTGGATATGTCAATTCTGGGCATATAGTTCCAACACAAGACTTTGATAGACGAAGAGAGAGTGGCCAATGCGTCGGCAAACTGATTTTCATCACGTGGTATATATTTAAGTTCAACTGTCGTGAAGAACGTCAACAGTTTTCTAGCATAATCCCTGTATGGAATTAGATGCTCTTGATGCGTATACCACTTGCCGGTAACCTGGTTAATGACGAGGGCTGAATCTCCGAATATATCGAGGTTCTTAATCCGAAGATTAATTGCCTCCTCTATTCCCATTATACATGCCTCGTATTCCGCTTCATTGTTGGTGCAGCCAAAAGTAATTCTGGCAGCGAAGGGTAAGTGAACACCTTCAGGAGTAATGAGTACGACACCAACTCCACGACCATTAATATTGACTACCCCATTAAACATCAACTTCCATTTGGATTCAGGGTCAAACCCCTCCTCCCGAAGTGGTTCCTCATAATCGTTTGCTTTGAGGTACATGATGTCCTCATAAGGGAAATCAAACTTCATTGGCTGATAATCATCCTCAAGAGGTTGCTGTGCAAGGTAATCCGACAATACACTTCCCTTGATGGCTTTCTGAGAAGTATACTGGATGTCGTATTCAGTTAAAATCATCTGCCACCTAGCAACCCTTCCGGACAACGCTGGTTTCTCAAAGATGTACTTGACAGGATCCATTTTGGAAATGAGCAGTGTGGTATGAGTCAACATGTACTGCTTCAGTCGGCGAGCAGCCCATACCAAAGCACATCAAGTTTTCTCGAGCAGTGAGTATCGGGATTCACAGTCGGTAAACTTTTTGCTAAGGTAATAAATAGCATACTCTTTTCGACCAGACTCGTCATGTTGGCCTAGAACACACCCCATTGACCCTTCTAGCACGGTCAAGTACATGATTAGAGGTCTTCCTTCCACTGGAGGCATTAGAATTGGAGGCTCCTGCAAATATTCTTTTATTTTGTCGAAAGCTCTTTGGCAGTCATCGTTCCACCTGACCATTTGATCTTTTCTTAGCAACTATAATATTGGTTCGCACGTGGCAGTTAAATGAGATATGAACCGAGAAATGTAGTTCAACCTCCCTAAAAACCCGCGCACTTCTTTTTCTGTTCTCGGTGCAGGCATATCTTGAATAGCTTTTACTTTAGCAGGATCTACCTCAATTCCTCTTTGACTAACAATGAAACCCAGCAGTTTCCTGGAACGCACTCCAAAAGTGCACTTGTTTGGATTCAACCTCAGCTTGTACTTGATCAGTCTATCAAACAGCTTCTTCAGGTTGACCAGATGCTCCTCTTCGTCTCGGGACTTAGCAATCATATCGTCCACATAACATTCAATCTCCTTGTGGATCATGTCATGGAACAATGTGACCATCGCCCGTTGATAAGTTGCCCCGGCGTTCTTCAAACCAAAGTGCATGACCTTATAGCAGAATGTACCCCACGGGGTAATGGACGTTGTCTTCTCCATGTCCTCTGGCGCCATCTTTATCTGATTATAACCGGAGAAACCATCCATGAAGGAAAACACCGAGAATTGAGTAGTATTGTCTACCAACACATCAATGTGTGGCAACGGAAAGTCATCCTTTGGGCTTGCTCTATTCAAATACCGGTAGTCAACGCACATCCGGACCTTGCCGTCCTTCTTTGGTACAGGTACAATGTTAGCTACCCAAGGTGGGTAACTAGTCACAACAAGGAAACCGGCATCCCATTGCTTCTGAACCTCTTCTTTGATCTTCATCGCCATGTCAGGACGAGTTCTTCTTAATTTCTGCTTCACAGGAGGACAATCCTCTCTCAGAGGTAGCTTATGCATAACGATGTCGGTATCTAACCCTGGCATATCTTGATATGACCAAGCGAAGATATCCACATACTCTCTCAGCATACTGATCAGCTCTTTCTTGACGTCGGCCTGCAGACTGGCTCCAATCTTGATCTCTTTCTTTGCATCTTCATTGCCAATGTTGATGATCTAAATTTCTTCTTGATGAGGCTGAATAACCCGTTCCTCTCGTTTCAACAATCTGACCAATTCTTCAGGGAGGTCACAGTCTTCCTCAACCCCTTCATCAGCTTGGTAGACAGGATTGTCAAAGTCATGCATAGTCATAGCAGGAACGTTATTAATGGAATCCGGATGATCAACACTGCACAAATGATGTGCTTATTCAGAATCTACTTATTTTGAAAAAGAGACGCTAACACAAAGACAAAAAGAAAACACATTGCCATTTTTTTTACATTTTTTTGTGAAAAAAATTTAAAAACAAAAACAGGGAGCACAGTTTGTCTGAAAATGTCCTTTTATTTCATAGAAAAATAAGATGCAATACAAAACATGGTGGCCCAATACAATGGATCCAAGCATCTTGGGCAGAATGCTGGATTTGACAATGCAGTATGCTAATAAAAGGAAACAAAATAATTACTCTGAGAGCTAGGTGACTTGAACAATGTCCTCAGCAGACCAGTTTGTTAGCTCCTCGCCGGGTGCACACGGGTGTATCCAATTGTCCCAGTCACCGTCACTGTCCCCATCTTGGCTTGCTGTACAAATCTGATTGTGATCGAGCAACCCATCACTTGTAAACGTGATAGCCTTACCACTTGGAGTAGACCCACCAGGATGATACCCTAAGCCAAACTTATCATCTTTCTTTTCCAGCTCCAACAGCTTGCCCCAGCCTTGGGCACTGCCTGATTGAACAACCTCTTTTGCTTCTCTGTAGGAATGGATGGATGTACCCTCTTTCTCACTGCTCTTCTCCACAAGAGTCAAGATGCTGACGTTGACTGCTTCGAAAGCTTGGCATAAAGTCTCATGGATTTCTCCATCCATCTCCACATACTTGAACGTCGACAAGTGGCTCACGAATATGTCCTCCTCTCCAAAAACTGTGATGACCTGTCCGTCCACCACATACTTGAGCTTCTGATGCAAGGTTGAAGTAACAGCTCCAGCAGCATGTATCCACGGGCGTCCCAACAGGCAGCTGTACGCTGGCTGGATATCCATAATGTAGAAAACACTTTTGAAGACTTGAGAGCCTATCTTGACGGGAAACTCAACCTCTCCAAAAACTGATCTTCTCGAACCATCAAAAGCCTTAACAATTAGATCACTTGGTCTCAGGACTATTCCATCAACATTAAGCTTCATCAGAGCCTTCTTCGGAAGCACATTCAGGGAAGAGCCTGTATCTACAAGAACATGAGATAACACAGCACCTTTGCACTCCATAGTGATATGTAGTGCTTTGTTGTGGTTTCTTCCCTCTGACGTGAGGTCTCTGTCTGTGAAGCCTAGGCCATGGCTAGCATTAACACTTCCTACAACAGCTTCAAGTTGGTTGACAGTGATTTCCTGAGGAACATAGGCCATTTGCAGAACTTTCAATAAGGCCTCTCTGTGTGCGGGAGAACACATCAGCAGTGACAAGATGGATATCTTGGAAGGTGTCTGGTTCAGCTGATCAACCACCTTATAGTCACTCTTTTTGATAATTCGCATGAATTCCTCGACCTCTTTTTCAAATGTACCATGCCCAGCAACAGGAGTATTTGACTCATCATTCATAACTTGCTTTCCTTTGGCTTTGGACGAAGCCTCAGCCTCAGGATCCCCTCTCAGCACAGGGGGAGCGAATAAACGACCATTTCTGGTGAAACCCCCAACTCCTCCGACATTCTCTACAGTCGAGTCAGCAGCAATAACTTTGTTCTCAATCTTCTGTCCGGCCACGTATACGTCTGAGCCATAATGCCAGGGGATGGCTTTATCGTCTGTGTAAGGAACATGCCCAGGTACGGTGATAGTCACGGGACTAATCTGAGGAGCATAAATTGTTACAGGCTCTCCTCTGACAGGCATGTCAGCTTCATCATAGAAAATAGTAATTGTTGACACATCATCAGCTTCATCATTACCCACTTTGTTGAACTGCAAGGATCCATCATCAATCAAACCCTACAAACCCATCTTCAGTTTCTCACAACCATTCTCAGCATTCATACAGTCTTCACAATCAAAACAGCAACCAGGAAACACTTGACCATTCAACAGTCTTTCTTTCACTACCCTCAAAGGAGTCTTCACTTCCTCAATACTCAGCACAAGACTCAACTTGTCACCACTCTCAACAACATTGATACTTGCCCCTCCATGATGCGGAATAGGGTTCGAATTAACATACGGCGGTGGCGCAAAGTTGATTGCTTTAGAGTCTATCAAGTCCTGAACCTTGTGATGCAAAGCCCTGCACTTTTCAGTCGAGTGCCCGGGTGCCCCAGAGTGGAAAGCGCATCGTGCATTAACATCATAACCAACCGGAAGCTCTCAAGGAGGTGGTGGTGCCAAAGTTCTCAGTTGAATCAGGTTCAAATCCAGCAGTCTTGGAAGCAAAGCAGCATAAGTCATAGGGATAGCCTCAATCACCCTATTAGCCGAGCGAGTTTTCCTGGCTGATACGGTCTCTGCTGATAATTGGTACGGGGTTGTTGTTGTTGTTGTGGAGGAGGTTGCATCTGTTGTATTGGAGTTGAAGGAATTGTGACTGCTGCCACATGCTCATACGGTCTTCTATAACCACGGCCCCGGCCTCGCCCAAATACAACATTTGTCTCACCCTCTCTTCTCCTAGGAGGTCCACTGAAAGCTTTCCTCGCTCCATTAGAGCTACTAGCACTAGGATCTTGGATCTTCCCCATCTTCAGCAAGGTCTCAACCCTCTCTCCTGCAATAACAATATCGTTGAATTTAGTGGCAGAACTGGACGCCAATCTTTCAAGAAACACACCCTGCAAAGTCCCCATAAACATGTCAGCCATTTCGTTCTCTAGCAGCGGTGGTTATACTCGGGCAGCGAGCTGGCGCCACCTCTGTGCACACTCTTTGAAACCTTCTTTAGCAGTCTGAGCCATGTGCTGCAATTGCGTGCGGTTCGGAGCCATGTCCATATTATATTGATATTGTCTCACAAAGGCTTTTGCTAGATCTTTCCAACTCTTGATATTGACTTTGCTAAGCTTCATGTACCATTCCAACGAAGCTCCAACCAAACTGTCTTGAAAATAATACATCCAGAGTTTTTCATCATCCGTATGAGCAGCAATTCTCCCAACGACAGATTGAAGATGGGTCTTTGGGCATGCAGTGCCATTATACTTCTCAAAGGTTGGAACTTTGAACTTGTATGGGATCCTGACCCCAGGAACCAAGCCCAAATCTGTTATGTCAAATCCCAAAGAACTCTGGGACTGAATAGCTCTGATTTGCTCAGCCATTTCCTCAAACCTCTTGTTCATCTCAGCTCCTTGACCCTCAGCTTCGTCAAGCAAAGTGAACTGCTCGTCTTGATTATCCATCTGAATATTATTCAACCCATCATTTATTATTGTCACCCCTGGTTGAGCAATAGGGATTTCAACCTGACGTGCGCCCGCAACGGTACGATTATCAGCAGTAGCAGCAGCAACAGTGTTGTTCCTGGGTTGATTATTCTCAATCATCTCCCGCAGACGCTCTTGGTTCTGACCCATGTCGGCCATCACTGTCATAAAGTTATCCATTCTCAGTCTCAGATCTGCCAAGTCTGCTTGCATCTGGTTCATGACTCGCTCTCTGTTGATCTTTGTCGGATATCTATGTGCTACTGGTTGTTCCCGAACTTTACGGGGAGCTATAGTGCCTGAAACACAAAACACGTTAATAACTGAGACACTACCTGCAAAACAAACAAACAGGTTATATGCAATGCGATGTAACTGTTCATGTTCCCAAGTTTTAAGCATTTGCAATGCCCCAGTTCTGGCATCTATTCTCAGACAGTCACTCTCAGTGTTTAACTTTCAAGCTTTCTCTTTGATAAGTGTTCAGTTGTTAGCAGTATGATAATTTGCACATTAATACTGGATATGAACAAACCACTGCCGGCTAAAAGTCAGAAGACAACCAAAAACATTCCCCGAAGGGTTACAAGCCAGTAATAAATGAAGACAAAAGAAATAAAAGCAAAACTCCTACAACAAGCCTGTAGATAGTCTGCAAAAATAAACAACTAAGCTAAAGACCCAGGCTCTGCCACCTCTGCTCTGCTTTTCTTGACACCCGCTCTCAGCTTGAGCTATTCAATCTCTTTCCTTGCTTCCTCCAGAGCTAATTGACTTTGTGCTAGCTGTTGGGTCTTTTCCCTCCGGATGGTGTGGACTTGCTCCACTTCCTCCTTTTTGAAGGCCATCTGAACTTCAAAGAACTCTTCTTTCTCTCTAAACTTCTTATGCTCTTCCTCCATTTGGCCTTGCAGCCAAACAATGGATTGTCGAGCATCTTTGAGAGTCTTTAGAGTCTTCTTGCGCTCAACTTCTCTTTGGGCTTCCATCATACCCAACCTATGGAAATGTGCTTCTCTTCCAGCAAAATCCTTCTCTTTGGCTTCCAGAGAAGCTTGGAGCTTCTACAGCTTGTCTTCAGCTTCATTCTTGGCCCTGTTGGCTTGGTGGTACAGGCTTACCATCTTAGTATTCTCCACTCTAACCTCATGCAGCTGAGCTTCTAGCTTCTTGTACTCTTCAAGGGAGACAATACTGCTCTGACTAGGCACTTCTCTAGGATAAAGTGGTACCTCAACTGAAAAAGGCATGAGCACTGCTTCTACATGACTTTGCAACCATGCAGCATATGGTGGATATGTCTTGGGATCAACTCTGCTGAAGTCTTTCTTACCCTTTCTTATCCTGTGAGCCCATGCTTGGACTGCTTGTTGAACTAAATCTTTGTTCCCTTCAGCAGGAAAGTACAAAGATTCAACCAACTCTTCCATCTGAGGAGGATCTATCAAAGGGTAGCCAAACTGCTTTCTGGCTAATGTTGGATAGTAACTGATGACACCTTTCCTTCCCAGCAAAGGTACTCCAGCAAACCTTCCGCAACTGACCATCAACTCTTTACCTAGCAGATCCCTGTCATATCCCCAGGCAATATCTTCTGCAGTCAACCCCATCAGTCTTCTGGACCATCTCCATTCATCCTTCATCTCCTTGAAGGCACCTGCCTTAGGCAACTATCTAGCAAACCACTCAACAAACAAAGGAGCACAACAGACTACTGGACCACCCCTACCCTTCTCATTTCTGTAATGGACACTGTAGTAGAAGTCACCCAATAGAGTAGGCACTGGATTGCCTTTTGCAAAGATTGAGATCACCTCTAAGCTGACAAACTCTTTCTCTCCAGGGAACAAGCTGGACCCACACGCCATCAAAGCAAGCAAAGCACCAAAGTCATTCCACTTAGCCTTTGTAGCACATCTCTCTGCCTCTGGGATGATCACACTCCAATGGAGTCCTTTACCTTCACTCTCTTGCAGAGCCTTCCCGACTGAAGCAGCTGGAAACCTACAAACCTTGGCTATATCTTCATCTTTAAGCACAACCTCTGATCCATAGAATGACAATGTCTCTCTGACCGGAACATTCAGCATGCTGGAGATCTCTTCCAATGTTGGAGCTAGGATGTAACTTGGAAAAACAAAGCAACACAGCAAAGGATCATAAAATTGCAACAAGGTATGCAAACTGTCCTTCTGGTCTGTAGTGGGCTTGTCCACAAACTTCAGTATCTGGCCATATCTTTTCTTGAAATTGCCCAAGACTTGGTCATTCATCAGACCTGCTAACTTCTGAACACTCCTAACTCCAGGCTGAAGAAAGGTATAATGCACATTCTTTTTCCTTGGAACTCTTCTGATTTCTGCCATGGAGATAAGATTACTAGAACTGGGACTTGATTATGAACAATGACCTGAAAAATGGGAAACATAAACAGTTAATGCAAAGAATGATGCAAATGCAATGCAGTGCAAGCATATGATCAACTGGGACCATCTGAACTGGACACTGACAAGGGCCCCTCTGAATAACTGGCAAACCAAAAGTCCTCTGAGTCACACTCTCTGATAATCACAACTCTCTGAAGAAGATCTCAGGACCACAATACCAAGAAACCCATAACAAGAAAACCAGAAAACCAGAACTCCAGAACCATAGAACCAGAAATCATAACCATAGGACAACGAATCATAACAAGGACCACTGAATAAATGAGTGTATGTTGAGGCCATGGGTTCCTGCACACCTATAAACCCCTCCCAATCTCATTGGTAAAAGGCTCCGGGTCAGACATCACAGACTCTCAAAGCCGAATAGCAATAATACTGTCACCATCTCCGAGAAATGGCTCATGACCAAATCAGGGAACCGGTTTGGCATTATATACTACGCAGGGAGGCCTCAGCTGAGTCCAGGACACAAGGTCATCCTATGTGATCCCAGGTGGGCCCTCGGATGCAAATGGGTTTGCCACAAAATGTGGGCTGCCACTGTCATCACTAAAGAGGGATGTTTCCACAAGGTTCTCAATGATCGGTCCCCAGCTGCACATAACTGTCAGGGTTATGTAATGAGAGAGGAAGATCCCCAAATCAAGACATTTCCAAGACAATCTCAACCTGGGTGTGGAACTCACTACTACCCCCATGACAAGATCTCATGAGGCCAAAGTGGAACCACTCTAAGTCCTATGGTGCACTCGAGCCGGGTACTTGGCTCATCTCTCAAGAACAAGTAACACCCATCCCACCAAACAGAAAACCAGTCCAGACAGTCCAGTATATACACATGATGCAGAAAATAAATACTGAAAACTGTAAATAAAGCTGTAAATAAACAACAATAAAATACAACAAGCCACAACAAACAAACATCACCCAATGAAACAGAAACACACAAGCACTAGGAGAGACTCACAGGGGAACCAGAGATCTCTGGTGTGCAGTCCCCAGCAGAGTCGCCAGTTGTCGCTCCCCGGATTTCCATCCTGGTACAAACGCGAAAGTGGCGCGGAAAAAGAATAGAGTCGCCAGCCAGACATTTTTATCCCGAAGGAACGAGAATGGTAATGATGCACAAACCAGAAGAAAGAAGAGGAAGGACACGGGTCCTGCGAACCAAAGAGACCGAGTTCGGGAGTCGTTTACGACCTGGAAAGGTATCAGCACCCAGATCGTCCGCCGTACCCGACGGGATCCACACTTGCAAAAGAAACTATTTCAAAGGGTGAGGGTATGAAAACTGCAGCAAAAGAAATGAAAATGAACTGGAAAAGAAACTGAGAAAAGAACTGAATAAGGAACAAAAGAGTAAAATGTAGGGAAAATAAAGATTATGCTCGAACGGGCCCTACCCCACTGCCTACGTACCTCATCAGGATAATGAGGATCAGATACACCGTAGTTCCCCTAACTAGGGGTAACAAGGAAATTACTTGTGGATTAAGGCTTGAACTGCCTATGCCATTGCTCAGGTGTTGCAGACTCGGACGATGAGTGCGTAACTGTCTTGCAAAGTGACAAGTAGGAGCAAGTTCGCGTACGGAGCGAAGGAGATGAGAAATGAATTCCCGAAGGAAAGACGCATATTGTTTGTTTGTGTTTTTTAAAGGCTTTTATGAGTGTGTCACAAGGAAGTGAACTCAAGCCCTCTTCAATGGAATGTGCACTTGTCACTACATTCCAAGATGGAATAATAGAACAAGCACACTCAAGTAAGGAGAAGATCCCAAAAACTTGAACCCAAAGATTAGGGCTTAGGCTCACTAACTTGTTTACTTATTAAGTGTTTTGGTATTTACAATGAAGAAATGTTTTTTAGGCTTTTCTTTTATGAAGAAGATACCTTGATCAAACTTGTGCATCACAAGGTAAACTTGTACTATCCCAAGATGGGAAGACTACAAGCATACCTCATGGGATAAGGCTATGGATCAAGACATCACTTCAAACATTATTAAAGTGTTTTTTAAGAGTTATGAGATGGGAAGAGAAGAAGAACCAAAAGGATCACAAAGGAAAAAATTCTAAAGGGGGACTAAACAATCCTAAGTGTTAACATGCATGGATGTCCTAAGGGTTTGTGAGGTTTCTATCCTAATAAAGAAGGAAAGAAGAAGAGAAGAAGATAGAAGAAGGTATGAGAAAGGCCTAAGCCAAACAACAAAGAGTTAGTACACAAAAACATAAGAGGAGAAGATGAGAATTGGAGATGTGGAACTCAATTCCCACACCTCACACTTACCAAGCCCATGCAAGGTTAGTATGCATACAAGTGAAACACAATAAAGAAAATTAACATGCTAACATCACACAATCAGAAGTGAAATGGTATGAACAAATGCACAATGCCAATGCAAACTCAAAGAAATGAGGAGAAGAAGTATGCAAGCTAGAGATGCAACATGAAACACATATGAAAACAAATGCACACTTATGAAATATGCAAAGCAAAATGCACAAGATATGATCACAATGCTCACAACCAGAACCAAAACAAGATGAAGAATGGCTTAAGAAGCCAACAAGATGAAGGGAAGAAAGGTACAAGACCAAACAATACCAAATGGAAGCGAAAGAAGCAATAAGATGAGGTGAAAGCATTTAAGGAAGCAAACACAAAATTCAGAAGACACAAACCCTATCCTAGGACCAGGAAGGTACCCACACCCCAAAGGAACCCCAAATGAGAAGAAGAAGTGGGCACAAGTGCCCCTCTAGGCTTATAAGAGACTTAAAGGTTCAAAGGAAGCAAAATGGGACAAGGTTCAAAAGAAAATTCAAAAAAAATCAACCAACCATCTAAAAATTCCACAATTGAAACCAAATGTTCTTCAAACATGTTATATTAACTGGCCAAAAGGATTTGAAAAGATTCAGAAGCCAACTAGGTTTAATGGAGGCAAGTACACAAGTTAGGGTTACAAACTTACATCACAAGTTACAAGACCAAGACTCAAGAAATAAGTTTCTAAAAATCCATAGAAAAATAACATGAAAATTACAATGTATTAGGAATCCAAAGCAAAAAGAATGGAATCAAAACTCAAAATATTGAAGAGTGTGGAAATTATACAAGGCAGAGTGGTCAAGAAAGACTTAAAAAGAAGCTAAGTGAAATGAGGAATTAATTCAGACACGTGGATAATGGAAAAAAATAGAATAAAAATATGATAAAATAAAAGAGACTCAAAATAACATTCATGAATTTTTTGGGATTTTTTGGATGACTAGAACTATTTTAATTAAATTGAAATGGAAACTGAAAATAAAAGGAATAAAATGTGAAAAAAGAAAATTAAAAAGAATTGGCAAGGGGTGTATGAAGTAAGGCTTATGCGTGCAAATGAGATGGGCCTGGATTGGTTGGGGTGCGAAGAGCAATCTGACTAAGCCCAAAGCAGGCGCTGGAACATGTCTTTATTGTGGAATTTAATTGAAATTAATAAGGAAATACTGGAAAAAAACAACACACGCAGGATGCATCCAATGGCTGTGAGAGACAAGCTCATTAATTGAGGTGGTGCTATACTGCGCTGGGATTGGTTGACGCATGTTAATTAAAGTGGAGTATATCACACAAAGAATTAAATGGACTAAAAGAAGTTACAAGGAGACGGATGCAAGCCCTAGGGCTACGTGGCGCGCTGTGGACGCCAGGATGAAGGATCAAACGGTGCGTGTTCATCTTCCTCATGTAAAACCCTAACTGAAACGGCAGCAACTTTCCGGTGACCGAAGTTAGGGCTTCGGCACCGGAATTCGAACCAGTACCATAAATCCACCAAAAAATGAAAACAAACAGCCCATATTAACTAATTCAACATCACTGAACAAGAATATGGCATCAAAAACACTTGAATCTCAATGGATTGGACGGATCGAAGCAAAACAACATTGATCATGAAACTTAAAATGCACATAACTCATGATATAATGTACCAAATTCAATTCTACAAAGTGCAGAATCATCAGTGAAGATCGAAGAACACAAAGCAACAATTTAATTCCATTTTTAGATCATGAGATTTCATGCCATATCTGAGGTGAAGAGCTTGATTCAGTGAGCTAGAAAACCAACCAATGCGTGCAAATCACTCATATTACTCCTTAGATGCAAAATAAATTCATCTAAGGTCTTGAACTAGACTGGATCTAAGGTTTCAAGACAAGTTGCTTCTCAATGGCAAGCTTCTATTTCAGTGCTTTAAGCTCAAATGAGTGGTTGAATCTTGATCTATATGATTCACTGATCAAGAATATGGAAGAGTTTTGTGAAGAAAGTGAGAGAATCAAGAGATATGTGAAGAAATTCAAGGTTGCAAGAAAGTTGAGAATGAGAGAATTAAGTAGATATGAGATTTGCTAAACCCTAATTCTCTTTGTTGTGACCTCACAAAGCAATGCTGAAAGTGTGAAAAAGAATGCACGAATGAGTAATGAGAAAAGTGTGATTTTGCATAATTTGCACTTGGTTGAATAAGCATGCTATGCTCATGATCTCTTGGGCCTCTCAACACATGTGGCTTTCATTTTCCACCCTTGATTCAAATCCAGTCATTCCTGGCCCTTAGATTCAAGTGTCACACTTGTTTCATGACTTTTGCCAATTTGCATGTTTTGGAGGGATTTTTTCAAAGTGCACGAAAATGACCATTTCTTTGGAGAAAATTGGTCCTAGTGCAATGAATTTTAAGTTGGAAACAAGATTGGGCCTGTACCAAGTCACAAAATTCAAGTTTGAGCCCTTTTGCATTTGGTGGCTTTTGGAAAAGTTGAAATTTGCCCTAGGAAGGTGAAATTTTTGAATGGCCTAAGAGGAGTTCTAGGAATCCTCTGAAAATGTACTTGTAATTCTTGAAAATGGGAGCCCTTACTCTTCAACTTTCATGTTTGACTTTGGTTCATTTGAATAATTTTTGATCATGTTAAGGCCATTTGAAAATTAGGGCAAAAGTTGCCAAATTTGGAAATTCCTTAAAACCAACTTTGTACCATTTTTGCAAAACCCTTCAAATCTCCATGATTATTGAACTTTAGGAATTAAAAACCTCTTATAACATTGTAAGGACCCATCTTGGCCAAAAAAATTGGGTTAGACCCCTTGAAATTGCACAATTGACTTTTTATGGGCTCTGTTGACTTTTTCCTTCATCTGCAAGCAACTGGGGCATTGTCTGACTTCCACATGGAATTTTCTCATGAAAATTGACACCTAGGATCCTATTAACATATAGAAGACTTTTCCCAAAAGAAATGGCCAAAGTTGTGAGATCTTGGTGCTTGAATCTCAAACCCTAATTTGGGTGCTTTGTATAGGAGCTTTGCCTTGTCCTGAGACTTCTGATGATCATGCAATCTTCTGAGCTTTTGCCAATGGACTTGATCTTGTAAATGGAGTATAGAATCACCATAGAACTTGTAAAAACTCATTGGGACCCTTGTCATGGCTTGAAATGCTTCTAGGACCTCCACAGATGACCATATGCTTGATGCTAGGACATGAGGGATGTTATGCTTCATCTTTCCATGATATGATGCTGAGGAAATGATATGGGTATGATGAATATGATATGATATGATGCTTAAAATGAAGAGGGAAAATTTGGGGTGTTACACATTACACTTGTAGCCTGCCCTTATTGAGCAAAACATGACAACAAAAGCTGGGATTCCTGGTTTACATCTGGACTTCTTAATTTCTCAGGCCATCCTGAAGGCTGCAGTTGGAGAATGGAGGGCAGTCTGTGCACTATTAGCCCTAAGCATATATGGGGCTGTATTGTTTGCAGATGAGCCCAAATTTGTGAGTAAGAATGCCATCCACTTGTTCCTGCTGAGGAACCTAGTGCCTACATTGCTAGGATATTTTAACTACTCCATCCATCAGAGAAATGAAAAACAAAGGGGGAAGTTGGTCAGATGATGTGCTCCCTTGTTCTACTCTTGGCTACTTAGACACCTGCCTAAGTCAGATACCTTCTTGAACCCACACCAACAGAAGAATTGGGCCAAGAGATTCATTTCCTTAACATCAGATGATATTAGATGGTGCACCCAGAGCACCAAAGGCAAAGAGATCATTACCAGCTGTGGGCAATACCCTAATGTGCCTCTGATAGGAGTAAAAGGTTGCATCAACTACAACCCTTTACTGTTTAAGAGACAATTGAGATATGCCTTGGTTCACCCTCCCAGAGGACAAGATTTAGCTGAGACCCTATACTGTGAGATCCAATCTGGCTCTGCTGTTGTCAGACAAGCTGCCTGGGCTTGAGACAATATCCAGACTAAAGGGACAACCATCCTTGGCAGGTGCAACAACATAGCTTCAACACAGTATTCTGATTGGTCCCTTACCAGAGCTCAGATCACCAGGATGCCCTTCACTCTGGAAGATACACCTGGACCTTCTACAGTACAGCCTGCAGCAATTGTTAACCTGGAAGAGTTTGAAAAGTTGAAAGGGAGGAATAATCAGCTAGCTGAAGCCTTGAAGAAGACTCTTTGGGAAAGAAATGACGGTCGTCTGGACATTGAAAGAATGGAAAGACTCAAGACTGAGCATCTGACCAAGATTGAGAGGACATACGACTACATAAGGAAAGCAAGAGCCGGGGAACATATATTGAAGAATGCCTGCAAGGAGGCCAAGATTCAGAAAGCTAGGGCTGAGCATTACCTGGAGGAAAGCTAGGCTAGGTGGATCAGGATCACCGAAGCCCGTGCACAAGAATACCAGAGGACTCAAGCCAAGATTGAGCAGCTGGAAGCCAATGAGAAGAAGCACCAGGAGACTTTGTTGGCAGCTCAGAAGGAGATATCAGAATTGAAGCTCCGAGCGGGGTTAAAGAGATCAAAGGATCAGGACAGGCACAAGAAGCTGACTAATGCCATTGCTACCAGGAACCTCCTCATTAGGACCATTATAGAGCACCCAGCTGGTCCAGTGACGGAGGCCCTCCTGAAGGAAGTCAGGGAGGATGACTTTGGATTGGATGTCTGATTCCTTTTTGCTTGTATTTCCTTTCTTTTGATGTACTTTTTGCTTTTTGGTTGTTGTATTTTTGACCCACCATGGGCATTGTGTTGTAAATAGACTATGTATTTTCATTATTTGTAATATATCTGTTTGTTTTATTTTTGGTGGGCTTTCTCTCAACATCATCAAACATCTCCTCGAGGTCTGGAAAAGTCAAAACCAAGAACCAAACCGGATACCTTGGAAAATAAATAAGCATATTGCATTGCATACTAACTCTTTCTTTGTTTTGTAGGTTTGTTTGTTTTGTTTCTCACTTTGTTGTGCTTTCAGGAAACATTACTCGTCACAGAGTGTTCCCTGTCAACCGCACACACCGGTACCCAACGCATAACAACCTTCCAGGCATTCGGATGGATCTGGTACATCAGGACCTGAATGAAGTGAGAAATCAGATGGCAAACGAGAGGGTCGAAATGAGAAACCAAATGACCCAGTTTATGGCTGTGATGACTGGCTTAGCCCAGAGTCAAGAGAGGCTGAGGGAGCTGGTAGAAAGGCAGACACCTGAAGAGCCCCATCTTGGAACAGGGGGAACCAACAATAATGAACGGGGACAACCTCGTATCGACCCACCAGAGTATGGGCCCCATTTGAATCCAGATGTTAATGGCACAAGGAATGTTCAAGGTAATACGGTTGGGGGCAGAATCCTGCAAGAGGATCCCCAAGAGGAACAATTCACAGTTGTCGGAGCTGGGGATGAGGTGTATGACAGAAGACTAGATGAGATTGCTGAAAAGCTAAGGTCTTTGGAATCTCAGAACTCCTTAGGCTTTGACGTAATGGATATGGGGTTGGTAGATGGGGTGAGGATTCCCCACAAATTCAAACCCCCTTGCTTTGAAAAATATATTGGTACCTCCTGCAATCCTTCTTAGGGAGACTTAAGGCTTATACCATGGACGAGAAGTTATGGATGTTCTATTTTGAGGACAGCCTGACTGGAGCATCAAGAGAATGGTATTCGCATTTGACAATGGCCACTATAAGATGTTGGAAAGACTTGGCCGAAGCCTTCATCCGGCAATACCAGTACAACCTAGACATGGCCCCCAATAGAACCCTTCTAATGGGCATGTCTCAGTCTTCAAGGGAGAGCTTTCGGGATTATTCCCAAAGATGGAGACAGCTTGCTGCTGCTGTCCAGCCACCCATGTCTGAACGGGAAATGGCTGACATGTTTATGAACACCTTGCAGGGAACTTATATTGATAGATTTGCTGCTTTCTCTTCCACCAGTTTTGCCGATGTAGTGGTAGCTGGTGAGAGAATTGAAAGTCTTTTGAAAATGGGCAAAATCTCTGACAATGGTTCCAGTTCCTCCAACAACCCCAGAAAACCTTTTGCAGGACCCCGAAGGGCAGGTGAAACGAATGCTATCCATGCAAACAGGGGCAGACCCCAATATTCTCACAGATCAATAGCAGTCGTTACTATCCCGACTCCAGTTCCACAACAACCACTTTTTCCTCAACAACAACAACAACATCACTATCAACAACAATCTCATTTTCCGCAACAAAGAACGTACATCAATAACAACTGCAACCAACAGCAGCGCCCCTTTCAACAGAGACCATCTCAAGCAAATAAGGTAATTGATCCCATCCCTATGCCTTATGCCACTCTACTGCCACAACTCCTGAAGCTCAACCTGGTCGAGTTAAGGACGTTGGCTCCACCAGATCCTCTCAATCTCCCAAAGAATTATCATGCTAATGCCAGGTGTGCCTTTCATTCTAACGCACCTGGTCACAATACCGAGAAATGTAGGACCTTGCAAATGAAGGTTCAAGATCTGGTCGATTCCAAAGCTCTCAATTTCGCACCTCCTCCGAATGTTAACAGAAATCCTATGCCTAATCATGATGGGCCCAGGATTAATGCCATAGAGGAGGATCAAACATTTGCACTAATTGATGATGTGGCACATATTCAAACACCATTAGCCGAAGTCAAAACTCAACTCTTAAGATGCCAAGTGTTCCCGGGCTTTGGGGCCTGCTGCGAATCGTGCAAAACTGCTATTAATGGTTGTGAGAAGCTAAGGTTTAACATAGATGGCCTCATCAGAAATGGAATTTTGCAGATTACCACAACGGCTCCTTCAACAACTCTTTCTTCAGCAACAATGGATTCTCCTACAACATCAACAATCCTTTCTTCAGCAACAATAGATCCTCCTACAACAGTAACAACTATCATTCCCACCGATTCATCTGTAACTCCGGAAATCACTCCATCCATTATTTCAACAGATCAGAGTTTAGCAACATTTACTTCTACAACATCAGCACCCATTTTATCAACGGAAACACCTACAACACCAGCAAACACTAATGAAGATGTCTCAACGTTCACAATCTATTATGACCCGGCAAATGTTCATCCCAACAACAATTTCCAACAACAAATTGCAACACCTCCTGTCAGATCTCCAGTCACAATCTATTACAACCCGCATACCATCACAGTTCCTTCCACTGTAGCAATCAGTCTGGTCACCGTTACGGTGCCTGGACCCGTTCCTTATGAAAGCAGCAATGCCATACCTTGGCACTATGGCTCTAATCTCTACAGCAACGGAAAGAAGATCACTCTAGATTCAGCAACCTCTCCACCACAAGTTGACAATGTTGGGGGAGGCGGAGGCTTCACCAGAAGCGGACGCCTTTTTGCCTCACAAACACCAAGACCCAATGCTGAAGCAGAAGCTGATGCTAAGGAAAAAGGGAGAATGTGGTACTTGAAGAGCCAGGTGTTAAAGAAACTCCAAAGACATCCTTTGAGCAAGAGGTGGACGAGTTCATGAGAATAATCAAAAAGAGTGATTACAAAGTGGTGGACCAGCTTCATCAGACACCCTCCAAAACCTCTATACTATCACTGTTAATGTGTTCCGAAGCCCACAGGAATGCATTGTTGAAGGTCCTACACGCGGCATACGTGTCGGAAGAGATTACGGTTAATCAGCTGGAAACAGTGGTTGCAAATGTTAACACCAGTCATGGGCTGGGCTTCACAAATGTTGATTTAATGACGGAGGGACGCAACCATAACAAGGCTTTACATATCACCTTAGAATGCAAAGGTGCTGTTCTTTCTCATGTGCTGGTGGACACTGGGTCTTCACTCAATTTCCTCCCAAAGAAAGCCTTGGTGAAGCTAGAGTATGATGGTTTGGCATTGCGTCCAAGTAATTTGGTGGTGAGAGCATTTGATGGCTCTAAGAGATCAGTACTTGGAGAGATTGATTTACCTGTGTTGATTGGCCCGCAGACCTTTAAAACTACCTTATTCGTGATGGACATACAACCGACCTACAACTGTCTGTTGGGTAGACCCTGGATCCACGCCGCTGGCGCTGTTACATCTACCCTTCACCAGAAGTTAAAATTTGAGTGGGAAGGCCAGATCATCACAATCTGCGGGGAGGAAGACATTTTTGTCAGCCAGCTGGCTACTTACAAGTATATAGAGATGGATGGGGAGATCCATGAGACTATGAGTCAGGGGTTTGAGGTCGTTAACATCAATGAAGCAACTGCTGTATCTGGAACTTCCATCACTTCGTATCAACAGGCCCGAAAGGTTGTTGAGGAGGGTACCGCTCAAGGCTGGGGCAAGCTGCTTCCAGTTGAAAAGAAAGAAGACAGATTCGGGTTGGGTTACAGACCAACTCGACAAGATCAACCAGAGGCTGCAATGGAGCCCAAATTTGTCAGCGGGGGAATGCTTACCCCGGATGCTGTGAACAGTCTGGAAGACGAGGAAGAAGACGAACGCAACCTGGAAAACTGGATACGTCCAAGAATCCCGGGGAACCAAGTCTCAAACTGGTCTTCCCAGGAAATTATAAGAGTTACTCCTGCAGAGTAATTATTATTTCCTGTCTCTAAGCATGCATCAAGTCCTGCATCTTGCCCAAGGTGTCATGACTCATTTTGTAATCGGGCCATCTTGTATTTTGTGCAAACGATCAATTAATGAATATCAGGACATCTTTTGCAAACAAGTCTTTTTCGCTCAATGTTTTTCATTTTTTTTTTTATTTTTTGTACAAAAAAATAAAATGGCAATGTTTTCGAAACAATAACTTCATTTTTATTTTTTCTAAACAAGATAAAACTGATCACTAAAATGAACCAATCTAAACCCTTGCAAAGAGTGCCCTCCAGACTGCACCGACAACGACACTGCTATGACTTCGTATGACTTCGACAATCCTATTAATCAAGCCGATGAAGGGGTTGAAGATGACTATGAGCTACCTGAAGAGCTAGCCAGATTGTTAAGGCAAGAGGAGAAGGTTATCACTCCTCATCAGGAGGAAGTTGAGACAGTTAATCTTGGTACAGAAGAAGACTTGAAAGAAGTAAAGATCGGGGCCCGTCTGCAAGATTCAGTGAAGGAATAACTTATTGACATGCTTCGAGAGTATGTTGATGTTTTCGCTTGGTCTTATCAAGATATGCCAGGTCTGGATACCGACATTGTTATGCACAAGCTTCCACTAAAAAAAGACTGTCCTCCAGTAAAATAGAAGTTACGCCGTACTCGTCCGGATATGGCCATGAAGATAAAAGAAGAGGTGCAAAAACAGTGGGACGCCGACTTCCTTGCTGTGACTAGCTACCCGCCGTGGGTTGCTAACATTGTACCTGTGCCTAAGAAGGATGGAAAAGTACAAATGTGTGTGGATTACCGGGATCTGAATAGAGCTAGCCCGAAAGATGACTTCCCATTACCTCACATTGATGTATTGGTCGACAATACAACCCAGTTCTCGGTATTCTCCTTCATGGATGGATTTTCAGGATATAATCAGATCAAGATGTCACCTGAAGACATGGAGAAAACAACTTTCATCACACCTTGGGGCACATTCTGTTATAAGGTAATGCCATTTGGACTGAAGAATGCTGGTGCCACTTATCAACGGGCTATGGTAACATTATTCCATGACATGATCCACAAAGAAATTGAATGTTATGTGGATAACATGATTGCCAAGTCCCTTACAGAAGAAGACCACCTGGTGAATCTGTTGAAGCTATTCAAACGTCTGAGGAAGTACCAGTTGCAGTTAAACCCCAACAAGTGCACATTTGGGGTGCGGTCCGTTAAGCTGCTGGGATTTATCGTAAGCGAAAAGGGAATTGAAGTTGACCCTGACAAAGTCAAAGCCATTCAAGAGATGCCTGCACCGAAGACTGAAAAAGAAGTTCGGGGGTTCCTAGGTAGATTGAACTACATTTCAAGGTTCATATCTCATCTCACTGCAACCGGTGAACCCTTTTTCAAGTTATTAAGAAAAGAACAAACAGTCAGGTGGAATGAAGACTGTCATAAGGCTTTTGACAAAATCAAGGAATACTTACAAGAACCTCCAATCCTTATGCCTCCAGTTGAAGGAAAACCTCTAATAATGTACTTGACAGTATTAGAAGAGTCAATGGGATGTGTGCTAGGCCAACATGATGAGTCTGGTCGAAAAGAGTATGTAATATACTACCTAAGCAAAACATTTACCGACTATGAACAACGTTATTCACTTCTCGAGAAAACTTGTTGTGCTTTAGCGTGAGCTGCTCGCCGACTAAGGTAGTATATATTGACCAACACAACCTTGTTAATCTCCAAGATGGATCCAGTCAAGTACATATTCGAGAAGCCAACACTTACCGGACGGGTTGCAAGATGGCAAATGATTCTCACAGAGTATGACATTCAGTACACATCTCAAAAGGCCATCAAGGGCAGTGTATTGTCTGACTATCTGGCTGAGCAACCCATTGATGATTACCAGCCTATGAGATTTGACTTCCCTGATGAAGACATCATGTACTAAAAGCAAAAGATCATGAAGAGCCTGTTCACACTGAAGGGCCTGACCCAGAAAAAGAATGGATAATGATGTTTGATGGGGCTGTTAATATGAATGGTCGTGGAGTTGGTGCAGTACTCATCACACCTAAGGGAGTTCACATGCCTTTCTCGGCAAAACTCACCTTTAACTGCACTAACAACCAAGCTGAATACGAAGCCTGTATCATGAGTCTTGAGGAAGCCATTGACCTCAGGATCAAAACTTTAACTGTATTCGGAGATTCAGCTCTGGTAATCAATCAAACCAACGGCAAATGGTACACTCACTAGGAGCATCTAATTCCATATCGTGACTATACGAGGAGATTATTGACTTTCTTCACAATAGTCAAGCTTGAGTATATCCCTCGAGATGAAAATCAGTTTGCAGATGCTCTGCCTACCATTTCCTCCATGATCAAAGTTCAAGCTGCCAACTTTGTGCCTCAGATTTCAGTATCCAGACTTGACAGACCAGCATACGTATTCTCTGTGGACATTGCTAAAGATGACAAGCCTTGGTTCCATGACATCAAATGCTTCTTAGAGGATCAAACATACCCACCTGGGGCATCATCCAATGACAAGAAGACATTAAGAAGGCTAGCTGGTAGTTTCTTCTTGAATGTTGATGGTTCCTTGTACAAGCGAAACTTTGACATGGTACTCCTCATATGTGTTGATAAGACAGAACCAGACTTGCTGATGCATGAGGTGCATGAAGGATCTTTCGATACCCATGCTGGAGGACATACCATGGCTAAGAAATTATTACGATCGGGTTACTACTGGATCACAATGGATGCAGACTGTTGTGCTTATGCCAGAAAGTGCCACAAATGCCGGATTTATGTGGACAAAGTGCATGTGCCTCCGAATCCTTTGAATATGATGTCTTCACCTTGGCCCTTTTCCATGTGGGGCATCGATATGATTGGAAAGATCGAGCCGACTGCTTCAAATGGCCACAGATTCATCCTGGTGGCCATTGATTACTTTACCAAGTTGGTTGAAGTAGCTTCGTATGCAAATGTCACCAGGCAAGTGGTAGCCCGATTCCTAAAAAGAGACATCATCTGTCGGTATGGAGTGCCCGAGCGAATCATTACTGATAATGGTTCCAATTTGAACAACAAAATGATGGCAGAACTATGCCGGGACTTCAATATCCAACATCACAACTCTTCTCCTTACAGGCTAAAGATAAATGGCGATGTTGAGGCAGCTAAAAGGAATATTAAGAAGATTGTGCAAAAGATGGTGGTCACCTACAAAGACTGGCATGAAATGCTACCATTTTCCTTGCATGGGTACCGTACATCAATCAGAACGTCTACTGGGGCAACACCATATCAGCTTGTGTATGGTATGGAGGCAGTCCTACCTGTTGAAGTTGAATTACCTTCCTTGCGGGTACTGATGGATGTCAAGTTGAATGAAGCAGAATGGGTCCGATCTCGGTACAATCAACTGAATCTAATCGAAGAAAAGAGATTAGCTGCAATATGTCATGGGCAGTTATATTAGAAGAGAATGAAGAAAGCCTTCGATCAGAAAGTCAGACTTCGAGAATACCAAGTAGGAGATCTTGTGCTGAAAAGACTCCTTCCTCCTCATACAGACCACAGGGGCAACTGGACTCCGAATTACGATGGTCCGTTCATAGTAAAGAAAGTTTTCTCTGGGGGAACACTAATGCTCACTACTATGGATGGTGAAGATTTCTTGTCCCCTGTAAATTCAGATGCAGTTAAAAAATACTTCGCATAAAGTGACCCGCTAGACATAAAAACAGAATGTAAGTCCAGGCAAAAATAGGGCATCCCGGCGAGTCCAAAACAGAATAAAAGACTCGGGAAAAAATAAGGGAAAAATATAAAAAAATGTACACCCGCTGAGTTGAAAAGCCGCATTGGACAGCTCAGGCAAAAAATGGGTATCCCGGTGGATTTAAAACCCGAAAGGGCGACCCACGCAAAATAAGGGAATAAGAGAACAACTGCATTCTGAATTCGTCTGTATCACTCAAAACAGGGCAAGCTTCGAAGGGTTAAAGAATCGGTCAGAATCAGCCTTCTTCAGAAAGTAGGATGAGAAGAACGTCAAGGTCATACGAGTCATAGAAAAAGGGAAGCACTAAAGCGTTGTCAACATTGCAAGCACCTCTATTTTTTCTCCATTCTTGTAACAATCTCCTCATTTCAGGGGATCTGTTTCTTTGACTGTATATTTTATTTCATTTCAGGGGATCTCCAGATTTTCAGTCGCATTCCGTCTTGTACATTTTATTTCATTTGCAAAAATGTATGATATCCTTGATAAAACGTTTGCATAAAAACAGGCGTGCCTTTCTAATCACATGCTTGCAGGAAATATATTTTTACTTCCAAGAATGTCTAACTCCTATGACGGAATCCGATAAGGGATACCTCGGGATACTGGCGCGTTTCTTTGTCATAACATGATTGCAGGTATTCAGAGTGCTACATGGGGCACAAAAGCATGTCCCCAGCAAAGTTACCAAAACATTATTTCCTCAGCACATCCTCCAAACAACACCGGAAATGCTTTCTCCCCATCAGAGTTGCCAGACATCACTTCCCCAGCACATCATCTTCAAGCAGCATCAGGAAATGCTCACTTCCCCAGCTGAGTTGTCATAGTAACATCATCCTCAGCAGGATCCCCACAAAAATCTCTAGGAAGATCGTTCAGTGGTCTTTCCTCCCCCAACAGAGTGCTAGATAGGGAGCAATCTCCCAACAGAGCTCCAGCCTCCTCCCAGAAGAGCAATGTTTGAAGTTCTCACACAACAAAGTGACGGAAGCTTACACATCCCCAACTGGGCTCCTCATTATTAAGATAGGTCAATCAGTGACCTATTTCCACAAACAGAGTCGTATATTTTATCAGATCTACCAATGATCTCATCCTCAGCGGGGATATCCTTTCAAGCAGATCAATCGGAGATCTTCACAACAATGGGATCCGAATCCCGAATCGGTATCTTTGCATAATCATAGCATTTACATCATAATTCCCCTCAGAGCGTAGCATTCCGTATAATACGGAGCATTACAACAAAAATTAAACATATTGCATAATCACAAGTCAGGTTCGAGCCAGTCACCTGTAAATATACAAAATACATCCCTTGTGCATAAAAGCCAAAGCGTCCCCTTTTGCACTCTCAAATACAGATACATACTCTTTTGGCACCCGCCCGTGTCACCATTCCCCAGCATGGTTACCCAAACACTTATTATAATACACTTGTTGACACCCGTCCGTGTCATCCTATCCCACAGACCACCGGATTACCTCTTACACTTATAAGTTCGTAACTTATACGACACCCGTCTGTGTCGTATTCTCCCCAGCAAGTTGAACATTCGTCTGTGTCTCACCAATGTTTATTTTTACTCATACAGATACTCGTCCGTATCTTGTATACACCACTTATTTCCCCTCAGATTCAACACTCGCCCGTGTTCTTTGTTAACCAGTTGGTACTCGTCCGTATCATCATCTCTGAACATGCGTCAGCATTGTTTCTACCGATACTCGTCTGTATCGTAGTCTTAAGGATGCTTGTCCGCATCTTTGATCTATACACAGTGCCAAACACTTATACCTTTTGTTTCTTGGATGTAAGCACTTGTCCATGTTTACCATTCCCCAGTAAAAAGCAAAACTTCTTTTATATCTGACATTCGTCCTATGTCATGATGCTTTCGGCAGCCGTACCCTGCCAGGTGATCGTCCTTCACCTTTGGATGGCCGTCCCTCATCCTTCTCCCAGCGGAGTCTCCATTATTGGAACCCTTTTATATCCAACATTCGTCCTATGTCGTGATATTTGGCAGCCGTCCCCTGCTAGGTGATCGTCCTTCATCATTTTATCCGATGGCCGTCCCCATCGTTGATCTTGTTATCTGACATTCGTCCTATGTCATGATAAATCCTAAGAGCAGCCGTACCCTACTAGGTGATCGTCCTTCACCTCTTGATGATCGTCCTTCATCATGCTTATCCGATGGTCGTCCCTATCGTTGACCTTTTCTATCCGAAATTCGTCCTATGTCGTGATAAAGAGCAGCCGTCCCCTGCTAGGTGATCTTCCTTCACCTTTTGATGACCGTACCTCATCATTTATTTCAGTTATTCTTTGAACCTGATGGTCGTCCCCATAATTTCCTTTATCTTTAATCCCCAGAGAATCTTATTTCTTTACTTGATGGCCGTCCCCATCATGATCTCTTTAATTCCCCAGCATGTCGGCTGTCCACGTCATTGCCTTATCTCCAACAGTTGTCTTCTGCTCGATGGTCGTCCTCCATCGCCCGCACTTTACAATCATACAATACTTTATTGTACAATCTATATCCCTTTTCTTCTTCTCCTCAGTGAGTGCAAATTTCACTCTGTCTTTGGTATTCAACCACAAGTTATCTTGTTTGTCTGCTAAGCCCGCCGCTTACATCCTACACAGCAAACTCATGTTTGAATAGGGTCAGCTGTAAACACCCCAAATTTTCCCTCACTAAGTTCACACCATGGCTTGTGATCTTTCATATTTGCATAAGCTTAAGCATATCATCTCATATTGCATTTTTGTTTCACAACATTGGTTCAAGTTCATCTGCATCTAGGGTTTGTGGTCTGAGCAATCCAAGATCCATCTGAGCCACTACAAAGGCCATCAATCATTTCAAGAGGGTCCATGTATGTTCAATCATCATATTTTATCCTCCAAAGATCAAGGAAGTCAAAGAATCACAAGAACTGGCAAAGCATGGAAGCAGAGCCAGGGTGTAACTACACAGATGACCTGAAATTAGGGTTTTGGTTTCAGAGGCCATAACTCCAATATTTTTGGTCATTCTTGTTTCTATTGGTCTCAATATGTTATAAGTATCATGTGTATCAAGTTTGATGAAGAAACACATTGTGGAAGTCATCTGATCACTGGGTAACTTCTTGAGCAAGTCAGAACAAAATCAGGGCATCTGAGGCCCCCAACAATGGAACCAAAGTGGATTTTTCATCAAATTGAAGTTATATGGTCTTTATTTGATCATTGAAGTGCTTATAAGTTCACAAAGTTGAAGAAAATTGAGCTAAACCAAAAGTTGCCAAAAATGGAAATGACTTGTAATGTAAACTTTCTATTTTGGGAAAGTTTTTCAACCTCCTCTTTCTCAACCAAAAATGCTTCAAATGAAAAATTATTGGTCATGAAAGTTGTAGATTGGATCATTCCCTTTTCAAAAAGTACAAGAACAAGATCTAATTCATTTTGGAACTCATGTTATGGCTTGTCAAAGTTGGCAAAAATCACATAAATTTCAAGAATGCACCAAAGAGGGATTTTTGCAAAACCTCTTACCAAGCTATTTTGTGACTTCAAACACACTTCTAAGCATCATACAAACATTGTGCAATGTCTAAAACTCAGAATTGCCCAAAGAATCTCAAGTTTTCATGCCTTGCCCATGAAGAAATCTCAAAAGGGCCAAACTTTGTCAAAATTGCAAAACACCCCATAACTTATTCCCCACATGCTGAATTGCCTCAAAGTGAATTCCATGGACCTCCTTGATCCTTGATGAACCAGACACCCCATTGTACCACCTCTGAACCAGCCCATATCTCAAGGAGAAGAACTTTTGACTTTTTTGCAAGAAGGCCATACCAATCACAATAGGGCACAACCACTCCACAAACCTATCACAAGTTGATATGTGGATAAAACCCAAGCCATAACACACAAGAACATAGCCTGAAACCTCAGCATTCTCAAGTTCACAAAAATCATCCCTCTTGCATTTTCCTTCGAAACACACATCACACTTGCTCATTCTTCAAAAAAGCACCACCATTCATTCTTAAATCACTCATTGATCCTAAACCACCCAAGAACACACCACAAACAAAACACGATTTTCTGACCAGTGGAGCACAAACTCATAAACCAGCCTTCCTCGAAGCTCTCCAAGCATCAAAGCTTCTTCAGGGAGGTCATTGGAGGCATTTTGCGCCAAGAAAGCAGTCAGAAAGCTCAAGGGTTGAAAGCTCCATCTCAGGTAGCCATTCGAATTAATTTTTCCAGAACTTCTATTTTATGTTCCATTAAGAAAAAGCATGATTCACTGATGATCCTGAACTTGTTATTTTTGAAAATGATGAAGAAATGAGTATTTACTAAGCTTCTGAAAGTTTCACCATTTTTGATCTTTGCTTCGAATCTTGAGATTGAGTGAAAATAAATTGTTTTTGAGGGTGGATTTGATCTTAGGGAAGTGAAAGGAGTGAATCTGGAGCTTTAGAGCTCCAGAAAGTTCCTAGAGAAGAAGTTGAGAATTTTCAGGTGAGGAGCTGGCCGGAGAAGATAACCGGAGGTCTTCTCCGGCCACCTGAGAGTAATTAGTGACTTAATTAGGGTTACGACAAACTTTGAATCTGGGCCCTTGGAACTCTCTTCCCGCGCGTGTTTGTGTGGACCAGATCTTGTCATTAGTTATTAATCTGAATTATTTAATTAATTAAATAAGATTAGTTAAGTTTGAATATGGGCCATTGGATGTGGCGCCAGGTCAATCCCTTTAAACCCAGAATCAATTCAGGCCATCCCTTCTGCATACTTTTCATTTATTCAATTTTATTTCATATTTTTTCTATTTATTTTGTACGAATTATTTAAAATAGTTAGAAAATCCAAAAAAATATTTTTATTCTGCATTTTGATTTCAAATAATTTTCTTAACCCAAAAATATTTTTATTTTTATTTTTTGCATTTAAAAATCATTTTTTAGACATTTAAATGTTTATTTTAATTAATTAATGAAAATTAATTAATTAAAATATCATTTAGGTTTCTAAAAAATCCAAAAAAATTCATATTGCATCTTTAAACATTTAGAGACATTGTCATACCATCCACACAAATTTCTTTTTGGTTTTGAATCATTTTGACATTTTTTCTTTGAATTTAGGGTTCATAAAATCCTATTTTTGAACCCTAACTTCAAAAATTATTTTCTGCCTAACCAAGAATGGTATGACAATGGTTCTTTTTGCATTAATCTTAATTTGAAATGTATTTTCTAACATAATTTTGTCATAAATTTCTTCTGCATTTTTGATTTGATTTTCATTTTTTCCCTTTAGGTGCCTTACAACCCTAGATAACTTAGAAAAATCATAACTTCCTTAGGGTTAGGGGTTAGGTCTTCTACTTTGGGGTGTGAAATCATATAGAGTTAGGGTTCTCTTGATTGCATTTTCAATTTTTTATCTTGTCATTTGCTTCTGTTTTTGAGTTTTGCATCTAATGTTGCATGAAAACCCTAATTTCTCATCTTCCTTTGCATACATCTTGCATATGTTTGCATCCATGAACTTTCCATGACATTTTATGCATTCACATGACTTCTAATACATCCTAGGACACATTAGAATCATGTTTGATCCTTTAATAATCCATTTGCCATGTTATGCATTCATTTCATTTCATGTATATTCATGAACTTTCATGCTTCTTTCATGCTTCATTTGCATCCTCGTCACTTGTATGATCATCCATTGCATTTGGCATGTCTTTGCATCATCTCATAGCATCATTAACATCATGCATGTGCTTCTGGTTTTGGCTTGCACCTTGGCATTCATTTCATTTTCATTTCATTTCATTTCCTTTTACTAACTTTTCAGGTGGTAAGTACTTTGAGAAGTGAATTTTCATTCACTTCTCACTTCTCTTCTCATCTCTCTTATGCATTCATTGCTGAATTTTGAATTTTTACTAGAGTGAGATTGCTCATTCATGTTCCCTCTTCACTTTCTTTCTTCAAGCAACTTATCTTCTTAAGAGAAGTAAGTTGACTTTTTCTTCTGCTTCTCCTTCTTTCATCTGATTCTTCCTTCGTGGCTCTTCTTGAAGATCTCTTGCAAGCCTCATAAACCCTAGGAATACCAAAGCATGATCACAATTAGGGTTTGATTAGTCCCCCATTAGTTTTACCTTTGTGTCTTCTTTTGTGTCTCTCTTCTCATCCCATAATCAGAGACTAAACCTTTATGGTTTTAAGGCTTTGTGATTAAGGTTATGCCTGCATCCTTCTCTTAGGATGGAGTGTATAACTTTAATCCTAAGTGTTAAACCCTTAATGTGTTTAAATCTCTTAATTAATCCATCTAATAATCACTAAGACAATAAGCTTGAAACTTGGGCCTTGCATTAGGGTTCTAATTCTTCCTTTATTGATTAAGAAGAACTAACCCTAGTGTTAATGGACAAGTCCCCCTCAAGTTGTCTTACAAATCATAAAATTCACTTCTTAATCTTACCATTAACTAAAATCCACTTTAATAAAGGCTTGTTTTGTCATCAGATTAATCCCTAATCATGGATTAAGTTGAGGTATCTTCCTCAGCTTAAATGTGCTCATCTATTATCCTTCTATTAGGATGGTGTAATGAGTCCATTAAATCCTTGATTATGGTTTAAATGCATTACTTAACACTAAACAAAAACTCCAAAAAAACATCTAAATAATCACAAGTAGGTTAATGATCTTAATCCTACATCATGGTAATTAAGTTTGAGGTGTTTACTTCATACTTAAGGTATTCTCATTACCCCTAATCAGAGGGAGGATGTGATGAGTTTACTAACCCTTGGTTTAGGCTTAAGCTCATTATCTTATGACAAACAAAAAAAAGCAATAAAAGAGTGAAAACACCAAAAACAAACAATAATCGTCTCCTCCGGGATTCTTTTCTCACCTCATTCACTCACAAACGAGAACTTGCTTCTTCCGTCTAATGCAAGACAGTCTGCACCTGAGCCAGATAGGTCATACACTTGAGCATAGATAAGTAAGCAGTTCACAAGTCAATTTATCTTTCAGTCTCTTTGAGTAGAACTACGGTGTTTTGACTTCCTCATTGCACGAGAGGATACGTAGGCATAACTTAACTGTTATCCAACAAAAGTCTCTGTATATTCCCCCTCTTCCATCATTATTCTTTAAGCATCATTGTCTTGAGCATTGCACTCTTTTCTTACACTGACACTCCTTTTCTTCATTTCACATTTCTTTATCACTGACACCTGTACATTCCTTTCCAGCTTTTGCACACAGATAACACTGACACTACCCCTTTAAACACAAACTTTCAAGCGTGGATCCCGTCGAGTACGAAGGACAATCTGGGTGCTAATACCTTCCCAGATTGTAACCAACCCCCTTTCTCAATTTCTCTGGTTCGCGATAGTCTTATCCATATCCTTCTAGGTTTATGCAGCATTACCTTTCCTTCGGGATAAAAATGCCTAGCTGGCGACTCTTTTCAGTTCATCTTCATGTTCTCTCTTTCACCGACCGTTCGCGTCTGTACTCCTTCTGGCCCTGTGTCATTTGGTGGGAGCGACACTCCTAAGAATGAAGAAATAGCTAAGGCCCTACATTTGGAAGCCATTATCATTGATCAACATATGACCACCAAGGCTGGACTCCTAGGCCTTCATCTGGACTTCTTCATCATTCAGGCTACTAGTCGTGCCGCAATAGGGAAGTGGAAGATTGTTTGTGCTCTCTTGGATCTTAGTATATATGGTATCATTTTGTTTGCGGATGAGACTAAGTTTATAAGCAAGAATTCCATCCACATCTTCATGCTCAAGAATCCAGTTCCTACCTGTCGCTCCCACCAAAATGACACCTGGTCAGAAGGGGTACAGACGCGAACGGTCGGCGAAAAGGAGAGAGAACACACAAGGGTGAACTCAAGAAGACAAGAGTCGCCAGCTAGGCATTTTTATCCCGGAGGAAAGGTAATGCTGCATAGACCTAGAAGGATATGGACAAGACGGTTGCGAACCAGAGAGACTGAGAAAGGGGGTTGGTTACAACCTGGGAAGGTATTAGCACCCAGATTGTCCGTCGTACTCGACGGGATCCACGCTTAAAAGATTTGTGTTTTAAAGGGGTAGTGTCAGTGCAATTTGTGTATCAAAGCTGGAAAGAATGTAAGTGTCAGTGTAAAATAAATGTGAAGTGTATAGGAGAAGTGTCAGTGTAAGAACAAGAATGAAATGCTCAAGACTATGAGGCTTAAAGAATGATACTGGAGGAGGGGGAATATACAGAGACTTTTGTTCGATAACTGTTAAGTTATGCCTACGTATCCTCTCGTGCAATGAGGAAGTCAGAACACCGTAGTTCGACTCAAAGAGACTGAAAGGTAAATTGACTTGTGAACTGCTTACTTGTCTATGCTCAAGTGTATGACCTGTCAGGCTCAGGTACAAACTATCTTGCATTAGACGGAAGAAGCGAGTTCTCGTTTGTGAGTGAATGAGGTGAGGAGAGAATCCCGGAGGAGACGATTATTGTTTGTTTTTGAGTTTTCAGTCTTTTATTGCTTTTTTGAATTTGTCATAAGATAACGAGCTTAAGCCTAAACCAAAGGGTTAGTAAACTCACCACATCCTCCCTCTGATTAGGGGTAATGAGAATACCTTAAGTGTGAAGTAAGCACCTCACACTTAATCACCATGATGTAGGATTAAGATCATTAACCTACTTGTGATTATTTAGATGTTTTTGTTGTTTTTGTTTAGTGTTAAGTAATGAGATTAAGCCATAATCAAGGATTTAATGGACTCATTACACCATCCTAATAGAAGGATAATAGATGAGAACATTTAAGCTGAGAAAGACTCCCCAACTTAATCCATGATTAGGGATTAAACTCATGACAAAACAAAGCCCTTATTAAGTGGATTTTAGTTAATGGTATGGTTAAGAAGTGATTTTTATGGTTTTTAAGACAACTTGAGGGGGACTTGTCCATTAACACTAGGGTCAGTCCTTCTTAACCAGTTAAGGAAGAATTAGAACCCTAATGCAAGGCCCAAGTTACAAGCTTAGTGTCTTAGTGGTTATTAAATGGGTTGATTAAAGGATTTAAACAAATTAAGGGTCTAACACTTAGGATTAAAGTTATACACTCCATCCTAATAGAAGGATGCAGGCATAAGCTTAATCACAAAGCCTTAAAACCTTTAGGGTTTAGTCCTTGATTATGAGATGAGAGGAGAAGACCCAAAGATGACACAAAGGTAAAACCAAATGGGGGGACTAATCAAACACTAATTGTTATCATGCTTGGTTGTTCCTAGGGTTTATGAAGCTTGCAAGAAGGTCTTCAAGAGAGAAGCCACCAGGAAGAGAAGCAGATGAAAGGAGGAGGAAGCAGAGAGAAGCAAAACAGCTTGCTTCACTTAAGAAGACAAGTTGCTTGAAGAAAGAAAGTGAGGAGAGAACATGAATGAGCAAGCTCACTCTAGTACACATACAAAATGCAACAAAGAAAGTATGAAAGAGATGAAAAGAGATTGTGAGAAGTGAAGGCAAATTCACTTCTCAAAACAACTTACACCTTGAAAAGTTAGCTCAAGAAATGAAATGAAATGCAATGCCATAATGCAAACCAAAAATAGAAGCAAGAACATGATGTTAATTATGCTAAGAGATGATACAAACATGAGGCAAGACATAAGAATGATCATACAAGGACATGGATGCAGATGAAGCATGCTTTAAACCATGAATGTACATGAAAAGTTATGAAATGCAATGGACATATAACATGGCAAATGAAATATGCAATGATCAAACATGATTATAATATGTATTAAGATGTACTATGAATCATGTGGATGCAAAAAATGTCATGGCAAGTCAATGGATGCAAGCAAATGAAAGATGGATGCAAAGGAAGGCACAAATTAGGGTTTATGATCAACACACAAAGCAAAATTCAAAATCAGAAGCAAATGACATGATAAAAAATTGAAAATGCAATCAAAGATACCCTAGACCTATACAAGTTCACTGCCTAAAGGAGGGGACCTAACTCGTAACCTAGTGAAAGTTATGAATTTCCTAAGATTACTAGGGTTTTAAGGTACCTCATCAAGAAAAACACCAAACAAATTGGAAATGCAAGATCAATTCAAACCAAATTTACCCTATAAAGTACATGCCATGAAGGATTCAATGCAAGAAGATTCATCATCAAACTCTCAATGGTTAGGCAGAAAGGACTTTTCAAAGTTTGCATAAAAATATTTCCTTAAAATGAATTTAATTCCAAAGAAAATGATCAAAATGCATCAAGAACAAAAAATAAATTTGGTTTAAGTGTTTGATAATGTTTCTAAATGTTTCTAAATGCAATGTGAATTTTTTGGTGATTTTTAAAATCATAAATGCTATTTTAATTAATTAATTTCCATTAATTAATTAAAATATACATTTAAATATTTTAAAAATACTTTTTATGTGCAAAAAATAAAATAAAAATCATTTTCTGATTAAGAAAAATATTTGAAACACAAATGCAGAGGGAAATATTTTTAGGATTTTTCTAACTATTTTAAAATAAATATGAAAGATAAATGAATAAAAATGAAATAAAAATGAATTTAAATGGAAAGTATGCAGGATCCAAGGCTGAGATTCAAAGTTATTTGGAGGGAGTTGACTGGCGCGTAAATGAGTGGTCCAGATTGCTTCTGACTAATTAGTTTTAATTAAACTAATTAATTAAAGATTAGGGTTTAATGACTGATCCTGACCATCCATACACGCGGGAGTCAACCCCAGTCCACCTCATCTACGGTCCAAATTTAAACCCTCATTAATTACTCAGATTAGGGTTAATGACCCTCAGGTGGCCGGAGAAGACTTCCGGTCGTCTTCTCCGGCGAGACCTTCAACCTATCTCTCTCAAAACGTCACTACAACGTGCCAAAATCTCCAGATTCACTCAACCAAACATCCTAAACAAGAATCCAACACCAAAACCTATTTATTTTTCATGAATCAAGAAGAACAAGCAAAAATCAATTTCACGGGAAAAGTTTCAGACAGACCATACATCCTCATCTCTTCATCATTTTCAAAAATTCAAAGCTCATTGCATTCAGGGGAACATGAAGATCATTTTAGTAACTTAAAACAAGGTTTCTGGAAAAAATAATTTTTGAAGCTACCTGAAGTGAAGCTTTCAGTTTGGAGCTTTCAGCTTGCCTCCTTGCTTCAAAGCTTCTCCAATGGACCTCTTGAAGATGTTTTGAGGTTTAGCTGGATTGGATAGTGGCTGATTTGTGAGTTTGATGGAGTTCTGTTCAGAGAGGGGAAAAATCGTGTTTGAGTTTCAAGGACTTTCAAGGCAAGGTGAAGGGTGGTTTTTGCTCTATGAAGTCTTTCTGAATGAATGGTGAAGTTGGTTTTGAGGTTTGATGCTTGTGTGATCAGATTCGAAGGAAAGTGCATAAGAGGTGAAATCTTGAAACTATGGCTTATGAAAGAGATCAGGCTTGTGTGTGTGTTGCTTTGAGTTGCTTTTTGTCCACTTATCACACTGTGATAGGTCTGTGGAGTTGGTGTGGCCTATGCTGATTGGTATGGGGCATTTTGCATAAAGTCCATGTTAGGTGTACTTGAGGTATGGGCAAGTGGGAGGCTGTCATAGGGGCATGGCTTGACTCAGCTGAGATCATGGAGTTCTTGTGGATCAGATTTTGTGAACTGAGGCAAGTGGATGAGAAGCTTTGATCTATTTTGCAAATTGGCACAACTTTGCCCCTTTTGGAAATTCTTCAAGTTTAAGGCATGAAATGGAGTAATTCAAAGCACCATTCGGATCCTTAGAGGTCCACTTGACATGTTGTGAAGTGTTTGTGCACATTTGAGGCCTTTAGAATGCCTTATCATACCATTATGCAAATTGCCTCTTTGGTGTAAAACATGAATTTATGTGATTTTGTCCAACTTTGACAAGCCATAACTTTTGATCCATAATGAATTAGAATGAGTTCTTGTACTTTTTGAAAAGGGAAAGATCCATTCTACAACTTTCATGACCAAAGTTTTCTCATTTGAAGCTTTTTTGAATCAAAAAGAAAGGGTTGAAAAAGTTTCCCAAAATGGCAAGTTTTCATTACAAGTCATTTTCCCAAAAAGGCAACTTTGCAAATGGCTTGAAATTATTCAATTTTGTGAACTTCTAACATCTTCTATGATCAAATAAAGATCATACACATTCAAAATGATGAAGAACACCCTTTGGTTGGGTCATTGGGGGCCTCAGATGCCCTGATTTTGCACTGACTTCCTCAAGAAGTCAACTCTTGATTAGATGCCTTCCCCATGGAATTTCTTCATGAAACTTGATATGCATGATCTTTATAACATATAGAGACCAATAGAAACAAGAATGACCAAAAAATTTGGAGTTATGACCTCTGAAACCAAAACCCTAATTCTAGGTCAATTGTGCAGTTAAACCTGGCTCTGCTTCCATGCCATTCTTAGTTCTTGTGATTCTTTGACTTTCTTGACTTTGTGGGGATATAATATGATGCCTGGACATACATGGACCCCTTTGAAGTGATTGATGACCTTTTAAGTGGCTCAACTGGCTCAGGGATGGCTCAGATCACAAACCCTAGATGCAGATGACTTAGAAACAATGCAGTGAATCAAAAATGTGGTATGAGATGCTATGATTGAATTTATGCATATGAAAATATCACAAGCCATGGTGTGAATGGGTGAGGGCAAATTTGGGGTGTTTACAGCTGCCCCTATTCAAGCATGAGTTAGCTGTGCAGGATGTAAGCAACGACTTAACAGGCAAACAAGATAACTTGTGGTTGAATACCAAAGACAGTCCAAAATTTGCACTCAAAGAATGAGGAAGAAAAGGTATATATATTTTAAAGGAAAATAAAGCATGATTATAAAGTGCGGGCGACGGAGGACGACCGTCGAGCAGAGGACGACTGCTGGGGATGAAGCAATGACGGGGACGACCGACATGCTGGGGATATGGGAGATTATGATGGGGACGGCCATCAAGTAAAGCTATAAGACTTTTTGGGGATTATAGGTAAATGAAATAAATGATGAGGAACGGTCATCAAAGGTGAAGGACGATCACCTAGCAGGGGACGGCTGCTCTGTTGGGGATAAGATGAGGGACATTCATCTAAGGTGAAGGACGATCACCGGGAAGGGTATGGCTGCCGAAAGTATCACGACATAGGACGAATGTCGGATGAAAAAAGTCTACGATGGGGACGGCCATCGGATAAGCATGATGAAGGACGATCATCAAGAGGTGAAGGATGATCACCTAGCAGGGTACGGCTGCTCTCGGGATTTATCATGACACGGGACGAATGTTAGATAACAAGATCAACGATGGGGACGACCATCGGATAAAATGATGAAGGACGATCATCAAGAGGTGAAGGACGATCACCTAGCAGGGGACGGCTGCTAAAGATATCATGACATAGGAAGAATGTCAGATAAGATGGGGTTCTAATGAATAGATACTCCACTAGGGGTTTGATGAAGGACGATCATCAAAAAGGTGAAGGACGATCACCTGGCAGGGTACGGCTGCCGCAAAGGTATCATGACATAGGACAAATGTCAGATAGAAAGGAAATAGTTTAACAAGTTTTGTTGGGGACTTTGCTGGGGAAAAGTAAACACGGACGAGTATCTTCATCCAAGAAATGAAAGGTATAAGTGTTTGGGCACTGTGTATAGACTAAAGATGCGGACGAGCATCCTTAAGACTATGATACGGACGGGTATCAGGTAGAAGTAAGCACTGACACATGTTCAGAGATGATGATACGGACGAGTATCAACTGGTTAACAAAGAACACGGACGAGTGTCGGATCTGAGGGGACTCTTCTGGGGAATAATAGACACAGACGAGTGTCTAAATTCTAAAAAGAGGTAAAAGTATCTGACAATGTGTATGGATTAAAGATGCGAACGAGCATCCTTAAGACCATGATACAGACGAGTATCAGTAGAAACAAACGATGACACATGCTCAGAGATGATGATACGGACGAGTATCAACTGGTTAACAAAGAACATGGACGAGTGTTGATTCTGAGGAAGATAAGTGGTGTATACAAGATACGGACGAGTATCCGTATGAGTAAAAAAGCGTGAGTAACAAGTATGAGTAAGTCACGGACGAGTGTCTATCTTGCTGGGGAGAGTGCGACACGGACGAGTGTCTGAAAAAGTGTATTATAAACAAATATATGATTTACAAAGTGTTTAGGTAACTGTGCTGGGGAAGGTGACACGGACGGGTGTCAAGGAATTGTATGTATATGTATCTGTATGGTGAGTGCAAAGGGGATGCTTTGGCTTTCTGCTGGGGGTATGAGACGGATGGGTGTCAAGGAGTATCTGTATCTTTAGGGAAAATGCCTTGGCTCTCTGCCGGGGAATTTTGGGGAGCATTCTGTATATCGCTGATGGATTGTCAGTATTTACAAGTGTTTGATTCGGAACATGGCTTATTATTATGCAATATGTTTGATTTTTGCCGTAATGCTCCGTATTAGACGGAATGCTACGCTTTGTGGAGAAAATATGATGCAAATGCTATGATTATGCAAAGATACCGATCCGGGATTCAGATCCCGTTGCTTTGAAGATCTCGGATTGATCCGCTTTTAAAAGAAAATCCCAGCTGGGGATGATATCATTGGTAGATCTGATAATATGTATGACTCTGCTTGGGGAAATAGGTCACTGATAGACCTATCCTTGTAATGGAGGATCCAGCTGGGGTTTGTAGAAGCTTCCTTCACTCTGTTGTGATTTCTTCACGCGTTGCTTTTCTGGATAGAGGTTGAAACTCTGTGGGGAGGTAGTTCCCTGGTCGGCACTTGGCTGGGGAAGAAGAAAGATCACTGGAAGATCTTCCGGGAGATTTCTGTAGGGATCCTGCTGAGGATGATACTTGACAACTCAGCCGGGGAGAAAACACCTCCGGTGCTAATCTGGGAGACGGACTGAATAGATAATGATTTGACAGCTTGCTGGGGAGAAGCTTTCATGCCCCATGTCGCGCTTTGAATACCTGCAATCCTGTAAAGACAAAGAAACACACAAGTACTCCGAGGTATCCCCTACTGGATTCCATCATGAGAGTTTAGACACTCCCGGGAGTAAGTATATTTCCTGTAAGCATGTAGTTTCAGAAAGACGCATTCGTATTTATGCGATCAACAAATTAATGACATCAGACATTTTTGCAAATAAAAGAGTACGAGACAGTGTGTGACTGAAAATCTGCTTTTATTAATTCGAGTGCCCTGAATTGGCAAGATACAATCATAAAAACAAATCCCCTGAAATGAGGGAATCGTTACAAATTGAAAAATAAAAGGTGCTGGCAATGCTGATGACGCTTCAGGGAGCTTCCCTTTTGCTCTGACTCGTATGACATTTGACGTTCTTCTCGTCTTGCTTTCTGAAGAAGGTTGATTCCGACCGACGTTCGAACCTTTCGGAGCTTACCATGTTGTAAGTGATACAGACGAATTCAGAATGCAGTTGTTCGCTTATTCCCTTATTTTGCATGGATCGCCCTTTCGGGTTTTCAATCCATCGGGATACCCATTTTTGCCTGAGTTGTCCAATGCGGCTTTTCAACTCAGCAGGTGTACATTTTTTTATTTATTTTACCTTATTTTTTCCCGAGTATTTTATTCTGTTTTTGACTCGCCGGGATGCCCCATTTTTTCCTGGACTTACATTCTGTTTTTATGTCCAGCGGGTCATTTTATGCGAAGTATTTTTTTACTGCATCTGAATTCACAGGGGACAGGAAGTCTTCACCATCCATAGTGCTGAGCATTAGTGGCTCCACCAGAGAAAACTTTCTTTACTACGAATGGCCCTTCATAGTTCGGGGTTCACTTGCCCCTGTGGTCTGTATGAGGAGGGAGGAGTCTTTTTAGCACAAGATCTCCTACTTGGTACTCTCGGAGCCTGACTTTATGATCGAAGGCTTTCTTCATCCTTTTCTGATATAGCTACCCATGACAAATGGTAGCATCTCATGCCAGTCTTTGTAGGTGACCACCATCTTCTGTACAATTTTATTGATATTCTTATTAGCCGCTTCTACAGCGCCATTCATCTTTGGCCTGTAAGGAGAAGAATTGTGGTGTTGGATTTTGAAGTCCCGGCACAGCTCTGCCATCATTTTGTTGTTCAAGTTGGAACCATTATCAGTAATTATTCGCTCGGGAACTCCATACCGACAGATGATATCTCTTTTCAGAAATCGGGCTACTACTTGCCTTGTGACATTTGCATAAGAAGCTGCTTCGACCCACTTGGTAAAATAGTCAATAGCTACCAGGATGAATCTGTGGCCATTTGAAGCAGTCGGTTCAATCTTGCCAATCATATCAATGCCCCACATAGCAAAGGGCCAGGGTGAAGACATCACATTCAGAGGATTCGGAGGCACATGCACTTTATCCGCATAGATCTGGCATTTATGACATTTCCTGGCATAGGCACAACAGTCGGCATCCATTGTGATCCAGTAATAACCTGATGTTAACAACTTTTTAGCCATTGAATGCCCTCCTGCATGGGTACCAAAGGATCCTTCGTGCACTTCGTGCATCAACAAGTCTGCTTCTGTCCTATCAACACATCTGAGAAGTACCATATCAAAGTTTCTCTTGTACAGGGAACCGTCAGTATTCAGGAAGAAACTACCAGCTAGCCTTCTTAATGTCTTCTTATCATTGGAAGATGCCCTAGGTGGGTATGTTTGATCCTCCAAGAAGTACTTAATGTCATGGAAACAAGGCTTATCATCTTTTACAACGTCTGCTGCAAATACATATGCCAGTCTGTCAAGTCTGGACACTAAAATCCGAGGCACAAAGTTGGCAACTTGAACTTTGATCATGGAGGAAATGGTAGCCAGAGCATCTGCAAACTGATTCTCGTCCCGAGGGATATACTCAAGCTTGACCGTTGTGAAGAAAGTCAATAACCTTCTTGTATAGTTCCGATAAGGTATCAGATGATCTTGGTGTGTGTACCATTTGCCATTGGTTTAATTAATTACCAGAGCTGAATCTCCGAACACAGTCAAGGTCTTGATCCTGAGGTCAATGGCTTCCTCAAGACCCATAATACAAGCTTCATATTCAGCTTCGTTGTTAGTGCAGTTAAAGGTGAGTTTTGCCGAGAAAGGCATGTGAACTCCCTTAGGTGTAATAAGTACTGCACCAACACCACGACCATTCATATTAACAGCCCCATCAAACATCATAGTCCATTCTTCTTCTGGGTCAGGCCCTTCAGTGTGAACAGGCTCTTCATGATCTTTTGCTTTTATGAACATGATGTCTTCATCAGGGAAGTCAAATCTCATGGGCTGGTAATCATCAATAGGTTGCTCAGCAAGATAATCAGACAGTACACTGCCCTTGATGGCTCTCTGAGATGTGTACTGAATGTCATATTCTGTGAGGATCATTTGCCATCTTGCAACCCGCCCGGTAAGTGCTGGCTTCTCAAAAATATACTTGACTGGATCCATCTTTGAGATTAATAAGGTAGTGTGGGTCAACATATACTGTCTCAGTCGGCGAGCAGCCCACGCTAAAGCACAACAAGTTTTCTCGAGCAGTGAATAACGTTGTTCACAGTCGGTAAACTTTTTGCTTAGGTAGTAAATTGCATACTCTTTTCGACCAGACTCGTCATGCTGGCCCATCACACACCCCATTGACTCTTCTAATACTGTCAAGTACATTATTAGAGGTCTTCCTTCAACTGGAGGCATAAGGATTGGAGGCTCTTGTAAGTATTCCTTGATTTTGTCAAAAGCCCTCTGGCAGTCTTCGTTCCACCTGACCGTTTGTTCTTTTCTTAACAGTTTGAACAAGGGTTCACAGGTTGCTGTAAGATGAGATATGAACTGTGAAATGTAGTTCAATCTACCTAGGAACCCTCGAACTTCTTTCTCAGTCTTCGGTGCAGGCATTTCTTGAATGGCTTTAACTTTGTCAGGGTCAACTTCAATCCCTTTCTCACTTACAATAAAGCCCAGCAACTTACCAGATCGCACCCCGAATGTGCACTTGTTGGGGTTTAACTTCAGTTGGTACTTTCTCAGACGCTTGAATTGTTTCAACAGATTTACCAGGTGGTCTTCTTCTGTGAGGGACTTGGCAATCATGTCATCCACATAACATTCAATTTCTTTATGGATCATGTCATGTAATAATGTTACCATAGCCCGTTGATAAGTAGCACCTGCATTCTTCAGCCCGAATGGCATCACCTTGTAACAGAACGTGCCCTAGGGTGTGATGAAGGTTGTATTCTTCATGTCTTCAGGTGACATCTTGATCTGGTTATATCCTGAAAATCCGTCCATGAAGGAGAATACCGAGAACTGAGCTGTATTATCAACCAATACATCAATGTGAGGTAATGGGAAGTCATCTTTCGGGCTGGCTCTGTTCAGATCCCGGTAATCCACACACATCCTCACCTTGCCGTCTTTCTTAGGCACATGTACAATATTAGCAACCCACGGTGGATAGCTAGTTACAGCAAGGAAATCGGCGTCCCACTGCTTTTTCACCTCTTCCTTTATCTTCATTGCCATATCTGGGCGAGTACGGCGCAACTTCTATTTTACTGGCGGGTAGTCTTCTTTCAAAGGCAGCTTGTGCGTGACAATATCGGTGTCCAACCCTGGCATATCCTGATAAGACCAAGCAAAAACATCCACGTACTCACGAAGCATATCAATCAGTTGTTCTTTCACTGAGTCTTGTAGGCAGGCCCCGATTTTAACCTCTTTCACGTCCTCATCCGTAGCAAGATTAACCGTTTCGACCTCCTCCTGATGAGGAGTGATAACCTTCTCTTCTTGTCTTAACAACCTGGCTAGCTCTTCAGGTAGCTCATAATCTTCTTCAACCCTTTCATCAGCTTGATTGATTGGATTGTCAAAGTCATACGAAGCCATAGTTGTGTTGTTGTCGGTGCAGTCTGAAAGGCACTCTCTGCAAGGGTTTAGATTGTTCATTTTAGTGATCAATTTTAATCTTGTTTAGAAAAAAGTGAAATGAAGTTTTCATTTTGGAAAACATTGCCATTTTTATTTTTGTACAAAAAGAAAAATGAAAAACAGTGAGCGAAAAAGGAAAAGACTCATTTGCAAAAGATGTCCGATATTCATTGATTAATCCATTTGCACAAAATTACAAGATGGCCCGATTACAAAATGAGTCTTGTCATCTTGGGCAAGATGCAAGACTTGATGCATGCTTTAAAAATACAGGAAATAATAATTACTCTGCAGTAGTAACCCTTATAATTTCCTGGGAAGACCAGTTAAGGACTTGGCTCCCCAGGATCCTTGGACGTATCCAGCTCTCCAGGTTGCGGTCGCTTTCCTCCTCGTCTTCCAAGTTGTTCACAGCATCAGGGGTGAGCATTCCCCCACTGACAAAATTGGGCTTTTTAGCAGCCTCTGATTGATCTTGTTGAGTTGGTCTGTAACCCAACCCAAACCTGTCTTCTTTCTTCTCCACGGGCAACAGCTTGCCCCAGCCTTGGGCAGTACCCTCTTCAACAATCTTCCGGGCTTGATGATAAGACGTCATGGAGGTTCCCAGTACAGCAGATGCTTCATTAATGTTCAGGGCCTCAAATCCCTAGCTCATAGTTTCATGGATTTCTCCATCCATCTCTATGTACTTATACGTAGCCAGATGGCTAACAAAGATGTCTTCTTCCCCACAGATGGTGATGATCTGGCCTTCCCACTCGAATTTCAGCTTCGGGTGAAGGGTAGACGTAACAGCGCCAGCGACATGGATCCAAGGTCTACCCAACAAACAGCTGTAGGCCGGCTGAATGTCCATCACATAGAAGGTAATTTTAAAAGTCTGCGGGCCAATCATCACAGGCAGATCAATCTCTCCAAGCACTGATCTTTTAGAGCCATCAAATGCTCTCACCACCTGTCGCTCCCGATAAATGGGAATAACCCAAATAAAGGTATAGACGCGAACGGTCGGCGAAAGGAGGATATGAGAACACACAGGAGTGAACTCACAGGATATGAATAGATTCGCCAGCTAGGCATTTTTACCCCGGGGGAAAGGTAATGCTACATAAACCTAAGAAAAGATATGGATAAGACGGTTGCGAACCAGAGAGACTGAGAAAGGGGGTTGGTTACAACCTGGGAAGGTATTAGCACCCAGATTGTCCGTCGTACTCGACGGGATCCACGCTTAAAAGATATGTGTTTTAAAGGGGTAGTGTCAGTGCGGTTTGTGTATAAAAGAGCTGGAAAAGGATGTACAGGTGTCAGTGTAAAAGAAGTGTAAAGTGTAGTATATACAGTGTCAGTGTGAGGACAAGAATGAAATGCTCATGATAATGAGGCTAAAGAATAAGGCTAGAAGGAGGGGGAATATACAGAGACTTTTGTTCGATAACTGTTAAGTTATGCCTACGTATCCTCTCGTGCAATGAGGAAGTCAGAACACCGTAGTTCGACCCAAAGAGACTGGAAAAAAAATGACTTGTGAACTGCTTACTTATCTATGCTCAAGTGTATGACCTGTCTGGCTCAGGTGCAAACTGTCTTGCATTAGACGGAAGAAGCTAGTTCTCGTTTATGAGTGAATGAGATGAGAAAAGAATCCCGAAGGAGACAATTATTGTTTGTTTTTGTATTTTCAGTCTTTTATTGCTTTTTGAAGTTTGTCATAAGTTAATGAGCTTAATCCTAAACCAATGAATTTAGTAAACTCATCACATCTTCCCTTTGATTAGGGGTAATGAGAATACCTTAAGTGTGAAGTCAGCTTCTCACACCTAATTACCCTGGTGTAGGATTAAGATCATTAACCTACTTGTGATTATTTAGATGTTTTTGTTGTTTTTGTTTAGTGTTAAGTAATGAGATTAAGCCATAATCAGGGATTAAACAGACTCATTACACCATCCTAATAGAAGGATAATAGATGAGAATGTTTAAGCTGAGGAAAGCTCCTCAACTTAATCCATGATTAGGGATTAAACCTATGACAAAACAAAGCCTTTATTAAGTGGATTTTAGTTAATGATAAGATGATGAAGTGATTTTTAGGGTTTGTAAGACAACTTGAGGGGGACTTGTCCATTAACACTAGGGTTAGTCCTTCTTAACCAATTAAGGAAGAATTAGAACCCTAATGCAAGGCCCAAGTTACAAGCTTGATGTCTTGATGATTTTTAAGTGAATTGATTAAAGGAGTTAAACACATTAAGGGTTTAACACTTAGGATTAAAGTTATACACTCCATCCTAATAGAAGGATGCATGCATAAGCTTAATCACAAAGCCTTAAAGCCTTTAGGGTTTAGTCCCTGATTATGAGATGAGAAGAGAGACACAAAGGATGACACAAAGGTAAAACTAATGGGGGACTAATCAAAACCCTAATCATTGTCATGCTTGGTTGTTCCTAAGGTTTGTGAGGTTTACAAGAGAAATCTTCAGAGGAACCACCAGGCAGCAGATGAAAGGAGCAAAGAGAAGCAAAGTAACTTGCTTCATTTAAGAAGACAAGTCACTTGAAGGAAGAAAGTAAGATGAAGAAGAATGAGCAAGCTGAATCTCAAACACAAGACAAAATGCAGCAATGGTGCATAAGAGAGATGAAAAGGAATTGTGAGAAGTGAAGGCAAATTCACTTCTCAAAGTTACTTACCACCTGAAAAGTTAATGAAAGGAATGCAATGCAATGCAAGATGAGATGAAATCGCATGATACAAATCAAAACCATAAGCATACACATGATGTTAATGATGCTATGAGATGATGCAAAACATGAATCAAGGCATGAGGATGATCATATGAACACATGGATGCAAGAGAAGCATGCTTAGAACCATGGATATACATGAAAAGTTATGAAGTGCAAATGGCATACAACATGGCAAATGCAAGATGCAATGATCAAACATGTTTCTAATATGTCCTAAGATGTATTATGAATCAAATGGATGCATAAAATGTCATGGCAAGTCATGGTATGCAAACAAATACAAGATGGATGCATATGGAAGCCCAAATTAGGGTTTATGATCAATGCACAAAACAAAGATCAAAACCAGAAGCAAACATCAAGATAAAAAATTGAAAATGCATTCAAAGGAACCCTAAACCTATACAAACTCACTGCCCAAAGGAGGGGTCCTAACTCTTAACCTAATGAGGGTTATGAATTTCTTAAGAATGCTAGGGTTTTAAGGTGCCTTGTCAAGAAAAAATGTCAAACAAATTGAAAATGCAAAATCAAATCATGCCAATTTAATCCTATAAACTACATGATATGCAAGACACAATGCAAAAAGAATCAAAGTCCAACTCTCAATGGTTAGGCAGAAATGAATTTTGGAAGTTTGGAACAAAATATTGCCTTGAAATGAAATTAATTCCATGAAAAATTGTCAAAATAGGTCAAGATCAAAAAAGAAATTTGGTTTGAGGGTTGGACAATGTTTCTAAATGGTTTTAAAGGTTTCATGAATTTTTTGGTGATTTTTAAATACCTATAAGTATTTTTAATTAATTAATTCCCATTAATTAATTAAAAATTAACTTTTAAATGATTTAAAAATATTTTTTAATGCAAAAAATAAAAATAAAAATGTTTTTGGTTTCTGAAAATTAATAAAAGTTTGTATAAAAATTTTCAGAATTTTTGAAAGTGTTTTACTATTTTAAATAAAATGTAGAAAACAAATGCAAATAAATGAAAAATAAAATGAATTAAATGGAAAGTAATCAGAATCAAAGGCTGAGATTCAAATGATACGCGCGGGAGTTGACTGGCGCCACATCCAAAGGCTGGAATTCAAACTGGCCAGATTAATTTATAAAACCTAATTAAATGGATAATGACGTGGATTAGGGTTAAGTGAATGGATTTGGACCATTGAGCACGCGCGGGAGTTGACTAAGTCAGCCTATCCTACGCACCAAATTCAAACTGCAATTAATTACAGGGATTAGCCCTAATTACTTTCAGGTGGCCGGAGAAGACTTTCGGTCGTCTTCTCCGGCAAGCCCCTCACCTGAAAGTTGCTAAAATCCTTAAAACACCATGAAAATGAAAACTAATCACCCAAAAATCATCCCCATTCGAAACTAAACCAAAACCCCCAAACAAAAACCATTTTTCATTCATCAATCAGCCAAATCGAAGCAAAACATTTCTAGGGCAAAAAAGTTTCAGAGCATTCATACATCCTGGTTTCTCAACCATTTTCAAAAATAATCACATCCCCATGATCAGGGGAGTGCATAGAAGCATTTAAGAACTTAAAATGGAGTTTCTGGAAAAAAAAGTTTGAGATGGCTACCTGAACTGAAGCTTTGGTTTCTGGTACTTTCTGGATGATTTCTTGCTTGTAATCAACTCCACTGGACCCCTTGAGAAGCTTTCAATGCTTGTTTGAAGTTTATAATGGATGGTTTGAGAGATGGCAGAAGTTCTGTTCAAGGTGGGGTGGAAATCGTATTTCTGATTCAGGGAGTTTTAGGCTATGGTGTGGGTGGTTTTTGATCAGTGAAGCATGCTGAGTTGATTTGTGAAGTTTGTTTGTGTGTTTGCAAGCTGTGCTGAGTGTTTCGAATGCTTTTGCAAGATGGGGTGAAAATGAGAGAGCTGAGTTCTGGACACTTTTAGGCTTGTGTTGTATGTGCTTTGGCTTGCTTTTTGTTTGCATAAACTAATGGGATTGGTCAGATGAGTTGATGTGTGCTTTAGTGATTGGTATGGCTCAAGTTGCCAAAATGTCAAAGTTGTGTAAGAGAGGCATGGGCTACTTGCTAGCCAAGGACAGATGGGGTGTCCTGCGCAGCAAGATGTGTGGAGAACCCTTGGATTGTTTGTGAAGTCAGCCAGCAAGTGGATTCACACTTGAGTGAGTTTTTGCAACTTGCCTCACTTTTGCTTCTTATGAGATTTCTTGCTCCATAGGCCATAAAAATGAGTGATCCCTTGGCCCATTCTGAAATTTAGAGGTCACATGATAATGTTGTGTGGAAATGATACACATTTTAGGCCTTTTAAACACTTGAACAAACCATTTTGCAAAATGTCCCTTTGGTAGAAAACTTCAAATTTTGTGATTTTAGCCAACTTTGACAAGCCATAACTTTTGATCCAAAATGAATTAGGTCATGTTCTTGTACTTTTTGAAAAGGGAATGATCCATTCTACAACTTTCATGACCAAAGTTTTTTCATTTGAAGCATTTTTGAATCAAAAAGTAAAGGTTGAAAAAGTTTCCTAAAATGGCAATTTCATTAAAAAAGTCAACTTTCCCAAAAAGTCAACTTTGCAAAAGACTTGAAATTCTTCAATTTTGTGAACTTCCAACATCTTCCATGATCAAATAAAGATCATACACAATCAAAATGATGAAGAACACCCTTTGGTTGGGTCATTGGGGGCCTCAGATGCCCTGATTTTACACTGACTTGCTCAGAAAGTCAACTCTTGATCAGATGACTTCCCCATGGAATTTCTTCATGAAAATTGATATGCATACTCCCTATACCACATAGAGACCAATAGAAACAAGAATGACCAAAAAATTTGGAGTTGTCGCCTTTGAAACCAAAACCCTAATTTTGGGTCATCTGTGCAGTCAAGCCTGACTCTGCTTCCATACCATTCTCAGTTCTTGTGATTTTTTTGACATTCTTGACTTTGAGAGGATTTAATATGATGCTTGAACATACATGGACCCCTTTTAAGTGATTGATGACCTTTGGAGTGGCTCAAGAAGCTCTTGGATTGCTCAGATCACAAACCCTAGGTGCAGATGACTTAGGAGCAATGCAGTGAATCAAAAATGTGGTATGAGATGCTATGATTGGATTTTATGCATATGAAATGATCACAAGCCATGGTGTGAATGGGTGAGGGCAAATTTGGGGTGTTTACACCACCAAATTACTCGGTCGCAATGCCAAACCATCGTACTCCAGCTTCACTAAGGCTTTCTTTGGCAGAACATTGAGTGAGGACCCAGTGTCTACCAGTACATGAGATAGAACAGCACCTTTGCATTCCAAGGTGATATGTAAAGCCTTGTTGTGGTTACGCCCCTCAGTTGTTAAGTCAGCATTGGTAAAACCCAGTCCATGACTGGTGTTGACATTTGCCACCATAATTTCTAGCTGATTAACGGTAATCTCCTCTGGCACGTATGCTGCGTGCAGGACTTTCAATAATGCATTCCTGTGAGCTTCTGAACACATCAACAGGGATAATATGGAGATTTTTGAGGGAGTTTGGTGAAGCTGATCCACCACCTTGTAATCACTTCTTTTGATGATTCTCATGAACTCGTCTACATCTTGTTCAAAAGATGTCTTCTGAGTTTCTTTGACAATTGGCTCTTCAAATACCACACTCTTTCCTTTTGCTTTAGCAGCAGCTTCTGCTTCAGCATTAGGTCTTTGTACTTGTGAGGCAAAAAGGCGTCCGCTTCTGGTGAAGCCTCCGCCTCCCCCAACATTATCAATTTGTGGAGAAGAGGTTGAAGAATCCAAAGTGATTTTCTCCCCGTTGCAGTAAAGATCAGAGCCATAATGCCAAGGTATGACATTACTGCATTCATATGGAACTGGACCAGGCACCGTGATGGTAACTGGACTTACTGCTGCAGAGGAAGGTACTGTAATGGTGTGCGGATCGTAGTAGATTATAACTGGTGATCTGGCAGGAGGTGCCACTGCTTGTTGTTGGAAATTGTTGTTTGGAGGAACATTTGACGGATCATAGTAGATAGTGACCGCTGAGACATCTTCATTAATTTCTGTTGGCGTTGTAGAAGATTCTGCTGATAAAATGGGTGCTGATGTTGTAGAAGAAATGGTTGTTGACATTTGATTTGTTGAAGTGATGGATGAAGCCATTGTTGATGATATTGATGAATCGGTTGGAATGATTGTTGCTGCTGTTGTAGAAGAATCAGGAATTGTTGTCAAAGGAATTGCTGGATTTGTAGGCGCCGTTGTTGAGATCTGAAGGATACCATCCTTGATAAGACTATCTATGCCGCTTCTCAAATTATCACACCCGTTGACTGCAATGTTGCAATACCCACAACCGAGCTCACACCCGGGAAACACCTGGCACTCTATAAGCTAAGCTTTAATTTCGACCAGAGGTGTTCGAATTTGTGCAACACTGGTGATCAAAGTAGATGGTTTGTCTTCCTCGATGGCATTAATCCTTGGCCCACCATGATTTGGCATAGGATTTCTGTTGACACTTGGAGGAGGTGCGAAGTTAAGGGGTTTAGAATCCACCAGATCTTGAACTTTCATTTGCAAAGCCCTACATTTCTCTGTGTTATGGCCAGGTGCATTAGAGTGAAAAGCACAACTGGCGTTGACATCGTAATTCTTCGGGAGATTAGAGGGATCTGGTGGTGCCAATGTCCTTAACTCAACCAAGTTAAGCTTCAGGAGTTGTGGCAATAAGGCGACATAAGGCATAGGGATAGGGTCAATCATCCTATTTGCCTGTGATGGTCTTTGCTGAAAGGGTCTTTGTTGTTGATTGTTGTTATTGTTGTTGTAGGTTCTCTGTGGCGGATACTGAACTTGCTGTTGATAATGGGGTTGTTGTTGTTGTTGATATGCTGGTTGCTGAGGAATTGGAGCTGGAATAGTGACAGCTGCTACTGATCTGTGGACATACTGAGATCTGCCCCTGTTGGCATGAATGTAATTTGTCTCACCAGTCCTTCGAGGTCCCACAAAAGGCTTCCTGGGATTACTAGACGAACTTGCACCATTATCAGAAATTTTGCCCTTTTTTAGCAGACTTTCAATTCTTTCACCGGCTATAACCACGTCTGCGAAGCTAGTAGAAGAAAAGGCAGCCAACCTATCAATGTATGTTCCTTGCAAAGTATTCATGAACATGTCGGCCATTTCTCTTTCCGACATGGGTGGCTGGACAGCAGCAGCAAGCTGTCTCCACCTTTGGGCATATTCCCTGAAGCTTTCCCTGGAGGATTGAGACATTCCCATCAAGAGGGTCCTGTTAGGAGCCATGTCCAGATTGTATTGGTATTGCCTGATGAAGGCTTCAGCTAAGTCCTTCCAGCATCTGATAGTAGCTCTGGTCAAGTGTGAGTACCACTCCCTTGAAGCCCCAGTCAAACTGTCTTCAAAATAGAACATCCACAACTTTTCATCCATGGTGTATGCTTTAAGTCTCCCCAGAAAAGACTGCAGGTGAGTTCGTGGACAGGAAGTTCCATTGTATTTCACAAAGCACGGGGGTTTGAACTTGTGAGGGATTCTTACCCCATCCACTAACCCCATATCCATGACATCAAAACCCAGGGAATTTTGAGACTCCAGAGATCTCAACTTCTCAGCAATTTCATCAAACCTCCTATCATATACTTCATCACCAGCTCCCATGACAGTGAATTGCTCCTCTTGGGGGTCTTCTTGTAAGATCCTCCCCCCAATAGTATTTCCTTGCACATTAGCCGGGATGTTGACTTCCGGATCTAGATGAGGTCCAAATACAGGTGGGTTGACATGAGGCTGACCCCTCTCATTGTTGCTTGTTCCTCCAGTCCCAGGATGAGGCTCCTCGGGGGTTTGTCTTTCTACCAATGCCCTCAACCTTTCTTGGGTCTGAGCCAGACCAGTCATCACAGTCATGAATTGGGCCATTTGGTTTCTCATCTCCACCCTTTCATTAGCCATCTGGGTTCTGACCTCTGTCAGGTCTTGCTGTACTTGCTCCATGATAATACCTGGAAGGTTGTTGCGTGTAGGATACCGGTGTGCACGGTTGACAGGGAACACTCTTCTGCGAGAAATATTTCCTGAACCACAACAGAGTTAGAAACAGACAAAAATAATAACAAAACCTACAAAACAAAACAAAAGTTAGTATGCAATGCAGTATGCTTATTTATTTTCCAAGGTATCCGGCTTGGCTCTTGGTTTTGACCTTTCCAGACCCCGAGGAAGATGCTTTGATGTTGCTTGAGAAAAGAAACTCATTGAAACAAACTAACAAATACATTACAAATGGTGGATAATACATAGTTTGTTTTTACAACACATGCCCCTGATGGGTCAAAATACAACATAAAAGAAAAGTACATCAAATGAAAGCAACAACAAACAAAAAGTCAGACATCAAGTCCAAACTCATCCTCCTGAACCTCCTTCATAAGTGCTTCAGTTACAGGACCAGCCGGATGCTCTGTAATGGTCCTGATGAGGAGGTTCCTAGTGGCAATAGCAGTGGCCATCTTCTTGTGCCTGTCTTGGTCCTTTGACCTCTTCAAACCAGCCCTAAGCTTCAATTCTGAAATCTCCTTCTGGGCTGCTAGTAGAGTTTCCTGTTGTTTCTTTTCATTGGCCTCTAACTGCTCAATCCTGGCTTGAGTTCTCTTATCTTCTTGAGTACGAGCTTCAGTGATCCTGACCCACCTAGCTTGACTTTCTTGCAGATAGAGATCAGTCCTAGCCTTCTGAAGCTTGGCCTCCTTACAGGCATTCTTCAATATTTTCTCCCCAGCTCTTGACTTCTTGATGTAGTCCTCTGCTTTCTCAATCTTTGCTAGATGTTCCACCTTAAGCTTCTCCAACCTCTCAATGTCCATACTTCCATCACTCCTCTCCCAGAGGGTCTTCTTCAGAGCTTGAGACAGATTCTCATTCCTTTCCTTCAGCTTCTCAAATTCTTCCAGGCTGACAGTGGTTGCTGGCTGATCTGTAGAAGGTCCATGTATATCCTCAATGGTGAAGGGCATCCCAGAAATCTGAGCTCTAGCATGAGACCATTCATAATACTGAGCTGAAGCCACATTGTTGCACCTCCCAAGAATGGCCATTCCTTTGGTCTGGATGTTGTCCCAAGCCCAGGATGCTTGTTTGACAACAACTAGATTAGGATTTATCTCACAATACAGGGTCTCAGCTAAATCTTGCACTCTAGGAGGGTGAACCAAAGCATAGCCCAGTTGTCTCTTAAACAGCAAAGTATTGTAGTTGATGCAACCTTTCACTCCTACTAGAGGTACATTGGGGTACTGCCCGCAGCTAGTGATGATGTCTTTGCCCTTGGTGCTCTGGGTGCACCACCTAATGTCATCTGAAGTCAGAGCGATAAGTCTCTTAGCCCAGTTCTTCTGTTGGTGAGGGTTCAGGAAGGCATCAGTCTTAGGTAAGTGTTTGAGCAGCCAAGTATGAAACAGAGGAGCACAGCATCTCACCAACTTCCCTCTTTGCTTCTCATTTCTTTGATGAACAGAATAATAGAAATCCCCCAGCAATGTGGGTACTAGGTTCCTTAAAAGGAAGAGATGAATGGCATTCTCGCTGATAAATTTGGGCTCATCTGCAAATAGTATAACCCCATATATACTGAGGGCTAACAATGCACAAACTGCCCTCCATTCTCCCAAGGAGGCCTTCAGGATGGCCTGAGAAGTCAAAAAGTCTAAGTGCAAACCAGGGATCCCAGCCTTTGTTGTCATGTTTTGCTCAATCAAAATAGGTTCCAGGTACAGTGCTTTTGCCACTTCTCCATTGCTGGGAGAAGTCATCTCTGGGTTGAAGGGGACACCACCCCTGACAGGTACTCCAATCAATGATGAAAACTCCTCCAAAAGAGGTCCTAGCTGAAAGTTTTGGAATGTGAAACATATCAAAGGAGGGTCATAAAACTGTAGGCAGGTGTGGATCATACTCCTCTGAGAAGGATCCAGGTCCATAACCATATCAAGGATGCCTCCATAATGTTCTCTGAATAATGGGATGTGGTCTGGAGTGATAAGTGCCTGGACCTACCTGATACCAGTCAACACAGGCTCAAAGAAATGGTATGAAATGTTGCTCTTCCTGGGTGCAGACATGAGTGCTGATGAAGAGCTGAAGACAAGTGCTGATGAAGATCAAGACTGGTACTGGAGATGAGCCACTGATAGGCTGGTGCTGGTGATGAAGGCAACTGAAGCAGGCAACTGAAGAAGATAGCTGAAGCAGATAACTGATGAAACAGAGGTCTATGCAGATGAAGGGGTCAAAACCAAGCCATCTCTAATGTGGATACCCTGAAAAACAAATAAACAAATGTTAAATGGTGCAATGATGATGTATGCAAATGATATGCAAGGGTTTGTGATCAAGCTGGATCTAATTACTGCCTTAATATAAAGTCCAAGTATGTTCAAGAAGTCTAGATGGAGTTTTAGAAGTCCAGTAACCAAGGTGGGGGACTCAAATAAAGAGTCACATGTCAAGGGTTAAATCACAAGAACTGTCCAAAGTGAGGTACTCTTAATCAAACAAGTAACAGGGTATGATGTGGCCAGAGGTACCTACAAACCTGTAAACAGCCAGACCCCCTCACAGGTGGTGTTCTAAAACAAAGATCCTCAGACTTGGATCAGTTATGAGAAGTGTAAACACTTCTAACCCGGAGGTACAATGTTTACAATAACCATAAAAGATCCTCCTCTAATTCACCTCAGTTTCTGAAGGTCATAATAAAGGTCATCCAGACTTAGCAGGCTTCCCAGATAGCCCTAGCACTACAGGAAATTCGTAGCACAAAGTTCTCAAGAAGAAACCCACATCTGAACCGTGTTTCATATTCCCGCACCAGACCCAAATGGAATGCGAAAGAACATGAACCACTCTAGCCTAGGTGTCACTCAGGTCCCAGGAATAGGACCTTAAACTCTCAGTAGGATCCCACCCACCAAAACAAACCAGATCCAGCAAGATGACAGTAGGACAGTATGATGTATAAAGTTGTAAAGAAAGCAATAAATAACTGTACATAAAGCAGTAAATAAAGCAAATATATAAACACAATTAGCACATAACACCCCAGTAAACAGAAATCAAACAAGCGCTAGGAGGAACCCAAAAAAAGAACCAGAAGCCCTGGTTACAGTATAAGGGTCCCCAGCAGAGTCGCCAAGCTGTCGCTCCCACAAAAATGACACCTGGTCAGAAGGGGTACAGACGCGAACGATTGGAGAAAAGGAGAGAGAACACACAAGGGTGAACTCAAGAAGACAAGAGTCGCCAGCTAGGCATTTTTATCCCGGAGGAAAGGTAATGCTGCATAGACCTAGAAGGATATGGACAAGACGCTTGCGAACCAGAGAGACTGAGAAAGGGGGTTGGTTACAACCTGGGAAGGTATTAGCACCCAGATTGTCCGTCGTACTCGACGGGATCCACGCTTAAAAGATTTGTGTTTTAAAGGGGTAATGTCAGTGGAATTTGTGTATCAAAGCTGGAAAGAATGTAAGTGTCAGTGTAAAAGAAATGTGAAGTGTATAGGAGAAGTGTCAGTGTAAGAACAAGAATGAAATGCTCAAGACTATGAGGCTTAAAGAATGATACTGGAGGAGGGGGAATATACAGAGACTTTTGTTCGATAACTGTTAAGTTATGCCTACGTATCCTCTCGTGCAATGAGGAAGTCAGAACAACGTAGTTCGACTCAAAGAGACTGAAAGGTAAATTGACTTGTGAACTGCTTACTTGTTTATGCTCAAGTGTATGACCTGTCTGGCTCAGGTACAAACTTTCTTGCATTAGACGGAAGAAGTGAGTTCTCGTTTGTGAGTGAATGAGGTGAGGAGAGAATCCCGGAGGAGACGATTATTGTTTGTTTTTGAGTTTTCAGTCTTTTATTGCATTTTTGAATTTGTCATAAGATAACGAGCTTAAGCCTAAACCAAAGGATTAGTAAACTCATCGCATCCTCCCTCTGATTAGGGGTAATGAGAATACCTTAAGTGTGAAGTAAGCACCTCACACTTAATCACCATGATGTAGGATTAAGATCATTAACCTACTTGTGATTATTTAGATGTTTTTGTTGTTTTTGTTTAGTGTTAAGTAATGAGATTAAGCCATAATCAAGGATTTAATGGACTCATTACACCATCCTAATAGAAGGATAATAGATGAGAACATTTAAGCTGAGAAAGACTCCCCAACTTAATCCATGATTAGGGATTAACCTCATGACAAAACAAAGCCCTTATTAAGTGTATTTTAGTTAATGGTATGGTTAAGAAGTGATTTTTATGGTTTGTAAGACAACTTGAGGGGGACTTGTCCATTAACACTAGGGTCAGTCCTTCTTAACCAGTTAAGGAAGAATTAGAACCCTAATGCAAGGCCCAAGTTACAAGCTTGATGTCTTAGTGGTTATTAAATGGGTTGATTAAAGGATTTAAACACATTAAGGGTCTAACACTTAGGATTAAAGTTATACACTCCATCCTAATAGAAGGATGCAGGCATATGCTTAATCACAAAGCCTTAAAACCTTTAGGGTTTAGTCCTTGATTATGAGATGAGAGGAGAAGATCCAAAGATGACACAAAGGTAAAACTAAATGGGGGGACTAATAAAACCCTAATTGTTATCATGCTTGGTTGTTCCTAGGGTTTATGAAGCTTGCAAGAAGGTCTTCAAGAGAGAAGCCACCAAGAAGAGAAGCAGATGAAAGGAGGAGGAAGTAGAGAGAAGCAAAACAACTTGCTTCACTTAAGAATACAAGTTGCTTGAAGAAAGAAAGTGAGGAGAGAACATGAATGAGCAAGCTCACTCTAGTACACATACAAAATGCAACAAAGAAAGTATGAAAGAGATGAAAAGAGATTGTGAGAAGTGAAGGCAAATTCACTTCTCAAAACAACATACCACCTGAAAAGTTAGCTCAAGAAATGAAATGCAATGCCATAATGCAAACCAAAACCAGAAGCAAGAACATGATGTTAATGATGCTAAGAGATGATACAAACATGAGGCAAGACATGAGAATGATCATACAAGGACATGGATGCAGATGAAGCATGCTTTAAACCATGAATGTACATGAAAAGTTATGAAACGCAATGGACATATAACATGGAAAATGAAAGATGCAATGATCAAACATGATTCTAATATGTCTTAAGATGTACTATGAATCACGTGGATGCACAAAATGTCATGGCAAGTCAATGGATGCAAGCAAATGAAAGATGGATGCAAAGGAAGGCACAAATTAGGGTTTATGATCAACACACAAAGCAAAATTCAAAATCAGAAGCAAATGACATGATAAAAAATTGAAAATGCAATCAAAGATACCCTAGACCTATACAAGTTCACTGCCTAAAGGAGGGGACCTAACTCCTAACCTAGTGAAAGTTATGAATTTCCTAAGATTACTAGGGTTTTAAGGTACCTCATCAAGAAAAACACCAAACAAATTGGAAATGCAATTTCAATTCAAACCAAATTTACCCTATAAACTACATGCCATGAAGGATGCAATGCAAGAAGATTCATCATCAAACTCTCAATGGTTAGGCAGAAAGGACTTTTCAAAGTTTGCATAAAAATATTGCCTTAAAATGAATTTAATTCCAAAGAAAATGATCAAAATGCATCAAGAACAAATTTGCCCTCACCCATTCACACCATGGATTGTGATCTCTTCATATGCATAAACACCATCATACCATCTCATATCACATTTTTGATTCACTGCATAGATTCAAAGTCATCTGCATCTAGGGTTTGTGATCTGAGCAATCCAAGAGCTTCTTGAGCCACTCCAAAGGCCATCAATCACTTCAAAGAGGTACATGTGTGTTCAAGTATCATATTATATCCTCTCAAAGTCAAGAATGTCAAAGAATCACCAGAACTGAGGATGGTATGGAAGCAGAGCCAGGCTTGACTACACAGATGACCTAAAATTAGGGTTTTGGTTTCAGAGGCCATAACTCCAAATTTTTTGGTCATTCTTGTTTCTATTGGTCTCTATATGTTATAGGGAGTATGCATATCAATTTTCATGAAGAAATTCCATGGGGAAGTCATCTGATCAAGAGTTGACTTTTCAAGCAAGTCAGTGCAAAATCAGGGCATCTGAGGCCCCCAATGACCCAACCAAGGGGTGATCTTCATCATTTTGAGTGTGTATGATATTTATTTGATCATAGAAGAGGTTGTAAGTTCACAAAGTTGAAGAATTTGAAGTTTTTGCAAAGTTGACTTTTTTGGGCAAGGTTGACTTTTAATGAAATGTCATTTTATGCTACTTTTTCAACCCTTACTTTTTGATTCAAAAATGCTTCAAATGGAAAAACTTTGGTCATGAAAGTTGTAGAATAGATATTTCCCTTTTCAAAAAGTACAAGAACATGACCTAATTCATTTTGGATCAAAAGTTATGGTGCATCAAAGTTGGCTAAAATCACTAAATTTCAAGTTATGCACCAAATGAGAAATTTGCAAAATCTTGTACCAAGGCAATTTGTGACTTCTAATTGATGTCAAACCATTACACAAGCATCACACAATTCCTAAAGTTCAGATTGAACCAAAGGAATCACATGTTTCATGGTTTGTGAGGCAAGATTTTTCCATGAGAACTAAAGGGAACCAAGTTGCAAAAACCATCATAACATCTCATCCACTTGCTGCCTTGGTTGCTGAACCACCCTAGCCCTCTCCTCACCTCATGCTGCGCAAGACAAGCCCCTTGTACCAAGCTAGCAAAGTAGCCCATGCCCTTCTTACACAAAGTTGACATTTTGGCAAAAGCAACCATACCTATCACAAAAGGACATGTCATGTCATCTGACCAATAGGATTAGTTTATACAAACAAAATGCAAGCTGAACATCACAACACACAAGCCTGAAACCAGCAAGAACTCAACTCTCTCATTTTTCACTCTCAAAGCAAAAGCCTTCGAAACTCAGAAAACAAGCCACAAACACTTAAACAAACTTCATAGATCAACTCAACTCATCATCCTGGTCAAAAAGCACCCCTCACCCTTGCCTTAAACTGCCTGAATCATAAACACGATTCTCACCTGAGCTTGAGCAGAACCTGTTCAAACTCTCCAACCAGCCAGCACAAGCTCCTTCTAAGCATCCAGACATCATCAAGGAACCAAAAGGAGTGGATTGCATCAAGAGGGGAGGTCAGAAAGCTGTGAACTGAAAGCTTCAAAACTCAGGTAGCTCAAGAACTTTTTTCCAGAAATGAATTTTTAAGTTCTCAATAGCTTCTACATGCTTCCCTGATCATGAATATGTCATTGGTTTTGAAAATGGTGAAGAGATGAGTATGCATGCAGTCTCTGAAATTTTTTGCCCTAGAACTAGATTGATTCGATTCAGCCAGTTTAGGAATGATAAATGTTGTTTGAATGGGGGTTCTGATTCGTTTTTGGGTGGGGATCATTTCTGTTTAATTAGAATTCGTTTTAGATGCGTGTAGAGGGAGTTTATGATTTTGGGTGATCGGAGAAGATGACCGGAACACTGTTCCGGTCACCTGAGAGTCATTAAGGGCTGATTAGGGCTAATTAATTAGGGTTAGTGAGTTTGAATTCCAGCCGTGGGATCTGGCGCCAAGTCAAACGCGCGCGCATCAGGTTTAAATGAGGGCCCTTGGATCTGATTACTTTTCTTTTTCAGCTTTTAATTCATTTTATTTTTCATATTATTTCATTTAATTTCCACAATTTATTAAAAATAGCAAGACTCATTCAAAAATTCTGATTTTTTTTGTACAGGTTATTATTTAATTTCAGAACACAAAAATATTTTTATTTTTATTTTTAGCATTAAAAAAGTATTTTTAAATATTTAAAAGTTTCTTTTTAATTAATTAATGAGAATTAATTAATTAAAAATACTTTTAGGTATTTAAAAATCACCAAAAAATTCATGAAACTTATAAAATCATTTAGAAACATTGTTCAACCCTCAAACCAAATTTCTTTTTTGATATTGATGCATTTTGAGAATTTTTCATGGAATTAAAATCATTTTTATGCATTATTTTGATCCAAACTTCAAAAAATCATTTCTTCCTAACCATTGAGAGTTGGATTTTGATTCTTTTTGCATTGTGTTATGCATATCATGTAGTTTTTGAGATTAATTTGGCATGAATTGATCTTACATTTTCCATTTGTTTTGGAATTTTTCTTGTTAAGGAACCCTAAAACCCTAGAAAACTTAGGAAAATCATAACTTGAATTTGGTTAAGAGTTGAAACTTCTCCTTTGGGCAGTGAGTTAGTATAGGATTAGGGATCCTTTGAGTGCATTTTCAATTTTTTATATTGATGTTTGCTCCTGATTTTGGTTTGTGTTTGATGCTTTGATCATAAACCCTAATTTGGGCTTCCATATGCACTCATCTTGCATTTGCATTCATACCTTGACTTGCCATGACATTTTATGCCTCCATGTGATTCATTTAACATCTTAAGACATATTGAAAGCATGTTTGATCATTGCATCTTGCATTTTCCATGTTGTATGCCATTTGCATGTCATAACTTTTCATGTATGTTCATGTGTCTTAACTTGCTTCATTTGCATCCATAAGCTTGTATGGTCATCCTCATGTGTTGTTTCATGTTTGTAGCATCTCATAGCATCACTAACATCATGTATGTGCTTCTGGTTTTGTTTCTCATCATGTCATTTCATTCCATTTGGCATTGCATTACATTCCTTTATTAACTTTTCAGGTGGTAAGTAACTTTGAGAAGTGGATTTGCCTTCACTTCTCACATTTTCTTTTCATCTCTCTTGCATCCATTGCTGCATTTTGATATGTGTTTGAGATTGAGCTTGCTCATTCTTCTTCTTCTTACTTTCTTTCTTCAAGTGACTTGACTTCTTGAATGAAGCAAGTTACTTTGCTTTCTCTTTGCTCCTTTCATCTGCTTCCTGGTGGTTCCATTGAAGACTTTTCTTGTAAACCTCACAAACCCTAGGAATAACCAAGCATGACAATGATTAGGGTTTTGATTAGTCCCCCATTTAGTTTTACCTTTGTGTCTCTTTTGAGTCTTCTCTTCTCATCTCATAATCAGGGACTAAACCCTAAAGGCTTTAAGGCTTTGTGATTAAGCTTATGCCTGCATCCTTCTATTAGGATGGAGTGTATAACTTTAATCCTAAGTGCTAAACCCTTAATGTGTTTAACTCCTTTAATCAATTCACATAATAATCATCAAGACACCACACTTGTAACTTGGGCCTTGCATTAGGGTTCTAATTCTTCCTTAATTGGTTAAGAAGGACTAGCCCTAGTGTTAATGGACAAGTCCCCCTCAAGTTGTCTTACAAACCCTAAAAAACACTTCATCATCATATCATTAAATAAAATCTACTTAATCAAGGGCTTGTTTTGTCATGAGTTTAATCCCTAATCATGGATTAAGTTGAGGGGCTTTCCTCAGCTTAAACATTCCCATCTATTATCCTTCTATTAGGATGGTGTAATGAGTCTGTTTAATCCTTGATTATGGCTTAACCTCATTACTTAACACTAAACAAAAACACCAAAAACATCTAAATAATCACAAATAGGTTAATGATCTTAATCCTACACCATGGTGATTAAGTGTGAGATGCTGACTTCACACTTAAGGTATTCTCATTACCCCTAATCAGAGGGAAGATGTGATGAGTTTACTAACCCATTGGTTTAGTCTTAAGCTCATTTTCCTATGTCAAACTTCAAAAAGCAATAAAAGACTGAAAACTCAAAAACAAATAATAATCGTCTCCTCCGGGATTCTTTTCTCATCTCATTCACTCATAAACGAGAACTTGCTTCTTCCGTCTGATGCAAGACAGTTTGCACCTGAGCCAGACAGGTCATACACTTGAGCATAAACAAGTAAGCAGTTCACAAGTCAATTCATCTTTCAGTCTCTTTGGGTCGAACTACGGTGTTCTGACTTCCTCATTGCACGAGAGGATACGTAGGCATAACTTAACAGTTATCGAACAAAAGTCTCTGTATATTCCCCCTCCTTCCAGCATCACTCTTTTAGTCTCATGATCTTGAGCATTTCACTCCTGTTCATACACTGACACTTCTCTTGTACACTTCACACTTTTCTTACACTGACACCTGTACATCTTTTCCAGCTCTCTTTATACACAGACTGCACTGACACTACCCCTTCAAAACACAAATCTTTTAAGCGTGGATCCCGTCGAGTACGGCGGACAATCTGGGTGCTAATACCTTCCCAGGTTGTAACCAACCCCCTTTCTCAGTCTCTCTGGTTCGCGACCGTCTTATCCATCTTTTTCTAGGTCCATGCAGCATTGCCTTTCCTCCGGGATAAAAATGCCTAGCTGGCGACTCTATTCATCTCCAGTGAGTTCACGGCTGTGTGTTCTCATTGTCCCTTTCGCCGACCGTTCGCGTCTGTACCTTTATTTGGGCCATTTCCCATTTATCGGGAGCGACAACTTGGCGACTCTGCTAGGGAATCCTTATATTGCAACCAGGGCTTCTGGTTCTTTTTGTGGGTTCCTCCTAGCGCTTGTTTGATTTGTGTTTACTGGGGTGTTATGTGTTATTTGTGTTTGTGTATTTGTTTTTGCTTTATGTACAGTTACTTTATTGCTTTCTTTATAATTTTGCATATATCATACTGTCATGCTGTCTGGCTGGATCTGGTTTTGCTTTGATGGGTGGGGTTCTATTGAGAGATAAGGTCCTATACCTGGGACCTGAGTGACACCTAGGCTAGAGTGGTTCATATTCTTTCCCATTCCATCTCGGTCTGGTGCGGGAATATGAAACACGGTTCAGATATGGGTTTCTTCTTGAGAACTCTGTGTTGCAGATTTCCTGCAATACTAGGGCTATCTGGGAAGCCTGCTAAGTCTAGATGACCTTTAGTATTGACCTTCAGAAACTGAGGTGAATTAGAGGAGGATCTTTTATGGTTATTGTAAACACTGTACCTCCGGGTTGGAAGTGTTTACACTTCTCATAACTGATCCAAGTCTGAGGATCTTTGTTTTAGAACATCACCTGTGAGGGGGTTGGGCTGTTTACAGGTTTGCAGGTACCCTTGACCTCAGCATACCCTGTTACTTTGTTAAGAGTACTCCACTTTGGAACAGTTCTTGTGATTTTTAACCCAGGACATGTGGCTCTTTATTTGAGTCCCCCACCTTGGTTACTGGACTTCTTGAGCCTTCATCTGGATTTCTTGAACATACATGGACATATATCAGAGCAGTTAATCAGATCCAGCTCAGTCACAAACCCTTGCATATCATTTGCATACATCCTCATTACATCATTGTTGACATGTGTTTATTTGTTTTTCAGGGTATCCATCCTATTGTTTTGGCTTGGTTTTGACCCCTTCTTCAGCATTAGACCTATCTTCATCAGCACTTGCTTCAGCAATCAGCCACCTGCTTCAGTCACCTGCATCCTCAGTCTCAGCCTATCAGTGGCCCATCTTCAGTGTTGTCTTCAGTCATCATCATCAGCACCCATTTTTCAGCAACATGGCACCTAAGAAGAGTAACATCTCCTATCACTTCTTTGAGCCTGAGCTAGCCAGCATCAGGAGGATTCAGACCCTGATTACTCCAGACCATATACCACTTTTCAGAGAACATTATGGAGGAATTATTGATATGGTTATGGATTTGGACCCTTCACAGAGGAGCTTGATACATACTTGCCTGCAGTTCTATGATCCCCCTCTGAGGTGCTTCACATTCCAGAATTTTCAGTTGGGACCCTTGCTGGAGGAGTATTCATCATTGGTTGGTGTACCTATCAGGGGTGGAATCCCTTTCAACCCTGAGATGGCTTTCCCAAGTAATGAGGAGATAGCCAAAGCATTGCATCTGGAACCAGTTTTGATTGGGCAGAACCTGACATCTAAAGCTGGAATCTCTGGTTTTCATCTGGATTTCTTGACTTCTCAGGCCAGTCTGAAGGCTTCCTTGGGGTAGTGGAAGGCAGTCTGTGCTCTGTTGGCCCTTAGCATATATGGGGTCATACTTTTTGCAGATGAGCCTAGATTTGTCAGCAAGAATGCAGTCCATCTTTTCATCCTGAGAAACCCAGTACCCACCTTACTGGGAGATCTTTACTATTCAGTTCATCAAAGGAATGAAAAGCAAAGGGGGAGATTAGTGAGATGCTGTGCACCTTTGTTCCATACTTGGCTGCTCAAGCATTTGCCAAAGACTGATGCATTCTTGAACCCTCACCAGCAGAAGAACTGGGCTAAGAGGCTTGTTGCTCTAACCTCAGATGACATCAGATGGTGCACTCAGAGCACCAAGGGCAGAGACATCATTACAAGTTGTGGGCAGTTTCCCAATGTGCCTCTGATTGGAATAAAGGGTTGCGTCAACTACAACCCTCTGTTATTCAAAAGACAACTGGGCTATGCATTAGTCCATCCTCCTAGGGCACAGGACCTGACTGAGACCCTTTATTGTGAAATCAAGCCTAATCTGGCTATTGTCAGGCAAGCAACTTGGGCCTGGGATAATGTGCAGACTAAGGGGGTAACCATTCTCGGAAGATGCAATAATGTGGCCTCAGCCCAATACTATGAGTGGTCTCATGCTAGGGCTCAAATTTCTGGAATGCCCTTCACTATTGAAGATATGCCTGGACCTTCCACAGCACCACCTCCGGCAACTGTCAGCTTAGAGGAGTTTGAGAAATTAAAAGAGAGAAATGAGAAGCTGACTCAGGCTTTACAGAAGACCCTCTGGGAGAGGAGTGATGGTAGGTTGGATATTGAGAGGTTAGAAAAGTTGAAGGTGGAGCATTTGGCTAGAATTGAGAAGTCTGAGGTTACATTAAGAAGTCTAGGGCTGGGGAACAGATCTTGAAGAATGCCTGCAAGGAAGCTCAGTTCCAGAAAGCCAGGACTGATTTGTACCTGAAGGAGAGTCAGGCTAGGTGGGTCAGGATCACCGAAGCTCGCACTCAAGAGGATAAAAGGACTCAGGATAAGATTGAGCAGATGGAAGCTAGTGCAAAAGAGCAACAGGAAGCCCTGGCAGCAGCCCAGAGGGAGATCTCAGAGTTGAAGATCAGAGCTGGTGTAAAGAGGTCAAAGGACCAGAGTCAACACAAGAAGCTAACCGCAGTTGTGGCTACAAGGAATCTCCTTATCAAGAATCTTACGGAGCGTCCAACTGATCCTGTGACTGAAGCACTTCTCAAGGAAGTTCAGGAGGATGAATTTGGCCTTGATGTTTGACTTTTTGCTCGTTGTTGCTTCCATTTTATGTACTTTTCTTCATGTTGTATTTTTGACCCCTCAGAGGGCTTGTACTGTAAAAGAAACAAACTATGTATCATTTACCTTTTTGTAATATATGTGTTGGTTTGTTTCATCTGAATTCTTCAAGCAACGTCACAAGCATCTTCTTCAGGGGTCTAGAAAGGTCAAAACCAAGTACCAAGCCGGATACCTTGGAAACAAATAGACACACTGCATTGCATACTAACCTTTTGTTTTGTTTTGTAGGTTTTTGTTTTATTGTTACTAACTCTGTTGTAAACACCAGGAACTATTGCTCGACGTCGAGGGTTTCCACTCAACCGTCCACACAGATACCCCACCCGCAACAATCTTCCGGGCATACAGATGGATCAAATGCAGCAGGACCTTACAGAGGTCAGGAATCAAATGACCAACGAGAGGTTGGAAATGAGGAATCAGATGACACAATTTATGGAGGTGATGAACAATATGGCTCAAAGCCAAGAGAGGTTAAGAGCACTAGTAGAGGGGAGAAACCAGGAAGACCATCAGCCAGGGACTGCTGGGACCAGCAACAATGAAAGAGTCCAACCTCATGTCAATCCCCCAGTCTTTGGCCCCCACCAGCATCCAGAGATCAACATCCCTGTCAATGTGCAAGGGACTGCCACAGCGGGTAGAGTACTGCAAGAAGACCCCCAGGAAGATCAGTTCACAGTAATGGGAGCTGGGGAAGAAGCCTATGACAGAAGGCTGGAAGAGATTGCTGAGAAACTGAGATCTTTGGAGTCCCAGAATTCTTTGGGATTTGATGTTATGGACATGGGTCTAGTGGACGGGGTCAGGATTCCCCACAAATTTAAACCACCATGCTTTGAGAAGTATAACGGGACTTCCTGCCCCCTGACCCATTTACAATCCTTTCTGGGGAGGCTGAAGGCCTATACCATGGACGAAAAGCTATGGATGTTTTATTTTGAGGATAGCTTAACTGGAGCATCGAGAGAATGGTACTCCCACTTGACAAGAGCAACCATTAGATGCTGGAAGGACCTGGCAGAGGCCTTTATCAGACAGTATCAGTACAATCTGGATATGGCCCCCAACAGGACCCTCCTGATGGGGATGTCTCAGTCATCCAGAGAAAGCTTCCGTGAATACGCTCAAAGGTGGAGACAGCTTGCTGCTGCTGTCCAACCACCCATGTCAGAGAGGGAGATGGCGGATATGTTTATGAACACCCTCCAGGGGACCTACATTGATAGGCTAGCTGCCTTCTCATCTACCAGCTTTGCAGATGTAGTCATAGCCGGGGAGAGAATTGAAAGCCTATTGAAGATGGGTAAGATCTCAGACAACGGTGCAAGTTCATCCAGTAACACAAGAAAGCCTTTTGCAGGCCCAAGAAGAACTGGTGAGACCAATGCTATCCACACCAACAGGGGCAGGCCCCAATATGCTCACAGGTCTGTGGCAGCAGTTACCATTCCCGCTCCAGCTCATCCACAACCAGCTTATCAACCACCGCAACAAAATTATCAGCAACAACCTCAGTACCAGCAACAAACTCAGTATCCTCCGAGAAATTACAACAACAGCAACACCAACAACAACAATCAGCAGAGACCATTCCAACAGAGGCCCTCTCAGGCCAATAGGGTGATCGATCCGATCCCTATGCCCTATGCCACATTACTGCCACAACTCTTGAAACTCAACCTAGTTGAGCTAAGGACGTTGGCACCTCCGGATCCTAACAGTCTGCCCAGAAATTACGACGCCAGCGCCAGATGTGCCTTTCACTCAAATGCACCTGGTCATAGTATGGAAAAGTGCAGAGCTTTGCACATGAAAGTGCAGGATCTAGTGGATTCCAAGGCTTTAAACTTTGCACCACCACCAAATGTCAACAAGAACCCTATGCCACACCATGGTGGTCCCCGAATCAATGCTATTGAATAAGACAAGCCGTCTTACTTGATAACCAGTGTGGGTCAGATTCGGACACCCTTAGTGGAGATTAAAGCTCAACTTCTAGAATGTCAAATGTTCCCGGGATGTGAATTAGGGTGTGCTTATTGCAACATTTCAGTGAATGGTTGTGACAACCTGAGAGATGGCATAGATGGCCTCATCCAGAGTGACCTGCTTCAAATTACAACATCAATTCCTACCAATCCAGCAATCTCCTTAACAACAGCTCCAGAACCTCCTACAACTGCAACAACCATTGTTCCAGATAACTCTTCAGCTTCATCAACAAATGTTTCATCTGTCATTTCAACTGACCAGATATCAACAAACATTCCTTCTACAACTTCAGCACCACTTCATTTTGAATCTCCTACAACAACAACACCCATCCTTCCAACAATGTCTCCTACAACATCAGCAGCCAACCATGAAGATGTCTCAACGGTTACGATTTATTATGATCCTGCCATTGATTCCGCCTACAACTCACAAAATGCTACTCCTCTCAGAGCACCAGTCACAATATATTATGATCCGCAGACTATCACGATTCCTTCCGCAGCTGCCATCAGTCCAGTCACTGTCACAGTGCCTGGGCTAGTACCTTATGAAAGCAGTAATGCCATCCCTTGGCATTACGGCTCTGATTTATACTGCGAAGGACAAAAGATCACTTTTGAATCATCAACTTCTGCACCACAAATAGACAATGTGGGAGGAGGCGGAGGCTTCACTCGAAGCGGACGTCTCTTTGCCCCGCAAATCCAAAGACCCACTGCCGAAGCAGAAGCTGCTGCCAAGGCAAAAGGGAAGAGTATGGTGCAAGAAGAGCAGGTTGTTAGAGAGGCTTTGAAAACACCTTTTGATCAAGAAGTTGATGAGTTCATGAGAATCATCAAGAAAAGTGATTACAAAATAGTGGACCAGCTTCACCAGACGCCTTCCAAGATCTCCATTCTATCATTGCTTATGTGCTCCGAGGCTCATCGGAACGCACTACTCAAAGTCTTGCACGCAGCTTATGTGCCAGAAGAGATCACCGTCAATCAGTTGGAAGTAGTGGTTGGAAATGTTAATGCTAGTAATAGACTAGGATTCACCAACACTGATTTGACTTCGGAAGGCCGTAATCATAACAAGGCCTTGCACATTACCATGGAATGTAAAGGTGCAGTCCTTTCCCATGTGCTGGTAGACACAGGATCATCCCTCAATGTCTTACCTAAAAAGGCCCTTGTAAAGCTGGAATATGAAGGATTGGCATTGCGACCCAGTAACTTAGTAGTAAGAGCTTTTGACGGCTCTAAGAGATCAGTTCTGGGGGAAATTGAGTTGCCTGTAACGATTGGCCCACAAACTTTCAAAACGACCTTCTACGTGATGGACATTCAGCCTGCCTACAGCTGTTTGTTGGGTAGACCATGGATTCATGCCGTTGGCGCAGTAACGTCTACCTTTCACCAGAAGTTAAAATTTGAGTGGGAAGGTCAAGTCGTTACTATCTGTGGAGAGGAGGATATATTTGTTAGCCATCTGGCTACTTATAAATATATTGAGATGGATGGGGAGATCCACGAGACGATGAGTCAAGGGTTTGAGGCCCTGAATGTTAATGAAACCTCTGCTGTACTTGGGACTTCCATGACGTCCTACCAACAGGCCCGGAAGGTGGTGGAAGAAGGAAACGCTCAAGGCTGGGGCAAATTGTTGCCTGTGGAGAAGAAAGAAGATAGATTTGGGTTGGGTTACAAACCAACTCAAGGAGATCAAGCAGAGGCTGCCAAGAAGCCCAACTTTGTTAGTGGGGGGATGCTTACCCCCGATGCTGTCAACAACTTGGAAGATGAGTCGGAAGATGAACGCAACCTGGAAAGCTGGATTCGTCCAAAGATCCCGGGGAGCAGTATCTCAAACTGGTCTTCCCAGAAAATTATAAGAGTCACTCCTGCAGAGTAATTATTATTTCCTGTATATTTTAAGCATGCATCAAGTCTTGCATCTTGCCCAAGATGACAAGACTCATTTTGTAATCGGGCCATCTGTACTTTTTGTGCAACAAGATTAATCAATGAAATATCAGACATCTTTTGCAAACAAGTCTTTTTCTTTTCCGCTCACTGTTTTCCATTTTTCTTTTTGTACAAAAAATAAATGGCAATGTTTTCAAAATGACAACTTTATTTCACTTTTCTAAACAAGATTAAAATCAATCACTAAAATGAACCAACTGAACCCTTGCAGAGAGTGCCTTCCAGACCGCACTGACAACAGCACGGCTATGACTTCGTATGACTCTGACAATCCGATCAATCAAGCTGATGAAGGGGTTGAAGAAGATTATGAGCTTCCTGAAGAGCTAGCCAGATTGTTGAGACAAGAGGAGAAGGTTATCACTCCTCATCAGGAGGAGGTCGAAACGGTTAATCTTGGTACGGATGAAGATGTGAAAGAGGTTAAGATCGGGGCCTGCTTACAAGACTCAGTGAAGAAACAACTGATTGACCTGCTTCAAGAGTATGTGGATGTGTTTGCTTGGTCTTACCAGGATATGCCAGGGTTTGATACCGACATTGTTATGCATAAGCTGCCTTTGAGGGAAGGATGCCCACCGGTCAAACAAAAACTGCACCGTACTCGTCCAGACATGGCAATGAAGATCAAAGAGGAGGTGCAAAAGCAGTGGGACGCCGGGTTCCTTGCTGTAACTAGCTATCCACCGTGGGTTGCTAACATTGTGCCTGTGCCTAAGAAAGACGGCAAAGTGAGGATGTGTGTTGACTACCGGGATCTGAACAGAGCCAACCCAAAAGATGATTTCCCATTACCTCACATTGACGTATTGGTTGATAATACGGCTCAGTTCTCGGTATTCTCCTTCATGGACGTATTTTCAGGATACAATCAGATCAAAATGTCACCTGAAGACATGGAGAAGACAACCTTCATCACACCTTGGGGCACGTTCTGTTACAAAGTGATGCCATTCGGACTGAAGAATGCGGGTGCAACATATCAACGGGCTATGGTGACATTATTCCACGATATGATCCATAAGGAAATCGAGTGTTATGTGGATGACATGATTGCCAAGTCCCTTACAGAAGAAGACCACCTGGTAAATCTGCTGAAGTTATTCAAGCGTCTGAGGAAGTACCAACTGAAGCTGAACCCCAGCAAATGCACATTCGGGGTACGATCTGGTAAGCTGCTGGGATTTATTGTAAGCGAGAAAGGGATTAAAGTGGACCCTGATAAAGTCAAAGCCATTCAAGAAATGCCTGCACCGAAAACTGAGAAAGAAGTTCGAGGGTTCTTAGGTCGATTGAACTACATTTCACGGTTCATATCTCATCTTACAGCAACCTGTGAGCCTCTGTTCAAACTGTTAAGAAAAGAACAGACGGTCAGGTGGAATGAAGACTGCCAGAGGGCTTTTGACAAGATCAAAGAATACCTGCAAGAACCTCCAATCCTTATGCCTCCAGTTGAAGGAAGACCTCTGATAATGTATTTGACAATATTAGAAGAGTCAATGGGGTGTGTGCTGGGCCAGCATGACGAGTCTGGTCGAAAAGAGTATGCAATATACTACCTGAGCAAAAAGTTCACCGACTGTGAACAACGTTATTCACTGCTCGAGAAAACTTGTTGTGCTTTAGCGTGGGCTGCTCGCCGACTGAGACAGTATATGTTGACCCACACTACCTTATTGATCTCAAAAATGGACCCAGTTAAGTACATTTTCGAGAAGCCAGCTCTTACCGGACGGGTTGCAAGATGGCAAATGATTCTCACGGAATATGACATCCAGTACACCTCTTAGAAAGCCATCAAGGGCAGTGTACTATCTGAATATCTTGCTGAGCAACCTATTGATGACTACCAGCCTATGAGATTTGACTTCCCTGATGAAGACATCATGTTCATAAAAGCGAAAGATCATGAAGAGCCTGTTCACACTGAAGGGCCTGACCCGGAAGAAGAATGGACTATGATGTTTGATGGGGCTGTTAACACGAATGGTCGTGGTGTTGGTGCAGTACTCATTACACCTAAGGGAGTTCACATGCCTTTCTCGGTAAAACTCACCTTCAACTGCACCAACAACGAAGCTGAATACGAAGCTTGCATTATGGGTCTTGAGGAAGCCATTGACCTCAGGATCAAGACATTGACTGTATTCGGAGATTCAGCTTTGGTAGTTAATCAAACCAACGACAAATGGTACACCCACCAGGATCATCTGATACCTTACAGGGATTATACAAGGAGGTTACTGACTTTCTTTACAACAGTCAAACTTGAGTATATCCCTCGGGACGAGAATCAGTTTGCAGATGCCCTGGCTACCATTTCATCAATGATCAAAGTTCAAGCTGCCAACTTTGTACCACCGATTTCAGTATCCAGACTTGACAGACCAGCGTATGTGTTTGCAACAGATATTGTCAAAGATGATAAGCCTTGGTTCCATGACATTAAGTGCTTCTTGGAGGATCAAACATACCCATCTGGGGCATCTTCCAATGATAAGAAGACTTTGAGAAGGCTTGCTGGTAGTTTCTTCCTGAACACTGATGGCTCCTTGTACAAAAGAAACTTTGATATGATACTCCTCAGATGCGTTGATAGAACAGAAGCAGACTTGTTGATGCACGAGGTGCATGAAGGATCCTTTGGTACCCATGCTGGAGGGCATGCCATGGCTAAGAAACTGCTAAGATCAGGTTATTACTGGATCACAATGGATGCTGACTGTTGTGCCTATGCCAGAAAATGCCATAAATGCCAGATTTATGCGGATAAGATGCATGTGCCTCCCAATCCATTGAATATAATGTCTTCACCCTGGCCCTTTGCTATGTGGGGCATTGATATGATTGGCAAGATCGAACCGACTGCTTCAAATGGCCACAGATTCATCCTGGTAGCCATTGACTATTTTACCAAGTGGGTTGAAGCAGCTTCTTATGCCAATGTTACAAGACAAGTGGTAGCCCGATTCTTGAAGAGAGATATCATCTGTCGGTACGGAGTTCCCGAGCGAATCATTATTGATAATGGTTCCAACTTAAACAACAAAATGATGGGAGAGCTATGCCGGGACTTCAAGATCCAACACCACAATTCTTCTCCTTACAGGCCCAAGATGAACGGCGCTGTTGAGGCAGCTAATAAGAATAACAAGAAGATTGTGCAGAAGATGGTAGTTACGTACAAAGACTGGCATGAGATGCTGCCATTTGCCTTGCATGGATACCGCACGTCAATCAGAACATCCACTGGGGCAACACCGTATAAGCTTGTGTATGGTATGGAGGCAGTCCTACCTGTTGAGGTTGAATTACCCTCCCTACGGGTACTGATGGATGTTAAGCTGAACGAAGCAGAATGGGTTCGGTCCCGATACGAACAACTGAGTCTGATCGAAGAGAAAAGATTGGCTGCAATCTGTCATGGGCAGTTGTATCAGAAAAGAATGAAGAGAGCCTTCGATCAGAAAGTCAGGCACCGAGAATACCAAGTAGGAGATCTTGTGTTGAAAAGAATCCTCCCTCCTCACACAGACCACAGGGGCAAGTGGACTCCGAATTATGAGGGACCATTCGTGGTAAAGAAAGTTTTCTCTGGTGGAGCACTGATGCTCAGCACCATGGATGGTGAAGATTTCCCGTCCCCTGTGAATTCGGATGCAGTTAAAAAATACTTCGCATAAAAATGACCCGCTGGACACAAAAACAGAATGTAAGTCCAGGCAAAAATAGGGCATCCCGGCGAGTCAAAAACAGAATAAAAGACTCGGACAAAAATAAGGGAAAATAAACAAAAATTGTACATCCGCTGAGTTGAAAAGCCGCATCGGACAACTCAGGCAAAAATGGGTATCCCGATGGATTGAAAACCCGAAAGGGCGATCCATGCAAAATAAGGGAATAAGCGAACAACTGCACTCTGAATTCGTCTGTGTCACCTACAACTTGGTAAGCTTCGAAAGGATCAAGCTTCTGTCAGAACCAGCCTTCTTCAGAAAGCAAGACGAGAAGGGCGTCAATAGTCATACGAGTCATAGCAGGAGGAAGCTCCTTCAAAGCGTCGTCAACATTGCCAGCATTTTGTTTCTCAATTTGTAACAATCTCCTCATTTCAGGAGATATGTTTCCTTGACTGTATCTTGCCAATTCAGGGCACATGAATTAATAAAATCAGATTTTTTCAGTCATGTTTCGTCTTGTACATTTTTGTTTGCAAAGAATGTCTGATGTCTTAAGAAAAACTGATTGCATGAATACAGATGTTATCTTTAAAAATAAAGAAAATAAAACACGTGCTTGCAGGGAATATACTTACTCTCAGAAGTGTATAACTCCTATGACGGAATCCGGTAAGGGATACCTCAGGATTACTTGTGCGTTTCTCTGTCTTTTCAGGATTGCAGGTATTCAAAAGCGCAGCATGGGGCATGGAAGCTTCATCCCAGCAAGCTGGCAAATCAGCACTCACTCAGCCTAGCATTCCAAGTACTTTCTCCCCAGCTGAGTTGCCACTTGTTGCTTCTCTCAGCCGAGTTGCCAATCATTCTTCCTCAGTCAAGTACAGAATCCAGGGAATCATCTCCCCACAGAGTTCCAGCCTCTATCCAGAAGAGCAACGCACGAAGGAGTCACAACAGAGTGAAGAAATCTTCTACAAACCCCCAGCTGGGTCCCCCATTACAGGAATAGGTCTATCATTGACCCATTTCCCCAAGCAGAATCTTTTCATCAGATCTACCAACGATCTCATCCCCAGCTGGGATGATTACTCCAAGCAGATCGGCCAGAGATCTTCACGGCAATGGGATCCGAATCCCGGTTTGGTATCTTTGTATGATCATGGCATTCACATCATATTCACCCCACAAAGCGTAGCATTCCGTCTAAAACGGAGCATTACGGCAAAAAATCAAACATATAGCATAATCATAAGCCATGTTTTGAATCGAACACTTGTGAATATTATCAATCCATCAGCAATATACGGAATTTCCCCAAGAGTCCCCAGCTGTTGCCTCACATTCACCAATACAAATATATACTCCTTGTGGCACCCGTCCGTGTCATATCCCCAGCAGAAAGCCAAAGACATCCTCGTTGCACTCACATATATACATTTCCTTGACATCCGTCCATGTCATTTTCCAGCACAGTAACGTAAACACTTTGTAAATCATATACTTGTTTATAATATACCTCTTGACACTCGTCCGTGTCACTCTCTCCAGCAGATTGAACACTCATTTATACATCACTCATACCTTCTACTCATACTTATACAGATACTCGTCTATATCTTGTATACACCACTTACATCCCCGTAGATTCGACACTAGTCCATGTTCTTTGTTAACCAGTTGGTACTCGTCCGTATCATCATCTCAGAGCATGCGTCAAGCGTTTGATTCTACCTGATACTCGTCCGTATCATAGTCTTAAGGATGCTCGTCCGCATCTTTAATCCATACACTATGTCAAACACTTCTGTCTTCTTGAATATAGATACTCGTCTATGTTTACTATTCCCCAGAAGAGTCCCCTCAGATTCAACACTCGTCCGTGTTCTCTGTTAACCCGTTGATACTCGTCCGTATCATCATCCCCGAACACATGTCAGTATTTGTTTCTACCCGATACTCGTCCGTATCGTAGCCTTAGGGATGCTCGTCCGCATCTTTAATCTATACACAGCATCTAAACACTTATACCTTTTGTTTCTTGGATAAAAACACTCGTCCGTGTTTGCTATTCTCCAGTAAATCACCAACAAAACAATTTTCTTTTTATCTGACATTCGTCCTATGTCATGATAAACCCTGAGAGCAGCCTTCCCCTGCTAGGTGGTCGTCCTCCACCTCTTGATGGTCGTCCTCCATCATGCTCATCCGATGGCCGTCCCCATCGTTGATATTTTAGCAGCCGTCCCCTGCTAGGTGGTCATCCTCCACCTCTTGATGATCGTCCTTCATCATTTTATCCAATGGCCGTCCCCATTGTTGATTTTTGGTTATCTGACGTTCGTCCTAATTCATAATGAACCCTGAGAGCAGCCGTCCCCTGCTAGGTGGTCGTCCTCCACCTCTTGATGGTCGTCCTCCATCATGCTCATCCGATGGCCGTCCCCATCGTTGACCTTTTATCCGGCATTCGTCCTATGTCGCGATATTTTCGGCAGCCGTACCCTGCCAGGTGGTCGTCCTCCACCTTAGATGACCGTCCCTCATCTTATCCCCAACAGAGCAGCCGTCCCCTGCTAGGTGATCGTCCTTCACCTTTGATGACCGTACCTCATCATCTGTTTATTTCATTTATTCTTTAACCTGATGGCCGTCCCCATCGTTGGTTACATTACTTTATGAACTTGATGGCCGTCCCCGTCATGTTTCATTAATCCCCAGAGAATTTTGCAGCTTTACATGATGGCCGTCCCCATCATAATCCCTTTTTATCCCCAGCATGTTGGCCGTCCCCGTCATTGCTTTATGTTCCGCACTTCCCAGCATGTCGGCCGTCCCCGTCATTGCTATTTCCCCAGCAGTCGTCCTCTGCTCGACGGTCGTCCTCCGTCGCCCACACTTTACAATATACTTTATTTTCCTTTACAATCTATATCCCTTTTCTTCTTCATTCTGTGAGTGCAAATTTTGGACTATCTTTGGTATTCAACCACAAGTTATCTTGTTTGCCTGATAAGCCGTCACTTACATCCTGCACAGCTAACTCATGATTGAATAGGGGCAGCTGTAAACACCCCAAATTTTCCCTCACCCATTCACACCATGGCTTGTGATCTCTTCATATGCATAAACACCATCATACCATCTCATATCACATTTTTGATTCACTGCATAGATTCAAAGTCATCTGCATCTAGGGTTTGTGATCTGAGCAATCCAAGAGCTTCTTGAGCCACTCCAAAGGCCATCAATCACTTCAAAGAGGTCCATGTGTGTTCAAGTATCATATTATATCCTCTCAAAGTCAAGAATGTCAAAGAATCACCAGAACTGAGGATGGTATGGAAGCAGAGCCAGGCTTGACTGCACAGATGACCTAAAATTAGGGTTTTGGTTTCAGAGGCCATAACTCCAAATTTTTTGGTCATTCTTGTTTCTATTGGTCTCTATATGTTATAGGGAGTATGCATATCAATTTTCATGAAGAAATTCCATGGGGAAGTCATCTGATCAAGAGTTGACTTTTCAAGCAAGTCAGTGCAAAATCAGGGCATCTGAGGCCCCCAATGACCCAACCAAGGGGTGATCTTCATCATTTTGAGTGTGTATGATCTTTATTTGATCATAGAAGAGGTTGGAAGTTCACAAAGTTGAAGAATTTGAAGTTTTTGCAAAGTTGACTTTTTTGGGCAAGGTTGACTTTTAATGAAATGTCATTTTATGCAACTTTTTCAACCCTTACTTTTTGATTCAAAAATGCTTCAAATGGAAAAACTTTGGTCATGAAAGTTGTAGAATAGATCTTTCCCTTTTCAAAAAGTACAAGAACATGACCTAATTCATTTTGGATCAAAAGTTATGGTGCATCAAAGTTGGCTAAAATCACTAAATTTCAAGTTATGCACCAAATGAGAAATTTGCAAAATCTTGTACCAAGGCAATTTGTGACTTCTAATTGATGTCAAACCATTACACAAGCATCACACAATTCCTAAAGTTCAGATTGAACCAAAGGAATCACATGTTTCATGGTTTGTGAGGCAAGATTTTTCCATGAGAACTAAAGGGAACCAAGTTGCAAAAACCATCATAACATCTCATCCACTTGCTGCCTTGGTTGCTGAACCACCCTAGCCCTCTCCTCACCTCATGCTGCGCAAGACAAGCCCCTTGTACCAAGCTAGCAAAGTAGCCCATGCCCTTCTTACACAAAGTTGACATTTTGGCAAAAGCAACCATACCTATCACAAAAGGACATGTCATGTCATCTGACCAATAGGATTAGTTTATACAAACAAAATGCAAGCTGAACATCACAACACACAAGCCTGAAACCAGCAAGAACTCAACTCTCTCATTTTTCACTCTCAAAGCAAAAGCCTTCGAAACTCAGAAAACAAGCCACAAACACTTAAACAAACTTCATAGAATAACTCAACTCATCATCCTGGTCAAAAAGCACCCCTCACCCTTGCCTTAAACTGCCTGAATCATAAACACGATTCTCACCTGAGCTTGAGCAGAACCTGTTCAAACTCTCCAACCAGCCAGCACAAGCTCCTTCTAAGCATCCAGACATCATCAAGGAACCAAAAGGAGTGGATTGCATCAAGAGGAGAGGTCAGAAAGCTGTGAACTGAAAGCTTCAAAACTCAGGTAGCTCAAGAACTTTTTTCCAGAAATGAATTTTTAAGTTCTCAATAGCTTCTACATGCTTCCCTGATCATGAATATGTCATTGGTTTTGAAAATGGTGAAGAGATGAGTATGTATGCAGTCTCTGAAATTTTTTGCCCTAGAACTAGATTGATTCGATTCAGCCAGTTTAGGAATGATAAATGTTGTTTGAATGGGGGTTCTGATTCGTTTTTGGGTGGGGATCATTTCTGTTTAATTAGAATTCGTTTTAGATGCGTGTAGAGGGAGTTTATGATTTTGGGTGATCGGAGAAGATGACCGGAACACTGTTCCGGTCACCTGAGAGTCATTAAGGGCTGATTAGGGCTAATTAATTAGGGTTAATGAGTTTGAATTCCAGCCGTGGGATCTGGCGCCAAGTCAAACGCGCACGCATCAGGTTAAATGAGGGCCCTTGGATCTGATTACTTTTCTTTTTCAGCTTTTAATTCATTTTATTTTTCATATTATTTCATTTAATTTCCACAATTTATTAAAAATAGCAAGACTCATTCAAAAATTTTGATTTTTTTTGTACAGGTTATTATTTAATTTCAGAACACAAAAATATTTTTATTTTTATTTTTAGCATTAAAAAAGTATTTTTAAATATTTAAAAGTTTCTTTTTAATTAATTAATGAGAATTAATTAATTAAAAATACTTTTAGGTATTTAAAAATCACCAAAAAATTCATGAAACTTTTAAAATCATTTAGAAACATTGTCCAACCCTCAAACCAAATTTCTTTTTTGATCTTGATGCATTTTGAGAATTTTTCATGGAATTAAAATCATTTTTATGCATTATTTTGATCCAAACTTCAAAAAATCATTTCTGCCTAACCATTGAGAGTTGGATTTTGATTCTTTTTGCATTGTGTTATGCATATCATGTAGTTTGTGAGATTAATTTGGCATGAATTGATCTTACATTTTCCATTTGTTTGGCATTTTTCTTGTTAAGGAACCCTAAAACCCTAGAAAACTTAGGAAAATCATAACTTGAATTTGGTTAAGAGTTGAAACTTCTCCTTTGGGAAGTGAGTTAGTATAGGATTAGGGATCCTTTGAGTACATTTTCAATTTTTTATATTGATGTTTGCTCCTGATTTTGGTTTGTGTTTGATGCTTTGATCATAAACCCTAATTTGGGCTTCCATATGCACTCATCTTGCATTTGCATTCATACCTTGACTTGCCATGACATTTTATGCCTCCATGTGATTCATTTAACATCTTAAGACATATTGAAAGCATGTTTGATCATTGCATCTTGCATTTGCCATGTTGTATGCCATTTGCATGTCATAACTTTTCATGTATGTTCATGTGTCTTAACTTGCTTCATTTGCATCCATAAGCTTGTATGGTCATCCTCATGTGTTGTTTCATGTTTGTAGCATCTCATAGCATCACTAACATCATGTATGTGCTTCTGGTTTTGTTTCTCATCATGTCATTTCATTCCATTTGGCATTGCATTACATTCCTTTATTAACTTTTCAGGTGGTAAGTAACTTTGAGAAGTGGATTTGCCTTCACTTCTCACATTTTCTTTTCATCTCTCTTGCATCCATTGCTGCATTTTGATATGTGTTTGAGATTGAGCTTGCTAATTCTTCTTCTTCTTACTTTCTTTCTTCAAGTGACTTGACTTCTTGAATGAAGCAAGTTACTTTGCTTTCTCTTTGCTCCTTTCATCTGCTTCCTGGTGGTTCCATTGAAGACTTTTCTTGTAAACCTCACAAACCCTAGGAATAACCAAGCATGACAATGATTAGGGTTTTGATTAGTCCCCCATTTAGTTTTACCTTTGTGTCTCTTTTGAGTCTTCTCTTCTCATCTCATAATCAGGGACTAAACCCTAAAGGCTTTAAGGCTTTGTGATTAAGCTTATGCCTGCATCCTTCTATTAGGATGGAGTGTATAACTTTAATCCTAAGTGTTAAACCCTTAATGTGTTTAACTCCTTTAATCAATTCACATAATAATCATCAAGACACCACACTTGTAACTTGGGCCTTGCATTAGGGTTCTAATTCTTCCTTAATTGGTTAAGAAGGACTAACCCTAGTGTTAATGGACAAGTCCCCCTCAAGTTGTCTTACAAACCCTAAAAAACACTTCATCATCATATCATTAAATAAAATCTACTTAATCAAAGGCTTGTTTTGTCATGAGTTTAATCCCTAATCATGGATTAAGTTGAGGGGCTTTCCTCAGCTTAAACATTCCCATCTATTATCCTTCTATTAGGATGGTGTAATGAGTCTGTTTAATCCTTGATTATGGCTTAACCTCATTACTTAACACTAAACAAAAACACCAAAAACATCTAAATAATCACAAATAGGTTAATGATCTTAATCCTACACCATGGTGATTAAGTGTGAGATGCTGACTTCACACTTAAGGTATTCTCATTACCCCTAATCAGAGGGAAGATGTGATGAGTTTACTAACCCATTGGTTTAGTCTTAAGCTCATTTTCCTATGTCAAACTTCAAAAAGCAATAAAAGACTGAAAACTCAAAAACAAATAATAATCGTCTCCTTCGGGATTCTTTTCTCATCTCATTCACTCATAAACGAGAACTTGCTTCTTCCGTCTGATGCAAGACAGTTTGCACCTGAGCCAGACAGGTCATACACTTGAGCATAAACAAGTAAGCAGTTCACAAGTCAATTCATCTTTCAGTCTCTTTGGGTCGAACTTCGGTGTTCTGACTTCCTCATTGCACGAGAGGATACGTAGGCATAACTTAACAGTTATCGAACAAAAGTCTCTGTATATTCCCCCTCCTTCCAGCATCACTCTTTTAGTCTCATGATCTTGAGCATTTCACTCCTGTTCATACACTGACACTTCTCTTGTACACTTCACACTTTTCTTACACTGACACCTGTACATCTTTTCCAGCTCTCTTTATACACAGACTGCACTGACACTACCCCTTCAAAACACAAATCTTTTAAGCGTGGATCCCGTCGAGTACGGCGGACAATCTGGGTGCTAATACATTCCCAGGTTGTAACCAACCCCCTTTCTCAGTCTCTCTGGTTCGCGACCGTCTTATCCATCTTTTTCTAGGTCCATGCAGCATCGCCTTTCCTCCGGGATAAAAATGCCTAGCTGGCGACTCTATTCATCTCCAGTGAGTTCACGGCTGTGTGTTCTCATTGTCCCTTTCGCCGACCGTTCGCGTCTGTACCTTTATTTGGGCCATTTCCCATTTATCGGGAGCGACACGCGTAAATGATTGGTCCAGATTGCTTCTGACTAATTAATTTTAATTAAACTAATTAATTAAAGATTAGGGTTTAATGACTGATCCTGACCATCCATACACGCGGGAGTCAACCCCAGTCCACCTCATCTACGGTCCAAATTTAAACCCTCATTAATTACTCAGATTAGGGTTAATGACCCTCAGGTGGCCGGAGAAGACTTCCGGTTGTCTTCTTCGGCGAGACCTTCAACCTATCTCTCTCAAAACCTCACTACAACGTGCCAAAATCTTCAGATTCACTTAACCAAACATCCTAAACAAGAATCCAACACCAAAACCTATTTATTTTTCATGAATCAAGAAGAACAATCAAAAATCAATTTCACGGGCAAAGTTTCAGACAGACCATACATCCTCATCTCTTCATCATTTTCAAAAATTCAAAGCTCATTGCATTCAGGGGAACATGAAGATCATTTTAGTAACTTAAAACAAGGTTTCTGGAAAAAATAATTTTTGAAGCTACCTGAAGTGAAGCTTTCAGTTTGGAGCTTTCAGCTTTCCTCCTTGCTTCAAAGCTTCTCCAATGGACCTCCTGAAGATGTTTTGAGGTTTAACTGGATTGGATAGTGGCTGATTTGTGAGTTTGATGGAGTTCTGTTCAGAGAGGGGAAAATCGTGTTTGAGTTTAAGGGACTTTCAAGGCAAGGTGAAGGGTGGTTTTTGCTCTATGAAGTCTTTCTGAATGAATGGTGAAGTTGGTTTTGAGGTTTGATGCTTGTGTGATCAAATTCGAAGGAAAGTGCATAAGAGGTGAAATCTTGAAACTATGGCTTATGAAAGAGATCAGGCTTGTGTGTGTGTTGCTTTGAGTTGCTTTTTGTCCACTTATCACACTGTGATATGTCTGTGGAGTTGGTGTGGCCTATGCTGATTGGTATGGGCCATTTTGCATAAATTCCATGTTAGGTGTACTTGAGGTATGGGCAAGTGGGAGGCTGTGATAGGGGCATGGCTTGGCTCAGCTGAGATCATGGAGTTCTTGTGGATCAGATTTTGTGAACTGAGGCAAGTGGATGAGAAGCTTTGATCTATTTTGCAAATTGGCACAACTTTGCCCCTTTTGGAAATTCTTCAAGTTTAAGGCATGAAATGGAGTAATTCAAAGCACCATTATGATCCTTAGAGGTCCACTTGACATGTTGTGAAGTGTTTGTGCACATTTGAGTCCTTTAGAATGCCTTATCATACCATTATGCAAATTGCCTCTTTGGTGTAAAACATGAATTTATGTGATTTTGCCCAACTTTGACAAGCCATAACTATTGATCCATAATGAATTAGAATGAGTTCTTGTACTTATTGAAAAGGGAAAGATCCATTCTACAACTTTCATGACCAAAGTTTTCTCATTTGAAGCTTTTTTGAATAAAAAAGAAAGGGTTGAAAAAGTTTCCCAAAATGGCAAGTTTTCATTACAAGTCATTTTCCCAAAAAGGCAACTTTGCAAATGGCTTGAAATTTTTAAATTTTGTGAACTTCTAACATCTTCTATGATCAAATAAAGATCATACACATTCAAAATGATGAAGAACACCCTTTGGTTGGGTCATTGGGGGCCTCAGATGCCCTGATTTTGCACTGACTTGCTCAAGAAGTCAACTCTTGATTAGATACCTTCCCCATGGAATTTCTTCATGAAACTTGATATGCATGATCCTTATAACATATAGAGACCAATAGAAACAAGAATGACCAAAAACTTTTGAGTTATGGCCTCTGAAACCAAAACCCTAATTCTAGGTCAACTGTGCAGTTAAACCTGGCTCTACTTCCATGCCATTCTCAGTTCTTGTGATTCTTTGACTTTATTGACTTTGTGGGGGATATAATATGATGCCTGGACATACATGGACCCCTTTGAAGTGATTGATGACCTTTGAAGTGGCTCAACTGGCTCAGGGATGGCTCAGATCACAAACCCTAGATGCAGATGACTTAGAAGCAATGCAGTGAATAAAAAATGTGGTATGAGATGCTATGATTGAATTTATGCATATGAAAAGATCACAAGCCATGGTGTGAATGGGTGAGGGCAAATTTGGGGTGTTTACACTACCTTGTTAGGAGATTTCTATTACTCAGTGCATCAGAGAAATGAGAAGTAGAGGGGAAGACTAGTCAGATGTTGTGCACCTCTCTTCTACAGTTGGTTGATGAGACATATGCGGAAGACGAAAGCTTTCGTGAACCCACATCAGTCAAGAAAATGGGCTAAGAGGATGAATGCCCTTACTTCAGAAGACATTAGGTGGTGTACTCAGAACACCAAGGGCATGGACATAATTACAAGCTGTAGACATTATCCTAATGTGCCACTTATTGGAGTGAAGGGTTGAGTCAATTAAAATCCTTTGCTTTTCAGAAGACAATTGGGATATGCATTGATAAATCCACCAAAGGAGCAAGACTTAGCAGAGTCCCTTTACTGTGTTGTTCAGAACAATCATGCCATTGTCCGACAAGCAGCCTGGGCTTGGGACCACATCAGACAAAAGGGACTCCCATTTTGGGGAAGTGTAACAACATAGCTTCAACTTAGTACATTGAATAGTTGCACATCAGAGGACAGATCACTCGCATGCCATTTACCCTAGAGGATGTGCCAGGGCCATCAATAGTAGAGCCTATAGCAACAATGAGTTTGGAAGAGTTTGAAAAGTTGAAAGAGAGAAATTCCCAGCATTATGAAGCTCTAAAGAAGACCCTTTAGGAAAGGAATGATGGTCGTCTAGACATTGAGAGGTTAGAGAAGCTCCGAATCGAGCATGTGACTAAGACAGAGAAAACAACGGACTTCATCAGAAAAGCCTGGGCATGGGAGTTGGTATTGAAGAATGCTTGGAATGAAGCCAAGATTCAGAAGGCCAGCGCTGAACACGACTTGGAAGAGAGTCAGGCTAGATGGATCAGAATCACTGAAGCTCGTTTGCAAGAAGATCAGAAGACACAAGCTAAGATAGAACAACTAGAAGCCAATGAGAAGAAGAATTAGGAAGCACTCCTAGCAGCACATAAGAAAATCTCTGAGCTGAAGCTTCGGGCGGGGTTGAAGAGAACAAAAGACCAAGACAAGTATCAGAAGTTGAAAAGTGCCATTGCAACTAGGAACCTGCTTATCATGACCATCACATAGCATCCAGTTGGACCAGTAACTGATGCTCTACTGAAGAAGTCAAGGAGGATGACTTTGGGTTGGATGTTTGATTTCTTTTTAAATTGTAATTTATTTTGGTTGTACTTTAATTCTCATGGTGATTTTGTTGTATTTCTTGGCTTGATTGTATTTTGACCCACCATGGGAACTTGTTGTAATCATAAACTATATATCTTTTGCATTTGTAATGTATGGTTTATGTATTACCTGGATTTTCTCTTGGACTTCATTTCTCTTTAACATCTTCATTCCTCAGAGGTCTGGAAGGTCAAAACCAAAGAACCAAACCAAGATACCCTCTAAAGACAAATAGACATATTGCATTGCATACTAACCTCATTCTTTGTTTTGTAGGTGTTTTATGTTGTTGCTTTCTCACTTTGCTGTTGTTTCAGGAAATATTGCTCGTAGGAGAGTATTTCCCGTCAATCGCATCCACCGATATCTGGCCAGAAACAACCTTCCGAGCTTACAGATGGATCAACTTCAGCAAGAATTGACAAATGTAAGAACCCAGATGACTGATGTGAGGATAGAAGTGAGGACTTAGATGAATCAGTTCATGGCTGTGATGACTGGGCTGGCACAGACCCAGGAAAGGTTAAAGGAGTTAGTTGAGCGGAAAACTCCAGAAGAGAACCCTGCTGGTACTGGGGGTACAAGTAACAACGCGCGCGACCATCCGCAAGCAAATCCACCAGAATTTGGACCCCACCTTAACCCTGAAGTCAATGTTATCGGAAATACCCAGAGAAACACTGGAGGGCGTATCTTGCAAGAGGACCCTCAAGAGGAACAATTTACAGTGGTAGGAGCGGATGAAGTTTATGACCGTCGTCTGGACGAGATATCTGAAAAGCTGAGATCCTTGGAGTCACAAAATTCTTTGGGATTTGATGTGATGGATATGGGATTAGTGGAAGGAGTGAGGATTCCCCACAAGTTTAAGCCTCCATGCTTTGAGAAGTATAATGGTACCTCCTGTCCTCGCACCCATTTGCAATCTTTTCTAGGGAGATTAAAAGCCTATACCATGGATGAAAAGTTATGGATGTTCTACTTCGAAGATAGCTTGACTGGGGCATCCTGTGAGTGGTATTCTCACCTATCCAGAGCAACTGTTAGGAACTGGAAGGACTTGGCTGAAGCTTTCATACACCAATATCAGTACAATCTTGATATGGCACCCAATCGAACTTTGTTGATGGGAATGTCTCAATCTTCAAGAGAAAGTTTCAGTGAATATGCCCAAAGGTGGAGACAACTTGCTGCTGTTGTCCAACCACCCATGTCAGAAAGAGAGATGGCTGACATGTTCATGAACACCTTGCAAGGGACTTAAGTTGATCGGCTTGTTGCTTTCTCTTCTACCAGTTTTGCTGATGTAGTTATAGCTGGTGAGAGAATTGAAAGTCTTTTGAAGATGGGTAAGATCTCTGACAATGGTGCTAGCTCCAACAATGCAAGGAAGCCCTTCTCAGGACCAAGGATAATAGGTGAAACCAACTCAATACATATGGGCAGAGGTAGGCCTCAATACATGCAAAGATCAGTAGCCATTGTCACTATTCCCTCTCCAGCACCTCAGCAACAGTTTCCTCAACAACAACACTTCCCACAGCAGCAACAGTTTCCTCAACAACAACAACACTTCCCACAACAACAGTTTCCTCAACAAAGATCTTACAACAACAATAATTAGCAGCAACGTCCGTTCCAGCAAAGGACTTCACAAATCCACAGGGTTATCGATCCCATCTCGATGCCCTATGCAGCTCTACTCCCGCAGTTGTTGAAGCTCAACCTGATTGAATTGAGGACTCTGGCTCCACCAGATCCTCAGAATCTCCCAATGAACTATGATGTCAACGCCAGATGTGCCTTCAACTCCGATGCACCTGGCCATACAATAGAGAAATGTAGGGCATTGTACATGAAAGTTCAGGACTTAGTTGATTCCAAGGCTTTGAATTTTGCACCTCCTCCTAATGTCACAAAGAATCCGATACCGAACCACGGTGGGCCGAGGATTAATGCTATTGAGGAGGATCAACCATCTATTCTGATTGATGACATTGTAAGTATTCAAACACCACTGCCTAAAGGGGTTCATATGCATTTCTCGACAAGGCTCACCTTTGCCTGCACTAACAACGAAGCAGGATATGAAGCTTGTATCATGGGTCTTAAGGAAGCCATTGACCTCAGGATCAAAACCTTGAATGTATTTGGAGATTCAGCTTTGGTAATCAACCAGACCAACGACAAGTGGTACACTCATCAGGAGCATCTGATTCCCTATCGTGACTATACGAGGATATTGTTGACCTTCTTCACAACAGTTAAGCTTGAATACTTCCCTCGAGATGATAATCATTTTGTACACGCTTTAGCCACCATTTCATCCATGATCAAAGTACAAGTTGCCAATTATGTACCTCGGATTTTGGTATCCAGACTGGACAGACCAGCATATGTCTTTTCTGTGGACACTGTCACTGACAAAAAGCCTTGGTACCATGACATCAAATGCTTTTTGGAAACTCAGACATACCCACCGGGGGCATCGTCAAATGATAAGAAGATATTAAGAAGCTTGGCCGACAGTTTCTTCCTCAATACTGATGGTTCTTTGTACAAGCGAAACTTCGACATGGTCTTGCTCAGATGTGTTGACAAGAAGGAAGCAGACCTACTGATGCACGAAGTACATGAAGGTTCTTTCGGTACCCATACCGGAGTACATGCAATGGCAAAGAAGTTATTAATATCAGGTTACTACTGGATCACAATGGATGCAGACTGTTGTGCCTATGCCAAAAAGTGTCACAAATGCCAGATCTACGCAGATAAAGTGCATGTGCCTCCGAATCCTTTGAATGTAATGTCTTCACCTTGGCCCTTCTCCATATGGGGAATTGATATGATTGGAAAGATTGAACCGACTACTTCAAATGGTCACAGATTCATCCTGGTAGCCATTGATTACTTCACCAAATGGGTTGAAGTTGCTTCGTATGCAAATGTCACCAGGCAAGTGATAGCCCGATTTCTGAAAAGGAATATCATCTGTTGATATAGAGTTCCCGAGCGAATCATTACTGATAATGGTTCCAATTTGAATAACAAGATGATGGCAGAACTTTGCCGGGACTTCAAAATTCAACATCACAACTCTTCTTCTTACAGGACAAAGATGAATGGCGTTGTTGAGGTCTCTAACAATTTTATTAAGAAGATTGTGCAAAAGATGGTAGTCACCAACAAAGACTGGCACGAAATGCTACCATTTGCTTTACATGGGTACCAAACCTCTATCAAAACATCTACTGGGGCAACACCTTATCAGCTTATGTATGGTATGGAAGTTGTCCTACCTGTTAAAGCTGAACTACCCTCCTTACGGGTAATGATGGATGTGAAACTGGATGAAGCAGAATGGGTCCGATCTCGGTATAATCAACTGAATCTGATTGAAGAAAAGAGATTAACAGCCATCTGCCATGGGCAGTTATATCAAAAGCGCATGAAGAAAGCCTTCGATCAGAAAGTCAGGCCTCAAGAATATCAAGTGGGAGAGCTTTTGCTGAAAAGACTTCTTCCTCCTCATATAGACCACAGGGGCAAATGGACGCCAAACTACGAAGGCCCATTCATAGTAAAGAACGTTTTCTCTAGTGGGGCACTGATGCTCACTACTATGGATGGCGAGGATTTCTTATCTCCTGTGAATTCAGATGCAGTTAGAAAATACTTCGCATAAAATACCCGCTGGACATAAAAACAGAATGTAAGTCCAGGAAAAAATAGGGCGTCCCGGCGAGTCAAAAACAAAATAAAAAGACTCGGGCAAAAATAAGGGAAAAATTAATAAAATGTACACATGCTGAGTTGAAAAGCCACATCGGACACTCAGGCAAAAATGGGTATCCCGGTGGATTGAAACCCGAAAGGGCGATCCATGCAAAATCAGGGAATAAGCGAACAACTGCATTCTGAATTCGTCTATACATGACAAGTTCCGAAAAGGTAAAACGTCGGTCAGAATCAACCTTCTTCAGAAAGCAAGATAAGAAGAACGTCAAGGTCATACGGGTCTTAGCAAAGGAAGCTCACTAGAGCGTCAACTTCAACATTGCTAACACTTTTGCTTTCTCAATTTTACAGCAATCTCCTCCTTTCAGGGATTCGCTTTTTAACTGTACTTGCCTATCCAGGGCACACACAACAATAAAATTAGAATTTCCAGTCACAACTCATTTTGTACATTTTTGTTTCGTTTGCAAAATGTCCAAAGTTAATAATACAACACTTGCATGAAAACATATAAGCCATTTTAATAAATGCTTACAAGAAATATGTTACTCTTGAGCGAATCTAACTCCTATGACGGTGTAAACACCCCAAATTTGCCCTCACCCATTCACACCATGGTTTGTGATCTCTTCATATGCATAAGTTCAATCATAGCATCTCATATTGCATTTTTGCTTCATTGCATTGTTTCTAAGTCATCTGCATCTAGGGTTTGTGATCTGAGCCATCCCTGAGCAATTTGAGCCACTTCAAAGGTCATCAATCACTTCAAAGGGGTCCATGTGTGTTCAAGCATCATAATATATCCCCACAAAGTCAAGAAAGTCAAAGAATCACAAGAACTGAAAATGGCATGGAAGCAGAGCCAGGTTTAACTGCACAGATGACCTAAAATTAGGGTTTTTGTTTCAGAGGCCATAAATCCAATTTTTTTGGTCATTCTTGTTTCTATGGGTCTCTATATGTTATGAGGGTCATGCATATCAATTTTCATGAAGAAATTCCATGGGGAAGGCATCTGATCAAGAGTTGACTTCTTGAGGAAGTTAGTGCAAAATCAGGGCATCTATGGCCCCCAATGACCCAACCAAGGGGTGTTCTTCACCATTTTGATTGTGTATGATCTTTATTTGATCATAGAAGATGTTAGAAGTTCACAAGATTGAAGAATTTCAAGCCATTTGCAAAGTTGCCTTTTTGGGAAAATGACTTGTAATGGAAACTTGCCATTTTGGGAAAGTTTTTCAACCCTTGCTTTTTGATTCAAAAATGCTTCAAATGAGAAAACTTTGGTCATGAAAGTTGTATAATGGATCATTCCCTTTTCAAAAAGTACAAGAACTCATTCTAATTCATTTTTGATCAAAAGTTATGGCTTGTCAAAGTTGGGAATAATCACATAATTTCAAGTCTTGTACCAAAGAGGCAAAGTTGCAAAACCTCTTGCCAAGGCAAAATGAGACCTCAAAGTGACTTCTAATCCTTGCACAAACATAAACCAATGCCTAAAAGTCATAATGCACCAAAGGTTTGCCCATTTTCATGACTTATGGATCAAGAAACTTCAAAAGGGCCAAAATTGGACAAAGTTGCAAAACCAATGACAAACCCTAATCCACTTGTTGCATTGCTTCTAATCCATTTCCATGGTTCTCCCTAAACTCAGCTGAGCCAAGCCATGCCCCTATCACAGCCTTACACTTGCCCATACCTCAAGTACACCTAACTTGGACTTTTTGCAAGAAGACCCATACCAATCAAGCTAGGCCACACCAACTCCTCTGACCTATCCAAGAGTGATAAGTGGACCAAAAGAAACACAACACAACAGACACACAGGCCTGAAACACTCTCCAAGCCATAGCTCCAAGTTTTCACCTCATATGCATTTTCATTCGAAACACACTCCACAAGACAAAAACACCAAAACAAACTCCATAGAACATCTCAACATGTCTCACTGATCATCCCTGACCCTTCACCTTGCCCTGAAACACCCTGAAACTAGAACACGATTCTCACCCCTCACTGAACAGAACTCCATAAAACTCACAAATCAGCCACTTTCCAATCCAACTAAACCTCAGAGCATCTTCAGGAGGTCCATTGGAGAAGCTTTGAAGCAAGGAGGCAGCCTGAAAGCTCCAAACTGAAAGCTTCACTTCAGGTAGCTTCGAAAATTATTTTTTCCAGAAACCTTGTTTTAGGTTACTAAAATGATCTACATGTTCCCCTGATTGCTTTGCACTTTGTATTCTTGAAAATGATTGAGTATTGAGCATGTACTACATCTCTGAAAGTCTAGCCATTTTTATGTTTTTGATTCGAATCTTGGTTTTGAGTAAAAAGAAATGGATTTTGAGGGTAGATTCATGTTTAGGGAGGTTGAGAGGTTTGATCTGGAGCTTTACAGCTTTTAAAATGACCAGGAGAGTGAGTTTGAGATTTCTCAGGGAGGGTGTCACCGGAGAAGACGACCGGAGCTCTTCTCCGGTGACCTGAAAGTGATTAAGTGTCTTAATTAGGTTTAGGGTTCAGTTTGAATATAGGTCGTAGATCCAGTTGATTGGCATTGACCCGCGCGCAAACAAATGGTCCAGATTCATCACTTAAGCCCTAATCCACGTCATTAGTCTAATTAATTAAGTTTTTAAATTAATCTGGTCAGTTTGAATGACATTCGTTGGATGACGCGCCAGTCAATTCCCTCTTTTTCCATTTGAATGTCAGCCTTCAGATTTGCATACTTTCCATTATTTTCATTTTTAATTCATTTTCTTTTCATTTTATTTATACGAATTATTAAAAATAGCAAAAATCATTAAAAAATTATGAAAATTTTTGTCAAAGTTTCCATTAATTTTTAAGACCCAAAAATATTTTTATTTTTATTTTTTGTACTGAAAATTATTTTTAAATCATTTAAATGTTTATTTTTAATTAATTAATGGAAATTAATTAATTAAAAATACATTTAGGTATTTAAAAATCACAAAAAAAAATTCACATTGCATTTAGAAACATTTAGAAACATTGTCCAACTCTCAAACCAAATTTCTTTTTTGTTCTTGATGCCTTTTGATCATTTTCATTGGATTGAATTTCATTTTTAGGCAATATTTTGGTTCAATCTTCAAAAATTCCTTTCTGCCTAACCTTTAAGAGTTGAATGATGATTCTTCTTGCATTGCACTCCTCATAGTATGTAGTTTATAGGATAAAATTGGTTTGAATTGATCTTTCATTTTCAATTTGTTTGGCATTTTTCTTGGTGAAGTACCCCAAAACCCTAGCAATCTTAGGAAATTCATAACTTTCACTAGGTTATGATTTGGATCCTCTCCTTTGGGCATTGAGTTTGTATAGGTTTAGGGTATCTTTGATTGCATTTTCAAATTTTTATCATGTCATTTGCTTCTGGTTTTGGTTTTTTGCTTTGCATGATGCATGTAACCCTAATTTGTGCCTTCCTTTGCATTCATCTCTCATTTGCTTGCATCCAATGACTTGCCATGACATTTTGTGCATCCACATGATTCATAATACATCTTAAGACATATTAGATTCATGTTGGATCATTGCATCTTTCATTTTCCATGTTATATGTCCATTCCATTTCATAACTTTTCATGTACACTCATGGTTCAATGCATGCTTCATTTGCATCCTTATGCTTGCTTGATCACTCTCATGCCTTGCCTCATGTTTATATCATCTCCTAGAATCATTAACATCATGTAAATTCTTCTGACTTTGGTGTGCATCATTGCATTTCATCTCATTTTCATCTCATCTCACTTCTTGTTACTAATTTTTCAGGTGGTAAGTCATTGAGAAGTGAATTTGCCCTCACTTCTCATAATCTCTTCTCATCTCACTTATGCATCATTTCTGCATTTTACTTGTGTATTAGAGTGAGCTTTCTCATTCATGTCCATCTCTTACTTTCTTTCTTCAAGCAACTTGTCTTCTTAAGTGAAGCAAGTTGTTTTTCTTCTCTTTGCTTATTGCTCCTTTCATCTGCTTCTTGGTGGTTTCTCTGAAGATCTTCTTGCAAACCTCATTAACCCTAGGAACAACCAAGCATGACAATAATTAGGGTTTGATTAGTCCCCCATTTAGTTTTACCTTTGTGTCATCTTTGAGTCTTCTCCCCTCATCTCATAATCAGGGACTAAACCCTAAAGGCTTTAAGGCTTTGTGATTAAGCTTATGCCTGCATCCTTCTATTAGGATGGAGTGTATAACTTTAATCCTAAGTGTTAAACCCTTAATGTGTTTAAATCCTTTAATCAATTCACCTAATAATCATCAAGACATCAAGCTTGTAACTTGGGCCTTGCATTAGGGTTCTAATTCTTCCTTAACTGGTTAAGAAGGACTAACCCTAGTGTTAATGGACAAGTCCCCCTCAAGTTGTCTTACAAACCATAAAAACCACTTCTTCATCTTATCATTAACTAAAATCCATCTAATAAAGGCTTTTTTTTGTCATGAGGTTAATCCCTAATCATGGATTAAGTTGAGGAGTCTTTCTCAACTTAAATGTTCTCATCTATTATCCTTCTATTAGGATGCTGTAATGAGTCCATTAAATCCTTGATTATGGCTTAATCTCATTACTTAACACAAAACAAAAATGACAAAAAAAATCTAAATAACCACAAATAGGTTAATGATCTTAATCCCACATCATGGTGATTAAGTGTGAGATGCTGACTTCACACTTAAGGTATTCTCATTACCCCTAATCAGAGGGAGGATGTGATGAGTTTACTAACCCTTTGGTTTAGGCTTAAGCTCATTTTCTTATGACAAACTTCCAAAAGCAATAAAAGACTGAAAACACAAAAACAAACAATAATCGTCTCCTCCGGGATTCTTTTTTCATCTCATTCACTCACAAGCGAGAACTTTCTTCTTCCGTCTAATGCAAGACAGTTTGCACCTGAGCCAGACAGGTCATACACTTGAGCATAGACAAGTAAGCAGTTCACAGTCAATTTACCTTTCAGTCTCTTTGGGTAGAACTACGGTGTTCTGACTTCCTCATTGCACGATAGGATACGTAGGCATAACTTAACAGTTATCGAACAAAAGTCTCTGTATATTCCCCCTCTTTCAGCATCCTTCTTTAAGCCTCATAGTCTTGAGCATTTCATTCCTGTTCTTGCACTGACATTTCACATATTTCACTTCACTTTCTTTTTACACTGACACTTGCATTCTTTCCAGCTTTGATACACAGATTGCACTGACACTACCCCTTTAAAACACAAATCTTTCAAGCGTGGATCCCGTCGAGTACGACGGACAATCTGCGTGCTAATACCTTCCCAGGTTGTAACCAACCCCCTTTCTCAGTCTTTCTGGTTCGCGACCGTCTTATCCACATCTTTCTAGGTCTATGCAGCATTACCTTTCCTCCGGGATAAAAATGCCTAGCTGGCGACTCTTTTCTTCTGAGTTCACCCTTGTGTGTTCTCTCCTCTTTCGCCGACCGTTCGCGTCTGTACCCCATTTGACCTAAGCCTCATTTGGTGGGAGCGATATCTTGGCGACTCTGATGGGGATCCTTATACTGTAACCAGGGCTTCTGGTTCTTTTTGTGGGTTCCTCCTAGCGCTTGTTTGATTTGTGTTTACTAGGGTGTTATGTGCTATTTGTGTTTATATATTTTCTTCATTTACTGCTTTATGTACAGTATTTTATTGTTTTTTTTACAGCTTTATATATATCATACTGTCATACTGTCATCTTGCTGGATCTGGTTTCTTGCTTTGGTGGGTGGGGTTCTACTGAGAGTTTAAGGTCCTATACCTGGGACCTGAGTGACACCTAGGCTAGAGTGGTTCATGTTCTTTCCCATTCCATTTCGGTTTGGTGCGGGAATATGAAACACGGTTCAGATATGGGTTTCTTCTTGAGAACTCTGTGCTACAGATCTCCTGTAGTGCTAGGGCTATCTGGGAAGCCTGCTAAGTCTGGATGACCTTTATTATGACCTTCAGAAACTGAGGTGAATTAGAGGAGGATCTTTTATGGTTATTGTAAACACTATACCTCCGGGTTAGAAATGTTTACACTTCTCGTAACTGATCCAAGTCTGAGGATCCTTGTTTTAGAACACTACCTGTGAGGGGGTTGGGCTGTTTGTAGGTTTGCAGGTACCATTGGCCACATCATACCCTGTTACTTTGTTTTGGTTAAGAGTACCTCATTTTGGGACAGTTCTTGTGATTTAACCCTGGACATGTGGCTCTTTATTTGAGTCCCCCACCTTGGTTACTGGACTTCTAAAACTCCATCTGGACTTCTTGAACATACTTGGACTTTATATTAAGACAGATAAATCAGATCCATCTTGATCACAAACCCTTGAATATCATTTGCATACTCATCATTTGCATCATTTAACATTTGTTTATTTGTTTTTCAGTGTATCCACACCATATTTGGCTTGGTTTTGACCCCTTCATCTGCATAGACCTCTCTTCATCAGTTATCTGCTTCAACTATCTTCATCAGTTGCCTGCTTCAGCTATTTTTACCACCAACTTCAGCCTATCAGTGGCTCATCTCCAGTATCAGTCTTCATCATCAGCACTTGTTTTCAGCTCTTCATCAGCAGTCATGGCACCCAAGAAGAGCAACATTTCATACCATTTCTTTGAGCCTGTGCTGACTGGCATCAGGCAGGTCCAGACACTTATCACTCCAGACCACATCCCATTATTCAGAGAGCATTATGGAGGCATCCTTGATATGGTTATGGACCTGGACCCTTCTCAGAGGAGTTTGATCCACACTTGCCTACAGTTTTATGACCCTCCCTTGAGATGCTTCACTTTCCAGAACTTTCAGCTAGAACCTCTGCTGGAGGAGTTCTCATCATTGATTGGAGTACCTGTCAGGGGTGATATCCCCTTCAACCCAAAAATGACTTCTCCCAGCAATGGAGAAGTGGCAAAAGCACTGTACCTGGAACCTATTTTGATTGAGCAGAACATGACAACAAAGGCAGGGATCCCTGGTTTGCACTTAGATTTTCTGACTTCTCAGGCCATCCTGAAGGCCTCCTTGGGAGAATGGAGGGCAGTTTGTGCATTGTCAGCCCTCAGTATATATGGGGTTATACTATTTGCAGATGAGCCCAAATTTATCAGCAAGAATGCCATTCATCTTTTCATTCTGAGGAACCCAGTTCCCACATTGCTGGGAGATTTCTATTATTGTGTTCATCAAAGAAATGAGAAGCAAAGAGGGAAGTTGGTGAGATGCTGTGCTCCTCTGTTTCATACCTGGCTGCTCAAACACTTACCTAGGACTGATGCCTTCCTGAATCCTCACCGACAGAAGAATTGGGCTAAAAGACTTATTGCTTTGACTTCAGATGACATCAGATGGTGTACCTAGAGCACCAAAGGTAGGGATATAATAACTAGCTGTGGGCAGTACCCCAATGTACCTCTAGTAGGAGTGAAGGGCTTCATTAACTACAATCGCTTGCTGTTTAAGAGACAACTGGGCTAAGCTTTGGTTCACCCTCCTAGGGTGCATGATCTAGCTGAGATCCTGTATTGTGAGATAAAGCCTAATCTAGTTGTTGTCAGGCAAGCATCCTGCGCTTGGGACAACATCCAGACCAAGGGGATGGCCATTCTTGGAAGGTGTAATTATGTGGCTTCAGCTCAGTATTATGAATGGTCTCATGCTAGAGCTCAGATTTCTAGGATGCCTTTCACCATTGAGGATGTACCTGGACCATCCACAGTACCACCTCCAGCCACTGTCAGCCTGGAAGAATTTGAGAAGCTGAAGGAAAGGAATGAGAATCTGTCTCAAGCTCTGAAGAAGACCCTCTGGGAGAGGAGTGATGGTCGTCTAGACATTGAGAGGTTGGAGAAGCTTAAGGTGGAACATCTGGCCAAGATTGAGAAAGCAGAGGACTACATCAAGAAATCAAGAGCTGGAGAGCAAATATTGAAGAATGCCTGTAAAGAGGCCCAGTTTCAGAAAGCTAGGACTGATCTCTATCTGCAAGAAAGTCAAGCTAGATGAGTCAGAATCACTGAAGCTCGTACTCAAGAAGATAAAAGAACTAAAGCCAGGTTTGAGCAATTGGAGGCCAATGAAAAGAAACAACAGGAGGCTCTGCTAGCAGCCCAGAAGGAGATTTCATAATTGAAGCTTAGGGCTGGTCTGAAGAGGTCAAAGGACCAAGACAGGAACAAAAAGCTGACCACTGCTATTGCCACCAGAAACCTTCTTATCAGAAACATTACAGAGCATCCGGCTGGTCCTGTAACTGAAGCACTTTTGAAGGAGGTTAAGGAGGATGAGTTTGGATTAGATGTTTGACTTCTTTGCTTGTTGTTATTTCCATTTCATGTACTTTTCTTTTTATGTTGTATTTTGACCCTTCAGGGGCGTATGTTGTAAAAACAAACTATGTATGATCCACCATGTGTAATATATTTGTTAGTTTGTTTCATTGAGTTTCTTTTCTCAAGCAACACCAAAGCATCTTCCTCAGGGTCTGGAAAGGTCAAAACCAAGAGCCAAGCCGGATACCTTGGAAAATAAATAAGCATACTGCATTGCATACTAACTTTTGTTTTGTTTTGTAGGGTTTTGTTTTGTTTGTTACTAACTCTGTTGTGATTCAATAATTATTGCTCTCCGTCGGGTGTTCCCTCTCAACCGTCCGCACCAGTATCTTACTCGCAACAATCTTCCTAGTATCTAAATGGATCAAGTATAGTAAGATCTGACAGAGGTCAGAACTCAGATGGCTAATGAAAGGCTGGAGATGAGAAACCAAATGACCCAATTCATGGAAGTAATGAATGGCTTGGCCCAAAGTCAAGAAAGGTTGAGGGCATTGGTAGAAAGACAAACCCCGGAAGAACCCCATCTGGGAACTGGAGGAACAAGTAACAATGAAAGGGGTCAGCCTCATGTTAATCCACCAGTATATGGGCCTCATCTACATCCGGAAGTCAACATCCCGGGTAATGTACAAGGAAATACTACTGGGGGAAGAATCTTACAAGAAAACCCCCAAGAAGAGCAGTTTACTGTGATGGGAGCTGGGGATGAAGTCTATGATAGGAGGTTTGATGAAATTGCTGAGAAGTTGAGATCTTTGGAGTCTCAAAATTCCCTAGGTTTTGATGTCATGGATATGGGGTTAGTGGATGGGGTAAGGATCCCTCACAAGTTCAAACCCCCTAGCTTCAAAAAATACAATGGAACTTCCTGTCCACGAACTCACTTACAGTCCTTCCTGGGAAGACTTAAAGCATACACCATGGATGAAAAACTGTGGATGTTTTACTTTGAAGACAGTTTGACTGGGGCTTCAAGGGAGTGGTATTCACACCTCACCAGAGCTACTATCAGATGCTGGAAGGACCTAGCTGAAGCCTTCATCAGGCAGTACCAGTACAATCTGGACATGGCTCCTAACAGGACCCTCTTGATGGGAATGTCCTAGTCCTCCAGAGAAAGCTTCAGGGAATATACCCAGAGGTGGAGACAGCTTGCTGCTGCTGTCCAGCCACCCATGTCGGAAAGAGAAATGCCGACATGTTTATGAATACTCTGCAAGGAACATATATTGATAGGCTAGCTGCCTTTTCTTCCACCAGCTTCGCAGACGTAGTTATAGCCGGGGAGAGGATTGAAAGCCTTTTGAAAATGGGCAAGATTTCTGATAATGGTGCAAGTTCGTCTAGTAATTCCAGGAAGCCTTTTATGGGACCTAGAAGAACCGGTGAGACAAATGCCATTCATGCCAGCAGGGGCAGACCTCAGTATGTCCACAGGTCAATAGCAGCTGTCACTATTCCAGCTACGATTCCTCAGCAACCAGCATATCAACCACAACAACAACCACATTTTCAACCGCAAGTTCAGTATCCGCCACAAAGAACCTACAACAACAATAACAACAACAATCAACAACAAAGACCCTTTCAGCAAAGACCATCACAGGCGAATAGGGTGATTGACCCCATCCCTATGCCTTATGCTGCCTTATTGCCACAACTCCTGAAACTCAACTTGGTTGAATTAAGGACATTGGCACCACCAGATCCCTCTAATCTCCCAAGAAATTATGATGTCAACGCCAGATGTGCTTTCCATTCCAATGCACCTGGACACAATACGGAGAAGTGCAGGGCCTTGCAAATGAAAGTCCAGGACCTGGTGGATTCCAAAGCCCTCAACTTTGCACCCCCTCCAACTGTCACCAAGAATCCCATGCCCAATCATGGAGGACCAAGAATTAATGCCATTGAGGAAGACAAGCCATCTTTCTTAATCGCCAGTGTTGGACAGATTCGGACACCTCTGGTCGAAATTAAAGCTCAGCTCCTAGAGTGTCAGATGTTCCCCGGGTGTGAGCTCGGTTGTGGGTATTGCAACATTTCGGTCAATGGGTGTGATAATTTGAGAAGCGGCATAGATGGTCTTATCAAAGGTGGTATACTTCAGATCTCAACAACGACGCCTACAAATCCAGCAATTCCTTTGACAACAATTCCTGATTCCTCTACAACTGCAACAACAATCATTCCGACCAATTCATCAATATCACCAACAATGGCTTCATCCATCACTTCAACAAATCAAATGTCAACAACCATTTCTTCTACAACATCAGCATCCCTTTATTCAGCAGAATCTTCTACAACGCCAACAGAAATTAATGAAGATGTCTCAGCAGTCACCATCTACTATGATCCATCAGATGTTCCTCCAAACAACAACTTCCAACAACAAACAGTGGCACCTCCTTCCAGGTCACCAGTCACCATTTATTACGATCCGCACACCGTTACAATACCCTCCTCTGCAGCAGTCAGTCCAGTTACCATCACGGTGCCTGGATCCATTCCATATGAAAGCAGTAATGCCATACCTTGGCATTATGGCTCTGATCTTTACTGCAACGGGGAGAAAATCACTTTGGATTCTTCAACTTCTTCTCCACAGATTGATATATTATGGGGGAGGCGGAGGCTTCACCAGAAGCGGACGCCTTTTTGCCTCACAATTGCAAAGGCCTAATGCCGAAGCAGAAGCTGCTGCCAAAGCAAAGGGGAAGAGTGTGATATCTGAAGAACCGATTATCAAAGAAACTCAGAAGACATCTTTTGAGCAAGATGTAGATGAGTTCATGAGAATTATAAAGAGAAGTGATTACAAGGTGGTGGATCAGCTTCACCAAACTCCCTCAAAAATCTCCATATTATCCCTGTTGATGTGTTCTGAAGCTCACAGGAATGCATTATTGAAAGTCTTACACGCATCATACGTGCCAGAGGAGATCACTGTTAATCAGCTAGAAACTGTGGTGGCGAATGTCAACACCAGTCATGGACTGGGCTTTACCAATACTGACTTAACAACTGAGGGACGTAACCACAACAAGGCTTTACACATCACTCTAGAATGCAAGGGTGCTGTTCTATCCCATGTACTGGTGGACACTGGGTCTTCACTCAATGTTCTACCAAAGAAAGCCTTGGTGAAGCTGGAGTACGATGGCTTGGCACTGCGTCCAAGTAATTTAGTGGTGAGAGCATTTGATGGCTCTAAAAGATCAGTGCTTGGAGAGATTGATCTGCCTGTGATGGTCGGCCCGCAGACTGTTAAAATTACCTTCTATGTGATGGACATTCAGCCGGCCTACAGCTGTTTGTTGGGTAGACCTTGGATCCGTGCCGCTGGCACTGTTACGTCTACCCTTCACCAGAAGCTGAAATTCGAGTGGGAAGGCCAGATCATCACCATCTGTGGTGAAGAAGACATCTTTGTTAGCCATCTGGCTATGTATAAGTATATTGAAATGGATGGAGAGATCCATGAAACTATGAGCCAGGGGTTTGAGGCCCTGAACATTAATGAAGCATTTGTTGTACTGGGAACCTCCATGACATCTTATCAGCAAACCAGGAAGGTTGTTGAAGAGGGTACTGCCCAAGGCTGGGGCAAGCTGCTGCCCGTGGAGAAGAAGGAGGACAGATTTGGGTTGGGTTACAGACCAACTCAACAAGATCAATTAGAGGCTGCCAAGAAGCCCAGCTTTGTCAGCGGGGGAATGCTCACCCCGGATGCAGTAAACAACTTGGAAGACGAGGATGAAAGCGACCGCAACCTGGAGAGATGGATACGTCCAAGGATCCCGGGGAGCCAAGTCCTTAACAGGTCTTCCCAGGAAATTATGAGGGTTACTCCTGCAGAGTAATTATTATTTCCTGTATTTTTAAGCATGCATCAAGTCTTGCATCTTGCCCAAGATGACAAGACTCATTTTGTAATCGGTCCATCTTGTAATTTTGTGCAAACAGATCAATCAATGAATATCGAACATCTTTTGTAAATGAGTCTTTTTCTTTTCCGCTCACTGTTTTTCATTTTTCTTTTTGTACAAAAATAAAATGGCAATGTTTTCCAAAATGAAAACTTCATTTCACTTTTTTCTAAACAAGATTAAAATTGATCACTAAAATGAACAATCTAAACCCTTGCAGAGAGTGCCCTTCAGACTGCACCGACAACATCACAACTATGACTTCGTATGACTTTGACAATCCAATCAATCAAGCTGATGAAGGGGTTGAAGAAGATTACGAGCTACCTGAAGAGCTAGCCAGGTTGTTAAGGCAAGAGGAGAAGGTTATTAATCCTCACCAGGAGGAGATTGAAACGGTTAATCTTGGTACGGAAAAAGATGTGAAAGAAGTTAAGATCGGGGCCTGCTTACAAGACTCAGTGAAAGAGCAACTGATTGATATGCTTCGGGAGTATGTGGATGTGTTTGCTTGGTCTTATCAGGATATGCCAGGGTTGGACACCGATATTGTCATGCACAAGCTGCCTTTGAAAGAAGACTGCCCGCCAGTAAAACAGAAGATGCGTCGTACTCGCCCAGATATGCGATGAAGATAAAAGAAGAGGTACAAAAACAGTGGGACGCCGGGTTCCTTGCTGTAACTAGCTATCCTCCGTGGGTCGCTAATATTGTACCTGTGCCTAAGAAAGACGGCAAAGTGAGAATGTGTGTGGATTACCGGGATCTGAACAGAGCCAGCCCGAAAGATGACTTCCCATTACCTCACATTGATGTATTGGTGGATAATACGGCTCCGTTCTCGGTGTTCTCCTTCATGGATGGATTTTCAGGATACAATCAGATCAAAATGTCACCTGAAGACATGGAGAAGACAACCTTCATCACACCCTGGGGCACGTTCTGTTATAAGGTGATGCCATTCGGACTGAAGAATGCTGGTGCAACTTATCAACGGGCTATGGTAACATTATTCCACGACATGATCCATAATGAAATTGAATGTTATGTGGATGACATGATTGCCAAGTCCCTCACAGAAGAAGACCACCTGGTAAACCTGTTAAAGCTATTCAAGCGTCTGAGGAAATACGAATTGAAGTTAAACCCTAACAAGTGCACATTCGGGGTGCGATCTGGTAAGCTGCTGGGCTTTATTGTAAGTGAAAAAGAGATTGAAGTTGACCCTGACAAAGTCAAAGCCATTCAAGAAATGCCTGCACCGAAGACAGAAAAAGAAGTTCGGGGGTTTCTAGGTAGATTGAACTACATTTCAAGGTTCATATCTCACCTTACGGCAACCTGTGAACCCTTGTTCAAGCTGTTCAGAAAAGAACAAACTGTCAGGTGGAACGAAGACTGCCAGAGGGCTTTTAAGAAAATCAAGGAATACTTACAAGAGCCTCTAATCCTTATGCCTCCAGTCGAAGGAAGACCTCTGATAATGTACTTGACAGTATTAGAAGAGTCAATGGGGTGTGTGCTGGGCCAGCATGACGAGTCTGGTCGAAAAGAGTATGCAATATACTACCTAAGCAAAAAAGTTTACCGACTGTGAACAACGTTATTCACTGCTCGAGAAAACTTGCTGTGCTTTAGCGTGGGCTGCTCGCCGACTAAGGCAGTATATGTTGACCCACACTACTTTATTGATATCCAAGATGGACCGAGTTAAGTACATCTTTGAGAAGCCAGCACTTACTGGACGGGTTGCAAGATGGCAAATGATCCTCACAGAATATGACATTCAGTACACATCTCAAAAAGCCATCAAGGGTAGTGTATTGTCTGATTATCTTGCTGAGCAACCCATTGATGATTACCAGCCTATGATATTTGACTTCCCTGATGAAGACATCATGTTCATAAAAGCAAAGGATCATGAAGAGCCTATTCACACTGAAGGGGCTGACCCAGAAGAGGAATGGACTATGATGTTTGATGGGGCTGTTAATATGAATGGTCGTGGTGTTGGTGCAGTACTCATTACACCTAAGGGGGTTCACATGCCTTTCTCGGCAAAGCTCACCTTCAACTGCACTAACAACGAAGCTGAATACGAAGCTTGTATTATGGGTCTTGAGGAAGCCATTGACCTCAGGATCAAGACTTTGACTGTGTTCGGAGATTCAGCTCTGGTGATTAATCAAACCAACGGCAAATGGTACACCCACCAAGATCATCTGATACCTTACAGGGATTATACAAGGAGGTTATTGAATTTCTTCACGACAGTCAAACTTGAGTATATCCCTCGAGATGAGAATCAATTTGCAGATGCTCTAGCTACCATTTCATCCATGATCAAAGTTCAAGCTGCCAACTTTATACCCAAATTGCAGTGTCCAGACTTGACAGACCGGCATATGTATTTGCAGCAGATGTTGTTAAAGATGATAAGCCTTGGTTCCATGACATTAAATGCTTCTTGGAGGATCAAACATACCCACCTGGGGCATCTTCCAATGATAAGAAGACTTTAAGAAGGCTTGCTGGTAGTTTCTTTCTGAATGCTGACGGTTCCTTGTACAAAAGAAACTTTGATATGGTACTTCTCCGGTGCGTTGATAGAACAAAAGCAGACTTGTTGATGCACGAAGTACACGAAGGATCCTTTGGTACCCATGCAGGAGGACATGCCATGGCTAAAAAGTTGCTAAGATCAGGTTATTACTGGATCACAATGGATGCCGACTGTTGTGCCTATGCCAGAAAATGCCATAAATGCCAGATTTACGCGGATAAAGTACATGTGCCTCCAAATCCTCTGAATGTGATGTCTTCACCCTGGCCCTTTGCATGTGGGGCATTGATATGATTGGCAAGATTGAACCGACTGCTTCAAATGGCCACAAATTCATCCTGTTAGCCATTGACTATTTTACCAAGTGGGTTGAAGCAGCTTCCTATGCAAATGTTACAAGGCAAGTGGTAGCCCGATTTCTGAAGAGAGATATCATCTGTCGGTATGGAGTACCCGAGCGAATCATTACTGATAATGGTTCCAACTTAAATAACAAAATGATGGCAGAGCTGTGCCGGGACTTCAAGATCCAACACCACAACTCTTCTCCTTACAGGCCAAAGATGAATGGCGCCGTAGAAGCGGCTAATAAGAATATCAAGAAAATTGTGCAGAAGATGGTAGTTACATACAAAGACTGGCACGAAATGCTACCGTTTGCCTTACACGGGTACCGTACGTCAATCAGAACATCCACCGGGGCAACACCGTATCAGCTTGTGTATGGTATAGAGGCAGTCCTACCAGTTGAAGTTGAATTACCCTCCCTGCGGGTACTGATGGATGTTAAGCTAAACGAAGCAGAGTGGGTCCGATCCCGATACGAACAACTGAATCTGATTGAAGAGAAGAGATTGGCTGCGATCTGTCATGGGCAGCTGTATCAGAAAAGGATGAAGAAAGCCTTCGATCAGAAAGTTAGGCTCCGAGAGTACCAAGTAGGAGATCTTGTGTTGAAAAGACTCCTCCCTCCTTATACAGACCACAAGGGCAAGTGGACTCCGAACTATGAAGGGCCATTTGTAGTAAAGAAAGTTTTCTCCGGTGGAGCATTGATGCTCAGCACTATGGATGGTGAAGACTTCCCGTCCCCTGTGAATTCAGATGTAGTTAAAAAATACTTCGCATAAAATGACCCGCTGGACATAAAACAGAATGTAAGTCCAGGCAAAAATAGGGCATCCCGGCGAGTCAAAAAACAGAATAAAATATTCGGGCAAAAATAAGGGAAAATAAACAAAAAAAATGTACACCCGCTGAGTTGAAAAGCCGCATTGGACAACTCAGGCAAAAATGGGTATCCCGGTGGATTGAAAACCCAAAAGGGCGATCCACGCAAAATAAGGGAATAAGCGAACAATTGCATTCTGAATTCATCTGTATCACTTACAACTTGGTAAGCTTCGAAAGGTTCGAGCTTCGTTCAGAACCAACCCTCTTCGGAAAGCAAAACGAGAAGAACGTCAAAGGACATACGAGTCATAGCAAAGGGAAGCTCCTCGAAGCGTCATCAACATTGCCAGCATCCTTTTGTTTCTCAATTTATAACAATCTCCTCATTTTAGGGGGATTTGTTTCTTTGACTGTATTTTGCCAATTCAGGGCACACAAATTAATAAAATCAGATTTTCAGTCATGTTTCGTCTCGTACATTTTATTTTCATTTGCGAAAATGTCTGATGTCTTTAAGATACTGATCGCATAAATACAGATGCTTCTCTTAAATACGTGCTTGCAGGAAATATACTTACTCCCGGGAGTGTCTGAACTCTCAGGATGGAATCCGGTAAGGGATACCTCGGGATTACTTGTGCGTTTCTCTGTCTTTTCAGGATTGCAGGTATTCAAAGCACAACATGGGGCATTAAAGCTTCACACCAGCAAGCTGGCAAACCAATATCTACTCAGTCTTAGCACCGGAAGTGCTTTCTCCCCAGCTGAGTTACTATTTATTACTTCCTCCTCAGCCAAATGCAAAAGCCAGGGAACCATCTCCCCACAGAGTGTCAACTTCTACCCGGAAGAGCAGCACGTGAAGAAATCACAACAGAGTGAAGAAAGCTCCTACAAACCCCAGCTGGTCCCCCGTTGCCAAGATAGGTCTATCAGTGACCTATTTCCCCAAGCAGAGTCATACATGACAGATCTACCAGTGATCTCATCCCCAGCTAGGATATTCTTCAAGCAGATCAGCCAGAGATCTTCGCAGCAATGGGATCCGGACCTCGGATCGGTACCTTTGCATAATCATAGCATTCACATCATATTTTCCCCAGAGCGTAGCATTCCGTCTAATACGGAGCATTACGGAAAAAATCAAACATATTGCATAATCATAAGCCATGTTCTGAATACTGACAATTCATCAACAATATACAGAATGCTCCCCAAAATTCCCCGGCAGAGAGCCAAGACATTTCTCTTACAGATACAGATACATGCTCCCTTCGGCACACGTCCGTGTCATATCACCAGTAGAAAGCCAGAGCGCCCCCTTTGCACTCACAGATACTTATACACAACTTCCTTGGTACACATACACTTGTTTATATTACGCTTTTCTCTCTTCGACACTTGTCCGTGTCACTCTCCCCAGCAAGTTAAACACTCGTCTGTACACCACTCATACTTGTTACTCCTGTTTTACTCATACAGATACTCGTCCGTATCTTGTATACACCACTTATCTTTCTTAGATTCGAAACTCGTTCGTGTTCTTTGTTAACTAGTTGATACTCGTATGTATCATCATCTTTGAACATGCGTCAAGCGTTTGTTTCTACTGATACTCGTCTGTATCATGGTCTTAAGGATGCTCGTTCGCACCTTTAATCAATACACAATGTCAGATACTTTTACCTCTTTTCAGAGTTTAGACACTCGTCTGTGTCTATTATTCCCCAGAAGAGTCCACTCAGATCCGATACTCGTCCGTGTTCTTTGTTAACCAGTTGATACTCGTCCGTATCATCATCTCTGAACATGTGTCAGTGTTTGTTTCTACCTGATACCCGTCTACATCATAGTCTTAAGGATGCTCGTTCGCATCTTTAGTCTATACACAGTGCCCAAACACTTATACCTTTCATTTCTTGGATATAGACACTCGTCTGTGTCTATTATTCCCCAGCAAAGTCCCCAACAAGACTTGTTAAGCTATTTCCTTTCTTATCCGACATTCGTCCTATGTCATGATACCTTTGCGGAAGTCGTACCCTGCCAGGTGATCGTCCTTCACCTTTTTGATGATCGTCCTTCATCAACCCCCAGTGGAGTCTCTATTCATTAGAACCCCTTCTTATCCGACATTCGTCCTATGTCGCGATATTTTCAGCAGCCGTCCCCTGCTAGATGATCGTCCTTCATCAACCCCCAGTGGAGTCTCTATTCATTAGAACCCCTTCTTATCCGAAATTCGTCCTATGTCGCGATATTTTCAGCAGCCGTCCCCTGCTAGGTGATCGTCCTTCACCTCTTGATGATCGTCCTTCATCATGCTTATCTGATGGCCGTCCCCATCGTCGACCTTTTTATCCGACATTCGTCACATGTCGCGATACTTTTGGCAACCGTACCTTGCCAGGTGATCGTCCTTCACCTTGGATGACCGTCCCTCATCTTATCCCCAACAGAGCAGCCGTCCCCTGCTAGGTGATCGTCCATCACCTTTGATCATCTCATCATTCATTTCATTTACTTGTGATCCCCAGAGAGTCTTATATCTTTACCTGATGGCCGTTCCCATCATAATCTCTTACATCCCTAGCGTGTCGGCCGTCCCCGTCATTGCTCTTTCCCCAGCAGTCGTCCTCTGCTCGACGGTCGTCCTCCGTCGCCCGCACTTTATACATGCTTTATTTTCCTTTACAATCTATATCCCTTTTTCTTCTTCATTCTGTGAGTGCAAATTTTGGACTGTCTTTGGTATTCAACCACAAGTTATTTTGTTTGCCTGTTAAGCCGTTGCTTACATCCTACACAGCTAACTCATGTTTGAATAGGGGCAGCTGTAAACAACCCAAATTTGCCCTCACCCATTCACACCATGGCTTGTGATCTCTTCATATGCATAAGTTCAATCATAGCATCTCATATTGCATTTTTGCTTCATTGCATTGTTTCTAAGTCATCTGCATCTAGGGTTTGTGATCTGAGCCATCCCTGAGCCATTTGAGCCACTTTAAAGGTCATCAATCACTTCAAAGGGGTCCATGTGTGTTCAAGCATCATAATATATCCCCACAAAGTCAAGAAAGTCAAATAATCACATGAACTGAAAATGGCATGGAAGCAGAGCCAGGTTTAACTGCACAGATGACCTAAAATTAGGGTTTTGGTTTCAGAGGCCATAACTCCAAATTTTTTGGTCATTCTTGTTTCTATGGGTCTCTATATGTTATGAGGGTCATGCATATCAATTTTCATGAAGAAATTCCATGGGGAAGGCATCTGATCAAGAGTTGACTTCTTGAGCAAGTCAGTGCAAAATCAGGGCATCTATGGCCCCCAATGACCCAACCAAGGGGTGTTCTTCACCATTTTGATTGTGTATGATCTTTATTTGATCATAGAAGATGTTATAAGTTCACAAGATTGAAGAATTTCAAGCCATTTGCAAATTTGCCTTTTTGGGAAAATGACTTGTAATGGAAACTTGCCATTTTGGGAAAGTTTTTCAACCCTTGCTTTTTGATTCAAAAATGCTTCAAATGAGAAAACTTTGGTCATGAAAGTTGTAGAATGGATCATTCCCTTTTCAAAAAGTACAAGAACTCATTCTAATTCATTTTTGATCAAAAGTTATGGCTTGTCAAAGTTGGGAAAAATCACATAATTTCAAGTCTTGTACCAAAGAGGCAAAGTTGCAAAACCTCTTGCCAAGGAAAAATGAGACCTCAAAGTGACTTCTAATCCTTGCACAAACATAAACCAATGCCTAAAAGTCATAATGCACCAAAGGTTTGCCCATTTTCATGACTTATGGATCAAGAAACTTCAAAAGGGCCAAAATTGGACAAAGTTGCAAAACCAATGACAAACCCTAATCCACTTGTTGCATTGCTTCTAATCCATTTCCATGGTTCTCCCTAAACTCAGCTGAGCCAAGCCATGCCCCTATCACAGCCTTACACTTGCCCATACCTCAAGTACACCTAACTTGGACTTTTTGCAAGAAGACCCATACCAATCAAGCTAGGCCACACCAACTCCTCTGACCTATCCAAGAGTGATAAGTGGACCAAAAGAAACACAACACAACAGACACACAGGCCTGAAACACTCTCCAAGCCATAGCTCCAAGTTTTCACCTCTTATGTATTTTCATTCGAAACACACTCCACAAGACAAAAACACCAAAACAAACTCCATAGAACATCTCAGCATGTCTCACTGATCATCCCTGACCCTTCACCTTGCCCTGAAACACCCTGAAACTGGAACACGATTCTCACCCCTCACTGAACAGAACTCCATAAAACTCACAAATCAACCACTTTCCAATCCAACTAAACCTCAGAGCATCTTCAGGAGGTCCATTGGAGAAGCTTTGAAGCAAGGAGGCAGCCTGAAAGCTCCAAACTGAAAGCTTCACTTCAGGTAGCTTCGAAAATTATTTTTTCCAGAAACCTTGTTTTAGGTTACTAAAATGATCTACATGTTCCCCTGATTGCTTTGCACTTTGTATTCTTGAAAATGATTGAGTATTGAGCATGTACTACATCTCTGAAAGTCTGGCCATTTTTATGTTTTTGATTCGAATCTTGGTTTTGAGTAAAAAGAAATGGATTTTGAGGGTAGATTCATGTTTAGGGAGGTTGAGAGGTTTGATCTGGAGCTTTACAGCTTTTAAAATGACCAGGAGAGTGAGTTTGAGATTTCTCAGGGAGGGTGTCACCGGAGAAGACGACCGGAGCTCTTCTCCGGTGACCTGAAAGTGATTAAGTGTCTTAATTAGGTTTAGGGTTCAGTTTGAATATAGGTCGTAGATCCAGTTGATTGGCATTGACCCGCGCGCAATCAAATGGTCCAGATTCATCACTTAAGCCCTAATCCACGTCATTAGTCTAATTAATTAAGTTTTTAAATTAATCTGGTCAGTTTGAATGACAGCCGTTGGATGATGCGCCAGTCAATTCCCTCCTTTTCCATTTGAATGTCAGCCTTCAGATTTGCATACTTTCCATTATTTTCATTTTTAATTCATTTTCTTTTCATTTTATTTATACGAATTATTAAAAATAGCAAAAATCATTAAAAAATTATGAAAATTTTTGTCAAAGTTTCCATTAATTTTTAAGACCCAAAAATATTTTTATTTTTATTTTTTGTACTGAAAATTATTTTTAAATCATTTAAATGTTTATTTTTAATTAATTAATGGAAATTAATTAATTAAAAATACATTTAGGTATTTAAAAATCACAAAAAAAAATTCACATTGCATTTAGAAACATTTAGAAACATTGTCCAACTCTCAAACCAAATTTCTTTTTTGTTCTTGATGCCTTTTGATCATTTTCATTGGATTTAATTTCATTTTTAGGTAATATTTTGGTTCAATCTTCAAAAATTCCTTTCTGCCTAACCTTTGAGAGTTGAATGATGATTCTTCTTGCATTGCACTCCTCATAGTATGTAGTTTATAGGATAAAATTGGTTTGAATTGATCTTGCATTTTCAATTTGTTTGGCATTTTTCTTGGTGAAGTACCCCAAAACCCTAACAATCTTAGGAAATTCATAACTTTCACTACGTTACGATTTGGATCCTCTCCTTTGGGCATTGAGTTTGTATAGGTTTAGGGTATCTTTGATTGCATTTTCAAATTTTTATCATGTCATTTGCTTCTGGTTTTGGATTTTTGCTTTGCATGATGTATGTAACCCTAATTTGTGCCTTCCTTTGCATTCATCTCTCATTTGCTTGCATCCAATGACTTACCATGACATTTTGTGCATCCACATGATTCATAATACATCTTAAGACATATTAGATTCATGTTGGATCATTGCATCTTTCATTTTCCATGTTATATGTCCATTCCATTTCATAACTTTTCATGTACACTCATGGTTCAATGCATGCTTCATTTGCATCCTTATGCTTGCTTGATCACTCTCATGCCTTGCCTCATGTTTATATCATTTCCTAGCATCATTAACATCATGTAAATGCTTCTGACTTTGGTGTGCATCATTGCATTTCATCTCATTTTCATCTCATCTCACTTCTTGTTACTAATTTTTCAGGTGGTAAGTCATTGAGAAGTGAATTTGCCCTCACTTCTCATAATCTCTTCTCATCTCACTTATGCATCATTTCTGCATTTTACTTGTGTATTAGAGTGAGCTTGCTCATTCATGTCCATCTCTTACTTTCTTTCTTCAAGCAACTTGTCTTCTTAAGTGAAGCAAGTTGTTTTGCTTCTCTTTGCTTATTGCTCCTTTCATCTGCTTCTTGGTGGTTTCTCTGAAGATCTTCTTGCAAACCTCATTAACCCTAGGAACAACCAAGCAAGACAATAATTAGGGTTTGATTAGTCCCCCATTTAGTTTTACCTTTGTGTCATCTTTGAGTCTTCTCCCCTCATCTCATAATCAGGGACTAAACCCTAAAGGCTAAGGCTTTGTGATTAAGCTTATGCCTGCATCCTTCTATTAGGATGGAGTGTATAACTTTAATCCTAAGTGTTAAACCCTTAATGTGTTTAAATCCTTTAATCAATTCACCTAATAATCATCAAGACATCAAGCTTGTAACTTGGGCCTTGCATTAGGGTTCTAATTCTTCCTTAACTGGTTAAGAAGGACTAACCCTAGTGTTAATGGACAAGTCCCCCTCAAGTTGTCTTACAAACCATAAAAACAGCTTCTTCATCTTATCATTAACTAAAATCCATCTAATAAAGGCTTTGTTTTGTCATGAGGTTAATCCCTAATCATGGATTAAGTTGAGGAGTCTTTCTCAGCTTAAATGTTCTCATCTATTATCCTTCTATTAGGATGGTGTAATGAGTCCATTAAATCCTTGATTATGGCTTAATCTTATTACTTAACACTAAACAAAAACGACAAAAAAAATGTAAATAACCACAAATAGGTTAATGATCTTAATCCCACATCATGGTGATTAAGTGTGAGATGCTGACTTCACACTTAAGGTATTCTCATTACCCCTAATCAGAGGGAGGATGTGATGAGTTTACTAACCCTTTGGTTTAGGCTTAAGCTCATTTTATTATGACAAACTTCCAAAAGCAATAAAAGACTGAAAACACAAAAACAAACAATAATCGTCTCCTCCGGGATTCTTTTCTCATCTCATTCACTCACAAGCGTGAACTTGCTTCTTCCGTCTAATGCAAGACAGTTTGCACCTGAGCCAGACAGGTCATACACTTGAGCATAGACAAGCAAGCAGTTCACAGTCAATTTACCTTTCAGTCTCTTTGGGTCGAACTACGGTGTTCTGACTTCCTCATTGCACGAGAGGATACGTAGGCATAACTTAACAGTTATCGAACAAAAGTCTCTGTATATTCCCCCTCTTTCAGCATCATTCTTTAAGCCTCATAGTCTTGAGCATTTCATTCCTGTTCTTGCACTGACATTTCACATATTTCACTTCACTTTCTTTTTACACTAACACTTGAATTCTTTCCAGCTTTGATACACAGATTGCACTGACACTACCCCTTTAAAACACAAATCTTTCAAGCGTGGATCCCGTCGAGTACGACGGACAATCTGGGTGCTAATACCTTCCCAGTTTGTAACCAACCCCCTTTCTCAGTCTTTCTGGTTCGCGACCGTCTTATCCACATCTTTCTAGGTCTATGCAGCATTACCTTTCCTCCGGGATAAAAATGCCTAGCTGGCGACTCTTTTCTTCTGAGTTCACCCTTGTGTGTTCTCTCCTCTTTCGCCGACCGTTCGCGACTGTACCCCATTTGACCTAAGCCTCATTTGGTGGGAGCGACAAACGGAATTCGGTTGAGGATACCTCGGGACACTTGTGCGTTTTCTTTGTTTAATAGGTTGCAGGTACTCAAGACAGATAATCTCACAGCATGGGGTATATCAAGCCTTGTATCCCCAGCCAAGTCAGCAATCACCTCATCAACAGCTTTACTTGATAGGAGTTTTCTCCCACGAAGCGGTTATCCCCTCAGAGGATCCTTCAAGAAACTCATTAAATCCCCAGTGTGTCGCTTGGACGAAAGAGTTACAACATATTACTTCCCAAAAGTTCTCTTCTCCCCAAGCAGAATCTCCTAAGCAATGCTTAAGCTGCTGTTCCCCATCAGAATTGACAGAATTTTCTCATCCTCAGCAGAGTCGGCAGAATCACTTTCCCACAGAGTTGTCGGTTTCTCCCTAGTGGAGTTTCCATGGCTTTCTCTTCCCCAGCGGAGTTTCCGAAACCTCCTCATCGCCAGCATTAGTCTCTTCAACGAAAGCTTCCCTAGCCGGGATCCCCACAGATTTCTTCCCCCAGAATGCCACAGAATTCCTTAGGGATATCGTTGAGTGATCCTCTTTCCCCACTGATCGACCAATGATCTCTTTCCCCAGTGGAGTTCTCCCTCCAGACGGATTGCCCAAAGATCTTTCTCCCCGCAGGATCCGGATCTTGGATCGGTTCTCTCATTTTACATAATCATAGCATCCGCATCATATTCACCAAACAAAGTATAGCATTCCGTCTAATACGGAGAATTACGACAAAAATCAAACATTTGCATGATCATGATCCAGGTTCGAGCCAATCACTTGCAAACATCAGAATCACTTCACCAGCAATATACAAAACTTATCCCTGCAGACAAAGCCATAATACTTTTTTCACCCTCAATGCAGATACTTGTTCATACTTGTACATATTCTTTTTGACAACTCACCCATGTCATACTTCCCCAGCAAATCAAACACTTGTCTGCGTCCCTTGCTCAATCTTTTTACACACGTCCGTGTCTAGCACATATATCCTTCAACAGGTCAAAATACTTGTACATACTTATACACAATCCTCTGATACTCGTCTGTATCTTGTATATATCACCTCCCCGGTAGATCAACACTTGTCCGAGTTCCTTGCTTAACCGATTGATACTCGTCTATATCATCATCCTTAAACACGTGTCAGTGTTTGTCGCTCCCGGGATTTTCATCCTAGTACAAACGCGAAAGTGGCGCGGAAAAGGTAGAGTCACCAGCCAGACATTTTTATCCCGAATGAATGGGAAAGGTAATGTATCACAAACCTAAGGAAGAAGGAAAGGACAAGGTCCTACGAACCAAAGATTTGGGTTCGGGAGTCGGTTATGACCTGGGAAGGTATAAGCACCCCTGACCGTCCGCCATACTCGACAGGATCCACGCTTGCTTTTTTGTTTCAAAGGGTGAGAAATAAAGTGCTGCTGAACAAAACTGCTAACTGGAGTGGAAATGAAATGAGAAAGGAACTGAAAAGAACAAAAAGAAAGAATGGGAAAAATGTAGGGAAAATAAAGAATGTGCTCGAACGGGCCCTACCCCGCTGCCTACGTACCACATCGGGAAAATGAGGATCAGAGTCGACGTAGTTCGCCTAACTAAGGCGGCAACTATTGTTTGTGTTTTTTTATGGCTTGAACTGCGTATGTCTATGCTCAGGTGTTGCAGGCTCGTCTGGTACGAGTGCGTTTACCATCTTGCATGCGAGACAAGTCGTCGCAAGTTCGCGTTGAGAGTGAGTGAGATGAGAAGAGAAGCTCCCGTAGGAAAGTCGCTTATTGTTTGTTTTTTCCTTTTAAGAGTTTTGCATGAATTTGGCACAAGGAAATGAATTCAAACTCTTTTCCATGGAATGTGTACTTGCCACTACATTCCAAGATGGAATAATAGAACAAGCACACCAAGCAAGGAGAATTTATCCAAGACTTGTTTCTTAGGATTAGGGTTTAAGTTCACTAGCTTGTTGAACTTTATTAACTGTTTTTGTTGCTTTTATGAAGAAGTATATTTTATGTTTTCTTTGTGAAACAACCCCTTTATAAGACTTGTACATCATGCTAGACAAGCTTACACCATTCCAAGATGGAATGAATGTAAGTGCCCCATGGAATAAGGCTATACACAAGGGATCCTTTCATGCATTTATTAAGTCTTTTTGGATTTTTTTTGAAGATGAGAAAGAAGACTCAAATGGAGAAAAGGACAAAACACTAAGGGAAAGAGAAAAGACACAACCCTAAGTTATTTATTAAAATGGTGGTCCTAATGGTGAGTGAGGTTTTTCTAATCCTAAAGAGAAAAAGGAAAAGAGAAAATAAAAAGGATGCAACTTACTTCCTAAGGAAGATAAGTTGGTCCTAACAAAGGGGAACCCTACCAACAACAAACATGGAAGGAAAAGGAATGAATTAAATGCATAAAGAATAAAAGGATAAGGTGTAAGGAAATATACCTTTCCCTCCCTACAAAACAAAGATTAGTGTGCATTTTTATTTAAAATAATAAAGAAAACATACACTAATTAAACCCTAATGACTGTAGCACCTACTACAACACCTAATACACAAACATCTATGAAAACAATGCAAAACACAATGTCATTTTCTACAGCCAGCATGCAGCATGAAAAGGTAGGTGTAAAAGGTCAAATACAGCATGCAAACAAAACAAACAGCATGTATTTTACAACACCTATATGCAAAGTTAGCTATGAAATGCAAAATACAGATTTGGTTAATTTCATTTTTTAATGCACAAACTCAATAAAACATGTACTAAATTCATCATGAACATGCATTTGAGCATAGGTCAACATACATAAATGAAAGGACATGAACATTTTTTAGGATTATGCAAGAATGCAACACATGGTTGATTATGCAACAAGTATGCAAAATGTGGCACACGAATATGGCATATGAACATGATGATCATTGATTATGAACATGAAATATGATAGCTCAACAAGAATGCTAAATTCAATGCAAAATTCAGAATTGAATTGATGTGAATTCTATGATCAAGCATGCAACCAAATACAACCAAATGCACATACATACATGATTATGCAAAATGCAACATATCTTGATACAATGAAATGCCAAATGACTTAATGCAATGTGAAAGATGTAAAAATAGAATGCAACATGATTATTCATATTCCAAATGATGCATAAACATGGAAACAAAATGAAAGAAACCATGCTATACGCAAAGGAATACAAAAATGCATAATACGTAACATGAACGGGAACACATCGAAACGACTCGAAATGGAGGAATGAGATGTCGAAACTAACCTAGACAATTCCCTAAAATCAATACCTAAACATGTATGAATATTAGAGGCACTATAAATTATGACTAAGCTATCAAATAAGCAAAAGTTCCAAAAATTAACAGCGTTAACCGGTTAACCAAATGGTTAACCGGTTAACGGACCTAAAACTGCACTGTTTTGTGGCCAAAACACACGCGTTAACCGGTTAACACTGATCCAGAATGTGAAAAAAGTTAAGAAATAAGTGCTTTTAGCCACAAACTCACTTCTAATGATCTCCAACATACCTGAGAACATGCTAACACTAATTTCTACTTAATTGGGGCTTATTTACACATGCTAAAACCTATGACTATCTACACCTTAACTTCTAATCCGTTAAAAATCACAAATCGCAAGCAACACATAACAAAAACGAAATCGATCGCAAGCAAAACCAAAAAGCAATTAAAGAACTCCGAAATGGCAAGATGAAGAGAATAACTTAAAGGAAAAGTGATTTAGATCACCAACCTACGAAGCGGAGAAGTGTTTTGGTGGATGTTGCAAGAATCAGAGATTGATTGAAGAGAAAACCAAGAAAACCGCGAAACCGCAAAATAAATGCGTTCTTGATTCTTGAACCTTCGTGCACTTCCGATAAGACGAAATCCTCACAAAAATCAATAGCTTCTTCTTCCATAATCCACAAAATCAATGGAGGTTGGAGGCTAAGCTTCAAGATCTTCATGTTTCACTGTGAAACTTGAAGAGCTTCTTCAAAAAGCTTTGTTAAAAAGGGAAAATGGAGGAAAAATGAGAGTGAAAAAAAGTGATTGTGAGAGAATGAAAAATTAGGAAACTTGGGAACTTTTTGGTTTGGATGAAAATGGATTAAATATGGTTTAGGTTTGGGGCCCAAAAATTAGGCTTGGGATCCAAAATTATGGTTTGGTAAAGAGAGTAGGATTAGGAATGGAGCTAGGTTAGTAGTTAGTTAGGGTTAGGGTTGGAGAAGGAATATTCCTTGGAATATTTCTTGGAACACTCTAGAAGATGGTAGAACATGGTAGAAGTTTCCAAGGGAAATGGAGTGGAATTGGAATGGAAAAACAAGAGGGAAAGAATGAAAGGAAGTGTGGAAAGAAAGTGGAAGGAAATGTGGAGGGAAATGGTGAAATTAACCACTTTTCAAATGATTTTTCTTTTCTCTTGATTTTTTTTATGATTCCTCCATCATTTCTTGACCAAATTTGAGCCATAGGATCATTGTACCCTAATTTCATGATCTCGATCTTAAAAGTCAGGAGTCGACCCTTTTTACCTAGCTCAGTTGCCTTTTCCCCGATTCCTCGATTTTCAGTCATCTGGCCAATTGAACCTCTTCCGAAATGATTTTGTGGACGAGATTTGAACCCTAGAAATTTGAAATTATATATAATACATAGGAATCCTCTTTGAATCATAACTTCATGTAGAAGCCCAGTAGACACTCCTTGTACTTCTGGGGATTTCCCCTGTATTGAAGGGAAACCTCTACTTGGGGAGGGAAAACATCTCTTGCCATTAATGCTGGAGAAGAACTCCAACTTCACTTCTACTGGGGATGACTGCAGACACCCTGGAGAACACTTGTTCTTGTTCAAGCGGAAATAAATGTTCCTCCTAGGAATCTGCTTTTAGCTTTGTTAGCAACACATGTACCTGTACCTACATAAACATAATCGATAGTGCCTGCAACATGGAGAGTTAGTTTGGGACCTGTATGCCCCAGGCTCGTAGCATGAATCATTATCTGGGAATCTTGACACCCTTTCAGAGTTGTATTAAATGTTTTTGTCCTCCTGCATGAGTTAGAAAGCATTCAAATGTTCATAACACAATATAAATCACAATTTACTGGACGTTTTCGCAATCAATCAATGTTAGATGAAAAACAAAAACGAGAAGCAGATAGTTACGAGTTGACTGACATTGAATTTTTATTTATTCGAAAAAATGGCCATGAATAGGCAATACAAAGGAAGCAATTCCCTGGAAAGAGGAAATAGCCAAAAAGGAAAACAAACTATCTTATTGGCAATGTAAGAAGTGGATCTCATCAAGTGTCAACCCGATTATGACTCGTATATCTTCAAGACTATCTGCTCGCTCTGCCCCTTGAGAAAGGTAATGGAACTGATCTTCAACCCTTAGAATAACCTCAGCTGCAAATAGGTTACGGATTTCGCAGATCGCAGTCATTCATGTTAATCCCTCTTTTGCGTGGATCGCCCTTTCAGTTTTCAATCCACCGGGATACCCTTTTTTGCCTGAGCTGTCCGATGTGGCTTTTCAACTCAGCGGGTGTACATTTGTTTTCAAGATTTCCCTAATTTTTGCCCGAGCCTTTTATTCTGTTTTTGGCTCGCCGGGATGCCCATATTTGCCTGGATCTTTATTCTGTTTTTATCAAGCGGGTCCTTTTTACACGAAGTATTTTCTTACTGCGTCTGCATTGACATGGGATTGGAAGTCTTCTCCGTCCATGGTTGTCAGCATCAAGGCTCCACCTGAGAAAACCTTTTTAACCACGAATGGTCTTTCATAGTTAGGTGTCCATTTGCCCATGTGATCATTAAGAGGAGAAAGAATCCTTTTCAGCACCAAGTCACCTGGTATGTACCTTTGTGGTCGTACATTTTTGTCAAAAGCCTGTTTCATCCGCCGCTGATACAACTGCCTATGACATACAGCTGCTAGGCGCTTTTCTTCAATGAGGCTCAATTGATTATACGTGGACCGGAGCCACTCAGCTTCATCTAGCTTAATGTCCATCATTAACCTCAACGAGGGGATTTCCACTTCAATTGGTAGGACTGCCTCCACACTATACACCAGTGAGAACGGGGTTGCCCCTGTTGAAGTACGCACTGACGTTCTGTACCCATGCAACGCAAATGGTAGCATCTCATGCCAGTCTTTGTATGTTATAACCATCTTCTGCACGATTTTCTTGATGTTCTTGTTGGCCGCCTCGACGACGCCATTCATCTTCGGGCGATATGGAGAAGAGTTGTGATGTTCTATTTTGAAATCCCGACATAAGTCAACCATCATCTTGTTGTTAAGATTAGAACCATTATTTGTAATGATTCTTTCAGGAATTCCATACTGGAAAATGATATTTCTTTTAATAAACCGGGCTACCACTTGTTTAGTAACATTGGCATAAGATGCCGCTTCGACCCACTTCGTGAAGTAGTCTATAGCAACCAGGATGAAGCGATGACCATTAGAAGCTGTCGGCTCGATCTTGCCAATCATATCAATGCCCCACATGGCGAACGACCATGGTGAAGACATGACACTCAATGGATTCAGAGGCATATGAACCTTATCGGCATAAATCTGACACTTGTGACATTTACGGGAGTACTTACAGCAATCGAATTCCATGGTGATCCAATAATATCCTGATCTCAACAATTTCTTGGCCATAGCATGTCCTCCAGCATGGGTACCAAAGGAACCTTCATGAACCTCTTGCATCAACAGGTCTGCTTCGTGTCTATCCACGCATTTGAGCAGAACCATGTCGAAGTTTCGCTTGTATAGCACACCATCTTGATTTAAGAACAAACCACCTGCTAGTCTTCTAAGGGTCTTCTTGTCCTTACTGGATGCCCCAGCCGGGTATTCTTAAGCCTTCAATAAATGCTTGATATCATGATACCAAGGTTTGTTATCTTCACAACTATCAACTGCAAAGACATAAGCAGGTCTTTCAAGACAGAAGACCATAATTCGAGGCACGAAATTCTCTTGACAAACTTTAATCATAGACGAAAAAGTTGTTAAAGCATCGGCGAACTGGTTTTCATCTCAAGGAATATAATTCAACTTGACTTTGGTGAAGAAAGTTAACAGCCTCCTAACATAATCTCTGTAAGGAACCAAGTGAGGTTGATGAACTAACCATTTTCCATTGACTTGGTTCACCACCAAAACAGAATCTCCGAAGATCTCGAGGTTCTTGACTCGCAAGTTGATTGCCTCTTCAATCCCCATGATGCAAGCTTCATACTCTGCCTCATTGTTAGCGCATTCGAAAGTCAACCGAGCGGCTAAAGGTGTATGGACCCCTTCTGGTGAGATGATAACAACACCTACTCCACTTCCATTCATGTTTACAGCTCTGTAAAACATCAACTTCCATTTGGATTCAGGGTCTGGCCCCTCCTCCGGAAGTGGTTCTTCACAGTCTTTCAACTTGAGGAACATGATATCCTCATCCAGAAACTCGAATTTCATGGGTTGATAATCATCGATTGGCTGTTGAGCCAAGTATTATGACAATACACTTCCTTTGATTGCCTTTTGTGAAGTGTAATGTATATCATACTCTGTTAGTATCATCTGCCATCGGGCTACCCTTCTTGTCAGAGCCGGTTTCTCGAAAATGTATTTCACAGGATCCATCTTGGAAATTAAGAGAGTGGTGTGAGTCAACATGTACTGTCTTAGTCGGTGAGCAGCCCATGCCAAAGCGCATCAAGTTTTCTCTAGTAGTGAGTAGCGTGTCTCACAATTGGTAAACTTTTTGCTAAGGTAATAAATGGCGTGCTCTTTTCGAACAGACTCGTCCTGCTGACCCAGTACACATCCCATCAATCCTTCAAGCATGGTGAGATACATGATCAAAGGTCTCCCTGGTACCGGAGGCATGAGAATTGGAGGTTCTAGCAGGTATTCTTTGATTCGGTCAAAAGCTTGCTGGAAGTCTTCATTCCATTTAAAGGCCTGATTCTGCCTCAGAAGCTTAAAGATAGGCTCACACGTGGCCGTTAGGTGAGAGATAGACCGTGCAATGTAATTTAGTCTCCCTAAAAAACCACACACTTTCTTTTCAGTCTTTGGCTCAGGCATCTCTTTGATGGCTTTTACTTTGGCTGGATCAACCTCAATTCCCCGCTCACTAACAATGAAATCGAGTAACTTGCCGGAACGGACCCTGAAGGTGCACTTGTTCGGATTCAACCTCAATCTGAACTTCCAGAGTCTGTCAAAAAACTTTGCTATATTAACCAAGTGCTCTTCTTCTGTTTGGGACTTTGCTATCATATCATCAACATAAACCTCAATTTCATGATGAATCATGTCGTGAAATAGCGTCACCATCGCCCGTTGATAAGTGGCCCCAGCATTCTTCAGGCCAAACAGCATGACCTTGTAACAGAAAGTGCCCCAAGGCGTGATGAAGGTTTTCTTTTCCATATCATCGGGAGACATCTTAATCTGGTTATAACCGGAAAACCCGTCCATGAAAGAGAACACAAAAAACTGAGCAGTATTATTGACGAACATATCTATGTGAGGCAGGGGGAAGTCGTCCTTGGGGCTGGCCCTATTTAAATCCCTGTAGTCTACACACATCCTGACCTTACCGTCTTTCTTAGGGACCGGCACAATGTTGGCAACCCATAGAGGGTAACTGGTCACGGCCAAGAAACCAGCATCAAATTTCTTTTGTACTTCCTCGTTTATTTTGATTGCCATATCAGGGCGTGTGCGCCTCAACTTCCGTTTCACTGGAGGGCAATCCTCTTTCAGGGGCAGCTTGTGTACCACAATGTCAGTGTCTAAACCAGGCATATCTTGGTAGGGCCATGCAAAGACATCAACATACTCTCGAAGCATAGCAATTAGGCGAGTCTTGATAGATTTTTCCAATGCGGCCCCGATCTTGACTTCCTTCTTGTCTTCTTTGGTACCCAGGTTTATCACTTCGACAGCCTCTTCATGCGGCTGAATCATCTTCTCCTCTTGTTTAAGCAATCTGGCCAATTCTTCAGGTAGTTCACAATCCTCTTCACCCTCCTCATCGGCTTGATAAATTGGATTGTCAAAGTCATACTCAGCCATAATAGGGTCATCATAGATAAGATCCAGTGACGAGGACCTTCATGAATGGTGATTCATGCAAGGCTTTAGCAAAAACTTGAGAAAAGGAGAAACATTGCAATTTTAAAACTTTTCTTTCTTTTTGAAAAACAAAAGCAAAAAATGAAAGACAAAGAATAACATGGATGGATGCGAAACGTCAGCTTTATTTATGATTATGAATTGTGTTAGGAACAAAAGAACCCTTACAGAAAGCTACTATGCCCCGGGAAAGACATAGTACTTGAGTACAAAAACAAAAATTATTACTCTTCGAAAGAGGTGACTGAGATAAGCCTTTCTGATGTCCAATTGCTAAGTTGAGTCCCTGGAACAGCAGGCCTGATCCACTCATCTAAGTCACAGTCACTATCAACTGCGTCATCCTGCACGGCACCGATGTTTCCATAATCCACCACTCCCGCACTCGTGAAAGTAATCGGGCTTTGACGACCTCTAGCACTCGGTTCAGACGATGACTGCCCAGGATGGTAACCAATTCCGAACATATCTTTCTTTTCTGGCACTTCTACTGGACTTCCCCAGCCTTCTCACATCCCCGACTCTACCAACTCAAGAGCTTTCTTATAAGAGGCCACGGAAACCCCATTCTATGGTTCTCCAGGAGAAGCTGCCACTGCAGACGCTTGTTCAATTTTCAGGGGCTTAAAAGCCTGACATGGAGTCTCGACTATTTCGCCATCCATCTCCACATACTTGAATAAAGCCAGATGACTAACAAAAATGTCTTCTTCCCCAGTGATAGTTACAATTTGACCCTCCCAGACGAACTTTAGCTTTTGATGAAGTGTGGACGATACTACTCTTGCCGAATGTATCCAAGGTCTTCCGAGCAAAAAATTGTATGCAGGCTGTATATCCATTACGTAGAACGTGGTATTGAAGACTTCCGGAGCTACTTAAATTGGTAAATCCACCTCCACGAACACTAATCTCCTCGACCCATCAAATGCTCTAACTACCATGTCGCTAGGCTTTAGAACTACTCCATCGTAATCCAACTTCATCAATGCTTTCTTAGGAAGAACATTCAATGACGATCCGGTATCTACCAACACGTGAGAGAGTACTACACCTTTACATTCTAAAGAGATATGCAGTGCCCGATTATGAGCACACCCTTCGGATGTTAGATCCATGTCTATAAAGCCCAATCTGTGACTGGCATTGACACTAGATACCACCACCTCTAACTGATTTAATGAAATATCCTGAGGCACATACGCCTTGTTAAGAATACTCAAGAGAGCTTTCCTGTGGGAGTCAGAACACATTATCAACGACAAGATGGAAATCTTCGACGGAGTCTGCTGCAGATGGTCCACAATCTTGTAATCACTCTTTTTGATAATCCTCAGGAATTCTTCAGCTTCTTTATCAAAGGTGATGTCTGGATCAGTCACTGGTGCGGGCTCGTTAACAACCACTGACTGCTTCCCTCTTGCTTTAGCATGGGCTTCTGCGGTGTCTCTAGGTGGTATCACACTATTTCTTAGTGTTTCCGGCGCAAATAACCTTCCACTTCTAGTAAAGCCCCCTACTCCAACGTTTTCTACTTGAGCTGGGGTCGTACTAGACGTGGCCAACTCTTTCTTCTGGCCGTTACAGTATACTTTGCCACCATAATTCCAGGGAATGGCTCTATCGCTCTGATACATTACTGGTCCTGTAGTGGTGATAGTTATCGGTGCCGCTCTAGCCCGTGAGGGAACTTGAGATGGATCGTAGAAGATGGTTACTGTAGAGACTTCGCTTTCTTTTACAACCTTGTCAAACTGCAACACTCCTTCGTTAATCATGCTTTGGATTCCTGCTTTCAACTGCTCACATCCATTTGTAGCTTTAGCACATCCTGGACAATCAAATCCACACCCAGGAAAAACACCCTTTTGTGACAAGCAAACTTTAACAACACTCAATGGAGTCTGCAGGTCATTGACGTCACACACCAAGTTTAGTTTCTCCCCTTCATCAACTGCCCCAACCGTACCTCTGTGAGGAGGCATGGGTTCTGAATTACATTAGGAGTAGGAGCAAAGTTGATTGCTTTGGAATCTACTAGGTATTGGACTACATACTTCAAAGCTCTGCAGTTTTGCGTGGTATGTCTGGGGGCTCCAGGATGAAATTCACATCTAGCGTTTGTATTGTAACCCTCAGGGAGTTGCCCCGGCTTCGGGGGTTGCAAAGTTCTGAGCTGAACCAACTTGAGTTGGAGGAGATTCTTCAAAATTTGTGAATAGGACATCGATGGAGTTTCGAAATGTCTTTCTATGGTCTTCTGGGGGTAATATGGACGAGGAGCTCTTTGTTGATACCCTTGTTGGAGTTGTTGATGTGGTTGTTGGACTTGTTGTTGAATAGGTTGAGCTGAGATAGTGACAGGGGCCACTTGCTGATAGAAACCTTTGTTACTTCCTCCCCTCTACGCGTACACTACCCCGGTATCTCCTTCTCTCCTCTTCACGAAGGGCTTCTTGACACCAGAATTTGAAGCGCCCCCATTTTGAATCTTCCCTTGCTTGATCTAACTTTCTATCCTTTCTCCTATCAAGATGATATCTGAGAATCCGCTTGAGGAACATCCAGCTAGCCTTTCCATGAAATGCCCAGGGAGGGTATCCAGGAACATGTCTACCATTTCTCTCTCTAGCAAAGGTGGTTGCACTCTAGCGGCCACTTGCGCATAATCTTTGAAGTTCTCAGAGTTCTTCTGAGTCAGACTTTGAAGTTGAGTGCGATTGGGCGCCATGTCGATATTATATTGATACTGCTTGAGGAATGCTTCTCCCAATTCCTTCCAGCTTCTCACGGAGCTCCTCTCTAGCTTCATATACCATTCCAAGGATCCTCCAGAGAGACTATCCTGGAAGTAGTACATCCAGAGCTTTTCATCCCTAGTATGGGCAGCAATTTTCCGGTAGAATGCCTGCAAGTGAGTTTTAGGACAGGAGCTACCGTTATACTTGTCAAAAGTAGGTGGCCTAAATTTGTGAGGAATAACCACCTCGGGGACTAGGCCTATGTCAGACACGTCTATCCCCAAAGTGTCTCTGCACTCTAGGGCTTTGACTTTCTCAGCAAGCATCAAGAAGTCTTGAAGATTTCCTTCTCCATCGAACCCCATGTCGTTGTTAAAAGGAGAGAACTGATCCTCCTGCCTGTCTTGTACCGGAATGAAAGTTGTTGTGACCTGCTCTGGAACTTGAGGTCCACCTGGGCCATTGTTGGTGTTACAGGAGGATTAGTCTGAGGAGGGTTGAGCCCTTGAATTGCATTCGTTAACTCTTCCTGCCCCTGAGCCATCCCTTGCATCATGACAATGAACTCTCCCATTCTGGTGCGAAACTCATTAAGCTCAGTTTGCATAGAGTCCATGACTGTCCTCTGGTTGTTGCGAGTTGCGTAGCGATGCGGGATATTTTGCCGAAGATGTCGGGCCTTGGCAGCTCTCGCAATCTTTGTCTAAAACACAGATAAGTTAAGCAACCTGTAGAAAACCTGCAAAACAAAGAAAAAATGCAAATGATGCTTATGCAATGCAATGTGTTCCTTTTATTCCTAAGACTTCATTTACTTTCCCATTCTGGTGTTGAGAAAATATCCCTTGCAAGAAAATCCTGTGTGACATTCAAATTTGAAGTGGTGTCATTTATTTTATATCCGTGCAACAAATATAACCAGAGACTTCGAGTAAACCGGAAGACAATTGGAATAACAAAGATCCTTACAAGGTACAAATTCAGTATGCCAAGAAAGAAAAAGTACATCAAGAAAGAGGGGATTCCCACAACAAGCCTGTGGGTAATCCAAGTCATATGAATACAAGACTAAAGCTTAGGAAAAACTACATCCTGTAATCTCCAACTAAGGCGCTTGACACCTTGCAACAACTGAGCTACATCTGGATGTGTAGGTTCCTGTATGAGCTTCTGAATTAGGATATCCCTAAGGTCAAAGGAGGCATGCAACTCCTAAATTTGTTGTAGGAACACCTTTTCACTTTCTTGGCTTGTAATAGGATCAACCTTGGCTCTCTTCACATCCGCTTTCACTTTCAATTCTTCTATTTCTCTTTGAGCTTCCTTTACTGCTTGTTGGCTTTCTACTAGACTTTGGAGACGACTCTTATCTTGATGATAAGCCTTCTGAAGGAGCTCTTTCTGTCCATCCAAAGAATCTTGAAGACTCTTGATTTCCAGCTTATGCTTAACTTCCAGCTCTTTCTGCCTTTTCAAATTGTCTTCCCATTTTTCTTGCCATAAGGTGACAACTTCATTGGATTTATTCAAATCCTTCCTCTCCTTCTGGTGCTAGGCCACCTTGTGAGTTTCAGCTAATCCCCTTTTCTTGAAGTAAAGCTCTCTCTCTCTTGAAAATCTTGCTTCTTGAGCCTAACCATCTCTTCAACTTTGCGAGCTCTTTCCTCTAACTTTTGATTCTGCATCTTCAGTTTTTGGCATGAATTGTAAGCTTCTTGATTCTCTAACTTGAGCTGTTGAACCAAGGCTTCCAACTTTTCATAATCTTGAAGAGGCACTAAAGTTGTGGGTGCTACCTCCTTAGGGTATAGAGGTGTTTCTCTAGAAAATGGGAGCAATAGGGTCTTCACACGATCCTCCAACCAGCTGGCAAAAGGATCATAAGTGTTGGGATCCACTCTCCCAAGGTCTTTCTTTCCTTTCATTACTCTAACTTCCCAAGCTTGGGATGCTAGTATGGTCATCTTGAAATTTCCTTATGCTGGAAAGTATAAAGACTCATTTGTATGCTAGAAATCTCCTCTAATGTAGGTGCCAAGATATAATCAGGGAAAACAAAGACCCTCAGCTGTGGATCGTAGAACTGCAACAAAGAATGCAAGATGTCCCTCTGGTCAACTGTGGGCTTGCTCACATAATCCAGGACCTTGCCAAACTCTTTCTTGAAATCATCAAGGACCTTGTCACCCATCAAGCTAATCCATCCCTGAATACTCTCTGTCTCCGGTTGTGGGAATGTATAGTGGACATTTCTCTTCCTTGGAGTCTCCATGTTGAAGCAGCAAAATGACCAGAAATGGGAGGTAATGAACCCTGAGAATAAAAAGAACACAAATGATTAATGATGTCATGATGTTATGCAAGGCGATGCATGTGATCTGTGATATGTCTGTGTAGTGAATCGAGTGATCAAGTATCTTTGCAAGGCCACAACATCATCACAAGTATCTCTGATCAGGATTTCATGATTTCAAAATCCATAATTAACAGAACAAGATCATATCACTGAAGTGTACTGGCATACATGGGTAATATGAAGTTTAGAGTTCCTGCAAACCTGTAAATCCCTCCCAATCTCACCACTTCTGAGAAATAGCTCATGACCAAATCAGGGAATCGATTTGGCATTATGTACTACTTAGGGAGGTCTCAGCTGAGTCCAAGGAAACAAGCATCCCTCATAAGTCCTCAGCTTCAAGCACTGAATCGAGAAACAATAGTACATTCATCCCGAAGGGTACAATACTATCGTCATACGAACAATTTGCCTTAACTGGATTCCTATGATAGAACCAGGCCATCCTATGCGAGTTCCTAGTGGGCCCTCGGATGCGAGTGGGTTTGCCAACAAATGTGGTATGCCACTGTCATCACTGGAGAGGGATGTTTCCACAAAGGTTCTTAATGATCGGTCCCCTGACTGCACATAACTATCAAGGTTGTGTATTGCTCCGTGAAGGTCGCAAGTCAAGGTGTGGAACTCACTACTACCAACATAGCAAGATGCCATGAAGACAAAGTGACTGTCCACTCTAAGTCCTAGGGTTCACTCAAGCCCCGGTTACGAGCTTATCTCACAGTAACCCCATCCCATAGAAAAAATGAAAACCAGCACAACCAGATAGTCTAGTATAATATGATGCATGGAAAATAAATACTGAAAGCAATAAATAAAGCTGTAAAGTAAACTGTAAACGAAAACAATAAATAAACACAACAGCACACACATATAAACACCCAAAGAAAGCAAAAATAAATAGGCGCTAGGATTGACTCTACAAGGGAAACCAAAGATTCTGGGTTCGTTCCCCAGCAGAGTCGCCAGCTGTCACTCCCGGGATTTTCATCCTAGTACAAACGTGAAAGTCGCACGGAAAAGGTAGAGTCACCAGCCAAACATTTTTATCCCGAATGAATGGGAAAGGTAATGTTGCACAAACCTAAGGAAGAAGGAAATGACAAGGTCATGCGAACCAAAGATCTGGGTTCGGGAGTCGGTTACGACCTGGGAAGGTATTAGCACCCCATACCGTCCACCGTACCTGACGGGATCCATGCTTGCTTGTTTGTTTCAAAGGGTGAGAAATAAAGTGTTGCTGAACAAAACTGCTAACTAGAGTGGAAATGAAATGAGAAAGGAACTGAAAAGAACAAAAAGAAAGAATAGGGAAAATGTAGGGAAAATAAAGAATATGCTCGAACGGGCCCTACCCCGCTGCCTACGTACCTCATCAGGAAAATGAGGATCAGAGTCGACGTAGTTCGCCTAACTAAGATGGGAACTATTGTTTGTGTTTTTTATGGCTTGAATTGTGTATGTCTATTCTCAGGTGTTGCAGGCTCGTCTGTACGAGTGCGTTTACCGTCTTGCATGCGAGACAAGTCGTCACAAGTTTGCGTTGAGAGTGAGTGAGATGAGAAGAGAAGTTCCCGCAGGAAAGTCGCTTATTGTTTGTTTTTTCCTTTTAAGAGTTTTGCATGAATTTGGCACAAGGAAGTGAATTTACACTCTTTTCCATGAAATGTGTACTTGCCACTACATTCCAAGATGGAATAATAGAAAAAGCACACCAAGCAAGGAGAATTTATCCAAGACTTGTTTCCTAGGATTAGGGTTTAAGTTCGCTAGCTTGTTAAACTTTATTAGGTGTTTTTGTTGCTTTTATGAAGAAGTATCTTTTATGTTTTCTTTGTGAAACAACCCCTTGATAAGACTTGTACATCATGCTAGACAAGCTTACACCATTCCAAGATGGAATGAATGTAAGTGGCCCATGGAATAAGGCTATACACAAGGGATCCTTTCATGCATTTATTAAGTATTTTTGGATTTTGTTTGAAGATGAGAAAGAAGACTCAAATGGAGAAAAGGACAAAACACTAAGGGAGACTAAGACACAACCCTAAGTTATTTATTAAAATGGTGGTCCTAATGGTGAGTGAGGTTTTTCTAATCCTAAAGAGCAAAAGGAAAAAAGAAAAGAAAAAGGATGCAACTTACTTCCTAAGGAAGATAAGTTGGTCCTAACAAAGGGGAACCCTACCAACAACAAATATGGAAGGAAAAGGAATGAATTAAATGCATAAATAAATGCATAAAAAATAAAAGGATAAGGTGTAAGGAAACATACCTTTCCCTTCCTACAAAACAAAGATTAGTGTGCTTTTTTATTTAAAATAATAAAGCAAACATACACTAATTAAATCCTAATGACTCTAGGACTCAATCTAAAATCTATCTTAATTCTAGAAGACTAAAAAATATGCTAAGGCAAAAATACAGCACCTACTACAGCCCTTAATACACAAACAGCTATGAAAACAATGCAAAACACAATGCCATTTTCTACAGCCATCATGCAGCATGAAAAGGTAGGTGTAAAAGGTCAAATACAACATGCAAACAAAACAAACAGCATATATTTTACAACACCTATATGCAAAGTTAGCTATGAAATGCAAAATACAGATTTGATTATTTTCATTTTTTAGTGCACAAACTCAATAAAACATGTACTAAATTCATCATGAACATGCATTTGAGCATAGGTCAACATACATAAATGAAAGAACATGAACATTTTTTAGGATTATGCAAGAATGCATCACATGGTTGATTATGAAACAAGTATGCAAAATGTGGCACATGAAAATGGCATATGAACATGATGATCATTGATTATGAACATGAAATATCATAGCTCAACAAGAATGCTAAACTCAATGCAAAATTCAGAATTGAATTGATGTGAATGCTATGATCAAGCATGCAACCAAATACAACCAAATGCACATACATACATGATTATGCAAAATGCAACATATCTTGATACAATGAAATGCCAAATGACTTAATGCAATGTGAAAGATGTAAAAAAAGAATGCAACATGATTATTCACATGCCAAATGATGCATAAACATGGCAACAAAATGCAAGAAACCAAGCTATACACAAAGGAATACAAAAACGCATAATACGCAACATGAACGGGAACGCGTCGAAACGACTCGAAATGGAGGAATAAGATGTCGAAACTAACCTAGAAAATTCCCTAAAATCAATACCTAAACATGTATGAATATTAGAGGCACTAGAAATCATGACTAAGCTATCAAATAAGAAAAATTTCCAAAAATTAACAGCGTTAACCGGTTAACCAAATGGTTAACCGGTTAACGGACCTAAAACTGCACTATTTTGTGGCCAAAACACACGCGTTAACAGGTTAACCAAATGGTTAACCGGTTAACACTGATCCAGAATGTGAAAAAAGTTAAGAAATAAGTGCTTTTGGCCACAAACTCACTTCTAATGATCTCCAACATACCTAAAAACATACTAACACTGATTTCTACTTAATTGGGGCTTATTTACACATGCTAAAACCTATTACTATCTACACCTTAACTTCTAATTCGTTAAAAATCACAAATTGCAAGCAACACATAACAAAAACGAAATCGATCGCAAGAAAAACAAAAAAGCAATTAAAGAACGCCGTAATGGCAAGATGAAGAGAATAATTTAAAGGAGAAGTGATTTAGATCACCATCCTACGAAGCAAAGAAGTGCTTCGGTGGATGTTGCAAGAATCGGAGCTTGATCGAAGAGAAAAGCAAGAAAACCGCGAAACCGCAAAATAAATGCGTTCTTGATGCTTGAACCTTCGTGCACTTCCGATAAGCCGAAATCCTCACAAAAATCAGTAGCTTCTTCTTCCACAATCCACAAAATCAATGGAGGTTGGAGGCTAAGCTTCAAGATCTTCAAGTTTCAATGTGAAACTTGAAGAGCTTCTTCAAAAAGCTTTGTTGAAAAGGGAAAATGGAGGAAAAGTGAGAGAGAGAAAAAGTGATTGTGAAAGAATGAAAAATTTGGAAACTTGGGAACTCTTTGGTTTGGATGAAAATGGATTAAATATGGTTTAGGTTTGGGGCCCAAAAATTTGGCTTGGAATCCAAAATTATGGTTTGGTAATGAGATTAGGATTAGGAATGGAGCTAGGTTAGTAGTTAGTTAGGGTTAGGGTTGGAGAAGGAATATTCCTTGGAATATTCCTTGGAACACTCTAGAAGATGGTAAAACATGGTAGAAGTTTCCAAGGGAAATGGAGTGGAATTAGAATGGAAAAACAAGAGGGAAAGAATGAAAGGAAGTGTGGAAAGAAAGTGGAAGGAAAAGTGGAGGGAAATGGTGAAATTAACCACTTTTCAAATGATTTTTCTTTTCTCTTGATTTTTTTTATTATTCCTCCATCATTTCTTGACCAAATTTGAGCCATAGGATCATTGTAACCCTAATTTCATGATCTCGATCTTAAAAGTCAGGAGTCGACCCTTTTTACCTAGCTCGGTTGCCTTTTCCCCGATTCCTCGATTTTCAGTCATCTGGCCAATTGAACCTCTTCCGAAATGATTTTGTGGACGAGATTTGAACCCTAGGCATTTCACATCATATATAATACAAAGGAATCCTCTTTGAATCATAACTTCATGTAGAAGCCCAGTAGAAGTGAAACCACAATTTGGCCCTTTTCATCAGGAAATGTTGCACTGCTTGCCTCCTTTGATCAAATCAAATCTTTCCTTGGCTTGTGGCTTCAAGTGAAGACTTGTGGGATATTGTGGACCCTTCGCACAAGGTTTAGAAGCTCTGTGGCCCTTTGATTGCCTTTGTAATGCCTTCAGTTACTCCATCCATCGATCACATACCCATGCCTCAGCCATGATGAATATGATGCAATGTTTTTTTGGTTATTTAATGAATCTATATATGCAAAATGTTGAGGAAATGAGAGGGAAAATTTTGAGGTATTACAGTGTTTGCTTCTATCGATACTCGTCCGTATCATGGTCCTAAGGATGCTCGTCTGCATCTTTACTCTATACACACCGTCAACCACTTATACCTTTTATTTCAAAGCGTAAACACTCGTCTGTGTTTACCATTTCCCAGTAAGTCACCAACAAAGCAACTTTTCTATCCGACATTCGTCCTATGTCGTGATATTTTCGGCAGCCGTCCTCTGCCAAGTGATCGTCCTTCACCTTTTGATGACCGTCCCTCATCAATTATCTGATGGCCGTCCCCATCGTTGATCCTCTTATCCGGCATTCGTCTTATGTCCCGATACTTTTCGGCAGCCGTACCCTGATAGGTGATCGTCCCTCATCCTTTCCCCGATGGAGTCCCCATTGTTGGAACTTTCTATCCAGAATTCGTCCTATGTCGTGATATCTTTTTAGCAGTCGCCCCCTGCTAGGTGATCCTCCTTCACCTTTTGATGACCGTCCCTCATCATATTTATCCGATGGCTGTCCCTATCGTTGATCTTTTATCCGACATTCATCCTATGTCGCGATAATCCCCAGAGCAGCCGTACCCCGCTAGGTGATCATCCTTCACCTCTTGATGATCGTCCTTCATCATGCTTATTCGATGGCCGTCCCCATCGTTGACCTTTTCTATCCGGAATTCGTCTTACACTCAAATTTTTTGGTCATTCTTGATTCTAAAGGTCATAATATGTTATAAGGAGAATGTGTACCAAATTTGATGAAGAAATTCATTGTGAAAGTCATCTGATCAACTGGTAACCTGTTGTGCAAGAAAAGTCAGAATCAGGGCATCTGAGGCCCCCATCAATGGAACCAAAGGGTCATTTTCATCAATTTGAGGTTATATGATTTTTATTTGATCTTAGAAGTGGTTAGAAGTTCACAGGATTGAAGAATTTCAAGCCATTTGCAAAATTTCCATTTTTGGACATGACTTGTAATGGAAACTTTCCATTTTGGGAAAGCTTTCTAACTTCCTCTTTCTTGATCAAAAATGCATCAAATGAAAAATCCTTAAACATGAAAGTTGTAGTTTGTTGATAGAAAATTATGGGAATGGAGTGATGGTGCAAAACGGAAAGATGTTATGTACCTGTGCAGCGTGCGTGATTCAAGACCCCATTCTCCCTCTCTTTTTTGTAATGTTTATTGGTAATAGACTCTTCATGGGCCTTCTTTGTTGTATCTTTTGAATTGGTCTTGAATTGAATAATTAACTTATTACTTGCACCTCCATATTTTCGGACCATAACATAGGAGTGACCTGAACTCATGTCATTTTGAATGATATAGAACGAAATCTAAAAAATGATATATGCACCCTTATTTGAACTAAGATAAAAATTAATCCACAAGACCTTTTGCCCAAGATTCTTCATTAAAACATTGTGACAATTAATCTTGAATTCCCACTTATAATCAAATTCCAAAATTCTTGACATTTTTAGTTGGAATGAATGAGATCTTGAAGTAATCCACTGATGAATCAACTATTGACTTAATCAAGAACTTGGAATAACTTGGTCCTGAACAGATCTTGAACTGAGAACAAACTTTGAAACGATTTTGTAAAGAACCCTAAGAAAGAAGTCAACATATTTTTTGGATTTTTGGAATAACGGTTAATAAGCAAAGCAAATAAAAATAAATATACAGGTAGGACAAATTTAGGGTATGACAGACGCCCCTATTTAATTGTCTTTCGGGACAATTGAAATGACTGAATGAAGAAAACGCACTAAAAACAGCCATGCAAGAAAATGTGTTGGGGAAAACAAGATATTTCTGAAGATTAATCTGGATGATGGAGAATAATCAGGAATACTTGGAATGAAATGCATTAAACCCTTGGAGAAGAATTAATGACATCTATCAATGCTTTAGATGTACAAGTACTAAACTTGGAAATCAACGCCCGAAACATCTAGAAAAGTTCTAGACGTGGAATGAAACCAAATTTTGAAGATACATCTGAAAAAATTAGAGTGTACAAGAACAAATTCAGAAAGATTGTCAGAATGACACATGTATCTTGAAGAGCATCAGATAAGTGTAAACAGGGGTATATCAAACTTTTCAACAAGACATTTAAAGAGATGACTCTTAAAAGAGAGATAAAGATTCATGTCAAATTTCTCAATGAAATGATTCAAAGAGACGCTATTTGAAGGAAAAAGGAAAATATCCACGTCAAACTTTGTTTGAAGGAAATGAAAGATGAAGATCCACGTCAAATTTCTTAACAAGACAAATATGAAGGAGAAGAAAATATCCACGTCAAACTTCTCAATGGTATTATCAAAAGAGAGACCTTTGAAGGAAATGGGTCCACGTCAAAGTTCACAATGTTTGAAGGAAGAGAAAATATCCACGTCAAACTTTTCAATGGGATTATCCAAAGAGAGACCTTTGAAGGAAAGTGGCCCACGTCAAACTTCACAATGTTTGAAGGAAGAGAAAATATCCATCTCAAACTTCTCAATGGGATTATCCAAAGAGAGACCTTTGAAGGAAAGGGGTCCACGTCAAACTTCACAACGTTTGAAGGAAGAGAAAATGTCCACGTCAAACTTCATTTGAAGGAAAAGAAATTATAGATCCACATCAAACTTCTCAATGAGACGCATTTGAAGGAAAGAGAATATCGACGTCAAACTTCTCAATGGGATTATCCAAAGAGAGGCCTTTGAAGGAAAGGGGTCCATGTCAAACTTCACCATGTTTGAAGGAAGAGAAAATGTCCACGTCAAACTTCTCAAAGGGATTATCCTAAGAGAGACCTTTGAAGGAAAAGATATCCACGTCAAACTGCGTTTGAAGGAAAAGAAGATAAACACATCCAAAAATGGTTTGTTTTATGAAAGATAGGGTGACAAACACGTCTACTTATGTAGGTGCCAAGTGAGTTGGACTTTGATCACAAGGTAAGATGACAAGACCTCAGGAAATGAAAATGAGCACGAAGTATACTTTGAACTATGCTTGAATATGAAATTTTGTATGATGTGAATGGTCAATGATTGCAATGAAAATGCTAAAACCACTAGATAAGACTCTTTTGGAGAGGTGAGGCTATAACAACTGATTCCAAAACACATGGAACTTTTCCAAAAAGAATTTCTCTGAATAATTGGATCGTTGACTGTGATATGCCCCTGATAGGATCATTGATCAAGTTTCTCAACTGTTTGAATTTCCTTGATGATGAGTTCTTACTTGCAAATAAAATATTCATTCAAAAAGGTTAATTTTAATGCAATGCTCAAGAAATTTTTGAAATCTAAATCATTATTGGAATGATATTGTTATAAAGTATGTGAATCACTGGTAAGAATGCAATGTTTATTCAGACACACAAAGTGAAAGATAATGCATGGGTATGATACCAAAACAGATGATTAGAAAATCTCTTGGGAGTCAGCTTACGCAACCTTGCCGCAATATGCTTTCAAAATAAACCTAACTTCAATTATGTCTTTAAAAGGGTTGTAATGTGGTCTAGTTCATGGTTTATGAAACAAAGGATATAAGGCTCAATTTTTTTTACCCAACCCATTCTCCATGATAATCTCCTGTCCTACGATCAATTAATTCAACCTATGCAGTCAGGTTTTAAGGGATTTGAAGTTGTATTGATATTGATGACTCAAGAGCCAAGGGATTATTATATTAAGATTGTTGTCACTTCTTATTCATAACATTTTGTTGGTTTTGTTAAGGACTTTCGGTCAACTCATCCTTTGTATTTGTTGAGGAATTTTGGTGACCTCTCTTTGTATTTATTGAGGATCATGGTGACCTCTCTTTATTTGGATTTCTTATTATCACTAACTTTTTCCTGGACTGTATCTTTGATATTTTCAGTCCACCGGTATGCCCTGATTTTTGCCTAAGTCACTTTTTGGGTTTTGACTTAGCGGGCTTTTATTTTTTTGATTTTTGGACAATGACTACCATCAGCTTCTTCGACAATTCTAGGATGTATGTGAAGGAAAACTTGGGCTTGAAACCCTTATTGAAAGGTGTATGGAAAGATTCTCTTGAATTTGAATGCATATTTGAATTAATTGAGAAATACCCTGCCCTTGGTTAAGATTGTGGTTTTTTCGTGTAGAAAGAAACTCCAACTTCTAGGCTCAAAGGGGTTGACAATGGATTAACTTCCTTATTTCTCTGATGTTTAGGAGTTGAAACAATGCATGTACATCATCCGCAAGGTTTTATTTTTAAAGCATACCATTCAACAACTTGGGTATTTCGTTCTCGTCATCCTCCCTCCAATCTTTGCTTACACAACAGTTTGATAAAAAAAGATGAATAAGAGAAACAAAGATATATATATATATATATATATATATATATATATATATATATTTGAATTTTTTGAAAAAGAAAAGCATGAATATGCACAAATATTAAAGTTAATGAATTGATTTGAAATATGAGATGCTCATTTCACTAACATTAACATTAGATAAAAACAAGTCTTAAGCAAGTTCACACAATACAAATAAAGAAATTAAAACTGAAAGGAAACAAGGCCTAGTGTCTAATAAATAGTAAGGATGAGCTTTCTTGTATGACCCACTAGCTTTAGCCCCTCTGATTTGGCATGGGGTTCTTTTCAACAATAGGAGTCTCTCTCGGTGTGAAGGTGAGCACATCTCCTCTGACCAAATCTTGAACCCTGGATTGGAAAGCATAATAGTTTTCAATATCGTGACCTGCATCTCCTTCATGGAATGGGCAATGAAGGTCGGTCCTAAACCCAACTGGAATAGGATTTGGAGGATTGAGAGGTATAGTGGTGACAAGACCAATTTGGCACAAGTAAGGGTAGATTTCAGCATACTTCATAGGAATATGGTCAATTTGAGTTCTACACCTGGGATTGCAAGTCTGATTCTGACCAACATTCCTTTGATTAAGAGCTCGAACTGGTGGAGCATTCACCATAGGAGCAACCGCAGTTACTTGGGATTTACCATATTGTTATTTCCTGTAATAGGGTATTCTTTCAGTGGATACAACATGTGTATCACCTTCTTTCTTCTTTTCAAAATTCTCAGTGGACTTTCTTGCATTATTAGAAGTTTTAGCATTACCAATTTTTCCTTTCTTGATTCCTTCCTCTAGTCTTTCTCCAAAGTGACTAGGTCATTAAAGCTAGATGATACATTGCCTATCATCATTTTCCAGTATAGAGGTTGAAGGGTGTCCATGAATAGACCAACCAACTCTTTCTCTTCCAAGGGTAGCTCCTCCTGGGCAGCTAGCTCTCTCCAGTGTTTAGCGTACTCTTTGAATGATTCTTTTCTTTATGAGACATGTTTTGAAGTTGACAGTGGTCGAGCGCCATGTACATATTGTATTTGTATTGTTTTAGGAATGCATCCATCATGTCTTTCCAGCATTGGATGTGACTCCTTTCGAGTCCCATATACCATTTCAAGGATGCTCCACTCAAGCTATCTTTTAAGCAATGGATGAGAAGTTTCTCTTTGTTAGAATGTGCAACCATTTTGCGACAATACATGACTAGATGAATTTTCGTACAAGTGTCTCCCTTGTATTTTTCAAATTTTGGCATTTTGAACTTGTTTGGCATAACCAAGTTCGAAACCAAGCACATGTCTGTTGCGACATCATTAAAGACATCAAATCCTTCCACAACTCTTATCATTTTTTCCAAAGTCATGCATTGTCCCCTAGCATCTTCAATGTTTCCAGCTTCTCCTTGTACTGATGATGGTGGATTGTACATGAAAGGAGGATTAACATAAGCAGTCTGGGCAACAATATGCACAATAGGTTGAGATTCCGTGAACACTACAGGTTCGAAAAAAGTGGATGTACCATCCATCTGAGTAGTTGCAAAGGGCGGAGAGTAACCTGGTGGCAAACCAAATTCTGGCCAAGTGGTAGGTAGTCTTGAAGATTTAGGATTGATGACAAAGCTATTCACTTCAGAGATGATAGTCCTCTGTGGTTGAGTGTCTTTAGTAGTCAAGGCTTAGAGCATCTCCATAATGTTTCTCACACTGCTCTTCAGGTCATCAATGTCTTCCCTGACTCTCTTGTTGTGTTCTTCTTGCTCAAACATTCTTCTTCTTTCGTTGGCTCTAGTTATGTACTTGTGTGGAGGAATCAGCTTGACGGTTGTTCAATAAATCTGAAGACGGGAATGGATGAACATGAGCGACTAGAATGTATGAAAAATGAATGCAAATATGAATGCAATGATATGTGAATAATACGCGAGGGGATGTCACACAAAAATCAGGATTTCACAAGTCCAAGGAACGGATGGAGGATACATGGATTTCTCTCCTTACAAGGATCTCACCGGGTAGGCTCTAAAATTTAAAGGAATCCCAAACTTATAAGTCTATATGGCTATTCATCAGACGCGACATAAATATGAAGGTTGAATGACTCCCTCATATGAAACTCTTTTGGGTGAGGTTTTTGTATCGAACTACACGAGAGAAAACCCTTTCGGTGCCTATACTACGCAACCATCGACACAAGGTTTCAAACAAAGGTCTCAGAGTTATAGACTTTTCTCAACTGTTTGCTGGACGTGTCAGCCGTTTGAAACTAAGTTAACTCCAATGAGAAAGTATATTATGAGTAAGGTCTTCTTATCAAACTACGCGAGGGTAAACCCCTCGGTGCCTCATACTATGTGACCATCAACCATTTGTTTGTGCCAAAACGTTTAAGGTTCTAAGGTCCTTATAGTCGACAATCCCAATGAAAACACTGATCGTACGTGCCATAAATATGACGGTCGTTAGAATTCTCATTAGAATCTACTCCAAGTGAGGTTTTCGTATCGACCATCCATGAAAGCATTTCTTTCGGGATCCCATACTACACAACCTCTCCAAATTTTATGTTTGTACTCATAAACCCGAGTATAGAGCTTTTCACTCAAGTTTCTTTTTCCATCCAAGTATCAATCCAATAATATTTGTGAACCACAAGATAAATAATATGGAAAGCGATAAACATAAGAAAGTAATACTTAAAGGAGACATCCAAAAAAACGTGGAACAACCTAGAGTAGGCTTGACTTGCATAGGGGTGAACCAGTCCCTAGCAGAGTCGCCAGCTGTCGTACCTCAAAAAAATACGATTCTCACGAATACGATCGCCGTGAGGCTTACATGAGAGTCGCCATATAATTTTTATTTATTCCCAAAGAGGGAAAGGGAAAGTATAGATAAAACCCGTGAAGAAAGGGATAAATACAAGGTCTTCGTAACCATTTCCTGGGTTTGGAAGTCGATTATGCAAGGGAAAGGTATTAACACCCTCACATCCGTCGTACTCGATGGGAACCATCTAAGTTGTCACACACGAAAGGATGTATATGCCTAATGAGTTACTTTCTAAGGGAAAAAATTGATATTAAAGTATGATTAATCCAAGGTGCTCGACAAGGATTGAGATCCGTGTGCCTACGTATTCCCTCGTGCAATGGGAAAGTCAGAGCTTTGTAGTTTGACTAACTATGGATGATTGTTGATTTTATTACCCTTCTTTCAAAAAGGGGTTTATGAGTCAAATTTCACTAAAGACTATGGGTAGAGGTGATTGTTTCGATCAATCCGTCCAAATGTTTGGCGTCGAAATAATTGGAGTGAGTAACGGGATTCCATTATCCTCCTTCTACCGCTTAAGGCTCATGGCATACAATTCTTCTCATATTATTAATGTATTTTATTACCTAAGACCACTTGACGTTGGTTCAAGGGTTCGGATCTATAAATGATGTCTAGGTCAAAGGGACAATCGGTTGCGAGGCACAAAGCGCTCGACTAGGGTGAATGCAAATGGAGTGTAAGGGTTGATTGATTACATGGTATCGAGTTCTAGTTCCTAAGAGGACGCCTAGAAAGCGAAACCAAAACCTAAGGGAAGTGCGAGTGTGCAAGTGAAACCACTTGGCGTAGGACCAAGGGTTCGAGATGAGGGAAAACGATAATATAAACAACATACATCAGAATCAGGAGAGGGGTACAAAGTAAGTTACATGGGATTTCACGAAATAAAAGGATTAATCAAATGGCTTTTTCTTTACAAATTTGCGTCTACGTCATTTTCATATCCCCAAATGGAAGTGTGTATGTGTGTGTGTGTAACAACCCAAAATCGCCCTTTTATTTATTGCCAACATCAAATGGCTTATGCTTTACACATTTGCGTCTAGGTCATTTGCATAACATGCACCCATTTAATAAAGCACCTTGATTCATGAGAGTTAGTGATCATGCAAATTAGGGTTTCAACAACTGCTGCAAAATTTAGGGATCTATCTGTGTAAATATAGTTTGGTAGATATTCAGGTAAGGTAATGACGGATGGAATTCAATGGAAATTAACCTAGTCTCCGTCAAACAGGAAGTGTGTTTCATTCTTGGGTTATCAGACTATGCTAAATTCAAATGCATCATCAAGAACTGGTCTAATTCCAATTGAGGTTTTATATGGTGCATTAAAGTTCACTTCTCAAGTCATGCCCTTGTATTTTCAAGAAAAATTCAATGTGAATATTCATGGTTCATCATAATTTAAGGAGATGTCAAACAAGATATTTATTCAAGATTTGAGAATTGAATCATGTTTAGTAAATTTCAAAGTTTGATTCAAGTGGTTATCAGTTAAGATTAATTTGGGATTGATTAATGGTTGACTTGTATTCCTCAATAATATATTCAAGGTCTTAGTTCATCGTAAGTAAAAATTCAATAGGGTGAAGATTGGTTGATGAGATTTTCGGATCAATAGAGAGAAATTCAAATGGTCATAGTGGAATTCATTATACAACGTCAAGTGTAAATTCAAACAAATTGGATGGTGCAAGTTATGTTTTGTTACAAATTGCCAAAGCCCATTTAGTTAACTGAAAATGAGAGGAAGCCCATTCAATTAATTACATCTTTTCTACCTTTCAAGTGGATCTTAAGCTCTAAATCCAGAAAATAAAAACTAGAAAAATTCAGATAATAAAAGGGGATGGATATAAAAAAAACTCTGATGAATTCCTTTGGATTCTTCCTCTTGGTTTATAACTGAATTAACAGAAAATGCAGAAAATAACAAGGAGTAGAATACCAGAAAAATCTATCAAAAACAAAAATCTGAAGGAGGCAGTAACAAAAGTTAATCAAAAATTCAGTTGAAAAATATACATAACAGATCCTACAACTGAATAAAATATCCAACAAAAAATTAGTGAAGAAACTGAGAAAGCTCCAACAGAATTGGAAGAAGAAAGGCTTCATCAATCTCAAATTTTTCTCTACAGTCTCTCTCTCTCTCTCTCCCTTCAATTCAATCAAAATCCATTCCTTTGGTTACAGAGAAAATGTTATTCACTTTCACGGTTAGGATTCTCTCTTTCATCTACGCCATAGCTTCCTTCACGGATACACTCAATTCCCCATCTCCCACTATTGAAGTCAAGGTTTTTAATATCAACTGGTTCCAGAAATAGGCTAATGGCAATGATGAGGTTAGCTTAACACTGAATATATTAACAAATTTATAAACCCTTTTCACGTGGAATACAAAACAAGTTTTTGTATCTTTAACCGCCAAATATGTAACTCTAAAGCATGCCTTGAATCAGATATCTCTCTGGGATGGAATCTTTCAGTCTAAAGAGCACTCAAAGTTTACAATAACCACATCAAATAAATACCACTTCATCAATCTCCTACCCAAATCAGAGCCAAAATTCAGTTACAATTCCTAACAATCCTAACTAACTCCTAACAGTTTCTAACCGATTTTTCACCGGAAATTCCAATTCAATCCCTCAATTCAGCTTCTATAAATCTGACTGTTGCTGTAGAATTCAACCTTCACTCTTCCTCATTCTCACCATACTCTTCAATCAACTTCTTCTTCATTCATATCTCTCAGACTAAACTCTTCTTCATCTTCATCAATTGGCATCCGCAGCCTCACCTTCAATCTTGACTCTTCCTCATTCTCACAACACTTGCATCACCTCCAGCTTCCTCTCCCATTCATCTCTCTGTAACAAACCGAACCCAAATCCATTTATCTTCATCTGCAAGTTCAACATACAAGAACACAACTTCCATCAACCTACAAGACTAAACTATAACAACAACTCAGATCAACATATATTCATAAGAAGAAGAATAAGAAAAAGAAGAAAAAGAAGTCGTGAATCACAGAAAAGAAATAGTTTGAAAGAAATAGAAGAAGAAGAGTAGGAGGAATTAGAACCAAAAGAGAGAAAGAGAGAAGAAGGTGCGAAAGCTTACCATCATCGGAGATCGAAATTGGAATTGCTCTGATTTGGTGTGTACTCGTTTCTTTTACACACTCTTATCCATTATTCTTATTCTCCATGCTTTCTTGATGCAATTTCCTCTCCTAATTGTTGGATTTGGTGGTGTTTGAGCAGATCCACATTCTTTTAGGGTTTCAGATTTTAGTGTTTTTAATGAGAGTTTGCAAAATCTGAGTTCAGTTTTGAACTCAATGGTCTTCAAAGGGTGGGATATGTGGTTTTATTTGTGAGAAGGGCCAGAGAGAGGGGGCGGCGCCACCGTGGCCAGCCGTCGACCTCCCTCTTCTCTAGCGATGGTAGGTTTGAGACGAGAAGATGAACATGAAGAGGAAGGTAGCATGTTTTGAGAGAAGAGAGGGTCTGAGTTTTAAGTTATTGGGATTTATGATGCGAATCAAATTCATAAAAAGCATTAAAAGCCACCATTGCAATTTGAATTAATTGGATAAGATTGTGTTTCTGGTGGTCCACTTTGGTAGTGACACTTGTCACCATCCGGTAGGATCACCAAATTTTGTTTCACCCACTATAAACACCCCAAATTTTCCCTCCCTAAGTTCACAACATGGCTTGTGATCTTTGTAGAAGCAAGCTTCAATCAAAAGTTTTGATGATGTCAACACTTGATTGCAAAAAGACAAGCCTTTCAAAGTTTCACAAAGATCTAGTCAAGATTTTAATCAAGACAAGCACTCATGGAAATGAATTTTCAAGAATTGGACACAAAGATGGTATATCATAATCTACCTCTCTTAATAATTTTTACAAGTGTTCAATTGCATAAAATATTTTTACATGCTGCATTAAATCTTTGTGAAAATAATTGGTTTTGGTATAACACTTTTTTATTAAGCATTTTTGGAAATTTCTTCAGTGTTAACCGATTAACCATATAGGTTAACCGGTTAACGCCCTAAAATTTTGAATATTCTGGGCCAACGTACATGTGTTAACCGATTAACCATATGGGTTAACCGATTAACACTGGACGTTTTCTGAAAAATTATTTATTTTAAAGATCAAATGATTTTCAAATGTTATACCTTTTCAACCATTAATTGGCACTTTGTTATACCTTTCTGAAATGGTGTTATACATCATATAAATTCAGAAACTTTCAAATTACAAATAACCTCCTACACTTTCTACATTTTCAAGATCATCAAAAAGAATCAAATTCACTTTTCTACAAATATTTTCAAAGTGTTCATCTTGTTCATATTTTCATATTCTACATTGAACACTTGTATTAATTTTAGAAGTGGATTGTGATCAAAAGGAGAAGATCAATATTATTATTGATATCACAAAATTACTCACAAAATAGTTCTTTATGTTATTTGGAATTGACTTGTAATCCAGGATTGTTGGATACAAGGGTGAAAGTGTTTACAAGAGGATTGTTCTTGTACACTTGTTATGTTTGATAGTAGTCCTCACCGGTTGATGGTGTGTTAGGGTGTACTGATCAAAACAATAGTGAAAATCTCTTTCGTGTGAAAGGGGAGTGGAGTACCCTCGGATTGTGGGGGGAACCACTATAAATCCTGGTGTTCATCGTCTCTTTATTTTTACCGCTTTCATAACCATAAACACCAACCAAAATATTTTTAAGAATCAGAAAAACCGGAAAAAGATTTCAAGTCCTAATTCACCCCCCCTCTTAGGCATTCTCTGAACTTACATTTGGCATCAGAGCAGGTTAAGGTAACCTGTTCCTATCGATCCTATGGCTTCCGCTAGTACTAACCCGGTTTTTAAGGATGGTGGAAGTAGCAATAAGCCACCACTCTTTTCTGGAGAATACTTTGATTTTTGGAAACTCCGTATGAAAGCACATTTGGAGGCTCAAGGAGAAGGCATATGGGAAACCGTTGAAGATGGTCCACATATTCCGATGAATGTTATCAATGGCGTTGGAACCGCGAAGTTGAAAAACACTTTTGATGAAGATGATAAGAAAAGGATTCTAAATGAGAAAAAGGCAATCAACATACTCCAAAGCGCTCTTAGTATGGATGAGTTCTTTCGCATATCTCAATGTAAATCGGCAAAGGAAATTTGGGACACCTTGGTAGAAACACATGAAGGAACCACCGAAGTAAAGAGATCAAGGCTAAACACCCTAAGTCAAGAATACGAAATGTTCCGAATGCAGCCCGGAGAATCCGTTGTAGAAATGCAAAAGAGATTTGTTCATCTTACAAATCATTTGATTGCTCTTGGAAAAACATTTACAAATGATGATCTCAATCTTAAAGTCCTAAGATCCTTAACAAGAGAATGGCAACCAAAAGTGACGGCTATTTCCGAGAAAAAGAGTCTCTCAACGATGACATCCGCATCCTTGTTTGGAAAACTCCAAGAACATGAATTGGAACTTGGAAGGTTAGAAAGACATGAGAATCAAGAGAAGAAGTCTAAAGGAATTGCCTTGAAAGTCGAAACCAAACAAAATAAAGATGAGGACACATCGGAAGATGAAGACTTCGTGCTACTTGTGAAAAAACTCGGTAAGTTGTTTAAAAATGATAAATCTCTTTTTACTAAAAAGTTTAGACATTTCAGAAAAAGAGAAGGATCCACACCAAGTCAAGATGTTACATGCTATGAATGTGGGAAGCAAGGACATATCAAACCGGATTGTCCAAAGCTTCAAAAGAAAGGAGGATTCAAAGGCAAGAAGGACTACAAAAACAAGAAGGCATATGTTGCTTGGGAAGACAATGAAATAAGTTCATCATCGGAATCGGAAAATGAAGAACGTGCAAATATGGCTTTAATGGCTTCTCACCAATCCGATGAAGAAAATGAGGTTAGTAGTAATTTTTCTGTTTATGATAATGATGTGCAAAAAGTTATTGATGAACTTCTAAAAGAGTGCAAGACTTTGTACAAAGACATCTCATCACAAAAGAAAAAAATTTTACTTTTAGAAAAACAAAATTCTGATTTCATGAAAAATATTGAAGAACAAAAAGTGATGGATGAAAAACAAAGTCTTGTATGCAAGAATTGTGAATCTTTGTCTTTTCAAATTGTTCAACTTAAAAGAGTTTTGGAAAGATACGAAAAGGGTCAAATTGGCTTGGAAGAAATTCTTAAACATCAAAGGTATCCTAATGATAAAAGTGGATTAGGATATTCAAAATTTTCAAAACCAAGTACCAATAAGACCATTTTCGTAAAAGCAAGTGAACAAATTGTTAAAGAAGAGATAAACACTTCTAAAATTCAGCATCAACATCATAAGAAGAAAATTGCTAAAACTTATGTTCCTAGATATAAAAGTAATTTTCAACCTACTTGCTTTTATTGTGGAATCAAAGGGCACACACCTAATGCATGTTATGTTCGTAATATTGGAGTTGCAAAAGGGCATTATGTGTGGGTTGAAAAAGGCACTAACTATCAAGGACCCAAAGCAACTTGGGTACCTAACACTACCTAATTTTGTTTTGTAGGAATGCTTGAAGACAACCACAAACCAATGGTATCTTGACAGTGGTTGTTCAAAGCATATGACGGGAGATGTAAACAAATTTTCAAATCTAAGGCTTAAGGCCAAGGGTTATGTCACTTATGGTGACAATAACAAAGGAAAGATTCTTGGCTTTGGCACCATTGGTTCACCACCTTTTACAACTATAGAAGATGTACTCTATGTCAAAGGACTCAAGCACAATCTTCTAAGCATTAGCCAACTTTGTGACAAAGGATTCAAGATCAACTTCAATAAAGATGAATGCTTGATTGTAGACGAAGTCACTCATGAGGTTATGTTAAAAGGTAATAGAATCAATAATATTTTTATGATTTCTCTTGACAATGTTTCTTTGAAGGTAAAATGCCTTATGGCAAACAACAATGAGGCATGGTTATGGCATAAAAGATTTGCTCACATTCACATGGAGCATCTAAACAAATTAATAAAACATGATCTGGTTGTTGGGCTTCCGAAGATAAAATTCATCAAGGATAAATTGTGTGATGCATGTCAAAAGGGAAAACAGACCAAGACAACTTTCAAATCCAAGCAAGTGATCTCTACATCAAGACCACTGCAATTGTTACACATGGATCTGTTTGGTCCATCCAGAACAAAGAGCTTTGGAGGTAGTATTTATGCTTTAGTAATTGTTGATGATTTTTCTCGATATACCTGGACAATGTTTTTAGTGCAGAAAAATGATGCTTTTAAAGCATTCAAAAAGTATGCAAAACAAATTCAAAATGAGAAGTCACTCACTATAGCCTCCATAAGAAGCGACCATGGTGGAGAATTTCAGAATTCAGATTTTGAGGAATTTTGCGAAGAACATGGAATTTCTCATAATTTTTCCGCACCAAGAACTCCTCAACAAAACGGCGTCGTAGAACGGAAAAATCGATCACTAGTGGAACTTGCCAGAACAATGCTCAGTGATACAAATCTTCCAAAATATTTCTGGGCAGAAGCAGTAAGCACGGCATGTTTCGTAAGTAACCGCGTAAATATTCGACCGTTACTCAAAAAGACTCCATATGAGTTGTTCAAGGGAAGGAAACCAAATATATCATTCTTTCACATATTTGGTTGCAAGTGCTTTGTTCTCAACAACAACAAGGACAATCTCGGTAAGTTTGATGAAAAGTCCGACGAAGGTATATTTCTTGGTTATTCTCTTTCTAGTAAAGCATTTAGAATTTTTAATAAAAGAACTCTTACTATTGAAGAATCTATTCATGTATCTTTTGATGAGACTAACCCCTCGAAAGAGGATAAAATTACTTTGGATGATGATGATGACTTTATAGATACTCCACAAAATGAGGAAAATATTTCAAATGATCAAACATTATTACAAGAAGATGTTACTCAAGAAAATCAAGATCTTCCGAAAGAATGGAGAACTCACAGAGACCATCCAATTGACAGAGTTATTGGTGATATTAGTCAAGGCGTTGCAACTCGACTAAATTTGAAGGATGCTTGCCTCAATATGGCCTTTGTATCACAAATTGAACCATCAAAGATCGATGAAGCATTAGGCGATGACCAATGGATTGTAGCAATGCAAGAAGAACTAAATCAATTCGAAAGGAATCAAGTTTGGACTCTCGTACCAAGACCAGATAATAAGCACATCATAGGAACCAGATGGGTGTTCAAGAACAAACTTGATGAAAATGGGATTATAGTTCGTAACAAGGCAAGATTGGTCGCACAAGGATACAACCAGGAGGAAGGAATCGATTTTGATGAAACATTCGCTCCCGTAGCAAGGTTAGAAGCAATTAGATTATTACTTGCTTATGCCTGTTCTATGAATTTTCAGTTGTTCCAAATGGACGTCAAGAGTGCTTTCCTGAATGGCTACATAAATGAAGAAGTCTTCGTAAAACAGCCTCCGGGTTTTGAAGACTTTAGAAATCCCTCACATGTTTTCAAATTAAAGAAGGCTCTATATGGCTTAAAGCAAGCACCACGAGCGTGGTATGATCGCCTCAGCAATTTTCTAAGTGAAAAGGGATTTACAAAAGGAAAGATTGACAAGACTCTGTTTATAAAGAAAATCAAGGGTAATACTTTGCTAGTACAAGTCTATGTTGACGACATCATATTCGGATCAACAAACAAAGAGATGTGTGAAGAATTCTCACTAATGATGCAAGGAGAATTTGAGATGTCCATGATGGGAAAGTTAAATTATTTTCTTGGACTACAAATCAAGCAAACCAAGGATGGAATCTTTCTCAACCAATCCAAGTATTGTAAGGAATTAATAAAGAAATTTGATATGGATAGTTGCAAAATGATGTCTACACCTATGGGATCCGGGATGTATGTTGATCAAGATGAATCCGGCACTCCAATTGATATTTCCAAATATCGAGGTATGATCGGCTCTTTATTATATTTGACGGCAAGTCGTCCTGACATTATGTTTAGTGTGTGTTTATGTGCTCGTTTCCAAGCAAATCCGAAGGAATCACATCTCACTGCTGTAAAGAGGATCATCAAGTATCTCAAAGGAACGATAAACGTCGGATTATGGTATCCTAAAGGTAGTACTTGTTCTTTAGTTGGTTATTCTGACGCTGACTATGCAGGATGCAAAACCGATAGAAAAAGTACAAGTGGTACTTGTCATATTCTTGGAAATGCTCTAGTATCATGGGCCTGCAAGAAGCAAGCGTGTGTAGCTCTCAGCACCGCCGAAGCAGAATATATTGCCGCAGGAAGTTGCTGTGCACAGATCTTATGGCTAAAGCAACAACTTCTGGATTACGGTGTTGATCTCGGGTGCATTCCACTACGCTGTGACAATACCAGTGCCATAAACATCACGAAGAATCCGGTGATGCATTCCAGAACAAAGCATATTGATATCCGGCATCACTTCCTTCGAGATCACGTTATGGATGGAGATGTCGATGTTACGTTCGTTGACACACATAATCAACTCGCCGACATATTCACCAAACCTTTGGCAAAAGAACCATTCTACAAGATTCGAAGAGAACTTGGAATTCTTGATGAAGGTGACATCTAAACTTTGTCTTTGATATATGTGCATAAGTTGTGTATGTATGCTCAATGTTTGCTTTCTGTTTTTTTTTTCTTTTTTCACTGTTTTTCACACTTTCGTCAGTGTTAACCGATTAACCCATATGGTTAACCGATTAACACTGAAACTTTTTTTAAATAAACTAATTTTTTAAATGTGTTAACCGATTAACCCATATGGTTAACCGATTAACACTGAAACTTTTTTAAATAAATTAATTTTTTAAATGTGTTAACCGATTAACCCATACGGTTAACCGATTAACACTGTTAAAATCAGCAAAAACAGAATACGAAAATTACATTTTTTTTTGAAAAACTTATTTTGTTTTATTTATTTTATTTGTTGGCACATATTCTCAATCCCTCCAACTTCTAATCCTAAATCTCCTCCACTTCCTTGACCCACTTTCTCAAACCCTAGAATATTTCCTAACAAAAACCCTAACCTTCCAAACCTCTCCAAAGTTCCTTCAATGGCTTCCACTCACAGAGGAAAGGGCAAACTTCCAGAGCATGCATCCGACTCAGATAGTGATAGCATCCCCATGGAAACCACAAAGAAAAGAAGAATGGACTTCAAGGTTCGGGTTCGTCAGTTGCTGCCGGTCAAGTATGTCAACCTACGGGCTTTTCCTGCATCTTCCTTCGACTTCCCTGCACTGCTGAAATTTCAAAGGATTGACAACTTCGTCACCGACTCTGGTATCATTTATCCTGACCTTGTCAAAGCTTTTATGCATAAGTTAACTGTTTACTTGGATGTTGATGGAAACCAAATGGTTAGTTCAACAATTAGAGACAATGAATTTGTTGAAAATTTGTCTACATTGTCTAGAGCTCTTTCAATTCCATCAAGAGGTTGTTTTCTGCGCAAAGGTGTTAATCATGTTGATGGTCCTTGGGCGCACTATGATAAAATGGAATATTACTATCAGATCTGCAGGTTTCCTAAAGAAGTGGTCATTGCAAATTCTCGCACGGCTCGAATGTTGTGCTATGCGAAGAATTTAACCGTGTCTGATCGTATGCTGCACTATATCATCTGCTACGTCCTCATTCCAAAGGACTCAAATCACTCGCAGATAAATGATTTGGAAATGCAGTTGCTGTTTGCTATCAAGAATCGCATTAAGGTTAATTGGATTCTAACAATTATGTATCATCTGCAACAACAGCTCCACTGCATTACCCGGCTGCCATATGCTCGGTTGATATCACGGATTTTGGAACTTACCGAACTTGACCTAAATAGGGAACCATCACTCAAAATGAAATCAGCAACCAATGAAATAAATGAAACCAACATTGTGAAGAACACCGGCATCCTCCGAGCGGCTGATGGTACTTATCGGTATGCTGATGAAGGCCCTGCTCAACCCGCCTATCTCATTCCAGAAGGAGGTATCTCTAATGAATTTCTCTATACCACAATGATGAATCAACATAGGGAATCAATGAACATGCATAGAGAGACCTCTAGAGCGATTGCCTCCCTTCGGAGCCTTATGCTTAATCCTTCCCATTCCCATTCCCATTCTAATACACGGGTTGTTGAAGAGGAAATTGAAGAATTGGAAAGTGATGAAGACGAAGGAAACGAGGATGATGCGGATATGGAGGACGAGGACCTTTGAGATTATGATGATGCTGCTTTTATGTTATTTTTATTGAATTCTAGTTTTTAGTTTCTTTGCACTATGGTTTATGTATTAAGAACAATTCTTGCTTTGCTGCATTTTATTTGTTTTTCCTTTTAATATGTGTTCTTGCAATGTATGTTTATTATATGCTGCTGCTTTTTATGTTGGCTCTTTGAAAGCTCTTCCTTTTTGCTGATGTCAAAGGGGGAGAAGAGCTTGGTTCTGTTTTTTTTTTATCTATGTGTGCAGATGTTTGAAAGTCTCTCAAGATAGGGGGAGTTGCTAAACATGGGGGGAGCATCACATATCAAGAACCAAGAAGTATTACATAACAATTTTCAATTGCCATCATCAAAAAGGGGGAGAATGTAGAAGCAAGCTTCAATCAAAAGTTTTGATGATGTCAACACTTGATTGCAAAAAGACAAGCCTTTCAAAGTTTCACAAAGATCTAGTCAAGATTTTAATCAAGACAAGCACTCATGGAAATGAATTTTCAAGAATTGGACACAAAGATGGTATATCATAATCTACCTCTCTTAATAATTTTTACAAGTGTTCAATTGCATAAAATATTTTTACATGCTGCATTAAATCTTTGTGAAAATAATTGGTTTTGGTATAACACTTTTTTATTAAGCATTTTTGGAAATTTCTTCAGTGTTAACCGATTAACCATATAGGTTAACCGGTTAACGCCCTAAAATTTTGAATATTCTGGGCCAACGTACATGTGTTAACCGATTAACCATATGGGTTAACCGATTAACACTGGACGTTTTCTGAAAAATTATTTATTTTAAAGATCAAATGATTTTCAAATGTTATACCTTTTCAACCATTAATTGGCACTTTGTTATACCTTTCTGAAATGGTGTTATACATCATATAAATTCAGAAACTTTCAAATTACAAATAACCTCCTACACTTTCTACATTTTCAAGATCATCAAAAAGAATCAAATTCACTTTTCTACAAATATTTTCAAAGTGTTCATCTTGTTCATATTTTCATATTCTACATTGAACACTTGTATTAATTTTAGAAGTGGATTGTGATCAAAAGGAGAAGATCAATATTATTATTGATATCACAAAATTACTCACAAAATAGTTCTTTATGTTATTTGGAATTGACTTGTAATCCAGGATTGTTGGATACAAGGGTGAAAGTGTTTACAAGAGGATTGTTCTTGTACACTTGTTATGTTTGATAGTAGTCCTCACCGGTTGATGGTGTGTTAGGGTGTACTGATCAAAACAATAGTGAAAATCTCTTTCGTGTGAAAGGGGAGTGGAGTACCCTCGGATTGTGGGGGGAACCACTATAAATCCTGGTGTTCATCGTCTCTTTATTTTTACCGCTTTCATAACCATAAACACCAACCAAAATATTTTTAAGAATCAGAAAAACCGGAAAAAGATTTCAAGTCCTAATTCACCCCCCCTCTTAGGCATTCTCTGAACTTACAATCTTTTCATTTGCACAAGTTCAATCATATCATATCATGTTGCATTTTTGCTTCACTGCATTGGTTCAAAGTCATATGCATCTAGGGTTTGTGATCTGAGCAATCCATGAGCCATCTGAGCCACTACAAAGGTCTTCAATCATCTCAAGAGGGTCCATATATGTTCAATCATCATATTTCATCCTCCCAAGATCAAGAAAGTCAGAAAATCACAAGAACTGGCAAGGCATGGAAATAGAGCCAGCTCTAACTACACAGATGACGTAAAATTAGGGTTTTGGTTTTAGAGGCCATAACTCCAAATTGTTTGGTAATTCTTGTTTCTATTGGTCTCAATATGATATAAGTATCATGTGTACCAAGTTTGATGAAGAAATTCATTGTGGAAGTCATCTGATCACTGGGTAACTTCCTGAGCAAGTCAGAGCAAAATCAGGGCATCTGAGGCCCCCATCAATGGACCCAAAGTGGTTTTTTCATCAAATTGAAGTTATATGGTCTTTATTTGATCATTTAAGTGCTTATAAGTTCACAAATTTGAAGAAAAGGGAGCATAACCAAAAGTTGCCAAATATGGAAATGACTTGTAATGTAAACTTTCCATTTTGGGAAAGTTTTTCAACCTCCTCTTTCTTAACCAAAAATGCTTCAAATGAAAAATTCATGGTCATGAAAGTTGTAGAATGGATCATTCCCTTTTCAAAAAGTAAGAGAACAAGATCTAATTCATTTTGGAACTCAAGTTATGGCTTTCCAAAGTTGGCAAAAATCACATAATTTCATGTTTCATGCCAAAGAGGGATTTTTGCAAAGCCTCATACCAAACCATTTTGTGACTTCAAAGTGACTTCTACACATTATAAAATCATAGTACAATGCCTAAAACTCAGAATTTCCCAAAGAATTTCACATTTCCATGGCTTGCACATGAAGAAATCAAAAAGGGGCCAAACTTTGCCAAAATTGCAAAACCTCCCACAACTTCCCACAAAGTTGCCAAATTGCCTCAAACTGATTTCCATGGTCCTACTTGATCACAGCTGCACCAGACATGCCCTTGTCCTTGGCCTGAAATAGCCCATACCTCAAAGGACACATAACCTTGACTTTTTGCAAAACAAGCCATACCAATCACACTATGCCACAACCACTCTCTGACCAATCACATTTGTTAATACTAATCAAAAGCAAGCCAAACATAACAAGAGGCAAGCTTGAACTCTCCCATAACTCAGCATTCACAAAAACTCTCCGCTTTGCATTTTCTATCGAAACACACAACTCAGCCACTCATTCTTCAAACCAACACCACCCTTCATCTCAGCATCAATCACTTATCATTTCCCACCCTTAATTTTGCCCTAAAAGCCACTATACACAAAACATGATTTCTTCCCCCTTTGAACTGAACTTCATCAAACTTCAAAAGGAGGTCACAAACACTTCAACAAAGCATTCCAAAAGCAAGAGGGAGTCAAGAGGAGTGGGAAAGCACCAAAGGAAAGCCCATATAGTGCCATTTACGAAAGCTCCATTTATGGTAACTTCAAGAAAATTTTTTCCAGAAATGATATTTTGAGTTCTTAGATTGTTCTCCATGCTTCACTGATCACACTGCACCTTTTGGTTTTGAAAATGATTGAGTATTAAGCATGTATGAAGCTTCTGAAATTTCTGAGTAATTTTCCGTTTTGCTTCGAATTCCGATGTTCATGTGAAATAAATGATTTTTTCTTGCTGAATCTTGTTTAGAATGAGTTAGGGATCATTTCTGGAGAGTTTGGTGAGTTTATTTTACGAATTGAGTGAGTTTGCAAAAGTGGATGGCTGGAGAAGATGACCGGAACAGTGTTCCGGTCACCTGAGAGTAATTAGGGCACAATTAGGGCTAACTGTGTAATTAGGCTGAGTTTGAATATGGACCCTCTGAGTTGTCTTTCCCGCGCGCAGTGAATGGCCAAGATCTTCTCATTAATAATTAATCTGGATTAATGAATTAATTAATTAGGTTTATTAGGGTTTGAACCTGGGCCGTCCAGATGCGCGCCCAGTCAACCCTTTCAAACCCAGAATCAACCACAACCCTTGGATTGGCATACTTTCAGTTTATTTATTTTTTATTTCATTTGTTTCTATTTAATTTGTACGAATTTTTAAAAAATAGTAAAAGTAGTCAAAAAATTCTGAAATTTTTTATCAAAGCTTTTATTAATTTTCAGAACCCAAAAATATTTTTATTCTTATTTTTTGCATTGAAAAAATATTTTTAAATCATTTAAATGTTATTTTTATTTAGTTAATGAGAATTAATTAATTAAAAATACATTTAAGTATTTAAAAATCACAAAAAAATTCAGAGAGCATTTTCAAACATTTACAAACATTTACAAACTCACCACACAAATTTCTTTTTGGTTTTGATCATGCTTTGACATTTTTCAAATGAATTAGGGTTCTTAAACTTGAATATTTTTAACCCTAACTTCTAAAATTCGTAACTTTTGAACCAAAGTGAGTTTGTGAAATTCTTTTTGCATTGTGCTATGCATGGTTTCAAGCATCTAAAAACATTTTTGTTTCATTTTTATTTTTCATTTTAAATTTGTTTGGAATTTTATCTCTAGGATCACCCTTTTAACCCTAGAAACTTAGGAAATTCATAACTCCCTTAGGGTTTAGCTTCTGACCTCCCCCTTTGTAGGGTAACCTAATATAGGTTTAGGGTACCTTTGAGTGCATTTTCAAATTTTTATCTTGTCATTTGCTTCTGTCTTTGCCTTTTGCCTCTTGCATGATCATATAACCCTAATTTTGTGCCTTCACTTGCATCCATCTTGCATATGCTTGCATTCATGAACTTGCCATAACATTTTATGCATCCACATGACATATAAGACATCTTAGGACACATTAGAATCATGCTTGATCATTGCATCATTCATTTGCCATGTTATGTCTTCATTTCATTTCATGTGCATTCATGAACTTTCATGCTTCCTTTATGCTTCATTTGAATTCCCAACCCTTGTATGATCATTTGCACCTCATGACATGCCTTCATATCATCTCTTAGCATCATTTTCATCATGAACATGCTTCTGGTTTTGGTTTGCATCATTACATACTTCTCATTTTCATTTCATTTTCATTTCCTTTCACTAACTTTTCAGGTGGTAAGTGTTTTTGAGAAGTGAATTTGTCTTCACTTCTCACAATCTCTTCTCATCTCTCTTATGCTTCTTTGCTGCATTTTGTATTTGTGTTAGAGTGAGCTTTCTCATTCATGTTCCCTCCTCACTTTCTTTCTTCAAGTAACTTATCTTCTTAAGTGAAGTAAGTTGTCTTTCTCCTTTCTGCTTCTCCTCCTTCCATCCTGCTTCTTCCTTGGTGGCTTTTCCTGAAGGTATCTTGCAAACCTCATAAACCCTAGGAATACCCAATCATGATCACAATTAGGGTTTGATTAGTCCCCCCATTAGTTTTACCTTTGTGTCATCTTTGTGTCTTCTCTTCTCATCTCTTAATCAAGAACTAAACCTTAAAGGTTTTAAGGCTTTGTGATTAAGCTTATGCATGCATCCTTCTATTAGGGTGGAGTGTATAACTTTAATCCTAAGTGTTAAACCCTTAATGTGTTTGAATCCTTTAATCAATCCATCTAATAAATCACTGAAGCATCAAGCTTGTAACTTGGGCCTTACATTAGGGTTCTAATTCTTCCTTAATTGGTTAAGAAGGACTAACCCTAGAGTTAATGAACAAATCCCCCTCAAGTTGTCTTACAAACCATAAAATCCGTTTCTTAATCTTATCATTAACTAAAATCCACTCTAATAAAGGCTTGTTTTGTCATGAGGTTAATCCCTAATCATGGATTAAGTTGAGGAGCCTTCCTCAGCTTAAATGTTCTCATCTATTATCCTTCTATTAGGATGGTGTAATGGGTCCATTAAATCCTTGATTGTGGCTTAAACTCATTACTCTACACTAAACAAAAACTCCAAAAACATCTAAATAATTACAAGTAGGTTAATGATCTTAATCCTACATCATGGTGATTAAGTGTGAGGTGTTTACTTCATACTTAACGTATTCTCTTTACCCCTAATCAGAGGGAAGATGTGATGAGTTTACTAACCTTTGGTTTAGGCTTAAGCTCATTAACTTATGACAAATACAAAAAAGCAATAAAAGATTGAAAACAAAAAAAAACAATAATCGTCTCCTCCGGGATTCTTTTCTCATCATTTTCATTCATAAACGAGAACTTGCTTCTTCCATCTAATGCAAGACAGTTTGCACCTGAGCCAGACAGGTCATACACTTGAGCATAGACAAGCAAGCAGTTCACACGTCAATTATCTTTCAGTCTCTTTGAGTCGAACTACGGTGTTCTGACTTCCTCATTGCACGAGAGGATACGTAGGCATAACTTAACTATTATCGAACAAAAGTCTCCGTCTCTTCCCCCCTCTTCCAACATTATTCTTTTAAACCTCATGGTCTTGAGCATTGCACTCTCTCTTTGCACTGACACTCTTTCATTTCATTTCACATTTCTTTTGCACTGACACTTGCATTCTTTTTCCAGCTTTTGCACACAGATAGAACTGACACTACCCCTTTAAACACAATCTTTTAAGCGTGGATCCCGTCGAGTACGGCGGACAATCTGGGTGCTAATACCTTCCCAGGTTGTAACCAACCCCTTTTCTCAGTTTCTCTGGTTCGCGACCGTCTTATCCATCTTTTTCCAGGTTTATGCAGCATTACCTTTCCTTCGGGATAAAAATGCCTAGCTGGCGACTCTTTTCAGTTCATTTCATGTTCTCTTTCACCAACCGTTCGCGCTTGTACCGGGATGCAAATCTTTGGGAGCGACAACTTGGCGACCCTGCTGGGGACCCTTATATTGCAACCAGGGCTTCTGGTTCTTTTTGTGGGTTCCTCCTAGCGCTTGTTTGATTTGTGTTTACTGGGGTGTTATGTGCTATGTGTGTTTATTTATTTTGCTTTATTTATTGCTTTATGTACAACTTTATTTATTGCTTTCTTTACAGTCTTATGCATATTTCATACTGTCATTGTTGGATCTGGTTTTCTGTTTTGGTGGGTGGGGTTCCAATGAGAGATTAATATCCTATACCTGGGACATGAGTGACACCTAGGTTAGAGTGGTTCATATTCTTTCCCATTCCATTTCGGTCTGGTGCGAGAATATGAAACACGGTTCAGATGTGGGTTTCTTCTTGAGAACTCTGTACTACATATTTCCTGTAGTGGTAGGGCTATCTGGGAAGCCTGCTAAGTCTGGATGACCTTTATTATGACCTTCAGAAACTGAGGTGAATTAGAGGAGGATCTTTTATGGTTATTGTAAACACTGTACCTCCGGGTTAGAAGTGTTTACACTTCTCATAACTAATCCAAGCCTGAGGATCCTTGTTCTAGAACATTACATGTGAGGGGGTTGGGTTGTTTACAGGTTTGCAGGAACCCTTGACCACATCATACCCTGTTACTGTTTTGTTTAAGAGTACTCCACTTTGGACAGTTCTTGTGATTAACACTGGACATGTGACTCTTTATTTGAGTCCCCCACGCTGGGTACTGGATTTCTGAGCCTCCATCTGAACCTTTGAACATACATGGGCCTTATGTCAAGACAGATAATCAGAGCCGGCTCTTGATCAAAAACCCTTGCATATCATTTGCATATAGCATCATTGCATCAATTAACATTTGTTTATTTGTTTTTCAGGGTATCCACCTCATTGTATCTATGTTTTGGTTTTGACCCCTTCTTCTGCTTAGACCTCTACTTCAGTTATTTGCTCCAGCATCTGCTTCAGCTATCTTCTTCAACATCTGCTTCAGTTATCTCCATCATCACCTGCATCAGTCTGTCATAGACTTACCTCTAACTTCTCAGTCTGTGATCTTCATCAACATTTGACTTCAGCTTCTTCAGCAGTACTCATGGATATTCCAAGGAAAAGCAACATATCTTATCATTTCTTTGAGCCCATATTGACTGGTATCAGGCAGGTTCAGTCACTCATCACACCTGACCACATCCCACTATTTAGAGAGCACTATGGGGGTATTTTAGACATGGTTATGGATCTTGATTCTTCTCAGAGAAGCATGATCCACACATGCTTGCAGTTTTATGAGCCTCCACTGAGATGCTTCACCTTTCCTGACTTTCAGATAGGGCCTCTGTTGGAAGAGTTTTCTTTGTTGATTGGAGTGCCTATCAGAGGAGGGATCCCCTTCAACCCAGAGATGACTGCTCCTAGAAGTGAAGAGATAGCAAGGGAATTGTACTTGGAGCCTGCCCTTATTGAGCTAAGCATGACAACAAAAGCTGGGATTCCTGGTTTGCATTTGGATTTCTTGATTTCTCAGGCCATCCTGAAGGCTGCAGTGGGAGAATGGAGGGCAGTTTGTGCACTTTTAGCCCTCAGCATATATGGGGCTATTTTGTTTGCAGATGAGCCCAAATTTGTCAGTAAGAATGCCATCCATTTGTTTCTTCTGAGGAACCCAGTACCTACACTGCTAGGGGATTTTTACTATTCTATTCATCAGAGGAATGAAAAACAAAGAGGGAAGTTGGTCAGATGCTGAGCTCCTTTGTTCTACTCTTGGTTACTCAGACACCTGCCTAAATCAGATGCTTTCTTAAACCCACATCAGCAGAAGAATTGAGCCAAGAGGTTCATTACCTTAACTTCAGATGATATCAGATGGTGCACCCAGAGCACCAAAGGCAAGGACATTATCACCAGTTGTGGACAATACCCAAATGTGCCTCTGATAGGAGTAAAAGGTTGCATCAACTACAACCCTTTACTGTTTAAGAGACAATTGGGATATGCCTTAGTTCACCCTCCCAGAGGACAGGATTTAGCTGAGACACTTACTATGAAGTTCAACCTAATTCAGCTGTTGTCAGGAAAGCTGCTTGGGCTTGGGACAACATCCAGAAAAAAGGGATAGCTATTCTTGGAAGATGTAACAATGTTGCTTCAGCTCAGTACTCAGACTGGTCCCGTACTAGAGCCCAGATCACCAGGATGCCTTTCACCTTGGAAGACACACTTGGACCATCTACAGTACAACCTGCATCAACTGTTAGCCTGGAGGAATTTGAAAAGTTGAAGGAAAGGAATGAGCAGCTATCTCAAGCCCTGAAGAAGACTCTTTGGGAAAGAAGTGACGATCGTCTGGACATTGAAAGATTGGAAAAGCTCAAGATTGAGCATCTGACCAAGATTTAAAATACAGAGGACTACATAAGGAAAGCAAGGGCTAGGGAACAGATATTGAAGAATGCCTGCAAGGAGGCAAAGATTCAGAAAGCTAGGGCTGAGCACTATTTGCAAGAGAGCCAGGCTAGGTGGGTCAGGATCACCGAAGCACGTGCACAAGAAGACCAGAGGACTCAATCCAAGATTGAACAGCTGGAGGCCAATGAAAAGAAGCAGCAGGAAGCTTTGTTGGCTGCACAGAAGGAGATATCATAATTGATGCTCCGAGCGGGGTTAAAGAGATCCAAAGATCAGGACAGGCATAAGAAGCTGACTACTGCCATTGCTACTAGGAACCTCCTCATTAGGGCCATTACAGAGCACCCAGCTGGTCCAGTGACTGAGGCACTCCTAAAGGAAGTTAGGGAAGATGACTATGGACTGGATGTCTGATTCCTCTTTGCTTGTTGATCTTTCCTTTTGATGTACTTTTCCTTTTGTTGTATTTTTGACCTTCCATGGGCATGTATTGTAAAACAGACTATGTATTTTTCATCATTTGTAATATATTTAGTTTATTTCCATTGGGTTTCTTTTCTCAACAACATCAAGCATCTTCCTCGAGGTCTGGAAAGGTCAAAACCAAGAACCAAACCGGATACCTTGGAAAACAATTAAGCATACTGCATTGCATACTAACTTTGTCTTTGTTTTGTAGGTTTTTTTTAATTATTATTGTGTCTAACTTTGTTGTGATCTCAGGAAACATTGCTAGTCACCGAGTGTTCCCTGTAAACCGCACACACGGGTACCCTACACGTAACAACCTTCCAGGTATTCAAATGGAGCAGGTACAACAGGACCTGAATGAGGTCAGAAATCAGATGGCAAACGAAAGAGTCGAGATGAGAAACCAGATGTCTCAGTTTATGGCTGTCATGACCGACTTAGCCCAGAGTCAAGAAAGTTTGAGAGAGCTGGTAGAAAGACAAACACCTGAGGAGCCTCATATTGGAACAGGAGGAACCAGCAATAATGAACGGGGGCAGCCTCATATTGACCCTCCAGAGTATGGGCCTCATTTGAATCCGGATGTTAATATCCCAAGAAACGTTCAAGGAAATACTGCTGGGGGCAGAATCCTGCAGGAGGATCCCCAAGAAGAACATTTTACTGTTATAGGGGCCGGAGATGAGGTATATGATAGAAGATTGGACGAGATTGCTGAAAAGTTAAGATCTTTGGAATCTCAGAATTCTTTGGGCTTCGACGTAATGGATTAGGGACTGGTAGACGAGGTGAGGATTCCCTACAAATTCAAACCCCCTTGCTTTGAGAAGTATAATGGTACCTCCTGCCCGCGTACTCATCTGCAATCTTTCCTAGGAAGACTCAAGGCTTATACCATGGATGAGAAGTTATGGATGTTCTACTTTGAGGACAGTCTGACTGGAGCTTCAAGAGAATGGTATTCGCATCTGACGAGGGCCACTATAAGGTGTTGGAAGGACTTGGTCGAGGCTTTCATCCGGCAATACCAATACAATCTAGACATGGCTCACAATAGAACTCTTTTAATGGGCATGTCTCAGTCTTTAAAGGAGAGCTTCCAGGATTATGCTCAGAGGTGGAGACAGCTTGCTGCCGCTGTCCAGCCACCCATGTCAGAAAGGGAGATGGCTGACATGTTCATGAACACCTTGCAAGGAACTTATATTGATAGACTTGCCGCTTTCTCCTCTACCAGTTTTGCTGATGTAGTTATAGCTGGTGAGAGAATTGAAAGTCTTTTGAAGATGGGCAAAATCTCTGACAATGGTGCAAGTTCCTCCAGCAACCCCAGAAAACCTTTTGCAGGACCCCGAAGGGCGGGTGAAACGAATGCTATCCATGCAAGCAGGAGCAGACCCCAATATTCTCACAGGTCAGTAACAGCTGTTACCATCCCGGCTCCAATTCCACAACAACCATTATATCCTCAACAACAACAACAACACCATCACTATCAACAACCATCTCATTTTCCGCAACAAAGAGCCTATAACAACAACAATAGCAACCAACAACAGCGCCCTTTTCAACAGAGGCCATCTCAGGCAAATAGGGTAATTGACCCTATCCATATGCCTTATGCTGCTTTATTGCCACAACTCCTGAAGCTTAACCTAGTTGAGTTAAGGATGTTGGCGCCACCAGATCCCCTCAATCTCCCGAAGAATTATGATGTTAATGCCAGGTATGCCTTTCACTCCAACGCACCTGGTCACAATACTGAAAAAGGCAGAGCCTTACAGATGAAGGTTCAGGATTTGGTCGATTCCAAAGCTCTCAATTTCGCACCTCTTCCGAACGTTAACAGAAATCCTATGCCTAATCATGGTGGGCCTAGGATTAATGCCATTGAAGAGGACCAACCATCTACACTAATTGAAAGTGTTGCACAGATTCAAACACCACTAGTTGAAGTCAAAGTTCAACTTTTAAGATGACAAGTGTTCCTGGGCTGTGGGGTCTGCTGTGAATTGTGCAAAACTGATAGTAATGGTTGTGAGAAGCTAAGGTTTGGCATAGATGGCCTCATCAAAGATAGAATCTTACAAATTACTTCAACAGCTCCTTCAGCAAATCTTGTTTCGACAACAATGGATCCTCCTACAACACCAGCAATTCTTCCTTCAACAGTTTCTCCTACAACAACAACTACTATCATTCCTACTGATTCTTCAACAACTCCAAAAGTTCATCCATCCATTATTTCAACAGATCTAAGTTCAACGACTTTTTATTCTATAACATCAGCACCCATTTTATCAACAAAATCTTCTACAATGCCAACAAACATTAATGAAGATGTCTCAACGGTCACAATCTATTATGACCCAGCAAATGTTCACAACAACAACAATTTCCAACAACAAACTGCAGCACTTCCTGCCAGATCTCCAATCACGATCTACTACGATCTGCACACCATCACAATTCCTTCCGCTGCAACGATCAGTCCAGTTACCATTACGGTACCTGGGCCTGTTCCTTATGAAAGTAGTAATGCCATACCTTGGCACTACGGCTCTGATCTCTACTGCAATGGGGAGAAAATCACTCTGGATTCATCGACCTCTTCACCACAAATTGACAATGTTGGGGGAGGTGGAGGCTTCACCAGAAGCGGACGCCTCTTTGCCTCACAAACACAAAGACCTAATGCTGAAGCAGAAGCTGCTGCTAAGGCAAAAGGAAAGAATGTGGTATCCGAAGAGCCAATTTCCAAAGAAACTCAGAAGACATCTTTTGAACAAGATGTAGACGAGTTCATGAGAATAATAAAAAGGAGTGATTACAAGGTAGTGGACCAGCTTCACCAAACACCCTCCAAAATCTCCATATTATCGCTGTTAATGTGTTCCGAAGCTCACAGGAACGCATTGTTGAAGGTCCTGCACGCAGCGTACGTGCCAGAGGAGATTACCGTTAATCAGTTAGAAACTGTGGTTGCAAATGTCAACACCAGTCATGGACTGGGCTTTACAAATGCTGATCTAACAACGGAGGGGCGCAACCATAATAAGGCTTTGCACATCACCTTGGAATGCAAAGGTGTTGTTCTTTCCCACGTACTGGTGGACACTGGGTCTTCACTCAATGTTCTCCCAAAGAAAGCCCTGGTGAAATTGGAGTATGATGGCTTGGAATTGCGCCCGAGTAATTTGGTGGTGAGAGCATTTGATGGCTCTAAAAAATCGGTGCTTGGAGAGATCGATTTACCTGTGTTGATTGGCCCGCAGACCTTTAAAACTACCTTCTTTGTGATGGACATACAGCCGGCCTACAACTGTCTGTTGGGTAGACCCTGGATCCGCGCCGCTGGCGCTGTTACGTCTACCCTTCACCAGAAGTTAAAATTTGAGTGGGAAGGCCAAATCATCACCATCTGTGGGGAGGAGGATATTTTCGTTAGCCAGCTGGCTACGTACAAGTACATATAGATGGATGGGGAGATTCATGAGACCATGAGTCAGGGGTTTGAGGCCCTCAACATTAATGAAGCATTTGCTGTGTCTGGGACTTCCATCACTTCATATCAACAAGCCAGGAAGGTTGTTGAAGAGGGTACCGCTCATGGTTGGGGCAAACTGCTGCCAGTTGAAAATAAAGAAGACAGATTCGGGTTGGGTTACAGACCAACTCGACAAGATCAACCAGAGGCTGCAATGGAGCCCAAATTTGTTAGCGGGGGAATGCTTACCTTGGATGCTGTGAACAGTCTGGAAGACGAGGAAGAAGACGAGCGCAACCTGGAAAATTGGATATGTCCAAGGATCCCGGGGAACCGAGTCTCAAACTGGTCTTCCCATGAAATTATAAGAGTTACTCCCGCAGAGTAATTATTATTTCCTGTCTTTAAGCATGCATCAAGTCCTACGTCTTGCCCAAGATGTCATGGCTCATTTTGTAATCGGGCCATCTTGTATTTTGTGCAAACGATCAATTAATGAATATCAAGACATCTTTTGCAAATGAGTCTCTTTTTTCTCGCTCACTGTTTTTCATTTTTCATTTTTTGTACAAAATTAAAATGGCAATGTTTTTTAAAATAATAACTTCATTTTCACTTTTTCTAAGCAAGATAAAACTAATCACTAAAATGAACCAATCTAAACCCTTGCAGAGAATGCCCTCCAGACTGCACCGACAACAACACCGCTATGACTTCGTATGACTTTGACAATCCGATTAATCAAGCCGATGAAGGGGTTGAAGAAGATTATGAGCTACCTGAAGAACTAGCTAGGTTGTTGAGACAAGAGGAGAAGGTTATCACTCCTCATTAGGAGGAAGTTGAGACGGTTAATCTTGGTACAAAAGAAAACTTGAAAGAAATGAAGATCGGGGCCCGTCTGCAAGATTTAGTGAAAAAGAAACTTATAGACATGCTTCGGGAGTATGTGGATGTTTTTGCTTGGTCTTATCAGGATATGCCGGGTCTGGATACCGACATTGTTATGCACAAGCTGCCTCTAAAAGAAGACTGTCCTCCAGTGAAACAAAAGCTGCGTCGTACTCGCCCGGATATGGCAATGAAGATAAAAGAAGAGGTACAAAAACAGTGGGACGTCGGTTTCCTTGCTGTAACTAGTTACCCGCCGTGGGTCGCTAACATTGTACCTGTGCCTAAGAAGGATGGAAAAGTACGAATGTGTGTGGATTACCGGGATCTGAATAGAGCTAGCCCGAAAGATGACTTCCCATTACCTCACATTGATGTATTGGTCGACAATACGGCTCAGTTCTCGGTGTTCTCCTTCATGGATGGATTTTCAGGATATAATCAGATCAAGATGTCACCTGAAGACATGGAGAAGACAACTTTCATCACACCCTGGGGCACATTCTGTTATAAGGTAATGCCATTCGGACTGAAGAATGTTGGTGCCACCTATCAACGGGCTATGGTAACATTGTTCCACGACATGATCCACAAAGAAATTGAATGTTATGTGGATGACATGATTGCCAAGTCCCTCACAGAAGAAGACCACCTGGTAAATCTGTTGAAACTATTCAAGCGTCTGAGGAAGTACCAACTGAAGCTAAACCCCAACAAATGCACATTCGGGGTGCGATCCGGAAAGCTGCTGGGATTTATTGTAAGTGAGAAGGGGATTGAAGTGGACCCTGACAAAGTCAAAGCCATTCAAGAGATGCCTGCACCGAAGACTGAAAAAGAAGTTCGGGGGTTTCTAGGTAGATTGAACTACATTTTACAGTTCATATCTCACCTTACAGCAACCTGTGAGCCCTTGTTCAAGCTGTTGAGAAAAGAACAAACGGTCAGGTGGAATGAAGACTGCCAGAGGGATTTTGACAAAATCAAGGAGTACTTGCAAGAACCTCCAATCCTTATGCCTCCAGTTGAAGGAAGACCTCTCATAATGTACTTGACAGTATTAGAAGAATCAATGGGGTGTGTGCTGGGCCAGCATGACGAGTCTGGTCAAAAAGAGTATGCAATATACTACCTAAGCAAAAAGTTTATCGACTGTGAACAACGTTATTCACTGCTCGAGAAAACTCGCTATGCTTTAGCGTGGGCTGCTCGCCGACTAAGGCGGTATATGTTGACCCACACTACCTTGTTGATCTAAAAGATGGATCCAGTCAAGTACATATTTGAGAAGCCAGCGCTTCCCGGACGGGTTGCAAGATGGCAAATGATTCTCACAGAATATGACATTCAGTACACATCCCAAAAAGCTATCAAAGGCAGTGTATTGTCTGATTATCTAGCTGAGCAACCCATTGATGATTACCAGCCTATGAGATTTGACTTCCCTGATGAAGACATCATGTTCATAAAAGAAAAAGATCATGAAGAGCCTGTTCACACTGAAGGGCCTGACCCAGAAGAAGAGTGGACAATGATGTTTGATGGGGCTGTTAATATGAATGGTCGTGGTGTTGGTGCAGTACTCATTACACCTAAAGGAGTTCACATGCCATTCTCGACAAAGCTCATTTTTAACTGCACTAACAACAAAGCTGAATACGAAGCCTGTATCATGGGTCTTGAGGAAGCTATTGACCTCAGGATCAAGACATTAACTGTATTCGGAGATTCAACTCTGGTAATCAATTAAACCAGCGGCAAATGGTACACTCACCAGGAGCATCTGATACCTTACCAGGATTATACAAGGAGGTTACTCACATTCTTCACAACAGTCAAACTTGAGTATATCCCTCGAGATGAAAATCAGTTTGCATATGCTCTGGCCACCATTTCATCCATGATCAAAGTTCAAGCTGCCAACTTTGTACCTCAGATTTTAGTATCCAGACTTGACAGACCATCATACGTATTCTCTGTGGACGTTGCCAAAGATGATAAGCATTGGTTCTATGACATGCAATGGCTAAGAAATTGATAAGATCAGGCTACTACTGGATCACAATGGATGCAGATTGTTGTGCTTATGCCAGAAAGTGCCACAAATGCCAGATTTATGCAGACAAAGTGCATATGCCTCCGAATCCTTTGAATGTGATGTCTTCACCCTGGCCCTTTGCCATGTGGGGCATTGACATGATTGGAAAGATTTAACCGACTGCTTCAAATAGCCACAGATTCATCCTGGTAGCCATTGACTATTTTACCAAGTGGATCGAAGCAGCCTCGTATGCAAATGTCACCAGGCAAGTGGTGGCCCGATTCCTGAAAAGAGACATCATTTGTCGGTATGGAGTGCCCGAGCGAATCATTACTGATAATGGTTCCAATTTGAACAACAAAATGATGGCAGAACTGTGCTGGGACTTCAAGATTCAACATCACAACTCTTCTCCTTACAGGCCAAAGATGAATGGCGCCGTTGAGGCAGCTAACAAGAATATCAAGAAGATTGTGCAAAATATGGTGGTCACCTACAAAGACTGGCATGAAATGCTACCATTTTCCTTGCATGGATACCGTACCTCTATCAGAACATCCACTGGGGCAACACCGTATCAACTTGTGTATGATATGGAGGCAGTCCTACCTGTTGAAGTTGAGTTACCCTCGTTGCGGGTACTGATGGATGTCAAATTGAATGAAGCAGAATGGGTCCGCTCTCGTTACAATCAATTGAATCTGATCGAAGAGAAGAGATTAACTGCAATCTGTCATGGGCAGTTATATCAGAAAAGGATGAAGAAAGCCTTCGATCAGAAAGTCAGGCTTCGGGAATACCAAGTAGGAGATCTTGTGCTGAAAAGACTCCTCCCTCCTCATACAAACCATAGGGGCATGTGGACTCCGAACTACGATGGTTCGTTCATAGTAAAGAAGGTTTTCTCTGGTGGATCACTGATGCTCACTACTATGGATGGTGAAGATTTCTTATCCCCTGTGAATTCAGATGAAGTTAAAAAATACTCTGCATAAAATGACCCGCTGGACATAAAAACAGAATGTAAGTCCAGGAAAAAATAGGGCATCCCGGCGAGTCAAAAACAGAATAAAAGACTTGGGCAAAAATAAGGGAAAATAAAATAAAAATGTACACCCACTGAGTTGAAAAGCCGCATTGGACAGCTCAGGCAAAAATGGGTATCCCGGTGGATTGAAAACCCGAAAGGGTGATCCCCGCAAAATAAGGGAATAAGCGAATAATTGCATTCTGAATTCGTCTATATCATTCACAACATGGCAAGCTTCGAAAGGCTCAAGCATTGGTCAGAATCAGCTTTCTTCAGATAGCAAGATGAGAAGAACGTCAATGTCATACGAGTCATAGCAAAAGGGAAGCTCACTAAAGCGTCATCAACATTGCCAACACCTTTTTGTTTCTCAATTTGTAACAATCTCCTCATTTCAGGGGATTTGTTTCTTTGGCTGTATTTGCCAATTCATGGCACGCAAATTAATAAAATCATATTTTCAGTCACACTTCGTCTTATACATTTTTTTATTATTTATTTCATTTGCAAAAATGTCCGATATCCTTGATAAAATGGTCGCATAAAAACATATATGCTTTTCTAATCACATGCTTACAAGAAATATATTTCTTACTCCCTGGAGTGTCTAAACTCCTATGACGGAACCCAGTAAGGGATACCTCGGGGTACTTGTGCGTTTCTTTGTCTTGACAGGATTGCAGGTGTTCAACACACAACATGGGGCATGAAATGATTCCCTCAACAAGCTGCCCAAATCATTATTTCCTTAGCACATCTTCCAAACAGCACCAGAGCTGCTTTCTCCCCATCAGAGCTGCCAGGCATCGCTTCTCCCGCACTCTCTTCAGAGCAGCATCAGAAGGTGTTCATTTCCCCAGCTAAGTTGTCAGGATATTATCATCCTTAGCAGGATCCCTACAGAAATCTCAAAGGAGATCATTCAGTGATTGTTTCTCCCCGGCCGAGTGCTAGATAGGGAACCATCTCCCCACAAAGCTCCAGCCTCTCCCAAGAAGAGCAATGTCTAAATTTCCCGCACAACAAAGTGACGAAAGCTTCCACAGCCCCCAGCTGGGCTCCTCATTACCAAGATAGGTCTATCAGTGACCTATTTCCCCAAGCAGAATCATCTGTATTAGGTCTACCAATGATCTCATCCCCAGCTGGGATATTTTTTCAAATAGATCAGTCGGAGATCTCCACAGGCGGCAGGATCCGAGTCCCGGATCGGTATCCTTCGCATAATCATAGCATTTACATCATATCTCCCCTCAGAGCGTAGCATTCCGTTTAATACGGAGCATTACGGCAAAAATCAAACATATTGCATAATCACAAGTTATGTTTTGAATCAAACACCTGTATATACCAACATTCCGTCGGCAATGTATACAAGGGCTTACGGTACCAGCAGAAAGCCAAAGCGTTCCCCTTGCACTCACTAATACATATTAACATATACTCTCTTCGACACTCGTCCGTGTCGTATCATTCCCCTGCAGATATAAGCCATAAACAAATATGTTTACACACTCCTTTGACACCCGTCTGTGTCACCACTCCCCAGCATGGTTTCCTAAACACTTATGGTAAACCAAACACTTGTTTATAATACACTTCTTCTAACACCCGTCCGTGTCACCTTATCCCCACAGATCACTAGATATCGTTTACACTTATAAGTTCATAACTTATACACTTTCTCTTATGATACTCGTCCGTGTCGTACTTCCCCCAGCAAGCCGAACACTCATCTGTGTCTCACTCGTGCTTATTTCTCACTCATACAGATACTCGTCCGTATCTTATATACACCACTTATTTCCCCTCAGGTTCGACTCTCGTCCGTGTTCTTTGTTAAACAGTTGATACTCGTCCGTATCATCATCTCTGAACATACATCAGTGTTGTTTCTACTGATACTCGTCCGTATCGTAGTCTTAAGGATGCTCGTCCGCATCTTTGATCTATACATAGCGTCAAACACTTATACCTTTCCTTTCTTGAATGTAGAAACTCGTCTGTGTCTACCATTCCCCAGAAGAGTCCCCAACTAATCCCAGTAAATTATTTCTTTTTTATCTGACATTCGTCCTATGTCATGATACTTTCGGCTGCCGTACCCTGCTAGGTGATCGTCCTTCACCCTTTGATGATCGTCCCTCATCATTCCCCCAACGGAGTCTCTATTATTAGAACCCCTTTTTGTCCGAAATTCGTCCTATGTCGTGATATTTAGCAGCCGTCCCCTGCTAGGTGATCGTCCTTCACCTTTTTGATGATCGTCCTTCATCACTTTATTCGATGGCCGTCCCCATCATTGATTTTGTTATCTGACATTCGTCCTATGTCATGATAAACCCCGAGAGCAGCCGTACCCTGCTAGGTGATCGTCCTTCACCTCTTGATGATCGTCCTTCATCATGCTTATCGGATGGCCGTCCCCATCGTCGACCTTTTCTATCCGGCATTTGTCCTATGTCGTGATACTTTTGGCAACCGTACCTTGCAAGGTGATCGTCCTTCACCTTGGATGACCGTCCCTCATCCTTATCCCCAACAGAGCAGCCGTCCCCTGCTAGTTGATCTTCCTTCACCTTTGATGACCGTCCCTCATCATTTTATTTCTTCAACTTGATGGTCGTTCCCGTCATAATCTCTTTATTTCCCCAACATGTCAGCCGTCCCAGTCACCGCTTTATCCCCAGCAGTCGTCCTCTGCTCGATGGTCGTCATCCATCGCCCGCACTTTATAATCATGATTATACTTCCTTTTACAATCTATATCCCTTTTCTTCTTCACCCAGTGAGTCCAAAATTTGGATTGTCTTTGGTATTCAACCACAAGTTATCTAGTTTGCCTGTTAAGTCGTCGCTTACATCCTGCACAGCTAACTCATGTTTGAATAGGGGCAGCTGTAAACACCCCAAATTTTCCCTCCCTAAGTTCACACCATGGCTTGTGATCTTTTCATTTGCACAAGTTCAATCATATCATATCATGTTGCATTTTTGCTTCACTGCATTGGTTCAAAGTCATCTGCATCTAGGGTTTGTGATCTGAGCAATCCATGAGCCATCTGAGCCACTCCAAAGGTCTTCAATCATCTCAAGAGGGTCCATGTATGTTCAATCATCATATTTAGTCCTCCCAAGATCAAGAAAGTCAGAAAATCACAAGAACTGGCAAGGCATGGAAGCAGAGCCAGCTCTAACTGCACAGATGACCTAAAATTAGGGTTTTGGTTTCAGAGGCCATAACTCCAATTTTTTTGGTCATTCTTGTTTCTATTGGTCTCAATATGATATAAGGATCATGTGTACCAAGTTTGATGAAGAAATTCATTGTGGAAGTCATCTGATCACTTGGTAACTTCCTGAGCAAGCCAGAGCAAAATCAGGGCATCTGAGGCCCCCATCAATGGACCCAAAGTGGGTTTTTCATCAAATTGAAGTTATATGGTCTTTATTTGATCATTGAAGTTCTTATAAGTTCACAAATTTGAAGAAAAGTGAGCATAACCAAAAGTTGCCAAATATGGAAATGACTTGTAATGTAAACTTTCCATTTTGGGAAAGTTTTTCAACCTCCTCTTTCTTAACCAAAAATGCTTCAAATGAAAAATTCTTGGTCATGAAAGTTGTAGATTGGATCATTCCCTTTTTAAAAAGTACAAGAACAAGATCTAATTCATTTTGGAACTCAAGTTATGGCTTTCCAAAGTTGGCAAAAATCACATAATTTCATGTTTCATGCCAAAGAGGGATTTTTGCAAAACCTCATACCAAACCATTTTGTGACTTCAAAGTGACTTCTACACATCATAACATCATAGTACAATGCCTAAAACTCAGAATTGCCCAAAGAATTTCACATTTCCATGGCTTGCACATGAAGAAATCAAAAAGGGGCCAAACTTTGCCAAAATTGCAAAACCTCCCACAACTTCCCACAAAGTTGCCAAATTGCCTCAAACTGATTTCCATGGTCCTCCTTGATCACAGCTGCACCAGACATGCCCTTGTCCTTGGCCTGAAACAGCCCATACCTCAAAGGACACATAACCTTGACTTTTTGCAAAACAAGCCATACCAATCACACTATGCCACAACCACTCTCTAACCAATCACATTTGTTAATACTAATCAAAAGCAAGCCAAACATAACAAGAGGCAAGCCTGAACTCTCCCATAACTCAGCATTCACAAAAACTCTCCTCTTTGCATTTTCTATCGATACACACAACTCAACCACTCATTCTTCAAACCAACACCACCCTTCATCTCAGCATCAATCACTGATCATTTCCCACCCTTCATTTTGCCCTAAAAGCCACCATACACAAAACACAATTTCTTCCCCCTTTGAAATGAACTTCATCAAACTTCAAAAGGAGGTCACAAACACTTCAGCAAAGCATTCCAGAAGCAAGAGGGAGTCAAGAGGAGTGGGAAAGCACCAAAGGAAAGCCCAGATAGTGCCATTTTCGAAAGCTCCATTTCAGGTAACTTCAAGAACAAATTTTCCAGAAATGATTTTTTAAGTTCTTAGATTGTTCTCCATGCTTCACTGATCACATTGCACCTTTTGGTTTTGAAAATGATTGAGTATTAAGCATGTATGAAGCTTCTGAAATTTCTGAGTAATTTTCCGTTTTGCTTCGAATCCTGATGTTCATGTGAAATAAATGATTTTTGCTTGCTGAATCTTGTTTAGAATGAGTTAGGGATCATTTCTGGAGAGTTTGGTGAGTTTATTTTACGAATTGAGTGAGTTTGCAAAAGTGGATGGGCGGAGAAGATGACCGGAACACTGTTCCGGTAACCTGAGAGTAATTAGGGCACAATTAGGGCTAATTGTGTAATTAGGCTGAGCTTGAATATGGACCCTCTGATTTGTCTTTCATGCGCGCAGTGAATGGCCAAGATCTTCTCATTAATAATTAATCTGGATTAATGAATTAATTAATTAGGATTATTAGGGTTTGAACCTGGGCCGTCCAGATGCGCGCCCAGTCAACCCTTTCAAACCCAGAATCAACCACAACCCTTGGATTGGCATACTTTCAGTTTATTTATTTTTTATTTCATTTGTTTCTATTTAATTTGTACGAATTTTTAAAAAATAGTAAAAGTAGTCAAAAAATTCTGAAATTTTTTATCAAAGCTTTAATTAATTTTCAGAACCCAAAAATATTTTTATTCTTATTTTTTGCATTGAAAAAATATTTTTAAATCATTTAAATGTTATTTTTAATTAGTTAATGAGAATTAATTAATTAAAAATACATTTAAGTATTTAAAAATCACAAAAAAAATCAGAGAGCATTTTCAAACATTTACAAACATTTACAAACTCACCACACAAATTTCTTTTTGGTTTTGATCATGCTTTGACATTTTTCTAATGAATTAGGGTTCTTAAACTTGAATATTTTTAACCCTAACTTCTAAACTTCATAACTTTTGAACCAAAGTGATTTTGTGAATGATTCTTTTTGCATTGTGCTATGCATGGTTTCAAGCATCTAAAAACATTTTTGTTTCATTTTTATCTTTCATTTTCAATTTGTTTGGAATTTTATCTCTAGGATCACCCTTTTAACCCTAGAAACTTAGGAAATTCATAACTCCCTTAGGGTTTAGCTTCTGACCTCCCCCTTTGTAGGGTAACCTAATATAGGTTTAGGGTTCCTTTGAGTGCATTTTCAAAATTTTATCTTGTCATTTGCTTCTGTCTTTGCCTTTTGCCTCTTGCATGATCATATAACCCTAATTTTGTGCCTTCACTTGCATCCATCTTGCATATGCTTGCATTCATGAACTTGCCATAACATTTTATGCATCCACATGACATATAAGACATCTTAGGACACATTAGAATCATCCTTGATCATTTCATCATTCATTTGCCATGTTATGTCTTCATTTCATTTCATGTGCATTCATGAACTTTAATGCTTCCTTTATGCTTCATTTGCATTCCCAACCCTTGTATGATCATTTGCACCTCATGACATGCCTTCATATCATCTCTTAGCATCATTTTCATCATGAACATGCTTCTGGTTTTGGTTTGCATCATTACATACTTCTCATTTTCATTTCATTTTCATTTCATTTCACTAACGTTTCAGGTGGTAAGTGTTTTTGAGAACTGAATTTGCCTTCACTTCTCACAATCTCTTCTCATCTCTCTTATGCATCTTTGCTGCATTTTGTATTTGTGTTAGAGTGAGCTTGCTCATTCATGTTCCTTCCTCACTTTCTTTCTTCAAGCAACTTATCTTCTTAAGTGAAGTAAGTTGTCTTGCTCCTTTCTGCTTCTCCTCCTTCCATCCTGATTCTTCCTTGGTGGCTTTTCCTGAAGGTCTCTTGCAAACCTCATAAACCCTAGGAATACCCAAGCATGATCACAATTAGGGTTTGATTAGTCCCCCCATTAGTTTTACCTTTGTGTCATCTTTGTGTCTTCTCTTCTCATCTCTTAATCAAGGACTAAACCTTAAAGGTTTTAAGGCTTTGTGATTAAGCTTATGCCTGCATCCTTCTATTAGGGTGGAGTGTATAAATTTAATACTAAGTGTTAAACCCTTAATGTGTTTGAATCCTTTAATCAATCCATCTAATAAATCACTGAGGCATCAAGCTTTTAACTTGGATCTTACATTAGGGTTCTAATTCTTCCTTAATTTGTTAAGAAGGACTAACCCTAGAGTTAATGGACAAATCCCCATCAAGTTGTCTTACAAACCATAAAATCCATTTCTTAATCTTATCATTAACTAAAATCCACTCTAATAAAGGCTTGTTTTGTCATGAGGTTAATCCCTAATCATGGATTAAGTTGAGGAGCCTTCCTCAGCTTAAATGTTCTCATTTATAATCCTTCTATTAGGATGGTGTAATGGGTCCATTAAATCCTTGATTATGGCTTAAACTCATTACTATACACTAAACAAAAACTCCAAAAACATCTTAATAATTACAAGTAGGTTAATGATCTTAATCCTACATCATGGTGATTAAGTGTGAGGTGTTTACTTCATACTTAAGGTATTCTCATTACCCCTAATCAGAGGGAAGATGTGATGAGTTTACTAACCTTTGGTTTAGGCTTAAGCTCATTAACTTAAGACAAACACAAAAAAGCAATAAAAGATTGTTAACACAAAAACAAACAATAATCATCTCCTCCGGGATTCTTTTCTCATCATCTTCATTCACAAACGAGAACTTGCTTCTTCCGTCTAATGCAAGACAGTTTGCACCTGAGCCAGACAGGTCATACACTTGAGCATAGACAAGCAAGCAGTTCACAAGTCAATTATCTTTCAGTCTCTTTGAGTCGAACTACGGTGTTCTGACTTCCTCATTGTACGAGAGGATACGTAGGCATAACTTAACTGTTAAAAAAAGTCTCTGTCTCTTCCCCCCTCTTCCAGCATTATTCTTTTAAGCCTCATAGTCTTGAGCATTGCACTCTCTCTTTGCACTGACACTCTTTCATTTCATTTCACATTTCTTTTGCACTGACACTTGCATTCTTTTTCCAGCTTTTGCACACAGATAGCACTGACACTACCCCTTTAAACACAATATTTTAAGCGTGGATCCCGTCGAGTACGGCAGACAATATGGGTGCTAATACCTTCCCATGTTGTAACCAACCCCCTTTCTCAGTTTCTCTGGTTCGCGACCGTCTTATCCATCTTTTTCCAGGTTTATGCAACATTACCTTTCCTTCGGGATAAAAATGCCTAGCTGGCGACTCTTTTCAGTTCATTTCATGTTCTCTTTCGCCGACCGTTCGCACTTGTACCGGGATGCAAATCTTTGGGAGCGACACCCACGCGCAACCCCACCATAAGAACCACGCACCCACACATCATTAGTTGTTCATCGCATCATCACCATATTCCCCGAGATCTGATGGATTATAGAGAGTCAAAGAGTTGATTGAGAGAACATATGATGTACCTTTAGGCTTAGCGCCTTTGGGCTTAGCCCCAAATCACTATCTGCACCCCCTGCGTATTAGGCCCATGCTCATTTTAACTGAAAATTTACTTCTAGTTCACCCCCTATTTTCTTTAATTTTCTTTTTTAATTATTTTACAAAATTAATTTTTAAAAATAGTTATGCTTCATAAAAAATTCTAGAAAAATTAAAAATAAACATTTTAGCATATTAAAAAATAGTTGATATTTTTCAATTACCGATTTTCTATTAAACATTTTAGCATATTAAAAATAATCTCGATTATTTCTTTTATATGCATTTCAATACTTTGCACCTTTGCATATTGATCCATTTGCTCATAATATTTTTCATACTCATAATATATTCAGCTCACTAACTCTTTTCTTTGTTTTATAAGGTGCAATTTGAGGACTCGATGCTTAGGGATTCAGATTTTGTTATATTTTTGATGTGTTTTTTATGGTTTTATCGCTTTTATGCATCCATGATGTAATAACTTAGGATATCTTTTATTTTTTATGTATGCTTGTATGATACATATAAATAGGGTAGAAAAAGATAAAATGAAGCGCTTAGAAAACCAAGTTTCAAAAATAGAAAAAAGAAATAGTCGATTCAACGTCGACTTATTTTCAAAAATAATGAATAAATTCCACATATTTTAGGACTTCCCACATTTACACATTCGTTCCACTCCATTAAACCCAAATCACAACCTTGTATGATTCGTACCATAAGTCTCATGTCTAGCATAGCGCAACCGACCCACCTGATCCATTACTCTATTCCTTTAATAATTCATCATACGTTTTCACCAACCATAACGTAGGAGGACCATTATCATTACTTCTCTTTTAATGTTCACATTTCATGTTTAATATCCACATACTTGTGATTGCCTCGCATGCTCCCTTAGGATTCATAGCTTGGATTTAATTCTAGATTAAAGCCAAGATGTGATAGACCTTAGGATAGTTATCCATGTATGCTAACTTAGGTAGATTTCTCCCTTTAATACTCAACCTTAGGATCAATATTTGCATGCTAACATTAGGGTTCGAGTCTTAGTCTCCCTATAGTTTTTTTCTTTACAACTTTGAGTCCCTATTCTCATCTTCAAAGAAAAGCTAAAAAACACTTAATAATAAAAGTACGCACAATATGCCACGATCCTTAAGCTATACAGGAAATGATTAGTGAAGGTCTCATCCACTATTGTATAATGCTTTACAAACGTTCTATTGGGGCGACCATGGAAAGTATTCGCTCATGTATCATAGTTTTTAGTGTTGTGCACACGATAAACATAAAATCAAAACACTTCTTCTAAAAAACAATAAACCAACAATAAGTGTCTTTCCTGCGAGAATTCTCTTCTCACCTCCTTCACTCATAACAAAAGAACTCGCTTCGACTTGTCTCTTTGCAAGAGGGTAAACACACTCGTACCAGACGAGCCTGCAACACCTGAGTATAGGCATAAGCAATTCAACCATAAAAAATACAAACAAAGTTTCCCTCCCTAGTTAGGGGAACTACAACGACTCTAATTCTCATTTCCCATGAGATATATAGGAAGTGGGGTAGGGCCCATTCGAGCAAATTCTTTATTTTCCCTACATTTTTCTCGTACTTTTTCTTTCTCTTATCCAGTTCTAGTAGCATTTTCAGTTCAGCCACAATTTATCATCATCCTTTGAAATAGTTCAAGCAAGTGTGGATCCCGTCGGGTACGATGGACGATCTGGGGTGCTAATACCTTCCCAGTTCATAACCGACTCCCAAACTCAGTCTCTTTGGTTCGCAAGACCTTGTTCTTTCCTTTTCCTTCGGTTTGTGTAGCATTACCTTTCCCTTTCCTTGGGATAAAAATTCATGGCTGGCGACTCTATTTATTTTTCGCGCCACTTTCGCATTTGTACTAGGATGAAAATCTCGGGAGAGACAATTGGCGACTCTACTGGGGATTGAACCTAGAATCTCTGGTTCCCTATGAGAGTCAATCCTAGCGCTTGTCTATTTCTGTTTCCTTTGGGTGCTTATCTGTTTGTTGTTATGCATTTTAGTTTAGCTTTACTATTTTATTTACAGTTTATCGCTTTACTTTATTTACTACTTTCCGCATTTACCTTAGTGTTGCATATATTGGCATGTACTGGTTGTTCTAGTTTTCTTTGGCGGGATGGGGTTACTATGAGATAAGCCAACTACCCAGCTTGAGTGTACACATAGAGTTTAGAGTGGGCAGTCGTGTGGCTTGCGCGGTCTTGAGCACGTGTAGTTTTCACGAGCCCCACACCCAGATTGGGATCTCTTGGGAGATATTCTATATTGCCTAGGTAGACCATATAATGTTCTCACCTGAGCTTCTAATTATGGGAACTGATCATCGAGGACCTTAATGGAAATAACCCTCTCCAGTGGTGAAAGTGGCAGACCATGTTTAATGGGAAACCTATTCGCACCCGAGGGCCCCCTGGGAGATCACATAGGATGACCTTGTTCTCTCGTAGGAACTCAGTCAAAGCAATTGTTCATATGACGATAGTATTGTACCCTTTAGGATAAATGTATTATTGTTTCTCAATCTCAGTGCTTGAAGCTGGGAACTTACGAGGGATACTTGTTTTTCAGGACTCCGCTGAGACCTCCTCTTTTAGTGTAAAATGCTAAATTGTTTCTCGGAGACGGTGAACGTATTATCGCTACTCGACTTGAGAGTCCGTGATGTCTGACCCTAGCCACACCCGTGAGACTAGGGGGACTATTTGCGAGTTTGTAGAAAAATTGACCTTCAACCTACCTTGTTTCTGATACTTGGGTTTTCTATTGGCACATACTTGTGATTTGGTATTCTTGACAGATGATATTCAGGTAAATCAGGAGATAGTACAATAATGTTCAGTATATGCAACAGTAATCACATGTCAGTGCATTGCATAACATAATTTGCACGCTTTCATTCCTAACGCATGTTTATTCATTTGCAGGGTTGCATATCACATCCTTGATTCCAGTTGTGAGTATTATTCTATGAGCATGGAGGCAAAGAAAAAGAACTAGTGTATTATATCCTACAATGTTCACGAGCCATTTGTGAAGGCAATCCTCAAAGTAAAAGCTTTGGCAAGTCCAAAAGTTCTTAGTGTCTTTAAGAAGGATTATGGGTGGATTTTGTCTTTTGTAGAACCCATTAGTGAATATGCTTTCAGGGGTATGCACACTTTGCTGCAGTTCTATGATCCATAGTTAAGATGCTTTGGACTTTCTGACTTCATATTGGCACCCATGCTAGAGGAGTACTCGAGTATCTTGGGGGTTTTTGTTAAAGACTGCACACCATTCTTTGGATCCAAGGTGGATCCTGACTTCAAAGGCATATCTGCTGCTCTTTACTTGAGCAAGTCATTGTTGGAAGACCGGTTTGATAACAAAGGAGGTATTCGAGGGTATCATTTGAGTTTCTTGTTGGATGAAACTATCAAAGCTACCAAAGCAAAGAGTCGGAGCACTTTCAACGCGATCTTAGCCTTGTGTATCTATGGAATTATCTTATTCCCTAACATTCCAAACTTCATGGATGTCGATGCTATTCGCATATTCATAGCAAAAAATCCAGTCCCTACACTCTTAGGGTATCTTTACCACTTTGTACATTAAAAGAATGAAAAAAAGGGGAGGAATGTTTAATTGTTGTGCACCTTTGTTCAATAAATGGTTTGCACGCTTTCTTCCGCAGTCAAGGGCTTTTGAGAGGATTAAAAATTCGCTCGAATGGTCATAAAGGTTGATGGGATTAGAAGCGAAGGACATTGTCTAGGTCAATCAAGGGTTGTGGTGTGTTGATATTCTTCACAGTTGATTGGGAGGAAAGGGGGGATTAATTATAACCCTTGCCTCGTAGTTAGACAGTTCGGGTATGCCGTGAAGGAACCACTAATAGCTAAAGAGATCAGAGAGTCTCTATACTTTCAATTAACAAATGGGTTCAAGATTTCCCAGAAAGCTTCCAACGCCTGCCATAGTCGACAGACAAGGGGGAAAACAATCTTGGGAGTAGGTAATTGTTGGATGTACCCACCGTTTGCAAAATGGCTAAGAGAAAGAGTTGAAGTGTTATTTTTGTCGTTTGAGCATGCAACTCCTTTATATCCCGCGGTCGTTGAACAACCTACCACAGTTAGCATTGAGGAGTTCAACAAAATGAAGGTGGAAAGGGACGAATTACTAAAGAAAAATGCACAATTGAGTCGAGAGCTTGCTAGGGAGGAACACACCAAGCTTGAGATTGAGTGGAAAGCTCAGGAGGATGCTGAGAGGCATGCTATCGTAAGGAAAATGGGTGAAGCTGAGTTAGCCCAGTTTGCAAGATTCGAGGTTTCTACTAGGAGTTATTCCAAGGGACATATTGACACTAGAAGGCAACTGAATCAGAAGACTCTAATGTTTGAAAACATGAAGAAGAGACATGCTTCTTACAGGGTTAAAAGAGAGGTACAAGATAAAGTTCAAGCTGAAGGGATTGTGAATTAGCTAAAGGAGAAAGATGAAGAAGTGGCTGATAAGTTGAAAGGAAAAGATGAAGAACTTGTTAAGGCTCGAGAGGAAGCTACTTAATACAAGCGTATCATGATCTGTTATTAGAAGAAGCTGAAGAGGTTAGAGGATGACCAGAGGCAGATGAAGGCATTGGTAGAAGTACCAAAGTCAGGATCGATTGTTGGCTCAAGCAACCTAGACATAGACGGAGGATCATACTGATGGGTCATTTTTCTATTTGCTTATAGGCTGCGGGAATTACCATCAGGATTTTTGATGGAGTCCCTTTATCATTGTACTTATGCTTAAGACTCATGTTCCATGTATTCTGATTATATCAACATATGCTTGTTATTGAAGGATCTTTTGACTATCATTTTGTGTGCTCTCACTTTATGGTCACCGAAACATCTTTCACATTTGCAACACACACTGGTCTTTGTATTCTCGGAATTTCTTGGCACATCTGCTACACACACTAACCTTATATTATCATCAACACTGCATATTATTTGCAGCGAACAGTTAGACGCTTCTATCTTCGTCAACCCCACAAAATGGAATCATAGAATGGGATACCCTAAAAATGAATAGACATGTCATACACATTCATTGCATGCATTTCATATTTGCATTTTAGTAGGTTTTCTGGTTTTCCTAACGTATTTAATTATACAAGAAGGATTGCAAACCATCACCTTCGCAGGTACACCACTCGTCAAAATCAATGAAACATCATGGATGTTGTTCAAACTGAATTAGCTGAGCTTCCCACACGTATGGATGAGTTCATGAACATGATGCAAGGGGTTGCCTTGGGGAAACAAGAGCTACAGGTTGTGGTTCAGAGGCTTGACGCGCCTCATGTGGAGACTCTGGGCTCCGGAGTCAACGTAGATGCACAAACGAATCATGTTAACGCCACTGGTGTGCCAACAAAAGTTGAAATACCTCCTACCCTTGTGGGTATTCCTATTCCAGTTCATCATGTGGTAGACAGTCGAGCTGACCAATCCTATATGCTGAATGAGGACATGGGATTTTGTGTTGGGGGTAATTATCATGATTTCCAAATGTTGGCTGAAAAGGCCAGGGCTCTCGAGTGCAAGGATACCTTGGGAATTGATGTCTCAGACATGGTATTGGTGCATGGTTTGATCATTCCACCGAAGTTCAAAGCTCCTTGGTTTAACAAGTACAACGGGAATTCATGTCCTAAGAACCACCTTAAAGCTTACTATCTTAAGAGTGTTTCTTATACCAAGGAGAAGAAGCTCAGGATGTACTTCTTCTAGGATATCTTGTCCGGAGGATCTCTAAAATGGTATATGAAGTTGGAACGTGTCACTCCCGAGATTTTCATCCTAGTACAAATGCGAAAGTGGCGCGGAAAAAGGTAGAGTCGCCAGCCAGACATTTTTATCCCGAAGGAATGGGAAAGGTAATGCTGCACAAACCTGAGGAAGAAGGAAAGGACGAGGCCTTACGAATCAAAGATCTGGGTCCGAAAGTAGGTTACAAATTGGGAAGGTATTAGCACCCCAATCCGTCTGCCGTACCCAACGGGATCCATGCTTGTAAGTCTATTTCAAAGGGTGAGAAATAAGATGCTACTTGAGTGAAAGAATGGCTATCTGGACTTGGAAATGAAATGAGAAAAATATCAGGAAAAGGAAATGGAACGAAGGGGAAAATGTAGGGAAAAATAAAGAATGTGCTCGAATGGGCCCTACCCCACTGCCTACGTACCTCATTGGAAAAATGAGGATCAAAGTTATCGTAGTTCGTCTAACTAAGGCGGGAACTTGTTGTATTTTTAAAGATGACGTTGCCATAGCTCTAACTTAGGTGTTATCGGCTCTGACTCGAGGGTGTTTACCGTATCGCTGTTTGAACTGTCGGGGAAAGTCGCATTCGTCCGTAAAGAGTATGAGATGAGAAGACAATACATGTTGTCTTGTTGGTTTATTGTCTTTTAGAAGAGGTGTTTTGACTTTATGTTTATCGTGAGTACAACACTAAAGACTATGATACAGGAGCGAATAATTTCCAAGATCGTCCCCAATGGAACGTTTGTAAAGTACCCTAGAAGAGTGGAAGAGACCTCCACTAGTCATTTCCCATATAGCTTAAGGCTCGTGGCACATTGTACACATTTTTCTTTATTAAGTATTTTGAATTTTTCTTTAAGATGAGAAGTGAGACTCAAATTGAAAGGAAAAACTCTAAAGGGAGACTATGACACAACCCAAAGTTAGTTGAGTTTAAGGGTGATCTATGGTTAGTGAAGCTTGAAAGATATAAGCTACCTAAGCGGATATTAGACTAGAAATGCAAGTACGAAAATTCATAGTGAATAAAATGGTCCTCCTACGTCATGGTGGGTAAAAACGCATGTAAATCGTAAATGAGATGAAACAATGGATCGGGTGGGTCGGTTGCATAGTGCTGAAACGCACGACTTATGGTGTGCAATATACAAGGCTTGCTTTTGGTGTAATGGAGTGGAGCGATGGTAATTGAGGAATCCTAAAGTCACATTAAACTTTATTTATTTATTTGAAAATTTACTCGACGTTGAATCGAGTATTTCTTTATTTTATTTTTGAGATTTGGTTTTCTAGCGATTCGTTTTATCTTATCTATCCTAATTATAGGAACTATACAAGCATAAGAGTTCTAAGCTATTACATCACAAAGTACAAACCACAAAAATATAACCGAGGCATAATAAAATAATCCAAGTCCATAAGCGAATCCTCAAAATATACCTTGCACAAAAAGAAGATGTTAGTAAATGAAATGAAGATGCATATGCAACAATATGTCGAAAATGAATTAAGATAACAAAAAGTTTCAAGAATTTCTAAAGCATATAAGGCATAAAATCGAAATAATGGCTAATCGCTTCATGGAAATGCACTTGAACGGTTTCTAAGCCTAAGTCCTAAAACTAAAGGATTTCACATGATATCAACATTCTAAAATCAGTAGCTAACCCACACTAAGGCCTTCTAATATTCTAAGATCACACCTAATTAATCTATGTCCTAATGCACCATAAAATCCTAAGCTAACTTGGTGGATTTACAATGGAAAAGATGACTAAACATCAATGGAAAAGTCCTGGAAAAATATGAAATTAATTCCCTAGGGTCTCTAACCTGAATATAATATTGTGTTAAAAATCTCCTAAAAATTCATAACCTAACTATGTCAAATGCTCACTTAAATATACCTAAGATCTAATCACAATTTTACACAAACAACACTACCAAGACAGTGGGTAAAATGGCCTAAAAAATATACCAAAAATTATTTCAGGTTCTATTATTAGTCCTCTAATCATAGTAAAAAGAATGAGACAAAAATCAAACAGGAACTGGGAGAAATAAAATATGCAAAATAAAGTGTTCATGAAAGAATTCAATATAACACTAATTAAATGGAAAATCGAAATTAAATTGAAAAATGACAAAAAATCAGAAAGTAAAAATGTTAAAAAGTTCTAAAATGAATTAAAAGGCTACTATAATTTTTATGGAATTTTATTATGTGTTTTAGTATTTTTATGAATTTAAAATGAAAAGGTATTAAAATAGAAAATATAAAGAGAAAGAAAATAGAGGGGGGTGAGAAAGTAATGCTTTGTTAAAAAAAACGAAATGGGCTTAAATGGGGGTGTGAAGAGCATGTTGGTAAGGCCCAAACATGCAGAAGTTTAGGGGTCTATCTCATGGACATTCAGTCAACAATGTTGACTAATTTGGACCTTCAGATCATGCAGTCCTTGGTGATGATGCATCTAAAGGCTGAGAAGCGCTAGGTGTATCGCAATTATAGTGTAGGAAGCGCAAGTGAAGAAAATTTGGTGACCCTACCGGACGGTGACAAGTGTCACCTCCGAAATGGACCACCCAAAAGATTCTTATCTGCCCTTATCTCCTCATTAAATTGGGACGGTGATTTTCAATATGTTTTCCTGAGTTTCTAATTGTAATTACTGCAGTTTATTAGTTTTTAATTTTCCAAAATAAAGATTAAACAAGCTTTAAAACATCATCAAATTATAACCTAAAATGAAATCATAGTTTTTCTCTCAAAACACACCGTGTATCCTTCTTCCTCTTCTCGCATTCGACTCCTTCCTCTAACCCTAAATGCCGCCACCGGAGGCTTCCTTCTCTAGCCGCACTCACATTAAAACCACCTAACCCTATCCCTCCCAGGATACTAAGCTCAGAAATGGATTCAGATTTCGCCAACTCTCGTCAAAACATAAACAATCCAAAACCCTAAAAATCCCTAAATCGGTTCACACCTCACTGAAACCATCAATTAGTAGGGGAAAATGCTAGAAGGAAGCATTGAAAACACAAATAGTGGCTAAGAGCACGTGGAAGGGAAATATTCGTACCTAATCGGAACGATCACGTTCTCGATCTCCGGCGATGGTGAGCTTCCGCTCCTTCTTCACTCTCTCTTATTTAGAATGTTTATTCTTGAATTTCGTGTTGTCGTTGAAGTGTAATCGTAGTTTCTTGATTTTTGTAGGCTTGTGAAGACGACTTGAAGATTATTGATGTTTCCGGAGATTAGTGATGATGATTGAAGAGTTGTGGAGATGATGAAGCGGAAATGGTTGGAGGTTGAAGAAGTGTTCAAAAATGACGTTGCAGGGTGTTGTTGGTGATACGTGATGAAAATGATTGATGATGTCTAACTCTCCTTCGTGTATGAAAATGTAGTCGTTGAAGCTGTTGTGATGTGAGAAACGTTCTTGACCTTGTAAGTTCGGTGAAGACGCAGTATATCTTTGTTCTACTCTCGCTTTTGAATTTGGAATTCTCGTAGCTTGTTGTTGATTCTGCGAGTTACACTTCGTTTTCTTTTGCAGGTGGATTGATGAGGGTGAAGAGTGATTTGAAGATTGTTCTGAAGGTGTTGCGGATTTGTCAAGGATGACGAAGAAGCAGGGTCTAATAATGGCAGAAGAAGAATGTTGATGAAGGTATGAAAGAGAGGAAGAAGATTGAATGAGTGATGATGCAGAAGAAGGAATATGGAGAAACATGGTGAGTAATATGGACTGAAGAAAGTTCTGGAAAAAAAAGTAGAAGGGTGAGAGTTTCAAGATGAAGATCAATGATGCTTTATAGGAAGAAACTCATAGGGTTTCTAGTGATTTCAAATGAAAATTCAGTTAGGTTTGTTAGATTTCTGTTAGGGATTTTCTATAGAATTTTCAGTTATTGTAAATGTAATTGACTATACTTTTTCTTGTGAAATTTCTATTGAAATTTTTTTGCACAATTTGTTTCTTGACCCTGCTATGAAATTGTTCAATGATCTTTTCAACTGATTTTCCTTAGCCTGCATTTTTTTTCTTTTTAGTTCATTTATCTTCCTTTTAAATCATTGAATTGGTGTGTAACTAGGCTACGTTTTTGCACTAATGTTATGTGTGACGGTCTGCATTTTACTTGCGGTTGTTTTGAATTTTGAGCCGTATTAGTTCAGCTGAGCTCAGTATCTCAGAATCAAGCTCATCGCCACTTTCATTTCCCATCATCGCAACCCTTTCAGACAGTTTCGAACTATATGATGGGGATGAACATCCAACCCCTAAAATACACTTCCTTTGATTATCATCTTTTATTTCACCTTCCGAAATCTCCTGCTCAAGAGAGATTAACTCCAATGTTGGAGGAGGAACACATGATACTAGGTATCTTGAAGGGGATTCTTTTTCTAAACCTTGATATTCCTGCATAGAATCAAAAGTATCGGCCAAATCATCAACTTGTTGGATGCCATCAGGAGCTGGTGTTATTCTATTTTGAATAGGAAACTTTACAGCTGATCTTAAGGAGCTGCGGCGGCGATTAGAAACCGCTTTAGAATTCTCAATTGAATTCTTTCTATCAGAGGTAAGACATTCCCAAGAATCCGACATGTTGTTAAGATTGGTTGAGTTAGATTGTGAAGGCTTAACATGGTTTGTCCTTTTCTGCTTATTTGCTTTAATCTTCTTTCGTGCCATGGCTTGTTCTTGATAGTTCTTGAGTAGAGAGAAATGAAGAGGTATGTGTGTAAAATGAAGCAATAAAAATATTTATCATTATTTGATGATAGTGATGATGCGAGGTAGGTGTTGAAATAGCTCGGGAATAGCTTAAGCTTGTGTGATGTGTAGAAGCTGAAATCACAAGGGCTATTGGATGTAGCACACAATTTGTTTTAATTTTTTTGTGTGTAAGAAATTATAAGAATAAATGGAACATGGGTTTAATACGAATATCTTTATTTATTTAGTGTATGGGTTGAAATGATAATGGGCCTATATTTTTGGTAATTGACTTGAATAATTGAAATTTGGAATTGAATTAAAACATATATGGGTTTAGAAAAGGGATATTGGTTAATGGTTTCTCTTGAATGAACTCGCACTTGAACGACATTTTTCCAAATAAACCATAATTGTGCAGTTTTCACCTTTTACTCAAATTGAATTTTGAACCCAAGAACTCAGATGCCATGATGAATCCCAAAATCGTTACCTCCAATCATATTCCTTGAATTACCCAAAAATACCACATTCGAATGAATACCTCCGCACAATGAGCCCAGATTAACTTAAACCAATGGAACCCTGTTTGAATCACCATGAACGAAAACTCTCATCCTCGAGGAAGAATATGATGAAGGAAAACTTTTCATGCCGAGGGGACGCCCTATCACTTAAGATACGCCCATCCTGAAAGGATAAGCCCGAGACGTTAATAGGAAATGATCCCTCAAGTCATACCAATACCACCCTGATCCAACTCATCTGATAGAACCTCTGAATAGGTGGAGGCCTGGAACTTATCGGACATCTGAATAGAAATACCTTCATGATTATGCGTATTAAACTTTTGCTCCCCCTTGATCAAGATATGAACCACTCGAATCATCTCTGGATAAGGCCAACTTAAATTACAAGGAATCTTTTGATTTCATGCCTTAGGAACCATTGCAATGCATGATTATGATGTAAATGACCCAATGCAGATGAATGTGAAACAAAGAGCCAATTAAGATAATAAATTAAGAGGGCAAATTTTAGGGTGTTACAGCTGCCCCTATTCAATCACTGAGAACGTGAATGGATGATAGCAGTTGCTTTCAGACATTTGAGGTATGCATGGATTGAATACTAGAAACAACCAGAAAATTTTCACTCCGTGGCAGAAGAACAGGGGAATAAACTCAACCAAAAGAGATCTGCTTGGAGATAATTATGATGGGAAGATAGTAAACAGGGGATGCCTTTTAAACAATGCCAAAAGGCTACTGGCTTGCCACACTGCGAGTGGACTTTGAAAGTCTGCAACAATGCATTAATAATGTATTATCGGATGGAGTCAGACGACTAACGATTCACCAGGCTACGGGTGGACTTTCACCAATTTGCGGTCAGATTTCAAGATACTTTGCCACCCTGAGGACGGACTTTTGCCAATCTGTGGTTGGATTTTTGCTCATTGTGGGAGACTTTAGAATCTTGCCACCCGAAGATGGACTTTGGTCAGTCTGTGGCTGGACTTGCTCACTGCGGGAGACTTTTGCCCACTGCGGGGGACTTTAAGAATTTGCCACCCGAAGATGGACTTTGGCCAGTCAGCGGCTGGACTTTTGCTCACTGTGGGAGACTTTTGCCAACTGCGGGGGACTTTAGAAATTTGCCACCCAAAGATGGACTTTGCCCAGTCTGTGGCTGGACTATTGATTACCGCGGGAGACTTCTGCCCACTACGGGGGACTTTAAGAATTTGCCACCAAAAGATGGACTTTGGCCAGTCTGCGGCTGGACTTTTGCAAGATATCAAACTTGGATTATATTGGGTACGCATATGTTGAATTACATGGCATGATGCCCCATGACACTAGGGATGCTAGGTTTTGAACATGTCAATGAAATGACACAAGTGCGAAGGGAGTTCCTGATGCGAAAATAATAAGTCTCTGCTGATTTTGCTGAGAATGCAATGATCGTGAATTCAATCTCAAGAAGCCCTGCAAGGATACAATCTCTGTTGGAGAAGAGTGTGAATAATTCATCTGTCCCGAATTATCACCTTTGCCAAAAATAAATTGGACTTTTAGATTTGCGGAACCTGCTTGAGGCTACCATAACCACTGGGATTGAATCTCACCCATAAGATTTTGCTGGGGGATCGACAACTTTCTGACTTAGCTGAGGAAAGGTCTTATCAAGGCTCTACTGAGGAGTACTCGTCGTCTACCTGAACCTTCTGAACGTCTGTGGGGAAAAAACCGATTAGCTGGTTGCTAGAAATACATGAACTCTTGTAAGAAATACTTCACCGCGGGAAGAGAACTCTCTGTTTGGGGATTATCCACTCTTATGGATCTGCTGGGGAAGAGGATGATTTGTCTGAAATCTGCTTGGGGAATAGGAGCCGTCCAAGATCTTCTGAGGAAAAGGATCAAGGAAACCTGTTGAAGAGAAAATGTTTGTGACTTTACAGAGGATAATTTTCATCCGTATGTTGGGGATGACAAAACTGAGACATGTCCTGCTGAGGAGGAAAATATTTCAAGTTGTTTCTTGTTGGGTATCATTTTCCTTTGTCGAGACTTTACATTAAGAGGATTTTACAAAAAAATTAGTGTCTTTAAACTCTTAAGTATCGCAATGACTGCATAAATTGGTGTAATAACCCTACTGAGGAGGTAACCATTGTCAACGCAGATGAGCTTGGAGCTATACGAAGCGCTGAATGAGATAATTGGCTTGACGAGTGACCGCGGTATTCTGAACTCCGGGTAAATGCTTCTGATCGTCTGTCTTCGGGAAATAATGAATTCTTGTGCTATTGGGGTGGCCTGCCCTAGTACGAGTATTCAAATAATTTTGTACTTGACTGACTAATCTTTGCTCTTGGAGAGATTAGGATCTCGAGGTGATTGCCCTAGTTCGGCTGAATTTTGAAGAGATTGCTCGATGTAACTTCCCCGGATTGGATAGCTCTTGCCACGAATGGTTGGGAAAGTCCTTACTCAATGGAGCTTTTGCAGAAAAGTGCACCTCGACGTGACTATCTTTCAGAAGTTTTAGACTTCTCAACTTGGCAAGTTTAGCTTCTGGACTGAATTTCCGCATGTGAACCAAATATGATGCCAAACAAATGTATGCAAGCAAAAAATGTTCATTGTTAGAATGAAAATTCTAATGCAACATACATGCTAATCTCGAAGTCTTATTTGAAAAGGGTGTCACAAACCTTTGTGAGTGAATCACCGGTTAAAATACGACATTATTTTTGAATGAAAGTATGTTCATGCAATACCAACAAGGATCTTTTAGCACAACTCATAGGAGTCAGAAACGTTATCTCGTGGTAGTACACTCTCAAAATAACCCTGTTTCAGTTAGGACTTTTAAGGGTTGTATCGTGGCCTGGTTCACAGTTATAGAAACAAAGGATATAGGCTCGAAGTTTATTTGTGCCCACCCACTCTTCGTGATGTTCATCATTCCTATGTTCAGCTAATTTTCACAAACACTCACGTTTCATAAAGGTTTCGTGTTGGTTGAGGAATCATTGCTACTAATGGTTCAAGCACCAATCAGGTTGTCATTGAGAGTCAGTCACCCCTTTCTCTTTCGTGTCTATGCCACACGACTTTGTTCTTGCTAAAGGATCTTTATTAAGTAATCCTCTTTGCATTTTTCGTCTTTCATTCTTTTGCTTATCCCTAACTTTTGCCTGGACTGATTCTTGTGAATCTTTGATTGTGAAGTCCAGCAGGATGCCCTAACTTTTGCCTAAGTCGCATGTTTTCAAGTTTCGACTCAGTGGGCTTTTTCATTTATTTTTTTTTCTTTTTCTTTTTGAATAAGTTATGTGACACTGTTTGTCTTGATTTCTTTGCGAGGTTTGTGACTGCCTCATTCCTTGGTCAATGAAGGATAACCATTGTGGTTTTCAATCTTTGGACCTTTTGACTTGGATAACCATTGTGGTTTCTGGTCTTTGGACCTCTTGATTAGCATACTGGAATGTAATGGATCCTCAAATACACTCCTTTATGAAAGCCTGAACGCTTGGTCCAGCTAGCTGACACCTATCCTGCCCCTGGGTTACATGTGAGGGTTTTTTGTGCGAGAAGAAACTCCTACTTCAAGGCTCAAGGGGGTTAGAGAGGGTCTATCTCCCTTATATCTCCAGTGTTTAAGGATTTGAAACAAAGCCTATACATCGTCAACATGGTCTTCCTCAAGAGCACACAATTAGAGATTCTTACGTTTTTGTTTCGTCATTCTCTTTCATAGAGTTTAAGCACGACAATTGGTATTGCGATGTACACATGCAAAATTATAAGTGAATGCGAATGAATTACTTCAAGACAAACATGTGAGTTTTATTATTACTATCATTCAAAAGAAAACAAATTTCATACATGTAGGCAAATGTTTAGCACATAAAAGAAACTACAAATGGAAATGCAGTAAAGAAACTGAGTATTGCCGTAGTTGAGGAGGCTTGACTCCGTCTGGACCTGTCAGTCTTGGATACTTTCAAGGATCAATATCTCTTTTCACGGACTTGTAATCTTGAATTTGCAGTCGTATACCCAATCATGACAATCATACCTCTTCTTCTAGTTATCCTGATTCTGACACGAGACACCTGAAGGAAAGGGTAAAGATGGGGAGTAAAATTGCCCTATAATGTTGCTCGGAAAGACCTGACAATCTTCTGCCTACATATCTTCATTGACCCATGACCAATGAAGAATCAGAGCGACGTAGTTCCGCTCAATAGGGATGAAAATGAACAATGAACGGAAGAAAAACACACACATGCCATTGTAACACGATGGGAGAACTGACTTTCTATAAATGTTGCGGATAGCAAGAGTCGCCACCGACTTTTATTTTGTCCAAATGGAAAGTACATAAAAGAATAGGAAAAACCTATTTTAAAAGACTTGGGTCCGGGGGGTAGTTTATATAAAGGGACGATGTTAGCACCCTTTATATCCATGGTTATCCATGGGCTCTTAGTTACTTAGCTCACTTTGTTTGTTTGCAAGAGTGTAATGTGTGATTAGAAAAATTCTAAGTACTTTGTAATGATCCTCGTATGGATGTATACAAAGCCTTGTTTTTTTTAAAATTGTTTAAAAAGTGGGGTGTAAAGAGTATTTTTGAAATGTGAGCAAGTAATTAAGAGAAACCTACCCTAGATTAAGTCTTTCATGTTCTTATGTTCTTTCAATGGTAAGACTATCCCTATTATTAAGGAATAGGTAGTCATTACCTTGGATGTATTAAGGGATATGTGTATGGTCATCTGGATATAGGCAACTGTAGGATGTCTTTAGCAATTTGTAGGGACTTATCATCTTTTATTCGAAGGGACACGATCATTTATCGTAGGCAACCTCAAAGGGACTTGATCTTTAAAAACATAGGGACCTGATGATATTTATGAAGGGACTTGCTTAAGACACCCTACTTGACCTTTTGAATTAGGCAACTGAGAGGCAACCCTAGGAAGTGCAAGATGGCGATCAAAGATCGACTTTCGTGTGTGCGTGTTTCTTTTCAAATATTTATCTTGTTAAATTAATTTTCTAAATTATTTTTAATTACAAACATGTTATACACACCCTAGAATTACTAACCACACAGTAAAATATTTACAATAAATAAAGAAAAAAAATATAAACCTATAAATATTAAAAGGCTTTGGGACAATTACAATATAATCGAGAAATAACAATAATGATAAATATAATAATAATAATAATAAATAAGAAATAATTAAATATTAGTAATAATAAAATGAAAATAAAGATTAGAATAATAAAATAAAAGGAATAAGAATTTTAGCAAGAAAAATTAATGTTAGAAAAGTTTTTTAGAATTAATTAAGAAAATAAGTTTAATAATAATGAACAAATAATAAACTATTTACGTATTAAAATAATGGTTAATGATTTAATTATGGTTTAGAAAAAAAAATTAATTAGGTTAAATATTAGGGTTAAGAAAACTAGGGTTTTGAAAATTAGGGTTTTGAAAATTAAGGTTAATGGAATTAATCTAAACCTAATTAGTTAATTTATTTACAAAAATATATACATGATAATAATAAATAGAAACATATTATAAAATAAATAGAAACAATTTAAATTTAAGAAAATAAATTATGATTTTTTTGAAAATATAAAGTTTTATAGGAAAATATTATAATCTTTATTTAGAAATTATTTTTATGAAGAAATTACATGAATTGAATAATATAAACAAATAAAATACACAAAAAATTGAAAGAAAACAAAATACCTGAGGCTGGGATTCAAACCCACGCCCTAGACTTTACAACCCTTGGTCCAGCATCACCACCACTAGGCAAGTTGCGCCTGGTGTGTATGTGTTGAGTAACATTCCTTTTATTTTAAACCTGCAAAAAACAAATAAAATACAAAGCAAAATGGCCTGCGGCTGATTCGAACCCAGGACCATTGCAATAACATACAAACACTCCAACCAGCTGAGCCACATGGGGCGCGTTCAACAAATAACCATCAATAAATCATTATAAAATAAAACAAATATCAGGGTTGAATTTCCGCGCCAAAACTTCATCTTCTTCATTCAAATTTCCTGCGAAAATTCCTACAAGCTTTCCTGCGAAATTTCTTGCGTTTGAAACCTGCAAATCTCATATCATCACCAATACGTATTGTTTCATCAAATTGATCACATGGTCATGATCTACAAACATCATACAGTTCATTTACAGCTTTAGAATTAATTTATAATGGCTAAATCGAAGAACCCTAAATTTTGTCCAAGAACCCTAATAATGGCAACTTTCGATTTAGGTCATGGTTCTTCAATCTCTTTGCCCAGAAACCATCTAAACATCACAACTAACAAGAATATATGGTTAGAATTCATTATCATTACATAAATAATCAAAATCGAAAAAAGTAAGAATAAGAACAATCTTGATTCGGTTTATGCAATATGTCATGATTTGGATGCTGCAAATGATTCAAATAGGTTCAGTGATCATCTAGGAATGTATTGCAACCTTCAAAACCTCTTGATATGGCCTCTAGGTCAAAAACCGAATCTCACTTTTTGGATGAAAAATTGAAGTTTGAAGAGTGTTCTTGGAGGCAGGATTTTGTGTCCTTGTGTGTGTCTTGAGTTTGTGTATATGTATGGAAGAGAATTAGGTCAAAATATCATGGATTTTTGGGCTTTGTAATGGTTACTTGATCATGAAGATTCACACTTTCAAATATTGAAAAATATCTCATCAAACCTTTCTAATTTAGGCTAGCACGATTTTACATGATTTCAATCAACTTTAAATTTTTTAAGACTTTCTAGAAGAAGAATCATGTCCAAATATTGATTTTTAAATTTTATTTAGATTTAATTTGACTTTTAATGGATAAAATCAAAATAAATAATAAATAAATAATAAAAAATCAGAATTTGGTTGCTCTGGGTCGTGCTTGAGGTCTTTTTATGGATTGGGTCATAACATTACAAGCCCATTTGGAGAAATTTGGTTTTAAGGCCCTATTTGCTTCATAAACCTCCCAAAAATTTCCCAACTTTGCAAAGGCATATCTCCTTCAATTTTAAGGCTATGAGGGTGTTCTTGGACATTTTAGAAATCTTAGAGAGTCCTCTAACCAACCTCATTGGTCTCATGTCCATATCCTTTTCCATTTTCAAATTATGCCCTTTCGAAGATGTTGACTTTTTGTTGACTTTTAAAATGACCTATAATGTCTTAGCTCATACCATCCAAATGAAGCATTTTAGGCTTGGATTGTGAGACACAAAGTTGTAGAGAATTAAATTTCCTTCAAAATGAGCTTTGGATGGAAATTTTTTGATGAAGCATGTGAAAGTTATGGTTGGTCAAAGTTCAGTTGACTTTTCCTGTGAAAACCCTAATTTAGAAACTCCTGATTCTTGATGATCTGAAATCTCCTTGATGAATCATGATCAACCCTTGATCAAATGATGAATTTTACTTCATAAAATTGATGTTGGAAAAAAATCATGAAGTTTTACCCTGGTTTGACCATAGTTGACCTCAGTTTGACTTTTTAACCATTTTGACTGATTTTTGCATATCTGATCATCTGACTGAGCAAACTTTTTGGGAAAGCCTTGAAACTTGACATAGGGATTATTGAAGACATATAGGATTCCATGAAGCTCATTTGAAGCCTTGGAAGTCCATTTAGCCTGATGAAATCCAAAACCCTAGTTTAGGGTGCATTGCTTAGGAGGAAGCTTTGTCCGAGGGAATTGTCAAACTTTCTGACTAATTGTGAACCTTGTGAACCTTGTGAACCTTATGAACCTTGTGAACCTTGAGAGGATCCTTGATACATAATACCTTGACTAAGGTAGGGAAAAGTTTGGGGTGCAACAACCATCACTGAGAGTATTTGAATACTTCTGGCTTTATTTGCTTCATGAATACCCTGGCGTCCTGGGTGATTAACTCGAAGATTTCAGTTTAACGTGGTCCATCTGGTAGAACAACCGTGACACCGGTTCCACCATGACTAGGCATTAGATTTTGGAGTACATTTGGGTGAGGAGCAAAATTGATCGCCTTGGAGTCAACTAGGTCATGTACCTTGTTCTGAAAAGCCCAACATTTCTCAATACTGTGCCCCTGGGCACCCGAATGGAATTCACACCTGGCGTTAGCGTAAAAATTCAGAATTATATTATCAGGAGGAGGAGGTCTCATGGTAGGAAGCTCGGCCATGTTCAACTTTATCAGCTCTGGAAGTAATACATCATATTGACATGGGACATGATCAATCCTACGGTCCCTCGCTCTCGCACTTTGCTGAAACGGTCTTAGTGCCTATTGTTGCTGACCCTGTGGTCGTTGTCTGTAAACACCCCAAATTTTCCCTCACTAAGTTCACACCATGGCTTGTGATCTTTCACATTTACATAAGTTCAATCATACCATTTCATGTTGCATTTTTGCTTCACTGCATTAGTTCAAGTTCATCTGCATCTAGGGTTTGTGATCTGAGCAATCCAAGATCCTTCTGAGCCACTCCAAAGGCCATCAATCATCTCAAGAGGGTCCATGTATGTTCAATCATCATATTTTATCCTCCAAAGATCAAGGAAGTCAAAAATCATAAGAACTGAGAAAGCATAGAAGCTGAGTTAGGGTTTAACTACACAGATGACCTGAAATTAGGGTTTTGGTTTCAGAGGCCGTAACTCCAAATTTTTTGGTCATTATTGTCTCTATTGGTATAAATATGATATAAGGATCATACATACCAAGTTTGATGAAGAAATTCATTGTGGAAGTCATCTGTTCACTAGGTAACTTCTTGAGCAAGTCAGAGCAAAATCAGGGCATCTGAGGCCCCCATCAATGGACCCAAAGTGGATTTTCATCAAATTGAAGTTATATGGTCTTTATTTGATCATTGAAGTGTTTAGAGGTTCACAAATTTGAAGAAAAGTGAGCAAAACCAAAAGTTTCCAAAAGTGGAAATGACTTATAATGTAAACTTTCCATTTTGGGAAAGTTTTTCAACCTCCTCTTTCTCCACCAAAAATGCTTCAAATGAAAAATTGTTGATCATGAAAGTTGTAGATTGGATCATTCCCTTTTCAAAAAGTACAAGAACAAAATCTAATTCATTTTGGAACTCAAGTTATGGCTTGTCAAAGTTGGCAAAAATCACATAATTTCAAGTTTCATGCCAAAGAGGGTTTTTTGCAAAACCTCTTGCAAAACCTCTTCCTAAGCATCATAGTAACATAACACATTGCCTAAAACTCAGAATTGGCCCAAGAATCTCAAGTTTCCATGCCTTGCCCATGAAGAAATCTCAAAGGGGCCAAAGTTTCATGAAATTGCAAAACCTCCCATAACTTTATTTCAACTTGTTGAATTGCCTCTAAATGAATTCCATGGCCATCCTTGATCCTTGATGCACCAGACACCCTATTTTACCAAGCCTGCCACTTGCCCATACCTCAAGTACAACCAACCTTGACTTTTTGCAAATCACCTCATACCAATCAACATAGCCCACACCAACTCCACAGACCTATCACAACTTGATATGTGGACTTTATGCAAGCCATACACACACAAGAACTCAGCCTGAATCCTCAGCATTGCCCTAGTTCCCAAAAATCACTTCTCTTGCATTTTCCTTCGAAACACACAACACAATTTCTCAAACTCAAAACAAACACCACCATCCATTTCTAAATCAATCACTGATCACAAACCACCCACTAAAACAGCCTGAAACCACCTCAAACAAAAACACGATTTTCATCACCTCTAAACTGAAACCTTCAAAACACTCCATATAAACTCCTTTCAAGCATTCCAGAAGCATAAGGGGATCAAGGGGAGTGGAAAAGCACCAAAGAAGAGCCCAGAAAGTGCCAGTTTCGAAAGCTTCACTTCAGGTAACCTCAAGAATAAATTTTCCAGAAACGTGATTTTAGGTTATAGAATTGTAACTCATGTTGTGCGGATCATGCTGATGCTTTTCATTTTGAAAATGGTTGTGTATTAAGGATTTTATGGCTGTCTGAAATTTTTACCGTTTGAATGTTTTGATTCGATTCTCATGATTCATGGAAAATAAATGAGTTTTATTGTGTGATTTGTGTTTAATGATGTTCAATGTTTGATTCTGGAGAGTTTAGTGAGTTTTTGTGGCGTTTTGAGAGAGATAGAGTGAAAGGGTTGTCGGAGAAGATGACCGGAACACTGTTCCGGTCACCTGAAAGTGATTAGGGTTCAGATTAGGGCTTAATCCTGTAATTAGTGCAAGCTTGAATTCCAGCCGTCCAGATGTGCGCGTGGTCTTTCCCTCCTTTTCCAGATTTGAATCCCGTCCCTTGGATGTGATTACTTTCATTAAATTCATTTTTATTTCACATTTTCTTATTTATTTTGTACGAATAATTAAAAATAGTAAAAATGATCAAAAAAATCTGAAAATTTTTATCAAGCCTTTTATTAATTTTCAGAAACCAAAAATATTTTTATTTTTATTTTTTGCATAAAAAAAGTATTTTTAAATCATTTAAATGTTTTATTTAATTAGTTAATTGATTTTAATTAATTAAAAATACATTTAAGTATTTAAAAATCACCAAAAAAATCAGAGAACATTCTTGGACATTTAGAAACATTTACAAACTCACCATACAAATTTATTGTTGGTTTTGATCATACTTTGACATTTTTCAATGAATTAGGGTTCTTAAAATTGTTCATTTTCTAACCCTGACTTCAAAAATTCATAACTTTTAAACCAAGTTGAGTTTGTGAATGGTTCTTTTTGCATTGTTCTATGCATGGCTTCTAGCATCCAAAAAAAGTTTTGTTTCATTTTTATCTTGCATTTTCAAATTATTTGGCATTTTACATTTAGGATCACCCAAAAAACCCTAGAAACTTAGAAAAATCATAAGTCCCTTAGGGTTAAGAGTTAGGTCTCCTCCTTTGGGGTATGAAATCATATGGGGTTAGGGTTCTTGTGATTGCATTTTCAATTTTTTATCTTGTCATTTGCTTCTGTTTTTGAGTTTTGCATCTCATGTTGCATGAAAACCCTAATTTCTCATCTTTACTTGCATTCATCTTGCATATGCATCCATACATAAACTTGCCATGACATTTCTTGCATCCACGTGACCTCTAAGACATCTTAGGACACATTAGAATCATGTTTGATCATTGCATCATCCATTTGCCATGTTATGCATTCATTTCATTTCATGTACATTCATGAACTTTCATGCTTCTTTCATGCTTTCTTTGCATTCTCTTTACTTGTATGATCATTCACATCTCTTGACATACATTTGTACCATCTCTTAGCATCATTTACATCATGATTGTGCTCCTGGTTTTTGTTTGCATCCTTGCAGTCATTTCATTTTCATTTCATTTCATTTTACTAACTTTTCAGGTGGTAAGTTACTTTGAGAAGTGAATTTGCCCTCACTTCTCACAACCTCTTCTCATATCTCTTATGCATTCATCGCTGCATTTTATATTTGTATTAGAGTGAGCTTGCTCATTCATGTTCCTTATTCACCTTCTTCCTTCAAGCAACTTACCTTCTTAAGTGAAGTAAGTTGACTTGTTTCTTCTGCTTCTTCTCCTTTCATTTGCTTCTTCCTTGGTGGCTCTTCTTGAAGATCTCTTGCAAGCCTCATAAACCCTAGGAATACCCAAGCATGATAACAATTAGGGTTTGATTATTCCCCCATTAGTTTTACCTTTGTGTCATCTTTTGTGTCTTCTCTTCTCATCTCATAATCCGGGACTAAACCCTTAAGGTTTTAAGGCTTTGTGATTAAGGTTATGCCTGCATCCTTCTCTTAGGATGGAGTGTATAACTTTAATCCTAAGTGTTAAAACCTTAATGTGTTTAAATCTCTTAATCAATCCAATTGATAATCACTAAGACATCAAACTTGTAACTTGGGCCTTGCATTAGGGTTCTAATTCTTCCTTAATTGGTTAAGAAGGACTAACCCTAGTGTTAATGGACAAGTCCCCCTCAAGTTGTCTTACAAATCACAAAATTCACTTATTAACCTTACCATTAACTAAAATTCACTTTAATAAAGGCTTTTTTTTGTCATGAGTTTAATCCCTAATCATGGATTAAGTTGAGGAGCCTTCCTCGGCTTAAATGTTCTCATCTATTATCCTTCTATTAGGATGGTGTAATGGGTCCATTAAATCCTTAATTATGGCTTAAACTCATTACTTAACACTAAACAAAAACTCCGAAAACATCTAAATAAATGCAAGTAGGTTAATGATCTTAATCCTACATCATGGTGATTAAGTGTGAGGTGTTTACTTCATACTTAAGTTATTCTCATTACCCCTAATCAGAGGGAGGATGTGATGAGTTTACTAACCCTTGGTTTAGGCTTTAGCTCATTTTCTTATGACAAACTCCAAAAGCAATAAAATATTGAAAATATAAAAAAAACAATAATCGTCTCCTCCGGGATTCATTCTCATCTTCACTCACAAACAAGAACTCGCTTCTTCCGTCTAATGCAAGACAGTTAGCACCTGAGTCAGACAGGTCATACACTTGAGCATAGACAAGTAAGCAGTTCACAAGTAAATTTATCTTTCAGTCTCTTTGAGTCGAACTACGGTGTTCTGACTTCCTCATTGCACGAGAGGATACGTAGGCATAACTTAATTGTTATCGAACAAAAGTCACTGTATATTCCCCCCTCTTCCAGCATTATTCTTTAAGCCTCATCCCTGAGCAATTCATTTCACATTTCTTTTGCACTGACACTTGTACATTCTTTTCCAGCTTTTGCACACAAAATAGCACTGACACTACCCCTTTAAATACAAACTTTCAAGCATGGATCCCGTCGAGTACGGCGGACAATCTGGGTGCTAATACCTTCCCAGGATGTAACCAACCCCCTTTCTCGGTTTCTCTGGTTCGCAACCGTCTTATCCATATTTTCTAGGTTTATGCAGCATTACCTTTCCTTCGGGATAAAAATGCCTAGCTGACGACTCTTTTCAGTTCATCTTCGTGTTCTCTCTTTTCGCCGACCGTTCGCATATGTACCCCTTCTGACCAGGTGTCATTTGGTGGGAGCGACAGCTTGGCGACTCTGCTGGGGACCCTTATACTGCAACCAGGGCTTCTGGTTCTTTTTGTGGGTTCCTCCTAGCGCTTGTTTGATTTGTGTTCACTTGGGCGTTATGTGCTAATTGTGTTTATTTATTTTCTTTATTTATTGCTTTATGTACAACTTTATTTATTGCTTTCTTTATAGTTTTTATACATCATACTGTCATTATCATTGCTGGAGCTGGTTTCTATTTTGGTGGGTGGGGTTTCACTGATTGATTAAGGTCCTATACTTGGGACCTGAGAGACACCTAGGCTAGAGTGGTTCATGTTCTTTCCCATTCCATTTCGGTCTGGTGAGGGAATATGAAACACGGTTCAGATGTGGGTTTCTTCTTGAGAACTCTGTGCTACAGATTTCCTGTAGTGCTAGGGCTATCTGGGAAGCCTGCTAAGTCTGGATGACTTTTATTTTGACCTTCATAATCTGGGGTGAATTAGAGGAGGATCTTTTATGGTTATTGTAAACGCTGTACCTCCGGGTTAGAAGTGTTTACACTTCTCATAACTGATCCAAGTCTGAGGATCCTTGTTCTAGAACATTACATGTGAGGGGATTGGGTTGTTTACAGGTTTGCAGGAACCCTTGGCGACATCATACCCTATTACTGTTTTGTTTAAGAGTAATTCACTTTGGACAGTTCTTGTGATTAACCCTGGACATGTGACTCTTTATTTGAGTCCCCCACCCTGATTACTGGATTTCTGAGCCTCCATATGGACCTTTGAACATACATGGACCTTATATCAAGACAGTCAATCAGATCCAGCTCTTGATCATGAACCCTTGCATATCATTTGCATATATCATCATTGCATCATTTAACATTTGTTTATTTTTTTTCAAGGTATCCACCTCATTATATCTTGGTTTGGTTTTGACCCCTTCTACTGCTTAGACCTCTGCTTCAGTTATCTTCTTCAGCATCTGCTTCAGTTATCTCCATCATCACCTGCATCAGTCTGTCAGAGACTTACCTCAAGCTCCTCAGTCTGTGATTATCAGCATTTGACTTCAGCTTCTTCAACACTCATGGATGTTCCAAGGAAAAGCAACATATCTTACCACTTCTTTGAGCCCATATTGACTGGTATCAGACAGGTCCGGTCTCTTATCACACCTGACCACATGCCATTGTTTATAGAGCACTATGGGGGTATTTTAGACTTGGTCATGGATCTTGATTCTTCTCAGAGAAGCATGATCCACACATGCTTGCAGTTCTATGACCCTCCACTCAGATCCTTCACCTTTCCAGACTTTCAGATAGGGCCTCTGTTGGAAGAGTTTTCTTTGTTGATTGGAGTACCTATCAGAGGAGGGATCCCTTTAAACCCAGAGATGACTGCTCCCAGAAGTGAAGAGATAGCAAGGGCATTGCACTTGGAGCCTGCCCTTATTGAGCAAAACATGACAACAAAAGCTGGGATTCCTGATTTACATCTGGACTTTTTGATTTCTCAGGCCACCCTGAAGGCTACATTAGGAGAATGGAGGGAAGTCTGTGCACTTTTAGCCCTCAGCATATATGGGGCTATTTTGTTTGCAGATGAGCCTAAATTTGTGAGTAAGAATGCCATCCACTTGTTCCTGCTGAAGAACCCAGTGCCTACATTGCTAGGGGATTTTTACTACTCCATCCATCAGAGAAATGAAAAACAAAGGGGGAAGTTGGTCAGATGTTGTGCTCCCTTGTTCTACTCTTGGCTACTTAGGCACTTGCCCAAATCAAATGATTTCTTGAACCCACACCAACAGAAGAATTGGGCCAAGAGGTTCATTGCCTTAACATCAGATGATATCAGATGGTGCACCCAGAGCACCAAAGGCAAGGATATTATTACCAGTTGTGGGCAGTACCCTAATGTGCCTCTGATAGGAGTAAAAGGTTGCATCAACTACAACCCTTTGCTATTTAAGAGACAATTGGGATATGCCTTGGTTCACCCTCCCAGAGGACAGGATCTAGCTGAGACCCTATACTGTGAAGTGCAACCTAATTCAACTATTGTCAGGCAAGCTGCCTGGGCTTGGGACAACATCCAGACCAAAGGGACAGCCATCCTGGGAAGATGTAACAATGTTGCTTCAGCCCAGTATTCTGACTGGTTCCGTACTAGAGCACAGATTACCAGAATGCCTTTCACCTTGGAAGACACACCTAGACCATCTACAGTACAGCCTGCAGCAACTGTTAGCCTGGAGGAATTTGAAAAGCTGAAAGAGAGGAATAATCAGCTATCTGAGGCCCTGAAGAAGACTCTTTGGGAAAGGAATGACGGTCGCCTGGACATTGAGAGATTGGAAAGACTCAAGACTAAGCATCTGACCAAGATTGAGAGGACAGATGACTACATAAGAAAAGTAAGAGCCGGGGAACAAATATTGAAGAATGCCTGCAAAGAGGCCAAGATTCAGAAAGCTAGGGCTGAGCATTACCTGGAGGAAAGCCAGGCTAGGTGTATCAGTGTCGCTCCCACTAAATGAGGCTAGGTCAGATAGGGTACAGACACGAACGGTCGGCGAAAGGAGAGAACACACAAGGGTGAACTGAAAAGAAAAGAGTCGCCAGCTAGGCATTTTTATCCCGAAGGAAAGTGATGGGGCGAAGAGACGCAATATGTGTCTAGCGGTATCTAAACTGCAAGCGCACAGCCTATCGGAGTAATATAAAAGATTGTCGATCCCACAGGGACTTTATAATCACTTAGTGCTAGAGGGTCTACTAGTTTAGCTAAGGTGGATGTTTGTCACTATTTTGGTTTTAAGGATTAAAAACGAGAATTAAATTTAGTTTTAATGAAATAATAATAAGGCGGTCGGTATGTAATTATTCTAACCTATGCGGGTCAATCTAACCTAAGCTTATAAAGGTGGTTCACTTAAATTGTTCTGTAGAGATTATCAGTTTAAATACCCTCGACTCACACTCTCGTGGTCTTATCTCAGATCTTATTCCTAAAGCCCTATGCCTGCTCTCGCTAGCCCATAAGTGTTTAGAAAATAATTTTTGAAAACTTAATAAGTCTAATTCATTTTAAAGCGCTCTCGCTGTATTTAAATCAAATGCCTAACTTTAGCTATCCGGTTAAAATCTCACACTCTCGTGGTCTCGACCTAACCTATTACACTTTTCTTACTCTCGTAACAAAAAGATTAATTTTAATTATAAAAAGTCTCAGCCAGAATATAAGTTCTTAATTATTTTAGCTTAGATTTGATTTTACCGGTTTGGTTTAGATTAATTACATACCGCCTAATTAATTTAGCTACTCATTTTTGTTGTACCAGACAGATGCAGAAACAGACAAATATTAATTAAAACATACATTATAAAATAAAAACAATATCTTAACATAAACAAACAAATAACTTAATATAAATGCGAAAATATAAAAACCTGAATGATTAACATCTTAAAACTCCTTCTTCCATAGACTGGTAAGCTCGTAGTGCGTAACCGGAATCAAAAACTAATACTAAACAAATTCTGAAGGCTTAAAAAGAAATTAATAATAACAATTTCCTGATGTTGGAAATTGTTATTGAGTTTGGTTTGGATATAGAAGCAGAAAATTAAACAAGAACAATTGCTAGAAAAATTAAATACGGGTGTAACAAAATTACGGTATAGTGTTTACAATAATCATAAAAGATCCTCCTCTAATTCACCTTAGCTTCTGAAGGTCATAATAAAGGTCATCCAGACTTAGCAAGCTTCCTAGATAGCCCTAGCACTACAGGAAATATGTAGCACAGAGTTCTCAAGAAGAAACCCACATCTGAACCGTGTTTCATATTCCCGCACCAGACCGAAATGGAATGGGAAAGAACATGAACCACTCTAGCCTAAGTGTCACTCAGGTCCCAGGTATATGACCTTAAACTCTCAATGGAACCCCACCCACCAAAACAGAAACCAGATCCAGCAATGATAATGACAGTATGAAATATGTAAAGCAATAAATAAAGTTGTACATAAAGCAATAAATAAAGCAAATAAATAAACACAAAGAGCACATAACACCCCAGTAAACACAAATCAAACAAGCGCTAGGAGGAACCCATAAAAAAGAACCAGAAGCCCTAGTTGCAATATAAGGGTATCCCCAACAGAGTCGCCAAACTGTCGCTCCCACTAAATGAGGCTAGGTCAGATAGGGTACAGACGCGAACGGTCGGCGAAAGGAGAGAACACACAAGGGTGAACTGAAAAGAAAAGAGTCTCCAGCTAGGCATTTTTATCCCGAAGGAAAGGTAATGCTGCATAAACCTAAGAAAAGATGGATAAGACGGTTGCGAACCAGAGAAACTGAGAAAGGGGGTTGGTTACAACCAGGGAAGGTATTAGCACCCAGATTGTCCGCCGTACTCGACGGGATCCACGCTTAAAAGATTTGTGTTTAAAGGGGTAGTGTCAGTGAAATCTGTGTATCAAAGCTGGAAAGAATGCATGTGTCAGTGCTAGAAGAAAGTGAAGTGAAATATGTGAAGTGTCAGTGCTAGAACAGGGGTGCAAAGCTCATGATAATGAGGCTAAAAGAATAATGCGTGAGGAGGGGGGAATATACAAATACTTTTGTTCGATAACAATTAAGTTATGCCTACGTATCCTCTCGTGCAATGAGGAAGTCAGAACACCGTAGTTCGACTCAAAGAGACTGAAAGATAACTTGACTTGTGAACTTCTTACTTGTCTATGCTCAAGTGTATGACCTGTCTGGCTCAGGTGCAAACTGTCTTGCATTAGACGGAAGAAGCAAATTCTTGTTTGTGAGTGAAGATGGTGAGAAAAGAATCCCGGAGGAGACGATTATTGTTTGTTTTTGTGTTTTCAATCTTTTATTGCTTTTTGGAGTTTTTCATAGGAAAATGAGCTAAAGCTTAAACCAAGGGTTAGTAAACTCATCACATCCTCCCTCTGATTAGGGGTAATGAGAATACCCTAAGTATGAAGTAGGAACCTCACACTTAATCACCATGATGTAGGATTAAGATTATTAACCTACTTGTAATTATTTAGATGTCTTTGGAGTTTTTGTTTAGTGTTAAGTAATGAGTTTAAGCCATAATCAAGGATTTAATGGACTCATTACACCATCCTAATAGAAGAATAATAGATGAGAACATTTAAGCTGAGGAAGGCTCCTAAACTCAATCAATGATTAGGGATTAACCTCATGACAAAACAAAGCCTTTATTAAAGTTTATTTTGGTTAATGGTAAGATTAAGAAATGGATTTTATGGTTTGTAAGACAACTTGAGGGGGACTTGTCCATTAACACTAGGGTTAGTCCTTCTTAACCAATTAAGGAAGAATTAGAACCCTAATGCAAGGCCAAAGTTACAAGCTTGATGTCTTGATGATTATTAGGTGAATTGATTAAAGGGTTTAAACACATTAAGGGTTTAACACTTAGGATTAAAGTTATACACTCCATCCTAATAGAAGGATACAGGCATAACCTTAATCACAAAGCCTTAAAACCTTTAAGGTTTAGCCCTTGATTAAGAGGTGAGAAGAGAAGACTCAAAGATGACACAAAGGTGAAACTAATGGGGGACTAATCAAACCCTAATTGTGATCATGCTTGGAAGTTCCTAGGGTTTATGAGGCTTACAAAAGATCTTCAAGAGAAAAGCCACCAAGGGAGAAGCAGATGAAAGGAGGAAGAAACTGAAGAAGCAAGACAACTTACTTCACTTAAGAAGATAAGTTGCTTGGAGAAGGAAGGAGGGGAGGGAGCATGAATGAGAAATCTCACTCTAATATAAAAGTAGAATGCAGCAAAGATGCATAAGAGGGATGAGAAAAGATTATGAGAAGTGAAGGCAAATTCACTTCTCAATGACTTACCACCTGAAAAGTTAGCAACAAGAAATGGAATGAAATAAAAATGAGATGAAATGCAAAGATGAAAGCCAAAGTCAGAAGCATGTTCATGATGCAAATGGTGCTATGAGATAGTATGAAAGCATGTCAAGAGTTGTGGATGATCATACAAGGATGAAGATGCAAATGAAGCATGTTTTGAACCTTAAAAGTTCATGAAAAAACCTATGAAATGCAATGGAGGCATAACATGGAAAATGGATGAAGAAATGACTTATCATGATTCTATTGTGTCCTAATATGTCTTAGGAATCATGTGAATGTACAAAATGTCATGGCAAGTTCATGTATGTTAGCATATGGAAGATGGATGCAAATGAAGGCAAAAATTAGGGTTTATATATAACATGCAATACAAAAATCAAAACCAGAAGCAAATGACATGATAAAAAATTGAAAATGGAATAAAGGAACCTTAACCTTACACAAGTTCACTGCCCAAAGGAGGAGACCTAAATCTTAACCTAATGGAAGTTATGATTTTCCCAAGTTGGCTAGGGTTTTAAGGAACTTCAAAAGGAAAAATGCACAACAAATTGAAAATGAAAGATAAATTCAAACCAATTTCATCCTAGAAACTACATGATATGAGGAATGCAATGCAAAAAGAATCATTATCAAACTCCTCATGGTTAGGCAGAAGGGAATTTTTCAAGTTAGGGCAAAAATATTGACTTTTAAGAACCCTAATTCCAAACAAAAATGTCAAAATAGGTCAAGAACCAAAAAGAAATTTGTTTGAAGAGTTTGATAATGTTTCTAAATGTATCAAGATGCAATGTGATTTTTTTGGTGATTTTTAGAATTTTAAATGCTATTTTAATTAATTAATTCTCATTAACTAATTAAAATAAACATTTAAATATTTTAAAAATACGAAATTTATGTAAAAAATAAAATAAAAATTATTTTCAGAATGAGAAAAATATTTTAATACATGATGCAAAAAATGAAATTTTTTAGAAATGTTTTACTATTTTAAATAAAATGTAGAAAGAAATGTAATTAAAATGAATTAAAATGAAAGTATTCAGATCCAAAGGCCCAGATTCAAAATAGGAAGGGAGGGAATTGACCAGCGTGCGCAAATGGACGGCCCAAATTCAAACATCACTAATTATGTCATTAACCCTAATCTGAACCCTAATTACATTCAGGTGACCGTAACATTGTTCCGGTCATCTTCTCCGGCCAGTATCCTATGTTATCTCCCTCTATACGCATCCCCAAGCTCTTAAACTCTCCAGAAATGATCCCCACCCCATTCTAAGCAAGAATCAATCATCAAACATGATTTATTTCACATGAACAGAGAGATTCGAATCAAAACGGAAAAAATCACAGAAATTTCAGAAGCTTCATACATGCTTAAAACTGAATCATTTTCAAAACCAAAAGGTGCAGTGTGATCAGTGAAGCATGGAGAACAATCTAAGAACTTAGAAATAATTTCTGGAAAAAAAGTTCTAGATGATACCTGAACTGAAGCTTTCGAAAATGGTGCTTTCTGGCCAGTTCCTTGCTTCAAATCAGCTCCAATGATCCTTCTGAAGTGTTTGTGATGCTTAGTTGGAGTTTATATGGCCCCAAAATGAAAATGGCAGAAGCTCAGTTCATGAAGTGTGAAAATCGTGTTTTTGATTCTGGGCTTTTTAAGGCAAAATGAAGGGTGGGAAATGATCAGTGATGTTTATGGAGTTGAATGGTGGAAAAAGTTTGAAGGTTTGATGGTTGAGTTGTGAAATTCGAAGGCTTTTGCATAAGAGGAGTTTTTGGTGAATGCTCAGTTCTTGGAGGTTTCAGCCTTGCTTGTTGTGTGTAATGGCTTGCTTGAGGTCCACATAACATGTTCTGATTGGGCAGAGAGTTGTTGTAAAGCAGTGTGATTGGTATGGCTCATGTTGCAAAAAGTCAAGAAAGTTGTACTTGGAGGTATGGGCAAGTGGCAGGCTGGTTTAGGGGCATGGCTCGTGTCAGCTGGCTTTAGGGAGGTCCATGGAAACTGATTTAGTGAGCTGGCAAAAGTGGATGAAGAGTTTTGGATCATTTTGCAATTTTGTACCACTTTGGCCCCTTTTGAAATTCTTGAAGTTTAAGGCATGAAACTTGAGAAATATTTGGGCAATTCTGAATTTTATGTCATGTGTGATGTTTGTGTAATGCTTAGACATCAATTAGAAGTCACAAATTTCCTTGGTACAAGAATTTGCAAGTTTCCCTCTTTGGCACATAAGTGAATTTTTGTGATTTTTCCCAACTTTGCAAAGCCATAACTTGAGTTCTATGATGAATTAGGTCAAGTTCTTGTACTTTTTGGAAAGGGAATGATCCAATCTACAACTTTCATGACCAAGAATTTTTCATTTGAAGCATTTTTGGTTGAGAAAGAGGAGGTTGAAAAACTTTCCCAAAATGGCAAGTTTGCATTACAAGTCACTTTCCCAAAATGGCAACTTTGCAAATGGCTTGAAATTCCTCAATTTTGTGAACTTCTAACTTCTTCTAAGATCAAATAAGGATTATACACATCCAAAATGATGGAGAATACCCTTTGGTTGGATGATTGGGGGCCTCAGATGCCCTGATTTTGCATTGACTTGCTCAAGAAGTCATCTATTGATCAGATGTCTTCCCCATTGAATTTCTTCATGAAAATTGGTATGCATGATCCTTGTAGCATATAGAGACCAATAGAAACAAGAATGACCAAAAAATTTGGAGTTATGGCCTCTGAAACCAAAACCCTAATTTTAGGTCATTTGTGCAGTTAAACCTGGCTCTGCTTCCATGCCTTTCCCAATTCTTGTGATTTTCTGACTTTCTTGATCTTGGGAGGATATAATATGATGCTTGAACATACATGGACCCTCTTGAGATGATTGGAGACCCTTGGAGTGGCTCAGATGGATCCTAGATTACTCAGATCACAAACCCTAGATGCAGATGAACTTGAATTAATGCAGTGAAACAAAAATGTAATATGAGATGATATGATTGAATTTATGCAAATGAAAATAATCACAAGCCATGGTGAAATGAATGAGGGCAAATTTCGGGTGTTTACAGCTGCCCCTATTCAAGCATGAGTTAGCTGTGTAGGATGTAAGCAACGACTTAACAGACAAACAAGATAACTTGTGGTTGAATACCAAAGATAGTCCAAAATTTGCACTCACTGAATGAAGAAGAAAAGGGATATAGATTGTAAAAGTAAGTAAAGTATGATTATAAAGGCGATGGAGGACGACCATCGATTGCTGGGGATAAAGTGGTGACGGGTACGGTCGACATGCTGGGGAAATGAAGAGATTATGATGGGGACGACCATCAGATAAAGTAACAAGACTCTCTGGGGATTAAAGGTAAAGTTAATAATGGGGACGACCATCAGGTTCAAAGCATAGATGAAAAAAATGATGAGGTACGGTCATCAAAGGTGAAGGACGATCACCTAGCAGGGGACGACTGCTCTGTTGGGGATAAGGATGAGGGACGGTCATCCATTGGTGAAGGACGATCACCCGACAGGGTACGGTTGCCGAAAGCATCATGACATAAGACGAATGTCGGATTGAAAGAGTCGACGATAGGGACGACCATCGGATAAGCATGATGAAGGGCGATCATCAGGAGGTGAAGGACGATCACCTAGCAGGGTACGGCTGCTCTCGGGGTTTATCATGACATAAGACGAAGGTCAGATAAAAAGATCAACGATGGGGAAGGCCATTGGATAAAATGATAAAGGACGGTCATTAAAAGGTGAAGGAAGATCACCTAGCAGGGTACGACTGCTAAAATATCACGACATAGGACGAATGTCGGATAGGGAAGGGTTCCAATAATGGAGACTCCGCTGTGGATGATGAAGGACGATCATCAAAAAGGTGAAGGACGATCACCTGGCAGGGTACGGCTGCCGAAAGTATCGTGACATAGGACGAATGTCAGATAGGAATGAAATAATTTATTGGGATTTGCTGGGAACTCTTCTGGGGAAGGGTAGACACAGACGAGTGTCTAAATTCAAGAAAAAGGTATAAGTGTTTGACATTGTGTATGGATTAAAGATGCGGGCGAGCATCCTTAAGACTATGATACGGACTAGTATCGGTAGAAATAAACGCTGACGAATGTTCAGAGATGATGGTACGGACGAGTACCAATTGGTTAACAAAGAACACAGACGAGTGTCGACTCTGAGGGAGATAAGTGGTGTATACAAGATACGAACAAGTATCTGTATGAGTAAAGTATGTATGAGTGAGACACAGACGAGTGTTCGACTTGCTGGGGAAAGTATGATACAGACGAGCATCATAAGAGAAAGTGTATGACTAGATATTCTGACGCTTCGTGGGATAGGATGGCACGGACGGGTGTCGGAAGATATAATAAGCAAGGTTTCAGGCAACTGTGCTGGGGATACAGACGAGTGTCCAGAAATATCCGTTATGTGGAAGTATCTGCTTGTAAAACGTTCTGGCGACCTTACTGGGGGAAATGACACGGACGAGTGTCGAGTGAGTATATACTTGTGTTAGAGAGTGCAAAGGGGACGCTTTGGCTCCCTGATGGGGGATTTGAGGGGTATTTTGTGTATTGTTGATGGAATTTTGGTGCATATAGATATTTGATTCAAAACATGGCTTAAGACTATGCAATATGTTTAATTTTTGCCGTAATGCTCCGTATTAGACGGAATTCTACGCTCTGGGGAAATATGATGCGGATGTTATGATTGTGCAAAAGATACCGATCAGGGATTCGGATCCCGTGGCCGTGAAGATCCCTGACTGATCTGCTTGAAGTGATATCCCATCTGGGCATGAGATCGTTGGTAGATCTGTTATACGACTCTGTTTGGGGGAATAAGCCACTGATAGACCTATTCTTAGTGATGAGGAGCCCAGTTGGGGCCTATGGAAGCCTTCGTCACTTTGTTGTGAGATCTTTAGACATTGCCCTCTTGGATAGAGGCTAGAGCTCTGCGGGGAGGTGGTTCCCTGTCTAACACTTGGATGAGGAAGAATGATCACTGAACGACCTTCCTAGAGATTTTTGTGATTCTGCTGGAGATGACTGATGTTTGGCAACTCAGCTGGGGGAGAAGGCGTCTCTAGTGCTATTTGGAAGATGTGCTGAGTAAATAATGATTTGGCAGCCTGCTTGGGGAGAAGCTTCCATGCCCCGTGTTATACTTTGACTACCTGCAATCCTGTCATGACAAAGAAACGTACAAGTATCCCGAGGTATCCCTTATTGGATTCCATCGTAGGAATTTAGACACCCCCGGGAGCAAATATATTTCCTGTAAGCATGTATTTAGAAAAGACGCATCTGTGCTTATGCAATCAACATCTTAAGGACATCGGACATTTTGCAAATGAAAATAAAACGTACGAGACGAAATATGACTGAAAATCTTATTTTATTAATTTGTGTGCCCTGAATTGGCAAGATACAGTCAAAGAAACGGATCCCCTGAAATGAGGAGATTGTTACAAATTGAGAAACAAAAAGATGTTGGCAATGTTGATGACGCTTCAGTGAGCTTCCCTTTGCTATGACCCGTATGACATTGAGGTTCTTCTCATCTTGCCATTTTCTTTTGAAGAAGGCTGATTCTGACCGATGCTTTATACTTTTGAAGCTTGCCATGTTGTAAGTGATACAGACGAATTAAGAATGCAGTTGTTCGCTTATTCCCTTATTTTGCGTGGATCGCCCTTTCGGGTTTTCAATCCACCGGGATACCCATTTTTGCCAGAGCTGTCCAACGCGGCTTTTCAACTCAGCGGGTGTACATTTTTATTTATTTTCCCTTATTTTTGCCCGAGTCTTTTATTCTGTTTTTGACTCGCCGGGATGCCCTATTTTTTCCTGGACTTACATTCTGTTTTTATGTCCAGCGGGTCATTTATGCGAAGTATTTTTTAACTACATCTGAATTCACAGGGGACAGGAAGTCTTCACCATCCATAGTACTGAGCATCAGTGCTCCACCAGAGAAAACTTTCTTTACTATGAATGAACCATCATAATTCGGAGTCCACTTGCCCCTGTGGTCTGTATGAGGAGGAAGGAGTCTTTTCAGCACAAGATCTCCTACTTGGTACTCTCGAAGCCTGACTTTCTGATCGAAAGCTTTCTTCATTCTTTTCTGATACAACTGCCCATGACAAATTTCAACCAATCTCTTCTCTTCGATCAGACTTAGTTGTTCGTATCGGGATCAGACCCATTCTGCTTCGTTCAACTTGACATCCATCAATACCCGTAAAGAGGGTAATTCAACTTCAACAGGTAGGACTGCCTCCATACCATACACAAGCTGATATGGTGTTGCCCCAGTGGATGTTCTGATTGATGTACGGTACCCATTCAAGGCAAACGGTAGCATTTCATGCCAGTCTTTGTATGTGACCACTATCTTCTGCACGATCTTCTTGATATTCTTGTTAGTTGCCTCCACAGTGCCATTCATCTTTGGCCTGTAAGGAGAAGAATTGTGGTGTTGGATCTTGAAGTCCCGACATAATTCTGCCATCATTTTGTTGTTCAAGTTGGAACCATTATCAGTAATGATTCGCTCGGGAACTCCATACCTACAGATGATATCTCTCTTCAGGAATCGGGCTACTACTTGCCTGGTGACATTTGCATATGAAGCTGCCCCAACCCACTTGGTGAAATAGTCAATGGCAACCAGGATGAATCTGTGGCCATTTGAAGCGGTCGGTTCAATCTTGCCAATCAAATCAATGCCCCACATGGCAAAGGGCCAAGGTGAAGACATCACATTCAAAGGATTTGGAGGCACATGCACTTTATCTGCATAGATCTGACATTTATGGCATTTTCTGGCATAAGCACAACAGTCTGCATCCATTGTGATCCATTAATAGCCTGATCTTAGCAACTTTTTGGCCATAGCATGCCCTCTGGTATGGGTACTAAAAGACCCTTCGTGCACCTCATGCATAAACAAGTCTGCTTCTGCCCTATCAACACATCTGAGGAGTATCATATCAAAGTTCCGCTTGTACAAGGAACCATCAGCATTCAGGAAGAAGCTACCAGGCAGTCTTCTTAATGTCTTCTTATCATTGGAAGATGCCCCAGGTGGGTATGTTTGATCCTCCAAGAAGCATTTGATGTCGTGAAACCAAGGCCTATCATCCTTAGCAAGGTCTGCTGAGAGTACATATGTCGGTCTGTCAAGTCTGGACACTGAAATCCGAGGCACAAAGTTGGCAGTTTGAACCTTGATCATGGATGAGATGGTAGCCAAAGCATCTGCAAATTGATTTTCATCTCGAGGGATATACTCAAGCTTGACTGTTGTGAAGAAAGTCAATAACCGCCTTGTATAATCCCGGTAGGGTATCAGATGATCCTGGTGAGTGTACCATTTGCCGTTGGTTTGATTGATTACTAGAGCTGAATCTCCGAATACAATCAAAGTCTTGATCCTGAGGTCAATGGCTTCCTCAAGACCCATAATGCAAGCTTCGTATTCAGCTTCGTTGTTAGTGCATGCAAATGTGAGTTTTGCCGAGAAAGGCATGTGAACTCCTTTAGGTGTAATGATCACTGCACCAACTCCACGTCCATTCATATTGACAGCCCCATCAAACATCATTGTCCATTCTTCTTCTGGGTTAGGCCCTTCAGTGTGAACAGGCTCTTCATGATCTTTTGCTTTCAGGAACATGATGTCTTCATCAGGGAAGTCAAATCTCATTGGTTGGTAATTATCAATGGGTTACTCAGCCAGATAATCAGACAGTACACTGCCTTTGATGGCCTTTTGAGATGTGTACTGAATGTCATACTCTGTCAGAATCATTTTCCATCTTGCAACCCTTCCAGTAAGTGTTGGCTTCTCAAATATGTACTTGACGGGGTCCATCTTTGAGATCAATAAAGTAGTGTGGGTCAACATATACTGTCTTAGTCGGCGAGCAGCCCACGCTAAAGCACAACAAGTTTTCTCGAGCAGTGAATAACGTTGTTCATAGTCGGTAAACATTTTGCTTATGTAGTATATTGCATACTCTTTTCTACCAGACTCGTCATGCTGGCCCAGTACACACCCCATTGATCCTTCTAATACTGTCAAGTACATTATTAGAGGTCTTCCTTCAACTGGAGGCATAAGAATTGGAGGCTCTTGTAAGTATTCCTTGATTTTGTCAAAAGCCCTCTGGCAGTCTTCATTCCACCTGACTGTCTGATCTTTTCTTAACAATTTGAACAAGGACTCACAGGTTGTAGTAAGGTGAGATATGAACCGTGATATGTAGTTCAATCTACCTAAGAACCCCCGAACTTCTTTTTCAGTCTTTGGTGCAGGCATTTCTTGAATGGTTTTAACTTTATCAAGGTCAACTTCAATCCCTTTCTCACTTACAATAAATCCCAGCAGCTTACGAGATTGCACCCCGAATGTGCATTTGTTGGGGTTCAACTTCAATTGGTACTTCCTCAGACGCTTGAATAACTTCAACAAATTTACCAGGTAGTCTTCTTCTGTGAGGGATTTGGCAATCATGTCATCCACATAACATTCAATTTCTTTATGGATCATGTCATGGAATAATGTTTCCATAGCCCGTTGATAAGTGCCACCCGCGTTCTTCAACCCGAATGGCATCACCTTATAACAGAATGTGCCCCAGGGTGTGATGAAAGTTGTCTTCTCCATGTCTTCAGGTGACAATTTGATCTGGTTGTATCCTGAAAATCCATCCATGAAGGAGAACACCGAGAACTGAGCCGTATTATCAACCAATACATCAATGTGAGGTAATGGGAAGTCGTCTTTCGGGCTGGCTCTGTTCAAGTCCCGGTAATCCACACACATCCCCACCTTTCCATCCTTCTTAGGCACAGGTACGATGTTAGCAACCCACAGCGGGTAACTAGTCACAGCAAGGAAGCCGACATCCCACTATTTTTGTACCTCTTCTTTTATCTTCATTGCCATATCTGGGCGAGTACGTCGCAACTTCTGTTTTACTGGAGGACATTCTTCTTTTAGAGGCAGCTTGTGCATAACAATGTCGGTGTCCAACCCTGGCATGTCTTGATAAGACCAAGCAAAAACATCCACATATTCCCGAAGCATGTCAATCAGTTGCTCTTTCACTGAATCTTGCAGGCAGGCCCCGATCTTAAATTCTTTCAAGTCTTCTTCTGTACCAAGATTAACCGTCTCAACTTCCTCCTGATGAGGAGTGATAACCTTCTCCTCTTATCTCAACAACCTGGCTAGCTCTTCAGGTAGCTCATAATCTTCTTCAACCCCTTCATCAGCTTGATTAATCGGATTGTCAAAGTCATACGAAGTCATAGCAGTGTTGTTGTCGGTGCAGTCTGGAGGGTACTTTCTGCGAGGGTTTAGATTTGTGTCATTTTAGTGATCAGTTTTATCTTGTTTAGAAAAAGTGAAAATGAAGTTATTATTTTGGAAAAACATTTCCATTTTATTTTTGTACAAAAAATAAAGAATGAAAAACAGTGAGCGAAAAAGGAAAGACTCATTTGCAAAAGATGTCCTGATATTCATTAATTGATCTTTGCACAAAATACAAGATGGCCCGATTACAAAATGAGTCCTGACATCTTGGGCAAGATGCAGGACTTGATGCATGCTTTAAAAATACAGGAAATAATAATTACTCTGCAGGAGTAACCCTTATAATTTCCTGGGAAGACCAGTTTGAGACATGGTTCCCCGGGATCCTTGGACGTATTCAGCTTTCCAGGTTGCACTCGTCTTCTGACTCATCTTCCAAACTATTTACAGCATCCGGGGTGAGCATCCCCCCGCTAACAAACTTGGGCTCCTTCGCAGCCTCTGGTTGATCTTGTCGAGTTGGTATGTAACCCAACCCGAATCGGTCTTCTTTTTTCTCTACGGGCAGCAGCTCGCCCCAGCCTTGAGCGGTACCTTCTTCAACAACCTTCCGGGCTTGCTGATATGATGTGATGGAGGTCCCTAGCACAGCAGATGTTTCATTAAAATTAAGTGCCTCAAACCCTTGGCTCATGGTTTCATGGATCTCCCCATCCATTTCAATGTATTTGAAAGTAGCCAGCTGGCTAACAAAAATATCCTCCTTCCCACAAATAGTAATGACTTGGCCTTCCCACTCGAATTTTAACTTCTGGTGAAGGGTTGACGTCACGGCGCCAGCGACATGTATCCATGGTCTACCCAATAGACAGCTGTAGGCAGGCTGTATATCCATCACAAAGAATATCGTTTTGAAAACTTGTGGGCCAATCATTATAGACAACTCTATCTCTCCCAGAACTAATCTCTTAGAACCGTCAAAGGCTCTTACTACCAAGTTGCTTGGGCGTAGTTCCAATCCATCATACTACAGCTTCACAAGGGCTTTCTTGGGTAGGACATTGAGGGATGACCCTGTGTCTACCAGTACGTGAGAAAGAACTGCACCCTTACACTCCAAGGTAATGTGCAAAGCCTTATTGTGATTGTGACCTTCTACTGTTAGATCAGTGTTGGTAAATCCCAGCCCATGACTAGCGTTGACATTTCCAACCATAGCCTCTAACTGATTGACGGTAATCTCCTCCGGCACATATACTGCGTGCAGGACTTTTAATAGTGCGTTCTGATGGGCCTCGGAGCACATTAGCAATGATAGTATGGAGATTTTGGAAGGTGTTTGGTGAAGCTGGTCTACCACCTTGTAATCACTTTTCTTTATGATTCTCATGAATTCATCAACCTCTTGATCAAAAGGAGTCTTTAAAGCCTCTTTAGCAACTGGTTCTTCTTGCACCATACTCTTTCCTTTTGCCTTGGCAGCAACCTCTGCTTCGGCAATGGGTCTTGGAATTTGCGAGGCAAAGAGACGTCTGCTTCTAGTGAAGCCTCCGCCTCCCCCCACATTGTCTATTTGAGGTGAAGAAGTTGATGATTCCAAAGTGATTTTCTGCCCCTCGCAGTATAGATCTGAGCCATAATGCCAAAGGATGGCGTTATTGCTTTCGTAAGGAACTGGCCCAGGCACTGTGATAGTGACCGGACTGATAGCAGCTGCAGAAGGGACCACAATGGTGTGTGGATCATAGTATATGGTAACTGGTGCTCTGACAGGAGTAACATTTTATTGTGAATTGTTGGTAGGAATATTTGCGGGATCGTAGTATATTGTAACCGTTGAGATACTTTCATTAACTGTTGCTGGTGTTGTAGGAGGTGTTGGGATTGTAGCAGGAACTGGTGGAATAATGGGTGTTGTCATTGTAGAAGGAATGGTGACTGAACTTGTATTCGTTGAAGTGATTGATTGAGCAGTTGTTGGAGTTGTAGTAGAATCCGTAGGAATAATGGTTGCTGACGTTGTAGGAGTATCTGTGATTGTTGATGAAGGAATTGTTGGGGTCGTAGTGGCTGTTGTCGTAATATGAAGGATACCATCCTTAATAAGACCATCTATGCCGTTTCTCAACCTTTCACACCCATTGACTGCAATATTGCAATACCCACAGCCGAGCTCACACCCGGGGAACACTTGGCATTCTAAAAGCTGAGCTTTGATTTCAACCAAAGGTGTTCGAATTTGTGCAACACTGGTGATTAATGTGGATGTTTTGCCTTCCTCAATAGCATTAATCCTAGGCCCTTTGTGACTAGGCATTGGATTCCTTGTGACATTTGGAGGAGGTGCGAAGTTGAGAGCTTTTGAGTCCATCAGATCTTGGACTTTCATCTGTAAGGCCCTGCATTTTTCAGTATTATGCCCCGATGTGTTTGAATGAAATGCACACCTGGAATTTGCATCATAACTCTTTGGCAAATTAAGATGATTTGGAGGTGCCAATGTCCTTAATTCAACTAGGTTGAGCTTCAGGAGTTGTGGCAAGAGTGCCTCATACGACATTGGGATTGGGTCAATTACCCTGTGTGCCTGTGATGGCCTTTGTTGGAAAGGGCGCTGCTATTGGTTGTTATTGCTATTGTTGTAGGTTATCTATTGCGGATAATGAACTTGTTGCTGATACTGTGGTTGTGGTTGTTGAGGATATGCTGATTGTTGAGGAATCGGAGCTGGAATGGTAACTGCTGCTACTGATCGGTGTACATACTGAGGCCTGCCCCTGCTTGCATGAATGGAATTTGTTTCACCGGCCCTTCGAGGTCCCACAAAAGGCTTTCTGGGATTACTGGATGAACTTGCACCACTGTCGGAAATTTTGCCCATCTTTAATAGACTTTCAATCCTTTCACCAGCTATGACGACATCAGCAAAACTGGTAGAGGAGAAGGCAGCCAATCTATCAATATAGGTCCCTTGCAATGTATTCATGAACATGTCAGCCATTTCCCTCTCTGACATGGGTGGTTGGACAGCAGCAACAAGCTGTCTCCACCTTTGGGCATATTCCCTGAAGCTCTCTCTAGAAGACTGAGACATTCCCATTAGGAGGGTCCTGTTGGGAGCCATGTCCAGGTTGTATTGATATTGACGGATGAAAGCCTCAGCCAAACCCTTCCAGCATCTTATGGTGGCCCTAGACAAGTGTGAATACCACTCTCTTGAAGCCCCAGTTAGACTGTCTTCAAAGTAGAACATCCACAGCTTTTCATCCATAGTATAAGCTTTAAGTCTTCCCAGGAAAGACTGCAGGTGAGTTTGTGGACAGGAGGTACCATTGTACTTTTCAAAGCATGGGGGTTTGAATTTGTGGGGAATTCTCACCCCATCCACTAGTCCCATATCCATCACATCGAAGCCCAAGGAATTTTGAGACTCCAAAGATCTTAACTTTTCAGCAATTTCGTCCAATCTCCGGTCATACACTTCATCTCCAGCCCCCATAACAGTAAATTGTTCTTCTTGGGGATCCTCTTGTAGAATTCTCCCACCAGCAGTATTGCCTTGCACATTTCTCGGGATGTTGACTTCAGGATCCAGATGAGGTCCAAATACAGGTGGGTCAATACGAGGCTGACCCCGTTCATTGTTACTAGTTCCTCCTGTTCCAAGATGAGGATCCTCGGGAGTTTGTCTTTCCACCAGCTCTCTTAACCTTTCCTGGCTCTGTGCCAAGCCAGTCATTACTGCCATGAATTGAGACATCTGATTTCTTATCTCCACTCTCTCATTAGCCATCTGATTTCTGACCTCAGTCAGATCCTGCTGTACTTGTTCCATTTGAATATTGGGAAGGTTGTTGCGAGTCGGGTACCGGTGCGCGCGGTTGATAGGGAACACTCGGCGGCGAGTAATGTTTCCTGAAGTCACATTAAAGTTAGAAACAAAAAAAATAATAATAAACCTACAAAACAAAACAAAGTTAGTATGCAATGCAGTATGCTTATTTGTTTTCCAAGGTATCCGGTTTGGTTCTTGGTTTTGACCTTTCCAGACCTCGGGGAAGATGCCTGATGTTGTTGAGAGAAAACCCAAATGAAAAACAAACTAAAATATATTACACATGATGAACAATACATAATTTGTTTTAGAATACATGCCCATTGAGGCTCAAAATACAATAAAAGAGAAAAAGTACATCAAATGGAAACAAACAACAAGCAAAAAGTCAGACATCCAGTCCAAACTCATCCTCTCTGACCTCCTTCAGGAGTGCCTCAGTCACTGGACCAGCTGGGTGCTCTGTAATGGTCCTAATGAGGAGGTTCCTGGTGGCAATGGCAGTGGTCAGCTTCTTATACTTATCCTGGTCTTTGGATCTCTTCAACCCTGCTCTGAGCTTCAACTCTGATATCTCCTTCTGGGCTGCCAGCAAAGCTTCCTGCTGCTTCTTCTCATTGGCCTCTAACTGCTCAATCTTGGCTTGAGTCTTCTGGTCTTCTTGTGTACGGGCTTCAGTGATCCTGACCCACCTAGCCTGACTCTCTTGCAAATAGAGCCCAGTCCTAGCCCTCTGAATCTTGGCTTCTTTACAGGCATTCTTCAATATTTGTTCCTCGGCTCTTGCTTTCCTGATATAGTCCTCTGTCTTCTCAATTTTGGTAAGATGCTCCACCCTAAGCTTCTCCAATCTCTCAATATCCAGACGACCATCACTTCTTTCCCAGAGAGTTTTCTTCAAGGCCTGTGATGAGTTCTCATTCCTTTCCTTCAGCTTCTCAAATTCTTCTAGGCTGACAGTTGTTGCTGGCTGTATTGTAGATGGTCCAGGTATGTCTTCCAAGATAAAAGGCATTCCAGTAATTTGAGCTCTAGTACGGGACCATTCATAGTATTGACCTGAAGCAACATTATTACACCTTCCAAAAATAGCCATCCCTTTTGTCTGGATGTTGTCCCAAGCCCAGGATGCTTGCCTGACAACAGCTGAATTAGGTTTCACTTCACAATACAAGGTCTCAGCTAAATCTTTTCCTCTGGGAGGGTGAACCAAAGCATAGCCCAGTTGTCTCTTAAACAACAAAGGATTGTAGTTGATGAAACCTTTTACTCTTATCAGAGGCACATTTGGGTATTGTCCACAGCTGGTAATAATGTCCTTGCCTTTGGTGCTCTGGGTGCACCATCTAATATCATCTGAAGTCAAGGCAATGAGCCTTTTGGCCCAATTCTTCTGTTGGTGGGGATTCAGGAAGGTGTCGCTCCCACCAAATGACACTGGGGCCAAGAGGGGTAAGACGCGAACGGTCGGCGAAAGGAGGTGAGAACACACAAGGGTGAACTCAAGAGAAAAGAGTCGCTAGCTAGGCATTTTTATCCCGGAGGAAAGGTAATGCTGCATAAACCTGAGAAAAGATGGATAAGACGGTTGCGAACCAGAGAGACTGAGAAAGGGGGTTGGTTACAACCTGGGAAGGTATTAACACCCAGATTGTCTGTCGTACTCGACGGGATCCACGCTTAAAAGATTTGTGTTTTAAAGGGGTAGTGTCAGTGCAATCTGTGTATCAAAGCTGGAAAAGAATGCAAGTGTCAGTGTAAAAGAAAAGTGAAGTGTATAGGAGAAGTGTCAGTGTGGTAACAGGAAGGAAATGCTCAAGACTATGAGGCTTAAAGAATGATGCTGGAAAGAGGGGGAATATACAGAGACTTTTGTTCGATAACTGTTAAGTTATGCCTACGTATCCTCTCGTGCAATGAGGAAGTCAGAACACCGTAGTTTGACTCAAAGAGACTGAAAGGTAAATTGACTTGTGAACTGCTTACTTGTCTATGCTCAAGTGTATGACCTGTCTGGCTCAGGTGCAAACTGTCTTGCATTAGACAGAAGAAGCAAGTTCTTGTTTGTGAATGAGTGTGATGAGAAACGAATCCCGAAGGAGACGATTATTGTTTGTTTTTGTGTTTTCAGTCTTTTATTGCTTTTGAAAGTTTGTTGTAAGAAAATGAGCTTAAGCCTAAACCAAAGGGTTAGTAAACTCATCACATCCTCCCTCTGATTAGGGTAATGAGAATACCTTAAGTGTGAAGTAAGCACCTCACACTTAATCACCATGATGTAGGATTAAGATCATTAGCCTACTTGTGATTATTTAGATGTTTTTGTTGTTTTTGTTTAGTGTTAAGTAATGAGTTTAAGCCATAATCAAGGATTTAATGGACTCATTACACCATCCTAATAGAAGGATAATAGATGAGAACATTTAAGCTGAGAAAGACTCCTCAACTTAATCCATGATTAGGGATTAACTTCATGACAAAACAAAGCCTTTATTAAATGGATTTTAGTTAATGTTAAGATGAAGAAGTGATTTTTTATGATTTGCAAGACAACTTGAGGGGGACTTGTCCATTAACACTAGGGTTAGTCCTTCTTAACCAATTAAGGAAGAATTAGAACCCTAATGCAAGGCCCAAGTTACAAGTTTGGTGTCTTGATGATTATTAAGTGAGTTGATTAAAGGATTTAAACACATTAAGGGTTTAACACTTAGGATTAAAGTTATACACTCCATCCTAATTATAGGATGCAGGCATAAGCTTAATCACAAAGCCTTAAAACCTTTAGGGTTTAGTCCTTGATTATGAGATGAGAGGAGAAGACTCAAAGATGACATAAAGGTAAAACTAAATAGGGGGGACTAATCAAACCCTAATTATTATCATGCTTGGTCATTCCTAGGGTTAATGAGGTTTGCAAGAAGATCCTCAGAGAAACCAACTGGAAGGAAGCAGATGAAAGGAGCAAGGATCAAGGAGAAGCAAAACAACTTGCTTCATTTAAGAAGACAAGTTGCTTAAAGAAAGAAAGAGAGCAAGAGCATGAAGGAGCAAGATTACTCTAATACAAAGACAAAATGAAACAATGATTCATAAGAGAGATGAAGAGAGATTGTGAGAAGTGAAGGCAAATTCAGTTCTCAAAACAACTTACCACCCGAAAAGTTAGCAAAAGAAATGAAATGCAATTCAAATGAGATGAAATGCCATGATGCAAACAAAAACCAGAAGCATAAACATGATTTTAATGATGCTAAGAGAAGATTCAAACACAAGACAAGAGATGAGAGTGATCAAACAAGCATAAGAATGCAAATGAAGCATGCCTTGAACCATAAGGATTCATGAATGTTTATGAAATGAAATGAACATATAACATGGAAAATGAAAGATGCAATGATCAAACATGATGCTAATATGTCCTAAGATGTATTATGAATCCTATGTATGCACAAAATGTCATGGCAAGTCATTGGATGCAAGCAAATGAGAAATGGATGCAAAGGAAGGCACAAATTAGGGTTACATACACCATGCAATGCAAAAAATCCAAAACCAGAAGCAAATGACATGATAAAAAATTAAAAATGCAATCAAAAATACCCTAAACCTATACAAGCTCACTGCCCAAAGGAGGGGATCCAACTCTTAACCTAGTGCAAGTTATGAATTTCCTAAGATTTCTAGGGTTTTGGGGTGCCTCACAAGGAAAAAAACCAAACAAATTGAAAATGAAAGATCAAATCAAACCAATTTTATCATATAAACTACATGCCATGGAGGATGCAATGCAAGAATAACCATCATCAAACTCTCAAGGGTTAGGCAGAAAGGATTTTTCAAAGTTTGCACAAAAATATTGCCTCAAAATGAATTTAATTCCATTGAAAATGACCAAAAGGCATCAAGAACAAAAAAGAAATTTGGTTTGAGAGTTGGATAATGTTTTTAAATGTTTTTAAATGCAATGTATTTTTTTTTTGTGATTTTTAAATACCTAAATGCATTTTTAATTAATTAATTTTCATTAACTAATTAAAAATAAACATTTAAACGATTTAAAAATAATTTTTAAGGCAAAAAATAAAAATAAAAATATTTTTGGGTTCTAAAAATTAATGAAATCTTTGACAAAAATTTTCATAATTTTTAAATGATTTTTTCTATTTTAAATAATTCGTATAAATAAATGCAAAGAAAATGAAAATAAAAATTAAAATAAATGGAAGTATGCACAATGAAGGGACCATATTGAATCTGGGCAAGGAGAGGTTGACTTGGCGCCACATCCAATGGCCAAGTTCAAACCTGGCTAATTTTTGTTTTATAATTAATTAAACTGGATTAACTTAATTAAACACTGATTAGGGCTAAATCATGAAATCTGGGACGTTGGTTGCGCACGGGAAAAAGGATCCAAAGGCTCACATTCAAACCTGGCCTAACCCTAACCCTAATTTAATCACCTTCAGATGACCGGAACAGTGGTTCCGGTCATCTTCTCCGGCGAGACGAAAAAGGAACTCTCTCCCTAGGCCATTTCTGGAGCTCTAAAGCTCCAGATCAAACCCTCTAACCTCCCTGAATCCAAACCTACCCTTAAAACAAATTTCTATGACCTACAAAATAAGATTCAAATCAGAACTTAAAAATGGCAAAAGTTTCAGACAACCAGTACACACTCAAATCTTAACCATTTCAAAAAGTAAAAACATCAGGATGATCTGCAAGGCATAAGGAACAATCTAGGAACTTAAATTTTCATTTCTGGAAAAAAAGTTCTTGAAGTACCTGAGCTTGAGCTTTCTCAGTTTGCAACTTTCTGGCCAGCTCTTTGCTTTCAATCACCTCCAATGATCCCCCTGTGAAGCTTGCAAGGCTTGGTTGGAGTTTAAAGTGGCTGGTTTGTGAGTTTGATGAAGTTCTGTTCAGTGAGGGGTGAGAATCGTGTTTTTGATTGAGGAGGTTTCAGGGACAATTGAGGCTTGGGAAATCATCAGGGGAACATGCTGAGTGATTCTATGGAGTTTGTTTTGATGTTTGATGCTTGTGTGATGAGTTTAAAGGAAAGTGCATAAGAGGTGAATTTTGAGAATGCTGGCTTGTGAGATGTTTCAGGCTTGTGTGTGTTATGTGTTGAGTCTCATTTGGTACATGTATCACACTTGGATAGGTCAGAGGAGTTGGTGTGGCCTAGCTTGATTGGTATGTGCCATTTTGCATAAAGCCAATGTTTTGTGTAAGAGAGGTATGGGTCAATGGCAGGCCAAGTCAAAGGGGTGTCCTACGCAGCAAGGATTGAGGAGAGCCATGGAATCAGTCTTGAGGCCAATTAGCAAGTGGATTAGGGTTTGTGAGGGGTTTTGCAACTTTGTGATCTTTTGGCTCTTTTGTGATTACTTGAAGCATAAGTCATGAAAATGGACAAATCTTTGGTGCATTCTGATCTTTAGGCATTGGTTTATGTTTGTGCAAAGGTTAGAAGTCACTTTGAGGTCTCATTTTGCCTTGGCAAGAGGTTTTGCAACTTTGCCTCTTTGGTGTAAAACTTGAAATTATGTGATTTTTCCCAACTTTGACAAGCCATAACTTTTGATCCAAAATGAATTAGAATGAGTTCTTGTACTTTTTGAAAAGGGAATGATCCATTCTACAACTTTCATGACCAAAGTTTTCTCATTTGAAGCATTTTTGAATAAAAAAGAAAGGGTTGAAAAACTTTCCCAAAATGGAAAGTCTCCATTACAAGTCACTTTCCCAAAAAGGCAATTTTGCAAATGGCTTGAAATTCATCAATTTTTTGAACTTCTAACATCTTCTATGATCAAATAAAGATCATACACATTCAAAATGATGGAGAATACCCTTTGGTTGGGTCATTGGGGGCCTCAGATGCCCTGATTTTGCACTGGCTTGCTCAAGAAGTAAACTCTTGATCAGATGCTTTCCCCATGGAATTTCTTCATGAAAATTGATATGCATGACCCTTATAACATATAGAGACCAATAGAAACAAGAATGACCAAAAGAATTGGAGTTATTGCCTCTGAAACCAAAACCCTAATTCTAGGTCATCTGTGCAGTTAAACCTGGCTCTGCTTCCATACCATTCTCAGTTCTTGTGATTCTTTGACTCTCTTGACTTTGTGGGGATATAATATGATGCTTGGACATACATGGACCCCTTTGAAGTGATTGAAGACCTTTGGAGTGGCTCAAATGGCTCTTGGATAGCTCAGATCACAAACCCTAGGTGCAAATGACTTAGAAACAATGTAGTGAAGCAAAAATGCAATATGAGATGCTATGATTGAACTTATGCATATGAAGATATCATAAGCCATGGTGTGAATGTGTGAGGGAAAATTTGGGGTGTTTACAGCTGCCCCTATTCAAACATGAGTTAGCTGTGCAGGATGTAAGCAACGGCTTAACAGGCAAACAAGATAACTTGTGGTTGAATACCGAAGACAGTCCAAAATTTGCACTCACAGAATGAAGAAGAAAAGGGATATAGATTGTAAAGGAAAATAAAGTATGATTATAAAGTGCGGGTGACGGAGGACGACCGTCGAGCAGAGGACGATTGCTGGGGAAAGAGCAATGACGGGGATGACCTATATGCCGGGGATATGAGAGATTATGATGGGGACGGCCATCAAGTAAAGTTATAAGACTTTCTGGGGATTATAGGTAAAAATAAGTGATGAGGTACGGTCATCAAAGGTTAAGGACGATCACCTAGCAGGGGACGGCTGCTCTGTTGGGGATGAGATGAGGGACGGTCATCCAAGGTGAAGGACGATCACCGGGCAGGGTACGGCTGCCGAAAGTATCACGACATAGGACGAATGTCGGATAAAAAGGTCGACGATGGGGACGGCCATCGGATAAGCATGATGAAGGACGATCATCAAGAGGTGAAGGACGATCACCTAGCAGGGTACGACTGCTTTCAGGGTTTATCATGACATAAGACGAATGTCAGATAACAAGATCAACGACGGGGACGACCATCGGATAAAATGATGAAGGACGATCATCAGGAGGTGAAGGACGATCACCTAGCAGGGGAAGACTGCTAAAGATATCATGACATAGGACGAGTGTCGGATAAGAAGGGGTTCTAATGAATAGAGACTCCACTAGGGGTTTGATGAAGGACGATCATCAAAAAGGTGAAGGACGATCACCTGGCAGGGTACGGCTGCCGAAAAGGTATCATGACATAGGACGAATGTCAGATAGAAAGGAAATAGTTTAACAAGTTTTGTTGGAGACTTTGCTGGGGAATAGTAAACATGGACGAGTGCTTACATCCAAGAAATGAAAGGTATAAATGTTTGGCACTGTGTATAGATTAAAGATGCGGACGAGCATCCCTAAGACTATGATACGGACGAGTATCGGGTAGAAACAAACGCTTGACGCATGTTCAGAGATGATGATACGGACGAGTATCAACTAGTTAACAAAGAACATGGACGAGTGTTGGATCTGAGGGGACTCTTCTAGGGAATAATAGACACAGATGAGTGTCTAAATTCTAAAAAGAGGTAAAAGTATCTGACATTGTGTATGGATTAAAGATGCGAACGAGCATCCTTAAGACCATGATACGGACGAGTATCAGTAGAAACAAACGCTGACACATGTTCAGAGATGATGATACGGACGAGTACCAACTGGTTAACAAAGAACACGGACGAGTGTCGGATCTGAGGGGATTTAAGTGATATATACAAGATACGGAGGGGTATCTGTATGAGTAAAAAGTATGAGTAACAAGTACGAGCAAGACACGGACGAGTGTCTATCTCACTGGGGAGAGTGCGACACCGACGGGTGTCGGAAAAAGTGTATTATAAACAAGTGTGTGGTTTCCAAAGTGTATATGCAACTGTGCTGGGGAAGGTGACACAGACAGGTGCCAAGGATTTGTATATGTATTTGTGAGTGCAAAGGGGGCGCTTTGGCTTTCTACTGGGGATATGACACGGACGGGTGTCAGGAAGTATCTGTATCTTTAGGGAAATGCCTTGGCTTTCTGCCGGGGAATTTTGGGAAGCATCCTGTATATCGTTGATGGATTGTCAGTATTCTCAAGTGTTCAGTTCGACACATGGCTTATGATTATGCAATATGTTTGATTTTTGCCGTAATGCTCCGTATCAGACGGAATGCTACGCTCTGTGGGAAAAATATGATGCGAATGCTATGATTATGCAAAGATACCGATCCGGGATTCAGATCCCATTGCTGTGAAGATCTCTGATTGATCCACTTTAAAAGAATATCCCAGCTGGGGATGATATCATTGGTAGATCTGATAAGATGTATGACTCTGCTTGGGGAAATAGGTCACTGATAGACCTATCCTTGTAATGGAGGACCCAGCTGGGGTTTGTAGAAGCTTCCTTCACTCTGTTGTGATTTCTTCACGCGTTGCTTTTCTGGATAGAGGTTGAAACTCTGTGGGGAGGTAGTTCCCTGGTCAGCACTTGGCTAGGGAAGAAGAAAGGTCACTGGAAGATCCTCCGGGAGATTTCTGTAGGGATCCTGCTGAGGATGATACTTGACAACTCATCCGGGGAGAAAACACCTCCGGTGTTAAACTGGAAGATGGACTGAGTAGATAATGATTTGACAGCTTGCTGGGGAGAAGCTTTCATGCCCCATGTCGCGCTTTGAATACCTGCAATCCTGTAAAGACAAAGAAATGCCCAAGTACCCCGAGGTATCCCTTGCCGGATTCCGTCATAGGAGTTTAGACACTCCTGGGAGTAGATATATTTCCTGCAAGCACGTATTTTTAGAAGGGAATCATCTGTATTTATGCGATTAATATCTTAATGACATCGGACATTTTGCAAACTAAAATAAAATGTGTGAGACGAATCATGACTGAAATTCTGATTTTATTAATTTGTGCCTTGAATTGGCAAGATACAGTCATAGAAACAAATCCCCTGAAACGAGGGAATCATTACAAATTAAAAAACAAAAAGGTGCTGGCAATGCTGACGACGCTTCAGGGAGCTTCCCTTTTGCTATGACTCGTATGACATTGACGTTCTTCTCGTCTTGCTTTCTGAAGAAGGTTGATTCTAAACGAAGCTTGAACCTCTCGAAGCTTACCAAGTCGTAAGTGATACAAACGAATTCAGAATACAGTTGTTCGCTTATTCCCTTATTTTGCGTGGATCGCCCTTTCGGGTTTTCAACCCACCGGGATACCCTTTTTTGCCTGAGTCGTCCAATGCGGCTTTTCAACTCAGCGGGTGTACATTTTTTTAATATTTATTTTCCCTTATTTTTGCCCGAGTCTTTTATTCTGTTTTTGACTCGCCGGGATGCCCTATTTTTGCCTGGACTTACCTTCTGTTTTTATGTCCAGCGGGTCATTTTTATGCGAAGTATTTTTTAACTGCATCTGAATTCACAGGGGACAGGAAGTCTTCACCATCCATAGTGTTGAGCATCAGTGCTCCACTAGAGAAAACTTTCTTTACTACGAATGGCCCTTCATAGTTTGGGGTCCACTTGCCCCTGTGGTCTGTATGAGGAGGGAGGAGTCTTTTCAGCACAAGATCTCCTACTTGGTATTCTCGGTGCCTGACTTTCTGATCGAAGGCTTTCTTCATTCTTTTCTGATACAACTGCCCATGACAGATTGCAGCCAATCTCTTCTCTTCAATCAGATTCAGTTGTTCGTATCGGGATCGGACCCACTCTGCTTCGTTCAACTTAACATCCATCAGTACCCGCAGGGAGGGTAATTCAACTTCAACGGGTAGGACTGCCTCCATACCATACACAAGCTGATACTGTGTCGCCCCAGTGGATGTTCTGATTGACATACGGTACCCATGCAAGGCAAATGGTAGCATTTCATGCTAGTCTTTATAGGTGACCACCATCTTCTGCACAATCTTCTTGATATTCTTGTTAGCCGCCTCAACAGCGCCGTTCATCTTTGGCCTATAAGGAGAAGAATTGTGGTGTTGGATCTTGAAGTCCCGGCATAGTTCTGCCATCATTTTATTGTTTAAGTTGGAACCATTATCAGTAATGATTCGCTCGGGCACTCCATACCGGCAGATGATGTCTCTCTTTAGAAATCGGGCTACCACTTGCCTCGTGACATTTGCATAAGAAACTGCTTCAACCCACTTGGTGAAATAGTCAATGGCTACCAGGATGAATCTGTGGCCATTTGAAGCAGTCGGTTCAATCTTGCCAATCATATCAATGTCCCACATGGCAAAGGGCCAGGGTGAAGACATCACATTCAGAGGATTGGGAGGCACATGCACCTTATCCGCATAGATCTGGCATTTATGGCATTTTCTGGCATAGGCACAACAGTCTGCGTCCATTGTGATCCAGTAATAGCCTGATCTTAGCAACTTTTTAGCCATGGCATGCCCTCCTGCATGGGTACCAAAGAATCCTTCGTGCACTTCGTGCATTAACAAGCTTGCTTCTGTCTTATCAACGCATCTGAGGAGTACCATATCAAAGTTTCTCTTGTACAGGGAACCGTCAGTATTGAGGAAGAAACTACCAGCTAGCCTTCTTAATGTCTTCTTATCATTGGAAGATGCCCCAGGTGGGTATGTTTGATCTTCCAAGAAGCACTTAATGTCATGGAACCAAGGCTTATCATCTTTTACAACGTCTGCTGCAAATATATATGCTGGTCTGTCAAGTCTGGACACTGAAATCCGAGGTACGAAGTTGGCAGCTTGAACTTTGATCATGGATGAAATGGTAGCCAGAGCATCTGCAAACTTATTCTCGTCCCAAGGGATATACTCAAGCTTGACCGTTGTAAAGAAATTCAATAACCTCCTTGTATAATCCCTATAAGCTATCAGATGATCCTGGTGTGTGTACCATTTTCCGTTGATTTGATTAATTACCAGAGCTGAATCTCCGAACACAGTCAAAGTCTTGATCCTGAGGTCAATGGCTTCCTTAAGATCCATAATACAAGCTTCGTATTCAGCTTCGTTGTTAGTGCAGTTAAAGGTGAGTTTTGCCGAGAAAGGCATGTGAACTCCCTTAGGTGTAATGAGTATTGCACCAACACCACGACCATTCATGTTAACAGCCCCATCAAACATCATAGTCCATTCCTCTTCTGGGTCAGGCCCTTCAGTGTGAACGGGCTCTTCATGATCTTTTGCTTTTATGAACATGATGTCTTCATCAGGGAAGTCAAATCTCATAGGCTGGTAATCATCAATGGGTTGCTCAGCAAGATAATCAGACAATACACTGCCTTTGATGGCCTTCTGAGATGTGTACTGAATGTCATATTCTGTGAGGATCATTTGCCATCTTGCAACCCGTCCGGTAAGTGCTGGCTTCTCAAAAATGTACTTAACTGGGTCCATCTTTGATATCAACAAAGTAGTGTGGGTCAACATATACTGCCTTAGTCGGCGAGCAGCCCACGCTAAAGCACATCAAGCTTTCTCGAGCAGTGAATAACATTGTTCACAGTCGGTAAACTTTTTGCTTAGGTAGTAAATTGCATACTCTTTTCGACCAGACTCGTCATGCTGGCCCAGCACACACCCCATTGACTTTTCTAATACTGTCAAGTACATTATCAGAGGTCTTCCTTCAACTGGAGGCATAAGGATTGGAGGCTCTTGTAAGTATTCCTTGATTTTGTCAAAAGCCCTCTGGCAGTCTTTGTTCCACCTGACTGTTTGTTCTTTTCTTAACAGTTTGAACAAGGGTTCACGGGTTGCTGTAAGATGAGATATGAACCGTGAAATGTAGTTCAATCTACCTAAGAACCCTCGAACTTCTTTCTCAGTCTTCGGAGCAGGCATCTCTTGAATGGCTTTAACTTTGTCAGGGTCAACTTCAATCCCTTTCTCACTTACAATAAATCCCAGCAACTTACCAGATTGCACCCCGAATGTGCATTTGTTGGGGTTTAACTTCAATTGGTACTTCCTCAGACGCTTGAATAACTTCAACAGATTCACCAGGTGGTCTTCTTCTGTAAGGGACTTGGCAATCATTTCATCCACATAACATTCAATTTCTTTATGGATCATGTCGTGAAATAATGTTACCATAGCCCGTTGATACGTTGCACCAGCATTCTTCAGTCCGAACGGCATCACCTTGTAACAGAACGTGCCCCAGGGTATGATGAAAGTTGTCTTCTCCATGTCTTCATGTGACATCTTGATCTGATTATATCCTCAAAATCCGTCCATGAAGGAGAACACCGAGAACTGAGCCGTGTTATCAACCAACACATCAATGTGAGGTAATGTAAAATCATCCTTCGGGCTGGCTCTTTTCAGATCCCGGTAATCCACACACATCCTCACCTTGCCGTCTTTCTTAGGCACAGGTACAATATTAGCAACCCACGGCGGATAGCTAGTTACAGCAAGGAAACCGGCGTCCCACTGTTTTTGTACCTCTTCCTTTATCTTCATTGCCATATCTGGGCGAGTACGGCGTAACTTCTGTTTTACCGGTGGGCAATCTTCTTTTAAGGGCAGCTTGTGCATGACAATATCGGTGTCCAACCCTGGCATATCCTGGTAAGACCAAGCAAACACATCCACATACTCCCGAAGTATATCAATCAGTTGCTCTTTCACTGAATCTTGTAGGCAGGCCCCAATCTTAACTTCTTTCACGTCTTCCTCCGTACCAAGATTAACCGTTTCGACCTCCTCCTGATGAGGAGTGATAACCTTCTCCTCTTGCCTTAACAACCTGGCTAGCTCTTCAGGAAGCTCATAATCTTCTTCAACCCCTTCATCAGCTTGATTGATTGGATTGTCAAAGTCATACGAAACCATAGCAGTGTTGTTGTCGGTGCAATCTGGAAGGCACTTTCTGCAAAGGTTTAGATTGTTCATTTTAGTGATCAATTTTAATCTTGTTTAGAAAAAGTGAAATGAAATTTTCATTTTGGAAAACATTGCCATTTTTATTTTTGTACAAAAAGAAAAATGAAAAACAGTGAGCGGAAAAAGAAAAAGACTCATTTGCAAAAGATGTCCGATATTCATTGATTAATCCATTTGCACAAAATTACAAGATGGCCCGATTACAAAATGAGTCTTGACATCTTGGGCAAGATGCCAGACTTGATGCATGCTTAAAAATACAGGAAATAATAATTACTCTGCAGGAGTAACCCTTATAATTTCCTGGGAAGACCAGTTAAGGACTTGGCTCCCCGGGATCCTTAGACGTATCCAGCTCTCAAGGTTGCGGTCGCTTTCCTCCTCGTCTTCCAAGTTGTTCACTGCATCCGGGGTGAGCATTCCCCCGCTGACAAAATTGGGCTTCTTAGTAGCCTCTGATTGATCTTGTTGAGTTGGTCTGTAACCCAACCCAAATCTGTCTTCTTTCTTCTCCACGGGCAACAGCTTGCCCCAGCCTTGGGTAGTACCCTCCTCAACAACCTTCCGGGCTTGCTGATAAGACGTCATGGAGGTTCCCGGTACAACAGATGCTTCATTAATGTTCAGGGCCTCAAATCCCTGGCTCATAGTTTCATGGATTTCTCCATCCATCTCTATGTACTTATACGTAGCCAGATGGCTAACAAAGATGTCTTCTTCCCCACAGATGGTGATGATTTGGCCTTCCCACTCGAATTTCGGCTTCTGGTGAAGGGTAGACGTAACAGCGCCAGCGGCATGGATCCAGGGTCTACCCAACAAACAGTTGTAGGCCGGCTGAATGTCCATCACATAGAAGGTAATTTTAAAAGTCTGCGGGCCAATCATCACAGGCAGATCAATCTCTCTAAGCACTGATCTTTTAGAGCCATCAAATGCTCTCACCACCAAATTACTCGGACGCAATGCCAAACCATCGTACTCCAGCTTCACTAAGGCTTTCTTTGGCAGAACATTGAGTGAGGACCCAGTGTCCACCAATACATGAGATAGAACAACACCTTTGCATTCCAAGGTGATATGTAAAGCCTTGTTGTGGTTACGCCCCTCATTTGTTAAGTAAGCATTGGTAAAACCCAGTCCATGACTGGTGTTGACATTTGCCACCACAGTTTCTAGCTGATTAACGGTAATCTCCTCTGGCACGTATGCTGCGTGCAGGACTTTCAATAACGCATTCCTGTGAGCTTCAAAACACATCAACAGGGATAATATGGAGATTTTTGAGGGAGTTTGTTGAAGATGATCCACCACCTTGTAATCACTTCTCTTTATGATTCTCATGAACTCATCTACATCTTGCTCAAAAGACGTCTTCTGAGCTTCTTTGACGGTCGTCTCTTCAGGTACCACACTCTTCCCTTTCGCTTTGGCAGCAACTTCTGCTTCAGCATTAGGTCTTTGTACTTGTGAGGCAAAAAGGTGTCCGCTTCTGGTGAAGCCTCCGCCTCCCCCAACATTATCAATTTGTGGAGAAGAGGTTGAAGAATCCAAAGTGATTTTCTCCCTGTTGCAGTAGAGATCAGAGCCATAATGCCAAGGTATGGCATTACTGCTTTCATAGGGAACCGGTCCAGGCACCGTGATAGTAACTGGACTTACTGCTGCAGAGGAGGGTACCGTAATGGTGTGCGGATCGTAGTAAATTGTAACTGGTGATCTGGCAGGAGGTGCCACTGTTTGTTGTTGGAAATTGTTGCTGACAGGAACATTTGACGGGTCATAGTAGATGGTGACTGCTGAGATGTCTTCATTAATTTCTGTTGGTGTTGTAGAAGATCCTGCCGATAAAAAGGATGCTGATGTTGTAGAAGAAATGGTTGTTGACATTTGATTTGTGGAAGTGATGGATGAGGCTATTGTTGATGATATTGATGAATCGGTTGGAATGATTGTTGCTGCTGTTGTAGAAGAATCAGGAATTGTTGTCAAAGGAATTGCTGGATTTGTAGGCGTCGTTGTTGAGATCTGAAGGATACCATCCTTGATAAGACCATCTATGCCGCTTCTCAAATTATCACACCCGTTGACTGCAATGTTGCAATACCCACAACCGAGCTCACACCCGGGAAACACCTGGCACTCTAGAAGCTAAGCTTTAATTTCTACCAGAGGTGTTCGAATTTGTGCAACACTTGTGATCAAAGTAGATGGTTTGTCTTCCTCGATGGCATTAATCATTGGCCCACCATGATTAGGCATAGGATTCCTATTGACATTCGGAGGTGGTGCGAAGTTGAGGGCTTTAGAATCCACCAGATCTTGAACTTTCATTTGCAAAGCCCTGCACTTCTCCGTATTGTGGCCAGGTGCATTGGAATGGAAAGCACACCTGGCGTTGACATCATAATTCTTCGGGAGATTGGAGGGATCTGGAGGTGCCAATGTCCTTAGCTCAACCAAGTTAAGTTTCAGGAGTTGTGGCAATAATGCGGCATAAGGCATAGGGATGGGATCAATCACCCTATTTGCCTGTGATGGTCTTTGCTGAAAGGGTCTTTGTTGGTGATTGCTATTATTGTTGTTGTATGTCCTATGTGGCGGATACTGAACCCGCTGTTGGTAATGAGGTTGTTGTGGTTGTTGGTATGCTGGTTGCTGAGGAATCGGAGCTGGAATAGTGACAGCTGCTACTGATTTGTGGACATACTGAGGCCTGCCCCTGTTGGCATGAATGTCATTTGTCTCACCGGTCCTTCGAGGTCCCACAAAAGGCTTCCTGGGATTACTGGACGAACTTGCACCATTATCAGAAATTTTGCCCATTTTTAGCAGACTTTCAATTCTTTCACCAGCTATAACCACGTCTGCGAAACTGGTGGAAGAAAAGGCAGCCATCCTATCAATATATGTTCCTTGTAAAGTATTCATGAACATGTCAGCCATTTCTCTTTCCGACATGGGTGGTTGGACAGCAACAGCGAGCTGTCTCCACCTTTGGGCATATTCCCTGAAGCATTCTCTGGAGGATTGAGACATTCCCATCAAGAGGTTCCTGTTAGGAGCCATGTCCAGATTGTATTGGTACTGCCTGATGAAGGCTTCAGCTAGGTCCTTCTAGCATCTGATAGTAGCTCTGGTCAAGTGTGAATACCACTCTCTTGAGGCCCCAGTCAAACTATCTTCAAAATAGAACATCCACAGCTTTTCATCCATGGTGTATGCTTTAAGTCTCCCCAGAAAGGACTGCAGGTGAGTTCGTGGGCAAGAGGTTCCATTGTATTTCTCGAAGCACGGGGGTTTGAACTTGTGGGGAATTCTTACCCAGTCTACTAACCCCATATCCATTACATCAAAACCCAGGGAATTTTGAGACTCCAAGGATCTCAACTTCTCAGCAATTTCATCAAACCTTCTATCATAGACTTCATCCCCAGCTCCCATGACAGTGAATTGCTCCTCTTGGGGGTCTTCTTGTAAGATCCTCCCCCCAGTAGTATTTCCTTGCACATTAGCCGGGATGTTGACTTCCGGATCTAGATGAGGTCCAAATACTGGTGGGTTAACATGAGGCCGACCCCTCTCATTGTTGCTTGTGCCTCCAGTCCCAGGATGAGGTTCCTCGGGAGTTTGTCTTTCTACCAATGCCCTTAGCCTCTCTTGGGTCTGAGCCAAACCAGTCATCACAGTCATGAACTGGGCCATTTGGTTTCTCATCTCCACCCTTTCATTAGCCATCTGGGTTCTGACCTCTGTCAGGTCTTGTTGTACTTGCTCCATTATAATACCCGGAATGTTGTTGCGAGTAGGATACCGATGTGCACGGTTGACAGGGAACACTCTTCTGCGAGTAATATTTCCTGAACCACAATAGAGTTAGAAACAAACAAAATGATAACCAAAACCTACAAAACAAAACAAAAGTTAGTATGCAATGCAGTATGCTTATTTATTTTCCAAGGTATCTGGCTCGGCTCTTGGTTTTGACCTTTCCAGACCTCGAGGAAGATGCTTTGATGTTGCTTAAGAAAAGAAAACCCAAATGGAGACAAGCTAACAAATATATTACAAATGGTGCATAACACATAGTCTGTTTTTTTACAACACATGCCCCTGAGGGGTCAAAATACAACAAAACAAAAGAAAAGTACATGAAATGGAAATGAACAACAAGCAAAGAAATCAAACATCTAATCCAAACTCATCCTCCTGAACCTCCTTTAAAAGTGCCTCAGTTACAGGACCAGCCGGATGCTCTGTAATAGTCCTGATGAGGAGGTTCCTAGTGGCAATAGCAGTGGTCAGCTTCTTGTGCCTGTCTTGGTCCTTTGACCTCTTCAAACCAGCCCTAAGCTTCAACTCTGAAATCTCCTTCTGGGCTGCCAGCAAAGCTTCCTGTTGTTTCTTTTCATTGGCCTCCAACTGCTCAATCTTGGCTTGAGTTCTCTTATCTTCTTGAGTACGGGCCTCAGTGATCCTGACCCACCTAGCCTGACTTTCTTGCAGATAGAGTTCAGTTCTAGCCTTCTGAAGCTTGGCCTCCTTACAGGCATTCTTCAATATTTGCTCCCCAGCTCTTGATTTCTTGAAATAGTCCTCTGCTTTCTCAATCTTGGCCAGATGCTCCACCCTAAGCTTCTCCAACCTTTCAATGTCTAGACGACCATCACTCCTCTCCCAGAGGGTCTTCTTCAGAGCTTGAGATAGATTCTCATTCCTTTCCTTCAGTTTCTCAAATTCCTCTAGGCTGATAGTGGCTGCTGGCTGTACTGTGGAAGGTCCAGGTGTGTCCTCAATGGTGAAGGGCATCCCAGAAATCTGAGCTCTAGCATGAGACCATTCATAATACTGAGCTGAAGCCACATTATTGCACCTCCCCAGAATGGCCATCCCTTTGGTCTGGATGTTGTCCCAAGCCCGGATGCTTGTCTGACAACATCTAGATTAGGATTTATCTCACAATACAGGGTCTCAGCTAGATCTTGCACTCTAGGAGGGTGTACTAAAGCATATCCCAATTGTCTTTTGAACAGCAAAGGATTGTAGTTGATGCAACCCTTCACTCCTACTAGAGGTACATTGGGGTACTGCCCACAGCTAGTGATGATGTCCTTGCCCTTGGTGCTCTGGGTGCACCATCTGATGTCATCTCAAGTCAAAGCAATAAGTCTCTTAGCCCAATTCTTCTGTTGGTGAGGATTCAGGAAGGCATCAGTCTTAGGTAAGTGTTTGAGTAGCCAGGTATGAAACAGAGGAGCACAACATCTCACCAACTTTCCTCTTTGTTTCTCATTCCTCTGATGAACAGAATAATAGAAATCCCCTAGCAATGTGGGTACTGGGTTCCTCAAAAGGAAGAGATGAATGGCATTCTTGCTGATAAATTTGGGCTCATCTGCAAATAGTATAACCACATATATACTGAGGGCTAATAATGCACAAACTGCCCTCCATTCTCCCAAGGAGGCTTTCAGGATGGCCTAAGAAGTCAAGAAATCTAAGTGTAAACCAGGGATCCCAGCCTTTGTTGTCATGTTCTGCTCAATCAAAATAGGCTCCAGGTACAGTGCTTTTGCCACCTCTCCATTGCTGGGAGAAGTCATCTCTGGGTTGAAGGGAACACCACCCCTGACAGGTACTCCAATCAATGATGAAAACTCTTCCAAAAGAGGTCCTAGCTGAAAGTTTTGGAATGTGAAACATCTCAAAGGAGGGTCATAGAACTGTAAGCAGGTGTGGATCATACTCCTCTGAGAAGGATCCAGGTCCATAACCATGTCAAGGATACCTCCATAATGCTCTCTGAATAATGGGATGTGGTCTGGAGTGATAAGTGCCTGGACCTGCCTGATACCAGTCAACACAGGCTCAAAGAAATGATATGAAATGTTGCTCTTCCTGGGTGCAGACATGAGTGCTAATGAAGAGCTAAAGACAAGTGCTGATGAAGAGTTGAAGACAGGTGCTGATGAAGATCAAAAATCAATACTGGAGATGAGCCACTGATAGGCTGGTGCTGGTGATGAAGGCAGCTGAAGCAGACAACTGATGAAGATAGCTGAAGCAGATACCTGGTGAAACAGAGGTCTATGCAGATGAAGGGGTCAAAACCAAGCCAAATATGATGTGGATACCCTGAAAACCAAATAACAAATGTTAAATGATGCAAATGATGAGTATGCAAATGATATGCAAGGGTTTGTGATCAAGCTGGATCTGATTACTATCTTGATATAAAGCCCATGTATGTTCAAGAAGTCCAGATGGAGGTTCAGAAATCTAGTAACCAAGGTAGGGGACTCAAATAAAGAGTCACATGTCCAGGGTTAAATCACAAGAACTGTCCAAAGTGGAGTACTCTTAAACAAAATCAGTAACAGGGTATGATGTGGCCAAGGGTACCTGCAAACCTGCAAACAGCCCAACCCCCTCACAGGTGGTGTTCTAAAACAAGGATCCTCAGACTTGGATCAGTTATGAGAAGTGTAAACACTTCTAACCCGGAGGTACAATGTTTACAATAACCATAAAAGATCCTCCTCTAATTCACCTCAGTTTCTGAAGGTCATAATAAAGGTCATCCAGATTTAGCAGGCTTCCCAGATAGCCCTAGCACTACAGGAAATCTGTAGCACAGAGTTCTCAAGAAGAAACCCACATCTGAACCGTGTTTCATATTCCTGCACCAGACCGAAATGGAATGGGAAAGAACATGAACCACTCTAGCCTAGGTGTCACTCATGTCCCAGGTATAGGACCTTAAACTCTCAGTGGAACCCCACCCATCAAAACAATAAACCAGATCCAACAATGATAACATGACAGTATGAAAAATGTAAAAACTGTAAAGAAAGCAATAAATAAAGCTGTACATAAAGCAATAAATAAAGCAACTATACAAACACAATTAGCACATAACACCCCAGTAAACACAAATTAAACAAGCGTTAGGAGGAAACCACAAAAAGAACCAGAAGCCCTGGTTACAGTATAAGGGTCCCCAGCAGAGTCGCCAAGTCGTCGCTCCCACCAAATGACACTGGGGCCAAGAGGGGTACAGACGCGAACGGTCGGCGAAAGGAGGTGAGAACACACAAGGGTGAACTCAAGAGAAAAGAGTCGCCAGCTAGGCATTTTTATCCCGGAGGAAAGGTAATGCTGCATAAACCTGAGAAAAGATGGATAAGACGGTTGCGAACCAAAGAGACTGAGAAAGGGGGTTGGTTACAACCTGGGAAGGTATTAGCACCCAGATTGTCCGTCGTACTCGACGGGATCCACGCTTAAAAGATTTGTGTTATAAAGGGATAGTGTCAGTGCAATCTGTGTATCAAAGCTGGAAAAGAATGCAAGTGTCAGTGTAAAAGAAAAGTGAAGTGTATAGGAGAAGTGTCAATGTGGGAACAGGAAGGAAATTCCCAAGACTATGAGGCTTAAAGAATGATGCTGGAAAGAGGGGGAATATACAAATACTTTTGTTCGATAACTGTTAAGTTATGCCTACGTATCCTCTCATGCAATGAGGAAGTCAGAACACCGTAGTTCGACTCAAAGAGATTGAAAGGTAAATTGACTTGTGAACTGCTTACTTGTATATGCTCAAGTGTATGACCTGTCTGGCTCAGGTGCAAACTGTCTTGCATTAGACAGAAGAAGCAAGTTCTCGTTTGTGAATGAGTGTGATGAGAAAAGAATCCCGAAGGAGACGATTATTGTTTATTTTTGTGTTTTCAGTCTTTTATTGCTTTTGAAAGTTTGTTGTAAGAAAATGAGCTTAAGCCTAAACCAAAGGGTTAGTAAACTCATCATATCCTCCCTCTGATTAGGGGTAATGAGAATACCTTAAGTGTGAAGTAAGCACCTCACACTTAATCACCATGATGTAGGATTAAGATCATTAGCCTACTTGTGATTATTTAGATGTTTTTGTTGTTTTTGTTTAGTGTTAAGTAATGAGTTTAAGCCATAATCAAGGATTTAATGGACTCATTACACCATCCTAATAGAAGGATAATAGATGAGAACATTTAAGCTGAGAAAGACTCCTCAACTTAATCCATGATTAGGGATTAACTTCATGACAAACCAAAGCCTTTATTAAATGGATTTTAGTTAATGGTAAGATGAAGAAGTGATTTTTTATGATTTTCAAGACAACTTGAGGGGGACTTGTCCATTAACACTAGGGTTAGTCCTTCTTAACCAATTAAGGAAGAATTAGAACCCTAATGCAAGGCCCAAGTTACAAGTTTGGTGTCTTGATGATTATTAAGTGAGTTGATTAAAGGATTTAAACACATTAAGGGTTTAACACTTAGTATTAAAGTTATACACTCCAACCTAATTGAAGGATGCAGGCATAAGCTTAATCACAAAGCCTTAAAACCTTTAGGGTTTAGTCCTTGATTATGAGATGAGAGGAGAAGACTCAAAGATGACACAGAGGTAAAACTAAATGGGGGGACTAATCAAACCCTAATTATTATCATGCTTGGTCATTCCTAGGGTTAATGAGGTTTGCAAGAAGATCCTCAGAGAAACCAACTGGAAGGAAGCAGATGAAAGGAGCAAGGATCAAGGAGAAGCAAAACAACTTGCTTCATTTAAGAAGACAAGTTGCTTAAAGAAAGAAAGAGAGCAAGAGCATGAAGGAGCAAGATCACTCTAATATAAAGACAAAATGCAACAATGATGCATAAGAGAGATGAAGAGAGATTGTGAGAAGTGAAGGAAAATTCAGTTCTCAAAACAACTTACCACCTGAAAAGTTAGCAAAAGAAATGAAATGCAATTCAAATGAGATGAAATGCCATGATGCAAACCAAAACCAGAAGCATAAACATGATGTTAATGATGCTAAGAGAAGATGCAAACACAAGACAAGAGATGAGAGTGATCAAACAAGCATAAGAATGCAAATGAAGCATGCCTTGAACCATAAGGATTCATGAATGTTTATGAAATGAAATGAACATATAACATGGAAAATGAAAGATTCAATGATCAAACATGATGCTAATATGTCCTAAGATGCATTATGAATCCTATGTATGCACAAAATGTCATGGCAAGTCATTGGATGCAAGCAAATGAGAAATGGATGCAAAGGAAGGCACAAATTAGGGTTACATACACCATGCAATGCAAAAAATCCAAAACCAGAAGCAAATGACATGATAAAAAATTAAAAATGCAATCAAAGATACCCTAGACCTATACAAGCTCACTGCCCAAAGGAGGGGATCCAACTCTTAACCTAGTGCAAGTTATGAATTTCCTAAGATTTCTAGGGTTTTGGGGTGCCTCACAAGGAAAAAAACCAAACAAATTGAAAATGCAATATCAAATCAAACCAATTTTATCCTATAAACTATATGCCATGGAGGATGCAATGCAAGAAGAACCATCATCAAACTCTCAAGGGTTAGGCAGAAAGGATTTTTCAAAGTTTGCACAAACATATTGCCTCAAAATGAATTTAATTCCATTGAAAATGACCAAAAGGCATCAAGAACACAAAATAAATTTGGTTTGAGAGTTGGATAATGTTTCTAAATGTTTTTAAATGCAATGTGAATTTTTTGGTGATTTTTAAATACCTAAATGCATTTTTAATTAATTAATTTTCATTAACTAATTAAAAATAAACATTTAAATGATTTAAAAATAATCTTTAATGCAAAAAATAAAAATAAAAATATTTTTGGGTTCTAAAAATTAATGAAATCTTTGACAAAAATTTTCATAATTTTTTTAAATGATTTTTGCTATTTTAAATAATTCGTATAAATAAATGCAAAGAAAATGAAAATAAAAATTAAAATAAATGGAAGTATGCACAATGAAGGGACCAGATTGAATCTGGGCAAGGAGAGGTTGACTTGGCGCCACATCCAATGGCCCAAGTTCAAACCTGGCTAATTTTTGTTTTATAATTAATTAAACTGGATTAACTTAATTAAACACTGATTAGGGCTAAATCATGAAATCTGGGACGTTGGTTGCGCGCGGGAAAAAGGATCCAAAGGCTCACATTCAAACCTGGCCTAACCCTAACCCTAATTTAATCACCTTCAGATGACCGGAACAGTGGTTCCGGTCATCTTCTCCGGCGAGACGAAAAAGGAACTCTCTCCCTAGGCCATTTCTGGAGCTCTAAAGCTCCAGATCAAACCCTCTAACCTCCCTGAATCCAAACCTACACTTAAAACAAATTTCTATGACCTACAAAACAAGATTCGAATCAGAACTTAAAAATGGCAAAAGTTTCAGACAACCAGTACACACTCAAATCTTAACCATTTCAAAAAGTAAAAACATCAGGATGATCAGCAAGGCATAAGGAACAATCTAGGAACTTAAATTTTCATTTCTGGAAAAAAAAAGTTCTTGAGGTACCTGAGCTTGAGCTTTCTCAGTTTGCAACTTTCTGGCCAGCTCTTTGCTTTCAATCACCTCCAATGACCCCCCTGTGAAGCTTGCAAGGCTTGGTTGGAGTTTAAAGTGGCTGGTTTGTGAGTTTGTTGAAGTTCTGTTCAGTGAGGGGTGAGAATCGTGTTTCTGATTGAGGAGGTTTCAGGGACAAATGAGGCTTGGGAAATCATCAGGGGAACATGCTGAGTGATTCTATGGAGTTTGTTTTGATGTTTGATGCTTGTGTGATGAGTTTCGAAGGAAAGTGCATAAGAGGTGAATTTTGAGAATGCTGGCTTGTGAGATGTTTCAGGCTTGTGTGTGTTATGTGTTGAGTCTCATTTGGTACATGTATCACACTTGGATAGGTCAGAGGAGTTGGTGTGGCCTAGCTTGATTGGTATGGGCCATTTTGCATAAAGTCAATGTTTTGTGTAAGAGAGGTATGGGTCAATGGCAGGCCAAGTACAAAGGGGTGTCCTGCGTAGCAAGGATTGAGGAGAGCCATGGAATCAGTCTTGAGGCCAATTAGCAAGTGGATTAGGGTTTGTGAGGGGTTTTGCAACTTTGTGATCTTTTGGCTCTTTTGTGATTACTTGAAGCATAAGTCATGAAAATGGACAAATCTTTGGTGCATTCTGATCTTTAGGCATTGGTTTATGTTTGTGCAAAGGTTAGAAGTCACTTTGAGGTCTCATTTTGCCTTGGCAAGAGGTTTTGCAACTTTGCCTCTTTGGTGTAAAACTTGAAATTATGTGATTATTCCCAACTTTGACAAGCCATAACTTTTGATCCAAAATGAATTAGAATGCGTTCTTGTACTTTTTGAAAAGGGAATGATCCATTCTACAACTTTCATGACCAAAGTTTTCTCATTTGAAGCATTTTTGAATCAAAAAGAAAGGGTTGAAAAACTTTCCCAAAATGGAAAGTCTCCATTACAAGTCACTTTCCCAAAAAGGCAATTTTGCAAATGGCTTGAAATTCTTCAATTTTGTGAACTTCTAACATCTTATATGATCAAATAAAGATCATACAAATTCAAAATGATGGAGAATACCCTTTGGTTGGGTCATTGGGGGCCTCAGATACCCTGATTTTGCATTGGCTTGCTCAAGAAGTCAACTCTTGATCAGATGCTTTCCCCATGGAATTTTTTCATGAAAATTGATATGCATGATCCTTATAACATATAGAGACCAATAGAAACAAGAATGACCAAAATAATTGGAGTTATGGCCTCTGAAACCAAAACCCTAATTCTAGGTCATCTGTGTAGTTAAACCTGGCTCTGCTTCCATACCATTCTCAGTTCTTGTGATTCTTTGACTTTCTTGACTTTGTGGGGATATAATATGATGCTTGGACATACATGGACCCCTTTGAAGTGATTGAAGACCTTTGGAGTGGCTCAAATGGCTCTTGGATAGCTCAGATCACAAACCCTAGGTGCAGATGACTTAGAAACAATGTAGTGAAGCAAAAATGCAATATGAGATGCTATGATTGAACTTATGCATATGAAGATATCACAAGCCATGGTGTGAATGGGTGAGGGCAAATTTTGGGTGTTTACAGAAGGCATCTGACTTAGGCCGGTGTCTGAGCAGCCAGGTGTAAAACAAAGGAGCACAATATCTTACTAACTTCCCCCTTTGTTTCTCATTTCTCTGATGAATGGAGTAGTAAAAGTCTCCCAGCAATGTAGGCACTGGATTCTTTAGAAGAAACAGATGGATGGCATTCTTGCTGACAAATTTGGGCTCATCTGTAAACAGTATAGCCCCATATATGCTGAGGGCTAACAGTGCACAGACTGCCTTCCACTCTCCCAATGAAGCTTTCAGGATGGCCTGAGAAATCAAGAAGTCCAAGTGAAAACTAGGGATCCCAGCTTTTGTTGTCATACTTTGCTCAATTAAGGCAGGCTCTAGGTACAATGCCTTTGCTATCTCTTCATTTCTGGGAGCTAGCATTTCTGGGTTGAAAGGGATTCCACCTCTGATAGGTACTCCAATCAATGAGGAAAACTCTTCCAGTAGAGGCCCTAGCTGAAATTATGGAAAGGTGAAGCATCTCAAAGGAGGGTCATAAAACTGTAAGCAGGTGTGGATCATGCTTCTCTGAGAAGGGTCAAGGTCCATAACCATATCCAGGATACCTCCATAATGCTCTCAAAACAATGGGATATAATCAGGGGTGATGAATGACTGGATCTTCCTAACACCAGTCAATACAGGCTCAAAGAAATGGTAGGATATGTTGCTCTTCCTGGGAGTATTCATGAGAGCTGCTGAAGAAACTGAAAATAAGTGTTGATGAAGATCACAGACTGATGTTGGAAAGGAGCCACTGACAGGCTGATGCTGGTGATGATGAAGATAGTTGAAGCAGATAATTGATGAAGTAGAGGTCTATGCAGAAGAATGGGTCAAAACCAAACCAGATATGATATGGATACCCTGAAAAGAAAATAAACAAATGTTAAATTATGCAATGATGATATATGCAAATGATATGCAAGGGCTTGTGATCAAGCTGGATCTGATTATTTGTCTTGATATAAGGCCCATGTATGTTCAAATGTCCAGATGGAGGTTTAGAAATCCAATAACCAAGGTGGGGGACTCAAATAAAGAGTCTCATGTCCAGGGTTAATCACAAGAACTGTCCAAAGTGGAGTACTCTTAAACAAACAAAAACAAGGTATGATGTGGCCAAGGGTACCTGCAAACCTGTGAACAGCCCAACCCCCTCACAGGGAGTGTTCTAGAACAAGGATCCTCAGACTTGGATCAGTTATGAGAAGTGTAAACACTTCTAACCCGCAGGTATAATGTTTACAATAATCATAAAATATCCTCCTCTATTTCACCTCAGCTTCTGAAGGTCATAATAAAGGTCATCCAGACTTAGCAAGCTTCCTAGATAGCCCTAGCACTACAGGAAATCTGTAGCACAGAGTTCTCAAGAAGAAACCCACATCTGAACCGTGTTTCATATTCCCGCACCAGACCGAAATGGAATGGGAAAGAACATGAACCACTCTAGCCTAAGTGTCACTCAGGTCCCAGGTATAGGACCTTAAACTCTCAATGGAACCCCACCCACCAAAACAGAAACCAGATCCAGCAATGATAATGACAGTATGAAATATGTAAAGCAATAAATAAAGTTGTACATAAAGCAATAAATAAAGCAAATAAATAAACACAATTAGCACATAACACCCCAGTAAACACAAATCAAACAAGCGCTAGGAAGAACCCACAAAAAAGAACCAGAAGCCCTGGTTGCAATATAAGGGTATCCCCAGCAGAGTCGCCAAGCTGTCGCTCCCACTAAATGAGGCTAGGTCAGATAGGGTACAGACACGAACGGTCGGCGAAAGGAGAGAACACACAAGGGTGAACTGAAAAGAAAAGAGTCGCCAGCTAGGCATTTTTATCCCGAAGGAAAGGTAATGCTGCATAAACCTAAGAAAAGATGGATAAGACGGTTGCGAACCAGAGAAACTGAGAAAGGGGGTTGGTTATAACCTGGGAAGGTATTAGCTCCCAGATTGTCCGCCGTACTCTACGGGATCCATGCTTAAAAGATTTGTGTTTAAAGGGGTAGTGTCAGTGCAATCTGTGTATCAAAGCTGGAAACAATGCAAGTGTCAGTGCTAGAAGAAAGTGAAGTGAAATATGTGAAGTGTCAGTGCTAGAACAGGGGAGCAAAGCTCAAGATAATGAGGCTAAAAGAATAATGCTGGAGGAGGGGGGAATATACAGAGACTTTTGTTCGATAACAATTAAGTTATGCCTACGTATCCTCTCGTGCAATGAGGAAGTCAGAACACCGTAGTTCGACTCAAAGAGACTGAAAGATAACTTGACTTGTGAACTGCTTACTTGTCTATGCTCAAGTGTATGACCTGTCTGGCTCAGGTGTAAACTGTCTTGCATTAGACGGAAGAAGCAAATTCTCGTTTGTGAGTGAAGATGGTGAGAAAAGAATCCCGGAGGAGACAATTATTGTTTGTTTTTGTGTTTTCAATCTTTTATTGCTTTTTGGAGTTTGTCATAGGAAAATGAGCTTAAGCTTAAACCAAGGGTTAGTAAACTCATCACATCATCCCTCTGATTAGGGTTAATGAGAATACCCTAAGTATGAAGTAGGCACCTCACACTTAATCACCATGATGTAGGATTAAGATTATTAACCCACTTGTAATTATTTAGATGTCTTTGGAGTTTTTGTTTAGTGTTAAATAATGAGTTTAAGCCATAATCAAGGATATAATGGACTCATTACACCATCCTAATAGAAGGATAATAGATGAGAACATTTAAGCTGAGGAAGGCTACTCAACTCAATCAATGATTACGGATTAACCTCATGACAAAATAAAGCCTTTATTAAAGTGTATTTTGGTTAATGGTAAGATTAAGAAATGGATTTTATGGTTTGTAAGACAACTTGAGGGGGACTTGTCCATTAACACTAGGGTTAGTCCTTCTTAACCAATTAAGGAAGAATTAGAACCCTAATGTAAGGCCCGAGTTACAAGCTTGATGTCTTGATGATTATTAGGTGAATTGATTAAAGGGTTTAAAAACATTAAGGGTTTAACACTTAGGATTAAAGTTATACACTCCATCCTAATAGAAGGATACAGGCATAACCTTAATCACAAAGCCTTAAAACCTTTAAGGTTTAGCCCTTGATTAAGAGGTGAGAAGAGAAGACTCAAAGATGACACAAAGGTGAAACTAATGGGGGACTAATCAAACCCTAATTGTGATCATGCTTGGAAGTTCCTAGGGTTTATGAGGCTTACAAAAGATCTTCAAGAGAAACGCCACCAAGGGAGAAGCAGATGAAAGGAGGAAGAAACAGAAGAAGCAAGACAACTTACTTCACTTAAGAAGATAAGTTGTTTGGAGAAGGAAGGAGGGGAGGGAGCATGAATGAGAAACCCCACTCTAATACAAAAGTAGAATGCAGAAAAGATGCATAAGAGGGATGAGAAAAGATTATGTGAAGTGAAGGCAAATTCACTTCTCAATGACTTACCACTTGAAAAGTTAGCAACAAGAAATGGAATGAAATAAAAATGAGATGAAATGCAAAGATGAAAGCCAAAGTCAGAAGCATGTTCATGATGCAAATGATGCTGTGAGATAGTACGAAAGCATGTCAAGAGTTGTGGATGATCATACAAGGATGAGGATGCAAATGAAGCATGTTTTGAACCTTAAAAGTTCATGAAAAAACCTATGAAATGCAATGGAGGCATAACATGGAAAATGGATGAAGAAATGACTTATCATGATTATAATGTGTCCTAAGATGTCTTAGGAATCATGTGAATGTACAAAATGTCATGGCAAGTTCATGTATGTTAGCATATGGAAGATGGATGCAAATGAAGGCAAAAATTAGGGTTTATATATAACATGCAATACAAAAATCAAAACCAGAAGCAAATGACATGATAAAAAATTGAAAATGGAATCAAAGGAACCTTAACCTTACACAAGTTCACTGCCCAAAGGAGGAGACCTAAATCTTAACCTAATGGAAGTTATGATTTTCCCAAGTTGGCTAGGGTTTTAAGGAACTTCAAAAGGAAAAATGCACAACAAATTGAAAATGAAAGATAAATTCAAACCAATTTCATCCTGGAAACTACATGATATGAGGAATGCAATGCAAAAAGAATCATTATCAAACTCCTCATGGTTAGGCAGAAGGGAATTTTTCAAGTTAGGGCAAAAATATTGACTTTTAAGAACCCTAATTCCAAAGAAAAATGTCAAAATAGGTCAAGAACCAAAAAGAAATTTGTTTGAAGAGTTTGATAATGTTTCTAAATGTATCAAGATGCAATGTGATTTTTTTGGTGATTTTTAGAAACTTAAAAGCTATTTTAATTAATTAATTCTCATTAACTAATTAAAATAAACATTTAAATATTTTAAAAATACGAAATTTATGCAAAAAATAATATAAAAATTATTTTCAGAATGAGAAAAATATTTTAAGACATGATGCAAAAAATGAAATTTTTTTAGAAATGTTTTACTATTTTAAATAAAATGTAGAAAGAAATGTAATTAAAATGAATTTAAAATGAATTAAAATGAAAGTATTCAGATCCAAAGGCCCAGATTCAAAATAGGAAGGGAGGGAATTGACCAGCGCGCGCAAATGGACGGCCCAAATTCAAACTTCACTAATTATGTCATTAACCCTAATCTGAACCCTAATTACATTCAGGTGACCGGAACAGTGTTCCGGTCATCTTCTCCGGCCAGTCTCCTATGCTATCTCCCTCTATACGCATCCCCAAGCTCTTAAACTCTCCAGAAATGATCCCCACCCCATTCTAAGCAAGAATCAATCATCAAACATGATTTATTTCACATGAACAGAGAGATTCGAATCAAAACGGAAAAAATCACAGAAATTTCAGAAGCTTTATACATGCTTAAAACTGAATGATTTTCAAAACCAAAAGGTGCAGTGTGATCAGTGAAGCATGGAGAACAATCTAAGAACTTAAGAAATCATTTCTAGAAAAAAAGTTCTTGATGATACCTGAACTGAAGCTTTCGAAAATGGTGCTTTCTGGCCAGTTCCTTGCTTCAAATCAGCTTCAATGATCCTTCTGAAGTGTTTGTGATGCTTAGTTGGAGTTTATATGGCCCCAAAATGAAAATGGCAGAAGCTCAGTTCATGAAGTGTGAAAATCGTGTTTTTGATTCTGGGCTTTTTAAGGCAAAATGAAGGGTGGGAAATGATCAGTGATGTTTACGGAGTTGAATGGTGGAAAAAGTTTGAAGGTTTGATGGTTGAGTTGTGAAATTCGAAGGCTTTTGCATAAGAGGAGTTTTTGGTGAATGCTCAGTTCTTGGAGGTTTCAGCCTTGCTTGTTATGTGTAATGGCTTGCTTGAGGTCCACATAACATGTTCTGATTGGGCAGAGAGTTGTTGTGGAGCAGTGTGATTGGTATGACTCATGTTGCAAAAAGTCAAGAAAGTTGTACTTGGAGGTATGGGCAAGTGGCAGGCTGGTTTAGGGGCATGGCTCGAGTCAGCTGGCTTTAGGGAGGTCCATGGAAACTGATTTAGTGAGCTGGCTCAAGTGGATGAAGAGTTTTGGATCATTTTGCAATTTTGTACCACTTTGGCCCCTTTTGAAATTCTTGAAGTTTAAGGCATGAAACTTGAGAAATCTTTGGGCAATTCTGAATTTTATGTCATGTGTGATGTTTGTGTAATGCTTAGACATCAATTAGAAGTCACAAATTGCCTTGGTACAAGAATTTGCAAGTTTCTCTCTTTGGCACATAAGTGAATTTTTGTGATTTTTCCCAACTTTGCAAAGCCATAACTTGAGTTCTATGATGAATTAGGTCAAGTTCTTGTACGTTTTGGAAAGGGAATGATCCAATCTACAACTTTCATGACCAAGAATTTTTCATTTGAAGCATTTTTGGTTGAGAAAGAGGAGGTTGAAAAATTTCCCAAAATGGCAAGTTTGCATTACAAGTCACTTTCCCAAAATGGCAACATTGCAAATGGCTTGAAATTCCTCAATTTTGTGAACTTCTAACTTCGTCTAAGATAAAATAAGGATCATACACATCCAAAATGATGGAGAATACCCTTTGGTTGGATGATTGGGGGCCTCAGATGCCCTGATTTTGCACTGACTTGCTCAAGAAGTCATCTATTGATCAGATGTCTTCCCCATTGAATTTCTTCATGAAAATTTGTATGCATGATCCTTGTAGCATATAGAGACCAATAGAAACAAGAATGACCAAAAATTTTGGAGTTATGGCCTCTGAAACCAAAACCCTAATTTTAGGTCATCTGTGTAGTTAAACCTAGCTCTGCTTCCATGCCTTTCCCAATTCTTGTGATTTTCTGACTTTCTTGATCTTGGGAGGATATAATATGATGCTTGAACATACATGGACCCTATTGAGATGATTGGAGACCCTTGGAGTGGCTCAGATGGATCCTGGATTGCTCAGATCACAAACCCTAGATGCAGATGAACTTGAATTAATGTAGTGAAACAAAAATGTAATATGAGATGATATGATTGAATTTATGCAAATGAAAAGAATCACAAGCCATGGTGAAATGAGTGAGGGAAAATTTGGTGTGTTTACAATCAGGATCACCGAAGCCCGTGCACAAGAAGACCAGAGGACTCAGGCCAAGATTGAGCAGTTGGAGGCCAATGAGAAGAAGCAGCAGAAAGCTTTGTTGGCAGCTTAGAAGGAGATATCAGAGTTAAAACTCCGGGAAAGGTTAAAGAGATCAAAAGAACAGGACATGCATAAGAAGCTGACCAATGCCATTGCTACCAGGAACCTCCACATTAGAACCATTACAAAGCACCCAGCTGGTCCGGTGACTGAGGCACTCCTGAAGGAGGTCAGGGAAGATGACTATGGATTGGGTGTCTGATTCCTCCTTGCTTGTATTTCTTTTCTTTTTGATGTACTTCTTCTTTTTTATTGTTGTATTTTTTTGACCCACCATGGGCATGTATTGTAAACAAACTATGTATTGTCGTCATTTGTAATATATCAGTTTGTTTTATTTTGGTGGGCTTCTTTTCTCAACATCATCAAGCATCTCCTCGAGGTCTGGAAAGGTCAAAACCAAGAACCAAACCAGATACCTTAGAAAACAAATAAGCATATTGCATTGCATACTAAATTTTTCTTTGTTTTGTAGGTTTTTGTTTATTATTTGTTTCTCACATTATTGTGGTTTTAGGAAACATTGCTCGTCGCCAAGTGTTCCCTGTCAACCGCACACACCGGTACCCAACGCGTAACAACCTTCCAGGAATTCAGATGGATAAAGTACAACAGGAACTGAATGAAGTGAGAAATCAGATGGCAAACGAAAGGGTCGAGATGAGAAACCAAATGACCCAGTTTATGGAAGTAATGACTGGCTTGGCCCATAGCCAAGAGAGGTTGAGAGAGCTGGTAAAAAGGCAGACACTTGAAGAGCCCCACCTTGGAACAGGGGGAACCAACAATAATGAACGGGGACAGCCTCGTATCGACCCACCAGAGTATGGACCCCATTTGAATCCAGATATTAATGGCACAAGGAATGTTCAAGGTAATACTGCTGGGGGCAGAATCCTACAAGAGGATCCCCAAGAAGAACACTTCACAGTTATTGGGGCTTGGGATGAAGTGTATGACAGAAGACTGGATGAGATTGCTGAAAAGCTGAGGTCCTTGGAATCTCATAATTCCCTAGGCTTTGACGTAATGGATATGGGGCTGGTAGATGGGGTGAGGATTCCCCACAAATTCAAACCCCCTTGCTTTGAAAAATATAATGGTACCTCTTGCCCGCGTACTCATCTGCAATCTTTCTTAGGAAGACTCAAGGCTTATACCATGGACGAGAAATTATGGATTTTCTATTTTGAGGACAGCCTAACTGGAGCATCAAGAGAATGGTATTCACATCTGACAAGGGCCACTATAAGATGTTGGAAAGACTTGGCCGAAGCCTTCATCCGGCAATACCAGTACAACCTAGACATGGCCCCCAATAGAACTCTTCTAATGGGCATGTCTCAGTCTTCAAGAGAAAGTTTTCGGGATTATGCTCAGAGGTGGAGACAGCTTGCTGCTGCTGTCCAGCCACCCATGTCTGAAAGAGAGATGGCTGACATGTTTATGAACACCTTGCAGGGAAATTATATTGATAGACTTTTTGCTTTCTCTTCCACCAGTTTTGCTGATGTAGTTATAGTTGGTGAGAGAATTGAGAGTCTTTTGAAGATGGGCAAAATATCTGACAACGGTGCAAGCTCCTCCAACAACCCTAGAAAACCTTTTTCAGGACCCCGAAGGGCAGGTGAAACAAATGCTATCCATGCATGCAGGGGCAGACCCCAGTATTCTCACAGATCAATAGCAGCCTTTACCGTCCCGGCTCCATCTCCACAGCAACCACTGTTTCACCAACAACAACCACAACAACTTCACTATTAACAACGATCTCATTTTCCATAACAAAGAACTCACAGCAATAACAACAACAACCAACAGCAGCGCCCTTTTCAACAGAGGCTATCTCAGGCAAATAGGGTGATTGACCCCATCCCTATGCCTTATGCCGCTCTACTGCCACAACTCCTGAAGCTTAACCTGGTTAAGTTAAGGACGTTGGCTCCACCAGATCCCCTCAATCTCCCAAAGAATTATGATGCTAATGCCAGGTGTGCCTTTCACTCCAACGCACCTGGTCACAATACCGAGAAATGTAGAGCCTTGCAAATGAAGGTTCAGGATCTGGTCGATTCCAAAGCTCTCAATTTCGCACCTCCTCCGAATGTTAACATAAATCCTATGCCTAATCATGGTGGGCCCAGGATTAATGCCATAGAGGAAGATCAACCATATGCCCTAATTGATAATGTTGCACAAATTCAAACACCGTTGGCAGAAGTCAAAGCTCAACTCTTAAAATGCCAGGTGTTCCTAGGTTGTGAGGCCTGCTGCGAATCGTGCAAAACTGCTATTAATGGTTGTGAGAGGCTAAAGTTTGGCATAGATGGCCTTATCAGAGATGGAATTTTGCAAATTACCACGACGACTCCTTCAACATCAACCACTCTTTCTTCAGCAACAATGGATTCTCCTTCAACATCAACCACTTTTTCTTCAGCAACAACAGATCCTCCTACAACAGCAACAACTATCATACCCACTGATTCATCCACAACTCCAGCAATCACACCATTCATTATTTCAACAGATCAGAGTTCAACAACATTTACTTCTACAACATCAGCACCCATCTTATCAACGGAAACGCATGCGACACCAATAAACACTAATGAAGATGTCTCAACGGTCACGATCTATTATGACCCGACAAATGTTCATCCCAACAACAATTTCCAACAACAAACTGCAACACCTCCTGTCAGATCTCCAGTCACAATCTATTACGACCCGCATACCATCACAGTTCCTTCCACTACGGCAATCAGTCCGGTCACCATTATGGTTCCTGGACCTATTCCTTATGAAAGCAGTAATGCCATACCTTGGCACTATGGCTCTGATCTCTATTGCGACGGAAGGAAGATCACTCTAGATTCAGTAACCTTTTCACCACAAGTTGACAATGTTGGGGGAGGCGGAGGCTTCACTAGAAGCAGACGCCTTTTTGCCTCACAAACACCAAGACCCAATGTAGAAGCAGAAGCTGCTGCTAAGGCAAAAGGGAAGAACGTGGTACTTGAAGAGCTAACTGTTAAAGAAACTCCGAAGACGTCTTTTGAACAAGAAGTGGACGAGTTCATGAGAATAATAAAAAAGAGTGATTACAAAGTGGTGGACCAGCTTCATCAAACACCCTCCAAAATCTCTATATTATCATTTTTAATGTGTTCCGAAGCCCATAGGAATGCATTGTTGAAGGTCCTGCACGCATCATACGTGCCTGAAGAGATTACGGTTAATTAGCTGGAAACGGTGGTTGCAAATGTTAACACCAGTCATGGACTGGGCTTCACAAATGCTGATTTAACGACGGAGGGACGCAACCATAACAAGGCTTTACATATAACCTTGGAATGCAAAGGTGTTGTTCTTTCTCATGTGCTGGTGGACACTGGGTCTTCGCTCAATGTCCTGCCAAAGAAATCCTTGGTGAAACTGGAGTATGATGGTTTGGCATTGCGTCCAAGTAACTTGGTGGTGACAGCATTTGATGGCTCTGAGAGATCAGTGCTTGGAGAGATTGATTTTCCTGTGTTGATTGGCCCACAGACCTTTAAAACTACCTTCTTCGTGATGGACATACAGCCGGCCTACAGCTGTCTTTTGGGTAGACCCTGGATTCACGGCGCTGGCGCCGTTACATCTACCCTTCACCAGAAGTTAAAATTTGAGTGGGAAGGCCAGATCATCACAATCTGCGGGGAGGAAGACATTTTCGTTAGCCAGCTGGCTACTTACAAGTATATAGAGATGGATGGGGAGATCCATGAGACTATGAGTCAGGGGTTTGAGGCCCTTAACATTAATGAAGCAACTGCTGTGTCTGGAACTTCCATCACTATATATCAACATGCCCGAAAGGTTGTTGAGAAGGGTACCGCTCAAGGCTGGGGCATGCTGCTACCAGTTGAAAAGAAAGAAGACAGATTCGGGTTGGGTTACAAACCAACTCGACAAGATCAACCAGAGGCTGCAATGGAGCCCAAATTTTTCAGCGGGGGAATGCTAACCCCGGATGCTGTAAACAGTCTGGAAGACGAGGAAGAGGACGAATGCAACCTGGAAAAATGGATACGTCCAAGAATCTCGGGGAACCAAGTCTCAAACTGGTCTTCCCAGGAAATTATAAGAGTTACTCCTGCAGAGTAATTATTATTTCCTGTCTTTTAAGCAACCATCAAGTCCTGCATCTTGCCCAAGGTGATAAGACTCATTTTCTAATCGGGCCATCTTGTATTTTGTGCAAATGATCAATTAATGAATATCAGGACATCTTTTGCAAATGAGTCTCTTCTTTTTTCCTGCTCACTGTTTTTCATTTTTTTGTACAAAACAATAAAATGGCAATGTTTTCAAAATATTAACTTCATTTTCACTTTTTCTAAACAAGATAAAACTGATCACTAAAATGAACCAATCTAAACCCTTGCAGAGAGTGCCCTCCAGACTGCACCGACAACGACACTGCTATGACTTCGTATGACTTCGACAATCCGATTAATCAAGCTGATGAAGGGGTTGAAGAAGATTATGAGCTACTTGAAGAACTATCCAGGTTGTTGAGATAAGAGGAAAAGGTTATCACTCCTCATCAGGAGGAAGTGGAGACAGTTAATCTTGGTACCGAAGAAGATTTGAAAGAAGTGAAAATCGGGGCACGTTTGCAAGATTTAGTGAAGGAACAACTTATTGACATGCTTCGGGAGTATGTGGATGTTTTTGCTTGGTCTTATCAAGATATGCCAGGTCTGGATACCGACATTGTTATGCACAAGCTGCCTCTAAAAGAAGACTGCCCTCCAGTAAAATAGAAGTTGCGCCGTACTCGTCCGGATATGGCCATGAAGATAAAAGAAGAGGTACAAAAACAGTGGGACGCCGGTTTACTTGTTGTGACTAGCTACCCGCCGTGGGTTGCTAACATTGTACCTGTGCCTAAAAAGGATGGCAAAGTATGGATGTGTGTGGATTATCAGGATCTGAATAGAGCTAGCCCAAAAGATGACTTCCCATTACCTCACATTGACGTATTGGTCGACAATACGGCTCAATTCTCGGTGTTCTCCTTCATGGATGGATTTTCAGGATATAATCAGATCAAGATGTCACCTGAAGACATGGAGAAGACAATTTTCATCACACCCTAGGGCACATTTTGTTATAAGGTAATGCCATTCGGACTGAAGAATGCTGGTGCCACTTATCAACGGTCTATGGTAACATTATTCCACGACATGATTGCCAAGTCCCTTACTGAAGAAGACCATCTGGTAAATCTGTTGAAGTTGTTCAAGTGTCTGAGGAAGTACCAGTTGAAGTTAAACCCCAACAAATGCACATTTGGGGTGCATTCCGGTAAGCTGCTGGGATTTATTGTAAGTGAAAAGGGAATTGAAGTTGACCCTGACAAAGTCAAAGCCATTCAAGAGATGCCTGAACCAAAGACTGAAAAAGAAGTTTGGGGGTTTCTAGGAAGATTGAACTACATTTCAAGGTTCATATCTCATCTTACAGCAACCTGTGAGCCCTTGTTCAAGTTGTTAAGGAAAGAACAAACAGTCAGGTGGAATGAAGACTGCCAAAGGGCTTTTGACAAAATCAAGGAATACTTACAAGAGCCTCTAATCCTTATGCCTCCAGTTGAAGGAAGACATCTAATAATGTACTTGACAGTATTAGAAGAGTCAATGGGGGTGTGTGCTAGGCCAGCATGGCGAGTCTGGTCGAAAAGAGTATGCAATATACTACCTAAGCAAAAAGTTTACCGACTGTGAACAACGTTATTCACTGCTCTAGAAAACTTGCTGCGCTTTAGCGTGGGCTGCTCGCCGACTAAGGCAGTATATGTTGACTCACACTACCTTGTTGATCTCAAAGATGGATCCAGTCAAGTATATATTTGAGAAGCCAGCACTTACCAGACGGGTTTCAAGATGGCAATATATTACGTTCGCATAAAAACAGATGTGCCTTTCTAATCACGTGCTTGCAGGAAATATATTACTTACTCTAAGGAGTGTCTAAACTCCTATGATGGAATCCAGTAAGGGATACCCCGGGGTACTTGTGCGTTTCTTTGTCATAACAGGATTGCGGGTATTCAGAGCGTAACAGGGGGCATGAAAGGTTCTCCCCAGCAAAGTTGCCAAATCATTATTTCCTCGGCACATCTTCCAAACAGCACCAAAAATGCTTTCTCCCCATCAGAGTTGCCGGGCATCACTTCTCCAGCACATTTTTCAGAGCAGCATCAGAAAATGCTCATTTCCCCAGCTGAGTTGTCATAAGTATCATCATCCTCAGCAGGATCCCCACAGAAATCTCTAGAAGGGTTGTTCGGTTGTCTTTTCCCCCCAACAAAGTACTAGACAGGGAACCATCTCCCCATAGTGCTCCAGCCTCCTCCCAAAAGAGCAATGTCTGAATTTCCCGCACAACAAAGTGACGAAAGCTTCCGCAGCCCCAGCTGGGCTCCTCATTATTAAGATAGGTCTATCAGTGACCTATTTCCTCAAGCAGAGCCATATATCAGATCTACCAATGATCTCATCCCTAGATGGGATATTCTTTCAAGCAGGTCAATCGGAGATCTCCACAACAGCAGGATCCGAGTTCCGGATCGGTATCTTTTGCATAATCATAGCATTTACATCATATTTCTCCTCAGAGCGTAGAATTCTGTCTAATACGGAGCATTACGGAAAAAATCAAACATATTGCATGATCACAAGTCAGGTTTGAAACAGTCACCTGTACATACCAACATTCCATCAGCAATATATATAAAGACTCACAGTCCTCGCAGAACGCCAAAGCATCCCTTTGCACTCTCAAATGCAGATACATGCTCCTTTGGACACTCGTCTGTGACATCATTCCTCAGTAAAGTTGCCATAAAACTTTCTACATACAGAAACTTCCATACTCTTCTTGACGCCCGTACGTGTCACCACTCCCCAGCATGGTTGCCTAAAACACTTGTCGCAAACCAAACACTTGTTCATAATACACTCCCATTGACACCCGTCCGTGTCATCTTATCCCCACAGGTCGCCCGATTACCTCTTACACTCCTGAGTTCATAAATTATACACTTCTTCTTTTGACACTCGTCCGTGTCACTTCTCCCCAGCAAGTTGAACACCCGTCTGTGTCTTGCTCATAATTTATGATACTCGTTTTTATCCATACAGATACTCGTCCATATCTTATATACACCACTTACTTCCCCTCAGATTCGACTCTCGCCTGTTGTTCTTTGTTAACCAGTTGGTACTCGTCCGTATCATCATCGTTGAACACGCGTTGGCGTTTGTTTCTACCGATACTCGTCCGTATCATAGTCTTAAGGATGCTCGTCCGCATCTTTAATCTATACACAGTGTCAAACACTTATACCTTTTATTTCTTGGATGTAAACACTCGTCCGTGTTTACTATTCCCCACTCTCCCCATCAAAACTTCTTTTCTATCTGACATTCGTCATATGTCATGATACTTTCGGCAGCCGTACCCTGCCAGGTGATCGTCCTTCACCTTTTGATGACCGTCCCTCATCATTCCCCCAGCGGAGTCTCCATTATTGGAACCCTTTTTCTATCCGACATTCGTCCTATGTCATGATATTTTGGCAGTCGCCCCCTGCTAGGTGATCGTCCTTCACCTTGCTGATGATCGTCCTTCATCATTTTATCCGATTGGTTGTCCCCATCATTGATCTTGTTATCTGACGTTCGTCCCATGTCATGATAAACCCGGAGAGCATCCGTACCCTGCTAGGTGATCGTCCTTCACCTCTTGATGATCGTCCTTCATCATGCTTATCCGATGGCCGTCCCCATCATCGACCTTTTCTATCCGGCATTCGTCCTATGTCGTGATATTTTCGGAAGCCGTACCCTGCCAGGTGATCGTCCTTCACCCTGGATGACCGTCCCTCATCCTTATCCCCAACAGAGCAGTCGTCCCCTGCTAGGTGATCGTCCTTCACCTTTGATGACCGTCCCTCATCATTTATTTCATTAACCCGATGGCCGTCCCCATCGTTGTTTACCCTTACCTTACAATCTTGGTGGCCGTCCCCATCATTACCTTTACCTTAATCCCCTGAGATTCTTGTTTCTCTACTTGATGGCCGTCCCCATCATGATCCCTCTATTTCCCCAGCATGTCGGTCGTCCCCGTCGTTGCTATATCCCCAGCAGTCATCCTCTGCTCGATGGTCATCCTCCATCGCCCGCACTTTATAATCATATTATACTTCCTTTTATAATCTATATCCCTTTTCTTCTTCTCCCAGTGAGTGCAAATTTTGGACTGTCTTTGGTATTCAACCACAAGTTATCTTGTTCGTCTGTTAAGCTCGTCGTTTAGATCCTGCACAGCTAACTCATGCTTGAATAGGGGAAGCTGTAAACACCCCAAATTTTCCCTCACTAAGTTCACACCATGGCTTGTGATCTTTCACATTTACATAAGTTCAATCATACCATTTCATGTTGCATTTTTGCTTCACTACATTAGTTCAAGTTCATCTGCATCTAGGGTTTGTGATCTGAGCAATCCAAGATCCTTCTGAGCCACTCCAAAGGCCATCAATAATCTCAAGAGGGTCCATGTATGTTCAATCATCATATTTTATCCTCCAAAAATCACAAGAACTGAGAAAACATAGAAGGTGAGCTAGGGTTTAACTGCACAGATGACCTGAAATTAGGGTTTTGGTTTCAGAGGTCATAACTCCAAATTTTTTGGTAATTCTTGTTTCTATTGGTCTCAATATGATATAAGGATCATACATACCAAGTTTGATGAAGAAAATCATTGTGGAAGTCATTTGTTCACTGGGTAACTTCTTAAGCAAGTCAGAGCAAAATTAGGGCATATGAGGCCCCCATCAATGGACCCAAAGTGGATTTTTCATCAAATTGAAGTTATATGGTCTTTATTTGATCATTGAAGTGTTTAGAAGTTCACAAATTTGAAGAAAAGTGAGCAAAACCAAAAGTTGCCAAAAGTGGAAATGACTTGTAATGTAAGCTTTCCATTTTGGGAAAGTTTTTCAACCTCCTCTTTCTCCACCAAAAATGCTTCAAATGAAAAATTGTTGGTCATGAAAGTTGTAGATTGGATCATTCCCTTTTCAAAGAGTACAAGAACAAGATCTAATTCATTTTGGAACTCAAGTTATGGCTTGTCAAAGTTGGCAAAAATCACATAATTTCAAGTTTCATGCCAAAGAGGGATTTTTGCAAAACCTCTTGCCAAGCTATTTTGGGACTTCAAACACACTCCTAAGCATCATAGTAACATAACACATTGCCTAAAACTCATAATTTTCCCAAGAATCTCAAGTTTCCATGCCTTGCCCATGAAGAAATCTCAAAGGGGCCAAAGTTTAATGAAATTGCAAAACCTCCCAAAACTTTGTTTCAACTTGTTGAATTGCCTCTAAATGAATTCCATGGCCATCCTTGATCCTTGTTGCACCAGACACCCCATTGTACCAAGCCTTCCACTTGCCCATACCTCAAGTACAACCAACCTTGACTTTTTGCAAATCACCTCATACCAATCAACATAGCCCACACCAACTCCACAGACCTATCACAACTTGATATGTGGACTTTATGCAATCCATAACACACAAGAACTCAGCCTGAATCCTCAGCATTGCCCTAGTTCACAAAAATCACCTCTCTTGCATTTTCCTTTGAAACACACAGCACAATTGCTCAAACTCAAAACAAACACCACCATCCATTTCTAAATCAATCACTGATCACAAACCACCCACCAAAACAGCCTGAAACCACCTCAAACAAAAACACGATTTTCATCACCTCTAAACTGAAACCTTCAAAACACTCCATATAAACTCCTTTCAAGCATTCCAGAAGCATAAGGGGATCAAGGGGAGTGGAAAAGCACCAAAGAAGAGCCCAGAAAGTGCCAGTTTCGAAAGCTTCACTTCAGGTAACCTCAAGAACAAATTTTCCAGAAACGTGATTTTAGGTTATAGAATTGTTCCTCATGTTGTGCTGATCATGCTGATGCTTTTCTTTTTGAAAATGGTTGTGTATTAAGGATTTTATGGCTGTTTGAAATTTTTACCGTTTGAATGTTTTGATTCGATTCTCATGATTCATGGAAAATAAATGAGTTTTATTGTGTGATTTGTGTTTAATGATGTTCAATGTTTGATTCTGGAGAGTTTAGTGAGTTTTTGTGGCGTTTTGAGAGAGATAGAGTGAAAGGGTTGTCGGAGAAGATGACCGGAACACTGTTCTGGTCACCTGAAAGTGATTAGGGTTCAGATTAGGGCTTAATCCTGTAATTAGTGCAAGTTTGAATTCCAGCCGTCCAGATGCGAGCGTGGTCTTTCCCTCCTTTTCCAGATTTGAATTTTGTCCCTTGGATGTGATTACTTTCATTAAATTCATTTTTATTTCACATTTTTCTTATTTATTTTGTACGAATTATTAAAAATAGTAGAAATGATCAAAAAAATCTGAAAATTTTTATCAAGCCTTTTATTAATTTTTAGAAACCAAAACTATTTTTATTTTTATTTTTTTGCATAAAAAAATGTATTTTTAAATCATTTAAATGTTTTATTTAATTAGTTAATTGATTTTAATTAATTAAAAATACATTTAAGTATTTAAAAATCACCAAAAAAATCAGAGAACATTCTTGGACATTTAGAAACATTTACAAACTCACCATACAAATTTCTTTTTGGTTTTGACCATTCTTTGACATTTTTCAATGAATTAGGGTTCTTAAAATTGTTCATTTTCTAACCCTAACTTCAAAAATTCATAACTTTTAAACCAAGTTGAGTTTGTGAATGGATCTTTTTGCATTGTTCTATGCATGGCTTCTAGCATCCAAAAACATTTTTGTTTCATTTTTATCTTGCATTTTCAAATTATTTGGAATTTTACATTGAGGATCACCCAAAAAACCCTAGAAACTTAGAAATATCATAAGTCCCTTATGGTTAAGAGTTAGATCTCCTCCTTTTGGGTATGAAATCATATGGGGTTAGGGTTCTTGTGATTGCATTTTAAATTTTTTATCTTGTCATTTGCTTCTGTTTTTGAGTTTTGCATCTCATGTTGCATGAAAACCCTAATTTCTCATCTTCACTTGCATTCATCTTGCATATGCATCCATACATAAACTTGCCATGACATTTCTTGCATCCACATGACCTCTAAGACATATTAGGACACATTAGAATCATGTTTGATCATTGCATCATCCATTTTCCATGTTATGCATTCATTTCATTTCATGTACATTCATGAACTTTCATGTTTCTTTCATGCTTTCTTTGCATTCTCTTTACTTGTATGATCATTCACATCTCTTGACATACATTTGTACCATCTCTTAGCATCATTTACATCATGATTGTGCTCCTGGTTTTGGTTTGCATCCTTGCAGTCATTTCATTTTCATTTCATTTCATTTTACTAACTTTTCATGTGGTAAGTTACTTTGAGAAGTGAATTTGCCCTCACTTCTCACAACCTCTTCTCATATCTCTTATGCATTCATTGCTGCATTTTGTATTTGTATTCGAGTGAGCTTTCTCATTCATGTTCCTTCTTCACCTTCTTCCTTCAAGCAACTTACTTTCTTAAGTGAAGTAAGTTGACTTGTTTCTTGTGCTTCTCCTCCTTTCATTTGCTTCTTCCTTAGTGGCTCTTCTTGAAGATCTCTTGCAAGCCTCATAAACCCTAGGAATACCCAAGCATGATAACAATTAGGGTTTGATTAGTCCCCCATTAGTTTTACCGTTGTGTCATCTTTTGTGTCTTCTCTTCTCATCTCATAATCAGGGACTAAACCCTTAAGGTTTTAAGGCTTTGTGATTAAGGTTATGCCTGCATCCTTCTCTTAGGATGGAGTGTATAACTTTAATCCTAAGTGTTAAACCCTTAATGTGTTTAAATATCTTAATCAATCCATTTGATAATCACTAAGACATCAAGCTTGTAACTTGGGCCTTGCATTAGGGTTCTAATTCTTCCTTAATTGGTTAAGAAGGACTAACCCTAGTGTTAATGGACAAGTCCCCCTCAAATTGTCTTACAAATCATAAAATTCACTTCTTAACCTTACCATTAACTAAAATCCACTTTAATAAAGGCTTTGTTTTGTCATGAGTTTAATCCCTAATCATGGATTAAGTTGAGTAGCCTTCCTCAGCTTAAATGTTCTCATCTATTATCCTTCTATTAGGATGGTGTAATGGGTCCATTAAATATTTGATTATGGCTTAAACTCATTACTTAACACTAAACAAAAACTCCGAAAACATCTAAATAAATGCAAGTAGGTTAATGATCTTAATCCTACATCATGGTGATTAAGTGTGAGGTGTTTACTTCATACTTAAGGTATTCTCGTTACCCCTAATCAGAGGGAGGATGTGATGAGTTTACTAACCCTTGGTTTAGGCTTAAGCTCATTTTCTTATGAAAAACTCCAAAAGCAATAAAAGATTGAAAATATCAAAAGCAAACAATAATCGTCTCCTCCGGGATTCATTTCTCATCTTCACTCACAAACGAGAACTTGCTTCTTCCGTCTAATGCAAGACAGTTAGCACCTGAGCCAGACAGGTCATACACTTGAGCATAGACAAGTAAGCAGTTCACAAGTCAATTTATCTTTCAGCTCTTTGAGTCGAACTACAGTTTTCTGACTTCCTCATTGCACGAGAGGATACGTAGGCATAACTTAATTGTTATCGAACAAAAGTCTCTGTATATTCCCCACTCTTCCAGCATTATTCTTTAAGCCTCATCCTCGAGCATTTCATTTCACATTTCTTTTGCACTGACACTTGTACATTCTTTTCCAGCTTTTGCACACAAAATAGCACTGACACTACCCCTTTAAACACAAACTTTCAAGCGTGGATCCCGTCGAGTACGGCGGACAATCTGGGTGTTAATACCTTCCCAGGTTGTAACCAACCCCCTTTCTCAGTTTCTCTAGTTCGCAACCGTCTTAACCATCTTTTCTAGGTTTATGCAGCATTACCTTTCCTTCGGGATAAAAATGCCTAGTTGGCGACTCTTTTCAGTTCATCTTCATGTTCTCTCTTTTCACCGACCGTTCGCGTCTGTACCCTTTCTGACCAGGTGTCATTTGGTGGGAGCGACATTGTTGAACCTGTGGAGTAATAGTCACTACAGCTGCTTGATAGTAACCTTGAGAATAACCTCTGTCTCGGCCTCCATACACAACATTTGTCGTGCCTTCTCTTCTTCTTTGGCCATTTCCAAAAGGCTTTTTCATACCAGAAGAACTAGCACTGCTTGCATCTTGAATCATTCCCAATTTCAGAAATTTTTCTATTGTTTCTCCAGCGATGACAATATCAGAGAAACCAATGGACGGGCAGGCAGCCAGACAATCCAAGTAAACACCTTGCAAGGTGCCCATAAACATGTCGGCCATTTCCCGATCGAGCAATGGAGGTTGAACTTTTGCGGCCAGCTCACGCCACCTCTGGGCATACTGCTTAAAACTTCCCTTAGGCCCTTGAGACAAGTTCTAAAACTGAGTGTGGTTCGGAGCCATATCATTATTATACTGATACTGTTTGAGAAAAGCTTCAGCTAAATCTTTCCAGCTTCGAATAGAGACCCTGCTTAGCTTCATGTACCAGCTCAACGAAGCTCCAGATAAACTATCTTGGAAGAAATACATCCAAAGTTTCTTGTCATCAGTGTGAGCCGAGATTCTTCCAAAGTATGCGTGAATGTGAGTTCTAGGGCACGTGCTGCCGTTGTATTTGTCAAATGATGGCGCCTTGAACTTAGGAGGGATTCTGACTCCTGGTACAAACCCGAGACTGGTTACATCGATACCCAGGGAATTCTGAAATTCCTTGGCCTTGATCTTCTCTGCTAGCTCTTCATACCTGCGGTCATTGATCTCATTCATATTGCCCATATCAGCATCCAGTAGAGTGAACTGGTCCTCTTGATTTTCTTCTAAACCCACTTTACGTGTTGTGGTCCTATTTGGAATAGGCTCTCCGTTACGGGAAATGTTAGGATCCACATTCTCAGTCGGTGTTCCAGTATTAGCATTCCCATGGGGTTGCTCAAACATCAGCCTGAGACGCTCCTAGTTCTGAGCCATTCCAGTCATCATTTCCATGAACCGATCCATCCTCTGTCGGAGCTCATTGAGGTCAGTCTGCATTCGTTCAGCCATCCTTACTCGGTTTCTTTTAGTCGGATATCGATGAACGCATTGACCAGCTATATTGCCTGCAGTTGAATAAGTTAGAAAGTCTGGGTAACCTGCAAAAACACAAGAATTTGATATGCAGGAAATGAATGCTTATGGCATGTTTATTCATTCTTATGGCATTCCATCCCCTGATTCCAGTTTTGTGGGTTTGATGAAGACAAAATCTCCTTTTGCTGCAAATAACAAGCAGTGTTGATAATATAAGGTGTGTGTGTGTGGTAGCAGACGTGCCAAACAATTCCAAGAATATGAAGACCAATGTGTTTTGCAAACATGCCAGATGTGTCGGTGATCACAAAGCGAGAGCACACATAATGATAGTAAATAGATCTTTTAATGATAAGCACTTGTTGATATAGTCAAAACACACAAATCATGGACTTTAAACAGAAGTACAATGATAAAAAGATTCCATCAACAGTCCTGATGGTAATCCCACAACGTATAAGCAAACAGAAAGATGTCTTCGTCAATATGATCCTATATCTAGGTCTGAGTCAACAATCGTACCTTCCTTTGGAACTTCTACCAATTCCTTCGTCTGCGCCTGGTTGTCCTCAACCCTCTTCAGCTTCTTTTGATAGTAGATCATCAACCGCTTGTAATAAGCATCTTCCTCTCGGTCCCTAGCAAGTTCTGCATCCTTTTCTCTCAACTTACCGGCTATCTCTTCTTCTTTCTCCTTTAGCTTACTCACGATCTCTTCAGCTTGAACTTTATCTTGTTCCTCTCTTTTGATCCTGTAAGCAGCATGCCTCTTTTTCATGTTCTCAAACATCAAGGTCTTTTGATCCAGTTGCCTTCTAGTGTCAATATGTTCCTTGGAAGAACTCCTAGTAGCAAACTCGAACCTCGCATACCGAGCTAACTCAACTTCACACTATTTCCTTTCAATAGAATGCTTCTCAACATCTTCTTGAGCTTTCCACTCAATCTCAAGTCTGGCGTGATTAGCCTTAGCAAGCTCTTGACTCAACTATGCATTCTCCTTTAACAACCTGTCTCTTTCCGTCCTCACCTTGTTGAACTCTTCAATGACCGTGGGATATAGAAAAGGCGCAGGCCCAAATGGTAACAGTAACACTTAAACCTGTTCTCTTAGCCATTCTGCAAACGGTGATATCCTCGGAAGCCTTCTTTGCTATCAATCCGGTCTTCCAATAATGACTTTCTCAAATAAAGATCAGTTGCTACATCCTTGAGGTCGAGGTCAATCTTGGACCCAAAGAATGGTGCACAGTCCTTCACAGAAACTCTCAGGATGCTCGAGTACTCCTCTAATGTAGGTGCCAATATGAAGTCAGAATGTACGAAACATCTAAGTTGTGGATCATAAAACTGTAGCAAGGTGTGCATCCCTCTGAAAGCATAGTCACTGATGGGCTCTATGAAATACAATATCCACCCGTAATCTTGCTTGAAGACATTGAGAACTTCTGGAGGAGCTAAGGCTTTCACTTTGAGGATTTCTTTCAAAATAGGGTGATGAACCTTGTAGGAGATAATACACTTGGTCTTTTTCTTGGATTCCATGCTCATAGAACAATACCCACAACTGGAATCAAGGATGTGATATGCAGCCCTGCAAATGAATAAACATGCGTTAGGAATGCAAGTATGCGGATGATGTGATGCAATGCAATGGCATGTGATCACTGTGGAATATACTGAGCATTGTTGTATTGCCTTCTGATTTTCCCGAATACCGACTATCAAGAATACCAGATCACAAGTATGTGTCAAAAGAAAACCCAAGTATCAAGAACAAGGTAGGTTGAAGGTTAGTTCTCCTGCAAACCTATAAACCCCTCCATATCTCACGGGTGTGCTACTACGGGTCAACATCATAGACTCTCAAAGCCGAGCAGCAATAATACGTTCACCATTTCCGAGAAATGGCTCATGACCAAATCAGGGAATCGGTTTGACATTATGTACTACTCAGGGAGGTCTCAGCTGAGTCCGGAAAAACAAGAAATCCCTCATAAGTTCCCGGCTTCAAGCACTGAAGTCGGGAAACAATAGTACATTCATCCTGAAGGGTACAATACTACCGTTATACGACCAGTTACTTTAACTGGGTTCCTATGAGAGAACAAGGTCATCCTATGCGATTTCCTAGTGGGCCCTCGGGTGCGAATGGGTTTGCCACAAAATGTGGTCTGCCACTATCACCACTGGAGAGGGTTGTTTCCACTAAGGTCCTCGTTGATCGATTCCCAGTGTTAGCAGCTCAGGTGGGAACATATTATGGTCTGCCTAGGAAGTATAGAACATATCCCAAGAGAGTCTGATCTGGGTGTGGGACTCGTGAAAACTACACGTGCTCAAGACCACGCAAGCCACACGACTGCCCACTCTAAATCCTATGTGTATACTCAAGTCGAGTATTTGGCTTATCTCACAATAATCCCATCCCGCCAAGGAAAAATAGAACAACTAGTACAATATATGCTAGCATATGAAACAATAAAGTAAAGTGCAAAAAGCTTTAAATAAAGTTTTAAAGTAAAACGATAAACTGTAAATAAAACAGTAAAGCTAAACTAAAGCACAACAACAAACGAATAAACACCCAAAAGTTGTCTGCTCGGATGTCCTTGGATCCATGCGGCTGGGGCATTATCTTCTACTCTACATCAGAAGCTAAAGTTTGTTTGGGAAGGGAAAATTATTACAATATGTGGAGAGTAAGAAATATTTATAAGCCATTTATCCTCCTTCAAATACGTGGAAATGGATGATGAGATATACGAGACCTAGTGCCAAGTATTTGAGCCGGTCAAGTCTGAAGTAGCGCCATCATGATCCTCCATTTCTGAGGAGAATAAGATGGGTGTATCCATTGCATCCTATAAACAAGCTCTCAAGGTGATCGAATCAGGGAACAATGAAGGTTGGGAAAAGATGATCGAGGTCCTCAAGAAGGAAGACATGTTCGGAATTGGTTATAATCCTAATCAAGCAACATCAGCACAACATGCCAGAGGTTGCAAAGGATAAGAAGTAATTGATAGTGATTGTGAAATAGACGAGTGGATCATGCCGAGTGTCCCAGGAGTGGAGCTCAACAACGGGTCGTCTGAAGAGATCATCACTATTACGCAGTATCAAGAGTAATTTTGTTGTGTTCTTATTCTTGTATGAAAGCTCTATGTCTCGCCCAGGGCATAGTAGCTCATTATAAGGACTTCTTTGTTTCAATATACAATGATTAATCATCAATAAAATGGATGACTTTTGCACTCATTCATGGTGTTCCCTGTTTTTCATTTTTATTTTCTTAATAAATGGCAATATACATTTTCATTCTCATTATTTCTCACACTCTTTCAAAAATTAAGCATGAATCATCATTTATGGAGATGCACCCCATTGGGTCTCATCGATGACAATCTTGCTATGGCTCGCTATTACTTCGACAATACGATTTACCAAGCTGACGATGAAGGTGAAAAAGATTGTGAATTACCTGAAGAGTTAGCCAAATTGTTAAAGCAAGAGGAGAGGGTGATTCAGCCGCACGAGGAAGTTATTGAGATCATAAATCTGGGTACTGATGAGGCAAAGAAAGAGGTTAAGATCGGGGCCGCATTAGAAGAATTCGTGAGGAGCTGATTGATTGCCATGCTCCGAGAATACGTTGATGTCTTCGCCTGGTCTTACCAAGACATGTCAGGACTTGACACTGTTATTGTAGTACACAAGCTACCTCTCAGAGAAGACTGCTCGCTAGTGAAGCAGAAACTGTGAAGAAATCGACCTGATATGGCAATAAAGATCAAGGAAGAGGTTCATAAACAGTTTGATGTTGGGTTTTGGCTGTTATAAGTTATCCACTATGGGTTGCCAACATCGTGTCAGTATCGAAGAAAGATGGCAAAGTTCGTATGTGTGTTGACTAGCGAGATTTGAACAGAGCTAGTCCCAAGGGTGACTTCCCGTTGCCTCACATTGATGTGTTATTCGACAATACAACTCAATTTTTGTTGTTTTCCTTCATGGATGGCTTTTCAGGCTACAACCAAATCAAAATGTCGCCAGATGTTGTTTGGTCTAAAGAATGTTTGGGCAACTTACCAACGGGAAATGGTGACTCTCTTTCATGATATGATTTATCATGAGATTGAAGTCTATGTTGATGACATGATTGCGAAGTCGCAAACAGAGGAATAACATTTAGTCGACTTAGCCAAGCTATTTGATAGGATGCAAAAGTTCAGGCTAAGGTTGAATCCAAACAAATTTACCTTCGGAGTGCGCTCCAATAAGCTATTGGGTTTCATAGTAAGCTAAAAGGGCATTACGGTTGATCCTGCAAAGGTGAAAGCAATTCAAGAAATGCCTGAGCCTAAAACAGAAAAAAGAAGGGTGTGGCTTCTTAGGTAGATTGAACTACATTGCACGGTTCATATCTCACCTAACAGCTACGTGCAAACCAATATTCAAGCTCTTGAGAAAGAATCAAGCCGTCAGGTGGAACAATGACTGTAAATTGGCTTTCGACAGAATAAAATAGTATTTACAAGAACCCCCAATCCTCATTACTATGGTTTAGGGAAGGCCTATTATTATGTACCTTACGGTACTTGAAGGATCAATGGGTTGTGTTCTCGGTCAACATGATGAGACGGGTAAGAAAGAGCACGCCATCTAGTACCTGAGCAAGAAGTTCACAGACTGTGAGTCCAGGTACTCAATGCTTGAGAAGACATGTTGTGCATTGGCATAGGCCGCTAAGTGATTGAGGAAATACATGCTCACTCACACGATCTTATTGATATCAAATATGGATCATGTCAAGTAAATCTTCGAGAAACCAACTTTAACTGGAAGGGTTGCCTGCTGGCAGATGGTATTGACTGAATACAACATCCATTATACTTCCTAGAAAGCCATCAAGGGAAACGTATTGTCAGACTACCTAGCCCACCAATCAATTGATGATTATCATCCAATGAGATTTGAGTTCCCCGATGAAGACATCATGTTCCTCAAATCGAAAGATTGTTAAGAACTGCTCTTGACGGAGGGGTCAAACCCTGTGGAGATTATCGAATTTATATCGCTTTGGACTACTCCATCATGACATTGATAATCCAAGAGAGCCTAACCAAGTGGATATTATCGAATTGATATCGCTTTAGACTACTCCATCGTGTATCGCTTCGAATATCGCCTTCCTATCATAAGTTCAACTCAGATCCGGGTTAGAATTTATCTCACTCATAGAGGATCACCAAAACCGAAACAGAACAAACAAATAACAAACAAATCAAACCAAAGCAATAAATAAATCAAAGTAGGCTGAATCCACTCAGAGATTCATCCCCAGCAGAGTCGCCACTTTTCCGTAGCGGTAACAATCATGAGTGTAAGATATTAGTTAACTTAACTCAAAGTAAACAGAGACGCCACCGCGCTTTTATTTTATTCCAAAAGGAAAAAGAAAAAAAGAGTGAATAAATCCTAATGAATCTGAAAGAAAAAAAAAAGCTAAAGAAACATAACAAAGAACCGGGTAAGGGGATAAGTTACATAATGGGAAGATTTTACGCATCCAAAATGTCAGTGGTACTCCACGGGAGCCCTTTGAAAAATTTATTGCTTTTGGTTTGAAAATGGTTTGTAAAATAAGAGTGGAGGGATGAGAAAAGAATTATTTTTTAATATTTTTGTGTTTGGAGAGGTTTACCACCTCATGCCTACATACCCACAAAGTGCAATGCAAGATCAAAACCCCGTAGTTCGTGGTACAAATAGTAAAAAGGGATGGTTATGATTAATTTTATTTAGTGGAGAGAATTTGTCATTTCCAAGTGGATAGCCAAACAAATCTACCATGAGAATGAAGGCATGGACTCATACATCATTATGGGGAGGGCGCCAACTCAGATAAAATCAACGAGTATGCCACTAAACCCCCGCGAATGACAAGAGACTCAATTACATCAAACTACAACCATGGAGATTGAGAGACTTGCACCTGAATAAAGAATAATGACTCATAATCGACACTTTTTTAAAGAAAACAAACAAAAACTGCACAAAGGCACAAAACTACTTGATTGAGTTTGATTCTTTTTAATTTTTTTATTGGAATTAAATTCAAAATAATTAAATTTATTGGTTTTGAAAGGAAATTAAATAGTAAAATCCACTTGACAAAAGTCAAGGTTTTATTTATTAAAGAAGTGATAATTTTAGGAAAAACAAGAATCCTTTGAAAAAGAGAGAAGATTTTGAAAATTAAAGAAGTGGTGGAGATGAAGAGACTATCCTAGAAAAGAAAATAAGGAGATAAAGGAAGAAAGATCTAACCAAACATGGTGATACTTCAAAATATGAGCATAAGAATTTCATCCTTATAAGCTAGCAATGGCCAAATAAAGGCAAGTACCAACTTCATGAAGATCAAAGCAAAGGAGAGGTGTCCTAAGATCAAAGTCCAAAAATCCATTCCAATGCAAGGATATTAACCAATAGTCCAAAGATTAAGATCACAAGTTTGTAGAGGTTTAATCCTTTATTAATATATTTGTGTACAAATGGACAAAAGGAAAATCGACACAACACTAATAAGAGCAAAATAATAAACATGATAATGGATGAATAAAACATAATAAAGCATAATAAAATAAAAGCAATAAAAGTGCAAGAAATTAAATGTTAGTAACAAAAGCAATTAAAGTGCAAGAATCTAAAATATTAATAGAAGTAATGGTATAATAATAATTACATAATAATAATATGGTGAACTTAACCAACCACAACCAAAAGAGTAACCAAAATCGAAAGGCAACCGGATCCGCTTAGTATCTTACACTATAGCGATTAATCAAGGAAAACCGAATCAAATTCAATGAAATTTGACAGTCAATTGGGAGACCCAAAGCACCTACGTATCAAACATTCATAAGTTTTGATTCTTAATGCAATGTGATCAAACACTTTGGGATTACGCGACCAACAAGAGGTCCGATCCATGAAAGTGCAAGTATCCAATTAGATTTTTGTTCCGAATTAGGGACACGTTAGGTATATGTTAAGCAATCGCCGAGTAATTTACGAAGTAATTACCCTGCAAATGAGGCCGACCACCACTAATTAAGGTGAACAATGTTAGTGCTAATGCATGCAAGATAAACAAAATGTAAATCGTTATCTGAACGTAATACCGCACAAAACTAAAGATGAATACCAAATTGAGTTACACTTATGGTATTCTTCCATCCTTAAGTTCAATTACTCATCTTGGTGGATTCAAGCATGAAAATGTATCACTAATGCAAAGTACCGTAAATGAATTAAATAATTCACTTAAAGGTAGTTTTGAATTAATGACATTAACTACTCTAATCTACACCCAAAGTTCATTGACATTAAGGAAAATTCACTCCCAAAATTGCTTCCCAAGGTAAAAATAAAAAGGAGGAAGAAGAAGAAGAAAGAGGGACCAAAAAGGAGCTTAAAATAAGACAAAAACAGCCTCTGACTTGTGTTAACCGGTTAACCAAAATGCACTGGGAACCAGTTAACGCAACCAGTTTTCAATACCTGCGCCATTTAACACTAGTTAACTGAATAACCAAATTACACTGAAAATGGTTAACCGATTAACACTGAACCAGTAGCAGAAAAAATGCTGAAATTCAGCATGATCCATTTTCAAAACCTTTTTTCAAACACTTGATGATCATGATCTGAATTTGCACGAATTTTAAAAGCAAAATAAAGTGAAATCCCTGCAATCAAACAACAAATTAAGATCCAAAGAATCTAGAATCAAAGGAACCAAAGATTTACATCTTGAATGTTGATGGTGAGTATGGGTTTATGGAAAGAGTGAATTACCAAAAGCACTTCTTCAAACTGGACCAAATGAAGCTAGATCTACTACATATGATGAACAAGGAAAGAATAAGATGAAGGTTTAGCTCAGGTTAATCAAGAATTTAATGTGAATCCTTGATAACTTCAAAAGAAGGAAATAAGAGCTTTAGTGAAATTTATGTTTTGGGGGAGTATTTTGCAAGAGATGTGTTGGCTCTCAAAAGCTTGTGAAATGAATGAAATGAAGCCTCTATTTAAAGAGTTTAGGTATGGGAATTTGGTGGAATGGAGCTTGCTTTGGTAATTAAAATTAGGTTTGGTAATTAAAAATTTGGTGGGAAATGGAAAAAAGTGGTGATTAGTGAGGGTGTATGGTAGGAAATGATCAAAGTGATATAGAGAAATCAGAGGGAAATGGATCTGGAATATTCCAAATATAATAGTGATGCAAGGGTGTTGAATTTGAATGAAAAATTCAAATTTCACACTGGTTAACCGGTTAACCAGATTACACTAGAAATGGTTAACCGGTTAACCAAGCATAAATTTGAATTTTTTGTTCAAACATGATTGCTTGATTGTTGTGGCCCGATTCTTTTTGTAAGTCGAAGAAGGCATGAAAATAAACACATGAACCTTGGAATTCCTTGAATGAATCCATTAACTTGGTAAATCCTTGATCATATAAATTTGAATTATGTGCGGATCAACTTCGACTTTTGTCTGTGAAATTCACTCGAGCTACAAGGCTGCTATTTTTTGCATTTTCAATTGTTCCTCTTCCTGAAAATGTTAGTGAAAGAAAACAAATTATTTTTTGGATTTTGATCAATGGTTAGTAAATATAAACAAATAAAGCAATTAAAGTCAACGATGATCCCCCGTGAGGCATAAATCTACACCTGAGAAGAACCGAACAACCAGTATGATCTTGTCTGTATGCAAGATGCATATGAAATGCAAAGAAAAATTAGGGCAAAAATTAGGGTGCACAACTGCCCCTATTTAAGTTTCTTCAATCAGGAGATATGAATATTGACATTTTCGTCTCTACAAGATGAGAGATACTTAAATACAGAAAACCCAATTTTTGTCCTAAGAGAACATGATATGATATGAATATGATATGCAAACCCAAGATCTCTGTGGGGAGAAAACAACCAGAAGAGGAAAGCAAAAGCTTGGGGACACATAAGAAAATCTCGCTAGGGAAAATAAATCACTAGATAGCTGACTCAACTTGGGAAAGAATATGAGATAATCAAGATAGAAAGTTCAATAAGGAAGAGTAACATTATGCCAGGGAATATCAACCAAACAAAGTATTCGAGTCCAAAAATGGAGGAATACCGAGTTTGAACAAGAAATCATCAACTACTGGTTTACTGGGTAGGAAATATGAAAACGATGGACTCAACTATCGATTTACTAGATAGGAGCAAAACAAAGAGAGATAACCTCTACTACCTGTTTACTAGGTAGAAAAATCTGTAGATGTTAAAAGAATTTTCAACTACCGGATTTACTGGGTAGGAGCAAAACAAAGAGAGATAACCTCTACTACTTGTTTACTAGGTAGAAAAATATATAGAGGTTAAAAGAATTCTCAACTACCAGATTTACTGGGTAGGAGCAAAATCAATGAGCTTGATTAACTTGGTAATATTACCCACTATCGAATAATTGATAGCTTAATTCCAAAGTAATATACTCAAGCTGGAGAAAATATTGCCCACAATCAAACAACGGTAGCTTAATTCCAAAGCAATATTACTCACAAAGGGGACCAAAGTTCAATCCAAGAACAAGTTGGAGAGAAGCGGTCAAACAGGACTCATCCCGAGGAGGAAATATCTCAACTAGGGAAATTCCATCCAGATAATAAACTAGGGAGGAAACTAAATCAATATCATCCACGAGAAACAAACTTTGTGGGGAACTAGAAAGGATAAACACTTTTTGCTTAAGGGTTGATACTCTAAATTGAGAGGAAGACAACACACACACTCTGTGTGGGAAAATCCACACCAAAGAGAAGGGAACAATGATAAATGCAAGAATGCAAGCAAAGGATGTTATGTGTATGCGTATGAATATACGTATGAATATGCTGTCAAAACAGACATAAAGATAAGCAATGGGTGACATAAACACCACAATAACCGGATACTCGGCTAATCTCAAGACAACAAGGTTGGGGAATCCTGCTGGAAATTCAACTTGAAATCCTGTAGGGGAACATCAAAAGCCATCAAAGGAATAAAATCCTACTACAAGGCATAACTCATACTGAGGAAACATCTGCTAAGGATCCAATCCACAAAGAAATCTTCAAGAATCTGTAAAAGGATAACATCAGAAATTCCACTATGAGAGGATAACATGTTGGAGAAACACCAACATCACAAAATTTTCCATATTCTTTGGGGAGAAGAGGGAAATGTCCATGTTAAACTCTGATGGGGGAAATTATCTTCATAACTCTATTTGGGGAAACAAGATAAAGATCTACGGGGGATGCAGGTAAACATAGCCTACCGGAGTATCAAACATCAAGAATCAACTCTGCATAGGGATACAACCCTGCTGAGGAAAGTTAATAATCTGTCGGGGATGGGAAAAGCTTCCACAAAAGTGTTATTGTTAAGAATCAACTTATGCGAGGAATAACCATCATACCACTCCTGCTTCTCTTGGGGAAAGAGTGCAAGACTTGTTGAAGATCACATAGAAATCTGCTAGAAACCATCACATGCAGACCTACTGGGGATCTGTGGAAAAGATCTATGGAGATCATTCATCACTGAAAATTCCGGAATTGTTGACCCACATGGGGATACCAGAAGTTAACATCATAACAAAAACACAATTACGAGGGATTTTAAATCAATACCCATCATCAGGTGAAAGAAAACCTCTAAACTGACTGCTATATCAATACTTCTACTAGGGGATACAACCAACTCAAGCTGAGGAATAAGAACTCGGCTGAAGATTCCAAATACTTCTCAAGTCAAAGATAAACTGCTGAGGAAGAGATCAAAACTCAGCTGAGGATTCTTGAGAACATCCCTTCCAACAATTCTTCTGGGGAAGAAATTGGAACTCAAATTAGGGACATTCATACAAACCCTGCTCCTACTTGTTGTTAGGGAACAATACATCATTAATATCACAATGCCAAGATTACTCAGGAATTCCGTAGAGAAACAACCTGATCAAACCCTGCCTTAGAAGAGACGTATTACACACATCAAGACTTTGTCATCCCTGGAATAACTATTGATATTCTTTCTTTATATTCAAAAATCAGGAAACGAGAGGAAACACCTTCTTCTGAGGATGATCAAAGACAATAGAACTACCTTTTGCCGAGGTTTAATGTAATATTTCTTTGAAATCATCCAAGATATCTACTGCCGAGATTCTTGGAGAGAAAATACCTTTTTCCAAGGTTAACTAAGAACTCACCTGCTATCGAAGTATAAAATTCGTCTTCAATGGGGAAAATTCAACAGATTATTCCTAGGGATACAAAGTATATGTGCAAAATAAATGCACTCTCAATCTAGGTTTCACAGCCTAGAGAGATCAACATATGATTCACAATTATATGGGAGAAAATAAATTACTTCTTCAGAACAAAAGTCTGCTTAGGATAACATTGAGTTCAAAACTCACAGTTTTTGCCCCAGACTTCATGGTCTACAAAGGATTTTACACCGAGAGAAAATTTTGTACCATAAAGACTTGAGATAAACAACCTCAGTGGTTTCAAATTCTTAAAGAGATTCATCGAATCTCAACGTAACTGCCCCAGATTAACTGAACTTGGCACACTCTTTGATTAACGAAGTCTTCAAACTTTGCCACATGTGAAATCATCAACTGGGAAAATAGCCTTGCTCATACTCAACAAAGTCTTCAAGAAACATGCCCCTGGACATGGACATTCTTGAGATAACTTTCCAATCACTCTTCAGAGTTTCAGACCTCAAAAGATTATACTCATCACCGATGTTTATATATAAACTTTCATGATGTAAAACAAGTGTATGCAAGTAGAAAATGTTGATTCTTAGAATGATAATTCTAATTCAACACATATGTTTATCTTAAAGTTTTTATTGAAAAGATGTCACAAAACCTTGTGAGTGAATCACTAGTTTAGACACGACATTGATTTTTGAATGCATATGCAATACCAACAAAAATATTTTAAGCACAACTCATGGGAGTGAGAAACATTATTGTAAACACCCCAAATTTTTCCTCACTAAGTTCACACCATGGCTTGTGATTTTCCATATTTGCATTAGTTCAATCATACCACATCATATTGCATTTTTGCTTCACTGCATTAGTTCAAGTTCATCTGCATCTAGGGTTTGTGATCTGAGCAAGGAAGTCAATAATCTAAAGAGGGTCCATGTATGTTCAATCATCATATTTTATCCTCCAAAGATCAAGGAAGTCAAGAAATCACAAGAACTGGCAAGGCATGGAAGTAGAGCCAGGGTTTAACTGCACAGATGACCTAAAATTAGGGTTTTGGTTTCAGCGGCCATAACTCCAAATTTTTTGGTCATTCTTGTTTCTATTGGTCTCAATACGTTATAAGGATCATACATACCTAGTTTGATGAAGGAATTCATTGTGGAAGTCATCTGATCACTAGGTAACTTCCTGAACAAGTCAGAGCAAAATCAGGGCATCTGAGGCCCCCAACATGGAACCAAAGTGGATTTTTCATCAAATTGAAGTTATATGGTCTTTATTTGATCATTGAAGTGGTTAGAAGTTCACAAATTTGAAGGAAAGTGAGCAAAACCAAAAGTTGCCAAAAATGGAAATGACTTGTAATGTAAACTTTCCATTTTGGGAAAGTTTTTCAATCTGCTCTTTCTTAACCAAAAATGCTTCAAATGAAAAATTGTTGGTCATGAAAGTTGTAGATTGGATCATTCCCTTTTCAAAAAGTACAAGAACAAGATCTAATTCATTTTGGAACTCAAATTATGGCTTTTCAAATTTGGCAAGAATCACATAATTTCATGTTTCATGCCAAAGAGGGATTTTTGCAAAACCTCATGCCAAGCCATTTTGTGACTTCAAATGCATTTCTAAACATCATAGTAACATAACACATTGCCTAAAACTCAGAATTGGCCCAAGAATTTCAAAGTTTCATGCCTTGCCAATGAAGAAATCCAAAAGGGGCCAAACTTTGTCAAATTTGCAAAACCTCCCATAACCTTTCACAAACTTGCTGCACCAGACACCCCTTTGTACTAAGCCTGCCACTTGCCCATACCTCAAGTACACATAATCTTGACTTTTTGCATTTTCACCCATACCAATCACACTATGCCACAACCACTCTCTGAACTAATTTCATTTGTTTATACTAACCTAAGGCAAGCCAAACATAACAAGAACCAAGCCTGAATCCTCAACATTGCCCTAGTTCACAAAATCACCTCCTTTGCATTTATCTTCGAAACACACAACACACTTAACAAAACTTCAAACTTCTTCCACCATTTATCTTCAAATCAATCACAGATCACAAACCACCCCTCAAAACAGCCTAAAACTACCTCAAACAAAAACACGATTTTCATCACCTCTGAAAAGCATTTCAGAAAGTGCCAGTTGTGAAAGCTTCATCTCAGGTAGCCATTTCAAACTTTTTTCCAGAAATCCTTTTTTAGGTTATAGAATTGTTCCTCTTGTTGTGTTGATCATGCTAAACTTTTTATTTTTGAAAATGGTTGTGATTTGAGGATTTTGTGAGCTTCTGAAAGTTTCACCATTTTTGTTCATGGCTTCGAATCTTAAATTTGAGTTAAAAGAAATTGTTTTTGAGGCTGAGTTTGAGCTTAGGGGAATGAAAGGATTGAATCTGGAGCTTTAGAGCTCCACAAATGACCTAGGGAGTGATTTGGAAATTTTTCAGGGGAGGTGTGGCCGGAGAAGATGACCGGAGGTCATTTCCGGCCACCTGAGAGCCATTAAATTGATTAATTAGGGTTAGGGCACTTTTTGAATGTGGGCCGTTAGATCTTCAGTACCCGCGTGCGTTGTGTGGCTAGGATCATGTCATTAGTATTTAATCAGGATTATTAAATTAATTAATTGGAATTAGTTCAGTTTGAATTCCAGCCTTAGGATAGCGCGCGTGGTCAACAATTTCAAACCCAGAATCAATCCCCACCATCCATTCAGCATACTTTTATTTATTTTAATTTTATTTCATTTTTTCTTATTTATTTTGTACGAATTTTTAAAAATAGTAAAAACCATAAAACAATTCTGAAAATTTTTATCAAACATTTTATTAATTTTCAGAAACCAAAAATATTTTTATTTTTATTTTTTGCATTAAAAAAATATTTTTAAATCATTTAAATGTTATTTTTAATTAGTCAATTGATTTTAATTAATTAAAAATACATTTAAGTATTTAAAAATCACAAAATAATTCAGAGAACATCTTTGAACATTTAGAAGCATTTAAAAATTACCACACAAATTTCTTTTTGGTTTTGATCACACTTTGACATTTTTTTCAATGAATTAGGGTTCTTAAATTTGTACATTTTTAACCCTAACTTCAAAAATTCATAGCTTTTAAACCAAGTTGAGTTTGTAAATGATTATTTTTGCATTGTTCTACGCATGGCTTCTAGTTTCTAAAAACATTTTTGTTTCATTTTTATCTTGCATTTTCAAATTATGTGGCATTTTACATTGAGGATCACCCTTAAAACCCTAGAAACTTCAGAAATTCATAACTACTTCTAGGATAAGCTTCTGACCACCCCCTTTGGATGGTAACCTAGTATAGGTTTAGGGTTCCTTTGATTGCATTTTTAAATTTTTTATCTTATGATTTGCTTCTGTTTTTGAGTTTTGCATCTCATGTTGCATGAAAACCCTAATTTTGTACCTTCACTTGCATTCACCTTGCATAAGCATTCATATAAGAACTTACAATGGCATTTTATGCATTCACATGACATATAAGACATCTTAGGACACATTAGAATCATGTTTGATCATTGCATCATTCATTTGCCATGTTATGCATTCATTTCATTTCATGTGCATTCATGAACTTTCATGCTCCTTTCATGCTTCATTTGCATCCTCATTACTTGTATGATCATTCACATCTCATGACATACATTTGCATCATCTCTTAGCATCATTTTCATCTTGAACATGCTTCTGGTTTTGGTTTGCATCATTGCATACTTTTCATTTTCATTTCATTTTCATTTCCTCTTACTAACTTTTCAGGTGGTAAGTTACCTTGAGAAGTGAATTTGCCTTCACTTCTCATAATCTCTTCTCATCTCTCTCATGCATATTTTCTGAATTTTGTATGTGTATTAGAGTGAGCTTGCTCATTCATGTTCCCTCCTTACTTTCTTTCTTCAAGCAACTTATCTTCTTAAGTGAAGTAAGTTGACTCGCTTCTTTCTGCTTATCCTCCTTTCATCTACTTCTACCTTGGTGGCTTTTCCTGAAGATCTCTTGCAAGCCTCATAAACCCTAGGAATACCCAAGCATTATCACAATTAGGGTTTGATTAGTCCCCCCATTAGTTTTACCTTTGTGTCATCTTTTGTGTCTTCTCTTCTCATCTCTTAATCAGGGACTAAACCTTAAAGGTTTTAAGGCTTTGTGATTAAGGTTATGCCTGCATCCTTCTCTTAGGATGGAGTGTATAACTTTAATCCCAAGTGTTAAACCCTTAATGTGTTTAAATCCTTTAATCAATTCATCTAATAAATCACTAAAACATCAAGCTTGTAACTTGGGCCTTGCATTAGGGTTCTAATTCTTCCTTAATTGGTTAAGAAGGACTAACCCTAGTGTTAATGGACAAGTCCCCCTCAAGTTGTCTTACAAACCATAAAATCCATTTCTTAATCTTATCATTAACTAAAATCCACTTTAATAAAGGCTTTTTTTGTCATGAGGTTAATCCCTAATCATGGATTAAGTTGAGGAGTCTTCCTCAGTTTAAATGTTCTCATCTATTATCCTTCTATTAGGATGGTGTAATGGGTCCATTAAATCCTTGATTAGGGCTTAAACTCATTACTTAACACTAAAAAAAAACTCCAAAAACATCTAAATAAATGCAAGTAGGTTAATGATCTTAATCCTACATCATGGTGATTAAGTGTGAGGTGTTCACTTCATACTTAAGGTACTCTCATTACCCCTAATTAGGGGGAAGATGTGATGAGTTTACTAACCCTTGGTTTAGGCTTAAGCTCATTTTCTTATGACAAACTCCAAAAGCAATAAATGATTGAAAACACCAAAAAGAAACAATAATCGTCTCCTACGGGATTCTTTTCTCATCACACTCACTCACAAGCGAGAACTTGCTTCTTCCGTCTAATGCAAGACAGTTTGCACCTGAGCCAGACAAGTCATACACTTGAGCATAAACAAGCAAGCAGTTCACAAGTCAATTTATCTTTCAGTCTCTTTGAGTCGAACTACGGTGTTCTGACTTCCTCATTGCACGAGAGGATACGTAGGCATAACTTAACTGTTATCGAACAAAAGTCTCTGTATATTCCCCCTCTTCTAGCCTTATTCTTCTAGGTCTCATTGTCTTGAGCATTGCACTCTTTTCTTACACTGACACTCCTTTTCTTCACTTCACACTTCTTTGCACTGACACTTTCATTCTTTTCCAGCTTTTGCACACATAATAGCACTAACACTACCCCTTTAAACACAAATCTTTCAAGCGTGGATCCCGTTGAGTACGACGGACATTCTGAGTGCTAATACCTTTCCAGGTTGTAACCAACCCCCTTTCTCAGTTTCTCTGGTTCGCAACCGTCTTATCCATCTTTTCTAGGTTTATGCAGCATTACCTTTCCTTCGGGATAAAAATGCCTAGTTGGCGACTCTTTTCAGTTCATCCTCATGTTCTCTTTCGCCGACCGTTCGCGCTTGTACCAGGATGCAAATCTTCGAGAGCGACAATTATCTCATTGAAGTACGCCTTCAAAATAAACCATGCTTCAATTGGGTCTTTTGAGGGTTATAACTTGGCATGGTTCACGGTTTTCAGAAAAAAGGATTTTTAGGCTAAAATATTTATTTGTACCCACTCAATCTTCGTGATGTCCTTCAGTTCAATATTCAATTAATTCAACACAAAGCTTCATCTCTCAAAAGGATTAAACTAACGGTTTAAGAACCCGTGAGGTTGACAGTTTAAGATCCAACGAGGATTTTCAGGGAATAACAGTCACCCTGTCAGCTTTTGACTTGGTAGTCACACAAATTTGTTCTCTTGATGAGGATTTTTCTTTTTCAATCCTTTCTTTTTCGTTTTTCACGATTATTATTCTTTTATTTTGCATAACTTTTGCTTGGACAATTCTTTTTTGAATTTTTTGACGTCCAGCGGGATGCCCCTATTTTTGCCTAAGTCATTCAAAAAAAAATTTGACTCAGCGGGCTTTTCTTTTCTTTTTCTTTCTATCTCTCTTTTTTTTTTAACAAATCATGTGACATTGGCTTATCTGACTTTGTTAAACAAGGTTGTGACTGTCTCCTTCCTTCATGGATGAGGGATAACCATTGTGGTTTTCTTTTAGACACACATTTCTCATGAAATTTGGACACTTTGATCAAATTAATTGAAGACTACCCAATCCCAAGGTTAAATGTGAGGGTTTTTTCATTTAGAAAAGAAACTCCTACTTCAAGGATCAAAGGGGTTAACAAGGGATTATCTTCCTTATATCTCCGGTGTTTGGGATTTTGAAAAAATGCCTTACATCATCAGCATGGTCTTATTCAAAAGCACACAACCAGATATTTTGCGTTTTTACTTCATCATCCTCCCTCCAAGAGTTTAGACAAGAGTTGGTATTGCAATGCAGAAAACAAATTAAATGAGAGAAAGTGAATGGATCACTTCAAGAGAAACATGCACATCATATTATGATTAATATTCAAAAAAAATTTCTTACATGCAAACAAAGCATTAACAATCATGAAAGATTACAAATAAAGTTGCAGTAAATGAACTAAAAAATCTAAGGAGCCTGTCCCAGTCTGAGCTCTTCACTATAGGAACATTCTCATCCTTCTTGATTCTTCAAGATAAAGGCACTCCATTCGCAAATGGTACTCCTTCCTCAAAGGTTAGCACTTCATTGTCGATCATCTCTTGAACTTGTTCTTGGAAAACCTCGCATTCTTCAATCGAATGCTCTATCACCCCACCATGAAATTCATAACTGGAATCTGGGTTGTACCAAGGAGGACGAGATCTCATTGCTCTAGTCTTTCTAGGTGTCATTATCGAGTTTCAAGCAAAATAGGACCACAGTTGACTGTAAGTAATTGGGATTGGATCAAATTGTGCTTTCTCTTGAACATTGTCTTTCTTAGCAACAAGAGTAACTGACGCCACTTTCTGATGACGCTGAATGTTTCTCCTATACTTCTCTTGAAACATAGCATTGGCTTTACCATCTTTCTTTTTATGAAATCTAGCGGAACTCCTTTCTTTGGTTAACCGTCCTTCACGGACACCTTCTTCTAGTCTTATTCCCATGTTCATAATTTCAGCAAAGTCAGTGGGAGCACTAGCAACCACCTTCTCATAATAGAAAGGACTGAGAGTTTCCAAAAAGATCTTGGTCATTTCCTTTTCTTCCATCGGAGGACTGACTTGAGCGGAAAACTTGCACCATCTCTGCGCATACCTCTTAAAGCTTTCTTTGATTTTCTGGGACATGGCTCGGAGTTGATCACGGTCTGGCTCCATATAAACATTGTACTTGCACTATTTCACAAAAGCAGCAGAAAGGTCTTCCCAAAACTGAATATGATTCCTTTTGAGTTTCTTATACAACATCAGAGATCCTCCATATAAACTTTCTTAGAAGTAGTGAATCATCAGCTTATCGTCTTTGACATGAGTGTTCATCTTCCGACAGAACATCGTCAAATGGCACTTTGGACAACTGACACCCTTGTATATTTCAAATCCAAGCATCTTGAACTTCGGAGGAATAACCACGTCTGGTACCAAACATATGTCCTCTGTATTAAAGCCAAATGTGTGGAGTCCTATAATCATCATCAATTGTTCCTCGAAATCACAACACCTTTCTCGAGTTCAACAAATATTGGATCAATCCCCTTTGTCACATGGTGGATACTTTGAAGATTTGGCATATTCATCTGGAATCGGGAATCCCCTTCATCAACTTGAGCAACTAGGCTACCTTGTGTCGCTCCCCCAAAAAGACACCCGGTCAGATAGGGTACAGACGCGAACGGTCGGCGCAAAAAGAAAATGAAATGAAGATGAAAAGAGACGCCAGCTAGGCATTTTTATCCCGAAGGAAAGGTAATGCTGCATAAACCTAGGAAAAGATGGATAAGACGGTTGTGAACCAGAGAAACTGAGAAAGGGGGTTGGTTACAACCTGGGAAGGTATTAGCACCTAGATTGTCCGTCGTACTCGACGGGATCAACGCTTGAAAGTTTGTGTTTAAAGGGGTAGTGTATGTGCTATCTGTGTGCAAAAGCTGGAAAAGAATATACAAGTGTCAGTGCAAAAGGGTGAAGTGAAGTTCTCAGGAATGAGGCTTAAAAAGAAAGCTGAAAGAGGGGGATGACATAGAGACTTTTGTTCGATAACTGTTAAGTTATGCCTACGTATCCTCTCGTGCAATGAGGAAGTCAAAACACCATAGTTCGACTCAAAGAGACTGGAAAAATAAATTGACTATGAACTGCTTGCTTGCCTATGCTCAAGTGTATGACTCGTCTGGCTCGAGTGCTAATTGTCTTGCATTAGACGGAAGAAGCGAGTTCTCGCTTATGAGTGAAGATGATGAGAAAAGAATCCCGAAGGAGACGATTATTGTTTGTTTTTTTGTTTTCAATCTTTTACTACTTTTTTGTGTTTGTCATAAGTTAATGAGCTTAAGCCTAAACCAAAAGTTAGTAAACTCATTATATCCTCCCTTAGAGTAGGGATAATGAGAATACTTTAAGTATGAGACAAACATCTCAACTTAATTACCGTGATGATGTAGGATTAAGGTCATTAACCTACTTGTGATTATTTAGATGTTTTTGAGTTTTTGTTTAGTGTTAAGTAATGAGTTTAAGCCATAATCAAGGATTAGTGGACCCATTACACCATCCTAATAGAAGGATAATAGATGAGCACACTTAAGCTGAGGAAGATACCTCAACTTAATCCATGGTTAGGGATTAACCTCATGACAAAACAAGCCTTTATTAAAGTGGATTTTAATTAAGGATGAGATTAAGAAGTGGATTTTAAGTTTGTAAGACAACTTGAGGGGGACTTGTCCATTAACACTAGGGTTAGTCCTTCTTAACCAATAAAGGAAGAATTAGAACCCTAATGCAAGGCCCAAGTTACAAGTTAATGTCTTAATTATTATTAAGTGGATTGATTAAGAGGTTTAAACAAATTAAGGGCTTAACACTTAATATTAAAGTTATACACTCCATCCTAAGAGAAGGATGCAGGCATAACCCTAATCACAAAGCCTTAAAACCTTAAAGGTTTAGTCTCTAATGATGAGGTGAGAATAGAGACACAAAGAAGACACAAAGGTAAAAGCTAAGGGGGGACTAATCACAACCCTAATTATTGTCATGCTTGGATGTTCCTATGGTTTGTAAGGCTTAAAAGATATCTTTAGAGAAGCCACCAATGGAAGAAGCAGATGAGAGGAGGAGAAGCAGAAGGAACAAGTTACTTACTTCATTGAAGAATATAAGTAACTTGGAGAAAGAACGTGAACGATGAACATGAATGAGCAAGCTCACTCTAAGGCAATGAAAAATGCAGCAAGGATACATAAGAAAAAGATGAAGAGAAATGAGAAGTGAAGGCAAATTCACTTCTCAAATTAACTTACCACCTGAAATGTTAGCACAATATGCATAAGGAAAGAAATGAAATGAAAATGAAACACATGCAAAGGTATAAACCAAAACCATAAGCAAACACATGATGCAAATGATGCTATGAGATGATGAAATGGCATACCAAGTGCTATGAATGTTCATACAAAAGATTGGATGCAAATGAGGCATGCTTTGAAGTATGAAAACACATGTATGTTTATAAAATGAAATGGATGCAAAGCATGGCAAATGTATGAATAAATGACCAAGCAATTTTTAAACAATGTCTTAAGATGTCTAAGATGGCATACAAGTGCTTAGAATGTCATGGCAAGTTAACATGTTCATGCAATGCAATGTAAGATGCAAGTATGGATGCAAGATTAGGGTTACATGAAAGGATGAGATGCAAATGTCAAAAACAGAAGCAAATCACATGATAAAATTTGAAAATGAACTCAAAGGAACCCTAACCCCATATGATATCACACCCCAAAGGAGAAGGTCTAACTCTTAACCTAAAGAAAGTTGTGATTTTCTAAGTAAACTAGGGTTTTTGGGTACCTTAAGAGGGAAAATGCAAATCAAAAGGAAAATGCAAGATAAATTCATGAAAAAATTATCCTAGTAACTACATGGTATATGGAAAACAATGAAAAAAGAACCATTGTCAAACCCTTCATGGTTAGGCAGAAAAGAATTTTCAAAGTTAGGGTTCCAAAAAGGGAATTTTATGAACCCTAAATTCAAGAAAAATGTCAAAGTTTGATCAAAACCAAAAAAAAATTTGTATGAATGGTTTGACAATGTTTCTAAATGTCCTAAGATGCAATGTGAATTGTTTTGGAATTTTTAGAAACCTAAATGGTATTTTAATTAATTAATTTCCATTAATTAATTAAAATAAACATTTAAATATTTTTAAAATGATATTTTAATGCAAAAAATAAAAATAAAAATGTTTTTGGGTGAAAAAAAATATTAGAAATTAAAATGCAAAAGAAATTATTTTTTGGACTTTTCTAAGTATTTTAAATAAAATGCACAGAATAAATGGATAAAAATGAAAATAAAATGAATTTAAATAAAAGTAGGACAATCCAAGGGATCTGATTCAAACTAGGGGGGTTGCTTTGACCAGCACGCAATCTAAGGGTCCAGATTCAATTGGCCTAATTTTAATTAATTAAATAAATTAAAAAGATTAGGGTTAAGTGAAATGATCTCAGCCATCCACACACGCGCGAAACTCACATCCTACGCTCCAGATTCAAACTTGGCTAATCTCCTGAGATTAGCCCTAATTACTTTCAGACGGCCGGAACAGTGCTCCGGTCGTCTTCTCCGGCAGGGTAGTTTCTCAAACTCTCTCCCTAGGTCATTTCAAGAGTTCTAAATCTCCAGATCAACTCCCTACCTCACCCTAAACACGAATCCACCCTCAAAACTAATTTATTTTGCATCAATCATGAGAATCAAACAAGAACATGTTTCACGAGCAAAATTTCAGAAGTCAAATACAAGCTTATTTTTAACTCATTTTCAAAACAAATTACATCACGGTGATCAGCATAACATGTAGAACAATTTAGAAACTTAAAATCATGCTTCTAGAAAAAAGTTTGAAGATTGATACCTGAGTTGGAGCTTTCACCTCTGAAGCTTTTTGACCTCTTCTTTTGTGCAAATCCTCTTTACTTGACCCCTTGATGAAGTTGCAATGCTTGGAAGGAGCTTAGAATGGCTGGATTGTGTTGTTGCACTTCAACTGACCTGAAATCGTGTTTGTGTTTGGCTGGCTTTCAGGGCTTGGTAATGGTTGGGAAATGCTTTAATGGTGATGGTGAGTTGAATGATGAAGTTTGTTTGAAGTTTGAGTGGCTGAGCTGAGTGTTTCGAAAGCTTTTGCTTGAAGGTGATTTTTTGTGAAGCTTGGTGTATGAACTGATTTAGGCTTGTGTGTGTTATGGATTGGCTTGATTTTAGTCCACATAACATTGTTTGATAGGTCAGAAAGTGGGTGGTGGCCTGTGGTGATTGGTATGGGCAAGTTGCCAAAATGTCAACATTAGGTGTACTTGAGGTATGGGCTCATGTTGCAGCTGTTTTAGGGCATGTCCTGGCTCAACAAAGATCAAGGAGAACCATGGAAAATGTTTTGGGGTGATGCAGCAAGTGTATGAGAAGTTTCATCCCCTTTTGCAAATTTGAAGAAGTTTGGCCCTTTTTGAATTTCTTGAAGTTCAAGGCATGAAATGGAATGATTCTTTGGGAAATTTTGGTCACAATGGATTGTGTTATGTGTGTATGATGTTTAGAGAGTGATTAGAGGTCACAAAATGACTTGGTTTATGAAATTGCAAAAAATCCTCTTTGATGTCAAAGTGAAAATTATAGGATTTTTGCCAACTTTGCAAAGCCATAACATGAGTTTCATAATGAATTAGGACTTGTTCTTGAACTTTTTGAATACGGAATGATCCAATCTACAACTTTCATGACCAACAATTTTTCATTTGAAGCATTTTTGGTTGAGAAAGAGGAGGTTGAAAAACTTTCTCAAAATGGAAAGTTTCCATTACAAGTCATTTCCATTTTTGGCAAGTTTTGGTTTAGCTCAAATTTATCCAATTTTGTGAACTTCCAAGCACTTCAATGATCAAATAAAGATCATATAACTTCAATTTGATGAAAAATCCACTTTGGTTCCATTGTTGGGGGCCTCAGATGCCCTGATTTTGCTCTGACTTGCTCAAGAAGTTACCCAATGAACAGATGACTTCCACAATGAATTTCTTCATCAAACTTGGTACACGTGATCCTTATAATATATTGAGACTATTAGAAACAAGAATGACCAAAAAAATTGGAGTTATGGCCTCTAAAACCAAAACCCTAATTTTAGGTCATCTGTGCAGTGAAACCCTAGCTCTGCTTCCATGCTTTGCAAGTTCTTGTGATTTTTTGGCTTAATTTATCTTTGAGGGATATAATATGATGATATAACACACATGGACCCTCTTGGAATGATTGAAGACCTTTGGGGTTGCTCAGATGGATCCTTGGATTGCTCAGATCACAAACCCTAGATGTAGATGAATTTGAACTGTGCAGATGAAATAAAAATGCAATATGAGGTGATATGATTAAAATTATGCAAATATGGAAGATAACAAGCCAATGGTGTGAAATTAGTGAGGGAAAATTTGGGGTGTTTACACCTTGCAAATGTTGAGACCAAATAGGAACATCCAACTATGGAACAATGTTGTCCGGAGGAGAGTCATACATCAGATTGGTCATCACCTTAAAGCTTGACTTGGGATCAACATTCTCTGTCCTTTCCATTATTCCTCAGTAAATACTTAGAATCCGGTACAAATGCCGAGAAATAAACCAACTGGTACAAAGACAGAAGGACAAATGAGCTTTTGTTCGAGACAAGCACATGCAAATGATGAATGTAATGCTTTTTTTTTACTTTCCGTTTTCAAGGAATTGAATCAATTATTACAAACATGTGAAACATCGAGAGCACGAGAATCACAACTTTTATTTAAACTTTTCACAAAAGTAACATTTTCCTTGTCCATATTTGCAACAATCAGAGTTGTTTTCCTTAAAAACAGATGTACTGATGTTTATGATGTAATGAATGCTTGGATGCAACAACTACAAACAAGATCACACAAAGCACACAAGTCTAGGTCTGAGTCACGAGCATGAAGTCAAGGATAAGAACACCAACCCACACAGGTATGTACTAAGGTTTTGTCTTCATTGTACCTGCAGAAAATCAAAAGGGTGCTAACAGAGGTGCCCGAAGTTAACAACCATCTTTAGAATATTATCGGTATGTTGGATTATTCCCCAATCAATAACCTTATTAAAATAGACCTCGTCTGAGTTTAGTATCACGTGATAACCACCTTAGGTTTACACCCAGATACTTTCCGCACTATGTTCCTAAATTGGCTTGAATGGGTTAAGGGTTCTACGGTCCATAGTATGATTAGCTCAAGGTCTCAAAATAATGCCACGTATGATTACTCATCATGATATTGATAATCCAAGAGAGCCTAACCGAGTGGAGATTATCGAATTGATATCGCTTTGGACTACTCCACCGCGTATCGCTTCAAATATCATTGTTCTATCATAAGGTCAACTCAGATCCGGGTTTGATTCTATCTTACTCACAGAGGATCACCAAAACCGAAACAGAACAAACAAATAACAAACAAATCAAAACAAAGAAATAAATAAATCAAAGTAGGTCGAATCCACTTAGAGATTCATCCCCATCAGAGTTGCCACTTTTCTGTAGTGGTAAAAATCATGAGTGTAAGCTTTTAGTTAACTTAACTCAAAGTAAACAAAGTCGTCTCCACGCTTTTATTTTATTCCAAAAGGAAAAGGAAAAAAAAGCGAATAAATCCTAATGAATCTAAAAGCAAAAAAAGCTAAAGAAACATAACAAAGAACCGGGTAAGGGTATAGGTTACACAATAAGAAGGCTTTCCGCAGCCAACTTGTCTGTGGTACTCCACGAGAGTCCTTTAAAAAATTTATTGCTTTTGGTTTGAAAATGGTTTGTAAAATAAGAGTGGACGGATGAGAAAAGAATTATTTTTTAATATTTTTGTGTTTGGAGAGGTTTACCACCTCATGCCTACGTACCCACAAAGTGCAATGCGAGATCAAAACCCTGTAGTTCATGGTACAAATAGTGAAAAGGGTTGGTTATGATTAATTTTATTTAGTGGAGAGATTTTTTCATTTTCAAGTGGATAGCCAAACAAATCTACCATGAGAATGAAGGCATGGACTCATACATCATTATGGGGAGGGCGCCAACTTGGATAAAAACAACGAGTATACCACTAAACCCCCATGAACGACAAGAGACTCAATTACATCAAACTACAACCATGGAGATTGAGAGACTTGCACCTGACTAAAGAATAATGACTCATAATCGACATGTTTTTAAAGAAAACAAACAAAAAGTGTACAAAGGCACAAAACAAGTTGAATGAGTTTGATTCTTTTTATTATTTATTCGTAATTAAAGTCAAAATGATTAAATTTTTTGGTTTTAAAAGGAAAGGAAATAGTAAAATCCACTTGACAAAAGTTAATGTTTTATTTATTAAAGAACTGATAATTTTAGGAAATAGAAGAATCCTTTGAAAAAGAGAGAAGATTTTGAAAATTATATAAGGGGTGGAAATGAAGAGACTATCCTAGAAAAGAAAATAAGGAGATGAAGGAAGAAATATATAACCAAACTCGGTGATACTTCAAAATATGAGCATAAGAGTATCATCTTTATAAGCTAGCAAATGACCAAATAAAGGCAAGTACCAACTTCATGAAGATCAAAGCAACGGAGAGGTGTCCTAAGATCTAAGTCCAAAACTCCATTCCAATGCAAGGATAGTAACCAATAGTCCAAAGATTAAGATCACAAGTTTTTAGAGGTTTAATCCTTTGTTAATATTTTTGTGTCCAAATGGACAAAAAGAAAATCAACACAACAATAATAAGAGCAAAATAATAAACATGATAATGGATGAATAAAGTATAATAAAGCATAATATAATAAAAGCAATAAAAGTGCAAGAAATTAAATGTTAGTAACAAAAGCAATTAAAGTGCAAGAATCTAAAATATTAATAGTAGTAATGGTATAATAATATTTACATAATAATGATATGGTGAACTTAATCAACCACAACCAAAAGAGTAACAAAAATCGAAAGGCAACCGGATCTGCTTAGTATCTTACACTATAGCGATTAATCAAGGCAAACTGAATCAAATTCAATGAAATTTGAAATGCAATTGGGAGACCCAAAACACCTACACATCAAACATTCATAAGTCTTTATTCTTAATGCAATATGATTAAATACTTTGTGATTACACGACCAAAAAGAGGCCCGGTCCACGAAAGTGCAAGTATTCAATTAGATTTTTATTCCGAATTTGGGACACATTTAGGTATATGTTAAGCAATCACCGAGTAATTTACGAAGTAATTACCCAACAAATGAGGCCGGCCACCACCAATTAAGGTGAACAATATTAGTGCAAATGCATGCGAGATAAACGATATGTAAATCGCTATCCGAATGCAATACCGCACATAACTAAAGATGAATACCAAATTGAGTCACACTTATGGTTAACCAGAAATGGTTAACCAGTTAAAGCAACCAGTTTTCAAAACCTGCGCCATTTAACATTGGTTAACTAGTTAACCAAATTACACTGAAAATGGTTTATCGGTTAACACTGAACCAGTAGCAGAAAAAAATGCTAAAATTCAGCATGATCCATTTTCAAAACTTTTTTTCAAACACTTGATGATCATGATCTCAATTTGCACAAATTTTAATACCAAAATACAATGAAATCCCTGCAATCAAACAACAAATTAAGATCCAAAGGATCTAGAATCAAATGCACCAAAGATCTACATCTTGAATGTTGATGGTGAGTATGGGTTTATGGAAAGAGTGAATTACCAAAAGCACTTCTTCAAATTGGACCAAATCAAGCTAGATCTACTGCAAATGATGAACAAGGAAATAATAGGATGAATGTTTAGCTCAAGTTAATCAAGAATTCAATGTGAATCCTTGATAACCTCAAAAGAAGGAAATAAGAGCCTTAGTGAAATTTTGGTTTTGGGGGAGTATTTTGCAAGAGATTTGTTGGCTCTCAAAAGCTTGTGAAATGAAGCCTCTATTTAATGAGTTTAGGTATGGGAATTTGGTGGAATGTAGCTTACTTTGGTAATTAAAATTAGGTTTGGTAATTAAAAATTTGGTGGGAAATGGAAAAAAGTGGTGATTAGTGAGGGTTTATAATAGGAAATGATCAAAGTGATTTAGAGAAATCAGAGGGAAATTGATCTAGAATATTCCAAATAGATCAATGATCCAAGGGTGTTGAATTTGAATGAAAAATTCAAATTTAGCACTGGTTAACCAGTTAACCAGATTACACTGGAAATGGTTAACCGGTTAACCAAGCATAAATTTGAATTTTTTGTTTAAACATGATTGTTTGATTGTTGTGGTACGATTCTTTTTGTACGTCGAAGAAGGAATGGAAATAAACACATGAACCTTGGAATTCCTTGAATGAATCAATTAACTTGGGAAATCCTTGATCAGATAAATTTGAATTACTTGCAGATCAACTTCGACTTTTGTCTGTGAAATTCACTCGAGCTGCAGGGCTGCTATTTTTGGCATTTTCAATTGTTCCTCTTCCTGAAAATGTTAGTGAAAGAAAACAAAATATTTTTTGGATTTTGAATAATGGTTAGTAAACATAAACAAATAAAGTAATTAAAGGCAACGGTGATCCCCTGTGAGACATAAATATACACCCGAGAAGAACTAAGCAACCAGTGCGATCTTGTTTGTATGCAAGATGCAGATGAAATGCGAAGAAAACATAGGGCAAAAATTAGGGTGCCACACTCAGATGCATGGATAGACGTGAAGCAGACATGTTAATGCAGGAAGTTCACGAGGGATCCTTCGGTACCCATGCTGGAGGACATGCCATGGTGAAGAAACTTTTGAGATCGGGGTATTATTGGATAATCATGGAATTCGATTGCTGCAAGTATTCCCGAAAATGCCATAAATGTCAAATCTATGCTGATAAGGTGCATAGGCCTCCCAATCCATTGAGTGTCATGTCATCACCTTGGCCCTTTTCCGTGTGGGGCATCGACATGATCAGAAAGATCGAGTCTACAGCTTTAAATGATCATCGCTTCATTCTGGTTACCATTGACTAATTCACCAAATGCGTGGAAGCAGTGTCTTATGCCAACGTCACCAAGCAGGTCGTAGCCCGATTCATAAAGAAGGATATCATTTGCTGATACGGAATACTCGAAAGAATCATTACTAATAATGGTTCTAATCTCAATAGTAAGATGATGGCAAATCTATGCTACATACCTGGTGACTTGGTGCTGAAAAGGATCCTCCCCCTCAAACACATCACAGTGGCAAGTGGACTCCTAATTACAAAGGACTATCCGTGGTTAAAAAGGTTTTCTCAGGCGGAGCCTTAATATTAACAATCATGGAGGGGGAAGACTTTCCATCCCTTGTCAATGCATACGCATTTAAAAAATACTTCTTATAAAAGTGACCCTTTAGACAAAAATAGAATAAAGAGTCCAAAAAAAAAAGGGCATCCCGGCGAGCCAAAACCAAAATAAAAGGCTCGGGTAAAAGTTAGGGAAATAAACACAAAAAATGTACACCAACTGAGTTGAAAAGCCACATTGGACAACCCGGGAAAAAATGGGTATCCCGGTGGATTGAAAACCCGAAAGGGAGATTCACGCAAAAGAGAGATTGAAACAAACAACTATGATCTGCATGATCTGTGATCTGTTGCCTACAATCATGGATAATCTGAGGGTTAAGATTCAGTCCAATCATCTTCCTCAAAAAGAGAAGTAAATGGAGAGTCTCAAGGACATACGGGTCATAACCGGGTTGGAACTTGATGAGATCCAATTTTCACATCGCCATTAGGACATTTGATTTTCCTTTTGTGCAATTTCCTCTTTCTAGGGATTGCCTCCTGGTGTAATTCCTATTCACAACCACTCTTCCAATTAATAAAATACACTTTCATCCAATTAGCTCTCATTTGTTTTTGTTTTCATCTACCATTGATTGATTGCCAAAACGTCTAACAATTGTGATAAATATTGCATTGCGAAGACATTGATGCCTTATACATGCTTAAGAGTAAAACACTTGACATGCATATTATTTGTTGAGTAACAGGGATGGTCAATTCAGACCATGAACCTGGAGCATGCGGGCTTGTCCAAGTTTCTCTTTTGCAGGAACTATCAGTATTGTTCACTAACATGCAGGTACAGAGAAACGAAACCATTGCCAGCACGAGGCATCAAGGAGCTTCTTTATCAACAAGCTTTATTGAATACGATTCCTCAGCAAGTCTCATCAGAATATCTTTTCCCCAATGCACCAGACAAAGAGGGTTGGTACTCCCTGAGCAGAGGGTATCATTATTAAGAGATGCTCTATATCTCTCATCTCTAGCATGAGACGCCTTACATCTCTTATCCCTAGCAAGAGGCAACAAAACCTCTTATCTTCAGTAGGAAACATTCTTATAGATGTTCTCCATCATCCCCAGTAGAGTTGGAAATTGAAATCTTTCCCAAAGGGAAACAAAAGGTTGATATCCCCAAGCAAAGATTCTTCCTTTAATGGAGAAGTATCCTTCACAAGATTCTTCTTATCCCCAGCAATACACGAAGATTCCTTATTCCCAAGCGATGGTGAAGATAATAAGGATGCAGATGATTTTCCTTCTTGCATAGAGTTGTCCACAGTCTTCTCCAACCGAAGTCCAATCTTTATTGGCATCTCTCCTCCAACAGAGGACTCCGTGGCTGAATGATTCACCCCGTAGAATTTTTTTCCTTAGCAAAGTATCAGCAAATCCTTTCTTCATCCAGGTCAGAAGGTTATTACTTTCCCAATGAAGTTCCATGAGTGGCGTACCTCCCAATCAAATTCAGGAAACTTAAGACCTTCCACAACAGGGTATGCATTCTTTAGATATCTCAAATTCAAACTTATTTTGGCAATGGTGGCAGTTTAGGACCCATGTATCATTAGCATCCTCACATGTAGAGATGTTATTCCCCATAGGGATTCATAAGATCAGATCAGTGATTATTTCTCCCCATTAAAGTTTCATGATACCAGTGACCTCCTCATCAGTATATTTCCTTTGCATTTGCATTTAGTAATCATCATTACATTTGCATCCTCTAAAGTGTAGCATTCCCATCATTATGAAGCATTAAGCCATGGAAAAATTCAAACATATGCATAGAAAACATAAGCTAGTTTTGGTACCTTGCACGAAATCCCAAAACTATGAATTAGCATTCATACCTAAATATTCCTACAAAGAATGCCTAGTACATTCCCGGACAGGATTTTAAATATAAATAAAGGGTTATGGATTTGTTAATTTTACCCATGGATACTTTTTGTCCTCGAAACATATCATAAGTCTACCTTCGGCTTTGTCTTACATTTTTTAGTCCACCTTCGGATCTGTCTCGTGTCCTTGTTTGAGTCTACCTTCGACATAGCCTCATTCTTTGTAAGTCCACCTTCGGCTTGGTCTTTCTTTTTCGAGTTCACCTTCGGCTTGTCCTCAAACCTTATCGTAAGTCTACATTCGTCTTAGTCTTACACTTTTTAGTCCACCTTCGGCTTGGTCTCGTATCCTTGTTTGAGTCTACCTTTGGCTTAGCCTAATTATTTATAAGTCCACCACCGTCTTGGTCTTACTTTTTTGAGTTCACCTTTGGCTTGTCCTTAAACCTTATCTTGAGTCTACCTTCGGCTTAGCCTCATTCTTTGAATGTCCACCTTCGGATTGGTCTTACTTTTTCGAGTACACCTTCGGCTTGTCCTCGAACCTTATCGTAAGTCTACCTTCGGCTTAGTCTTACATTTTCGAGTCAACCTTCGGCATGGTCGCATATCCTTTTTTGAGTATACCTTCGGCTTAGCATCATTCTTTGTAAGTCCTCCTTCGGCTTGGTCTTACATTTTTAAGTTCACCTTCGGCTTGTCCTTGAACCTTATCGTGAGTCTACCTTCGACTTAGCCTCATTTTTTGTAAGTCCACCTTTGGCTTGGTCTTACTTTTTCTAATTCACCATCGACTTGTCCTCGAACCTTATCGTAATTCTACCTTCGACTTAGTCTTACATTTTCGAGCTCACCTTCGGCTTGGTCTCGTATCCTTGTTTCAGTCTACCTTTGGCTTAGCCTTATTCTTTGTAAGTCCACCTTCGGCTTGGTTTTACTTTTTTTAGTTCACCTTCGGCTTGTCCTCGAACCTTATCGGGAGTCTACCTTCGACTTAGCCTCATTCTTTGTAAGTCCACCTTCGGCTTGGTCTTACTTTTTTGAGTTTACCTTCGGCTTGTCTTTGAACCTTATCGTAAGTCTACCTTCGACTTAGTCTTACATTTTTGAGTCCTCCTTCGGCTTGGTCTCGTATCCTATTTTGATTCTACCTTCGGCTTAGCCTCATTCTTTATAAGTCCACCTTCGGCTTGGTCTTACTTTTTCGAGTTCACCTTCGGCTTGTCCTAAAACCTTATTGTGAGTCTTCCTTTGGCTTAGCCTCATTTTTTGTAAGTCCACCTTCGTCTTGGTCTTACTTTTTAGAGTTCACCTTCAGCTTATCCTCGAACCTTATAGTAAGTCTACCTTCGGCTTTGTCTTACATTTTCAATTCCACCTTCGGCTTGGTTTCGTATTCTTGTTTGAGTCTTCCTTCGGCTTTGTCTTACTTTTTCGAGTTCACCTTCGGCTTGTCCTCGAACTTAATCATAAGTGTACCTTCGTCTAGTCTTACTTTTCGAGTCCACCTTCGGCTTGGCCTCGTATCTTTGTTTGAGCCTACCCTCAGATTAGCCTCATTCTTTGTAAGCCCACCTTCGGCTTGGTCTTACTTTTTCGAGCTCACCTTTGGCTTGGTCTCGTATCATTGCTCCCTTTTGAAAGTCGGGTCATTTTTATTTCCTGCAGTGTGCAAAGTTTCCGGTTTATTCGAGTATTTAATCCCTCCATACCTCAAACGTCTGAAAGCCATTACTATCATCCATTCAGTTCTACAGTGATTGAATAGGGGCAGCTCTAACACCCCAAAATTTTCCCTTTTATTTATTACCAACATCAAATGGCTTATGCTTTACACATCTGTGTCTAGGTCATTTGCATAACAGGCACCCATTTAATAAAGCACTTTGATTCATGAGTGTCATTAATCGTGTGAATTAGGGTTTCAATAGCTGCTGCGAAATTTAGGGATCTATCTGAGCGAATCAAGCTTGGTAGATATTCGGGTCAGGTAATGACGGATGGAATTCAATTAAGATTAATTTAGTCTCGGTCAAAGAAGAAGTGTGTTTCATTCTTGGTTTATCAGACTATGCTAAATTCAAATGCATCATCAAGAACTTGTCTAATTCCAATTGAGGTTTTATACGGTGCATCGAAGTTCACTTCTCAAGTCAAGCCCTTGTATTTTCAAGACAAATTCAATGTGAATATTTGTGGTTCATCATGATTTAAGGAGATATCAAACGGGATATTTATTCAAGATTTGAAAATTGATTCATGTTCAGTCAAATTCAAAGTTTGATTCCAATGGTTATCAGTTAAGATTAATTTGTGATTGATTAACGGTTGACTTGTATTCCTCAGTAATTGATTCAAGGTCTTATTTCATCGTAAGTGAAAATTCAATAGGCTGAAGATTGGTTGATGAGATTTTTGGATCAATAAAGGGAAATTCAAATGGTCATAGTGGAATTCATTATACAAAGTCAAGTGTAAATTCAAACAAATTGGAGGGTGCATGTTATGTTTTTCTACAAATTGCCAAAGCCAATTTAATTAACTGAAAATGAGAGGAAGCCCATTCAATTAATCACATCCTTTCTACCTTTCAAGTGGATCTTAAGCTCTTAAGCCAAAAAATAAAAACCAGAAAAATATAACTTCTAGAAATAAAAGTTTCTAACTAGAACCCACCTTGCAATTGACGAGGAGTTTGATGAAGATGATGATTGATGAAGAAGAATGAAGATGATCCAAGCTTTCCATGAACTTCTTCCTCTTCTCCTAGGGTTTCCTTCTTCTTTCCCTCTTTCTCTTCTCTTTTCCCTTTCTTTCTCTCTTACTAACTTTCTTCTTTTTCTCTCTTTATAACAAATACAACAATATAAATTATATTAATATAACTTTAGTTGATAACAACCGGTCTAAAATGAGAGTATCCAAAAATTTCTATGAGTCGAATATTTAATAAAACTTCTGAGTCAGATAATACTAAATTAATTAATTTAAGTTCGTCGGTTGCTCTAATTATGTTAATTGAAAACTCTCAGAGCACATCGGAACCCTATTAATCTTAATTAATATTATCCAGAGGATTTAATTAAAATACGGGGTATTACATCCTCCCCTCCTTAAATTGAAATTCGTCCTCGAATTTACTTTACTCAACAACAACAACAGTTTACAATACTGTCTCAGATCCATACTAATCCTTACTTCTTCTACATATTCCGACATATTCAAATTCCAATTCGACTTTGCGGCTTAAAGTCCTCGTTCATAATAAATCAAACTTCACGTCCCTATCCATATGCTTGATCCAATATTAGGTTAACTTCTAACTTACTATTTCTGGAATTCGTTTGTTGTTTCATACTAAATCACTTAGTCACGTCTCCCCTTTGGAGAAACATACCACTCTAATTCCTTCTATTGAGTCATAACACCAAGGCATAACACTCCAACTTGATTTCGGGATAACAACACTCGACAAAACTCCAAAACTTAATTTCCAGCAAAAGCTCTTATTAAAATCCATTAATTACTAAAACTATCTCAAAAGTTGTCAAACAACTTCTGTTCTAATTCCACTTGGTTCGACATCATACACTATGACCATTTACATCTGACACTTCATTCGTTCAGTATCTTACTTAAGAACAACACACTTAGAAAAAAAATCTCTTCTGATTCTTAATATTCCGACTGAACTCTCTCATTTGTCTCCTTCCATTACGCTCTCAAAGTCTAACAATGGAGATACCACAAATTCTCAAGAAATACTAGGTAATTGATAGTCTGTGGAGAACACACTTATCCATTGGAGTTATCACCAATCAACGAAACAAAACTTGCAGAAATTCAGGGATAGAACAACTTACTTGTCAGTCACACAATATTAACATCGGTCCAAACTCTCCAACGACAGAGATATAGGGGTTGTAATGTTGCAATCAAAACTGGTACAATTTCCAAATCCATTCTAAACTCGAAAAAATTTATCCAATTCAACTTAACAAAAGTGCCATGGTTACTATACTCCATGTCAATCCTCTTCACATGATTCTATTCACTCAAGGTTTCTATTGACACAAGGTATCCATTAATAATAATGTATCAATATTATAGAGCTTACAATCATTAGTGAGTCACCCGTACCAAACTTAAATCATCCTTAGTATACTTATGGATTTCCATAACACTTGCCTATTGCATATAATATTCCACACATTCACCTTTGAAGACCATACAAAACTTCTCATTCAAATCCATTTCTCTCAAGGGTCTTTTTCCTCAAACGATCCAATTTACATGATTAACTTTGGACATTCATCTCTCACTCTTACCTGGAAGGTAACTAAAAAAAATACATATCTCTGAGTACAGCTCAACTGCACACATTTGGTATTACTCATACGGAGTCCATACCTGATGTTAAGAATTAACGATACTAGAACTCACCAATTGTTCATCTCTTATCCATACAATAATTCAGATACCAAAACGTTTCCTGGAAGATCAACACTTCATGAGTCTCTTATAAAGTTCAACAATTCGCAATTTAGGCCCTCAAAATAAAGTTCAACACTTTATCCTCCGACACTTCGAATGGGAGCCAAAATAAACTTACAGTTCATAAAAGTACGATTCTCTAAAGTCCTCCACAAAAGTCATGTGTCAATCGATTACTTATTTGAGGCTAATCGGCCGAACACAATTGAACATGTTCCTCTCATTAACAAACAATCCAAATAAAAAATTATCAGTCCAGTCCACACTATCTTGCAAGATGATTCTCACTTGTGGTTTCTAAACATGTGTAATAATCGCCCACCGTTCACAACTCGAGGTAACACAGAACAAGGCACAACATGCAGATTACATACTCCAACAAGCGACGAAGTAGAACTACCATTTCCGTTATGGTCACATCACGAATATTCAACGGAATAGTTCGACTCCACCTGTATAACGACATTAGTAGGAAAACGACAATGACTACATCAAAAGGGTTTTAGCCACAAGCTAACACTTGGTTCGTCCGTAAGAAAACTCCAACTCTTAATCCTTATTGGGTAACACAAAACGATGAACATCTCATGTCTAATATACAACTTTGTCCTCTCTCTTTAATTCCTTGGTGAGAATTTAAAACAATGATATCCTTAATCCCACTAGAGGTATATTCCAAACACTCCGATCATTCCCAATTAGAAGTTTTCCTTACACTTGAAAACTGAGGTAATGAATTCCTCTAAAGAACCTTGTTGTCTCTACTTACATATTAATCGGAGTTCCTTTACCCTCTACTATTAATCTCATAGAATGTCTCCACAGCTGTCTATCGGTACCAAGAACGCTTCGATCAGACACTCAAGTCAAAAGTAATAATCTTAGAGGATGCAATTTTTAAAACTTAATAGTGGTAACCGATTACTACCAGGAGGGTAACTGATTACTTCAAACACATAAGAAAAATTCTGGTTTTCATTTCTACCTAAACCTCCCAAACTCATTCCAATCACAACCAAAAGTTATAACAATTATCAACAGATGATTTCACACATATAGTAATCATACTACCAGAGTCCTAATGGGTGAACCATCATTGATTACACTTCCTTAACTTTAGTTTTAACAACAACTTAACAACTCCATTGTACATTCATCCAAGAAATACATTTCGTTAACACTTTCTCATAATGCACTTTTAATATCGTTTCCATACCGTGTTCACTTCACGCTTTGCGGTAATCCTCTCATACCCAAACGTAATCTGTCTTACTAGAGTTCTCCTGAATCCAAGGTGCTTACTCTATCACTTATCACAACTTCATTAAGTCCATATTAAATACACCTCATGTTGCTAAATAAAGCATATTCTTTCTCCGGCACTATACCTTATACCATTCCTTGGGTAATTCAAAACATCCGAATTGGTCCCTTACTAAATATAACACCTTGATGGATTACTCTAAACTTTGTCTCCTCGGTCATAACCGAATATACAACTCCAATCTTATACTCTTCGTCCGTGGTATACTTGTCTCACTTGAAACGTGTAATCACATCCTTGTGTTTCTCTTCACGCTTCACCACAACTTTAGGTTCTCAAAAGAAAATGAACATTCTTAACTTGTAACTTCTGTCCATCCGTGAGGTATTATCTGAACATATTCCTTGAAGTACTCTCGTTCATATAAGATGCCACCGCGACCTTAGAATTGAAACACTAAAAATTAACTCACTCCTGAACCTTATGTCACACGTTCTACAAAGCATCTTCCCTTTTCATGGAATGAGATTTCTCCAAACACTTGTCCATACCGGTGACCAATACTGATCCACCAGTGACTTTACATATTCCTTGATACACTGACCACTCATCCTGTAGATATTTATACCTTTCATACTCTATCCATTCCAAAGGATTTCTCGAACAACACATTACTCTGCAACTCCATGTTACAGGAAGAACAACTCTTAAGAAGACTCCAACCGAGCTGACCAAAGCTCCCACTACTAACTTTTGGCTTGAGCCTATTTTCACAGCATAAGTTACGACAACACTTCAGAGTCCTCATGGTTTCACAACCATGATTCTGCATATCACATGCATAGCATTAGGTTGATCAAACCCAATACTATATAATATGATATTAAGAATCATGCCGACAAGACACACTTAGGAGGAAAGAAAGATTTACTTATGATGTTTTAAGGCTAGGTCGAGGATATGACCTGCTCCGATACCAACTGTAACGCCTCATATAATAAATACCTAGAATATTATTATACAAGATTTTATTTGGTACTGACACCATCATAAGTGCCTAATAGCATAATTCACATTTTGACCAATTCTAAAAACAATACAACTATGGTACAAGACATGGAAATCATGCTAAAATAAAAATACTAAGATCAATATAATATCCATTATTGTAAAAAGACAAATACACAACAGAAACTATATATATGCTTCTCTTGAAACATCTTGTGTATAGCTCCACTTGTAAACCAAACCAGCAAATAAAACCTGAAAAGCAACAACAATAGTGGGGTGAGATATCAACATCTCAGTGAGTTCCTTATCTTAGAGTTCTCTCGGCTCTAAAGGTTCAAATATAATCATTATTCGAGTTTTTGGTCACTTCTATACAAGGAACCAAAACAAGATGGACACGTCCATACAACGCTCTCAACACTTCATGTGGGACTCAGTGGAATACCCACCTCAAGTGTTATTGACAAGGTTTCTCGTGGGACTCAGTGTAATACCCACCACAAGCCACTACCAAGTCTTTACGGATGCTTCTCGTGGGACTCAACATAACCCACCTCAAGACTTACTCAATACTTCATCGGGCAAGGCTTCCCATGGGACTCAGTGTAATACCCACCACAAGCCACTACCATTACCTCACCAACGATACCTCAAGCCTTTACGGATGCTTCCCGTGGGACTCAATGTCACCCACCTCAAGACTTACTCAAGAATGTACTAAGGTAATCAGTGTAAAACATACTCAAGTCTTTATGGATGCTTCCTGTGGGACTCAAGGTCACCCACCTCAATACTTACTCAAGACTTCTTGGGCAAGGCTTCCTGTGGGACTCAGTGTAATACCCATCACAAGCCACTACCCACTTGTCCAATGGTTTCGCGTCAACCTAGGGTAGTCCTATACATCTTACAAGCTATACCATCTAATAATTTCTAGTTACATTACTAGGTCATACATTTGTTTTATGGTAAGGTTTCCTCACAATACTTTAAATTACATGTTTTAGGGTTCACAAATTTCATTATTAAAATCGTTATTTTTAATCGGCATAAAATAAATAAATATTTTCCACTTCAAAAGTAATATTTTCCTCTATCATTGGATAGTATGTTGTCATAGCTTTCCAATGATATAAAGTTTGCCTCAATCGGGCACCTGAGTAAAAAGTTATGAATTTTATAAGAATTAATATTTTTCCTAGACTTACAGTGTTAACCGGTTAACACATATGGTTAACCGGTTAACCAGTCTAAATTTCCACTTTTAGAGTATATCAAGTTCCCGTTAACCGGTTAATTCATATGGTTAACCGGTTAACCAATAGTCAGTAGCATATTTTGGCAGATGCACATTAGTTTTTGGTGAAGTTACATTCGTCTATTAATGTTCTCATTGAATGGGCCTTGTTTGTCTCAATGGTTTGTTACTTCTTAAGAATATATTGGGTATTTAAAGGGGTCTTTGGCTTCTTTTGTCTCAGGTAGTAAGAGGTTTTCTTCCTCGAAAACTTACCTTATGCAAAAAGATTAAAATACGACTCTCGCATCCTGCTCTCCAATTCCCAAGTCATGTGCCCACCAGTAGCTCCTCCCCAAACTACCTTCACAAGGACAATCTCCTTGCCTCTCAACTGCTTTACCTCCTGATCATCAATTCGTTCTAGTAATTTTTCAACCATAATATTATCTCTTACCTCAACTTCATCCCTCAGTATCACATGTGACAGATCCGGAACATACTTCTGAAGCTACGAAAAATGAAACACATAATGCAAATTGGACAATCTCGGTGGCAACGCCACTCTATAAGCAACAAGTCCAACTCTCGCTGAAATATGATACGGACCAATAAATTTAGGAGTAAGTTTCCTCGACTTCAAAGCTCGTACAACTTTAGTCACCAGAGTAACCCTAAAAAACACATGGTCTCCTTATTGAAACTTAAGATCTTTACTTCTCCTGTCATGGTAACTCTTATGCCTACTCTATGAAGTCCTCATCTTATCTCGAATCTAATTTACCATCTCAATAGTCTACTGCACAATATCAGGTCCAAGTACAACATTCTCACCTGACTCATGCCAATACAAAGGTTTCAGACATCTTCAAACATACAAAGCTTCAAACGGAGCCATTCCAATACTTGAATGATAACTATTATTATAAGTAAACTCGGTCAATGACAAGTGACTATCCCAAGCACCTCCTTGTTCAAGCACACATGTCCTCAACAAATCTTCCAAATATTGTATCGTCCTCTGTGTCTATCCATCAGTCTTAGGATGATAAGTTGAACTCAATTTTAACTTTGAACCCAATGCCTCTTGCAGACTTTCTCAAAATCTCGAAGTAAACCGCAGATCTCTATCTGACACAACATTCAAAGAAATTACATGCAACTTTACAATCACACTAACATATATCTCTGTCAATCTCTGCAAAGAATAAGTAATACCAACCAGAATAAAATGTGATGACTTAGTCAACCTATCAACGATCACCCAAATAACATCATGCCCTCTTGGAGTAGTAGGTTTATGATGTTCCACTTTCGACTTCTGACAAGTTAAACATGCATAAACGAACTGAGCCACATCTCGCTTCATACCAGGCCACCAAAATATCTTCTTCAAGTCCTGATACATTTTCGTCGCTTCTAGATGAATACTCAAACCATTTTTATGCCCTTTCTCAAGAATCATTCTCTTCAACTCAAGATCATCAGGAACACAAATATGATCCCAAAATCTTAGTAATCCCTATTCATCAAATCGAAACTTATTATTTCTAACTTGTTCATCATTTACCAGCAAGTCCACTAGTTTAACATCTGACTTCTAACTCTCTCGAACATGATCAAAAAAAACATTATTAACCTTCAGCATACCCAACATCACACTATGAAGTGTCTGTTCACAAACCAAACTCATATATATGAATTGTTCAATCAACTCCAGCTCTCTAGCCATCATAACTGACATATGCAATGTCTTTCGACTTAAGGCATCAACTACAACATTAGCTTTACCGGGACGATAGTTCAAGCTAAAGTCATAATCCTTCAGAAATTCCAACCAACGTCTCTGCCTCATATTCACATTTTTCTGATCAAACAGGTATTTCAATATCTTATGATCACTATAAACTTCAAATCTCGAGCCATACAAATAATACCTCTAAATCTTTAATACAAAAACCACATCTGCTAACTCTAAATCGTGAGTAGGATAATTCCTCTCATGAATTCTCAGCTGACGTGAAGCATGCGCCACAACCTGACCATTCATTAAAACTCCACCTAAACACATCAAAGAAGCATCACAATAAACCACGAATGATTCATCTACTTTTGGCAAAATCAAAACTGGGGCAGTAGTCAACTTCTTCTTCAGCTCAATGAAACTCTTTTCACACTGAGAATCCCACACAAACGTTTTGTTCTTACAAGTCAATTGGGTCAACGGAAGTGCCAACATCAAAAATCCTTCAATAAATCTTCTAATCTCTGTCACTGACTTCGGAGTCTCCCATTGTAGTACTGCATCTACCTTAGATGGATCCACAATAATCCCTTTTTCCGAAATCACATGACCAAGAAAGGTCACCTCTTTCAACCAAAATTCACACTTCGAAGGTTTAGTATACAACTTCTTCTCTTTCAACACTTGCAACACAATCCGCAAATGTTCAACATGCTCTTCTTCTGACTTAGAGTAAATCAGAATGTCATATATAAAAACAACAAAAAATTGATCCAAATACTTATGGAAAATCCAATTCATATACTCCATGAATACACCAGGTGCATTAGTAACTCAAAATGGAATTACCACATATTTATAGTGTCCATACCGATTCCTAAAAGCATTTTTCTAAATATCTTCATCCTTCACTCGTATCTGATGATAACCTGATCATAAATCAATCTTACTAAACACACGAGCACCAACCAACTGATCCTTTATATTATCTATCATTGGAAGAGGATACTTGTTCTTGATTGTCACCTTATTCAGTTGCCTTTAATCGATACACAACCTTATACTACCATATTTCTTCTTTACCAACAACACCGGTGTTCCCCATGGAGATACACTTGGTTTCACAAATTTCTTTTCTAACAGTTCCTCTAACTATTTCTTCAACTCAGATAACTTGGAAGCCGACATATGAAAAGGTGCCACCGAAATAGGTCTTGTTCCTGGCACAAGATCAATACGGAACTCCGCCTCTCTCTCTGGCGGCACATCCAATACATCATCTAGAAACACTTTCGGGAAATCTCTCACCACTTATAAATTACTAATTTCCATATCATTCTCCACTGACAACGATGCAAACAACTCCAAAACTTGCGCTTCTTCATTCATAAGCTCTTTCAACTCTCGAGCAGACAAATAACCAGCTTTCTCTTCCTCTTCACCAGGAGTAAGAAACCGAACCAACTTACTGAAATAATTAATATGAACATGGTTGTACTCCAAACAATTCATATCCAGAATCACGTCTAAACCTCCCAACGACAAACAAATCAAATCTACACCAAATTCCTTACCATAAATCGATAACGGATAATTCAGACATACGAGAGAAGTAGTTAACGACCCATCAACAGAAGTCTCGATAACCATCTCTCCTTTAATCGGAGAAACAACAAGTCCTAATCTCCTCGTACAATCAATAGAAATAAAAGAATGTGTATCACCTGTGTTAATCATAGCAATCAACGAAATACTATTAATATAACAGGTACCTCTGATCAAACGATCGTCACTAGAAGTTTGTGTCCCTGTCAAAGCGAACACCTTTCCTCCAATTGCAGCTTTCTTAGGCTTCTGGCAATGAGTACTGATGTGACCTTTATCTCCATAATTGTAGCAAGTAACCAGATTAGCTTTCCACTTATCAATCAAGTCTCTAGGCTGACCACACTTGAAATATTTCTTGACGTCACTCGTGCACTCACTAACACGATGACCTAACTCACCACATCGGTAACATTTCAGCGAAGCAGGAACACCTCCCTCACTTGGCCTTTTACCCTCAATCTTTTTTCTGTTTACCCTTATCAGCAAGGGGCTGCATAAGGTTTCCCATGATGCATTTGTTGTTTTCCTCTTCTCTTAGCTAAACCTTTGAAATGCTCAGATCGAGCCTTGTTGTCCTCCACAAAGATACTACAACAATCCACCAAATCTGGAAATCTTCGGATCCTCTGATAACCAATCACCTACTTAATCTCAGGCCTCAAACCATTCTTCAACTTGACATATTTCGAAAACTCAATAGTCGCCTCGGTATAAAGCAGAAAAAAATTTGTCAGGTCAATAAACTTAGCAGCATACTCAATCACAGACATACGACCTTGTTTCAGCTCCAAAAGCTCAATCTCCTTCTTTCCCCGAACATCTTTAGGAAAATACATCCTAAAAAATTCTCTCTTAAACACATCCCAGGTGACTTCCTCACCAAACGCATCCAACCATTGACGAGTGCCAACCCACCAATCATCAGCTTCAGCTACCAATCTGTGTGCACCCAACCGCACCTTACTTCCTTCCGAACACTCCATCGCCCTGAAGATCCTCTCGATCTCCTTGAGCCAATCATGTGCTCCATTAGAGCGTCGCTCCCGGGATTTTCATCCTAGTACAAACGCGAAAGTGGCTTAGAAAAGGTAGAGTCGCCAGCCAGACATTTTTATCCCGAATGAATAGGAAAGGTAATGTTGCACAAAACGAATAGAAAAGGAAAGGACAAGGTCCTGCGAACCAAAGAACTAGGTTCGAGAGTCGATTACGACCTGGGAAGGTATTACCAACCCAGACCGTCCGCCATACCCGACGGGATCCAAACTTGTTTGTTTGTTTCAAAGGGCGAGAGATAAGATGTTGCTAAATAAAATAACTGCTAATTGGAATTAGAATGAGAAAGGGAACTGGAAAAAAGATCGAAAAGGAACGAGAAAAATGTAGGGAAAATAAAGAATGTGCTCGAACGGGCCCTGCCCTGCTGCCTATGTATCTCATGGGAAATGAGAGTCAGAGTAGACGTAGTTCGCCTAACTAAGGCGGAAACTAATTATTTGTGTTTTTTATGAGCTGGAACTGCTTATGTCTATATTCAGGTGTTGCAGGCTCGCCTTGAACAAGTGTGTTACTGTATTTCAAATGAGATAAGTCGTCGCAAGTTTGCGTTGAGAGTGAATGAGGTGAGAAAAGAATTCTCGCGGGAAAAGACGAATGTTGTTTGTTAACTGTCATTTAAAGAAGTGTTTTTTGTTTATTGTTTGTAAAACATTCTCATACTAAGACTTGTTCATTGTGGTTGATGCCTTACACCTCGCCCTGGAATGGGACATGTATAGGTAACCCACGACAAAGTCTCCTGAAGCACGAGAAACCTCGACCTTTATTAGGTGTTTTTTACTTTTCTTTTGAGATGAGAAAGAAAGAAAAGCGAACCAAAGGTAAAATTCTAAAGGGAGACTAATAATCCTAAGTGTTGTCATGCATGGATGAACCTAGGTTAGTGAGGTTTTCTAATCCTAATGAAAAAAAGAATAAAAGGGAACTAGAAATCAACTTACTTCTTGAGGAAGCTAAGTCATTTATAGAGGGGATTTGCATGAAGTTATACTAACTAAAGAAAATGCTAAAGCAAACACACTTGAGAAAGCGTAAATGATTTAAAAAGGGAAAAGGTTGTACGAACATACCTCCACCTCCCTACAAAATAAAGGTTAGTATGATAAATATGATAAAAAGGAATGAGGTAAACAAGTACCAAACAAATCCTAATTCATCTAGGACCTAATCTAGACTCAATATTAAGTCTAAGGGACCTAAAAAGCAAGGCAAAGCAAAAATCCAGCAGCTACTACAACTCCTATAGCAAAAACAGCTACTAAATGCAATGCAAACAGCCTATTACTGCTAACAAACCGCATGCAAAATTGGTGTAAAAATTCAAAATAGCATGAATGCACTATGTTTTTACAGCTTCTTTTCAAAATTCAGCTATGAAAACAAGGTAGATTCCAATTATTTTTCAAATGAGCAAAAATGAGTTTTAATGCAATCAAGTAATGCAAAATTTATGCAAGATAATTCCATGACATGCAATGGATTATTTACAATGGAATGTAACATCAATATGCAATTAAATGATGCAAACTAAATTGATTTTTTGGAGTTTTTTACATTATGCCATTTCATTTATACACATGATTGAATCAGGATGAGAATGGACTTCAAATGCAATGCCAAAACAGAAGCATACACAATTAACATGTTATGAAATGATGGTAAGCTATGCAAACAATGATCACAAAGTGTTATGCAGATATATGCAACATTTATGTACAAAAACGGAAACTAACGAGACTCATGTCGAAAGCTACCAAAACTACATAATTATGCACCTAAAGTGATCTTAAAAATTCACTAAAATCATGATCTTCCAAGCTTTAATGATTAAAGAGGCAATGAAAAGCCAACATGCAATGAAACATGCAATGAAACAAGCAATTTTTCCAAAATTGATAAGCGTTAACCGATTAACGCTAGGGGTTAACCGGTTAATGGACCCCAAACAAAAACAATCAGTAATGAAAAACACGTGTTAACCGGTTAACCCCTAGCTTAACCGGTTAACACTGAACAAAATGCAGAAAAATTAGTCGGGAAAAGGACTTTTAGCCACCAACCTACTTCTAAAAGCTCCTAATACATCCATAAACATGCTAGCATGAAATTTCTACTTAAACCTAGTTCTCTAACACCTACTAGCACCAAGAACTAGCTATGATTCTAGATTTTTAACACGTAAATCAAACAAATCGCAATCAAAATGTAAAATGATCAATACGCAAGCAAGCAATAAAACGATCAAAGAATACCATACAACGATATAAAGTGAATAAATTAAAAGCGAAAAGCGGCTTAGGATTCACCAAACTACAAAGCGGAGGCAAGCTTTGGAGATTGTTGCGAGTCGATTGATGAACAAATGAAGAGAAAATCGTAGACTTCAAGCTTCAATCCGTAAGAATGCAAAATAAATGCAATTGATGATTTTCTTGATGAACACTTGCAAAATATCTTCCAATAAGCTCAAATCAGCCCCAAACAAAAGCAATTACTCCGATTAATATTCAATAGACCTTGGAATCAATGCTTGGAATTGGATTAAGCTTCAAGTTCTTCAAGCTTCAATGCAAAACTTGAAGAACTTTTGATGAAGAAGCTCTTTGATGAAATGTTGAAGATGAGAGAAAATTGGGAGAAAAGTGAGAGAGATGAAGTGCAATTGTGAAAAAATAGTTGAAGTTGTGATTTTTGGAGTGAATTCAACTTATATAGGAATTAGGATTAGAGTTAGGCTTGGGTATGGAGTGAACTTAGGGTTTAGGTTTGGAGAAGGAGGTTAGGACTTAGGCTTGGAGTTAGTTAAAATTAGTTAGGGTTTCTAGAATATTCCTTGGAAGAGTGTGGGAGGGTCTAGAAAGTGGTGGAAAATCCAAGGCAAAATGGAGTGTGATGCAAGGTGGTAAAAAGTGGAGGGAAGTGTGCAAAACCAACCAACTTTTCAAATTTCTTCACAAATTTCGCAGCCGTTAACCGGTTAACCCCAGGCGTTAACCGGTTAACGGATGAAAAATGTGAATTATTCACTCCTTTAATGGGTCAACTTAGAAATGAGTTGGGTTATTTTTATGATATTATTTATCCTCCTTGATCTCCAAAGATCGACAAGAGACACTTGATCACAAGCCTCATGTGCACGCAGATGATGATGATTTATTTTATTTATTATTTTTTTGAATGCGATGCAATATGGACGGATATGCAAGATGACGAAGCCTAAACCACTTGAGGTTGATAATAAATTAAGAGGGAAAATTTAAGGGTATTATAATTTCCCTTATTCAATCATCTGTAGATCTGAATGGCTGATAGCAATGGCTTTCATACCTTCAAGGTATGGAGTGATTGAATACCCGAAAAACCGGAAAATTTGCACTTTGTGGGAATGAAATGGAATTGGGAAAAAATTTCATTCTTGGATGACGAAACAAACAAAACACACCGCGAATGGGCCAGAACAGAAACCATCATAACTTGGATGACAGTTCAAGGACATGAAACCGAAATTGGCGGAATCAAAAAAGTATTTATCCCACGTGGGAGATAAAACTCAAACAGAGACTATCATAACGTGGATGATAACTCGAACGAATGAAACCGGGCTTGGCAGACTCAACAAGTATTTATCCCACATCGGAGATAAAACTTGAAAAGAGACTATCGTAGAGTGGATGATAACTCAAACAAAACGAAACCGGACTTGGTAGAATCGACAAGTATTTATCCCACGTGGGAGATAAAACCTGAAAAGAGACAATCATAGCGTGGATGATAACTCGAAGAAACGAAACCGGACTTGGTAGAATCAACAAGTATTTATCCCACGTGGGAGATAAAACCTAAAAAGAGACTATCATAGCATGGATGATAACTCGAAGAAACGAAACCGAACTTGGCGGAATCGACAAGTATTTATCCCACGTGGGAGATAAAACCGACAAAGAGATTTTCATAGTGTGGATGATAACTCGACTAGGGAGAATAAGCATTGACATGTATAATATAATAGTGTTTGGAAAATGAACTTGGCATTCTCTGTGGGGAATACTTCAGATTGTTTGAAGAAAAGATGTTTCGGGCTTCTGTGCAAGGTACCAAAACTAGCTTATGCTTCGTATGCATATGTTTGAATTTTTCTATCGCGTAATGCTCCATAATTATGGAAATGCTACGCTTTTTGAGGATGAAAATGTAATGATGATTACTAAATGCAAATGCAAAAGGTATCTTCTGATGAGGAGAAAACAAGTATCCTTGACGGCTCCGTTGGGGAAGAAATAATCATAATAATTGATTTGATGAATCCCTGTGGGGAAGAGCAACTCTGCGGGGGTGGTGTTAATGATACACCAGCTTTGAACTGACTCCATTGCCAAAAATAAATTGGACTTTGAGATTGGGAAGCCAAAACTCTGTTGGGAATGAACTTGATCTGAGAGGTACGTTACCCACCGAACTCCGTTGGGGAAGTGATATCCTTCTGACTCGGCTGGGGAACTAGATGCGCCGGTACTCTGCTGAGGAAGAAATCTGCCTTCGGATACACAATATTTTGCTTGGAAAAGGGGCGCCAATAAGGATTGGACTTTCTTTAGAGAACCCGCTGGGGAAAATTGCGAATACTGCAGGGCAAGGAAGAAAACCATCAGGTTTCTTCACATCTTCACCACTACTATGGCGTAACAAATCCTCCTGTACTGCTGGGAATAAGAAAACTCTGATTGGGGATACTCCTCTATTGGAGGAGGGATTTTTTTCTTGGGCAGAACATCCACAACTTTCTATTGTTATACTGGGAAAGATCTCCATTTTCAAATCTACTGGGGATAATGGAGAACTCCGCTGGGGACATTTCCTGCTGGAAATAAGAACTTTGATCACCTCTTGCTGGGAGTGAGAGGTAGGATGTGTCTCATGCTGGGGATAAGAGATAATGATATCCTCATGCTCGGGAAATATCATTCTCTTTGTTTTTACTCTACTGGAAAGGGGATGGTCTGATGAGACTTATTGAGGAATCATGCTTAATGAAACCTGTTGATGAAGAGGCTCCTTGAAGCTCTGTGTTGGCGATGTTTTTGTTAACAACACCTGTAACTGCATGTTAATGAACACAACTGATAGTACCTGCGAAATAAGAGTTAGTTTGGCCTGCATGCCCCGGGCTCATGGTCTGAATCACCATCCCAGTCACCCAACACATCAGATATGTGTCAAATGTTCTTACTTTCCTGCATGTGTTATAAGACCTCCATGTATTCATAATGCAATATTTATCATAATTTGTTGGACGTTTTTGAAATCAATCAATGGTAGACAAAAAAAAACATGTGGAAACAAATTTGGATGAAATTTCACTTTTACTGATGAAAGAATGGCCATGAATAGGCATTACATCGGGAAGCAATCCCTGGAAAGAGGAAATTGCACAAAAGGAAAATAAGCTATCCTAATTGCAATGTGAAAAAAATATATCTCATCAAGATCCGACACGGCTATGACTTGTATATCCTCAAGACTCTCTGCATGCTTCGCTTTGAGGAAGACAATTGAATTGATCTTCAACCTTTGGATTACCTTTGATTGCTGATGACGCCCTCTTGGGTTTTCATCCACCGAGATACCACTTTTTGCCTGAGCTGTCCGATGTGGCTTTTCAGCTCAGCGGGTGTACATCTATTCAGATATTTCCCTAACTTTTGCCCAAGCCTTTTTATTCTGTTTTTGGCTCCTCGTGATGCCCATTTTTTCCTGGACTTTTTATTCTATTTTTATCCAGCAGGTCTCTTTATATGAAGTATTTTCTCACTACGTCTGTGTTGACAGGGGATTTGAATTCTTCACCATCCATAGTTGTTAACATCAAGGCTTCGCCTGAAAAGACCTTTTTAACCACGAATGGACCTTCATAGTTGGGTGTCCACTTGCCCCTATAATCTGTATTAGGAGGAAGAATCCTTTTCAGCACTAGATCGTCGGGTATGTAGCATTGAGGGCGTACCTTCTGGTCGAAAGCCTATTTCATTCGCCTTTAATACAATTGTCCAAGGCATATATCTGCTAGGCGTTTCTCTTCTATGAGGCTCAGCTGATTGAACCTGGATCCGAGCCACTCAGGTTCGTCAAGCTTGATGTCCATCATTAATCTCAGTGAAGGCATCTCGACTTCAACCGGTAGGACTGCCTATATACCGTACACAAGCAAGAACGGGGTTGCCCCAGTTGAGGTGTGCACTAACGTCTGGTACACATGCAATGTGAACGGTAGCATCTCATGTCAATCTTTGTATGTCATAACCATCTTCTGAATAATCATTTTGATGTTCTTGTTGACCTCCTTGACGATGCTATTCATCTTTGGGAGATACGGCGAAGAGTTGTGATGTTCAATCTTGAAATCCCGGCATAAATCTACCATCATCTTATTGTTGAGATTAGAACCATTATCAGTAATGATTCTTTCGGGAATTCCATACCGGCAGATGAAATCTCTTTTGATGAACCGGGCTACCACCTATTTGGTGACATTGTCATGAAACGCCGCTTCGACCCACTTCGTGAAATAGTCTATGGCAACCAAGATGAAGCGGTGACCATTGGAAGCAGTTGGCTCGATCTTGCCAATCATATCAATGCTCCATATGGTGAAGGGCCAATTCGAAGACATGACACTCAATGGATTTGGAGGCACATGCAACTTATCAGCGTAAATTTTGCACTTGTGGCACTTGTGGGAGTATTTACAGCAATTGGATTCCATGGTGATCCAATAATACCCCGACCCGAGAAGTTTCTTTGCCATAGCATGCCCTCCAGCTTAGGTACCGAAGGAGCCTTCGTGAACTTCTTGCATCAACAAGTCTGCTTTATTTCTATCCACGCATCTGATCAAGACCATGTCGAAGTTCCGTTTGTAGAGCATATCATCCTGGTTTAAGAAGAACCCGCCTGCCAACCTCCTAAGGGTCTTCTTGTCTTTGCTTAATGCCCATGCCGGGTATTCCCGGGACTTCAGGAATTGGTTGATGTCATAGTACCAAGGTTTGTTAGCAGCAGTACCGTCAACTACGAAGACGTATGTCGGTTTCTCGAGACGAGATACATCGATTCTGGGCACATAGTTCTTTTAATGAACCTTAATCATGGAGGATATGGTTGCCAAAGCATCAACAAATTGATTCTCGTCCTGAGGTATGTAGTGCAGCTTGACCTTCGTGAATAAAGTTAGCAATCTCCTGGTATAGTCTCGGTAAGGAGTCAAATGAGGTTGATGAACCAACCATTTACCGTTAATTTGGTTGATGACCAAAGCCTAATCATCGAAGATCTCGGGGTTCTTTATTCTCAGATTAATTGCTTCCTCGATCCCCATTATGCAGGCTTCGTACTCTGCTTCATTGTCAGTGCATTCGAATGTCAACCGGGCCGTAAATGGCATATGGATCCTTTTCAGAGAGATAATGACAGCACCGACTCCACTCCTATTCATGTTAACGGCTATGTCAAACATCAGACTCCATTTTGAATCGGGGTCTGGTCCCTCCTCCGGGAGTGGTTCTTCACAGTCTTTCGACTTGAGGAACATGATGTCCTCATTCGGAAATTCGAACCTCATTGGCTGGTAATCGTCAATTGGCTGCTGGGCCAGATAATCTGACAATACACTTCCCTTGATAGCTTTTTGTGAAGTGTATTGGATATCATATTTTGTCAGAATCATTTGCCATCAGGCTACTCTTCCAGTCAGAGCTGGCTTTTCGAAGATATACTTAACGGGGTCCATCTTGGAAATCAATAGAGTGGTATGTGTTAGCATGTATTGTCTTAGTCGGCGAGCAGCCCATGCCAAAGCACAACAAGTTTTCTCGAGCAGTGAGTAGCGAGTCTCACAGTCGGTAAACTTTTTGCCAAGGTAATAGATTGCATGCTCTTTTTGACCAGACTCGTCCTGCTGACCTAGTACACAGCCCATTGATCCCTCGAGTACTATGAGGTGCATGATTAAGGGTCTCCATGGCACTGGAGGCATGAGAATCGGAGGTTCTTGCAGGTACTCTTTGATTCGGTCGAAATCTTGTTGGCAGTCATCATTCCATTTGATGGCCTGATTCTTCCTCAGAAGTTTGATGATTGGCTCACACGTGGCTGTTAGGTGAGAGATGAACCGTGCAATGTAATTCAACCTCCTTAAGAAGCCCCGTACCTTTTTGTCAGTTTTTTGGCTCAGGCATCTCCTGGATTGCTTTTACTTTCGCGAGATCGACCTCAATTCCCCTTTCACTGACAATGAAGCCCAACAGCTTTCCATAACGCACCCCGAATGTGCATTATTCCGGGTTGAACCTTTATCTGAATTTCTGAAACCTATCAAAAATCTTGGCTATGTTGACCAAATGTTCTTCTTCTGTCTATGACTTCGCAATCATGTCATCGACGTAGACCTCGATCTCGTGATGAATCATGTCATGGAATATAGTCACCATTGCATGTTGGTATGTAGCTCCAGCATTTTTCAAACCAAGCGGCATTAATTTGTAACAGAAGGTGCCCCATGGGGTAATGAATATGGTCTTCTACATGTCATCTGGTGACATTTTGATTTGATTGTAGCCTAAAAAGCCATCCATGAAGAAAAACACAGAGAATTGGGAAGTGTTGTTAACTAGCACGTCAATGTGCGGCAATTGGAAGTCATCTTTGGGGCTTTCCCGATTCAAGTCCCGGTAGTCCACGCACATTCTGACTTTACCATCCTTCTTAGGAACTGGCACGATGTTCCCAACCCATGGAGGATAACTTGTCACACCCAAGAATCCAACGTCAAACTGCTTTTGAACCTCTTCCTTGATTTTAATAGCCATATCAGGGCGAGTTCATCTCAGCTTTTGCTTTACCGGTGGGCAGTCTTCCCTGAGAGGTAGCTTGTGCACTACAATATAGGTATCCAACCCTGGCATGTCCTAGTAAGACCAGCCGAAGACGTCGACATATTCTCGGAGCATGGAGATCAAGCGGCTCTTTATAGATTCTCTCAACCGCAACCCCGATCTTGACCTCTTTCCTGTCTTCTTCGGTACCTATGTTTACCACCTCAATGGCTTCCTCGTGTGGCTGAATCATCTTCTCCTCTCGCTTAAGCAATCTGGCTAGTTCTTCGGGTAGTTCACAATCTTCTTCGCCTTCCTCGTTGGCTAGGTAAATCGAATTGTCGAAGTCATACTGAGCCATAGCAAGGTCGTCACTGATGAGACCCGATGAGGAGCATATGCATGAATGATGATTCATGCTATATTTTAGAAAAAGTGGGAGACGTGAAAAAACGTTGCCATTTATTTTTCTAAAACAAAAAATGAAAGACAATGAACACATGAATGAATACAAAAACATCCACTTTATTAATGATTATGATATTGCATCATGAACAATGAACCCTTACAATGAGTTATTATGCCTCGGGAAAGGCATAAAGCTTGCATACAAGAGAATAGAAATATAAAACTATTACTCTTCTGGTTGAGTGACGGAGATGAGCGCTTCAGCCGACCAGTTGTTAAGTTGCATCCTTGGGACACAGGACCTTATTCACTCATCCAGTTCGCAATCACTATCAACCGTTTCTTCTTGCACTACACAGATGTTATCATGATCAAACCATCCCACACTGTTGAAGGTTATGGGGCCTTTCTGACCTCTAGCGCTTTACCCTGGTGTTGACTAACCAGGTTGGTAGCCAACCCCGAACATATCCTTCTTCTCTAGGACCTCGATCATTTTCCCCAGCCCTCATTTGCGCCTGACTCCACAACTTTTAGGGAATTTCTTGTAGGAGGCTATGGATGTTCCCTTCTTTGTATCCTCTGATAAGGCAACTGACGATGATGTACTGACAGTTATGATGGGCTCAAAGACTTGACAAGGAGTTTCGACAATTTCCCCATCCATCTCTACGTACTTGAATGAGGCCAAGTGGCTGATGAAGATATCTTCTTCCCCCCACACACTGTAACAATATGTCATTCCCAAACAAATTTAAGCTTCTGGTGGAGGGTAGAAGACACTGCACCTGCTGCATGTATCCAAGGTCATCCTAACAAACAACTGTAGGTCGGTTGGTTATCCATGATGTAGAAAGTAGTATTGAATATATATGGTCCTACCTAGAGTGGCAGTTCCACCTCTCCAAATACTAACGATTTCGAGTCGTCGAATGCTCGGATGATCAAATCATTGGGCCTAAGGACAACCCCATCATAATCCAGCTTAATCAGTGCTTTCTTAGGAAGTACATTCAAGGATGACCCCGTGTCTATAAGCATATGATAGAGCACAACTCCTTTACATTCCATGGAAATGTGTAGAGCGTGATTGTGGTTGCGTCCCTCAGTTGTCAGGTCCATATCCATAAATCCCAAACCATAGCTGACATTTACACTTGACACCACCGTCTCTAGTTGATTTACGGATATGTCTTGTGGTACATATGCATTATTCAAGATCTTCAATAGATCTTTCTGGTGCGAGTCTGAACACATCAGCAGGGATAAAATTGAAATCTTATAGGAAGTTTGCTGCAAGTGATCAAAAATCTTGTAATCACTCTTCTTGATTATTCTCAAGAATTCCTCCGCTTCCTTATCAAATGTGTGTCGCACCTCGAAAAAATACGACCTCGCGATAAAAAATACCGCGGATAAAAATTAAAACAATAGAATCGCCACCGAACTTATTTTATTCCAATTAAGGAAAAGGAAAATATCGAGAAACCTTTTTGAAAAAAAACGGATAGAACAAGGTCTTTGAAACCAGATTTTAGGTTCGGGAGTCGATTCCGTAAGGGGAAGGTATTAACACCACTTACGTCCGTTGTACTCAACGGGAACCTCTTAGTTTAATTTGCGATTTAATGTTGACTTCTGCTTTCTTTTTTCTTCGAATAATAAAGTAAACACAAACGTTTCTAATCTAAGGTTAATAGGGGAAATGGGTTATTTTGTTCCTATGGTGCTCGGTAAGGAGTAAGATCCGTGTGCCTACGTATTCCCTTGTGCAATGGGAAAGTCAGAGCTTCATAGTTCGTGGTACTAAGGCTGGTTGGTTGGTTTGTTTTAACGAACGAGTATTTAAACCGCATTCTAACTGCTAAGCATTGGCTTGTCTGCTCGAGATAGGAGGCGGAAGCGCTAGCTTGTTTGCGAGATAGAAGGGATTTAAATAATGCCCGCTTAAAAAATATGTTTGATTTGATTTGTGTTTTAGGAACGAAAGGGTGATTGAACCACGTCCCATGGGGCGAGCCTCAGGGGCGTACATTCAAGAATTCGAGGAATGTTGGACTCCAGAACTCAGTTTTTTTCGTTATTTGATATGTGGATTTAGGTGTTTTAATTACGAAAGGTCGAATGAACCACGTCCCGTGGGGCGAGCCTGGGGAGTGTTCATTCAAGAATTCGAGGAATGCTAGACTCCAGAATTCAATTCTTTCGTTATTTGATTTGAAAAAACCTTCGATAAAATCGTGCTTGTTTTTGTGGTTTTCGAATAGATGTGGATTTGATATATGGATCAAATATGCTTGGATTGGATTTGATGATTGTGTGTGTCCTCATTGAATGATGATTGGTTTCCTTTTATAAGAGATTATTTGGTATGTGTGAGTCTTGAGTGATTTTCCTATGCAAATTGTGTGAGGTGAGTTGTATGAAATCTAGGATCCGTTGGAAGGATTTTCCTCAGATTCTGTGAGTGGAAACTTGTGGGGAGCCCTGAGGATAGCTACAAATTTGTGAGTTTTTTCTGTAGTGCCATTCTAGAATATTGGTGGTCCCTAATGAGTTTGTGATTGAATTTGTTACTGCTTGATTTTACTGCTATGACTGCTTTTCACTGCTTGTGAGTTTGGTGTGAATTGTGAATCATTTGTTTTCACTGCGAGGAAAATCGTGAATTACTTTGCTGCGTAATCTGATGTAATTTTCAATGGCGAACAACTTTTATTTGCTTTCCCTGTGATATCTCTCTCTTAATTTTGTATTGATATGGGCTTATGTGATGTTTGCTCCTTTTGCAGGGATGGTCTTGACTTGGTTATCTGTTAAAACAAGTTTTATGAAGGTGAATGCAACTCGAAAATTTACTTTGAATGTCACTGAGATGAAGCTGGAGTTGAGGAAATGTTCAGATGAGGAGACACGATGGCGACTTATTAACAGGTGCAGAACTTGATTCATGTAGGAAGCTTGGAGTCAACCCTTGGTTTGAGTATCCTGCTCGTAATACATCAAATTTGTTGCTTATTCACTCTTGTGTTTCATTTGCAGCAGTTTTGTATTTCACTACTATTTCATTTTTCGTGAAGTTCTAATCTGATTTGATCATCGATGAGTTGTGGACTGGGAGCGTTTGACAACATGATGTTAATAGGCTACGAAACTTGGTGAGACTGGCCTTGTTTCTTCTTGATGTTTGTGTGACTGATTATGTTTGTTATTTGTTCATAGAGTGAGGCTTGTATCAATTATCGCTTCTGCTAAGTATCGGGAACTTGAAAGTGGTTTACTTGTAATATTGCCTGACTTTTATCATGTTGCGGTTCCATGATGCCATTCTTGATGCTTTATGAATATTATGCCTACTTCACTTATGTTCTGTTGATGTTTCATTTTGTAGTCATCGTATATCGAGATATCAAAAGACCTAAAACAGTCAAAGAATTCTGATGAAACAATGCAGGTGTAGGTCCCTATAGCATTCTGACGCAAACATAGATTTTGTGCCGCACCTGAGATTTCATCAAGATAAATGGTAGATAAACAAGCCTTCTTTAAAGTCATCTGTGTTAACCATTTTTTGGCATAACTCTTGATCTGTTTCGTATGTCATGCGTGTTGCAGATCATTTGGAAGACTTGGCGAGGGATTTGGAGTGCTCGGTGAGGAGCGACGATGCTTGGGGTTGAAGATTATCGACTGATGCTCCAGGTTGATCAAATTACATGATCAACACATATGCTAGGTCATTGTTTTTTACTATGCACATCATATTATTGGTCATGAATTATAGATAAGGCCTCCTTGGTATTTCCCTACATCGACGAACAATCTCGACATGGCCATTCTGATATTGAACCCCAGTATTTGCTAATACTTGTCCAGTATTGTCTATTATTTTGGATGACAAGTTCATTTTTCCTACTTCAGAGAATTCATTGATTAATCGGTTGGAGCTGGCCATATAAACTTTTGTGCAGTATTTTGGATTAGCAATTAACAAATGCATGAACATGGAATGCTTGATATTCACTGCATTTTTCTTATGATCATAATGATACTTGGCAGGAGAAGAAATTTGGCCTTGGCATGAAGCACCATTATAAAGATACTTTAAAGAATTTGGAGGAAAAGTAGCTGTCATGGAACTTTGAAAGGCATCGCACATTTAGCACAAAGGTTGATTCTTGTTTGCAACATCTTAGGCTTAGGTGTAATCGTTGTAATATAGTAAGATTAGACATGTGTAATGACAACTTTGATTTCAATTTAACACCATATCTTTTGTAGCTTCTGTATTTGCTCTGGTAATCATCCTTCAGGTTCACACTTTGTACCCTTAGATTTTTAGCACTATAATCCATTCTTGGAGATAAAATGCTTTTAAAACATGTCTTTTGCAAATGATGAATCTTGGCTTAAACTACCCTAAGCCTGAGTTTAAACTCAATGAAATATGGCCCTTACTTTTTACTTGAAACAACCCCTTGATAAATTATAACTCATGATCATCTTGACTAATTTGTAACAAAGTTCTTGAAGATAAACTTGAAGCACCTTGGGAAACGTTAAACATCACATTAATCCAGCTCCAATTCATGTCACTTTAAACGTAAGCACCACTTCTTGAAAACAAACTTGAATCCAATTAATTCAGTATGATTAGGACATAATCATCGTAGAATGATCTAGCATAAGGCTTGAAGTTTCATTGCAACCAAATTATCATGTTTTGAATGCTTGACCATAAATCACTCTTAAACCAATTCATAATGAAATGAACGAGGTTAATCATAAATTCATCTTGAATATTGAGCGCATTATGGCCTTGAATCAAATTCTTGAGAAATGATATCAATCCTGTCAATTGCAAGTTAACTTGCCTAGCCTTAGCCTATCCATCCAGTAAGACAAATGAAATAACAAATGCAATTTTATTTTGTATATGTGGTCAGTAAACATAACAATGAAACAAAAAATGAAAACAAAATTATATGGGTAGGACAAATTTGGGGTATGACAGATGCCCCTATCGAATTGGCTTAGACTGAGTAAGATAAATTGGCTTGCATTCGTACTTTCAAGATATAAGACAATTAGATATTAACAGACTCCGAATTTGTCCGTAAAAGAAAGAAATTGTGCAGTAAATCGATGATTAAAATTGAAAGATAAAAGTGATACGAAACAAAAACGGGTTGACAGAAAATTAAATAATCGCTTATCACCGCAAGGATGATAATGTGACCCCAGCACTCGATGCTAGGTCGATGTTGAGTAGCAGAAAAGAAAAAAATAATCGCTTACCACCACAAGGATGATAATCTGACCCTAACACTCGATGCTAGGTCGATACTGAGTAATGGAAAATTAAATAAATAATCGCTTACCACCGCAAGGATGATAATGCGACCCTAACACTCGATGCTAGGTCGATGCTGAGTAACAGAAAATTAAATAATCGCTTACCACTGCAAGGATGATAATGTGACCCCAACACTCGATGTTAGGTCGATGCTGAGTAACATAAAATTAAATAATTGCTTACCACCACAACGATGATAATGCGACCCCAACACCCGATACTAGGTCAATGCTGAGTAACAGAAAGAAAAAAATAATCGCTTACCAATGCAAGGATGATAATGCGACCCCAAAACTCGATGCTAGGTCGATGCTGAATAACAGAAAATTAAATAAATGCTTACCACCGCAAGGATGATAATGCGACCCCAACACTCTATGTTAGGTCGATGCTGAGTAATAGAAAATTAAATAATCGCTTACCACCGCGAGGATGATAATGCGACCCCAACACTCGATGCTAGGTCGATGCTGAGTAATAGAAAATTAAATAATCGCTTACCACCGCAAGGATGATAAAACGACCCCAACACTCGATGCTAGGTCGATGCTGAGTAATAGAAAATTAAATAAATGCTTACCACCGCAAGGAGGATAATGAGACCCCAACACTCGATGCTAGGTCGATGCTAAGTAATAGAAAATTAAATAATCGCTTACCACCGCAAGGATGATAATGCGACCCCAACACTCGATGTTAGGTCGATGCTGAGTAACAGAAAATTTAATAAACGCTTACCACCGCAAGGATGATCATGCGACCCCAGCACTCGATGCTAGGTTGATGCTGAGTAACAGAAAAATTAAATAATCGCTTACCACCGCAAGGATGATAATGCAACCCCAACACTCGATGTTAGGTCGATTCTGAGTAACAGAAAATTAAATAATCGCTTACCACCGCAAGGATGATAATGTGACCCCAACACTCGATGCTAGGTCGATGCTGAGTAACAGAAAATTAAATAATTTGGAAGAGAAATATCCAACGGGGACGTCCACTGAATAACACCCAGGAGAATCTTTGGAATCTTTGATCGACCCTGGATCCTGACTTCTACTGGAGAAAGGTCTGGAATCTTGGGTTGATCCTGGATCCTGAATTATGAAACTATACTTTTTGTTTTTGAAATGGTATTTGATAATGATGGAGATACAATGAAAGTGTTTATGCACTGCTGAAAGTTAAAATGTTGGTAGTATGAAAAGTTGATTTATTTACATATGCAAATGATGTGAATGCTATAAATGATTGATGTAAATGATTCGTAATGATGCATATGATGTGATTGGAAAATGAAAGGTGCCAACTTGGTGGACTTTTGGTCTGGTAGTTGCTAATGATTGGACTTTGGGTGGGTGGAGGGTTTGATTCCCCGACACTCGATCTTCGACGATGCACGGCCAAAAAATGAATCTGTATGCTCCAAGTTTGATCACTTGCTGATGAGCGAAGCGACTTAATTGACACATAAAAATTGTTTTTCTTTGAATGGTTACCAACTTCTGGCAAGATATTCTTGTTCATCTGGGGGTAGAGATAGGAAGATTTGCTCCTTGTTTGCTTGCCCCTGCCTGTAGAGTATTTGAAATAAATCTGGTGGGGAAGCTTCGAGAGTGCCCATGACATGATCTGCCCCTATATCTGGATTTGGTAGGCGTCTGCCCCTGATTAAGCTGTTTGAAGATAATTTTCCCCTGATTGGGCTGTTGAAGATGATTTTTCCCCTGATTGAGCTGATTTTGAAGAAGTATTGATTCAGGTTCCTCTTTCGATTGCCCTCTGTTGGGATTGCACTGATGTCAAGCATTGATTTGCAATTAAATTGTTCATACACAAATGGTAGTGTTAATGTAACGTTCATGCGATTTTTGGAAAAAGTCAATTTATTTGAATGATGTGATAGTGTGACGAATGGACCGTTTGTGAAGTCAAGCTTCTCCATGGTCAACACTTGTTTTGATGAAGACACGTCTCTTAGCTACAATTTGATAAAGAAGGCAAAGATGATATTCAAGTTTGATGCATCATGATTCAAAGACTTATTTCTTCAAGAAGAAGCTTCATGAAGGTATTTTAGCAATTATACACAAAGATTAAAATCTTAGATGCTCAAGTGAATACCTATGTCATGGCATAATAATCTTTTAACTTCAACATCATTTAAAATTTCATTTTTCAAAGTTAAACTTGATGCAATCGATTTGCACTTTGCTGCAATCGATTTGCATCTGTTTATTTTAAGTTTTGTGGCATTTTTGACTTGGTGCAATCGATTTGCATTTTGGTGCAATCGATTGTATGTTTCAATTTTTTGAAAAATTGGGCAACATATGCATGTGCAATCGATTTGCATTATAATGCAATCGATTGCAGTCTGAACAATTTTGAAAAATCAGTATTTTTCATAACACCTCTTCATGTGACCTTTCATGAAACCTTTTCATAATGCTTTGGCATTTGTTCATGATTTTTTATTGTTAATCACACTGTTTCATAAGGGTGTTATGTGCATATACAATCCAATTTTTTTTCAAATCATTTGTTACCTCTTTCAAAATAATTTCATAAAATATTCAAAAAAACTCTTGAACTTTTGACAAGAATTTTTCTACATTTTCATATGACATATTTGAAAAATTCTTGAGCTATCTAATATTTTATGATTGTGAATTATTATTAAAAGAAAGAGAAGATCAACTTATATTGATATCAATTATTGTATTATTCACTTAAACAAAAAATATAGAAATTATTTTCTATTTGTGACTTATGTTCAAAGGATTGTTTGGACATAAGGGTTAGTGTGGCAAGAGGATTGTTCTTGCACACTTAATTATTTTAGTTTGTTAGAAAGTAGGCCTCACCATTGAAGGTGCGATAGGTTGTATTGTTCTATAAAAACTAGTGGAAATCTCTTTCATATTGAAAGGGGACTGGATGTACCTTCGGATTGTGAAGGGAACCAGGATAAACCTCTGTGTCATTTTTACTTTCCCGCTTTACCATTTTCATTACATAAACCGTAAAAAGCAAAATCCATCCATTAAAGATAAAGGATCAAAAAATTTCTAAGAACCTAATTCACCCCCCCCCCCTCTTAGGCACACTCATATACTTACAATTGGCATCAGAGCAGGTTTAGGTAACATGTTCCTACAAAATCATGTATGGCTTCCGCAAACTCGAATCCTGTTTTCAAAGATGGTGGAAGTAGCAACAAGCCTCCGCTCTTCTCCGGCGAATAATTTGATTTTTGGAAAATCAGAATGAGGGCACATCTTGAAGCCCAAGGAGAAGGCATATGGGAAGCAATCGAAGAAGGTCCTCATAATCCTGTTAATAGGATCAATGGTGTTGGAACCGCAAAGTTGAAGAATATGTATGGTGAAGATGATAAGAAGAAGATCCTAAATGAGAAAAAGGCAATCAATATACTCCAAAGCGCTCTTAGCATGGACAAATTCTTCCGCGTATCACAATGCAAATCCGCAAAGGAGATTTGGGATACTTTGGTAGAAACACATGAAGGAACAACAGAAGTAAAAAGATCAAGGCTTAACACGTTGAGTCAAGAATATGAAATGTTCCGCATGCAGCCCGGAGAATCTATTGTGGCCTTACAAAAAAGATTTGTTCATCTAACCAACCACTTGATTGCACTCGGAAAGACCTTCACCAACGACGATCTCAATTTGAAAGTTCTAAGGTCTTTGACAATGGAATGGCAACCGAAGGTGACCGCTATTTCGGAGAAGAAGAGTCTCTCAACAATGACATCCGCATCTCTATTCGGCAAACTTCAAGAGCACGAATTGGAACTTGAAGGCTCGAGAAGCACGAAAGTCAAGAGAAAAAGTCCAAAGGAATTGCTTTGAAGATTGACACGAAGGATGACAAAGATGACGAGATTTCCGAAGATGAAAATTTCATGCTTCTTGTTAAGAAGCTTGGTAAGTTTTTTAACAAAAATAATAATTCCTCTTTTCCTAAAAAGAATAAACATTTCAGGAAGAAGGATGCATCCACATCAATTCAAGAAGTTACATGTTATGAATGTGGAAAGCAAGGTCATATAAAACCGGATTGTCCAAGACTTGCAAAGAAAGGAGGATTCAAAGGCAAGAAGGACTTCAAAAATAAAAAGGCTTATGTTGCTTGGGACGAAAATGAAGTTAGTTCCTCATCGGAATCGGAAAGCGATGAATGTGCAAATATGGCTCTAATGGCTTCACATCACTCCGATGAAGAAAATGATGAGGTTAGTAGCAACTTTTCTATTTATTATAATGATGCACAAGATGTAATAGATAAACTCTTAAAAGAATGCAAGACTTTGTATAAAAATATTTCATCTCAAAAGAAACAAATTTCATCTTTAGAAGAAAAAAATATTGCTTTAGAAAAATATATTGAAAGTGAAAAGCAAAAGTTGATAAATGAAAAACAAAGTCTTGTATTTAAAAATGTTGAGTATTTATCTTTTCAAATTGTTCAACTTAAAAGAATTTTAGAAAGATATGAAAAAGGTCAAATTGGCTTGGAGGAAATTCTTAGGAATCAAAGGTATCCTAATGATAAAAGTTGATTAGGATATTCTAAGTTTTCCAAACCAAGCACAAATGAGACTATTTTTGTTAACGCAAGTGAAAAAATTATTAAAGAAAAGGTAATCAATCCTAAAAATGTGCATCAAAGTCATAGAAAGAAAAGAATTGTTAAGAAAAAGAGTTATGTTCCTAGATATACAAGTCATTTTCAACCTACTTGTTTTTATTGTGGAACCAAAGGACACACACCTAATGCTTGCTATGTGCGCAGCATTGGTGTTGCTAAAGGGCATTATGTGTGGGTTGAAAAGAGTACTAATTATCAAGGACCCAAAGCAATTTGGGTACCTAACAATACTTGATTCTTGTTTTGTAGGTATACTTGAAAACAACTTCGAATCAATGGTATCTTGATAGCGGTTGTTCAAAGCATATGACCGGTGACATCAACAAATTTTCAAGTCTATCACTTAAGGCCAAAGGATACGTTACTTACGGTGATGATAATAAAGGAAAAATTCTTGGAGTTGGAACCGTTGGTGCACCTCCTCATACAATCATCGAAGACGTCCTTTATGTGGAAAGCCTTAAACACAACCTTATTAGCATAAGTCAATTATGTGACAAAGGTTTCCAAATCAACTTCACAAAGGAAGAATGCTTAATAGAACATGAAGTCACTCATGACCTATTGCTAAAAGGTAAAAGAATTAATAACATTTTTATGATTTCTTTTGATGACTCTTATTTGAAGGTAAAGTGCTTAATGGCAAACAACAACGAGGCATAGCTTTGGCATAAGAGATTTGCTCACATTCACATGGAGCATTTAAACAAATTAATAAAGCATGATCTAGTTGTTAGTCTTCCGAAGATAAAGTTTATCAAGGATAAGCTTTGTGACGCATGTCAAAAAAGGAAGCAAACCAAAACATCCTTCAAATCCAAGAAAGTGATATCTACTTCAAGACCACTACAATTGTTACATATGGATCTTTTCGTTCCATCAAGAACAAAAAGCTTCGGAGGTAACATTTATGCCTTAGTTATTGTTGATGATTTCTCTAGATACACTTGGACTTTATTTTTAGTGCATAAAAATGATGCCTTTAAAGCATTCAAGAAGTATGCCAAGAAAATTCAAAACGAGAAGTCTCTCTCAATTGTCTCCATAAGAAGCGACCATGGTGGCGAATTTCAAAATTCATCATTTGAAGATTTTTGTGAAGAGCATGGAATCTCTCACAATATTTCTGCACCAAGAACTCCTCAACAAAATGGTGTCGTAGAGAGGAAGAATAAGGCATTAGTGGAACTTGCAAGGACAATGCTTAGCGACTCAAATCTTCCTAAATATTTTTGGGCGGATGCGGTTAGCACGGCTTGTTTTGTAAGTAACCATGTCAATTTTCGACCAATTCTCAAAAAGACTCCATATGAGTTGTTCAAGGGAAGGAAACCCAACATATCTTTCTTCCACATATTCGGATGCAAATGCTTCGTTCTCAACAACGGCAAGGAAAACCTTGGTAAGTTTGATGAGAAATCCGATGAAGGTATATTTCTTGGTTATTCTCTCTCAAGTAGAGCTTTTAGAATTTTCAATAAACGAACACTTACTATTGAAGAATATATACATGTTTCGTTTGATGAGACTAACCCCTCAAAAGAGGATAATATTATTGTGGATGATGATGATGATGTAGTAGATCTATCACAACAACAAAAGGAGACATCAAAAGAACAAGCAATATCACAAGAAGATAACTCACCAATTATTGAAGAACATCAAGATCTTCCAAAAGAATGGAGAACTCATAGAGATCACCCGATAGATAAAGTGATTGGTGATATTAGCCAAGGCGTTGCAACTCGACTTAATCTCAAGGATGCTTGTCTCAACATGGCGTTCGTATCTCAAATTGAACCAACAAAAATCGATGAAGCCTTAGGTGATGATCAATGGATAATAGCTATGCAAGAAGAACTTAATCAATTCGAAAGGAATCAAGTTTGGACTCTTGTACCAAGATCAGACAACAAACATATCATAGGCACAAGATGGGTGTTCAAGAACAAACTTGACGAGAACGGAATCATAGTTCGTAACAAAGCAATATTGGTCGCACAAGGTTACAACTAAGAAGAAGGAATCGACTTTGATGAAACATTCGCTCCGGTAGAAAGGTTAGAAGCAATTAGATTATTACTTTCTTACGCTTGTTCAATGAATTTTCAGTTGTAACAGATGGATGTCAAAAGCGCTTTCCTGAACGGCTACATAAATGAAGAAGTCTATGTCAAACAACCCCCGGGTTTTGAAGACTTCAAGAATCCCTCTCATGTCTACAACTTGAAGAAGGCTCTTTATGGCTTAAAGCAAGCACCAAGAGCATGGTATGATCGCCTTAGCAATTTCCTATGTGATAAGGGTTTTACAAAAGGAAAGGTTGACAAGACGTTGTTCATAAAGAAGTTCAAAGGTAACACCTTATTAGTTTAAGTCTATGTCGACGACATCATCTTCGGTTCAACAAACAAAGATCTTTGCGAAGAATTTTCACTTATGATGCAAGGAGAATTCGAAATGTCCATGATGGGAAAAATGAACTATTTTCTTGGACTACAAATCAAGCAAACAAAGGATGGCATCTTCATCAACCAATCCAAGTATTGCAAAGAACTTTTAAAAAGATTCGATATGGATAGTTGCAAAGTAATGTCCACTCCTATGGGATCCGGAATGTATGTTGATCAAGATGAATCCGGCACTTCAATTGATATCACAAAATATCGAGGTATGATCAGTTCATTATTATATTTGACGGCAAGTCGTCCTGACATTATGTTTAGTGTTTGTTTGTGTGCACGCTTTCAAGCAAATCCGAAGGAATCGCATCTCACTGCCGTAAAGAGGATTATGAAGTATCTCAAAGGAACAACGAATGTCGGACTATGGTATCCAAAAGGTAGTACATGTTCTTTAATTGGTTATTTTGATGCTGATTATGCAGGATGTAAGACCGATAGAAAAAGCACAAGTGGCACATGTCATATTCTCGGAAATGCACTAGTATCATGGGCATGTAAGAAGCAAGCTTGTGTCGCACTTAGCACGGCCGAAGCAGAATACATTGCGGCTGGCAGTTGTTGTGCACAAATTTTGTGGCTCAAGCAGCAACTTCTTGACTATGGCGTAGATCTCGGTTGCATTCCTCTTCGATGTGACAACACAAGCGCCATCAACATCACAAAGAACCCGGTCATGCATTCAAGAACAAAGCACATAGACATTCGACACCATTTCCTTTGTGATCACGTTCTTAACAGAGACGTAGATGCTACCTTCGTGGATACGCATAATCAATTAGCGGATATTTTCACAAATCCACTCGCAAGACAACCCTTTTACAAGATTAGAAGAGAACTTGGAATCTTGGATGAAAAAGATATATAAATCATCCATTAACAAAGGTGCACAATATTCATTCTTTTCTTATATTAAGCAAAAGATTTCAATATGTTTTTTTTTCTTCTTGAATTATGCCATATATGAATATGTTTCTTCTTATAATTATGCCATGTATGAATATGTTTCATTAAACTTGTTTAAAAATGTTTCATTAAACTTGTTTAAAAATGTGTTAAAATGTTTATCTTTTCATATTTTTGCAATCAATTACATGTTTACTGCAATCGATTGCAGTCTGGGAAAAATGATTTTTTACGCAAATTTGACATAGTGCAATCGATTGCATCAAGGTGCAAATCGATTGCAGTCTGTAGCTTTTTAAAAAAAATTTAATTTTTATTATTCCCTCTTATTTTATTTGATCCTTGGTATCCTAAACTCTTATACATCAAATCATATCATTTCCTAGGCCAACTTTTCAGTTTTTGTTCCCTCATAGCCCTAACCTATAAGATTCCCTACCTTGACTCATTAAACACTTATTCAAATTTCCTTAACCACCCAAATAACTCACCATAACTCCTCTTACCAAATTCCCACACTTTTATATCCATAAATATTATGAATTTTCTCCATCTCCCTACCAATTTTCGTTTTCCCCATATAACCTACACCAAAAATACCAAAACTTCATCCTTCTCACTCAACTTTCCCATTTCTCACCAACTCTCACCCATGGCTTCAAGGACCAAAAGAAAGGCCACTGCTGCTGATAAAGGAAAGGGAAAGTCCTCCTCATCATCCAACATTCCACTTTATGAAGGTTTATCAAATGAAAAGATTGAGAAGTTTGAAAAGCTCTTCCAAAGAAAGATGATTCTACAACCCAAGTATGGTGATCTTTCTTCCTTTTCTGAAAATTGTTTTACTTTTCAAACCACTCTAGACAACATAAAGTTAGGAAATGCTATTGCTTCCTCCAGACCATATTACCCGGATCTTGTTCGGCTGTTTTATTTCAATATGTGCATCGAAGAAGGAAGGTTTGTTACCTATGTGTTAGGAAAAAGACTTGTCTTGAACTCAAGACTTCTTGGAAACATCTTAGGAGTACCATCATCCGATAGTCTCTTATTTGATCCTGAAGATGAAAATTGGAATGACTATAAGAAGAGATATTTTGTCTACAAAATCGGAAGAATGACCGAAACAAAATTTTATAAACATAGAGTGAAGTCTCTAGGTGGTATTGAACCTTCTCGTAGTTCTTAAGCGGCTGGAAATTTCTACATTGATGATCGCATGCTTCACTACTTCCTTGCCTATGTTGTGTTTCCGAAAGGTGGTAACTATTGTTCGGTAAATGATACGGAAATGCAAGCTCTTTATGCTATCAAGAACAACATTGAAGTTAATTGGGCTCGAATGATTTTGCATTACATGCTGTCCCATTCCGAGAGATCCAAAGCTCTGCCCTATGCATGGTTCATCACCCGGATTTTGCAACACTTTGAGATTCAATTTTATGGTTTTGAATGTCGTTTGATGGATACACCTTCTCACAAGATTTCTATTCGGAATTTGGATAGAAGAATGGGAGTTTACTATGATCGGGAAACCGATACTATTACTTACCTTGGTGATGATGGTGGAGCACAAGAGGATAATGACCAACAACCCTTTAATGAAGAGGTTCCCGCTTCTCATGGTGTGATTGGTCCTTCTAACCAAGATCTTTTGGATTTCATGACACAACAATTCTACAACATGAACACCAACATCAATGACCGCTACAATGTCGTTAATGCATTTGTCAACACAAGGATTTCAAACTTTCAGCATGATGTCAACCAACAATTCTCATACCTTTACTCTCACCTCTACATACCACCTTATGATCCATCCAACCTGGCTGCCCCACCAACTCGCCTAGCACCTCTCAACCAACAATTTCCAAACCAAGACCCTTTTGACCCCAATATGGATATGTTTTGAAAATGTTTGGTTTATATCTTTATGTTTGGATGTTTTAGTTATGTTCGTTATGCTTACTAGTTGTAATGTTTAAATTCTATTTCCTTTGTTTTCGTATGTTTCGTTTTTGTTTCGTTGTAATGTAAAATTCTGCACTTTGTGCTATGTATGCAATTCAACTTTTAATCTATGCTATGTTATTTCTAAGTTCATTTTGTCTTGTTTATGGCTTTTATTATTTTCACCCATCTTTCCCTTCTTTTTGATAATGTCAAAGGGGGAGAAAGATGTTATGCTTGTACATTTTCTTGTTTTGGAATTTCCTAAAGGTACAATGCTCCAATTCACATACAAAGGGGGATATATGCATCTTAGGGGGAGAAGTATTCCAAAAATTTTAAAGCATCTAAGAAGATTGTTTGTCATCATCAAAAAGGGGGAGAATGTGAAGTCAAGCTTCTCCATGGTCAACACTTGTTTTGATGAAGACACATCTCTTAGCTACAATGTGATAAAGAAGGCAAAGATGATATTCAAGTTTGATGCATCAAGATTCAAAGACTTATTTCTTCAAGAAGAAGCTTCATGAAGGTATTTTAGCAATTATACACAAAGATTAAAATCTTAGATGCTCAAGTGAATACCTATGTCATGGCATAATAATCTTTTAACTTCAACATCATTTAAAATTGAATTTTTCAAAGTTAAACTTGATGCAATCGATTTGCACTTTGCTGCAATCGATTTGCATCTGTTTATTTTAAGTTTTGTGGCATTTTTGACTTGGTGCAATCGATTGCATGTTTTAAATTTTTGAAAAATTGGGCAACGTATGCATGTCCAATCGATTTGCATTATAGTGCAATCGGTATTTTTCATAACACCTCTTCATTGTGACCTTTCATGAAACCTTTTCATAATGCTTTGGCATTTGTTCATAATTTTTTTATTGTTAATCACACTATTTCATAAGGGTGTTATGTGCATATAAAATCCAAAAAATTTCAAATCATTTGTTACCTCTTTCAAAATAATTTCATAAAATATTCAAAAAAACTCTTGAACTTTTGACATGAATTTTTCTACATTTTCATATCACATATTTGAAAAATTCTTGAGCTATCTAATATTTTATGATTGTGAATTATTGTTAAAAGAAAGAGAAGATCAGTTTATATTGATATCAATTATTGTATTACTCACTTAAGCAAAAAATATAGAAATTATTTTCTATTTGTGACTTATGTTCCAAGGATTGTTTGGACATAAGGGTTAGTGTGGCAAGAGGATTGTTCTTGCACACTTGATTATTTTAGTTTGTTAAAAAGTAGGCATCACCATTGAAGGTGCGATATGTTGTACTGTTCTATAAAAACTAGTGGAAATCTCTTTCATATTGAAAGGGGACTGGATGTACCTTCGGATTGTGAAGGGAACCAGGATAAACCTCTGTGTCATTTTTACTTTCCCGCTTTACCGTTTTCATTACATAAACCGTAAAAAGCAAAATCCATCCATTAAAGAAAAAGGATTCAAAAAATTCTAAGAACCTAATTCACCCCTTTCTTAGGCGCACTCATATACTTACACCGTTGGTCCAAATGTGGTGCTGATTTAGAAAGTGCGTGAAAGATGCAGCAAGAAAAATGTGCAAACGAGATTGAAGATTAGCAAATACATGGGAGTCAGTTTACGTAACCTTGTTGGTAGCATGCTTTTAGAATGAACCCTGCCTCAATTAAGACTTTTGATGGTTGTAACGTGGTCTGGTTAATGGTTTGAGAAACAGAGGATATAAGGCTCAAAGTTTGATTTGTACCCACCCCTTCTTCGTAATGTTCTTCAGTCCTACGTTCATTTAACTTCTACACATGCATTTGTATTGACGTTGTAAGAGCGAAGATGAAGCTTTGAGGTTCTCTTGGAAGTGATAGTCATCTTATTCTGCTGGTGACCCTTTGATTCTTGATTTGGTGGTTGTTGCACCCTAATTTTTGCCCTAAGTTTTCTTCACATTTCATATACATCTTGCATACAAACAAGATCGCACTGGTTGCACGGTTCTCCTCGGGTTAGGTTTATTCCTTGCAGGGGATCATTGTTGTCTTTAATTACTTTATTTGTTTGTGTTTACTAACCATTAATCAAAATCCAAAAAATATTTTTTTTCCTTTTACTAGCCTTTTTCAGGAAGAGGAACCATGTGAAAATACCAAAAAATAGCAGTCCTGCAGCTCAAATAAATTTCACAGAAAAAAGTCGAAAACGATCCGCAAATAATTCAAAATTATCAGATCAAGGATTTCCCAAGTTAATTGATCCATTCAATGGATTTCCAAGGTTCATGTGTTCATTTTTTTGACGTACAACAAGAATCGGGCCGAAATAACCAAGCAACCATGTTTTGAACAAAAAATTCAAAATTCAGCTTGGTTAACCGGTTAACCAAATGGTTAACCGATTAACTAGTGCGAAATTTGAATTTTTTATTCAAATTCATAACCCTTAGATCATTGATTTAATTTGAATATTCTAGATCCATTGGTTTCTGATTTCTCTACATCACTTTGATCATTTCCTACCATAAACCATCATTAATCACCACTCTTTTCCATTTCCCACCAAAATTCAAATTACCAAACCTAAATTCAAATTACTAAAGCAAGCTCCATTCCACAAAATTTACATACCTAAGGCCTTTAAATAGGACCATAATTTCATTCATTTCACACGCTTTTGATAGCCACAAAACCTCTTGCAAAATACTACCTCAACACCAAAATTCTCCAAAGCTCATCTTTCTTTCTTTTGAAGTTATCAAGAATTCACATTGAATTCTTGATTAACTTGAGCTAAACCTTCATCCTTTCATTCTTTTGCTCATCAATTTCAGTAGATCTAAGCTTGTGTTGGTTCAATTTGAAGAAAAGCTTTTGGTAATTCATCTTCCTCCATAAACTCATATTCACCATCAACATTGAAGATGTAGATATTTGGTGCTCTTATTTCTAGATCCTTTGGATCTTTATTTGTTGTTTGATTGCATGGATTCCACTGTATTTTGGTTTTTAAAATTCATGCAAATTCAGATCATGATCATCCAATGTTTGAGAAAAGGTTTCAAAATGGATCATGCTGAATTTTCGGCATTTTTCAGTCTCTGGTACAACGTTAACCGGTTAACCATTTGGTTAACCGGTTAACCAGTTTAAAAACAGCGTAAATTATTCAAAATCTGCTTGCATTAACCGGTTAACCAATTGGTTAACCGATTAACACAATTCAGAATGGTGTTTTTGGCTTGTTTTAAAGTTTTTTTTTTGTTTCTCTTCTTCATTTTTATTTTTACCTTGGGAGGCACTTTTGAGAGTGAATTCTTTTTAATTTCAATGGACTTTGGGTGTAGATTAGAGTAGTTAATGTTCATTAATTCAAAACTACCTTTAAGTGGATTATTCAATTCATTTAAGGTACTTTGCATTAGTGATACATTTTCATTCTTGAATCCACCAAGATGAGTGATTGAACTTAAGAATGGAAGAATACCATAAGTACGTCTCAATTTGGTATTCACCTTTAGTTTTGTGCGGTATCGCGTCGGGATAATGATTTACAAATCGTTTATCTCACATGCATTAGCACTAACATTATGCACCTTAATCGGTGGTGGCCGACCTCATTTGTAGAGTAATTACTTCGTAAATTACTCGGCGATTGCTTAACATAGACCTAAATGTGTCCCGAATTCAGAATAAAAATCTAATTGGGTACTTGCACTTTCGTGGACCAGATCTCTTGTTGATCGCGTAATCCCAAAGTGGTTAATAATATTGTATTTAGAATCGATACTTATGAATTTTTGATGCGTAGGCGCTTTGGGTCTCCCAATCACCTTTCAAATTTCATTGAATTCAGTTCGGTTTGCCTTGATTCATTGCTATATTGTAAGATGCTAAGAGGATCCGGTTGCCTTCGATTTTGGTTACTTTTTCCTTTTTGGTTGTGGTTGATTAAATTCACTATACCATTATTATGTAAATATTATTATGCTATTACTACTATTAATATTTTATATTCTTGCACTTTAATTTCATTTTGTTATTAACATTTAATTTCTTGCACTTTTATTTTCTTTATTCTATTATGCTTAATTCATCCATATCATGTTTATTATTTGCTCTTATTATTTGTTGATTGATTTTCTATTTGTCCATTTGGACCCAAAAATATTAATAAAGGATTAAACCTCTAAAAAACTTGTAACTTTAATTTGTGGACTATTGGTTACTACCCTTGGCTTTTGGAATGAAGAATTGTACTTAGATTCTCAAGACACTTCCTTTGCCTTGATCTTCATGGAGTTGGATTTAGCCTTTATTTGGTCATTTGCTAGCTTATAAGGATGGAACTCTTATGCTCATAATTTGGAAGGTCGTCAAGTTTGGTTAGATATTCCTTCCCTTATCTCTTTATTTTCTTTTTTAGGATAGTCCCTTCATCTCCTCCCATTCTTCAATTTTCAAAACCTTCCCCTTTTTTTCAAACGGTTCTTTCTTTTTAAATCATCACCTCTTTAATAACCAAAAACCTTGACTTTTGTCAAGTGGCTTTTTACATCTTTCTTTTCTTTTTAAAAATCAATGAATCTAATCATGTTGATCCTAATTCAAAAAATAAAAAGAATCAAACTCATTTAAGTTGTTTTGTGCCTTTGTGCACTTTTGTTTATTTTTCTTTAAAATGTGCCGATTATGAGTCATTATTCTTTAGTCGGATGCAAGTATTTCAATCTCCATGGTTGTAGTTTGATGTAATTGAGTCTCTTGTAATTTGTGGGGGTTTAGTGGCATACTCGTTGATTTTATCCGAGTTGGTGCCCTCCCTATAATGATGTATGAGTCCATGCCTTCATTCTCATGGTGGATTTGTTTGGCTATCCGCTTGAAGATGACGAATTCTCTTCACTTAATAAAATCAATCATAACCCTTTTTACTATTTGGAATAAAATAAAAGCGCGGTGGCGACTCTGTCTACTTTGAGTTAAGTTAAACAATAGCTTACACTCATGATTTTACCGCTACAGAAAAGTGGCGACTCTACTGGAGAGTAATCTCTAAGTGGATTCGGCCTACTTTGATTTATTTACTACTTTGGTTTGATTTGTTTGTTATTTGTTTGTTCTGTTTCATCTTTGGTGATCCTCTGTGAGTGAGATAGATTCTAACCCGGATCTGAGTTGAACTTATGATAGGACGACGATATTCGAAGCGATAAGCGATGGAATTGTCCAAAGCTATATCAATTTGATAATCTCCACTCGGTTAGAATCTCTTGGATTATCAATGTCATGATGAGTAATCATACGTGGCATTATTTTCCAACCTTGAGATGATCATACTGAGGACCGTAGAACCCTTAACCCATCCAAGCCAATTTAGGAACGTAGTGCGGAAACTGTCTGGGTGTAAACCTAAGGTGGTTGTCATGTGATACTACACTCGGACGAGGTCTATTATAAGAATGTTATCGGTTGGGGAGTAATCCAACGTACCGATAATATTCTAAAGATGGCTGTTAACTCCGGGCACCTCTGTTAGCACCCTTTTGGTTTTCTGCAGGTATAGTGAAGACTAAACCTTAGTACTTACCTGTGTGGGTTGGTGTTCTATTACCTTGACTTCATGCTCGTGACTCAGAACCTAAACGTGTGTGCCTTGTGTGATCTTGTTTGTGGTTGTTGCATACATGCCATCATACATTCATGAGCATTGTTTTTGAGATTTCAAGGGACTCATAAGGAACTTTTGCAAAATTTCAGATGTCTATGGTTATGAATTTTGAAAGGAGGAACACAAAGAAGTACACCTTCAAGAATCCTAATATAGTGGAGTTGAGAAAGCTAGGAGCATTGGTGGTTGACACCCAGGAATTCCGGAAATGTTATGGGAAGCTCTTGTTTATTTTGGATACCGATGTACCAGAGGGGATTCTCCCTACCTTAGCTCAGTTTTATGATCTGTTGTATCATTGTTTCACCTTTCCTGATTATCAGCTTGTGCCGACCTTGGAGGAGTACTCCCATTGGATGGGTTTACCTATTTTGGAAAAGGAATTTCTTTTCAGTGGTTTAGAGAAGGAGCATACGACCAAAGTCATCGCCAAAGCCCTTTTCTCAAGGAGTCCGATCTTAATGGGAAGTTTCTTCCAAAAGGGAGTGTTCGTGGTATTAATGCTAAGTTCTTGATGGGGAAAGCTTCTACTTCTCTTACTTTGGGTCATAAGGATGCATTTGAGGCTATTCTTGCTTTTCTCATTTATGGGATTGTCTTGTTTCCTAACTTAGATGGTATTAAGGATGAGAATGCCATTCAAATTTTCTTGAAGAAGAATCCGGTACCTACTTTGCTTGGAGACATGTATCATGCTTTTCATTATAGGACCTCTAAAGGTGATGGAGAGATTGTGTGTTGTGCGCTTCTTCTCTATAGGTGATTTATTTTGCACCTACCAAAGTCCGACGTCTTCAAGGATAATAGAGAGAAGTGAAGATGGTCTCAAAGGATTATGTCTCTTTCTCATAAGGATATGACTTGGTATTGTTCCCATTATGATACTGGAGTGCTTATTGATAGTTGTGGAGAGTTTAATAACGTACCTCTTCTTGGTACTCGTGGGGGAATTAGTTACAACCCTATTCTTGCTAGGCGACAGTTGGGGTATTGTTTGAAGGACATACCAAACAACCTTTCCTTATCCCGTTTCTTCTTTATTAATGGTGAAGATCATGTAGAAATGAAGAAAAGGATTTCTCATTCTTGGCATGCGGTTCATCGGAAAGAGAAGGGTCAATTGGGAAGACAACACCTTGCTCCCTCCGAATGTTACATCCAATGGGTTCGGTCTAGGGCTTCCAAACTCAAGATGTCTTATCCACCCGAGGAGCCTTTATTTCCTATACTACCATTGACCGTTTTTCTTCCTCCCGTTGATGAGAAGGTTGCTCTTCAAGAAGAGTTGGACAAGATGAAGAAAGAGAAAGAATAATGGCTACTTGAGAAGATTACGATGCAAGAGCAACTGAAGGAGAAGGATGATCTCATTGAGTTACTTGAGCGGCGTGTTACGAAGAGGCCAAGAGAGGATTTATTTTCCTCTAGTACTCCATCTACCATTCCTCCTACATCCGGTGTTTGGAAGACCATTGTTGACCAGTTGGTGAAGGATAAGGAAGACATGGAGAATCGGTACAAGAAATAGATTAAGAGGATTCGCATGAAGTACCAGCCGGGATTCAGATCTTCTTTGGATGTGATCCCCTAGGCCTAGTTTACTTTTTTCTCTCATATATTAGGATTGTTGAGGCTTGTACTTCACTTTCAATTTATCTTATAGTCCTTTGAAATATTTGCATTTGCATACGCATACTATGCATCATACCCGCATTTGTCTTGCTTTTTGAGTGTTCTCCAGGGATTTTATGTTGTTTCTTGGTCTTCATTCAGTTCTCCTGTCAAGCTAACTCACAAAGTTTATACTCGGGCTAATTGGAAGAAGATGTTGGAAACCGTACAACAAGAGAATCACGAGCTGCGTGAGTAAGTTACATATCTGAGGGAAAGTTTGGAAAGAGTTACTGCCATGATGGAAAGTTTGGTGGCTGCTCAGAATCAGCCACCTCCTCCTATTTCCCCTGTTCAGAATACAGTCATCTCTGAGATTGTTACTGCATCAATTCCTGTTGAAATTGTCATTTCTCCTCACTATTGCATGCCTTCTAGCACACTGTGGGGCATGCTAGTTGATTTCATTCCTACTGGTTATCATCCTCCTCCTCCCGTGATGACTACTCATCCACCAGTGATGACTACTACACCTCCTGTGATGCACACTATTCCATACCATGATGAAGTGATTTACCATGCTGAGCCCAGTGAAGGCGCTGGTGTAATTAAAAGACTTGATGATTTTCAAGGTCGTTTTGCTGAGATGCAGAAGGAGATGAGAGCCTTGAAGCATAAGGATTTGTTCGGAAAAGATGCTTATGATCTTTGTTTGGTCCCTAATGTTAAAGATCTGTACAAGTTCAGGTTGCCTGAGTTCGAGAAGTATAAAGGCAACACTTGTCCTCTGAGTCATTTGACTATGTATTCTATAAAGATGTCTACTCAGACAGACAATGATAAGCTGCTGATTCATTATTTCCAGGACAGTCTGACTGGTGCTGTCATGAGATGGTACATGAGTTTGGATAATAGCCAAATCAAGACTTTCAATGATTTGGGAGAGCCTTTTGTTAGGCAGTACAAGTATAATGTTGATATGGCACCGGACAGAGATCAACTCCGTGCTATGTCCCAGAAGGACAAAGAAACTTTCAAAGAGTATGCACAGAGATGGCGCGAGCTAGTAGCTCAGATTGTTCCTCCTCTGGAAGAGAAAGAAATGACGAAGATCTTCTTGAAGACTTTAGGTTCTTTCTAATATGAGAAGATGATAGCAAGTTCTCCTTCTGATTTCACTGAAATGGTGAGTATGGGGATGCGTTTAGAAGAAGGTGTCTGTGAGGGACGGTTGAGTCAGGAGAATAGTAATGGCTCGAGCTCTAGGAGGTTCAATTTTGGTAAAAAGAAAGAAGGTGAGACTAATGATGTGTCTCGTGAAAGTTACAGAAGACCTCGTGGTCGTGAGAATCGTCATCAACAACATGTAGCTTCTGTAACTCCGGTGATTAATGTGACTCCAACTATGCCCGTAGCTCTAAAGTATCAGCCTCGTTATCAACAACCTTCTGTGCAACAGGGCGGTAATCAGTAGGTTCGCGCTAAGCCAAGTTTTGATCCCATTCCAATGTTATATGCGGATTTTCTTCCATATTTGATTGCAAAGAATCTTGTGCAAACACGTTCTCCACCTCCAGTTCCAGAAACTATCCCATGGTGGTATAAGCCAGAGGCTCACTGTGCTTTTCATCAAGGTGCTCCGGGGCACGATGTTGAGAATTGTTATCCATTGAAGTTTTAAGTGCAGAAATTGATAAAGAACAATATTCTATTCTTCAATGATGTTAATCCAAATGTGAAGACAAATCCGCTTCCGAAGCATGGTAATACGTCTGTGAATATGGTGGATGGTTGTCCTGGTTTATTCAATATTTTTGAGGTCCGCCATATTCGAAGGTCTTTGGTTGAGATGCATGCTTTCTTAAGTGAATATCACGATATTGATCACGATTATGCTGGTTGTTGCATTTTCTCGGTGAACCCTTGTGGTTGCGTGATTGTTAAGAGAGACATTCAAAAGATGATGGATGATAAGTTGATTGAAGTGACAGCAAAAAGAGATGAGTATGAAAATGAAGTGAATGTTATTGTGCCTCAGTTCAATATTCCTGAGAAGGTTTTTCTTGAGAAGGTTGTTCCTGAGAAGGTGGTTATTTCTTTTGATAGCCGCAAATATGATGTTACTCCATTGTTGATCAATTTTCCTGGTCCAATGCCATATGAGTCTGATAAAGTTGTTCCGTATCGGTCTAATGCTATGATGATAGGAAATGGTAAGGAAGTTCCTATTCCTTATCCAAGGTCTGTGGTTAGCATTGCTGATGTGACAAAGGTTACCCGAAGTGGTAGAGTTTATGCTTCAGACCCTCCGAAGAGAGTTGAAGATACAAGTGCAAGTAAACAGATTATGGATGATGTTGCCCGATCAGGCCAATTTGGTGATAGTGAAGATGAGGTGTTAAAATTGATAAAGAAAATCGAGTACAACGTTACTGAGCAATTGTTGCATACTCCTTCGAAGATATCAGTCTTATCACTCTTGATGTGCTCTGAGGCTCATAGGCAGTCTTTGCAGAAGATTCTTGATCAAGCTTATGTTGACCACGATGTGACTGTTGATCAGTTTAATAGTATTGTGGCTAATATCATATCGTGCAACAATTTATGTTTATGTGATGATGATTTGCCTGAAGAAGGAAGGAATCATAACTTGGCTTTGCATATTTCAGTGAGCTGTCAGGAAGATGCTATGTCTAAGGTGCTGGTTGATACTGGGTCTTCTCTAAACGTGATGCCGAAGTCGACATTATCAAGGCTTGCATACCAAGGAGCTCCCATGAGGCACAATGGGATTATTGTGAAAGCTTTTGACGGATCAAAGAAGATTGTGATTGGTGAAGTTGATCTTCCTATTCTGATCGGACCGTTTATATTCCAAATTACTTTTCAAGTAATGGATATACGTGCCGCTTACAGTTGTCTCCTTGGAAGACCCTGGATTCATGAGGCAGGAGCTGTGACATCTACTCTTCATCAGAAGCTGAAGTTTGTGAAAGATGGGAAATTAGTGACTATTGGCGATGAACAGGCGATGCTAGGGAGCAGTTTGTCATCTTTCTCCTATATTGATGTTGAATAAGAGATGGGAACTTCATTTCAGGCTCTTTCTGTTGTTGATAATGCTGCTAAGAAGAATGTCAAGCCTATGTCTTCTCTCAAGGATGCTCTACGCGTGCTTAAAACTGGTCGATCTGACGGTTGGGGACGAGTTATTGATGTTGTCGACAACAAGGAAGGATTTGGTATCGGCTTTGCACCAGGTGTGGTTCTCAATGACCCGAAGACTATTCAGGAAGGATTCCGAAGTGTTGGGTTTATTGACGATCATTCCGCTGCTGCCATCATTGAAGATGATGAAGATGAAGAAATGCCTAACTTTGTTACGTACTGAAAGATTTGCAAGAACTGGATTGCTGTTGATGTTCCTTTTATTGTTCATGCTTCAAAGTAATTTGTTTTATTTTCTTTCATAAGTCCTTTCACTCTGCCTAAAGTGAAAGTGATGTTTGTCGGGCTTTGTTTCAAATTTTATCATCATAAATAAAATGATATTTTGTTATTTCCATACTCTGAAAAATGGTAACATAAAAAACCCAAAATAACAATAATTGTTTATCTGCATAATGTTTGCACTTTTGTTCATACTCTAAAATAAAAATATCATTGTGCAGATTGATTGATAAACCCATTGAAAATAATGATCCTATGCCCACTCCCAACTTTGAATTCCCTGTGTTTGAAGCTGAGGAAGAGGATGTTGAAGAGATTCCTGATGAGATTTCTCGGTTGCTTGAGCACGAGGAGAAGGTTATTCATCCTCATGGAGAGTCTATAGAAATGGTCAACTTGGGTTCTGAAGATGATGAGAAAGAAATCAAAGTTGGAGCATTGCTTGGTCCTGATGTTAAGAAAGAATGGTAGAGCTTCTTAGAGAATATGTTGATGTGTTTGCTTGGTCTTATCAAGACATGCCAGGTCTTGATACTGATATTGTGGAGCATAGATTGCCGCTGAAGCCCGAATGTCCACCAATGAAGCAAAAGTTGAGAAGAACTCATCCTAATATGGCAGTAAAGATCAAAGAGGAGGTTCAAAAGCAAATTGATGCAGGTTTTCTTGTGACGTCAAATTATCCTCAATGGGTGGCCAATATTGTGCCTGTTCCAAAGAAAGAAGGAAAAGTCCGAATGTGCGTTGATTACAGAGATTTGAATAAAGCCAGTCCAAAAGATGATTTTCCATTGCCACACATTGATGTGTTGGTAGATAATATGGCTAAGTTTGATGAGTTCTCTTTTATGGATGAATTTTCTGGTTATAATCAAATAAAGATGGTACCCGAGGACATGGAAAATACCACATTTATTACACCATGGGGAACATTCTGCTACAGAATGATGCCCTTTGGATTGAAGAATGCTGGTGCGACATAACAAAGAGCTATGACCACAATTTTCCATGATATGATGCACAAAGAAATTGAGGTATATGTTGATGATATGATTGCTAAGTCGAGGACTAAAGAGGATCATGTTGAACATTTGCTGAAGTTGTTTCAGAGGTTAAGGAAGTTTAAGCTTCGTTTGAATCCGAACAAGTGCACATTTGGTATACGTTCTGGAAATTTGTTAGGTTTCATTGTCATCCAAAGAGGTATTGAAGTTTATCCTGATAAAGTGAAAGCTATTCGGGAAATTCCTGCTCCAAGAACTGAAAAGCAAGTAAGAGGGTTCTTGGACCGTTTGAATTATATTTCGAGGTTTATCTCTCACATGACTGCCACATGTGCTCCGATCTTCAAGTTGCTTCAGAAAGATAAAGGTTGTGTCTGGACAGATGATTGTCAGAAGGCGTTTGAAAGTATCAAAGAATATCTACTTGAACCTCCTATCTTGTCTCCTCCAGTGGAAGTTAGACCGATGATCATGTACTTGACTGTGTTGGAAGATTCCATGGGTTGTGTACTTGGTCAAAAAGATGAATCTGGAAGAAAGGAATATGCAATTTACTACTTGAGTAAGAAATTCACTGATTATGAGTCTTGTTACTCCATGCTTGAAAAAACTTGGTGTGCCTTAGCATGGGCTGCAAAGCGTCTTCGCTAGTATATGCTGAATCATACAACTTAGTTGATCTCTAAAATGGATCTGATCAAGTATATATTTGAAAAGCCTGCTTTGACTGGGAGGATTGCTTGTTGGAAAATGTTGTTGTCAGAATATGATATTGAGTACCGAGCTCAAAAAGCTATAAAAGGTAGTATCTTGGCTGAACATTTTGCACATCAACCAATTGATGATTACCAGCCTATCAAGTTTGATTTTCCAGACGAGGATGTGATGCATTTGAAAATGAAAGATTTTGATGAACCTGAGATTGAGGAAGGGCCGGAGTCTGGATCTCGATAGGGTTTAGTTTTTTATGGTGCTGTGAATGCACGTGGAAGAGGAATTGGGGCAATGATCATTACTCCCCATGGTTCAAATATTCCTTTTGCTGCGAGGTTGCCTTTTCCTTGTACCAATAATGAAGCTGAGTATGAAGCTTGTATTATGGGTCTTGAGGAAGCTATTGATCTGAGGATTAATCATCTTGATGTGTATAGAGATTCTGCTCTAGTAGTCCATCAGATCAAGGGTAAGTGGGTAACTCATCAACCCCATTTGATCCCTTATAGAGATTATGCCAGGAAGATATCAACTTTCTTCACTAAAGTTGAGTTTCATTATGTTCCTCGTGATGAGAATCAGATGGCAGATGCTTTAACAACTATATCTTCTATGATAAAGGTGCACCAGTGGAATGACGTTCCTATGATTAGGGTGATGCGGCTTGAAAGACCAATTCATGTGTTTGTAGTTGAAGAGTTCCATGATGACAAGCCTTGGTATCATGATATTAAATGTTTCCTCCAGAGTCAGGAATACCCACTTGGGGCATCCGATAAAGATAAGAGGACTTTGAGGAGATTGGAAGGTGTAAACACCCCAAATTTTCCGTCACTCATATCACACCATAGATTGTGATCTTTCATGTTTGCATTAACATAGGCATCACACGTCATATTGCATTTTGTTTCATCTGCATAAGTTCAAATTCATCTGCATCTAGGGTTTATGATATGAGCAATCCAAGAATCCATCTGAGCCATCCCAAAGGCCCCAAAGCTTTCCAAGAGGGTCCATGTGTGTTCTATCATCATATTATGCTCCTCAAAGTTCATGAAAGTCAAGAAATCACAAGAACTGACAAAGGCATGGAAGCAGAGCTAGGGTTTTCACTACACAGATGACCAAAATTAGGGTTTTGGTTTCAGAGGCCTTAACTCCAAATTTTTGGGCCATTCTTGTTTCTAATCTTCTTAATATGTCATAAGGATCATGTGTACCAAGTTTGATTAAGAAACTCTTTGTGGAAGTCATTTGTTCACTGGGTAACTTCTTGAGCAAGTTAAGTCAAAATCGGGGCATCTGAGGCCCCCAACAATGGAACCAAAGGGGTATTTTCATCAGATTGAAGTTCTATGATCTTTATTTGATCTTAGAAGAGGTTAGAAGTTCACTAGATTGAATAATTTTGAGCCATTTGCAAACTTGCCGAAAATGGAAATGATTTGAAATGCAAACTTTCCATTTTGGGAAAGTTTTTCAACCTCCTCTTTCTTAACCAAAAATGCTTCAAATGAAAAATTATTGGTCATGAAAGTTGTAGATTAGGTCTTTCCCTTTTCAAAACGTACAAGAACATGTCTTGATTAATCCTAGAACTCAAGATATGGCCTTTCAAAGTTGGCAAAAATCCTATAATTTCAAATTTCATGTCAAAGAGGGATTTTGCAAATTGGTATATTCAGGCATTCTAATGACTTCAAATATGAACAAACACTTAACAATATGTCAAACGAACCTCAAAGGATCAGAATTGTGCATTGAACTTAGGGTTTCCATGACTTATGATCCAAGAAACTTCAAAGAGGGAATTTTGCAAAACATGTGATAACTCTTCATCCGAGCCATCCAGCACATCAAAACCAATCCCATGGCCATCCTTGAACCCAGCTGAGGCCAGACACCCCATGAAATCTCCTCTGACCCGTGCCCATACCTCAAAGTACAAAATCTTGAATTTTTGCAAAAACTCCCATACCAATCAACCTGTGCCACAACAACTCTCTGGCCAATCAACATTGTTTATGTGGACAATAAGCAACTCATTTCACACAACATTGAGGCTTAAATCCATACACAGACTGAGAATCACAAAAACCTCAAGAAACATTCCCTTCATCGAATTTCATAACACATCCAACAAAAATCACAAACTCTTCCACCAATCAACTCAGCATCACCCGAGGATCATTTCCCACCCATCACCATAGCCTGAAACACAGCCAAACCAAAACACGATTTCTGCATACTCAGAACCAAAACCTTCAAAATATCCATCACAAGCTTGCTCTAAGCTCATCTTCATCATCAGGAAGATCATTAGGGTGGATTTGAACCAAAAGGGAGGCCAGAAAGCTCAAGATCACAAAGCTTCAACTCAGGTAGCTTCATGAACGTTTTTTCCAGAACTTGCTATTTAAGTTTCTAAATGAATCTACATGCTTCACTGATCACCTTGATATGATTTGTTTTGAAAATGATTGAGAAATGAGCATGTATTGAACTTCTGAAAGTTTTGTTTATTTTCATGATTTGCTTCGAATCTTGTTTTTGATGAATGATAAATGTGTTTTGTTTGTTGATTCATGGTGTATGATGCTTGGGGATCATTTCTGTGCAAGAAATTTGATGTTTAGTGACCTAGGGAAGAAGTTAGCATTTTGGTGTGGTCGGAGAAGATGACCGGAGCTTGCTCCGGTCACCTGAAAGTGATTAGGGTTAGGATTAGGGCTAATCTCCCTAGTTTGAATGTGGGTCGTAGGATTAGGTTTAGCGCGTGTTTCTGTGGCTAGGATCATTTCACTTAAAACCCTAATTTTAATTAATTAATTTAAATAGTTAATTAGCCAGTTTAAATGCCAGCCCTTGGATGACGCGCGCAGTCAACTCCCTCCTTTTCCAATTCCTTAGGATCAGCATACTTTCATTTTAAATCATTTTTATTTCATTTTAATTCATTTTCTTGCATAATTCATTTAAAATACCAAAACATTTCCAAAAAAATATTTTCTTTTGCATTCTGACTTTAAATATTTTTCTCATTCCAAAAATAATTTTTATTTTATTTTTTGCATTAAAAAAGCATTTTTTAAAATATTTAAATATTATTTTTAATTAATTAAAGTCTTTTAATTAATTAAAAATACATTTAGGTTTCTAAAAATCACCAAAAAAATCATGAATCATCCCTATGCATTTAGAAACATTTTCAAACTCTTCACACAAATTTCTTTTTAGGTTTGATCATAGTTTGTGAATTTTCTTTGAATTTTCATTAAAATCATATTTTTGAACCCTAACTTTAAAAAATCATTTCGTCCCAACCAAGAAGAGTTTGAAGATGATTATTTTTGCATTGTCTAATATATTGCATGTAGTTTATAGGTCTCTTGCCTCAAGAATTTATTTTGCATTTTCAATTTAATTTGCATTTTTTCCCTTTGAACCACCCAAAAACCCTAGAAAACTTAGGAAAATCATAACTTTTGATTGGTTAGGCTTTTGACCTTCTCCTTTGGGGTGTGACCTAGTATGGGATTAGGGTTTGTTTGAACTTGGTTTTAATTTTTTATCATGTCATATGCTTTTGTTTTGTTCATTTGCATCTTGCTTGTCCATAAAACCCTAATTTTATGTGTTCATTTGCATTCATCTTGCATATACATCCTTACATGAACTTTCCATGACATTTCATGCATTCATATGTCAGCTTAGACATCTTAGGACATGTTAGAACCATTCTTGATCATTTCTTCATTCATTTGCCATGATTTTCATTCATTTCATTTCATTAACTTTCATGTGTTTTCAAACTTCAAAGCATGCTTCCATTTGCATCTCATCTTTGTATGATCATACATATGCATTTCGTATGCCTTTACATCATCTCACATAACATTTACATTGCATAAAAACTTCTGACTTTGGTCATTTCATCTCATTTCATCATATTTCATTTCATTTCCTTATGCTTTATACTTTATGCATTCATACTAATCTTTTTAGGTTTTGGTAAGTTATTTTGGGAGGTGAATTTGCCTTCACCTCCCACTTATTTTCATCTCTTTCATATGAATTCTACTTGTATTTTAAGTGAACTTGTTCACTTGTGTTCCATCTCTCTCACTTTCTTTATTTAAGTTACTTATCTTCTTCATTGAAGTAAGTAACTTATTCTTCTGCTTCTTCCTCATTTCTTCTGATTCTTCCATTGGTGGATTCCTTGAAGATCTTTCTCTAAGCCTTACAAACCATAGGAACATCCAAGCATGATAACAATTAGGTTTGCGATTAGTCCCCCTTAGCTTTTTACCTTTGAGTCTCCTTGAGTCTTTCTTCTCATCTCAATAATCAGAGAATAAACTCTTAAAGTTTTAGGACTTTGGAATTAGGGTTATGCCTGAATCCTTCTCTTAGGATGGAGTGTATAACTTTAATCCTAAGTGTTAAACCTTTAATTTGTTTAAACATCTTAATCAAATCACATTAATGATCACTAAGACTTTATCTTGTAACTTGGGCCTTACATTAGGGTTCTAATTCTTCCTTATGGTTAAGAAGGACTAACCCTAATGTTTAATGGACAATTGCCCCTCAAGTTGTCTTACAAACTAAAATCCAATTCTTAATATCATCCCTTAATTAAAATCCACTTAATAAAGGCTTGTTATATAATGAAGTTAATCCCTAGCCATGGATTAATTTTGGTATCTTCCTCAGCTTAAGTGTTCTCATCTATTATCCTTCTACTAGGATGGTGTAATGAGTTCACTAATCTGTGATTAGAGATTAAACTCATTACTTAACACTAAACAAAAACCCCAAAAACATCTAAATAATCACAAGTAGGATAATGATCTTAATCCTACATCACCATGGTAATCAAGTTGAGATGCTTATCTCATACTTAAGTAGGCTCATTATCCCTAATCAAGGGAGGATATAATGAGTTTACAAACCTTTGATTTAGGCCTAAGCTCATTAACTTATGCAAAACACCAAAAACAATAAAAAAAACTGAAAATACAAAAACAAACAATAATCATCTCCTTCGAGATTCTTTTCTCATCACACTCATTCACCAATGGGAACATGCTTCTTCCGTATAATGCAAGACAGTTAGCACTCGAACCAGACGAGTCATACACTTGAGCATAGGCAAGTAAGCAGTTCACAGTCAATTTATCTTTCAGTCTCTTTGAGTCGAACTACGGTGTTCATACTTCCTCATTGCACGAGAGGATACGTAGGGATAACTTAACGGTTATCGAACAAAAGTCTCTTTGTCATCCCCCTCTTTCAGCATTCTTTTCTAAGCCTCGGTTCCTGAGCATTCACCATTTTTGCACTAACACTTGTGTATTCATTCTTAGCTTTTGCACACAGATAGCACATACACTACCCCCTTTTAAACACAATCAAGTAAGCGTGGATCCCGTCGAGTACGACGGACAATCTGGGTGCTGATACCTTCCCAGATTGTAACCAACCCCCTTTCTCAGTTTCATTGGTTCGCAACTGTCTTATCCATCTTTTTCTAGGTTTATGCAGCATTACCTTTCCTTCGGGATAAAAATGCCTAGCTGGCGACTCTATTCAATTCACCTTCATTTTCTCTCTTCGCCGACCGTTCGCGCTTGTACCGAGTTGCAAATCTTTAGGAGCGACATCAGGCAATTTCTTCCTGAATGGAAATGTGCTTTATAAGAGGAATTTTGACATGGTCTTGCTCAGATGCATGGATAGACACAAAGCAGACATGTTAATGAAAAATTCATGAAGGATCTTTTGGTACTCATGCTAATGGGCATGCGATGGCTAAAAAGATGTTGAGAGCGGGTTACTATTGGCTGACAATGGAATCTGATTATTGCAAGTATGTGAAAAAGTGCCATAAGTGTCAAGTGTATGCTGATAAGATTCACGTGTGACCAACTCATCTCAATGTAATTTCTTCCTCGTGGCCTTTCTCTATGTGGGGAATTGATATGATTATGATTGAACCCAAGGCTTCGAATGGACATCGTTTTATTCTTGTGGCAATTGACTACTTCACCAAGTGGGTAGAAGCGGCATCGTATGTTAATGTGACCAAGAAAGTTGTGGTTCAGTTTATCAAGAATAACGTTATCTGCAGATATGGTGTTCCGAAGCGAATCATTACTGATAATGGTTCGAACTTGAATAATAAGATGATGAAAGAGCTTTGTGAAGAATTCAAGATTCAACACCATAATTCTTCTCCTTATAAACCAAAGATGAATGGGGATGTTGAAGCTGCGAATAAGAACATTAAGAAGATCATTCAGAAGATGGTTGTGACATATAAGGACTGGCATGAGATGCTCCTTTTTGCTTTGCATGGGTATCGTACATCTGTCCTCACTTCAACAGGGGAAACCCCTTTCTCACTTGTTTATGGTACAGAAGCAGTGCTACCCGTCGAGGTTGAGATCCCATCAATGAGAGTTCTACTGGAAGCCAAGTTGACTGAGGCTGAATGGTGTCAGAGTAGATTTGATCAGTTGAACTTGATTGAGGAAAAGAGAATAACAACTTTGTGTCATGGTAGGTTGTACCAGCAACGAATGAAGAAATCTTTTGACTAGAATGTCAAACCTCGTGTATTCAGAGAAGGCGACCTCGTGCTCAAAAAGATCCAGTCTTTCATTACAGATTCTCTGGGCAAGTGGACTCCGAACTATGATGGCCCATATGTTGTCAAGAAAGCCTTCTATGGCGGTTCATTAATTCTTGCAACTATGGATGGTGAGGAGATCACTCGTCCTGTGAATGTGGATGCAGTCAAGAAATACTTCGCCTAAAAAATAAAAGAACAGCTCTCTAAGTTGAAAACCCGAAAGGGCGGCTTAGGAAAAAATGAGTGTCTCGGTGGATTGAAAACCCGAAAGGGCGGTCCAGGAAAAAATTAGAGACAAAAACAGAAATAATTATCCCGGTAGATTGAAAACCCTAAAGGGAAATCTAGGCAAAAGTTAGGGATCATGGCAAGTAACTGCATCGACAGATTGGATCACTAGTAATGACCGAGGATTTCAGATTCTATCCCTCAGAAGAATTGCCCATCAAAGATTCTTATTCACTCATCTTGACTAATGTTTTGGGCATAGTGGACTTCAAAGTTGATAGGGAGAATAGTGATCATTGTATTTCAATGTAGCCCTTTTCCATGTATTTACCATTTTTCAACTTGTAATGATCCATGGAGTCACGCCATTTGTTGACTACCATTCTATCAATAAATTTGAGCTTTTATCCAATTGTTTGAAACTCTTTATATTGTTTCTGTTTACAAAATTTCAATTTATTGTTGATGATGATTTTTGAAACAAATTTAATAAATTTAATCTTTGAAGATTATAAAAACATTATCTCTTGATTTGTGAACAAAGAAAGGATATCAATAGTGATTCCAGGGATGGTAAAGTCCGGATGTGTGCAACTTATCTCTCCCAAAGCAGGGTTTGATTTGTTTGTGTCCTTAAGGAATTTTTTATTGGCCCTGGCATGTCGATATTAATGATGTTTTTCTCCCCAGCAACCAGCATGAGCAAGGATTGTAAACACTCTTAATTCTGTTCCTTTCCCCAGAAGAGTTGTTGGAAGATATATCCTAGAAGATCCCCAGCTGAGTTTTGATCTCTTCCTCAGCAGTTTACCCTTGACTTGAAAGGTTTTGGAAGCCCCCGGCTGAGTCTTTTCTCCTCAGTATAAGATAGTTGCATCCTTCAGCAGAAGTATTTGTATATCAATCGGTTTTAGAGGTTTTCTTTCACTTGTTGGTGATTATTGATTTAAAATCCCTCGCAACTGTAATTTGCTATGATGTTAACTTCTGGTATCCCCCGTGGGTCGAAAAAGATCTTCATAGATCCCCAGTAAGTCTGTGTGTGATGGTTTCTAGTAGGTCTCTATTTTTTTATCTTTGGCAAGTTTTGCATTATTTCCCCAAGCAGAGTAGGAATAGTGTAATTCCTTCTTCAAGCAGAGTGAGAGTGGTATAACTCTTTCCCCGAATAGAGTAGGAATAGTATGATGATTATTCCCTGCAGGAGTTTGATTAAGAATATTTATGTCCCCAACATGGATCGAGGAAGTTCTTCCCACCCTCGGCAGATCATTACCTTTCCCCATTAGGTTGGTATCCCTATGCAGAGTGGATGATTGATGTTTGATACTTCAGTAGGCTATGCTTTATTTACACCACTGGTAGATCTTTACTTCATTTCCCCATGCAGATTTATGAAGATATTTGTCCCCGTCAGAGTTTAGCAGGGACATTTCCTTTTTCCCTCAGAGTATGGAAGATTTTGAGTTGTTGAGATATCTCTGATATGTTATCTTCTCAGAGTGGAATTTTCTGATGATATCCTTTTATGGATTTTTGAAGATTGCTTTGTGGACTGGATCCCTAACAGTTGTTTTCCCAAATCTAAGTTTTGCCTTGTAGTAGGATTTTGTTCCTTTAATGGCTTTTGATGTTCCCCTGCAGGATTTTGATTCATATCTCCAGCATGGTCCCCGACCTTGTTGCCCTGATTAGTCGAGTGTCCGGTTGTTGTGGTGTTTATGTCACCTGTTGCTTATCTTTATGTCTGTTTTGTCAGCATATTCATATGCATATTCATACGAATGAGCATAGCATCTTTTGCATGCATTCTTGCATTTATCTTTGTTCCCCACTCTTTGGTGTGATTTTTCCCCACAGAGTGTGTGTGGTTTTCCTCTCAAGTTTAGAGTGTCAACCCTTAAGCAGAAAGTGATTATCCTTTCTATTTCCCCACCAAGTTTGCTTCTCGTGGATGATTTTGATCCAGTTTCCTCCCCAGTTTATTATCTGGATGGAACTTCCCCAGTTGAGATATTTCCTCCTCGGGATGAGTTTTGACCGTTTCTCTCCAATTTGTTCTTGGATTGAATTTTGGTCCCCTTTGTGAGTAATGTTTGCTTTGGAATTAAGCTATCATTGTTTGATAGTGGGCAATATTTTCTCCAGCTTGAGTGTATTGCTTTGGAATTAAGCTATCAATTTGTTTTCGATAGTGGGTAATATTACCAAATTAATCAAGCTCTTTTGCTTGTACTCCTACCCAGTAAATCCGTTAGTCGAGATTTCTTCTTTATACCTAGTAAAAAGGTAATAGAAGTTGTTCCCTATTGTTGAGCTCCTACCCAGTAAATCAGGTAGTTGAGAATTTTTCTACCCAGTAAAAAGGCAGTGAAGGTTATCCCTCTTTGTTTTTCTCCTATCCAGTAAATTGATAGTCGAGTCCCTTGTTTTCCTAACCAGTAAACCGGTAGTTGATGATTCTGTTTCAACTCGGTATTCCTCCATTTTTTGGACTCAAACACCTTGTTTGGTTGATATTCCTCGGCAAAGCGTTTGTTTTTCCTATGGAACCCTGTTACTTTGGTTATATCATATCTTTTCCCCATGTGGAGTCGGTTATCCAGCGATTTATTTTTCCTGGTAACTCTTTTGGTGTCTTTTGTTTTCCCCGGCAGGATTTTCTTCTGTGTCCCCAAGCTTTTGCATTCCTCTGGTGGTCATATTTTCCCCACATAGATCTTTGGTTTGCATATCATATTCATATCATATCATGTTCTCTTAGGACAAAAATTTGGGTTTTCTGTATTTAAGTCTCTCCCATCTTGCAGAGACGAAGATGTCAATCTTCATATCTTCAGATTGAAGAAACTTAAATAGGGGCAGTTTTTGCACCCTAATTTTTGCCCTACGTTTTCTTCGCATTTCATATACATCTTGCATACAAACAAGATCTCACTGGTTGCACGGTTCTCCTCGGGTTAAGTTTATGCCTCGCAGGGGATCACCGTTGTCTTTAATTACTTTATTTGTTTGTGTTTACTAACCATTAATCAAAATCTAAAAAATATTTTTGTTTCCTTTTACTAACCTTTTTCAGGAAGAGGAACCATGTGAAAATACCAAAAAATAGCAGTCCTGCAACTCGAGTAAATTTCACAAAAAAAAGTCGAGAACGATCCGCAAATAATTCAAAATTATCAGATCAAGGATTTCCCAAGTTGATTGATCCATTCAAAGGATTTCAAAGGTTCATGTGTTCATTTTTTCGACGTACAACAAGAATCGGGCCGAAATAACCAAGCAACCATGTTTTGAACAAAAAATTCAAAATTCTGCTTGGTTAACCGGTTAACCAGTGCAAAATTTGAATTTTTTATTCAAATTCATCACCCTTAGATCATTTATTTAATTGGAATATTCTAGATCCATTGGTTTCTGATTTCTCTACATCACTTTGATCATTTCCTACCATAAACCCTCATTAATCACCACTCTTTTCCATTTCCCACCAAAATTTCAATTACCAAACCTAAATTCAAATTACCAAAGCAAGCTCCATTCCACCAAATTTCTATACCTAAGGCCTTTAAATAGGACCACAATTTCATTCATTTCACAAGCTTTTTATAGCCACAAAACATCTTGCAAAATACTCCCCCAACACCAAAATTCTCCAAAGCTCATCTTTCTTTCTTTTGAAGTTATCAAGAATTCACATTGAATTCTTGATTAACTTGAGCTAAACCTTCATCCTTTCATTCTTTTGCTCATCAATTTCAGTAGATCTAAGCTTGTGTTGGTTCAATTTGATGAAAAGCTTTTGGTAATTCATCTTCCTCCATAAACCCATATTCACCATCAACATTCAAGATGTAGATCTTTGGTGCTCTTGTTTCTAGATCCTTTGGATCTTTATTTTTTGTTTGATTGCAGGGATTCCACTGTATTTTGGTTTTTAAAATTCGTGCAAATTCAGATCATGATCATCCAATGTTTGAGAAAAGGTTTCAAAATGGATCATGCTGAATTTTCTACATTTTTCAGCCTCTGGTACAACGTTAACCGGTTAACCAGTTTAAAAACAACATTAATTATTCAAAATCTGCTTGCATTAACTGGTTAACCAATTGGTTAACCGGCTAACACAAGTCAGAATGGTGTTTTTGGCTTGTTTTAATGTTTTTTTTTGGTTCCTCTTTCTTCTTCTTCTTCCTCCTTTTTATTTTTACCTTGGGAGGCACATTTGGGAGTGATTTCTCTTTAATTTCAATGGACTTTGGGTGTAGATTAGAGTAGTTAATGTTCATTAATTCAAAACTACATTTAAGTGGATTATTCAATTCATTTAAGGTACTTTGCATTAGTGATACATTTTCATGCTTGAATCCACTAAGATGAGTGATTGAACTTAAGGATGGAAGAATACCATAAGTATGGCTCAATATGGTATTCACCTTTAGTTTTGTGCGGTATCGCGTCCAGATAACGATTTACATATCGTTTATCTCGCATGCATTAGCACTAACATTATGCACCTTAATTGGTGGTGGCCGGCCTCATTTGTAGGGTAATTACTTTGTAAATTACTCGGCGATTGCTTAACATAGACCTAAATGTGTCCCGCATTCGGAATAAAAATCTAATTGGGTACTTGCACTTTCGTGGTCTGGATCTCTTATTGATTGTGTAATCCCAAAGTGGTTAATCATATTGCATTTAGAATCGAGACTTATGAATTTTTGATGCGTAGGCACTTTGGGTCTCCCAATCACCTTTCAAATTTCATTGAATTCGGTTCGGTTTGCCTTGATTAATTGCTATAGTGTAAGATGCTAAGCGGATCCGGTTGCCTTCGATTTTGGTTACTTTTTCCTTTTTGGTTGTGGTTGATTAAATTCACTATACCATTATTATGTAAATATTATTATGCTATTAATACTATTAATATTTTATATTCTTGCGCTTTAATTTCTTTTTGTTATTAACATTTAATTTCTTGCACTTTTATTGCCATTATTCTATTTTGTTTTATTCATCCATATCATGTTTTTTATTTGCTCTTATTATTTGTTGATTGATTTTCTATTTGTCCATTTGGACCCAAAAAAATTAAATAAAGATTAAACCTCTAAAAAACATGTGACTTTAATTTGTGGACTATTGGTTACTACCCTTGGCTTTTGGAATGAATAATTGTACTAAGATTCTTAAGACACTTCCTTTGCCTTGATTTTCATGGAGTTTAATTTAGCCTTTATTTGGCCATTTACTAGCTTATAAGGATGAAACTCTTATGCTCATAATTTGGAAGGTCGTCAAGTTTGGTTAGATCTTCCTTCCCTTATCTCTTTATTTTCTTTTTTAGGATAGTCCCTTCATCTCCTCCCATTCTTCAATTTTCAAAACCTTCCCCTTTTTTTCAAAGGATTATTTCTTTTTAAATCATCAACTCTTTAATAATCAAAAACCTTGACTTTTTTAAAGTGGCTTTTTACCTCTTTCTTTTCTTTTTAAAAATCAATGAATCTAATCATGTTGACCCTAATTCAAAAAATAAAAAGAATCAAACTCATTCAAGTTGTTTTGTGCCTTTGTGCACTTTTGTTTATTTTTCTTTAAAAAAGTTCCGATTATGAGTCATTATTCTTTAGTCGGGTGCAAGTATTTCAATCTCCATGGTTGTAGTTTGATGTAATTGAGTCTCTTGTCATTTGTGGGGGTTTAATGGCATACTCGTTGATTTTATCCGAGTTGGCGCCCTCCCCATAATGATGTATGAGTCCATGCCTTCATTCTCATGGTGGATTTGTTTGGCTATCCACTTGAAGATGACGAATTCTTTTCACTTAATAAAATCAATCATAACCCACCCTTTTTACTATTTGTACCACGAACTACGGGGTTTTGATCTTGCATTGCACTTTGTGGGTACGTAGGCATGAGGTGGTAAACCTCTCCAAACACAAAAATATCAAAAAATAATTCTTTTCTCATCCCTCGACTCACATTTTACAAACCATTTTCAAACAAAAGCTATAAATTTTTCAAAGGGCTCCCGTGGAGTACCACAGACATTTTGGGTGTGTAAAACCTTCCCATTGTGTAACCTATCCCCTTACCTGTTTCTGTGTTGTGTTTCTTTATCTTTTTGCTTTTAGATTCATTAGTATTTATTCTCTCTTTTTTCCTTTTCCTCTTGGAATAAATAAAAGCGCGGTGGAGACTCTGTTTACTTTGAGTTAAGTTAACCAATAGCTTACACTCATGATTTTACCGCTACAGTGGTCACCGATATTTGTTTTGCTTTTGCTGAGGATCTGAGCTCCTCTTTTTGATTTGTTTTTTTTTTCCGACTAAGTCTCCCTTCGGGTGCTCAACTTAGTGGTTTTTTCTTTTCTTTTCTTTTAGTTTGAATGTTGTGACTGCCAAGTCATTTACTGATTGGTCCTCCGACGGGATGTCTCATCTTGCTATTCAAAGGTGTAGTCAGGCTAACTGAACAACTACCCTGCCCCGGGTTAGATGTAAGGGTTTGTATCCGAAAGAAACTCTTACTTCTAGGCTTGAAGTGGTTGACTAGGGATTAACTCCTCATCTCTCTAGTGTTTGGGGATTTGAAAAAATGCCTGTACATCATCAGCGAGGTTCTTTTTGAAATCATGTTATCAGCAATTATGGGTATCTCATTTTCGTCATCCTCCCTCAAATATTTTCTAAAGTGAAGTGAGGGAATATTTTTGTGATTTTTTGTGTTAAATGAAAAATAATGAGCGAATGCAAATAGACTGGTTCAAAACATGCATAAACATAATATTAACAAAACCAAGTACAAACGATAATGTTCAAAGCAAATAGTACTTAACAAACAGTACAAAATAACAAGAATGTGAAAATGATAAATGGCGACGACTGCCTTGATTTGAGGAATTGAACTTCTCTTGATTTGACTTGCTCAGAGTTAGAGACTATTCAGCTCGATCTTCAACAACCCCTCAAAAGCTTTCACTTGTTGGCACTGAGTGGCAGCATTGGATTGTTCTGGACATTTGGATTCTTCTGAGTGAAGGTGAGATCCTTAGAGTCGATTAGGTCTTGAACTTTGTGCTTGAACACTCTACAGTTCTTGATTGTGTGACCTGGAGCACCCTTGTGATACTCACAGTGAGCATTGGCATCATAGTCTCGGGCGTTACTAGTTTGAGGTGGCATGTCCTTCAAAACAAGAGTTCCCTTTGCCATCAGCCCATTGAAGATTTCTCCATATGACATAGGTCGTGGATCAAAGTTTCTTTCAGGCCTTCTTTGTTGATATGGTGGGCGCTATTGAGGAGCGCGTTGGCGTTGTTGACCAGGCTGTTGTGGATAAGCCGGTTGTTGGTATGGTCCAGGTGCATATTGCGCAGCTGCAACTAGAGGATATGGACGTGGTTGATAAGCCATCTGAGGCGGAAATGGAGTTTGAATGGTTGGCTGATAAGGAATTGGAGGAATTGGCTGATAAGGCATAGGAGCATATTGTGTAGTTGCAATATAAGGATATTGATAGTAGAGTAGTGAAGTAGGTGCACTCTGTTGAGGTGTCCCGCTTGCAGTAGAAATGGAATTTGTTTCGCCCTTTTTGTACCCGTTGAAAGGTTTCTTGACATTGGTTTGGCTGCTAGAACCTCCTTGGATCTTTCCACTTTTCAAACCTTCTTCAATTCTTTCTCCGACGATTACCATGTCTGAAATCCAGAAGATACGCTGTTGATCAGCTTTTCGTGGTATTGCCCCTATAAGGTACCCATGAAGATGTCAATCAATTCATGGTCAACCAACGGCGGATGCACTCTGGCAGCTAACTCCCTCCAGCGTTGTGCGTACTCTTTGAAAGATTCGTTTTCCTTTTGAGCCATACTCTGAAGTTGAGTATGATTTGGATCTAAGTCAGTGTTGTACTTGTATTTCTTTTTGAATGCATCAGATAGATCAAGCCAAGTACGAACATTGTTGTGTTTGAGCCGCATGTACCATTCTAGAGATGCTCCAGACAGGCTGTCTTGGAAGCAATGGATCATGAGTCTGTTGTCTTTGGCATGAACGACCATTTTTCTGCAGCACATTCTCAAGTTGAGCTCAGGACAACTGAAGCCTTTGTATTTTTCGAATTCTGGTAGTTTGAACTTAGCAGGGATCATAACATCTAGAACTAAGCACATGTCTGAGGCACTCAGAGAAGTTGAGTTGTGTCCTTCCATGATTCGGAATTTTTCAGCTAACTCCTGACACATCTTCATAGCTTCGGATTCTTTGACAACACGAGGGTTGGTAATTGGAATAGCGGTATGCATCTCGTACTCAACTTGTTGATCCTCTTAAGCATGAGGAAACTAGACTTGGGTTGAAATAGGTTGAGCTTGAGGAATAGCACCAACAGTGACACCAGAGATTGGTATTGGTTGAGAAGTGACTTCTTCAATAGTAGGAGTGAAGCCTGGAGGCAAACCATAAACCAAAGGATTTGGAACAGGAACTGAAGGCATTGTGTGCGAGGTAGATCCTTGCACGAGAACATTGTTCCTTGCGGCAGCAGCTGTCGCTCCCCCGAAAAGACACCGGGTCAAATGTAACGCCCCGATTCGATAATTCCCATTTTTGTTGGAGTCTTTTATTTTAATTGAATAATTATTATTCTGTTTGTGAAATTAATATGATGATAAGATATGTTGATGAATTAATGTGATATATTGTGTTGTGAAATTTTACCGTTTTGTGGATTTCCGGGTAAAATTGGATAAGAGGGTATTTTTGACTTTTGTTAATTAGTGATAAGTTAGATTTAATAGAATTGGTATTTTGTGAGAAAATAATATTTTTGGTTGGAAAAGAGATAAAATGAGTTAAGTGTAGAAAATAGAATTAGTTAGTAGTAGAAATAGAAATAGAATTGTGAGAGAGATATAAAATAAAGTTGGTAAGAGAGGGAAAGAAAAGATAGAAAAGAAAAAGAGAAGAAAGAAAGAGGAGAGAAAGAGGAAAGAAGAGAAAAGAGAGAAAAGCTAGAGAAGCTTCAAGATTGCTCCAAGGAATCATAATAATCGGGTAAGGGTGATAAGCATTGTTATCTTAATATAGTGTATGATTATGTATGTGTTTGATTGGTTGAGTTTTGGTTTTGATGAGAGTTAGAGAAGATGAATAGATAGGGTTTGAGAGAAAATGTGAGAAATTGGTGGATTAATCGGTTAGAACTTGATATAATCGAAGTATGATGTTAGATACATGCTATTGATCATGTTTGTATGAGTTTAGAGAAGTTTTGGGGTGATTAGATTGGACTGTTTGCAGCTGGTGTGTTGCTGAAATCGCAGTGGTCGCTCAGCGAGCTACCCCTCGCTCAGCGAGAGTTCCAGGGCGATTTTCGTATAGGCATGTTGATATGTATATATGTATGTGATTTATACATGTATGTGATTTATACATTGAATGTATATGTGTGATTTATACATGTATGTGATTTATACATTGAATGTATATGTGTGATTTAAACATAGCTTGTAGTATGTTTATGCAGAATGAATGTAAATGAAGAATATACATAAATAATATAGGATTTATGTGTATTGGTAAATGAAGATACATTGCGATGTTATTGGGTTATGTTAACATGGTTCGATATGATTTGTGTTATGTGAAAGAAATGGTGATAAGTATGCGTATAAGTATGCTTTATGTTGTGTATGAATGATATGTTGTGGTGAGAATATGTTGATGTATATGTTATATGTTGAGATATATAATTATATGCAATATTATTATGATAATGTTTCTCACTCTTCTGTTGTTTTATGATGCTCTACGAGGCATTGTAGATTAGGTGTGCCTGAGTCGTTTTTGTGAAGCTTGTCTTCAAATATTTTGGTCGGTCGGCTCTGATATGTAGCACCGGGTAGTTAGGTGGCCTTGTGCCTTTTTGGGGATACATTTGTATATGTATTCGTTGTGGACATGTTTTGTATAACATGATATATTTGTGCACTTCTAACTTGTAAATATATTTTGATAAATATATAAGTTGAAGTTGTTGATGATTTAAGTTTTCCGTTGTGCAATTTATAATTGAGATATGGGTGTAAGGATTGAAATTCCTTTGTGGATAGCTACCCCATTGTTGCATATCTGTTTGAGCAGGAGTTGTATGTTTTAATTTCACGTAATGTGGCATGCTCCTTTTTATGCTTGATTTAAAGTATACTCTGGCGAAATTTATCTATGCCTAAATGATTTGATGTATTATTTGGGGGTATAGATAGGGGGTGTTACATCAAATAGGGTACAGACGCGAACGGTTGGTGAAAGGAGAGAATGAAGTGAAGATGAATAGAGTCTCCACCTAGGCATTTTTATCCCGAAGGAAGGGTAATGCTGCATAAACCTAGAAAAAGGATGGATAAGACGGTTGCGAACCAGAGAAACTGAGAAAGGGGGTTGGTTACAACCTAGGAAGGTATTATCACCCAAATTGTCTGTCGTACTCGACGGGATCCACACTTTAAATATTGTGTTTAAAGGGGTGGGTGTATGTGCTATCTGTGTGCAAAAGCTGGAAAAGAAATGTACAAGTGTATGTGCAAAAGGTGAATGCTCAGGAACTGAGGCTTAAAAGAGAATGCTGAAAGAGAGGGAAGACACAAAGAATTTTGTTCGATAACAATTAAGTTATGCCTACGTATCCTCTCGTGAAATGAGGAAGTCAGAACATCGTAGTTCGACTCAAAGAGACTGAAAATGAATTGACTGTGAACTACTTGCTTGTCTATGCTCAAGTGTATGGCTCGTCTGGCTCGAGTGCTAACTGTCTTGCATTAGAAGGAAGAAGCAAGTTCTCGTTTGTGAGTGAGTGTGATGAGAAAATAATCCCGGAGGAGACGATTATTGTTTGTTTTTTATGTTTTCAGTCTTTTATTGTTTTTGGTGTTTTGCATAAGTTTATGAGCTTAAGCCTAAATCAAGGGCTGGTAAACTCACTATATCCTCCCTGATTAGGGATAATGAGAACACTTAAATATGAGATAAGCATCTCAACAGAATTGACATTATGATATGGGATTAAGATCATTAACCTACTTGTGATTAATTAGATGTTTTTGGGTTTTTGTTTAGTGTTAAGTAATGAGTTTAATCTCTAATCACAGATTAGTGAACTCATTACACCATACTAATAGAAGGAGAATAGATGAGCACACTTAAGCTGAGGAAGATACCTCAACTTAATTCATGGTTAGGGATTAAATTCATTATATAACAAAACCTTTATTAAGTGAATTTTAATTAAGGGATGAGATTAAGAAGTGAATTTTAAATTTGTAAGACTACTTGATGGGGGACTTGTCCATTGAACACTAAGGTTAGTCCTTCTTAACCATAAAGGAAGAATTAGAACCCTAATGTAAGGCCCAAGTTACAAGATGAATTCTTGATAATTATTAAGTGATTTGATTAAGAGGTTTAAACAAATTAAAGGTTTAACACTTAGGATTAAAGTTATACACCCCATCCTAAGAGAAGGATGCAGGTATAACCCTAATTCCAAAGTCCTAAAACTTTAAGAGTTTAGTCTCTGATTATTGAGATGAGAAGAGAGACTCAAGGAGACTCAAAGGTAAAAGCTAAAGGGGGACTAATCATAACCCTAATTATTATCATGCTTGGATGTTCATATGGTTTGCAAGGCTTAAGAGAGATCTCCAAGGAAGCCACCAATGGAAGAAGCAGAAGAATAAGTTACTTACTTCATTGAAGAAGATAAGTAACTTAAAGAAAGAAAGTGAGAGAGATAGAACACAAGTGAACAAGTTCACTTAAAAGACAAGTAAGAATGCAAATGAAAGAGATAAGAAGAAGTGAGAAGTGAAGGCAAATTCACTTCTCAAAGTAACTTACCACTTGAAAATGTTAGCATGAATGCATAAAGTATGAAACATAAAGAAATGAAGTGAAATGAGATGCAATGATCAAAGTCAGAAGTGTTTATGCAATGTTAATGTCATGTGAGATGATGCAAAGGCATACAAAAGTGCATATGTATGATCATACAAGAATAAGATGTCATGTAAGCATGCTTTGAAGTTTGAAAACACATGGAAGTTAATGAAATGAAATGAATGCAAACCATGGCACATGAATGAAGAAATGATCAAGCATGATTCTAACATTTCCTAAGATGTCTAAGATGACATATGAATGCAAGAAATGTCATGGCAATTTCATGTATGGATGCATATGTAAGATGAATGCAAATGAAGATGAGAAATTAGGGATATATGAAAGTATGAGATACAAGTGAACAAAGCAGAAGCATATGACATGATAAAAAATTGAAATCAAACTCAAACAAACCCTTATCCCATATTAGGTCACACCCCAAAGGAGAAGGTCAGAAGCCTAACCAATCAAAAGTTATGAATTTCCTAAGTTTCTAGGGTTTTTGGATAGTTCAAAAGGGAAAAATGCAAATCAATTTGAAAATGCAAGATAAATTTATGAGAAAATGTCCTATAAACTTCATGCAATGCACGTAACAATGCAAAAAGAATCATCTTCAAACTCTTCTTGGTAAGGCAGAAATGATTTTTTAAAGTTAGGGTTCAAAAAATGAAATTTAATGACCCTTAATTCAAAGAATATTCACAAACTATGATCAAACCTAAAAAGAAATTTGTGTGAAGGGTTTGAAAATGTTTCTAAATGCAATGGGATGATTCATGATTTTTTTGGTGATTTTTAGAAACCTAAATGTATTTTAAATTAATTAAAAGATTTTAATTAATTAAAAATAACATTTAAATATTTTAAAAATACTTTTTTAATGGAAAAAATTAAATTAAAATTATTTTCAGGTTAAGAAAAATATTTAAAACAGAAATACAAAATAAAATATTTTTTGAAAGTGTTTTGGTATTTTTAATAAATTATGCAAAAAAATGGATAAAAATAACATTAAAATGAATTAAAAGGGATAGTCAACTGATCCTAAGGCTGAGATTCAAACCTAGGGGGTGAGGGTTTACTGGCGCGTGATCCAAAGGCTGAGATTTGTCCTGGCTTAATTAATCTGATTAATTTAATTAATTAAAATTAAAACTTAAGTGAAATGATCCGAGCCATACAAACGCGCGCAAAGCAAGATCTAATGGCCTATATTTAAATTGAGCTAATTAACCCTAATTACTAACCCTAATCATTTTCAGGTGACCGGAGCTAGCTCCGGTCATCTTCTTCGGTGATCCCTCAACCCAAATTCCACCCCGGGCCATGAAACTTCACCAAAATCTCCAGAAATGATATATGAACATCTTTAAACAAGAATCTAACACCAAAAATCATTTTTTTTCCAGAAACCAGCATGAATCGAATCAAACTTCTTTTAGGTCAAAAATTTCAGAGATTCGATTCATGCTCATTTCTTCACCATTTTCAAAAACAACAAGTGCAGTGTGATCAGGCGAGCATGGGGAACATTTCTATAACATAAAATGAAGTTTCTGGAAAAATTGTTTTTGAGGTATACCTAAGGTTGAGCTTTCTGATTCTGGGCTTTCTGGACCTCTCTTTGGTGCAAGTTAACTCCATGGGCCTCCTGAGGATGCTTTGATGCTTGGAACAAGCTTGTAATGGCTGGTTTTGATGTTGCAACTCTGCTGCACCAGAAATCATGTTTTGGTTTGGCTGTGTTTCAGGCTATGGTGAAGGGTGGGAAATGCTCCTTAGGTCATGAGGAGATGATTGGTGAAAGAAAATTGAAGTTTGAATGGCTGAGGGGTGAGTTTCGAAAGCTTGAAGGTTTTGACAAATTTTGGGCAATCTGAGTAGGAGCAAGATCCAGGCTTGTGTGTTATGTGTTTTGTGTTTCTTGAGGTTTGTATAATGTGTAGTGATTGGTTCAGAGAGTTGTTGTGGCATAATGTGATTGGTATGGTGTGAAATGCAAAAAGTCAACATTTTGTACTTTGAGGTATGGGCATGGTACATGCCTGGTTTCTTGGGGTGTCTGGCCTCAGCTGACTTTGTGGAGAGCCGTGGAAATGGTTTTGATGTGCTGGCACTAGTGGATGAAGAGATATTATATGTTTTGCAAAATTCCAACTTTGATGTTTCTTGGATCACAAGCCATGAAATGCCTCTAACCATGGGCCAATTCGGATCTTTTGAGGTTTGTTTGACATATTGTGAAGTATTTGTGCCTATTAGAAGTCATTAGAATTCTTGAATATGTCAATTTGCAAAATCCCTCTTTGACATGAAACTTCAAACTTTAGGATTTTTGCCAACTTTGGAAGGCCATATCTTGAGTTCTAGGATGAATCAAGACATGTTCTTGTACTTTTTGAAAAGGGAAATACCTAATCTACAACTTTCATCACCAAGAATTTTTCATTTGAAGCATTTTTGATCAAGAAATAGGAGGTTGAAAAACTTTCCCAAAATGGAAAGTTTCCATTACAAGTCATTTCCATTTTTGGCAAGTTTGCAAATGGCTCAAAATTCTTCAATCTTGTGAACTCTCAACCACTTCTAAGATCAGATAAAGATCATAGGATTTCAATTTGATTAAAATATCCCTTTGGTTCCATTGTTGGGGGCCTCAGATGCCCTGATTTTGTCTTAACTTGCTCAAGAAGTTACCCAGTGAACAAATGACTTCCACAATGAATTTATTCATCAAAATTGGTACACATGATACTTATAACATCTTAAGAACATTAGAAACAAGAATGGACCAAAAATTTGGTGTTAAGGCCTCTGAAACCAAAACCCTAATTTTGGTCATATGTGTAGTGAAAACCCTAGCTCTGCTTCCATGCCTTGCCAGTTCTTGTGATCTCTTGACTTTGATGAGCTTTGAGGGACATAATATGATGATAGAACACACATGGACCCTCTTGGAAAGCTTTGAGGCCCTTGGGATGGCTCAGATGGAATCTTGGATTTCTCAGATCACAAACCCTAGATGCAGATGAACTAGAACTATGCAGATGAAACAAATATGCAATATGATGTGGTGTGCTTATGCTTATGCAAAAATGAAAGATCACAAGCCAGGGTGTGATATGAAGTGAGGGAAAATTTGGGGTGTTTACAGCTGCCCCTATTCAAGCATGAGTTAGCTGTGCAGGATGTAAGCGCCTGGCTTAACAGACAAACAAGATAACTTGTGGTTGAATACCAAAGACAGTCCAAAATTTGCACTTGCTGGATAGAAGAAGAAAAGGGATATGAATTGTAAAAGGCAGTATAGAATGATTATTAAATGAAGGCAATAGAGGACGACCATCGAGCAGAGGACGACTGCTGGGGATAAAGGGGTAATTAAAGCAATGACGGGGACGACCGACATGCTGGGGGAATAAAGGGATCATGATGGGGACGACCATCAGGTAAAGAAACAAGATTCTCTAGGGATTAAAGTAAAGCAATGATGGGGACGACCATCAGGTTTACAAAGTAAAGTAAACAATGATGGGGACGGCCATCGGGTTAAAGAATAAATGAAATAAATGATGAGGGACGGTCATCAAAGGTGAAGGACGATCACCTAGTAGGGGACGGCTGCTCTTTATCACGACATAGGACGAATGTCGGATAGAAAAGGTTGACGATGGGGACGGCCATCGAATAAGCATGATGAATGACAATCATAAAGAGGTGAAGGACGATCTTCTAGCAGGGTACGGCTGCTCTCGGGGTTTATCACGACATAGGACGAATGTCGAATAACAAGATCAACGATGGGGACGGCCATTAGATAAAATGATGAAGGACGATCATCAAGAGGTGAAGGACGATCACCTAGCAGGGTACGGCTGCTCTTTATCACGACATAGGACGAATGTCGGATAAAAGGTTCCTCTAATGGGGACTCCATTGGGGAAAGGGATGAGGGACGGTCATCCAAAGGTGAAGGATGATCAACTGGTAGGGGACAGCTGCCGACAGTATCATGACATATGACGAATGTTGGATAGAAGAAAAGTTGCTTCGTTGACGACTTACTGGGGAATGGTAAACACGGACGAGTGCTTACGCTCAAGAATAAAAGGTATAAGTGTTTGAGGATGTGTATAGATTAAAGATGCAGACGAGCATCCTTAGGACCATGATACAGACGAGTATCGGTAGAAACAAACGCTGACGCGTGTTCAGAGATTATGGTACAAACGAGTACCAATTGGTTAACAAAGAACATGGACGAGTGTCAGATCTGTTGAGGAGTGATATGTAAACAAGATACAGACAAGTATCGAAGGCTTCTGTATAAGTATGAGTGAGTATAGATTTGTTAGTGAAGTATGAGCAAGACACGGACGAGTGTTTGACTTGCTGGGGAATGTATGACACAAACAAGTGTCAAATATGTATTATATAAACAGGCATTTGTGAAAGATATGTTTTGGCTTTTTTTTTGGGATAGGATGACACGGACGGGTGTCAAAAGAGTGTGTTATAAATAAGTACTCGGTTTGCAGAAAGTGTTTTGGCAACCATGCGGGGGAAGTATGATACGGATGAGTGTCAAAAAGGGCATGTTTAGGTATCTGTACTTGAGAGTGAAAAATGTATTCTGGCGTCCTGCGGGGGATAAAACGACACAGAAGAGTGTCGAAAAGAGTATATATGAATATGAACAGGCATTTGTGTTTGAGAGTGCAAAGGGGACGCTTTGGATTTTATTTGCAGGGGATGTGAGTTTTTTATATTCATTGCTGATGAAAATACTGACGGTAATTGCAGGTGACTGGCTCGAACCTGGCTTGTGATCATGCAAATGTTTGATTTTTTCCGTAATGCTCCGTATTAGACGGAATGCTACGCTTATTTGGTGAATATGATGCAAATTCTATGATTATGAAAAAGAGGAACCGATCCGGGATTCGGATCCCGCTGGGATAAGGATCCCTGGCTGATCTGCTTGGAGGGATGTCCCGGCTGGGGAAGAGATCAATGGTAGATCTATCAGGAGGGAGAACTATGCTTGGGGGAGTAGATCACTGGTTGATCTACTCGTAAAGAGAACTCAGCTAGGGAGGAGGAAACTTTCATCACTTTGTTGTGTAGGAGTTTCATGCTTTTCTCTTCTGGGGAGAGGATGGAAACTCTGTGGGGAGATAGCTCTTTTATCCTTGCTGAGGATGAGAGATCTGGTACTCTGGTGGGGCTCTCGGCCGGGAAGCTCCTGTTGAGTAGACTTGTGTTGGGGATGAGGATTCTTTGGCAACTCCGCTAGGAAAAAGCATTTCAGATATTGCTCGGGAGATCCTGCTTGGGGAGGAGGTAACTCCCGGGAGGTAGCATGTTGGGGATGCGATGCTTGATATGCCCCATGTCGCGTATTGAATACCTGCAACCTGTTAAGACAAAATAAACGCACAAGTATTCTGAGATATCCTTTACCGGATTCCGTCATAGGAGTTAGACTCTCCTGAAAGTAATATATTTCCTACAAGCATTTATTAACAACGTCTCATTTGTTTTATGCATGTGTTGTATCATGAATATTGGACATTTTGCAAACGAAACAAAAATGTACAAAACGAGGTGTGACTGAAAACTCTGATTTTATTAATCTGGGTGCCCTGAATTGGCAAATACAATCAAAGAAACAAATCCCCTGAAATGAGGAGATTACTATAAACTGAGAAAATAAAAGTGTTGGCAATGTTTACAACACTCCGGTGAGCTTCCCTTGCTATGACCTGTATGACCTTGACGTTCTTCTCATCTTGCTTTCTGAAGAAGGCCGATTCTGACTGATGCTTTATCCTTTCGAAGCTTGCCGCGTTATGAGTGATACAGACGAATTCAGAATGCAGTCGTTCACTTATTCCCTGATTTTACGTGAATCGCCCTTTCGAGTTTTCAATCCACCGGGATACCCCTTTTTGCCTGAGCTGTCCAATGCGGCTTTTCAACTCAGCGGGTGTACATTTTTTTCAATTTTCCCTTATTTTTGCCCGAGTCTTTTATTCTGTGTTTGACTCGCCAGGATGCCCTATTTTTGCCTGGACTTATATTCTGTTTTTATGTCCAGCGGGTCATTTTTTATGCGAAGTATTTTTTAACTGCATCTGAATTCACAAGAGATAAGAAATCTTCACCATCCATAGTGGTGAGCATTAGTGCTCCACCCGAGAAAACCTTCTTTACTATGAATAGACCATCGTAATTTGGAGTTCACTTGCCCCTGTGGTCTGTATGAGGAGGAAGGAGTCTTTTCAGCACAAGATCTCCTACTTGGTATTCCCGAAGCCTGACTTTCTGATCGAAGGCTTTTTTCATCCTTTTCTGATATAACTGCCCGTGACAGATAGCAGCCAATCTCTTTTCTTCGATCAGATTCAGTTGATTGTAACGAGACCGGACCTATTCTGCTTCATTCAACTTTACATCCATCAGTACCCGTAAGGAGGGTAGCTCAACTTCGACAGGTAGAACAACTTCCATACCATAAACAAGTTGATAAGGTGTTGCCCCAGTGGACGTTCTGATTGAGGTTCAATACCCATGCAAGGCAAATGGTAGCATCTCATGCCAGTCTTTGTAAGTAACCACCATATTTTGCACAATCTTCTTGATGTTTTTGTTAGCCGCTTCAACAGCGCCATTCATCTTTGGCCTGTAAGGGGAAGAGTTGTGATGTTGGATTTTGAAGTCCCGGCACAGTTCTGCCATCATTTTCTTGTTCAGATTGGAACCATTATCAATAAAGATTCGCTCGGGAACTCCATATCGACAGATGATGTCTCTTTTCAGGAATCTGGCTACCACTTGTCTGGTGACGTTTGCATACGAAGCTGCTTCAACCCATTTTGTAAAGTAATCAATGGCTACCAGGATGAATTTGTGGCCATTTGAAGCAGTCGGTTCGATCTTTCCAATCATGTCGATGCCCCACATGGCAAAGGGCCAGGGTGAAGACATTACGTTCAAAGGATTTGGAGGCACATGCACTTTGTCTGCATAGATCTGGCATTTGTGGCACTTTTTGGCATAGGAACAATAATCTGCATCCATTTTGATCCAGTAGTAACCTGATCTTAATAATTTCTTAGCCATTGCATGTCCTCCAGCATGGGTACCGAAAGATCCTTCATGCACCCCGTGCATCAGCAAGTCTGCTTCTTTCTTATCAACACATCTGAGAAGAACCATGTCAAAGTTTCGCTTGTATAATGAACCATCAGCATTAAGGAAGAAACTACCGGCCAGCCTTCTTAATGTCTTCTTATCATTGGATGATGCCCCAGGTGGGTATGTTTGATCCTCCAAGAAGCTTTTGATGTCATTGAACCACGACTTGTCATCTTTAGCAATGTCCATGGAGAATACGTATGTCGGTCGGTCTAGTCTGGATACCGAAATCTGAGGCACATAATTTGCAGTTTGAACCTTGATCATGGAGGAAATGGTAGCTAGAGCATCCGCGAACTGATTTTCGTCTCGAGGGATGTACTCAAGTTTGACTGTTGTGAAGAAAGTCAATAATCTCCTCGTATAGTCATGGTATGGAATCAGATGCTCCTGGTGAGTGTACCATTTGTCACTGGTCTGATTGATTACCAAAGCTGAATCTCTGAAAACATTTAAAGTCTTGATCCTGAGGTCAATGGCTTCCTCAAGACCCAGGATACAGGCTTCGTATTAAGCTTCATTGTTAGTGCAGACAAAAGTGAGGTTTGCCGAGAAAGGCATATGAACTCCCTTAGGTGTAATAAGCATTGTACCAACTCCACGACCATTCATATTGACAGCCCCATCAAACATCATAGTCCATTATTCCTCTGGGTCAGGCCCTTCAGTATGAACTGGCTCTTCATGATCTTTTGCTTTTAAGTACATGATGTCTTCATCGGGGAAGTCGAATCTCATGGGCTGGTAATCATCAATGGGTTGCTCAGCTAGATAGTCAGACAGTATACTGCCTTTGATGGCCTTTTGAGATGTGTACTTGTAACACGATGGGAGAACTGGCTTTCTATGAATGTTGCGGATAGCAAGAGTCGCGCACCGACTTTTATTTTATCCAAGTGGAAAGGACATAAAAGAACAGGAAAGACCTATTTTTAAAATATTTGAGTTCGGGGGGTAGGTTATATAAAGGGAAGGTGTTAGCACCCTTTATATCCATGGTTATCCATGGGCTCTTAGTTACTTAGCTCACTTAAATTGTTTTTGAAGAGTGTAGTGTGTGATTAGAAATTTTTCTAAGTACTTTGTAATGATCCTCGTATGGATGTATACAAAGCCTCGTTTTGAAAAATGTTTAAGAAAGTGAGGTGTAAAAAGTATTTTGAAATGTGAGCAAGCAACTAAGAGGTACCTATCCTAGATTAAGTCTTTCATGTTCTTGTATGTTCTCTCAAGGGTAAGACTATCCCTATTATTAAGGAATAGGTAGTCATTACCTTGGATTTGTATTAAGGGATAAGCGTAGGGTCATCGTATGGTCATAGAAGGTAACTTAAGGGGTGTCTTTAGCAATTCGTAGGGACTATCATCATTTATTCGAAGGGACAAGATCGTTATTTCGTAGGCAACCTCAAAGGGACTTGATCTTTTAAATCTGTAGGGACTTGATGATTTTATAAGTGAAGGGACTTTGCTTAAGACACCCCTATATTCGAGGGACTTGACCATATAATATAAAAGCAACCAAGAGGGGCAACTTAGGAAGTGCAAGATGGTGATCAAAGATCGACTTACGTGTGTGAGTGTTCATGTTCAAATATTTATCTTATTTAAGTTAATTTTCTAAGTTATTTTTATTTACACATAGGTTATGCACACCCTCATGTTACTAACCATACGATAAAAATAATTACAAAAATAAAGCAAAAATATAAACCTATTACATGGCTTTAGCAATTACATAATAATAAAAATAATAATGATAAATATAGTAAGCAATAATCAAATATTAGTAATAATAAAATAAAAATAAGGGTTAGAATAATAAAATAAAAGAAATAAGAATTTAGCAAGAAAAAATTAATATTTAGAAAAGTTTTTAAGAATTAATTAAGAAAATAAGTCTAATAATAATAAACAAATAACAAATTATTTACATATTAAAAATATTGATTAATGATTTAATTAGGGTTTAGAAAAAAATTAGGTTAATTTTTAGGGTTAATTAGAAATTATTAAGAACATATAAATTGAATTAATTAATTATTACTAATGAAAAGAAAAAAATAGATAATATTAAATTATTAAGTTAATAAGTTATTTATAAATTATATACAAAAATTTTAGAATTATTATTATAAAAAAAATATAAAAGTAGTCAATTAGATTTTGTTTACAAATATATAAATTATAAACAAATTATTATATAAAAAAAATATAAAATTGATGAATTCATAAATAGATTATAAAAAAAATTAGTATATTTTTATTATAAATTATTTATAAAAGAAATCATTGATTAAAAAAAATATTAGTGAGCTATTTAGTTTATATAATAAATAATTAAAGTATAATAATAATTAATTGAAATAAGAAAACAAAACACTAAAAAAAATGGGGTGGAGGGATCGGCCAAGGATCGAACCCACCCCAGGTACCTCAATACACAGCCTGCGTAACCACTGGGACAAGCCATGCGCTTGTGACAATAATTCATCACCAACTCCTTTTATCACGTGCATATCTCCGTCTCCAGCTTCGTCCAATCATGCCTTGCCACCCAGTCATCTTCAACCTCTCGCCCTGCATAATTTCCTGCGAATTTTGCTATGCGATTTCCTGCGAATAATTTCGTAACAAAACCTGCGATTTTAATGGGATACAAAATACACATGATTAATTCACAATTTTTATGGGGAATTAAAGCCCAGGTCCTATAGAATTCAAAAATCCCTTCGAAAGCTTCTTATAGTCCACGAATTGATAAGCCCCAAATTCAAAACTAAAACCCTAACAATGGCATTCTCTCAAATCGGCCATGAAACTTCAATCCAAACGTCCAGAATCATTCTAGGCATCACAACAAACACATAACAATCATCAAAAGCAGGTCATAATGGATATATTAGTGAAATCAAAAATTCGAAATTCAAGAACAAAAACAAATTCGGGATTCCTATTTTATGATGCTTTTGATGCATGTGATCGTTCAAACACGTTCAAGTAGCCTCAAAGAAGCTTTCTCAACCTTGAAACCCTCTTTTGGATGGCTGGATTCGTGAAACCGAATTTTGAAATTTCTTGATTTTTTGAACTTTGTATGAGTGCTTTTGGCTGCCAAATTTCGTCCTTCCAGCATTGTGTTATGTTCATCCCTTTATAGTCATGTAATTAGGTCAACAAGAATGGGCCTTTCTTTGTGGATTTTGGTTACTTGATGGTGAAGAAAAAATCAACCATAAATGTGCAAAAAATAAAATATACTCTTGTTATAATGATCTCCCACAAGTTTGGATCCTCTCAATCAACCTTAAATGTTTTATCAATCATTCTAGAACAAGAATCTGATTTTTTTAATTGACTTTTTGTATTTTATTTTCATTAAAATTGAATTTTATTAAATAAAATCCAAAATAATAAAATATAAAATATAAAAATATGAAAAAAATAATCAATGGGTCGTGTATGACCTTATCCTTGAGATTGGATTGGAATTTGGTAGGCCCATTTGCCAAAAATTGGTTTTAAGGCTTCATTTGCTTCACATACCTCCCAAAGATTTCCCAACTTTGCAAAGGCACAAATCCCTCAATTTTAAGGCTATGAAGGTGTTCTTGGATATTTTGGAAATCTTAGAGAGTCCTCTAACCAACCTCTTTGGTCTCATGTCCATATCCTTTACCTTTTTCAAATTATGCCCTTTGGAAGATGTTGACTTTTTGTTGACTTTTAAAATGACTTATAATGTCTTAGCTCCTACCTTCCAAATGAAGCATTTTTGGGCTTGGCTTGTGAGACACAAAGTTGTAGAGAATTCAATTTCCTTCAAAATGAGCTTTGGATGGAAATATTTTGATGAAGCATGTGAAAGTTATGGCTGGTCAAAGTTCAGTTGACTTTTCCTATGAAAACCCTAATTTAGAAACTCTTGATTATTGATGATCTGAAATCTCCTTGATGAATCATGATCAACCCTTGATCAAATGATGAATTTTAATTCATAAACTTTACATTGGCAAAAAATCATGAAGTTTGACTTTGGTTTGACCACAGTTGACCTCAGTTTGACTTTTTAACCACTTTGACTTATTTTTGCATATCTGATCATCTGACTGAGCAAACTTTTTGGGAAAGCCTTGAAACTTGACATAGGGATTCTTGAAGACATGTAGGATTTTATGAAGCTCACTTGAGGCCTTGGAAGTCCATTTAGCCTGGTGAAACTTAAAACCCTAGTTTAGGGTGCATTGCTTAGGAGGATGCTTTGTCTGAGGGGATTGTCAAATTTTCTGATTAATTGTGAACCTTGTGAATCTTGTGAACCTTGTAAACCTCTTGGGACACCTTAGTACACAATGTCTGGTCTATGTGAGGGCAAATTTTGGGGTGCAACATTACTGAACGTCATATTCTGTCAGAATCATTTGCCATCTTACAACCCTTCCGGTAAGTGTTGGCTTCTCAAATATGTACTTGACGGGGTCCATTTTTTAGATCAATAAAGTGGTGTAGGTCAACATATACTGCCTTAGTTGGCGAGCAGCCCATGCTAAAGCACAACATGTTTTCTCGAGTAGTGAATAACGTTGTTCACAGTCGGTAAACGTTTTGCTTAGGTAGTATATTGCATACTCTTTTCGACCAGACTCGTCATGCTGGCCCAACACACACCCCATTGATCCTTCTAATATTGTCAGGTACATTATTAGAGGTCTTCCTTCATGAGAATTGGAGGTTCTTGTAGGTACTCCTTGATCTTGTCAAAAGCCTTCTGACAATCTTCGTTCCACCTTACCGTTTGTTCCTTTCTTAACAATTTGAACAGAGGCTCACAGGTTGCAGTGAGGTGAGATATGAACCTTGAAATGTAGTTCAATCTACCTAAGAACCCCCGAACTTCTTTTTCAGTTCTATGTGCAGGCATCTCCTGAATGGCCTTGACTTTGTCAGGATCAACTTCAATTCCTTTTTCACTTACGATAAATCCCAGCAACTTATCAGAACTTACCCCGAATGTGCATTTGTTGGGGTTTAACTTCAATTGGTACTTTCTCAGATGCTTGAACAACTTCAGCAGATTTACCAGATGGCCTTCTTCAGTGAGGGACTTGGCAATCATGTCATCCACGTAGCATTCAATTTCTTTGTGGATCATGTCGTGGAATAATGTCACCATAGACCGTTGATAAGTGGCATCAGCATTCTTCAGTCCAAAAGGCATTACCTTGTAACAAAATGTTCCCCAAGGTGTAATGAAGGTTGTTTTCTCCATGTCTTCGGGTGACATCTTGATCTGATTATACCCAAAAAACCATCCATAAAAGAAAATACCGAGAACTGAGCTGTGTTGTCCACCAATACATCAATGTGAGGTAATGGGAAATCATCCTTCGGACTAGCTCTGTTAAGATCCCAGTAATCCACACACATTCGTACTTTGCCATCCTTTTTAGGAACTAGTACAATGTTGGCAACCCACGGCGGGTAACTAGTTACAGCAAGGAAACCGGCGTCCCACTGTTTTTGTACCTCTTCCTTAATCTTCATGGCCATATCCGGATGAGTACGGCATAGCTTTTGCTTCATTGGAGGACAATCTTCTTTCAAGGGAAGCTTGTGCATAACAATATCTGTATCTAGACCTGGCATGTCTTGATAAGACCAAGCAAAGACGTCGACATATTCTCGAAGCATATCAATGAGTTGTTCTTTTACTGAAGCCTGCAGACTGTCCCCAATTTTTACTTATTTCAAATCCTCTTCGGTACCAAGATTAACTGTTTCAACTTTCTCCTGATGAGGAGTAATCACTTTCTCTTCTTGCCTCAACAACCTGGCTAACTCTCCAAGTAACTCATAGTCTTCTTCAACCCCTTCATCAGTTTGATTAATTGGATTGTTGAAGTCATACAAGGTCATAACAGTGATGTTGTTGGTGCAATCTGGAGGATAATCTCTGCAAGGGTTGAGATTTGTTCGTTTTAGTGATCAATTTTAATCTTGTTTAGAAAAAGTGAAAATGAAGATATTTATTTTGAAAACATTTCCATTTTATTGTTTTGTACAAAAGTGAAAAATGAAAAGACAGTGAGCGAAAAAGAGACTTGTTTGCAAAAGATGTCCGATATTCATTGATAATCCATTTGCACAAAATTACAATATGACCCTATTACAAAATGAGTCCTGACACCTTGGGCAAGATGCAGGACTTGATGCATGCTGAAAAAAGCAGGAAATAATAATTACTCTGCAGGAGTAACCCTTATAATTTCCTGGGAAGACCAGTTAAGGAGTTAGTGACCCGGGATCCTTAGACGAATCCAGCTTTCCAGGTTGAGGTCGCTTTCCGCCTCGTCTTCCACGTTGTTAACAACATCTGGGGTGAGCATCCCCCACTGATGAAATTGGGCTCTTTAGCAGCCTCTGTTTGATCTTGTCGGAATGGTTTGTAACCCAAACCGAATATGTCCTCCTTCTTCTCCACCGGTAGCAGCTTGCCCCAGCCTTGGGCATTACCATCTTCAACAACCTTCCAGGCTTGCTGATAGGAGACAATTGAAGTACCCATCCTATCCTCCTAGGACGTAGCAAATACTTCAGTCGTCGCCTCATTGACGTTCAGAGCTTCGAACCCCTGGCTCATGGTTTCATGGATTTCACCATCCATCTCAATATATTTGTATGTAGCCAGCTAGCTAACAAAGATGTCCTCTTCACCACAGATGGTGATAATCTGTCCTTCCCACTCATATTTCAATTTCTGGTGAAGGGTTGACGTAACTGCGCTAGCGGCGTGAATCCATGGTCGACCCAACAAACAGTTGTAGGTCGGTTGTATGTCCATCACATAGAAAGTAGTCTGAAAGACCTGCGGACTGATTATCACAGGCAGCTCCACCTCTCCAAGAACAGACCTCTTGGAGCCATCAAAAGCCCTAACCACCAGATTTCTTGGTCGGAGAGCTATTCCATCATATTCGAGCTTGACAAGAGCCTTCTTTGGCAGGACATTGAGTGAAGACCCTGTGTCAACAAGAACATGAGAAAGCACCGCTCCTTTACACTCTAGGGTGATGTGTAAAGCTTTATTGTGGTGACGTCCTTCTGTTGTTAAGTTAGCATTGGTGAAACCTAGCCCATGGCTAGTATTGACATTAGAAATCATTATCTCAAGCTGATTCACTGTGATCTCTTCTGGCACGTAGGCAGCGTGCAGAACTTTGAGTAGTGCATCCCGATGAGCTTCGGAACACAACAGCAGTGATAAGATGGAGATCTTAGAAGGAGTCTGGTGGAGCTGATCCATAACTTTGTAGTCACTTCTTTTAATTATCCTCATAAATTCATCCACATCTTGATCAAAGGATGATTTATGAGTCTATTTTGGTGCAGGTTTTTCAGGTGCCACACTTTTCCCTTTGGCTTTGGCAGCAACCTCTGCCTCAGTATTAGTTCTTGGAGCATGAGACGTGAAAAGACGTCCGCTTCGGGTGAAGCCTCCGCCTCCCCCGACATTATCCACTTGTGAGGTGGGAACTGAAGAATCAAGAAGGACTTTTTCTTCGTTGCAGTAAAGGTTTGCACCATAATACCATGGCACAACATTGTCTTTATCATAAGGAATTGGCCCTGGCACCGTGATGGTGACTGGGCTAACTGCAGCAGAGGTGGGAACCATTATTGTATGTGTATAATAGAAAATGGTGACAGGACTTTTGGTGGATGTTGGTGGTGATGAATTGAAGCTTGGTTGTTGCTGAAACTGTTGCTGAGATTTTTGTTGAAAGTTACTGGAGTTTGGGACCGTTGTAGGGTCATAATAGATGGTAACTGTGGAGACGTTGTTGTTGGTGGTTGCTGTAGTGTAGAAGCTGATGAGATGGAACTGTTGATTGTTGAAGTGATGGAAGAGGTGATTGCTGATTTTGTAGACGAGTCTGTAGGAACAATTGTCTTTGCAGTTGTAGGAGGATCATTTATTATCGAAAAAGGAGTTGTTGGTGTTGTAGAAGTTGTTGTGGTTATTTGCAGAATGCCTTCTTTAATCAAGACATTGATGCAATTCCTCAAGCTTCCACACCCATTCTCAGAAACCTTGCAAGATTCACAACAAGCCTCACAGCCTGGAAACACTTGGCATTTCAAAAGCGGAGCTTTAACCTCTGCTAGAGGTGTCTGAATACTTGAAATATCTTAAATCAAACTCATGGGTGAGCCTTCCTCTATTGCATTAATCCTTGGCCCACCATGGTTGGGCATAGGATTCTTCATGACATTGGGAGGTGGTGCAAAATTTATGGCCTTTGAATCTACCAGATCCTGGATCTTCATATGCAGAGCCCTACAATTTTCTGTGGAATGACCAGGTGCATTAGAATGAAAAGCACACCTGGCGTTGACGTCGTAATTTTTTGGAAGGTTTTAAGAATCTGGTGGAGCCAGTGTCCTTAACTCGACAAGATTGAGCTTTAGGAGTTGTGGCAACAATGTGGCATATGGCATTGAAATAGGGTCAATCACCCTGTTGATCTAAGATGGCCGCTGCTGAAAAGGGCGTTGTTGTTGGTTGTTGTTGTATGATCTCTGTTGAGGAAATTGTGGCTGTTGAGGAAAATGTTGTGGTTGTTAAGTGTACTGAGGAGGTGGAGCCAGAATAGTGACGGCAGCAACTGATCTTGGCAAATATTGGGGTTTGCCTCTTCCCATATGTACAGAATTTGTTTCACCGGATCTACGGGCCCCTGCAAATTGCTTCCTTGCACTACTTGAACTGGCACCGTTGTCGAAAATCTTTCCCATCTTCAGTAAGCTCTTAATTCTTTCCCCAGCTATAACCACGTCTGCAAAGCTGGTAGAAGAAAATGTAGCCAATCTGTCAATATAAGTACCCTGGAGAGTGTTCATGAACATATCTTCCATCTCCCTTTCTGACATCGGGGGTTGAACGTAAGCAACCAATTGTCTCCACCTTTGGGCGTACTCTCTAAAGCTTTCACGGGAAGACTGTGACATTCCCATCAGAAGGGTTCTGTTTGGAGCCATGTCCAGATTATACTGATATTGACGAATGAAAGCTTCTGCCAAGTCTTTCCAATTCCTTACTGTGGCCCTGGTCAAGTGAGAGTACCATTCCCGGGATGCCCCTGTCAAGCTATCCTCAAAGTAAAACATCCACAGTTTCTCATCCATGGTGTAGGCTTTCAATCTCCCCAGGAAAGGCTGAAGATGGGTACGTGGGTAGGATGTGCCATTGTATCTTTCAAAACAAGGAGGTTTGAACTTATGAGGAATTCTAACCCCCTCCACTAATCCCATGTCCATGACATCAAAACCCATAGAGTTTTGGGATTCAAGAGACCTTAGCTTCTCTGCTATTTCATCCAACCGACGATCGTAAACTTCGTCTCCATCCCCGACCACAGTAAACTGTTCTTCCTGAGAGTCCTCCTGCAAGGCCCTCCCTCCATTGTTACCTTGGGTGTTTCTTATAGCATTGATTTTTGGGTTCAGATGAGGTCCAAATTCAGGGGGATCAGTACAAGGCTGTACGTGATCGTTGTTGCTGGTACCCCATGTACCCGGTTGGTTTTCCTCGGGAGTTTGTCGCTCGACTAACTCTCTCAATCTCTCCTGGCTCTGAGCCAAACTAGTCATAACTGCCATGAATTGATTCATTTGGGCCCTCATCTCTGTCCTCTCATTGGCCATTTGAGCTCTCACTTCGGTCAACTCTTGTTGAAACTGATCCATTTGTAATCCCGGAAGGTTGTTTCTTGTCGGATACCGGTACAATCTATTGACGGGGAACACTCTTCTACGAGAAATGTTTCCTGAAATCACAACAAAGTGAGAAACAACAAAAACAAAGACCTACAAAACAAAGAAATGATGTTATTATACAATGCAGGATGCCTATTTTTCTTCCAAGGGTATCCGGTTTGGTTCTTCGGTTTTGACCTTTCCAGACTTCGGGGGATGATGATGTTGAAGAGAGATTAAGCCCACAAAATAATACAAACCATATATTACAAAAGAGTGAAGATACATAGTTTTATTACAATAAAGTTCCCATGGTGGGTTAAGATACAACAAAAAAATCAAAAGTACAGACAAAAGGAAATACAAGTACAAGGAAATCAAACATCCAGTCCAAAGTCATCCTCTCTGACTTCCTTCAGGAGAGCCTCAGTCACTGGACCTACTGGCTGCTCTGTAATGGTCCTGATGAGGAGGTTCCTGGTGGCAATGGCACTGGTCAACTTCTTGTGCTTATCATGATCCTTTGACCTCTTTAACCCCGCCCAGAGTTTCAACTCAGAGATCTCCTTCTGTACTGCTAACAAAGTTGCCTGATTCTTCTTCTCACTAGCCTCCAGCTGCTCTATCCTAGCCTGGGTTCTCTGATTTTCTTGTGCACGGGCCTCAGTGATCCTGATCCACCTAGCCTGGCTCTCCTCTAAGTAATGCTCAGCTCTGGCCTTTTGAGTCTTAGCTTCCTTGCAAGCATTCTTCAGCACTAACTCTCCTGCTCTAGCCTTTCTGATGTAGTCATCCGTCTTCTCAATCTTGGTCAAGTTCTCAATCCGGAGCTTCTCTAACCTTTCATTATCTAGACGGTTGTCATTCCTCTCCCAGAGGGTCTTCTTCAAAGCTTCCGAGAGCTGGGTATTGCTTTCCTTCAATTTTTCAAACTCCTCTAAACTGACAGTAGCTGCAGGCTCCGCTACTGATGGTCCAGGTACATCCTCTAAGGTGAATGGCATCCGGGTGATCTGTCCCCTGACACGAGACCAGTCAAGATACTGAGTTGAGGCTATATTGTTACACTTGCCAAGAATAGATGTCCCCTTAGTCTGAATGTTGTCCCAGGCCCAGGTTGCTTGTCTGACAATGGTAAGGTTGTGTTGGATATCACAATAGAGGGTTTCTGTCAAATCTTTCCCTCTTGGGGGATGTACTAAAGCATACCCTAATTGCATCTTGAAAAGCAAAGGGTTGTAGTTGATGCAACCTTTTACCCCAATCAAGGGTACATTGGGATACTTTCCATAGCTAGTAATGATATCTTTGCCCTTGGTGCTCTGAGTGCACCATCTGATGTCTTCTGATGTAAGGGCAATCCTCCTCTTAGCCCAGTTCCTTGGCTGATGGAGATTCAAGAAAGTGTCTGAATTCGGCAAGTGTCTTCACAACCAACAGTAGAAGAGGGGTGCACAACATCTGACCAATCTTCCCCTTTGCTTCTCATTCCTTTGGTGCACTGAGTAGTAAAAGTCTCCAAGCAAGGTAGGAACTGGGTTCCTCAGTAAGAACAGGTGAATAGCACTCTTGCTAACAAACTTTGGCTCGTCTACAAACAAGATGGTCCCATATATGCTGAGTGCTAAGAGTGCACAAACAAATTCCCACTTCCCTGCTGCAGCATGTAGGGTGGCCTGAGAGATCAAGAAATCCAAGTGAAGGCCTGGAATTCCATCCTTAGTGGTCATGCTCTGGTCAATGAGGGTAGGCTCCAAGTGCAAAGCCTTAGTTATATCTTCATTCTTGGGAGCAACCATCTCAGGGTTGAAAGGAATCCCTCTCCTGATAGGGACACCTAACAACATGGAGAACTCTTTCATCAATGGTCCTAGCTGAAAATCTGGGAAAGTGAAGCATTTGAGAGGAGGGTCATAGAACTGGAGACATGTATGAATCATGCTCCTCTGGGATGCATCTAGGTCCATGATCATGTCCATAATGCCTCCATAATGTTCTCTGAATAAAGGAACATGATCCGAAGTGATGAGAGACTACATATGTCTGATGCCTGTCAAAGTGGGCTCAAAGAAATGATAGGTGATGTTGCTCTTCCCAGAAGTGTCCATGTTGACAATCGATGCTGGTGAAGAAAACTGAGGAGGAGTACTGATGAAGGTAACTACTGAAAACTGATGAAGATAACTGGAGAAGGGTCTCTGATGAAGACAACTGATGAAGCGAACTGGAAAGAATCTCTGGTGAAGATGCTGGAGAAGGAGACTGATGCAGATAGCTGAAGGAATCTGAGCAGCATAATAGGTCAAAACCAAACCAAAGATAAGATGTGGATACCCTCTAAAACAAATAGACAAATGTTAAATGATGTATGCAGAATAATATGCAAGGGTTTGTGATCAAGTGCTGGATCTGTTATCTGCCTTGATAGGGTCCATGTGTGTTCATAAGTCCGGATGAAGGCTTAGAAAACCAGTAACCAAGTGGGGGACTCAAATAAAGAGTCACAAGTCCAGGGTTTCACAAGAACAGTCCAAAATGATACAACCTTAACAAAACTAGTAACAAGGTATGATGAGGCCAAGGGTTCCTACAAACCTGTAAACATCCCAACCCCCTCACATGTATTGTTCTAAAACAAGGATCCTCAGACTTGGAACAGTTATGAGAAGTGTAAACACTTCTAACCCGGAGGTACAGTGATTACAATAACCATAAAAGATCCTCCTCTAATTCACCTCAGTTGCTAAAGGTCATAAAAGGTCATCCAGACTTAGCAGGCTTTCTAGATAGCCCTAGTACTACAGGAAATCCGTAACACAGAGTTCTCAAGAAGAAATCCATGTCTGAACCGTGTTTCATATTTCGGCACCAGATCGAAATGGAATGGGAAAGAATATGAAGCCACTATATCCTATGTGTCACTCAGGTCACGGGTATGGAACCTTAATCACTCAATGATCCCTCCCACCAAAACAAACAAGAGATCCAGCACAAAGGATATGATGATAACAATATGAAATGCATATAAAAAGTAAATGAAATAAATAAATAAAGCTGTACAGAAAGCAATAAATAGAGCAATAAATAACAAGCACAAGTAGCACATAACACCCCCGTAAACACAAATCAAACAAGCGCTAGGAGAAATCCACAAAAAGAACCAGAAACCCTGGTTGCAAGATAGCTTTCCCCAACAGAGTTGCCAAGATGTCGCTCCCCCGAAAAGACACCGGATCAAATAGGGTACAGACGCGAACGGTCGGCGAAAGGAGAGAATGAAGTGAAGATGAATAGATTCGCCAACTAGGCATTTTTATCTTGAAGGAAAGGTAATGCTGCATAAACCTAGAAAAAGGATGGATAAGACGGTCGCGAACCAGAGAAATTGAAAAAGGGGGTTGGTTACAACCTGGGAAGGTATTAGCACCCAGATTGTCCGTCGTACTCGACGGGATCCACGCTTAAAAGATTGTGTTTAAAGGGGTATGTGTATGTGCTATCTGTGTGCAAAAGCTGGAAAAGAAATGTACAAGTGTCAGTGCAAAAGGTAAATGCTCAGGAACTGAGGCTTAAAAGAGAATGCTGAAAGAGGGGGAAGACACAGAGACTTTTGTTCGATAACAATTAAGTTATGCCTATGTATCCTCTCGTGCAATGAGGAAGTCAGAACACCGTAGTTCGACTCAAAGAAACTGAAAATGAATTGACTGTGAACTGCTTGCTTGTCTATGCTCAAGTGTATGACTCGTCTGGCTCGAGTGCTAACTATATTGCATTAGACGGAAGAAGCAAGTTCTCGTTTGTGAGTGAGTGTGATGAGAAAAGAATCCTGGAGGAGAAGATTATTGTTTGTTTTTTGTGTTTTCAGTCTTTTATTGTTTTTGGTGTTTTGCATAAGTTTATGAGCTTAAGCCTAAATCAAGGGCTTGTAAACTCATTATATCCTCCCTGATTAGGGATAATGAGAACACTTAAGTATGAGATAAGCATCTCAACTTAATTTCCATGATAATGTGGGATTAAGATCATTAACCTACTTGTGATTAATTAGATGTTTTTGGGTTTTTGTTTAGTGTTAAGTAATGAGTTTAATCTCTAATCACAGATTAGTGAACTCATTACACCATCCTAATAGAAGGAGAATAGATGAGCACACTTAAGCTGAGGAAGATACCTCAACTTAATCCATGGTTAGGGATTAAATTCATTATATAACAAAGCCTTTATTAAGTGAATTTTAATTAAGGGATGAGATTAAGAAGTGAATTTTAAGTTTGTAAGACCACTTGAGGGGGGACTTGTCCATTGAACACTAAGGTTAGTCCTTCTTAACCATAAAGGAAGAATTAGAACCCTAATGTAAGGCCCAAGTTACAAGATGAAGTCTTGATAATTATTAAGTGATCTGATTAAGAGGCTTAAAAAAATTAAAGGTTTAACACTTAGGATTAAAGTTATACACTTCATCCTAAGAGAAGGATGCAGGCATAACCCTAATTCCAAAGTCCTAAAACTTTAAGAGTTTAGTCTCTAATTATTGAGATGAGAAGAGAGACTCAAGGATACTCAAAGGTAAAAGTTAAAGGGGGACTAATCACAACCCTAATTATTATCATGCTTGGATTTTCCTATGGTTTGCAAGGCTTAAGAGAGATCTCTAAGGAAGCCACCAATGGAAGAAGCAGAAGAATAAGTTACTTACTTCATTGAAGAAGATAAGTAACTTAAAGAAATAAAGTGAGAGAGATAGAACATAAGTGAACAAGTTCACTTAAAAGACAAGTAAGAATGCAAATGAAAGAGATAATAAGAAGTGAGAAGTGAAGGCAAATTCACTTCTCAAAGTAACTTACCACCTGAAAATGTTAGCATGAATGCATAAAGTATGAAGCATAAAGAAATGAAGTGAAATGAGATGCAATGATCAAAGTCAGAAGTGTTTATGCAATGATAATGTCATGTGAGATGATGTAAAGGCATACAAAAGTGCATATGTATGATCATACAAGAATGAGATGTCATGTAAGCATGCTTTGAAGTTTGAAAACACATGGAAGTTAATGAATTGAAATGAATTCAAACCATGACACATGAATGAAGAAATGATCAAGCATGATTCTAACATGTCCTAAGATGTCTAATATGACATATGAATGCAAGAAATGTCATGGCAAGTTCATGTATGGATGCATATGCAAGATGAATGCAAATGAACATGAGAAATTAGGGTTATATGAAAGTATGAGATGCAAGTGAACAAAGCAGAAGCATATGACATGATAAAAAAATTGAAATCAAACTCTAACAAACCCTAATCCCATATTAGAACACACCCCAAAGGAGAAGGTCAGAAGCCTAACCAATCAAAAGTTATGAATTTCCTAAGTTTCTAGGGTTTTTGGATAGTTCAAAAGGGAAAAATGCAAATCAATTTTAAAATGCAAGCTAAATTTATGAGAAAAATGTCCTATAAACTACATGCAATTCACAAAACAATTCAAAAAGAATCATCTTCAAACTCTTCTTGGTTAGGCAAAAATGATTTTTTAAAGTTAGGGTTCAAAAAATGAAATTTAATGACCCTTAATTCAAAGAAAATTCACAAACTATGATCAAACCTAAAAAAAAATTTGTGTGAAGAGTTTGAAAATGTTTCTAAATGCAATGGGATGATTCATGATTTTTTTGGTGATTTTTAAAAACCTAAATGTTTTTTTAATTAATTAATAGACTTTAATTAATGAAAAATAACTTTTAAATATTTTAAAAATACTTTTTTAATTCAAAAAATAAAATAAAAAGCATTTTCAGGTTAAGAAAAATATTTAAAACAGAAATGCAAAAGAAAATATTTTTTGAAAGTGTTTTGGTATTTTTAATAAATTATGCAATAGAAATGGATAAAAATAAAATTAAAATGAATTAGAAGGGATAATCAACTGATCCTAAGGCTGAGATTCAAACCTAGGGGGTGAGAGTTGACTGGCGCGTGATCCAAAGGTTGGGATTTGTCCTGGCTTAATTAATCTGAACATGATCTATGAAATTTCACCAAAATCTCCAGAAATGATCTATGAACATCATTAAACAAGAATCCAACACGAAAAATCATTTATTTTTAGAAACCAACATGAATCGAATCAAACTTCTTTTACGTCAAAAATTTCAGAGATTCGATTCATGCTCATTTCTTCAACATTTTCAAAAACAACAAGTGCAGTGTGATCAGGGGAGAATGGGGAACATTTCTATAACATAAAATGAAGTTTCTGGAAAAATTGTTCTTGAGGTATACGTGAGGTTGAGCTTTCTGATTCTAGGCTTTATGGACCTCTATTTGGTGCAAGTCAACTCCAATGGGCCTCCTGATGATGAATTGATGCTTGGAACAAGCTTGCAATGGCTGGTTTTGATGTTGCAACTCTGCTGCACCAGAAATCGTGTTTTGGTTTGGCTGTGTTTCAGGTTATGGTGAAGGACGGGAAATGCTCCTTAGGTCATGAGGAGATGATTGGTGAAAGAAAATTGAAGTTTGAGTGGCTGAGGGGTGAGTTTCGAAAGCTTGAAGGTTTTGACAAATTTTGGGCAATCTGGGTAGGAGCAAGATTCAGGCTTGTGTGTTATGTGTTTTGTGTTGCTTGAGGTTTGTATAATGTGTAGTGATTGGTTCAGAGAGTTGTTGTGGCATAGTTCGATTGGTATAGTATGAAATGCAAACAGTCAAGATTTTGTACTTTTAGGTATGGGCATGGTACAGGCCTGGTTTCTTGGGGAGTCTGGCCTCAGCTGACTTTGTGGAGAGCCATGGAAATGGTTTTGATGTGCTGGCACAAGTGGATGAAGAGATATTATATGTTTTGCAAAATTCCAACTTTGATGTTTCTTGGATCACAAGCCATGAAATGCCTCTAACCATGGGCTAATTCTGATCTTCTGAGGTTTGTTTGACATATTGTGAAGTATTTGTGCCTATTAGAAGTCATTAGAATGCTTGAATATGCCAATTTGCAAAATCCCTCTTTGACATGAAACTTGAAATTTTAGGATTTTTGCCAACTTTGAAAGGCCATATCTTGAGTTCTAGGATGAATCAAGACATGTTCTTGTACTTTTTGAAAAGCGAAATACCTAATCTACAATTTTCATGACCAATAATTTTTCATTTGAAGCATTTTTGATCAAGAAAGAGAAGGTTGAAAAACTTACCCAAAATGGAAAGTTTCCATTACAAGTCATTTCCATTTTTGGCAAGTTTGCAAATGGCTCAAAATTATTCAATCTTGTGAACTTCCAACCACTTATAAGATCAAATAAAGATCATAGGACTTCAATTTGATGAAAATACCCCTTTGGTTCCATTGTTGGGGGCCTCAGATGCCCTGATTTTGACTTAACTTGCTCAAGAAGTTACCCAGTGAACAGATGACTTCCACAATGAATTTCTTCATCAAACTTGGTACACATGATCCTTATAACATCTTAAGAACATTAGAAACAAGAATGGCCCAAAAATTTGGAGTTAAGGCCTCTGAAACCAAAACCCTAATTTTGGTCATCTGTGTAGTGAAAACCCTAGCTCTGCTTCCATACCTTGCCAGTTCTTGTGATCTCTTGACTTCCATGAGCTTTTAGGGACATAATATGATGATAGAACACACATGGACCCTCTTTGAAAGCTTTGAGGCCCTTGGGATGGCTCATATGGAATCTTGGATTGCTCAGATCACAAACCCTAGATGCAAATGAACTTAAACTATGTAGATGAAACAAATATGCAATATGATGTGGTATGCTTATGCTTATGAAAAAATGAAAGATCACAAGCCAGGGTGTTATATGAAGTGAGGGAAAATTTGGGGTGTTTACAGCAGCTTCATGACGTTCTTCCATTCTGGCCAAAGTTTGTAAAGTCTCAAAATTCTGGTCGATCTTGCTCTTGACCGAGTTAATCTCTTCCCTCATAGCAGCTTGTTCATCTTGAATCACATCCATCATCTTCTAGTGTTGGTTTGAGTTAGGTACGGGTGTCGAGAATGATATGGGCGTCAGGAAACCAGCTTGATTTACTGAAGATGAAGGAACATGCAATGAGTTTACGGCTTTGGAATGAAATGCAAGATGAACAATTAATGCAAATGAAATTAATATGCGCATGAATGCAATGCAAGATCCAGGATCACGAGTATAATCTGCTCTGAGGTGAACCATAGTAACGAGTAAATAACTTGGTATCTCTGATAAAAGTAACCTTAACAGGTAGGCTCTTATAGGATTGTTCTAGGTTCTTTACCCATAAAACCACTCACAGGATAGTTCTACGGTTATGAATAAGATACTCAAGGTCACGGACGCTAATCGTACTAACGTCATGCCACAAGCTAGCTGTATTATGATGATAATAACGATAAGATCTACCTTGAGTGGAGTTCTCATGTTAGTCATATGAGGAGTGGGTCCTCGGAGACTAACACTACACAACTACCAACATTGAAACCAGTTCTAAAAGTGGTCCCAGGATCATAGCCCTTTCATGAATCAAGTCATGTGACAGGCTAGCCGTGTTATGACGAGATCTGTGAATAGGTCTACTCTCTGGGGGGAGCTTTCATGCTAGGCTTGCAAGGAGCGAGTCCTTGGAGACTAACACTAATAACTTCCAATTCTAAATTAGGTGTTCCCTTTTCTTTTTTCAAAAACTCAGGTGTCATCCCAGAATCCAACAAGCAAGTATGATAATGATCATAACAAGAAGAAAGCAAATAAACAAGCATAAATAAAAACGTGTGAAGAAAACAAATAAACAAAGTCAACATTGATCGCAAAGTAAAATAAGTTAGGCTTGACTCTTTATCTTCCCCAGCAGAGTCGCCATCTGTCGCACCTCGAAAAAATACGACCTCGCGATAAAAAATACCGCGGATAAAAATTAAAACAATAGAGTCGCCACCGAACTTATTTTATTCCAATTAAGGAAAAGGAAAATATCGAGAAACCGTTTTGAAGAAAAATGGATAGAACAAGGTCTTTGAAACCATATTTTAGGTTCGGGAGTCGATTTCGTAAGGGGAAGGTATTAGCACCCCTTACGTCCGTTGTACTCAACGGGAACCTCTTAGTTTAATTTGCAATTTAATGTTGACTTATGCTTTCTGTTTTCTTCGAATAATAAAGTAAACGCGGACGATTCTAGTCTAAGGTTAATAGGGGAAATGGGTTATTTTATTCCTAGGGTGCTTGGCAAGGAGTAAGATCCGTGTGCCTACGTATTACCTTTTGCAATGGGAAAGTTAAAGCTTCATAGTTCGTGGTACTAAGGCTGGTTGGTTGGTTTGTTTTAATGAACGAGTATTTAAACTGCATTCTAACTGCTAAGCATTGGCTTGTCTGCTCGAGATAGGAGGCGGAAGCGCTAGCTTGTTTGCGAGATAGAAGGGATTTAAATAATGTTTGCTTAAAAAATGTGTTTGATTTGATTAGTGTTTTAGGAACGAAAGGGTGAATGAACCACGTCCCGTGAGGCGAGCCTCAGAAGCGTCCATTCAAGAATTCGAGGAATTCTGGACTCCAGAACTCAGTTCTTTTCGTTATTTGATATGTGGATTTAGGTGTTTTAATTACGAAAGGTCGAATGAACCACGTCCCGTGGGGCGAGCCTCAGGAGCGTTCATTCAAGAATTCGAGGAATGTTAGTCTCCAGAATTCAATTCTTTCGTTATTTGATTTGGAAAAACCTTCGATAAAATCGTGCTTGTTTTTATGGTTTTCGAATAGATGTGGATTTGATATATGGATCAAATATGCTTGGATTGGAGAACTTGTTATGAATACAAGTTCATTGCATTGATTTAATTTTAAAGTTCGAAAAGTTTAGAAAAGCGAAAGTTGTGCAGATGGCGATCGGATAATGATCGACTTACATGTGTGTATGGGTGAAATGTATAAGGATATTTACTTGGCGTTGGACCAAAGATTTCGTTTATCTTTGAAATGATTAATCTTATTGTGCATTCGTTACTTAGCGATTTATCGTCAAAAATATAAAAGTAAATCATACCAGTAAGCATTATATCAAGTCACAAACAAGAAGGATCGAGCATACACGAATAGATATTTAATTTGGTTAATTATCAAATTAGTTAATCGAATTAAAAAAAATTAAAAACATAAATGTTATGTGTAGAATTATTCATGATATCAAAACATATTTTAATAAAAACAAAATTTTAATTAAGAAAACTAAACCTAAATTTAGGGAAAATGGGTCGATTGTTCAATGAGAAGAGATCACAAGCCCATGATGGAAGCATTGGCTGTTTCGGTCACCTAAAGACCTGGTTCAAAATCAGCAGCCCAAGACATACTCATGAATGCATAAGAGAATTAAACCCAAGCCGTTTATGTCTGCACGAGTCAATTGCAGCTTTAATGCATGCTGACACAACAGACATTGTGCAATGCGTCTATTTTTGGAAAGAACAACTCATTAGATCTCATTTTTTAAGAAAATACATTAAATGTTATATAAAAAATAAAAAAACTGAAGACCAAACCTAAACCGACAATTAATGATCTTTTCAAGTTTCTGGAAAAAACGATAAATATAAGCAATTGGTTACTCTCCTTATACGACAAAGAAGCTGAAACCCAAATTCAAATAGCCTCAAGAACCTTCATCGGCTTTTCCCTATTTTCACAACATTAATACTCAGTCGCTGTTCCATTGCGAAGAACTCCAACATCATCGTATCGGCGTACTCTACAGTAAGGGCAAACCATAGAATCGCAAATCCATCTCAAAGAAAACCTAATCCTCAAACTTAAATTATAGCTTCAGATCACCATGGAATTAAGGAATCAAAGTTTCATCATAACAAGACAGGAGATAAAAAAATCAAGGTTAAAAGGATGTGTGTTTATACCTGAATCAAAACGAATATGATTTTGAAGCTCACTGTGAAAGGTATTTTACCACTCTTTAGCGTTCTCTTCTGATCTCTTTGTCGCCTATCCTTCTTCTATTTGTATCCTCATCTTCTTCCTTTTGTTATGTTGCGCTTTGTTGTTAGTCTCTGCTTTTTGTGCGATGGAGTAGTGGTTTAGTCCAAGGCAAATAGAATTTCAGTGTAAAACTCTATTGGCTCTTAGAAAAGGACTCTTAGTGAGTTTTAGGGTTTTGAGGATTAATTTTGCAGAGTATGCTAGGGTTTTTTCGTTTAGGGTTTTTTGTGCGTTGGTGGCCAGGGTCTTGCGTGTGTCCTCATTGAATGATGATTGGTTTCCTTTTATAAGAGATTATTTGGTATGTGTGAGTCTTGAGTTATTTTCCTGTGCAAATCGTGTGAGGTGAGTTGTATGAAATCTAGGATCCGTTGGAAGGATTTTCCTCAGATTCTGTGAGTGGAAACTTGTGGGGACCTGTTGCACCCCAAAATTTGCCCTCACAATACAAGACTTTGTGTACTTAAAAGGTTCACAAGGTTCACAAGATTCACAATATTTACAAGACCTTTCATGAGGTTCATGAAGTCTACAAGACACTTTATGAGGTTCACAAGGTTCACAAGATTCACAATACTTACAAGACCTTTCATGAGGTTCATGAAGTCTACAAGACACTTTATGAGGTTCACAAGGTTCAAAAGACTTCCCACAAGGTTCACAAGACATTTTATGATGGTTCACAAGGTTCACAAAGTTCACAAATAGTCAGAAGAGTTGACAATTCCCTCAGACAATGCACCTCCTAAGTAGTGCATCCAAAACTAGGGTTTTGACTTTAATCAGACTAAATGAACTTCCAAGACTTCAAGTGAGCTTCATAACATCTTATATGTGTGTAAGAACCCCCATAACAAGTTTCAAGATTTTTCTCAAAAGTTTACTCAGTCAGATGATCAGATAAGTCAAAATCAGTCAAAGTAGTTAAAAAGTCAAACTGAGGTCAACTGTGGTCAAACCAAAGTCAAACTTCATGATTTTTTGCCAACATCAAGTATATGAAGTAAAATTCATCATTTGATCAAGGGTTGATCATGATTCATCAAGGATATTTCAGATCATCAAGAATCAGAGGTTTCTAAATTAGGGTTTCCTCAGTAAAAGTCAACTGAACTTTGACCAGCCATAACTTTCACATGCTTCATCACCAAGTCTCCATCCAAAGCTCATTTTGAAGGAAATTGAATTATCTACAACTTTGTGTCTCACAAGCCAAGCCCAAAAATGCTTCATTTGGAAGGTATGAGCTAAGACATTATAGGTCCTTTTGAAAGTCAACAAAAAGTCAACAACTTCAAAAGGGCATAACTTGAGAATGGTAAATGATATGGACATGAAACCAGTGGGGTTGGTTAGAGGACTCTTCAAGATTTCCAAAATGTCCAAGAACACCCTCATAGCATTAAAATTGAAGGATGTGTGCCCTTGCAAAGTTGGGAAATTTTTGGTTGGTTTATGAAGAAAATGGAGGTTTAAAACTAATTTTTTCTAAATGGGCTTGCCATATGATGACCCAATTCATACCATTACCTCATGCACTACCCAAGTCTATAAAAATCAGATTTTTATCATTTTATTTTTATTTATTTTGATTTAATTCATTTAAAATCATTTTAAATTAAAATAAAATATAAAAGTCAAAGATTTAAAAATGATTGAGCTTCTAGAAATTCATAAATATGATTGGTATCAAAGTGGTAAGAGGATCATGATGATTGGCCTAAAATAGAAGGTGTTCATACAAAAATATTTGATTTTCAAAGCTTATCTTTTTGAATCTTTTTGGATCAAATTTTTCACACAAGCATCAATCTTTTCTGACCTAATTCATCACTCTATAAGTATATGACTTAACCCTAATGATTGAACACGAATTCCAGCTCAAAAGTGTAAGTTTCATATTTTCAAAAACCTCTCCAAACTCAAATTCGGTTTCAACTCCACAAGGCATTTGAAGGTATTTTGAGGACATAACAATGATCCTTGGACATCCCTGAATCAAGACCAATACTTATTTGCATCTAAAACATCTCATATCACATAAACCGAATCAAGTTTTGTTCTTGAATATGAGTTTTTCGATTTCACATATTTGCTTGATTTAAATGATATTTGATGATTGCTTGATGTTTGTGATAATGCTAGGAACGTTTATGGGCAGCAACCTTGAAGTTTAGTGACTTCAATCGCATTCCACCATTGTTAGGGTTTGAACGGCCATTTTAGGGTTTTACGATTTGGACTATATAAATAAATTCTAACAACGTGGATTGACTGTATGAATCATAAGGAATTCATTGGTATAACCAATTGGATGTAATTGTATCATTTGCTTGATGTTTGAATTTCGCAGGGCATGAATATGGAAGAACACGCATGAAATTTCGCAGGAAAAATTGTATCAATTTCCGCAGGTAACATGAAGAAGATGAAGGCCCTGCGCGCGCATTCTGGAATTTGAAATTTGGTTTTAATATTTTTATGTTTTGTTTCTATTTTATATCACAAGCTTGGATGGCTGGAGTTCGAATCCTGGTTGTGACAAGCTTTTCATGTTTTTCTCTTTTATCCATTAAACATAATATATTATGAATTATAGTTGTTGTATATACAGGTGCGCTCTCCCAGCTGGATTGGTTAAGGTGTTTGTGTGTATTATGAAGGTCCTGGGTTTGATTCCCCCAGGCCTTTTGTTTTCTTTCTTTTTTCTTTGATTTTCAGGCATAGGGCATAAAACCAATTGGACTCCCCCTTTCATCACCTGCGCGCAGGCTGGCCCAGTGGTAACTCTTCATTCAGGTTCCAGGGAGGTCCTGGGTTCAAATCCAGGCCTCCCAAATTTTTTTAAAACCTAGCCATTTTCTTTCAATTTTCCTTTTCTTATCTTATTCTTTAAAATTTTAATTAATTATTATGTTTTCATAAAATAAACTATATATATTATTATTAGGTTAATATTTAGTATTTAGTATTTTTTATATAAAACTTAATTTATTTTTATAAATCCTAAAAAATATATTTTTCTTCAAACCCTAATTTTTCTTCTTCTATTTGTTTAATATTATTATTTATATATTATATTTATAATGTAATTAAAATTCTTAATCTAATTTTTATAAATGTATAAATTGCTTATAATCTAAACTTTTGTACATAAATATGTTCAAAAATTAAAATTCTTAATTTATTTTTATAGTATGTAAAAATTTTATAATTGTTTATAATTTAATTTTGTATCTAATATATGTTCATAATTAATTAGAAAATTGCTAATTTAATTTTTGTAACTATAATTTTATTTTCATAATATTTTCATAATTAACTTAATTTCTATAATTTTCCCATAACCTAAAATTTTATAATAATTAGTATAATTATTTATATTATAATATTAAATGATAATTGTTTATAAAATTGAATTTTTTTTAATATTTTGCTTATTATTAATTATGTTTATATGATTATTACTAACCCCATTAATTTGGTATTATTTTTTATTATTATTATTTTTCACTAACCCAATTATGATTACTTCTTTATTTTGCTTATTAATATTTTGCTTATTTATTTAAATTGCTTTATTATTATTATTGTAACTGCTCCTTGGTGTAAATATTTATTTACAATGTTTATTATTTATATTTTATGCTATGGTTAGTAAATAGGGAGTGTAACATGTATGTTTATTTAAAATTAATTTAGATCACTTAATATAAAGATAAATATTAAATTGAACACTCACACACGTAAGTCGATCTTTGATCGCCATCTCACTTTCTAGGGATATCTCTCATTGTTGCCTAATCAAAAGGTCAAGTAGGGTGTATAAAGCAAAAGTCCCTCAAAATAAAGTCATCTAGTCCCTTAACAAATAAAAGATCAAGTCCCTTTCGAATGTTGCCTTCGTAATGATCTTGTCCCTTTCGAATAAAGATGATAGTCCCTCCAAAATTGCTTAATACACCCCACAGTTGCCTACATAAACAGATGTCCCTTTACTTGTCCCTCACATCCAAGGTAATGACTACCTATTCCTTAATAATAGGGATAGTCTTACCATTTAAAGGATTCAAGAACAGAAAAGACTTAAACTTAGGGTAGGTTCCTCATAGTTACTTGCTCATTCTTCAAAACTTTTCAAACACTTCACAATTTCAAACAAAAAAATTTCAAAACAAAGGTTTATACGCATCCATACATGGGCCATTATAAACTCTTAAGAAAATTTATAAACACACACTACACATTTCAAAAACATTTTAAAGTGAGCTAAGTAACTAAGAGCCCATGGATAACCATGGATGTAAAGGGTGCTAACACCTTCCCTTTACATAACCTACCCCCCGGACCCAAAAATCTTTTAAAAGGTCTTTCCTGTTCTTTTATGCCTTTCCTTTGGATAAAATAAAAGTCGGTGGTGACTCTTGCTATCCGCAACATAACTAAAGTCAGTTCTCCCACCGTGTTACAGAACTGGCGACTCTGCTGGGGATTTAATAAAAGAGGGATACCCTTAGGAATTAGATCACTTTAAAATTGTTTGCCTTGTTTGCTTTATACTTATTTGTTGGGCTCTTATGTGTGAAAGGTCCTAACCTGGATCTAGTGTACCTTAGGTAAATGGCAATAGACCAAGGAAACTGTACGGCGTATACCGATATGGTTGATCTGGTGGCCATAGTTAGTGTGACTTCTTGGTTGGTGCTTATGTTCCTTAAGTCAAGTTGAGGATAATATGAGGCTGCAATATGTTGTCAATGCACTAACTAACTTTTAGAACCCTAGTTATCCCATCTTGGCCTTTAGAAAGTAGTGAGATAACCGGCTTTGGTGAAGACTGAAGTTGGTTGTTACTCGATGCTACGCTCATTGAGATTCTAAACTTGGAGGGTTTTGGTTGGCAAGTAAGTTGCCTACTGAACAACCACCCTTGTGAAGGATCAATGATATTGAGATCCCTTAGAACCTAGTTACTTTATAGGACAGGATGAACCAACTAACTTCAGGGGAGGGTACTCACCGTTGGACCTCATGCAAGCCTTTAAACCTAGGGCTATTGTGTGACTTGTTTGTGTGTGCCACATGTTTGTGATTGAGCATAACATCATGACATCATCATGCATCATAAGCATAGCATTTTCACTAACCATTTCAAGGACCAAAGGATTTATCTTTGTTCTTTGTTGCAGGTCATGGCTTCAGCTCGTAGAAACACCATCAGGATTAACTTTGTGGGAATATCTTCTAAGCTTAAAGAGTTGGTTTCTCAAGTGTCTGATCATTCCCAGTTCATCAAGAGACATGGTCACCTATTGGATCTAGTCACCTTAGGGTTCAATGAAGACATGATGAGTGTCCTGTTTCAGTTCTTTGATCCTAAACACCATTGCTTCACATTCCCCGACTACCAGCTGGTTCCAACCATGGAAGAGTTCTCTAAACTTCTGGGTATACCTGTTCTTGATCAGAAACCATTCACAGGCTTGGAGAGGGAGCCTAAACCTGAGGTTATTGCTGCAGCTCTACATCTGAAGAAGGCTGACATTATTCTAGAAACGAGAAGCGGAGTCAAGGGTATTCTTGCTAAGGCTTTGATAGAGAAGGCTCAAATGTTCTTGAAGGCTATGAGCTATGATGATTTTGGGGATATCTTAGCCTTACTGATTTATGGCTTAGTGTTGTTCCCCAATCCAGATCAGTTCATAGATGTGCATGCCATCAACATATTCCTGAGTCACAATTCAGTGCCTACATTGCTTGGGGATATCTTGCATTCTCTTCACACCCGTACTACAAGGGCAAGAGGAACTTTGATGTGCTGCATACCTTTGCTCTCTAGGTGGTTTATTTCTCACCTTCCTCGCTCAGTAATGAAGAATGAGCAAGGGTTCAGGTGGTCTAAGAGGATTATGTCACTCTCTCATTCAGATATCCATTGGTGCTCCAGATCTATGGAGAATGTCTCTATCATTGACCGTTGTGGGGAGTTTCCTAATGTGCCACTTCTAGGCATAAGAGGAGGCATCACTTACAACCCCTATCTAGCTTTACGACAGTTTGGTTACGCTCGGAGTGATGGTCCTCATGACATATTGATTCAGGGCATTGTATTTGACTACGACAACGATCTGCAAGGTTACCGTCAGAGATTCATACGAGCATGGGGAAAAGTGAACAAGGTTGACATCAAGACTCTGGAGCCTAAGTACACTATTCCTATGGAGGCTTATCTCAGATGGGTGCGATCTCGTGCTCAGACACTCATGATGCCATATCCTGCTATCCTGCCAGTTACCATGGAACCTGTTGCTGAAGGAGACACTGCTTATACCATCCTTCACCCAGACATGCCTACTGACATGGAAGACTTGCAGAGATCCTGGATCCAATTGAAGGAGCAAAGCGATACTTTTGAGGCTCATTACAAAGCAAGCCAAGAAAGAATCCTGGAACTAACAAAGAAACTTCATGAGGAGCGGAATCTCAACTCATACCTCAACACAAAGAGGAAACGTCCATGGGAGACTTAAAACCCCATCTCTTGTATTTATTGCATTTCATTTTCTGTAAGCCTAAGAGGCAAAACAAGTTTATTACTAATAAAAGTTTACCTTCTTATTTGTTTAAGCAAATTTAAATCCTGCGGTCCTTGAAAACATTGCATACGCATTAACATTCCATATCACTACATCACAGGTTTATTTGTGCACAGGTTTCTCATCTTCTCGCTGTTTATTTCAGCAATGGCTCTTGAACAAACAGTTAAGGATCTCCAGGCACAGAATGCACAGTTCCAAGAGCTGATCCTGAACTTGTCTAAGGGGCAGGTTGAATTGAAGACACTGCTGGCCAAGAAGACTAAGAAGACTAGAAGGTCAGGTGGCCTGATCAACATGGGAAGAAGGTTCAGGGGTCCTGTCAAGACCAAAGAACAGGTTGAAGACTATGAATCTGAAGAATCTGAGAAAGAGGGAGGCAGTCTCCACAACACAATGGGAGATTCTGATTCTGAGGCTAATTACTACCATGATCCTAATGAAGACAAATTCAAGATGCTGGTGGATAGAATGGATGCTATGGAGTTGCAGAAGTCTTCTGGGCTGGATTTTGAAGATTTGAGTCTGATATCTGGGGTAGTTATACCCATTGGTTTCAAGGTTCCTACTTTTGTTGTTTATGATGGGGTCTCTTGTCCCAAGCTGCATCTAAGGTCTTATGTCAGGAGAATCCAACCTCACACTGCTGATAAGAAGTTGTGGATCCATTTCTTCCAAGAGAGCTTATCTGGAGCTCAATTGGAGTGGTACTACCAGTTGGAGAGTGTCAACATCAGGGATTGGAATGATCTTGCTGAAGCTTTCTATAAGCAGTATCAATACAATGCTGATTTAGCCCCCACTCGCATGCAGCTGCAAAGCATGTCTATGGGTGCCAAAGAAAGTTTCAAGGAGTATGCTCAGAAGTGGAGAGATTTAGCTGGAAGAGTACAACCCCCTTTAACTGACAGGGAATTGGTTGATATGTTCATGTGTACGCTGAATGGTCATTTTTACAGTCATCTCATTGGAAGCTCATCATCTGGCTTCACTGAGTTGATAATGACAGGAGAGCGCGTGGAAAATGGTATAAAGAGTGGCAAGATTCAAGTGGGTACTTCTTCATCAGGTGCTGCAAAGAAGCCTCCCACTGGGAAGAAAGAATCCAATGCTGTTTATGGTCAACCTGATCGTAATAGAAGGCATCAGTCTGTGAGTGCAGTTCATATTTCAAATCCAACTCCTGCAACAACAGAGCAGCCACAGGGCAACCAACAGAGGGCTAGAAGGCAGTTCACTAAGATCAACATGTCAATGGCTCAGGCATTGCAACACTTGTTGAAGGCTGAACTTATTACTCTGAAGGAGGCTCCTCAGAATCCTAATGTTACCTCTCCCAAGTATAATCCTAATGCACGATGTGCATATCATTCAAACTGCCAGGGACATGATACTAATAGTTGCTGGGTGTTGAAGAACAAAATTCAAGAAATGATTGAGGCTGGAGAAATTGAGTTTGACCCTCCGGGTACTCCAAATGTGATTACTGCTCCCATGCCAAATCATGAGAAGGCTGTCAATGCAATTGATGAAGATTCACATATTTATTCAGTTGCAGAGTTGACCACACCATTGTCTGTTATCAAGAAGTAGTTAGTACAAGCTGGGTTCTTTACAGGTTGTCGTGAAGACTGTTTGTATTGTACCTATAAGCCGGATAGTTGCTGGAGATTGAGAGATGGAATTCAACGTCTCATGGATAAGTATACCATAGTTTTTGAGAGGACTCCATCGTCTGTAGAGAGTATGGTGGATCATATTACTAAAGGTAGGAAGATTGAAGAGGTTGATATGGTTGATAGAGCGCCAGTAAGGATCACTTCCAAAGGTCCTGTTAAAATCACTCATAAGGGTCCAATTAAGATTACTGTTGAAGGCCCTGTGAAGAATTTTGCTGGAGCTAGAGTGGCTCCTTTGGTCATTACCACTCCTGGTCCTATTCCGTACACGTCTGATAAAGCTGTGCCTTGGCATTATGGGTCTGATGTTTACATCCATGGTGTTAAGTAGGAACCCTTAGCTGATATGCCTGTGGATATTTACAATATTGCTGGATCTAGTAAGATCACCCGAAGTGGAAGAGTCTTCTCTCCTCCAGTTACTTCCAAGAATGCAGTTACTCCAGCTGCTACCTCCACCACTGATACTCGGGGCAAAGGTCCTGTCATTGAGCCTATCCCTACTGATGTGCCAGCTGTTGATGATCTTGCTAAGCAGATGGAAGAAGTATTGAAAATCATTCGCAAGAGTGATTATGACATTGTTGATCAGTTGGGGCATACTCCCTCTAAGATTTCTATGCTGTCTTTGTTGTTATGTTTTGAGGCTCATGCCAAAGCTTTGATCAAGTTTCTGAAGACTGCTCATGTACCCAATGCAATTTCTGTTGACTAGTTTGAGAATTGTGTTGCCCACCTGACCTATGATAATGGGTTAGGGTTTTCTGATGCTGATTTGACCCCTGCCAAGAGGGATCATAACAGGGCCCTGCATATCTCAATTGAATGCAGGGGCACTACCCTGTCACATGTATTGATAGACAATGGTTCCTCTCTGAATGTGTTGCCCAAGGAAGTCCTGAATAAGCTGAGTCCTGAAGATGCTGTGTTGAAACCCAGTAACATAGTGGTGAAGGCTTTTGATGGTTCGAGAAGAGTGGTGCATGGGGAAATTGATCTCCCAATCAAGGTGGGTTCTCAGGTTTTCAATGCTACATTTTATGTGATGGATATTCGTCCTTCGTACTCTTGTTTGCTTGGTCGTCCCTGGATCCATGGGGCAGGTGCTGTAACCTCTACATTACATCAGAAGTTGAGATATCCGGTAGAAGGAAAGGTTGTTACTGTCTATGGAGAGGAAGAATATTTTGTCAGCCATGTGAACACCTTCAAGTATCTGGAAGTAGAAAGGGAATATGTTGAAACTCCGTGTCAGACATTTGAAGTGGTTCCTTGGATTGTTAATGATTATGAAGCTCCTCCTGTTGTCAAGAAAGTTCCTGTGGTCACCAGAGTACCTCCAACAATGGCCTCCCTCAAAGATGCTAGAGCTGTGGTGGATGAAGGTGGTTGTACTATTTGGGGTCAGCTTCCTGATATCCCATACAAGTCTGACAAATTTGGTTTGGGTTTCACTGCAGAGTCTCAGAAGGCTGTTCGTCGTGCTCGTGCTATTCGTATCACCAATCAAGGGGTTATGAAGAACCAGATCAATGCTGTGGGTGACTATGATGAAGACTACAACCTGGATGCTTGGATTTTTCCTACTGTGGGTGCTGGACTCAATAATTGGAAAGCTGAAGATGTTATCCCTATCTCCTTTAGTCAGGAGTAAATACTATTACTGTGTTGTTGCTTTTTAAGTTTGTAATTTCTTGAACAATTAAAACTCTCAAGCCTTGTGCCTTACCCGGGGCACAATGGTGTGCTTGTTACGGGCTATCATTTCATTTGCATACTTCATTCAATAAAAATCAGTGGACGTTTCGTTTTAGTAAATATTGTGTTCCTTGTCTTTCTTTTCTTTTATTTTTGCTTTATCAACTATGTGTTCTTACACACACCCACATCACTAAAATGCAGATCCTCATCCACTATGGATCCTGTTGATAACAGTTCTACTATTGCCAGTTATAATTTCGAGAATCCGATCTATCAAACTGAAGACGGAAATGAGGACGATTGTGAAATACCTGTAGAGCTTGCTAGGTTGTTACAACAAGAAGAGAAAGCTATACAGCCACATGAAGAGCCAGTCGAGGTTGTGAATCTGGGAACTGAAGAAAACAGGAAAGAAGTCAAGATAGGGGCTGAATTAGAGGATAGTGTCAAGAACAGGTTGATTCAGATGTTACGTGACTATGTGGAGATCTTTGCTTGGTCCTATGAAGATATGCCAGGATTGGACACAGATATTGTGGTTCACCGTTTACCAGTGAAAGAAGATTTTCGTCCAAAGAAGCAGAAGGTTCGTCGTATGCGTCCTGAAATGTCAGAGAAGATCAAAGCAGAGGTAATGAAACAGTTCAATGCAGGGTTCTTAGCAGTGACTTCTTATCCTCAGTGGGTTGCAAATGTGGTGCCGGTACCTAAGAAAGATGGTAAGATACGTATGTGTGTAGACTACAGGGATTTGAACAAGGCCAGCCCCAAAGATGACTTTCCACTTCCTCATATTGATGTTCTGGTAGACAACACTGCTCAGCATAAGGTATTCTCCTTTATGGATGGTTTCTCTGGTTACAATCAGATCTAGATGGCACCTGAAGATATGGAGAAGACAACATTTGTTACACAGTGGGGCACTTTTTGTTATAAGGTGATGCCATTTGGTTTGAAGAATGCAGGGGCAACATATCAGCGTGCTATGGTGGCTTTGTTTCATGATATGATTCATCATGAGATAGAGGTGTATGTGGATGATATGATAGCCAGGTCCCAGAATGAAGAACAACATCTTGATCATCTGCATAAGTTGTTTGAGAGATTAAAGAAATACAAGTTGAGACTGAACCCAAACAAGTGTACTTTTGGAGTTAGGTCTGGTAAACTCCTGGGTTTCATTGTCAGTGGAAAATGTATTGAAGTAGATCCTGCAAAAGTGAAAGCTATACGAGAGATGCCAGCTCCCCGTACTGAGAAGGAGGTTAGAGGTTTCTTGGGACGATTGAATTACATTGCAAGATTTATTTCCCAATTAACTGCCATCTGTGAGCCAATCTTCAAGTTGTTGAAGAAAGATCAGGTGATGGAGTGGAATGATGAGTGCCAGACTGCCTTTGATGAAATCAAGAGATATCTGCTAGAACCTCCAATTTTGATGCCACCAGTTGATGGAAGACCCTTGATTATGTACTTAACAGTATTAGACAACTCAATGGGGTGTGTGTTGGGGCAACATGACGAGTCTGGTCGAAAAGAGCAGGCAATATACTACCTTAGCAAAAAGTTTACCGACTGTGAAACAAGATACTCACTGCTCGAGAAAACTTGCTGTGCTTTGGCATGGGCTGCTCGCCGACTAAGACAGTATATGTTGACTCATACTACCTTGTTGATTTCAAAGATGGATCCAATCAAGTACATATTTGAGAAACCTGCTCTCTCCGGAAGAATTGCAAGATGGCAAATAATCTTGACAGAATATGATATACAGTATACTACTCAAAAGGCTATTAAAGGAAGTATTGTTGCTGATCATTTGGCTCATCAAGCAGTGGATGATTATCAGTCAATGAGTTTTGAGTTCCCTGATGAAGACATTATGATTATTACCAAAGAACCTGGACAATATGACGGACCTGAACAAGGATCCCGATGGACTATGGTTTTTGACGGTGCCTCTAATGCACTTGGTAATGGTGTTGGTGTTGTGATTAGTTCCCCTGAAGGTTGTCATACCCCGATTACTGCCAGACTGTGTTTCTATTGTACTAATAACATGGCTGAGTATGAGGCATGTATCCTGGGTATTAAAGTTTCTATTGATATGAAGATTCAGTTCCTTGATGTGTATGGAGATTCAGCCCTGGTAGTAAGTCAGATTAAAGGAGATTGGGATACCAAGCATGATAACCTCATTCCTTACAGAGAGCATGTGTTGTCTTTGATCCCACATTTCAAAGAGATTACCTTTGGACATATCCCACGAAGAGAGAATCAGTTGGCAGATGCCTTAGCCACCATGGCATCCATGTTTGAGATCAGCTGGGATGATGAAGCTCCCAAGATTACTATTGATAGATTTGAAAAGCCTGCATACTGCAATGAGATTGACAATGAAGAAGCAGAGGAGAAGCCTTGGTTCTATGAAGTAAAAAGATATCTTGAAACTCAAGAGTTCCCAGAAGGGGTATCTGTCAAAGATAGGAAGTTTCTGAGAAGGTTTTCTGCTAAGTTCTTTTTGAGTAATGGGATTTTGTACAAGCGCAATCATGACTCAACTATGCTTCGTTGTGTGGATAAGAAGGAAGCAACAGAGATTATGGAAGATATGCATGATGGGATCTTTGGCACTCATTCTAGTGGACATACTATGGCAAAGAAGATATTTAGAGCAGGTTACTATTGGTCTACCATGGAAGCTGATTGCTATCAGCACTCCAGAACATGTCACAAGTGTCAAATCTATGATGATAAAGTACATATACCTCCATCACCTTTGAATGTGTTAACTGCTCCTTGGCCTTTTGCCATGTGGGGCATTGATATGATTGGTGAGATCAAGCCAACTGCTTCTAATGGACATCGTTTCATCCTGGTTGCTATTGATTACTTCACGAAGTGGGTGGAGGCAGCTTCATTTGCATCTGTTACCAAGAATGTTGTGGCTCGATTCATTAAGAATAATCTCATATGTAGGTATGGCATCCCTGAAAGGATTATTACTGACAATGGCTCTAATCTGAACAACACTATGATTACTGATCTCTACACGCAGTTCAAGATTAAGCATCACAACTCCTCTCCGTATCGTCCAAAGATGAATGGGGCAGTTGAAGCTGCTAATAAGAACATTAAGAAGATTGTACAGAAGATGACTGTTACTTACAAGGATTGGCATGAGATGTTACCATTTGCTCTTCATGGTTATCGTACCACAATACGTACTTCAACAGGGGCAACCCCATTCTCCTTAGTCTATGGTGTGGAAGCAGTCCTGCCCATTGAAGTTCAGATTCCCTCCTTAAGAATTATGAAGGATGCAGGCTTGGATGAAGATGAGTGGATTCAGACTCGACTTGACCAGATAAATTTGATTGATGAGAAGAGGTTAGCAGCAGTTTGTCATGGCCAGATGTACCAAAAACGAATGATCAAAGCTTTCAACAAGAAGGTTAAGCCAAAGGTATATCAGGCTGGTGACTTGGTAATCAAGCGTATCATATTACCACAGGGTGATCCTAGGGGCAAGTGGACTCCAACATATGAAGGACCATTTGTAGTCAAGACAGTGTTCTCAGGAGGAGCCATGATACTCACTACTATGGATGGTGAAGACTTCCCGCAGCCTGTAAACGCAGACATAGTTAAAAAATACTACGCATGAAAAGAGACCCGCTAGGTTGACAGGCCTAGGCAAAAATAAGGGCATCCCGGCAAACCAAAAGGATTTGGGCAAAAATTAGGGATATATATAAAAAGATGTACACCCGGCAAGTCGAAAACCTGAAAAGGCAGCTTGGGCAAAAAAGGGTATCCCGGTGGATTGAAAACCTGAAAGGGCAATCCAGGAAAAAGTTAGGGATTAAAGCGTATGACTATGTCTCGTTTGGATCACCCATGAAACTGCAACCAGTTGTACTACTTACTCAAGTTTGAACAGATAAAGCTCAATCCAATCGTTTCCGTTTCAAACAGCAAGAAGATGAGATACTTGAAGATAATGGCAATAGTAGAATTGAAACTCAATAGGATTATTTCCCACATAGCTGATTCTCCTTGTTTTGTAAAATTTTATGACAAAATCCTCTTACTAGGGCTTATGTCTCCTTGTACAAACTTACCCATGTATGGGTCACTTTTTGATATGAATAAAATTCCATTTTTGAATCCAGATTTACTTTTACCCTATTTACATAAGCGAAACGTCCATTGGTTGTGTTTGAATGTATGTATGCTTTTGAATATGATTGATGTTTACCAGAAATGCATGTATGCTTAATATGATTGATGTTTACCAGAAATGCATGAAAATGCAGTAATAGTATTTACTAAGGATGAAAGAGGGAAGGATTCCAACGAAGCTTCACCAGGTTCACTCTTACAAGACAGTTACAAATCCCCCAGTAGGGCAAATCCATCTTCATAAAGTACTTCAAGTTACATCTCCCTTGGAATTTATATCCATCTCTTTTATCCTCATACGGATATTCGGGAATTTACTTTCCAATAAGAGTACGACGAATGAAGACGGGAGGTTATGTATACCTTGTTATCCCCAGCAGACGAAAGGTTATGTATACCCTACTATCAAACAAAGACGGGAGGTTATGTATAATATATTATCAAACAAGACGGGAACAAGTTCCTCATATTCTTCAACAACGAATCGGGATTTATTTTCCCTGGCCAGCAGTTGTTATACGAAGATATCCAGACGCTTCAGGCAGCATCATGTCATACATGCATCATTTATATCATAACATACATATACATAAATGCATAATACATTACTTAGGTGCATCATATTATACATGCATACATAATGCATAAATTAATATTACCATACAGGATGCTACCTTGTTTTCAGGTTAATTCTCCAACAAACAAATTTCATCAACAAATTGTGACCATTGGGCCGTTGTTTATCTTCCCAAAGGTTATCATTTCCTCAGAACGTTGTTTATCCTCCTGAAAGCTTCTTATACCTCAGAACGTTGTTCATCTTTCTGAAAGCATATCATCACCTCAGGACTGCTTTATCCTCCTGAAAGCATATTATCATTTCTTCAGAACGTTGTTTATCCTTCTGAAAGCTTCTTATACCTCAGAACGTTGTTCATCTTTCTGAAAGCATATCATCACCTCAGGATGATTGTTTATCCTCCTGAAAGCATATTATTATCTCCTCAGGACGTTGTTATCCTCCTGAAAGCTATCAATCCCTCAGGACTGCTTTATCCTCCTGAAAGCATATTATTTCCTTGGGCCGTTGTTTATCTTCCCAAAGGTTATATCATTACCTCAGGACTGCTTTATCCTCCTGAAAGCATATCATTCCCTCAGGACTGCTTTATCCTCCTGAAAGCATATTATTTCCTTGGGTCGTTGTTTATCTTCCCAAAGGTTACCACTTCCTCAGGACGTTGTTTATCTTCCTGAAAGCTATCACCCCTACCTCAGGACTGCTTTATCCTCCTGAAAGCATATTATTTCCTCAGAATGTTGTTTATCCTTCTGAAAGCCTATCACTCCCTCAGGACGTTGTTATCTTCCTGAAAGCATATTATTACCTCAGGACTGCTTTATCCTCCTGAAAGCACATTATTACCTCAGGACTGTTGTATCCTCCTGAAAGCATATTACTATCTCGGGACGTTGTTTATCTTCCTGAAAGTTATCAGTTTACCTTCATATTTTGGACTGCTTTATCCTCCAAGAAATGTACCTGAAGAGTTTTTCTCCAAGTGGCATCTTTAAGCCCACTCAAGCATATTCAACTAGTCATCTGTATCACTCTACGCACCGGTGAGTGCAAATTTTTGGGCTTTTGTGTTCAATCCCCTTCAACCTTCCAAGTTACGACTGGCACATATACCAATCTAACCCCTCAGGTTTCAGAAAATTGAACAGGGGCAGCTGTTGCACCCCAAAATTTGCCCTCACAATACAAGACTTTGTGTACTTAGAAGGTTCACAAGGTTCACAAGATTCACAATATTTACAAGACCTTTCATGAGGTTCATGAAGTCTACAAGACACTTTATGAGGTTCACAAGGTTCACAAGATTCACAATACTTACAAGACCTTTCATGAGGTTCATGAAGTCTACAAGACACTTTATGAGGTTCACAAGGTTCACAAGACTTCCCACAAGGTTCACAAGACATTTTATGATGGTTCACAAGGTTCACAAAGTTCACAAATAGTCAGAAGAGTTGACAATTCCCTCAGACAATGCACCTCCTAAGCAGTGCATCCAAAACTAGGGTTTTGACTTTAATCAGGCTAAATGAACTTCCAAGACTTCAAGTTAGCTTCATAACATCTTATATGTGTGTAAGAACCCCCATAACAAGTTTCAAGATTTTTCTCAAAAGTTTACTCAGTCAGATGATCAAATAAGTCAAAATCAGTCAAAGCAGTTAAAAAGTCAAACTGAGGTCAACTGTGGTCAAACCAAAGTCAAACTTCATGATTTTTTGCCAACATCAAGTATATGAAGTAAAATTCATCATTTGATCAAGGGTTGATCATGATTCATCAAGTATATTTCAGATCATCAAGAATCAGAGGTTTCTAAATTAGGGTTTCCTCAGTAAAAGTCAACTGAACTTTGTCCAGCCATAACTTTCACATGCTTCATCACCAAGTCTCCATCCAAAGCTCATTTTGAATGAAATTTAATTCTCTACAACTTTGTGTCTCACAAGCCAAGCCCAAAAATGCTTCATTTGGAAGGTATGAGTTAAGACATTATAGGTCCTTTTGAAAGTCAACAAAAAGTTAACAACTTCAAAAGGGCATAACTTGAGAATGGTAAATGATATGGACATGAAACCAGTGGGGTTGGTTAGAGGACTCTTCAAGCTTTCCAAAATGTCCAAGAACACCATCATAGCATTAAAATTGAAGGATGTGTGCCCTTGCAAAGTTGGGAAATTTTTGGTTGGTTTATGAAGAAAATGGAGGTTTAAAACTAATTTTTTCTAAATGGGCTTGCCATATGATGACCCAATTCATACCATTACCTCATGCACGACCCAAGTCTATAAAAATCATATTTTTTTATCATTTTATTTTTATTTATTTTGATTTAATTCATTTAAAATCATTTTAAATTAAAATAAAATATAAAAGTCAAAGATTTAAAAATGATTGAGCTTCTAGTAATTCATAAATATGATTTGTATCAAAGTGGTAAGAGGATCATGATGATTGGCCTAAAATAGAAGGTGTTCATACAAAAATATTTGATTTTCAAAGCTTATCTTTTTGAATCTTTTTGGATCAAATTTTTCACACAAGCATCAATCTTTTCTGACCTAATTCATCACTCTATAAGTATATGACTTAACCCTAATGATTGAACACGAATTCCAGCTCAAAAGTGTAAGTTTCATATTTTCAAAAACCTCTCCAAACTCAAATTCGGTTTCAACTCCACAAGGCATTTGAAGGTATTTTGAGGACATAGCAATGATCCTTGGACATCCCTGAATCGACCAATACTTATTTGCATCTAAAACATCTCATATCACATAAACCGAATCAAGTTTTGTTCTTGAATGTGAGTTTTTTGATTTCACATATTTGCTTGATTTAAATGATATTTGATGATTGCTTGATGTTTGTGATAATGCTAGGAACGTTTCTGGGCAGCAACCTTGAAGTTTAGTGACTTCAATCGCATTCCACCATTGTTAGGGTTTGAACGGCCAATTTAGGGTTTTACGATTTGGACTATATAAATAAATTCTAACAACGTGGATTGACTGTATGAATCATAAGGAATTCATTGGTATAACCAATTTGATGTAATTGTATCATTTGCTTGATGTTTGAATTTCGCAGGGCATGAATATGGAAGAACACGCATGAAATTTCGCAGGAAAAATTGTATCAATTTCCGCAGGTAACATGAAGAAGATGAAGGCCCTGCGCGCGCATTCTGGAATTTGAAATTTGGTTTTAATATTTTTATGTTTTGTTTCTATTTTATATCACAAGCTTGTGCTTGTCCCAGTGGTGAAGCATGCGCGTGTATTGTTGGATGGCTGGAGTTCGAATCCTGGCTGTGACAAGCTTTTCATGTTTTTCTCTTTTATCCATTAAACATAATATATTATGAATTATAGTTGTTGTATATACAGGTGCGCTCTCCCAGCTGGATTGGTTAACGTGTTTGTGTGTATTATGAAGGTCCTGGGTTCGATTCCCCCAGGCCTTTTGTTTTCTTTCTTTTTTCTTTGATTTTCAGGCATAGTGCATAAAACCAATTGGACTCCCCCTTTCATCACCTGCGCGCAGGCTGGCCCAGTGGTAACTCTTCATTCAGGTTCCAGGGAGGTCCTGGGTTCAAATCCAGGCCTCCCAATTTTTTTTTAAAACCTAGCCATTTTCTTTCAATTTTCCTTTTCTTATCTTATTCTTTAAAATTTTAATTAATTATTATGTTTTCATAAAATAAACTATATATATATTATTATTAGGTTAATATTTAGTATTTAGTATTTTTTATATAAAACTTAATTTATTTTTATAAACCCTAAAAAATATATTTTTCTTCAAACCCTAATTTTTCTTCTTCTATTTGTTTAATATTATTATTTATATATTATATTTATAATGTAATTAAAATTCTTAATCTAATTTTTATAAATGTATAAATTGCTTATAATCTAAACTTTTGTACATAAATATGTTTAAAAATTAAAATTCTTAATTTATTTTTATAGTATGTAAAAATTTTATAATTGTTTATAATTTAATTTTGTATGTAATATATGTTCATAATTAATTAGAAAATTGCTAATTTAATTTTTGTAACTATAATGTTATTTTCATAATATTTTCATAATTAACTTAATTTCTATAATTTTCCCATAACCTAAAATTTTATAATAATTAGTATAATTACTTATATTATAATATTAAATGATAATTGTTTATAAAATTGAATTTTTTTAATATTTTGCTTATTATTAATTATGTTTATATGATTATTACTAACCCCATTAATTTGGTATTATTTTTTATTATTATTATTTTTCACTAACCCAATTATGATTACTTATTTATTTTGCTTATTAATATTTTGCTTATTTATTTAAATTGCTTTATTATTATTATTGTAACTGCTCCTTGGTGTAAATATTTATTTATAATGTTTATTATTTATATTTTATGCTATGGTTAGTAAATAGGGAGTGTAACATGTATGTTTATTTAAAATTAATTTAGATCACTTAATATAAAGATAAATATTAAATTGAACACTCACACACGTAAGTCGATCTTTGATCGCCATCTCACTTTCTAGGGATATCTCTCGTTGTTGCCTTATCAAAAGGTCAAGTAGGGTGTATAAAGCAAAAGTCCCTCAAAATAAAGTCATCTAGTCCCTTAACAAATAAAAGATCAAGTCCCTTTCGAATGTTGCCTTCGTAATGATCTTGTCCCTTTCGAATAAAGATGATAGTCCCTCCAAAATTGCTTAATACACCCCACAGTTGCCTACATAAACAGATGTCCCTTTACTTGTCCCTCACATCCAAGGTAATGACTACCTATTCCTTAATAATAGGGATAGTCTTACCATTTAAAGGATTCAAGAACAGAAAAGACTTAAACTTAGGGTAGGTTCCTCATAGTTACTTGCTCATTCTTCAAAACTTTTCAAACACTTCACAATTTCAAACAAAAAATTTTCAAAACAAAGGTTTATACGCATCCATACATGGGCCATTATAAACTCTTAAGAAAATTTCTAAACACACACTACACATTTCAAAAACATTTTAAAGTGAGCTAAGTAACTAAGAGCCCATGGATAACCATGGATGTAAAGGGTGCTAACACCTTCCCTTTACATAACCTACCCCCCGGACCCAAAAATATTTTAAAAGGTCTTTCCTGTTCTTTTATGCCTTTCCTTTGGATAAAATAAAAGTCGGTGGCGACTCTTGCTATCCGCAACATAACTAAAGTCAGTTCTCCCACCGTGTTACAGGACCCCTGAGGATAGCTACAAATTTGTGAGTTTTGTCTGTAGTGCCATTCTAGAATATTTATGGTCCCAAATGAGTTTGTGATTGAATTTGTTACTGCTTGATTTTACTACTATGACTGCTTTTCACTGCTTGTGAGTTTGGTTTGAATTGTGAATCATTTGTTTTCACTGCGAGGAAAACCGTGAATTACTTTGCTGCATAATTTGATGTAAGTTTCAATGGAGAACAACTTTTATTTGCTTTCCTTGTGATATCTCTCTCTGAATTTTGTATTGATATGGGCTTATGTGGTGTTTGCTCCTTTTGCATGGATGGCCTTGACTTGGTTGTCTGTTAAAACAAGTTTTATGAAGGTGAATGCAACTCGAAAATTTACTTTGAATGTCACTGGGCTAAAGTTGGAGTTGAAGAAATGTTCAGATGAGGAGAGACGATGGCAACTTGTTAACAGGTGCAGAACTTGATTCATGTAGGAAGCTTGGAGTCAACCCTTGGTTTGAGTATCCTGCTCGTAATACATCAGATTTGTTGCTTATTCACTCTTGTGTTTCATTTGTTGCAGTTTTGTATTTCACTACTATTTCATTTTTCGGGAAGTTCTAATCTGATCTGATCATCGACGAGTTGTGGACTGGGAGCGTTTGACAACATGATGTTAATAGGCTACGAAACTTGGTGAGACTGGCCCTGTTTCTTTTTGATGTCTGTGTGACTGATTATGTTTGTTATTTGTTCATAGAGTGATGCTTGTATCAATTATCCCTTATGCTAAGTATCAGGAACTTGAACGTGGTTTACTTGTAATATTGCCTGACATATTATCATGTTGTGGTACCATGATGCCATTCTTGATGCTTTATGAATATTATGCCTACTTCACTTATGTTCTGTTGATGTTTCATTTTGTAGTCATGGTATATCGAGATATCAAAAGACCTAAAGCAGTCAAAGAATTCTGATGAAACAATGCATGTGTAGGTCCCTAAAGCATTCTGACGCAAACATAGATTCCGTGCCGCACCAGAGATTTCATCAAGATAAATGGTAGATAAACAAGGCTTCTTTAAAGTCAGCAATGTTAACCATTTTTTTTGCATAACTCTTGATCTGTTTCGTATGTCCTGAGTGTTGCAGATCATTTGGAAGACTTGGCGAGGGATTTGGAGTGCTCGGTGAGGAGCGATGATGCTTGTAGTTGAAGATTATCGACTGATGCTCCAGGTTGATCAAATTATTGGTCATGAAGTGTAGATGAGGCCTCCTTGGTATTTCCCTGCATCGACGAACAATCTCGACATTGCCATTCTGATATTGAACCCCAGTATTTGCTAATACTTGTCCAGTACTGTCTATTATTTTGGATGACAGGTTCATTTTTCCTACTGCAGAGAATTCATTGATTAATCGGTTGGAGCTGGCCATATGAACTTTTGTGTAGTATTTTGGATTAGAAATTAACAAATGCATGAACATGGAATGCTTGATATTCATTGCATTTTTCTTATGATCATAATGATACTTGGCAGGAGAAGCAATTTGGCCTTGGCATGAAGCACCATTATAAAGATACTTTAAAGCATTTGGAGGAAAAGTACCTGTCATGGAACTTTGAAAGGCATCGCACATTTAGCACAAAGTTGGATTCTTGTTTGCAACATCTTAGGCTTAGGTGTAATCGGTGTAATATAGTAAGATTAGACATGTGTAATGACAACTTTGATTTCAACTTAACACCATATCTTTTGTAGCATATGTATTTGCTCTGGTAATCATCCTTCGGGTTCACACTTTATACCCTTAGATTTTTAGGACTATAATCCATTCTTGGAGATAAAATGCTTTTAAAACATGTCTTTTGCAAATGATGAATCTTGGCTTAAACTACCCTAAGCCTGCCTGAGTTTAAACTCAATGAAATATGGCCCTTACTTTTTACTTGAAACAGCCCCTTGATAAATTATAACTCAGGATCATCTTGACTATTTTGTAACAAAGTTCTTGAAGATAAACTTAAATCACCTTGGGAAACGTTAAACATCACATTAATCCAGCTCTAATTCATGTCACTTTAAACGTAAGCACCACTTCTTGAAAACAAACTTGAATCCAATTAATTCAATATGATTAGGACAGAATCATCTTAGAATGATCTAGCATAAGGCTAGAAATTTCATTGCAACCAAATTATCATGTTTTGAATGCTTGACCATAAATCACTCTTAAACCAATTCATAATGAAATGAATGAGGTTAATCATAAATTCATCTTGAATATTGAGCGCATTATGGCCTTGAATCAAATTCTTTAGAAATGATATCAATCATGTCAATTGCAAGTCAACTTGCATAGCCTTAGCCTATACATCCAGTAAGACAAATGAAATAACAAATTCAATTTTATTTTGTATATATGGTCAGTAAACATAACAATGAAACAAAAAATGAAAACAAAATTATATGGGTAGGACAAATTTGGGTATGACAATGTGATATCAGGCTACAGAGTCGATGCAGGAGAATCACTTGTCATAGGTTTCTTGCCCCTGGCCCTGGCTTGAGCCTCTGCATTGTCTTTTGGTGGTAATACATTGTTTCTCAATGTCTCTGGTGCAAACATACTACCACTCCTAGTGAATCCTCCGACCCCAAAATTTTCAACTTGGTGCGGAGATGAACTGGATGTGGCCATATTCTGCTTCTGACCATTGTAGTAAACCTCTCCCCCATAGTTCCACATGATAACTTTATCACTATGATACGGAATTGGTTGAAAAGTAGTAATGGTTACCGGTGCCACCCTTGTTGGTGCAGGAACTTGTGATGGATTATAGTAAATCGTAATAGTTGATACTTCGTCCTCTTTCATGATCTTGTCAAACTGAATACTTCCTTTATTCATCATCCTTTGTACCTCGATCTCAATTGGTCACAACCGTTGACGGAATTGACATAGTCTAAACAGTCTTTTTCACAACCTGAAAATATGTTCTTCTTAGCCAGGTGTCAGACCCTAATTTTTGACCCTAAGATTTTTCGCATCTCATCTGCATTTTGCATACAAACAAGATCACATACCGGTTCATGTATCCTTTTTCAGGTGCAGGTCTATGCCTTGCAGAGGATCACCATGTTTAATTTCTGTTATTTGTTTATATTCACTAACTTCTAACCAAAATATCAAAAAATATGGTGCAGTCTGCTTCTTCTTCTCTCTGTGTTGCAGGATTTAAAAGATAGGGCAGTGATTTCAATTCAGATGCGTTTGTTCAGTCACAATTTGATTCAGATGGACGTTTGACCTAATCTTGGTCAAACTATCAGAAGACTGTTTCAATCGCAAGTTGTGTGTGCCAGTGGTTTATTCCTTAGACAGTGCGTATATCAAAGTTCAAGTTGTTGTGCGTGGGAAGTCATCAGTTATCAGACAGTGTTCTGTGAGAAGTTTGGTTCGAATATTCAATGATCATCAGTTCATCAGTGATTCATCTGAGAATTTATTTTTCTCAGCATGAATTCAAATCATCAGGAAAAATTTCAGACAATTTCAGTGATTGTGGCTGAATTGGCAAGTTGTTTAGTGGTTTAGTGTGGGCTACATTCATCATTAATCAATGGCTTGTGTAAAAATCAAGATTCGGCTGTGGGCTTAGAAATCATCCATATATCCATTATCCCTTTTTTCCGATTAAACCATTCCCTTTTCAATAACCTTTTTTTTCTATTTTATCTCGATTTACCTGATTCATACATTTTTTTAGTTCAATTATCCAATTACCACCTTAAATTCTCATTTTTTTATCCATTTCTAAAAATCATATCTACTTATTTGTTATCCATTTTTTTAGATTTCAAAAATACCAATAAGAACTAATTATATTTTAGATTCCATTTACATTTTTTTAAACACCCTTAATCCAATATATTACAAAAATCATCACATTTATATTCTAAAAAAAAGAAGAAAATCATATGTTCTTAAGCCCATTTTTAATAACCCATCAACCTATTTCTTTATGGTTTCTATACAAAATAATCTTGAAAAAAAATTTAAACAAAAAAAGCCACAACCACGTGACTTTCATCATCCCAACTTTCCAGCACACTCCAAAGCAGCAAGTACAACCAACACCTGCAGCTTTTCAAAGTCACTCCCTCAAGCCTTTCACCTCATCCATCTTTATTCCAAGCAACGGCACACAGCGCACATAACTTTCCATTTCACGCCGCACAAACACTAAAGCTATCAGCCATCCGCAAGCAAAGCCATCACGCAACACACATTCACAGCCACGCCAGCGAACTCCTAGCCAACTACTTGACACTCACAAGTCACGTGAACTCACACAGAACTTTTCCAAGCCTGCAGCCGTACGCAAGCCAACACACACAAGAGTATCACTCTTCATAAGTCATTCACAGTCGCGGCTTCAACATATCAAACGCAAGACGGCACACTTTCATCCAACCTTCAAAACGCAACGAGCCAAAGCATGAAAAGCAAAGCCCAAAACAGCAAGCATCAAAACACAAATGAAATCACCTGCAAAACGCACATGAGAATAACATTAAACGCAAGCAAAACTCAGCACTTAAACACGCCAATTTCGTGAGCCTTAAATGCATTGACGCAAGGCACAAAACGCAGAGAAGAAAATCAAAAACAAGCACGCAAAAGTAATGAACTAAAACGCAAAAATTCAATTCAAATATCAGCAAATTTCCTCACCTCACCTTCTATAAATTGAAGCCCCTTCTTCTCATTTTGACAAGCTTCAATAGCCCTACCAAAATTCTGCCGAAATCCATCTCATCTTCAAATCTTCCCATCCCAATTTCAAACACTATTTTCAATTCAACTTTTCATTATCTCAAATAATCAGAAATCTTCTTCAAACCACAACAACACAAACTGTATTCGGAAGAAGAAGAGGAGAAGCATAGTTGATTTTGCGAGGCGTTTTGGTGTGAAAGTCGTCGGATTCTTTTCTTCAAAGGTGAATGGTGTACCGTGTTGTAGTTCTACCAAAGAAAAAGAAGAAGAATGGAACATTGATTGGCGGATGATTTGAATCGGAGGGGAGATGAGTATTTGAAGCCGTTCGATTTCGGAAAAACAAAGAAGGTGAGGAGATGTACAGTGTTTTGAGCTACATGAGAAAGAAGATTCATAGTTGTGTGATGCATTTTTTTTCCTTTTCCAATTGTTTTGTTATTTTATTTTATAAAAAAGGACATAACTAGTTGTTTGGGCTTACTGAGTCTGTATCATATTTCCACCTTCACCTCCCAACCACGCGTCCCTCCCCCTTTCATTCTCTTTTTCTTCTCTTTTTTTTAAAATCCTTTTCTATTTAGTTTTTTTTATTGTATGTTTTTTTTAGGAATAATTTTTTATTATTGATTTTCTCTTCATTTTCCATTATAAAATCCTTTCAAGAAATGTATTAAAAAATATTAATATTTGAATTTTGTTTTTATTATTGCAATTTGATTTTAATTCTTTTGGTTTTTTTAGTGGATTCTATTATTAGATCCATATTTTATTCATCTTATTTTTTCTTTTTGGTCGATGAGATCTCCGATTCGTGATTATTGATTTCCGAAGATGTTTAATCTTCATTATTTCAAATCTATGGATGAATGATCTTGTGGACCATTCTCCATACTTTGGAATCGTGATAGGTTGCCTTCGATAATTCAATGTGAAATCTCGATTATGATTAGACCATTACCTTTTCTTTTCGTGTGACATGTTTTCGGAGAATGATTCATCATATCATTTCTCTAACATGTATTAGCACAAAAAATTTCCACCTTTATTGGTGGTGGCCGGCCTCATTTGTAGGGTAATTACTCCGTAAATTACTCGGCGATTGCTTAACATAGACCTAAACTTGTCCCGATTCGGAATAAGATCCATTTGGATCCGGTTGCCTCGATTTTGGTTCTCTTTTGTGGTTGTGCTTGATTAAGTTCATCATACCATTTATATGTAAATATTATTATACTAACATTTTAATTTCAATCTCTCGCACCTTATCCTCTTTATTTCAATTTCTCGCTCCTTATCTCTCTTATTATGTTTATTATACTATATCATTCATCATATTTTTTATGTTTATATGGTTCCGCTTGTGATTTTTCTTTTGTCCATTTGGACACAAAAACATTAATAAAGGATTAAACATCTAAAAGATTTGTGACTTTAATTTCGGACTATGGTTACTATCCTTAGCATTGGACTTGGAGTTTCGGACTTAGATTCTAGGATCTTCCCTTTGCTCAAGTTGTTATGGATTGAAGACTTTGGCTCCGATTGAATTCACTTGTTTATGAAGATGGAAATCCAATTGTTTCAAAGAATGCTTGCCATATGGTTTGATCATTCTTCCTTTAGCTTTTTAATTCAAGTCTTAGGATAGCCCCTTCATCTCTTCCCACTTCTTAAATTTTCAAATCTTCTTCCTATTTTCAAAACTTTCTTTGTTTTCAAACTTCAAACATTTTCTTAATCAAACCTTGACCTAGGTTATGCGTTTTTACCTTTTCATTTCATTTCTTAATAAATGCTAAACCACATAAGCATATCGAAACTTTTCTTCTCAAAAACTTTAAAACATTCAAAACTCATTCAATTGATTTTGTGCCCTCGTGCACGTTTCTTTTAACTTTTTTTTTATGTTTAGATATGATTCATTCTTTCTAGCGGAATTATTCGCTAAAGGATGACGACTTATCTTTACATTTTAAAATCAATTCAACTCATTTGCCTTTTCACAATTTGTACCACGAACTACGGGGTTTTGATCTCGCATTGCACTTTGTGGGTACGTAGGCATGAGACGTTCGTCTCTTCAAACACCAAAATCTTAAAAAACATTCTTCTTCTCATCTCTTTAATCTTTTTTTCAAGCAAATAAATTTCAGACTAAAATGCAGTAAATATTTCAAAGGATTCCCGTGGAGTACCACGGACATTTAGGGTGCGTAAAACCTTCCCGATTTGTAACCTATCCCCTTACCCGTTCTCTGTTTGTTTCTTTTAGCTTTTGCTTTTAGATTCATTAGGTTTTGTTCGTTCTTTTTCCTTTTTCCTTTTGGAAATAAATAAAAGCGTGGTGGCGACTCTGTGTACCTTGAGTTAAGTTAATCAATATCTTACACTCATGATTTTACCGCTACAGAAAAGTGGCGACTCTGCTGGGGAGTCAATCTCTAAGTGGATTCAGCCTACTTTGATTTGTTTACTGCTTCGGTTTGATTTGTTTGTTACCTGGCTGTTCTGTTTCAATTTTGGTGATCCTGTGTGAGATAGATCCTAACCCGGATCTGAGTGGACCTTATGATAGGACGGCGATATTCGAAGCGATACGCGATGGAGTAGTCCAAAGCGATATCAATTTGATAATCTCCACTCGGTTAGGCTCACTTGGACTATCAATGTCATGACGAGTAATCGTACATGGCATTATTTTCCAACCTTGAGCTGATCATACTGAGGACCGTAGAACCCTTAACCAATCTAAGCCAATTTAGGAACGTAGTGCGGAAACTATCTGAGTGTAAACTTAAGGTGGTTGTCACGCGATACTACACTCGGACGAGGTCTATTTTAAGAATGTTATCGGTTGGGGATTAATCCAACGTACCGATAATATTCTAAAGATGGCTGTTAACTCCGGGAACCTCTGTTAGCAACCTTTTGGTTTTTTGCAGGTACAATGAAGACAAACCATAGTACATGTCTTTGGGGTTTGTTGGTTCTTATCCTTTGACTCCATGCTCGTGATTCGAACCTTTGAACCTGAGTGCTTTGCGTGATCTTGTTTGTGGTTGTTGCATCTACATATTCATCATGATCATCATCACAACCATTTTTCAAGGAAAATAATTCCGATTATTGCAAATATTGGAAAGAATAAATATTCTTTTTTGTCAAGATTTTTCATGACCGTGTTCTCGATGTTGACCATGTTTGCATCTTCGCATATTCTTGCGTTCATCCGAGTTGTGTGGGAACTCATCCCGGTTGTTTCTTTCCTCAGTTGTCTGTTGATCCGTCAAGCTGACTCCTCACCACAGATACGGTACTAGAGCTGCTAACAGATTGAGAGCTATCAGATTGAGAATGGAACACCAAGAACAGTATAACATGGAAGTCCGACTGGAGATTGATGAGTTGAAGGTCGGTATGACTAGGCTCACTGAAATGATGCAAGTTCTGATTGCTCGAGGTGAACCACCTCAAAGGACTGTTATCTCTGATGTTTTTACTGCCGTTGTTGATCCTCCTGTTGTTCAGCAACCGGTTTCTACTTGGCCAGAATATGGGTTACCTCCGGATTATGTGCCAGTTTCTTCTACTGCTCAAGTGGGTGGTCCATCTGTTGTGCCAGTCTTTTCAGCTCCGACTTTTGTCGAACCTCAACCTGTTGTGCACACCACTGCTCAGACTACGTATCAGAATTCTCCTTTCTTGTACCAAGCTGCTGGTCCACAGGCTGAAAGTCAGGGTGAACCTGGATATATGGATGAAGTTAGAGAGCAATGTTTGACTCTTGAGAAGAGGGTAAGAGGTCTGGAAGGAAAAGATGTCTTTGGTTCTGCTACAATATATATGTTTTTGGTTTCCGACTTGGTTCTTCCTGATAAGTTCAAAGTTCCTGTATTTGAGAAGTACAATGGTCACACTTGTCCAAAGATTCATCTGCTGATGTATTATCGCAAAATGGCTGCACATGCTAAGGATGACAAGCTGCTTATTCACTGTTTTCAAGATAGTTTGAGTGGTGCTTCCATGAAGTGGTATGTTGGACTCGAGAAGAGTCACATCCGAAGCTGGAAAGATTTATCTGATGCTTTTGTAAGACAATATAAGTACAATCTGGACATGGCACCTGATTGTCGTCAACTTCAAAATATGTCACAGAAAGAGAAAGAATCGTTCAAAGAGTATGCTCAGCGTTGGAGAGAGCTAGCTTCTCAAGTGGAACCACCTTTGCCCGAAAAGGAATTAACTGGTTTGTTCATGGACACTCTTCAACCGTTCTTTTGGGAGAAAATGGTAGGAAGTGTTTCATCTGGTTTTTCTGATCTAGTCACTATTGGAGAAAGACTAGAGGAAGGTATCAAGATGGGTAAGATTACCAATTCTGAATCTCCTAATGCTGCAAGAAAGTCTTTTGGGAATCCTCACAAGAGAAGAGATGGTGATGCTTCTGCTGTTTCAACTGAGAGGAGGCCTTATCGCCCGCAACAACGATATGTTCAACCATATGTAGCTGCAGTTGCTCCTGTTGTCAAAACTCAACCTGCTCAAACTCAAGTTCAAGTTCTAGCTCAACCAGCTCAAGCTCAAGTTCAGATTCGAGCTCAAGCTCAGGCTCCTCATCCTGCTGCTGGAAAAAATCAGTATCGCCATTGGCCAAACTTTGATCCTATTCCGATGCCTTACACTGAATTATTTCCTTCCTTGATTAAGAGTGGTTTAATTACTACTAGGCCTCCGCCTCCTGTTCTAAATCCTCTTCCGGTTGGTTATAGATCAGATCTCCGTTGCGAATTTCTTCAAGGTGGAACTGGTCATGACTTGGAACATTGCTTTGCACTGAAAGCTAAAGTGCAAGAACTTATCAGGAACAACATCCTTTACTTTAATGACCTTAATCCCAATGTTATCAACAATCCTTTGCCGAAACTTGGGAAGTGAATCTTCTATCGGAATTCAACAGTTAATTCTTCTTCAAGGCCAGAATCTCAGACGGGACAGCTCATCCTTGTTGTTGATGGATCACTAGGCCATTGTTTCTTTATGTTTTCAATTTTTCTTCAACCATATTAAGTTGTTTGCTTTTAAGCTTGTTTGTACTTTCATGTTGGTTTTAATGAAATGAGCATTGCTTTGTTTTGATTCAATTTCATTTATTATTTGCATTCTTATGCTTTATATTTCAAGTTCATTTATCTTTTCTCAAAGCTTTTACAATGATTGGAGGGAGGATGATGAAAACGAGATACCCATAACTGTTGTTGGTATGCTTTCAATTGAGACTTGGCTGATGATATACAGGCATTGTTTCAAATCCTAAACACTGGAGAAATAAGGAAGTTAATCCTTTGTCAACCCCTTTGAGCCTTGAAGTTGGAGTTTCTTTCTATTCGAAAAAACCCGCAATTTTAACCTGGGGATGGGTAGTTCTCAATTAATTCGTATATGCATTCAAGTACAAGAGAATCATTCAAGATACCTTTCAACAAAGGTTGTAATCTCAAGTTTTCCTTCATACACCTCAAAGAAGTGTTGAAGATGTTTCTCAATTCAAAAGCCAATGATGGTTCATCGTAATCATTAAGCCATGCAGTCATTATCTTTTTTTAAAAAATGATATTGAAAAAAAATGTATTGAAAACAAAATCAAGGCCCGCTAAGTCAAAACCTATGAAGGAGACTTAGACAAAAATAAACTGGGGCATCCCGCTGGCTGTAAGTTGAAATGATACAGTCCAAGCAAAAATTAGGGATAATAAAAGGAAATATTTGTCAAGAGGTCATCAAAATCCTCAGCAAGAATAAGTTGAGTTGACCAAAGTCCTCATCCAAAGGAAGGATGTGACTGCTATCTCAAAATCCTTCGGCTTATGAATTATCTTCATCTGTGCAATCCTAAATTTCTAGGAACTTGAATGCATAGGCTGAATTAATTGAATGTAGGACTGGAGTTCATCACGAAGTTGGGTTGGGTACAAATAAACTTTGAGCATATATCCTTTGTTTCATAAACCGTGAACCATACCACGTTACAACCTTCAAAAGTCCTAATTGAATCCAGGTTTCTTTTGAAAATCATACTACAACGAGGTTGCGTAAACTGACTCCCAAGTTCTTTACCAATCATTTGTTTTCTTACCTTTGCTTTATCTTTAATGTTGTCTCAACCGCCGTGTTTTGACATTATTTTCATTTACTTTACATCAATAAATTTCATTCCAAAAATGATTCTTGATTTCAAACTTTGCATTGAACTTTGCATTAAAATTACCAAGTTTGTACAAACATCTTTTTGCAAATAAAACTTTCCTCATCAAGGAATTTTCAAACAGTTGAGAAACTTGGTCAGGGATCTTATCAGGGGCAAGTTTTTCTCAGGTCCTATGGTTCAAGAGTTGTTGCTCAGTGCAAGTTATTCTCAGATTTGGTTAGTCAGAAGATTCTCTGCAAGTTTCATACTGGGTTATTCTCTCAGCATTCATTTCAAGAACTGAAGCCATGATCAGTTTATTCTTCTCAACAGTCATTTCAAGATGAGATTATTTTCTCTAGCAGTAGTTAGGAACTGAATCCATTATCAGTTTACCTTCATCAGTCATTGAACTTGGGGCAATTTTCTTCAAGAATCCTCAAGCAGCTTCGCATGACCTTACTGGTGGGACATAGATTGGTTCAGCAGTAGCATCTCTAATATTCAAGCAGAATGGCAGTGATCTCTGTGTTGAGGAAACAATTTTTTTTTCTTTCACTCCTCTAAGAGTCTAAACTGGTTGTCAGCATTTTTCTCTCATTTTATTGGGTGTGTTATTCCCAGTATGGATTATGTTTGCATATTTGAGTGTTTTAGTCCTCATTATGCATTTTCTCGGGTGTGTTATTCCCCAGTTTTGTTTACCTTTGCATATTTGAGCGTGTTAGTCCTCATTATGCATTTTCTCGGGTGTGTTATTCCCCAGTTTTGTTTACCTTTGCATATTTGAGTGTGTTAGTCCTCATTATGCGTTTTCTTGGGTATGTCATTCCCCAGTTTTGTTTACCTTTGCATATTTGAGTGTTTTAGTCCTCATTATGCATGTTCTTGGGAGGTTTAGTCCCCATTTTCGTAAATGTCTGCATACTGAGTGTTTTAGTCCACATATGCATTTCTCAAGGTCGTGTTGTTTTCAACTTCTTACTTTTTGGTCAAAGACCAACTTACTTGGCATTTGTCAGTCTCTCCAGAACTTTTTCTTCACCTACTTGTTGTGTCTTCTCAGATATTACACCCTTTTATCTGATTTCCATTCTCGGATGTCCATAGTGAAGTCATCATTGATTTGATGTATTGTCCCGGACGTTTTCTCCCATCTCATTCAGTGTTGTTCCTGAATGTTGTGATTCACATTTTATCCGATTGCTATTCTTGGATGTTGTGATCACTTTCCTTCCGATTGCCATTCTCGGATTTCCATGTTGGAGTCATCATTGATTTGATGTGCTTTCTCGAACTTTCTCCCATTTCATTCAGTTATGTTCCTGGATGTTGTGATTCACACTTCTTATCTGATTGCTATTCTCAGATATTATGATTACCCTTTTCTGATTGCCATTCTCGGATATCCCTATTAAAGTCAGTAATGTCATCCTTAGATACTTCTGGTGTACTTTTTCAGGATTTTTCTTATTTCATTCAGTGCCATTCGTGGATGTTGTGATCCTTTTTGTCCAATTGCCATTCTTGGACATTTTCACCTCAGCTGAGCCATGTGTTGGTCTCTAGCATGTTGTTTTTCCCGTCGGAGTCTTATGCTCCTTATCCCAAGAGTTTATTCTTTTTCATGTGTCATCTTGTCCCTCACAGACTTCTCTGCATTTCATTTGGTTCCAGATACATTTCATATCATCTCATAAATTTTCTCATAATATTTCATATGCATTTCACATATTTTTCTCTAAATTTCATATACATCTCATATGCTTTTATAACATTTTCATATGCTTCATATCATTTCCATATCATCTTCATATTGTTCATGTTGTTTCATTCCATTCCAGTTTTTGGCATCTTAGGATCAAAAATTGGGTTTTTTGATATTTAAGTATCTTCCATCTTGTCGAAAAGAAGATTTCAATCTTCATTATCTATGGATTGAAGAAACTTAAATAGGGGCATCTGTAAGACCCTAATTTTTGACCCTAAGATTTTTCGCATCTCATCTGCATTTTGCATACAAACAAGATCACGTACTGGTTCATGTATCCTTTTTCAGGTGCAGGTCTATGCCTTGCAGAGGATCACCGTGTTTAATTTCTGTTATTTGTTTATATTCACTAACTTCTAACCAAAATATCAAAAAATATGGTGCAATCTGCTTCTTTTTCTCTATGTGTTGCAGGATTTAAAAGACAGGGCAGTGATTTCAATTCAGATGCGTTTGTTTAGTCACAATTTGATTCAGATGGACGTTTGACCTAATCTTGGTCAAACTATCAGAAGATTGTTTCAATCGCAAGTTGTGTGTGCCAGTGGTTTATTCCTCAGACAATGCGTATATCAAAGTTCAATTTGTTGTGCGTTGGAAGTCATCAGTTATCAGACAGTGTTCTGTGAGAAGTTTGGTTCGAATATTCAATGATCATCAGTTCATCAGTGATTCATCTGAGAATTTATTTTTCTCAGCATGAATTCAAATCATCAGGAAAAATTTCACACAATTTCAGTGATTGTGGCTGAATTGGCAAGTTGTTTAGTGGTTTAGTGTGGGCTACATTCATCATTAATCAATGGCTTGTGTAAAAATCAAGATTCGGCTGTGGGCTTAGAAATCATCCATATATCCATTATCCCTTTTTTCCGATTAAACCATTCCCTTTTCAATAACCTTTTTTTTCTATTTTATCTCGATTTACCTGATTCATACATTTTTTTAGTTCAATTATCCAATTACCACCTTAAATTCTCATTTTTTTTATCCATTTCTAAAAATCATATCTACTTATTTGTTATCCATTTTTTTAGATTTCAAAAATACCAATAAGAACTAATTATATTTTAGATTCCATTTACATTTTTTTAAACACCCTTAATCCAATATATTACAAAAATCATCACATTTATATTCTAAAAAAAAGAAGAAAATCATATGTTCTTAAGCCCATTTTTAATAACCCATCAACCTATTTCTTTATGGTTTCTATACAAAATAATCTTGAAAAAAAATTTAAACAAAAAAAGCCACAGCCACGTGACTTTCATCATCCCAACTTTCCAGCACACTCCAAAGCTGCAAGTACAACCAACACCTGCAGCTTTTCAAAGTCACTCCCTCAAGCCTTTCACCTCATCCATCTTTATTCCAAGCAACGGCACACAGCGCACATAACTTTCCATTTCACGCCGCACACACACTAAAGCTATTAGCCATCCGCAAGCAAAGCCATCACGCAACACACATTCACAGCCACGCCAGCAAACTCCCAGCCAACTACTTGACACTCACAAGTCACGTGAACTCACACAGAACTTTTCCAAGCCTGCAGCCGTACGCAAGCCAACACGCACAAGGGCATCACTCTTCATAAGTCATTCACAGCCGCGACTTCAACATATCAAACGCAAGACGACACACTTTCATCCAACCTTCAAAACACAGCGAGCCAAAGCATGAAACGCAAAGCCCAAAACAGCAAGCATCAAAACGCAAACGAAATCACCTGCAAAACGCACATGAGAATAACATTAAATGCAAGCAAAACTCAACACTTAAACATGCCAATTTCATTTGCCTTAAACGCATTGACGCAAGGCACAAAATGCAAAGAAGAAAATCAGAAACAAGCACGCGAAAGTAATGAACTAAAACGCAAAAATTCAATTCAAATCTCAGCAAATTTCCTCACCTCACCTTCTATAAATTGAAGCCCCTTCTTCTCATTTTGACAAGCTTCAATAGCCCTACCAAAATTCTGCCGAAATTAATCTCATCTTCAAATCTTCCCATCCCAATTTCAAACCCTATTTTCAATTCAACTTTTCATTATCTCAAATAATCAGTAATCTTCTTCAAACAACAACAACAAAAACTGTATTCGGAAGAAGAAGAGGAGAAGCATAGTTGATTTTGTGAGGCGTTTTGGTGTGAAAGCCGTCAGATTCTTTTCTTCAAAGGTGAATGGTGTACCGTGTTGTAGTTCTACCAAAGAAGAAGAAGAAGAATGGAACATTGATTGGCGGATGATTTGAATCGGAGGGGAGATGAGTATTTGAAGTCGTTCGATTTCGGAAAAACAAAGTTGGTGAGGAGATGTACAGTGTTTTGAGCTACATGAGGAAGAAGAGTCATAGTTGTGTGATGCGTTTTTTTTTTCCTTTTCCAATTGTTTTGTTATTTTATTTTATAAAAAAGGACATAACTAGTTGTTTGGGCTTACTGAGTCTGTATCATATTTCCACCTTCACCTCCCAACGACGCGTCCCTCCCCCTTTCATTCTCTTTTTCTTCTCTTTTTTTTAAAATCCTTTTCTATTTAGTTTTTTTTATTGTATGTTTTTTTTAGGAATAATTTTTTGTTATTGATTTTCTCTTTATTTTCCATTATAAAATCCTTTCAAGAAATGTATTAAAAAATATTAATATTTGAATTTTGTTTTTATTATTGCAATTTGATTTTAATTCTTTGGTTTTTTTTAGTGGATTCTATTATTAGATCCATATTTTATTCATCTTATTTTTTCTTTTTGGTCGATGAGATCTCCGATTCGTGATTATTGATTTCCGAAGATGTTTAATCTTCATTATTTCAAATCTATGGATGAATGATCTTGTGGACCATTCTCCATACTTTGGAATCGTGATAGGTTGTCTTCGATAATTCAATGTGAAATCTCGATTATGATTAGACCATTACCTTTTCTTTTCGTGCGACATGTTTTCGGAGAATGATTCATCATATCATTTCTCTAACATGTATTAGCACAAATATTTTCCACCTTAATTGGTGGTGGCCGACCTCATTTGTAGGGTAATTACTCCGTAAATTACTCGGCGATTGCTTAACATAGACATAAACTTGTCCCGATACGGAATAAGATCCATTTGGATCCGGTTGCCTCGATTTTGGTTCTCTTTTTGTGGTTGGGCTTGATTAGGTTCATCATACCATTTATATGTAGATATTATTATACTATTAATATACTAACATTTTAATTTCAATCTCTCGCACCTTATCCTCTTTATTTCAATTTCTCGCTCCTTATCTCTCTTATTATGTTTATTATACTATATCATTCATCATATTGTTTATGTTTATATGGTTCCGCTTGTGATTTTTCTTTTGTCCATCTGGACACAAAAACATTAATAAAAGATTAAACATCTAAAAGATTTGTGACTTTAATTTCGGACTATGGTTACTATCCTTAGCATTGGACTTGGAGTTTCGGACTTAGATTCTAGGATCTTCCCTTTGCTCAAGTTGTTATGGATTGAAGACTTTGGCTCCGATTGAATTCACTTTTTTATGAAGATGGAAATCCAATTGTTTCAAATAATGCTTGCCATATGGTTTGATCATTCTTCCTTTAGCTTTTTAATTCAAGTCTTAGGATAACCCCTTCATCTCTTCCCACTTCTTAAATTTTCAAATCTTCTTCCTATTTTCAAAACATTCTTTGTTTTCAAACTTCAAACATTTTCTTAATCAAACCTTGACCTAGGTCATGCGTTTTTACCTTTTCATTTCATTTCTTAATAAATGCTAAACCACATAAGCATATCGAAACTTTTCTTCTCAAAAACTTTAAAACATTCAAAACTCATTCAATTGATTTTGTGCCCTCGTGCACGTTTCTTTTAACTTTTTTTTATGTTTAGATATGATTCATTCTTTCTAGCGGAATTATTAGCTAAAGGATGACGACTTATCTTTACATTTTAAAATCAATTCAACTCATTTTCCTTTTCACAATTTGTACCACGAACTACGGGGTTTTGATCTCGCATTGCACTTTGTGGGTACGTAGGCATGAGACGTTCGTCTCTTCAAACACCAAAATCTTAAAAAACATTCTTCTTCTCATCTCTTCAATGTTTTTTTCAAGCAAATCAATTTCAGACTAAAATGCAGTAAATATTTCAAAGGGTTCCCGTGGAGTACCACGGACATTTCGGGTGTGTAAAACCTTCCCGATTTGTAACCTATCCCCTTACCCGTTCTATGTTTGTTTCTTTTAGCTTTTGCTTTTAGATTCATTAGGTTTTGTTCGTTCTTTTTCCTTTTTCCTTTTGGAAATAAATAAAAGCGCGGTGGCGACTCTGTGTACCTTGAGTTAAGTTAATCAATAGGTTACACTCATGATTTTACCGCTACACCAGGCAAGCCTTTACAGCCAACAATGATGTCTTTAGGGCATTGACATCAGATATCAGGTTCAAACATTCACCACTATCAATAGCTCCTACGATCCTTCCATGATCAGGCATGGGGTTCTGTAGCACATTCAGGGTTGGAGCGAAGTAGGTCGCCTTGGATTCTATCAAGTCTTGAATGACATGCTTGAGAGATTGACACTTCTCTGTACTATGCCCAGGAGCTCCAGAATGAAACTCGCAATGGGCATTAGCATCACAGCCTACTAGGAGTTGACCTGACTTTAGAGGCTGTAGGGTTCTCAACTGGATCATCTGAAGTTGAAGCAGGTTCTGTAAAAAATTGGAGTACGACATCAGAGGCTTCTCTAAATGTCTATCCTTTGGTCTGGGAGGATAGTATTGACGGTGACCTCTCTGATATTGGTACTGTTACTGATTAGCAGGAGCCGAAATAGTGACGGGATCTGCCTGATGATAAGTGTTATGATTCCCCCTCTTCTTTTGAGCATATACAGCCCCAACTTCTTTTTCCCTTCGCTTCACGAAAGGCTTTGTGACCCTGGAGGTTGATGCTCCGCTACTCTGAATCTTTCCTTGTTTCATCCAACTCTCAATTCTCTCGCCCATTAAGATGATATTGGAAAAACCACTAGAGGAACAGCCTGCCAGCCTTTCCATGAAATGCCCCGGGAGGGTATCCATGAAGAGGTCAACAATCTCCCTTTCCAGCAACGGTGGTTGAACTTTGGCTGCAACCTCGCGCCACCTCTGCGTATAGTCTTTGAAACTTTCCGAGTTCTTTTGTGAGAGGCTTTGTAGTTGAGTCTAGCTGGGAGCCATGTCGATGTTATATTGGTATTTCTTGAGGAAAGCCTCCCTAAGCTCCTTCCAATTACAGACAAAATTCTTCTCCAGTTTCATGTACCATTCCAGTGAACCTCCAGATAGGTTGTCCTGGAAGTAGTACATCTAAAGCTTCTCATCTTTGGTATGTGCAGTGATCTTGCGATAAAAGGCCTACAAGTGGGTCTTAGGGAAAGAGTTGTCATTGTACTTGTCGAAACCTGAAGATCTGAACTTTGGAGGGATGACCACCCCTGAAACCAAACCCATGTCAAAAAAGTTGATGTCGAGAGTATCTTTGCATTCTAAGGCCCTCACCTTCTCAGCCTGCATTTGGAATTCCTGATTTTTAGCTCCAGTACCAAATCCCATATCTTCATTGACCAGGGTGAACTGATCTTCCTAGAGGTCTTGTACGAGGACAGGAGTAGGGCCACCAGTCTCCGGAGTTGGAGGTCCATCCCCTCTGTTGTTGTTGATCGGATTTCCCTACTCATCCAAGGTAACTACCGAAGGATCTGTTTGTAGGGGGTTAAGCCTTTTCATAGCAGCCCTCTTCTCTTGATGCCCCAAAACTAAACCCTGCATCATTGTCATGAAATCCCTCATTCTGGTGCGAAGTTCGTTCAACTCAGTTTGTATAATATCCATGACGTTCCTTTGATTACGGCGAGTAGCATGCTAGTGTGAAGGGATATCGTGCCTGAGAGGACTAGTCTTTGAGCCTCTCGCAATCTTTCCTGAAAATGCATATAAGTTAAGAACCCCGGATAACCTGCAAAAGAAAAAATGCAAATGACATGAATGCATGCAATGTTGTGTTCTTTTCATTCTCAAGGTTTTTTACACTCCCGTTCAGGTATTCGAGAATTCATATAGCCTTTAGATTTTAGGGAAGAAGACCCCGCACAACGTTCAGATAAGATAATTTTCGTGGAGAATTGGTGCTTAGTACCCCGTGTCAGTGCAAGAAATAACAACCAGAGATTCAAACCAAATCAAGCATATCATAAATTGATATTTGAATATAACAACGCCCCCGAAGGGTGCCAATTCACACATCAAGAGAATAACAAATAAAAGTAAAGAGGAATCCCACAACAAGCTTATGGGTATTCCAGATACAAGAGTATTGAACCCTAGGAAGCTCCATATCTTGCAACCTCCAGCTAAGATGCTTGACAGCTTGGAACAGTTGGGCTATGTCTGGATGATTCAGCTCCTGGATGAGCTTCTGAATAAGAAGATCCCTTATATCAAAGGAAGCATGCAGTTCGTTGATCTGTTGTAGGAACACCTCTTCCCTTTCTTTGCTAGGGCTCGACTCAGTCTTGACTTTCTTGATATCGGCCCGAAGGCTCAACTCTTATACTTCCTTCTAGATGTCTTCATCTTCTTGTTTACTCGTTGCCATCTTCGGAAGGTAACCTCTTAGTTGCTCATGGGCTTTCTGGAGCAGCTCTCCCTGCTCATCCAGAGTCTCCTAAAGTCCTTTTATCTTCAGCTTGTACTCGATCTCTACCTCCTTTTGCTTTCTCAGATGGTCCTCCCACTTCTCTTGCCAAAAGGTCACAGTTTCGTTAGCATCGTCCAAGGCTTACTTATCTTTCTGGCGCTGACTCGCCTTGTGGGTTTCATCCAACATTCACATCTTGAAGTAGAGCTCTCGTTCTTCGAAGTCCTGCTACTTGAGCCTAACTATCTCTTCAGCTTGATGAGCTCTCTCTTCTAGTTTCTAGTTCTGAATCATCAGCTTTTGGCAAAAGTTGTTGGCCTCTTGATTTTCAGCTCTATGTCGTTGGACCAAAGCCTCCAACTTCTGGTAATCCTCCAATGGCACAGTAGCGGGAGGTAGAACCGGTGCAGAGAAAGGGATTAGGGACACTTGAGCTTTCTCCCTTATTCAGGCTTCGAACTCGGGAAACATTTGATTGTTGCTCTTGCCCAAGTGCTCTATACCCTTCCTTTTGACAAGTTTGCAGGCACCCGCGGCTTCTCGAACCAAGGGAAGATTATCCTTCACAGAGAAATAGAAGGTCTGAACTAGCTCTGATTCTTTGGGAACAAACTTGAGTGCATATCCCAATTGTCTTCACAGGAGAATAGGGTTGTAATTGATTCCCCCAACTACTCCTAAGAGTGAAACATTGGGATAACCTCCACATCTAGAGATAAGATCTTTCCCTTTTACCTCAAAGTGAGCCACCTGACGTCCTTGGCAGACAACCTGCTTAGCTTTTGGGCCCATATCACATTGGGATCAGTGAAAGCTTCAGTAATGGGTAGGTGTCTCATAAACCATCTGTAGAATAAAGGAGCACAACACCTAACCAACCCCTCCCCCCCGCTTCTTCTCATTTTTATAATGAACTCAATAATACAGATCACCCAGGAGAGTGGTCATAGGATTCTTCAGCACAAACAAGTGAATGGCATTGATATCCACGAATTTATCCATGTCAGCAAAGAGGATGATCCCATAGTTGGATAAATCCAAGATAGCGCAAATTGAATCCCATCGGTTAGTGTAACACCCCAAAATTTGTCCTCTAATTTTCATGTCATTTAGCATATCCTTGCATACATTACATTGCATTTAGATCATAATTGTATCATAAACATACATGAGCATAAATCTCCATTGATATTTAATAGGTTGCGACAGACCTTTATTTCTGCATGCGACACGTGCACATGAATCTCAGAAGAATCCAAAAGTTCTCGGTTGAGTCAGAGCAATTTAAGTGTAATATCAGTTTTACGGTGCAGTTTGCAAAGGTTGTAACTCTCGCCCAAAAAAAAATTAGCTTGAAATTCCATGTTAAGAACCATTTCGGTATTTTCTACAACTTTTGTGTTCGGCTCGGAGGCCAATTCATCAACGAAAGTGGCGGGAGTTATTTGTTTCTGAAATTTCGGTTTTGCGGATTAACTGTGCTAGCAGTATTCAAGAGTTCGTAACTTCTAATTGGATCAATATTTCTGAGAGATTCATATTCTAAAAGTTCCGTCTTGATATCCTTTCCAACTTTAGAGTTTTGGCCGAGAACTAATTCTTTGAAGAAGATCTCCGAATGTGCGAGTTTTCAGAGTCGATATAGTTAAAAACAATGCTGGAACGGTGAGCTTTGAACACTAAAAAGATCATAACTCTTAGCTCGTTCATCGGATTGATGTTGTTCCGGAACTTAAAATTCCATTTAGATGTTATCTTCATTCTGTGAATTCAGTTTGGGCTAGGTCCAATCGGAAGGATCCCGAAAATCCGAATTACCAGTGGGGTTCTTTGATGCAGTGCACCTTCTGTCAGATTTTGTAAAATTCATAACTCGGTCAATTTTCATCAGATTGTGCCCGTTCTCGAAGCGTTGGTTCACAAATTTCATCATATTCAAGTTCCAAGACAAGCTTGAGTTCGAATGATGCCCCGAAGATTGTCAATTTGGTTTATTTCGCAAAACTGAAGTGTTGAACCGAAGAAAAAGGCAGAAAGTGGTTTCACGAGAAAATTCATATCTCCCTCGTTGTTTGCCCGGTTGAGCTTACATTTTAACACGAGGTCACTGACTCATAGATCTACAACTTTTCTGACAAAGTCGAGTCGATATTATGCTCCTAAAAGGTTGACCTCGTCACATTTTCAAGTAGCGGACACCAAATAATCCAAAAAACCAACTTATTCAGTGAGGTCTTGCAGCTTAAACGTATCGATCGCACTCGATTTTGATCGTATGACATCCGTTCTTTTTGCGTTGCAACCATGATTCAGAGGTGGACAATGTTGTGGAAGGCTCAGAGTAAAAAAAGTTTGTCGAAGACAATTTTATTTTCACTTAAGCCGAAATTCTACCTTTTGCCTTTCATTTTACACTCCACTATATATTCTTTTAACCCACAAGTTGTCTCATAACTTCAATCACAATTTACAAACACCAAAAACTCTCAAAAACTCTCTCTAAATAATCAAAGTTCATTCTCTCAACTCTTTCTCAAGAACACAACAACAACTTCATAAAGAACTCAAGAACACAACAATTCTGATTAAGCTTCCGGTAGCCAAACCACCGCGAACCACCACCTCCGGTCAACTCCGCCACCGCGCTACCACCATTTTCCTCCACCGATAGCCACGCGGCCTCTCCCTCTATCCTCCATTCACGACCGCGTCTAACTTCCTCCGGATTTACAATTTCTCCGTCGATTCTTCATTCGGTAAGCTTCTTAAACTTTAATTCATGAATAATTGTTGAATTGTTTCTTGAATTGAATTGTTAAGTTGATTTAATCTTGTGGAGATTATGTGCATTTATTCTTTATTTGATTGTTGATTGATGCTTGATTAATTGATCCTAATAATTGTTGTGGTGCATAAGTGGAAATGCTTGTTAAAATTGATATAGAATAATCGGTGCATGTAAGGTGTTTGACAAAATTCCTAGGAGAGCTAATTGTTGTGATTTGATATTGATTGAAGTGCTTGACTTTTGACTTCATGCTTATTTCAATGTGTAAATTTGGAATAGGATAGATTGAGGCTTAATTGATGATGTTGTTCATGTGTCGCGTGTTGAGAATATGTTTTGGTCATAACTTCCTAACCGTAGCGCGTTTTCGCGAATGTGAATAGTGCAAATTGACTTTGTTGATGATTCCGAAACCATTGGTGAACTTTTTAGTTGATTTTGGATAATTTTTTTCGACTATTTCGCTACTGCCAGTCGACGAAATCGGCCAAAAAGTACCACTTCCTAACGGAATTTTCAAAAACCGATTACATATTTGAATCCGTTGGCACATTTGCAAGTTACCATGTGATTTTTGTTCAATTCCGAGTCGGTGATTTTTGACGCATTTTTTCCGTTTTAAGGCTTTTTAAGTCCGGTTTGGTGCGATTTTGATGCATTGATCTTTATTTGATTTGTACTTATGTTTGTTGATCATTTGTCATTCAATGCATGTCTACGACTCGTATGCTCATCTTTCTACTTGATTTTGAGTTGTGAGGCATAGGTGCAACTTCCGGTTGCACCTCTTTTTGGTTTCTAATGTGTTTGTTGAATTCATGTAAGGTTCTTACAAGGATCTTAACGACGGTCGTTTGGTTGGTAATCCACTTTATTTGTGGGATACCGTTTGGTTTCAAATGATATTTTGTGCCGTTGTTTTGTCTGGATTGTGTTGTGTGCAGGGCATTTGTGTGGTCATATCTGATTTTCACATCTTGAGTGATTTATTTTCATTCCGATGACTTGAGCTTATATGGGAAATGCGATGTCCGACTTGCTTTGTTTGTGGATGCTAGCTTGTTTGAGCACACCTCTGGGTTTCTATTTTCTGTTTCGCTTGTTGCTACTTCAGATTTACATCCGCGCGGTATAGTTTCTTATCTGATTTACTATTTCCGCACTTTATCGCTTACATAGGCTGGAGTCCCGACCGTTTCTTTTTGGTGGGCATTTTCTGGAAGTCCTCCTTTAGAGGCTCTGTATGTGTTTGTTTACATTTGTGTAAAGACCTCAAAAGAGGCGCCCCATCCCCATTCCCCTTGATAAGTCCTCGAAGAAGGCAAGCAAAAAGGGCTTGTAATCATCCCCGCACTATCATTGAGTCTTTCATTAGCTCGCACTTCATGTTTATGCTTTTGGATAAAGTTCATACTGCTCTTGTCCGGTCAGTCTGTGGAAGAGGATCTCACTTTTTGGATCCCCACACTTTATGTAGCTCACGTCTATTGACGTTGACGCTTTGTGCTCGTACGCACATGATATTTCCCCCATCATGTTCTTACTTGGTGATATGATACCATGTATAGACATACTCCTTTCCCACAGTCACGAGCTCAAGGAGATCTCCTTGCTTCGTGTACCCATCCTGCCCGATCCTCGATATCGTGGTTAGGTGTCACCCCTACTTTTGTCCTGCTTCGATCCTCCATATTGTTGCTAGGCCCTCTCTTTGCCACTGTGAAGACATAATCCACAGGTGGATGTTTGCTACTCGAGTGATGTGGATACTCCTCGGGCTTGTTTGCTTATTTGTGTGATGCGATTGTCTCCCCATAGGATTGCTAGGCTTTGTATAGTCTCTTGTTAGCATGTTAACTTAGGTAGCACGGTTCCTTTGTCTAGGATTACCTTTCTTGAATGAACATTCCTAAAACACAAATCAAACTCTTTGTTTTTTTTTCATAAGAACATGTTAATTCCTTCTACTCCAGGTGCGTGAGTCTCCAAAGGCCGAGCAGACGGTAGAACCTGAATTTAACATTGTTCAACTAAAAAATCCAAAACAAACAAAAGTAGTTAGTCGAACTACGTTAACTCTGATTCTTCAAAAGGGATACATAGGCAGTGGGGTAGGTCCCATCCGAGCATAACACTTTCTTTTCCCTACGTTATTTTCCCTTTCTCTGACCATTACTTTTCTTTTGCTTTCCATATGCTTTCAATGTGAAATTTTTTAGATAATCTTTGTTTTGTAGGGGGTTATGGTAAGTCATGTGTGTGGGAGGGTATCCCACATACAACTTCTTCTTTCATCTCTTTATTCTTTCAAGTTGTGATTGCTTTAACATTGTATTTTGTTTGCTTAACCTCATCTTTTCCCCCTTTAGAAACAACTTATCTCCTTTAGAGGAGTAAGTTGTATTCTAGTTCTTCTTTCTTCTTTCCTTCTTCTTTATTAGGATAGACTTCAAACCACATTAACCTTAAGACCACATTTGCATGATAGCTTTAGGATTAGACTTTCCCCATTAGATTTTATCTTTAAGATCCTTTTGTTTCTTTCTCTTCTCATCTCAAAACTAAAACCAAAAAAACACTTAATAATGGTTGAGGTAGCCTTGTGTGTATGGACTTATTCCATGGGGCCCTTGTAGTCTTCCCATATTGGGATAGTAAAAGCTTGTCTAGCATGATGTACAAGTCTAATCATGAGACTACTTTCACAAAGAAAATCATAAAAAAACTTCTTCACAAAAATTACAAAAACACTTAATAAATTCAACGAGTTAGTGAGCTTAGGCCCTAATCTCTGGAACCAAGTTTTGGGGATCTTCTCCTTACTTGAGTGTGCTTGTTCTATTATTCCATCTTAGAATGTAGTAGCAAGTACACATTCCATGGAAAAGAGCTTGAGTTAACTTCCTTGTGCCACATTCATAGAAAACTCATAAAAAACACTGGACAAACAATAAGCGTTTCTCCTTCTGGACTTCTTTTCTCATCACCTTCACTCTCATGGTACGAACTTGCTCCTACTTGTCATTTTGCAAGACGGTAACGCACTCGTCGTCCGAGCCTGCAACACCTAAGCATTGACATAGGCAGTTCAAGCCTTAAGACACAAGCAATCTTTTCCACCCCTAGTTAGGGGAACTACGGCGACTCTGATCCTCATTGTCCAGATGAGGTACGTAGGCAGCGGGATAGGGCCCGTTCGAGCACACTCTTTTATTTTCCCTACATTTCCCCCCTTTCTTTTATTTTCTTTTCTTTTCCAGTTCTAGTCCTTCTTTTTGCAGCAACTTTCATTTCTTCACCCTTTGAAACATTTTCTTTGCAAGCGTGGATCCCGTCGGGTACGGCGGACGATCTGGGGTGCTAATACCTTCCCAGGTCATATCCGACACCCGAACTCAGTCTCTTTTCTTCGCAGGACCTGTGTCCTTCCTTTTCTTTTCTTCGGTTTGTGCAGCATTACCATTCCCATTTCTTCGGGATAAAAATGTCTGGCTGGCGACTCTACCTCTTCCGCTCTACTTTCGCGTTTGTACCAGGATGGAAATCCAGGGAGCGACAGCTGGCAACTCTGCTGGGGAGTTCCTAACCAGAGTATCTCTGGTTCCCTTGAGAGTCTCTCCTAGCGCTTGCGTGTTTCTGTTTCTTTGTGTGTTGATTGTTTGTCGTTGTGTGTTTATTTTACTGTTGTTTATTTATAGCTTTATTTATAGTTTTCAGTATTTATTTTCATGCATCATATATGTACTAGACTGTCTGGACTGGATTTTTTCTGTTTGGTGGGACTTGGGTGATACTGTTATTGTGAGATGAGCTCATTACCAAGGCTCGAGTGAACCTTAGGACTTAGAGTGGTTCCACTTTGGCCTCATGAGATCTTGTCACGGGGGTAGTAGTGAGTTCCACGCCCAGATTTGTGACCTTCTTGGAAATGTCTTGATTTAGGGATCTTCCCTTCTTATTTCACGACCTTGATAGTTATGTGCAGCTGGGGACCGATCATTGAGGACCTTTGTGGAAACATCCCTCTCTAGTGGTGACAGTGGAAGACCACATTCTGTGGCAAACCCATTCACACCTGAGGGTCCACTGGGAATTCGCATAGGATGTTCTGGTTCTCTTATAGGAACTCAGTCAAAGCATCTGGTCGTATGACAATAGTATTGTATCCTACGGGCTGAATGTACTATCGTTTCTCGATTTCAGCGCTCGGAGCTGGGGACTTATAAGGGATGCTTGTTTTTCCCGGAATCACGCTGAGGCCTCCCTGAGTAGTACATAATGCCAAACTGATTCCCTAATCTGGTCATGAGCCATTTCTCGGAGATGGTGAAGTATTATTGCTATTCGGCTTTGAGAGTCTGTGATGTTTGACCCAGAGCACACCCATGATATTGGGAGGGGTTTACAGGTTTGCAGGAACCCTTGACCTCAACATACCATTCATCATCAGTGTGATCATATGTTTTGATCCGGTTACTATGGTTCTGGAGTTCTTGATCTATGGTTCTGAGTTCTTATCTGGGAGTTATTATTTAGAGGACCTTTGGTTTCAGACACTTGGTTTTCAGCTCAGTATTTTGCATCCGGACAGACACCAGTTCTCGATCACCTACCAGTTGCATACATGTCATCATAGCATTCTAGCATACATGTTCAGTTATTTCCGAGGATCTCATATCTGAATTATGTTGGATTTTATCAAAATGTGAATCAAAGCGGATAGATTCTTTGGAAGTAACCGAACTTGGAATCTCATAGCATTTGCATTGCATTTCTATTTCACAGGCAGGGCTCATCCGTCCTTTGTTCACAATCTAAAGTTGAGACTCCAGTACTTGTATTAGACTTGAAGCAAGTTTTGGACAAATCATGGACCCTGGAGAGCAAAGCCAGTTTGCAACTTTCGGGTTGACGAGAGATCAGTGAGACCAACTTTTAGAGGCTATAATAACTTTAGCAAGGGAAGATGGCCGCAATTTTACTCAAGCTCAACCTGCACGGATCCCTATTGAGAACCTAGATGTTCAAGAGCGTTTGGTCGCCCAGAGTGGACATTCTTCTTCTGTTGATGCTGCAGATTATCACAATTTTGCTTTCATTATTCCAAGTTCCCATAAGGAAATTCCTGTAGTGAGAATCCAAGATCCATGAGTTGTGGAGAGGGAAGAAAGGTTCCGTGTGTTGGAGGAAGAAATTAAAGCCCTTCAAAGTCGTAATGTTGTTGATCTAAGTGATGCAAGCATGTGTCTGGTACATGGCCTTGTAATACCTCCAGAGTTCAAAGTACCAAAGTTTGAAAAGTACAAAGGGGATAGTTGTCTAAGGTGTAAACACCCCAAATTTTCCCTCACTCATTTCACCATGGGTTGTGATTCTTTTCATTTGCATAAGTTCAATCATATCATCTCATATTGCATTTTTTCTTTACTGCATTGGTTCAAAGTCATCTGCATCTAGGGTTTGTGATCTGAGCAATCCCTAAGCTATCTGAGCAACTCCAAGGGTCTTCAATCATCTGAAGAGGGTCCATGTATGTTCAAGCATCATATTATATCCTCCAAAGATCAAAAAAGTCAAAGAATCACAAGAACTGGGAAAGGTGATAACGAGAAATCGTATCGTTTTATTACTACGTTTTAAGTCCGATTTATCGCACATTTATCGTATTAACACCCGATTCTTCGATTTTTCTATGTCATATCGCAGGTATAACAATTTTAGAGCTAAATCATGAGCCAAAGATCAAAGGAACAAAAACAAGCATGAAAAGAAGAAGAAGAAAGGAATTCTGCAAATTCTGCATAATTTGTAACAACCACGGTCGTTACCACATTGTCACGACCGTGACGCGCTAATTGGACCACTCACGATCGTTACCACATTGTCACGACCGTGACGCGCTTTAAATGAAGAAAATGAACGTGACGCCTTTGTCACGAACGTGACAAAGGGAAAATAGGGTTACTTGGATTGAATTGGTCGTGAAACGTGCAACGTGAAGTCAAAAGTGCCTATTATTTCTCAGACTAAGCAATACACTTTCTCCTGGATTCTCTCTTCAACAACGAAGCCCACGCTATGGATTTCAACTGCCCAAGCCCAATATTGTTTTCTATAAATAGCCTTGATACAAATTTAGAAGTACAAAGTTATTATTTTAGATTTTCGCGGAAGCTCTGCCGTATTTTTGTTGCACCCTTTTATTATTTTTCCAGCAATTGTTCTTGCTTTAATTTCCTGTTTCTACATCCCAACCAAACTAAATAACAATTTCCAACATTAGGAAATTGTTATTATTTATTTTCTTTCAAGCCTTCAGAATTTCGTTTAATTTTATTTTCGATTCCGGTTCCGCTCTCCGAACTTGCCAGACTGTGGAAGAAGGAGTTTTACGATTTTTATTATTCAGGTTTTTAATAATTTCACATTTATATTAATTTATTTATTTATACATGTTAAGAATTTATTTCTATTATTTTATAATGCATGTTTTAATTTATGTTCATCTGTTTCTGCATCTGTCTGGTACAACAAATATGAGTAGCTAATTAAATTAAGCGGTATGTAATTAAAATAAACTAAATCGGTAAAATCGAATCTAAGCTAAAACAATTAAGAACTTAAATTCTGGATGTGATTTTTTATTATAAAAATTAATATTTTTGTTACGAGAGTAAGAAAAGTGTAATAGGTTAGGTCGAGACCACGAGAGTGTGAGATTTTAACCGGATAGCTAGAGTTAGGCATTTGATTTAAATACAGCAAGAGCGCTTTAAAATGAATTAGACTTATTAAGTTTTCAAAAATTATCTTCTAAACACTTATGGGCTAGCGAGAGCAGGCATATGGCTTTAGGAGTAAGATCTGAGATAAGACCACGAGAGTGTGAGTCAAGGGTATTTAAACTGATAATCTCTACAGAATATTAAGTGAACCATCCTTATAAGCTTAGGTTAGATTGACCCGCCTAGGTTAACATAATTACATACCGACCGCCTTCTTATTATTTAATTAAACTAAATTTAATTCTCGTTCTAATCTTTAAAACCAAATCGTGACAAACATCCACCTTAGCTAAACTAGTAAATCCTCTAGCACTAAGTGATCATAAAGTCCCTGTGGGATCGACAATCTTTTATATTACTTCGATAGGCTATGCGCTTGCAGTTCAGATACCGCTAGACACATATCGCGTCTTCGCGCCCATCATGTTTTTGGCGCCGTTGTCGAGGACCTTAATTTAGTTACTAGTGCACTATTAGAGTAGCATTGTCTAGACTAAGGTAACAACTTATTCTTTTCCTAATCTAATTTCCCGAGTGTATGCCAAGTACTCGCTCTCAAGGCGAAAACTTGCAACCTCCAGTTCCAGAATTAGAACGCTTCTTACACGTAAAAAGACGAATATTCGATTACGAACGAAAATACAACATTCCAGATCTTCAAATTGATCCACCTAAACCGGTTGGAACATCAAAGGACGCAGAGATGGCTGAATAACCGAATCATCCACTTAAATATTACGCTAGTCCTTCGCAAGTTGAGCCGCATTCCAGCATTGCCGCACCGGCTATCAACCGAAACGATTTCGAATTGAAACCTTCGCTGATATCAGCCGTGCAACAAAATCAATTCGCCGGAAATCCTACCGAGGATCCGAACCTTCATCTTTCGATATTTGTGCAGTACGCAGATACTGTAAAAGCTAATGGAGTTACCCAAGAAGCTATTAGATTACGTCTTTTTCCTTTTTCACTTCGAGACAGAGCTAGAGCCTGGCTTCAATCTCTACCCTCGAATTCAGTAACTACGTGGGAGGAACTAAAGAGAGTATTCTTGACAAGATATTTCCCACCTAGCTAGACAGCTATGTTAAGAGCTCAAATCAACGGATTTAAGCAAAAGGAAAACGAGTCACTTTTCGAAGCTTGGGAACGCTACAAAGATATGCTGAGACTTTGTCCACATCACGGATTAGTAGAATGGATGGTCATCCATACCTTCTACAATGGACTCTTGTACAATACAAGAATGACAATTGACGCTGCCGCAGGCGGCGCACTAATGGACAAAGAATATAATGATGCTTATGCACTTATCGAGAGTATGGCTCAAAACCATTACCAATGGGGAAGCGAGAGAGTCGCAACTGAGAAACCAACAAAAGGAGGTATGCACGAAGTGAGTAGTATGGACCAAGTCAATGCAAAGTTTGACCAACTTAACCAAAAGATCGACAACTTGGCCATAACACCAACAGCCACCGTGGCTGCGGTAACACCTAACTGTGAGTTATGTGGAGTTCCAGGACATGATGTCCCTGATTGTCAACTATTAGCAGGAATTCCCACAGATCAAGTGAATTATGCTCAAGGAAACCCATACTCAAACACATACAACCCAGGTTGGAAAAATCATCTGAACTTCTCCTATAAGAAAAACAATGCTTTATACGCACCAGGTCAAGCACCAGCTACACCACCAGGATATCAAAAGACTGCTCCTAATGTCCCTAGAAAATCAAACCTTGAGTTGATGATGGAGAACTTCATAGCTACCCAATCTCAAACGAACAAGGATTTCTTAAACCAAAACATACACACTAGTGAGCAGATTAAGCAATTAGTGAGCAAGGTAGATGCATTAGCTACACATAACAAAATGCTAGAAACTCATATTTCACAAGTAGTTCAAAAACAAGCACCTACCACTGCACCAGCTAGAGTATTTCCTGGACAACCTCAACCTAATCCGAAAGGACAGGCTAATGCTGTGATATTAAGAAGTGGCAAGGAACTTGACGGAACTACCGATCCAAGACTTGACAATCCAGCCATGTACCAAAAACTGGATAAACCGACTGAAAAGGTGAATGAACCAGAAGAAAAGGAAGATAATAATCAAGAGGCAGTGGAGAAAGAAAATCCTTATGTGCCTCCACCACCTTATAAACCACCAATTTTGTACCCTCAGAGATTAACCAATTCTAAGACGATGGGCCAGTTTAAGAAATTTGTTGAACTTCTGAAACAATTGAATATTACTATTCCGTTTACAGAAGTTATCACTCAAATGCCCTCGTATGCTAAGTTTCTAAAAGAAATCTTATCCAATAAGAAAAAGATAGAGGATAACGGAACCGTTACACTTACTGCTGAGTGTAGCGCAATAATTCAAAATAATATGCCTCCTAATCTAAAAGATCCAGGAAGTTTCTCTATACCCTATGTAATAGGAAAATTCGTCATTGACAAAGCTCTATGCAATTTAGGAGCCAGTATCAGTGTTATGCCCTTAACAATTTGCAAGAGGCTAGACATGGGAGACCTAAGACCAACTAAAATGTCTGTTCAACTAGCCGATCGCTCTATTAAATATCCTGTAGGCATACTAGAAAACGTCCCAGTACGTATAGGACAATTCTATATTCCTACTGATTTTATAATCATGGACATCTCTGAAGACTCCACTACCCCTATCATACTAGGAAGACCATTCTTAGCTACCGCCGGAGCTATTATAGACGTAAAGAAAGGAAAGCTAACCTTTGAAGTAGGTGAAGAGAAAGTTGAATTTATTTTAACACAATTCTTACAATCAACAGCTATAGAGGATACATGCTATTTATTGGATGTAATTGACGAATGTGTAAGAGAAATGGAAATGAAAGAAACTACCTATTCTGAAATTATGAAAATTCAAATCCCTCCGATTTTCGAAGATGACAATTGGCGTGAACCATATCAGGATGATAGTCTAAGCGAAAGTTTAGCACTTACACCGGATCCCATGCCAAGTAAGAATAAACCTACATTAGAGTTAAAAACTTTACCTAAGAACCTAAGATACGAATTCCTAGACACTGAATGTACAAGACCAGTTATAATCAATTCCAGTTTAGGAACAATTGAAACAAAGAAACATTTAGATGTCTTAAAAAATTATCCAACTGCATTAGGATATAACATATCTGATCTCAAAGGAATATGCCCTTCAATCTGTATGCATCGTATTCTGCTAGAAGAAGATTGCAAAACCTACAGAGAATCTCAAAGAAGAATTAACCCAATCCTTAGCATTGTAGTAAAGGAAGAAGTTAAGAAACTACTAGACGCTGGAATAATATATCCAATCTCTGATAGTAAATGGGTTAGGCCAGTACATGTAGTACCAAACAAAGCAGGTATCACTGTTGTGAAAAACGCTAAAGGCGAATCGATATCACAAAGAGTAGTGACCGGACATAGAGTGTGCATCGATTATCGTAAACTAAACAAAGCCACTCGAAAAGATCATTTCCCACTACCTTTTATAGATCAAATGTTAGAACGATTAGCCAAGCACTCGTATTTCTGTTATCTTGATGGTTATTCAGGATTTTTCCAAATCCCGATTCACCCAGATGATCAAGAAAAGACTACATTCACATGCCCTTATGGAACGTTCGCTTATAGACGAATGCCCTTTGGATTATGCAACGCTCCTGCAACCTTTTAAAGATGTATGATGTCAATATTCGCAGATTTCATAGACAACATCATGGAAGTGTTCATGGACGACTTCTCTGTATGCGGGCAAAGTTTTGAAGGATGTCTATTAAATTTAGAAATGGTGTTAGAGAGATGTGTAAAAGTAAACCTCGTTCTTAATTGGGAGAAATGTCATTTCATGGTCAGAGAAGGAATCGTACTAGGATACGTTATATCTGATAAGGGAATTGAAGTTGATAAAGCTAAGATAGAAGTCATAAAAGATCTTCAACCCCCTAAGACCGTTCGAGAAATACGAAGCTTTTTAGGACACGCCGGTTTCTACCGACGATTCATCAAAGATTTCTCAAAAATCACTAAACCTCTTACCGGTTTACTAATGAAAGACGCTGAGTTCATATTCAATAAAGATTGTCTTAAAGCATTCGAAACTCTAAAAACAGCCCTAATCACCGCACCAATCATGCAACCCCTTGACTGGAGATTACCTTTCGAAATCATGTGCGATGCAAGTGACTATGCTGTAGGCGCAGTTCTAGGACAGAGGAAGGACAAGAAACTTCACGCAATTTACTATGCCATAGAACCTTAGATTCTACTCAGATGAACTACGCCACTACTGAAAAAGAATTGTTAGCAGTAGTCTTTGCGCTTGACAAATTTCGTTCCTACCTAGTGGGAGCAAAAATAATCGTCTACACATACCACGCTGCTATCAGATATCTATTAACTAAAAAAGATGCTAAACCAAGACTCTTGAGATGGATTTTACTCTTACAAGAGTTTGATCTCGAAATAAAAGATAAGAAAGGTACTGAAAACGTCGTAGCGGACCATTTATCTAGAATAGAAGGTATTAAACCCGAACAAGTGTCGATCAACGACGATTTTCCGTATGAACAGCTGATAGCACAAATAGGAAGCGACCTAGTTCAGTTAGATATAGATGAACCAGAACCCGTGGAAACAATCAAAATAACCGTAGGACTTCCATGGTACGCTGACATTGTCAACTACTTAGCTGCAGGAGCTCTTCCACCTGACTTAACCTATCAGCAGAAAAAAAAATTCTTTCACAATCTCAAACATTACTATTGGGACGAATCATTATTGTTTAAAAGAGGACCCAACGGAATCTTTCGTCGATGTATTCCCGAAGAAGAAATAGAAGATGTCATTGCTCATTGTCATTCATCTCCAAATGGTGGACATGCAAGCACTTCCAAAACTTGTGCAAAAATCTTACAAGCCGGCCTATTCTGGCCTAATTTATGGAAAGATGTCCACATTGCTGTTATAAATTGCGATCGGTGTCAATGCACCAGAAATATTTCAAGAAGAGATGAAATGCCTCAAAGAGGAATATTAGAAGTAGAAGTCTTTGACGTCTGGGGAATAGATTTCATGGGACCATTCCCATCATCTTTCGGTAATAATTACATACTCGTAGCCGTCGATTATGTTTCAAAATGGATTGAGGCTATAGCTTCTCTTACAAATGACACACGAGTAGTAATTAAGCTTTTCAAGAATATAATATTTCCAAGATTTGGTGTGCCTAGACTTGTCATTAGTGACGGTGGCTCGCACTTCATTTCGAAAATCTTTGACAAATTACTATCTAAGTATGGAGTCGGACATCGTGTAGCAACACCATATCATCCACAAACAAGTGGACAGGTCGAAGTTTCGAACAGAGAAATTAAACAAATCCTAGAAAAGACTGTCGCCATATCTAGGAAAGATTGGTCATCTAAACTTAATGAAGCTTTATGGGCTTATAGGACAGCCTACAAGACACCCATAGGAACTACACCTTTCAAATTAGTGTATGGAAAGTCTTGTCATCTCCCGGTAGAACTAGAACACAAAGCATATTGGGCAATTAAAACACTCAATATAAACTATAATGCCGCAGGAGAAAAGCGAATCCTCGACATTAACGAATTAGAAGAGTTAAGGTTAGATGCTTATGATAATGCTAAGATATATAAAGAAAGAACTAAGTGATTGCACGATAAACGCCTATCTAGGAAAGAATTTAGTGTGGGAGACGTTGTACTCCTCTTTAATTCAAGACTTAGGCTCTTTCCTGGAAAACTAAAATCTAGATGGTCAGGACCCTTTGAAATAACTAGAGTGTTCCCGAGCGGAGCAATAGAAATTAAGGGTAGGAATAGTGAACCGTTCACAGTTAACGGACAACGATTAAAACATTACCATAAAATTGAAAATAGAGATTATGCAAATAGTCTAAAGCTTTTAGAGTTGTCCACTAATTTTCCTGATTAATCTACCCCTAAGCATTACGTCAGGCTTATGACGATAAAAACAACGCTTAGTGGGAGGCAACCCATTTTATTATTTTAATCATTTATCATTTTAATCAATTTATCATTTTATTGTTTTATGGTTTTATTTCATTATTATCATTATTGATTCTATTTATGTATTTATTTTCTTATTTTCTTTATTTTAATTTTTATTTTCTAAATCACTTTTACAGATTTTCTAAAGTCTTTTCCACTTTCCTTTTCCCCCTGATTTGTTTCCTCCACATTTACACTAACTATGGCTAACCAACCAAGAAACATTATGGAAACCAAATTTAGAGGTAGGAACCAAAGAATGAAATTTGAGGAGTTATCACAGACACCAATGGATTTGACTCTGTACCATGATGATCTGACTATGGATACTTTAGGTATACATGATAGCATCCTATACCTGTTTAACCAACTTGGATGGGAGAATGCTCTCATAAAACAAAAGTTTGTGACTTACCGCGAGCTCACCCTTGAGTTCTTAAGCTCCTTAGTTTACTTACCCGAGCGCGGTTTTGGATTCAAGAAAGGATTTATCAGTTTCCGACTATTCGGAATAGAATATGACTTTAACCATAAAGAACTAGCTGACTTCTTAGGATTCCCTAGTGGACCCTTTGCTTTTACTACCACACAGGTAGAATTAATGGATATTGAGCTAGACTTCTTTTGGGGAACCTTAACTGGAAATTACCATCCTGAGCCGGATAACATGAACAATTATGAGATACATAACCCTGCTATCCGTTATTTCTATAAGATCCTTGCCCACACCTTCTTTGGAAAGGAAGAAAACCTCACTAGAGTATCTAAAGATGAGATATTCATTATGTCCTGTCTGACCCATGGACAACCAGTTAATGGTGTACCATTCATGATGCAAACTTGTACCCGAATCCAAGAGGAACCTGATCTACCCATATTGGTAGGAGGCCTGGTCACCATGATTGCTGATGCCCTAGGACTTAGATACCAATTACACAAGTGAAACCGTTTAGGCACCATCCGTCCTATGAATCTGAACTTCTGCTTTAACCGCCAAATCATAAGAAACTTAGGACAACCACCTTACGAGTACCTAATCAGAAATGAAGTAGTAACCTTGTTCACATTACCGAACCATGCTAGAGTCAGTGTTCACAATAAAGATAATTGGCTTTATGAGCTTACCCCTCCTGACTATCCATCTACACCCGAAACACCACAATCTTACAAAATAAGGGATGACATAATGACTGATGTAGAAAGTGACCCTGAGACACCTCCTAGTTACCATGACATTGACTACACTGATGAAGTGATTGAAACCCCTGAAGTAAATCAAGTAGGATATGCTGACAACTTAAAGAAAATTATGAATACTCTTGAAGTTTACCAAGCCGATATTAATGTTGTTAAGGATGAGGTTAAAAGCATGCGATTGGACGTTATAGGTTTAACAGATATAACATGTGAACAATTCTACCATTTAAACTCCGCACTTGAAGATTTGAAGAAGCAACTTTGAAAATACTGTAGTGATTTAATTTATTCTACTTTTCGTTTTTGTTTCTAGTTAGTTTTATCATTTTGAAAACATTTCGTAGCATATTTTTATCAATGTAATTTTCCTTCCATTATATCAAAAGCAAAGTACTTCTAGTTTTGCCACTTTCTAATTTAATCAATTTTTATGCTTTTCATTACTTACTGTTATATTTAAATTACTTGATATTTTATGAATTCCCGTGTGATGAAATTACTGCTAATATATGTTGATCCAATATTATATATATATATATATTGTTTGTGTTGGAAATAAATGAAAATAATAAAAAATTGCATTAAAATGAAGTGAGATAATGCATTATGTGAAAAAATTACAAGTTTTAGAGCCATCACGGTTGTCACCATTAACTCACAATCGTGACGAGCTATTTAGCGCGTCACGACCGTAAGACCTCCCTCACGACCGTGACGCCCCTATTTTATGAATTCTGAAGAACATAACCGTTCACCTTCGCAGAACCCATTCCCCATTTTCACAAAATAGAAACCTCTCATTATCTCCTCATTCTCCCGTAACCTCCCATTACTATCAATCAATTTCATTAACCCATTCAACCTCTCCATTTATTCCAAACTTCTCACATTCACTCATTTCATTATAATCCGAACAAATTCTTCACATTTTTCATTTTCTCACAAAACCTCAAAAACTCTCATTTCTCATTTACCGTACTTGCATGCAATGGAGAATATCCAATTTAGAGATGGTGACCAAGGAGAAAATCAAAGGAAAAAGTTTATCAGGTTTCAGAACCGTGGCGTCCAACCCACTCGGTATGTCGACATTGACTGCTTGAGGTAGTTAGGACTGCTAAACGGCGTGAAGCTCCTGCTTGAGCATGTTGGTTTGTGGCACTTGTGCAGTCAACCACAACCGACATTCGAAATCCTCACCTTGGAATTTCTGAGTTCGTTTCAGTATATTACACCTCCCGGTTCAACAAGTCAACTCACCGGCATTGCAAAGTTCAGAATGCTCAGACGAGAGTTCGAAATCATTCAATCAAGAATCGTTGAACTGTTAGGTTTCCATCACGGCGATGATGCTCATCTCCGCGTGCCAGACAACTTCAACGAAGCTGCTTTCACTTTGTGGCACGACATCACCAACACCCGTGCTACTGCCTTCCAGAGTCTGAATGCCACCCACATCCATAATCTGGCGATTCGGTATTTCCATCACATTATCTGCAATACTATTTTCGCAAGAGAGAGCAATCACAAGCTTAACTCCAAGGAGCTCTTGTTCTTGCACTGTGCCTTAAATGAGGAACGCATCAATGCTGCCCCGTTCCTTTTATCCCATATCCAGTCTGTAGCGCATAGAGGCGCAACCCCCTTCTACATAGGCGGGATCGTCACCACCCTTGCCATTCAGCTGGAGCTTGGTGACCAGATTACTCATTTGCATCGCAGAGCCGCAAAGTTGCTTACAAAGAACTATTGCAAGTCCGCCCATTTGATATCGTAGAGAGAGGATGGCAGGTTCAACCCTGTTATCCAAGGCACCATCTATCATCACATCACCTTGCCTTGCCGTGACCGCATCGATCCGTCCAACTGAGCCAATTGGCTATTTGCTTTACCGGATGCTGCAGGCCACGTCCCGATTATTGATGAGCAGACCGATGTACCTGTGGACGAGATGCAGGATACCATGGATGTTGCTGAGCTAGTACAGGACATCCCTAAGTCCTCCACCAGGAAGCCACCTGTACCCGACATTACACTTGAAGACGTCCTCCGTGCCATTCATCAGCAGAATCAGATGAATGCCGCACTTGAGCGAAGGCAAAATGAGCAATACGATGCACTACTTTCAGCTGTTGCCAGTAACCAGAGGACGACAGATGAGAAGCTAGGAGAGATTTTTAGCGAGCTAGAGGCCTTGCGTATTGATATCACTGCTCTCACCACCATCGGTTCTGATTCAGAAGCGACTCCGACCAGACGCTCCCGCACCAGAAGCCGAGGTCGTGGTCGTCAGCAGCCTTAGTTTATGTTTATGTTTTTGTTTTTGCATTTCTGCTTTTGTATTGTATTTTCCCCGCTATTATATCACAACATTGAGGACAATGTCTGATATAGTGTGGGAGAGATACCTTTCCCTTTTCCGCATTTCCCTTTCCGCATTTTCCATTTTATTGTATTTCCCTTTCCGTATTTCAATTAAACAAAGTAATATTTGTGCTATTTCTTCGGTTTCGAATTTTCCCCGTTTATTTAGCCATACCGAAAATTTTTGTTTTATCTTCGCATTACCCGACTTACCTATGAAATCGTAGTTAGGAAGCTGAGAAAGACCCAACAAGATCAATACAGTCTTGACACCTTAGACTTCCTACTTAAGCATTCCGTTCCGATAATTGTTACGAATACACCATAAGTTTCAGTTCTAAAGTAACCCCTAGTAGTTTATACTAGCAGTCAGCACCGTCTGAACACAAACCACGTGGGGAGCCGATGAACATAAGTGTTTGATGTCTAATCTATAATGATCCTTCATATCTCGATGCCAATAAACAGAAATTGCACCAAAGTACACGGTCGCATATAAGAAACGAGAAATATGAGAAGGAGTCCGTTGCGGGTTGGTTCAGAGGTACCTGGTTCTGAACTTGGTAGGGCGTGCTACGGCTCGATCCCCCAATGTCGCTCCCGCCAAATGAAGCCGGGTCAAATGGGGTACAGACGCGAACGGTCGGCGAAGAGAGGATGTGAGAACACGCAGGAGTGAACTCACAGGGAATGAATAGAGTCGCCAGCTAGGCATTTTTATCCCGAAGGAAAGGTAATGCTGCATAAACCTAGGAAAAGAAATGGATAAGACGGTTGCGAACCAGAGAGACTGAGAAAGGGGGTTGGTTACAACCTGGGAAGGTGTTAGAACCCAGATTGTCCGCCGTACTCGATGGGATCCACGCTTAAAAGATTTTGTGTTTCAAAGGGGTAGTGTCAGTGCAATCTGTGTATAAAAGGGCTGGAAGAAAATGTACAAGTGTCAGTGTAAAGGAAGTGAAGTGTAATGTGTACAGTGTCAGTGTAAGAACAGGAATAAGATGCTCAAGATAGTGAGGTTAAAAGAATAATGCTGGAAAGAGGGGGAATATACAGAGACTTTTGTTCGATAACTGTTAAGTTATGCCTACGTATCCTCTCGTGCAATGAGGAAGTCAGAACACCGTAGTTCGACCCAAAGAGACTGAAAGGTAAATTGACCTGTGAACTGCTTGCTTACCTATGCTCAAGTGTATGACCTGTCTGGCTCAGGTGCAAACTGTCTTGCATTAGACGGGAGAAGAGAGTTCTCGCTTATGAGTGAATTAGATGAGAAAAGAATCCCGGAGGAGACGATTATTGTTTGTTTTTGTATTTTCAGTCTTTTATTGCATTTTGGAGTTTGTCATAAGTTAATGAGTTTAAGCCTAAACCAATGGATTTAGTAAACTCATCACATCTTCCCTCTGATTAGGGGTAATGAGAGTACCTTAAGTGTGAAGTCAGCTTCTCACACTTAATCACCATGGAGTAGGATTAAGATCATTAACCTACTTGTGATTATTAAGATGTTTTTTGTGTTTTTGTTTAGTGTTAAGTAATGAGATTAAGCCATAATCAAAGATTAAACAGACTCATTACACCATCCTAATAGAAGGATACTAGATGAGAATGTTTAAGCTGAGGAAAGCTCCTCAACTTAATCCATGATTAGGGATTAAACTCATGACAAAACAAGCCTTTGATTAAGTGGATTTTAATTAATGGTATAATGATGAAGTGATTTTTAGGGTTTGTAAGACAACTTGAGGGGGACTTGTCCATTAACACTAGGGTTAGTCCTTCTTAACCAATTAAGGAATAATTAGAACCCTAATGCAAGGCCCAAGTTACAAGCTTGATGTCTTGATGATTATTAAGTGAATTGATTAAAGGATTTAAACACATTAAGGGTTTAACAATTAGGATTAAAGTTATACACTCCATCCTAATAGAAGGATGCAGGCATAAGCTTAATCACAAAGCCTTAAAGCCTTTAGGGTTTAGTCCCTGATTATGAGATGAGAAGAGAAGACTCAAAGAGACACAAAGGTAAAAACTAAGTGGGGGGACTAATCAAAACCCTAATCATTGTCATGCTTGGTTGTTCCTAAGGTTTGTGAGGTTTAAGAAAGAAATCTTCAGAGGAACCACCAGGAAGCAGATGAATGGAGCAAAGAGAAAGCAAAGTAACTCGCTTCAATCAAGAACTCAAGTCACTTGAAGAAAGAAGGTAAGATAAATAAGAATGAGCAAGCTCAATCTCAAACACAAACAAAATGCAACAATGATGCATAAGAGGGATGAAAAGAAATTGTGAGAAGTGAAGGCAAATTCACTTCTCAAGGTTACTTACCACCTGAAAAGTTAATGAAAGGAATGCAATGCAATGCAAGATGAGATGAAATGACTTGAAGCAAATCAAAACCAGAAGCATATATGAGATGATAATGATGTCATGAGATGGTGCAAACATGAAACAAGGCATGGGGATGATCATACAAACTTATGGATGCAAATGAAGCAAGTTTAGAAACATGAACATACATGAAAAGTTATGGAATGCAAATGGTATACAACATGTCAAATACAAGATGCAATGATCAAACATGATTCTAATATGTCCTAAGATGTATTATGAATCAAATGGATGCACAAAATGTCATGGCAAGTCATAGTATGCAAGCAAATGGAAGATGGATGCAAATGAGAGCCCAAATTAGGGTTTATGATCAATGCACAAAACAAAAATCAAAACCAGAAGCAAACATCAAGATAAAAATTTGAAAATGCACTTAAAGTAACCCTAAACCTATATTAACTCACTGCCCAAAGGAGAGGTTCCAACTCTTAACCTAATTAGGGTTATGAATTTCCTAAAATTTCTAGGGTTTTAGGGTACCTTGACAAGAAAAATGCCAAACAAATGGAAAATGCAAGATCAATTCATGCCAATTTAATCTCACAAACTACATGCTAAACAAAATGCAATGCAAGAAGAATCAAAGTCCAACTCTCAATGGTTAGGCAGAAATGATTTTTTGAAGTTTGGATCAAAATAATGCCTTGAAATGATTTTAATTCCATGAAAAATTCTCAAAATGCATCAAGATCAAAAAAGAAATTTGGTTTGAGGGTTGGACAATGTTTCTAAATGGTTTTAAATGTTTCATGAATTTTTTGGTGATTTTAAAATACCTAAAATTATTTTTAATTAATTAATTCTCATTAATTAATTAAAAATAAACTTTTAAATGATTTAAAAATATTTTTTAATGCAAAAAATAAAAATAAAAATGTTTTTGGTTTCTGAAAATTAATAAAAGTTTATACAAAAAATTTCAGAATTTTTAAAAAGGTTTTACTATTTTTAAATAAATGTACAAAATGAAAATAAAAGAAATGAATTAAAAATGAAATAAAAGAAAAGTAAACGCAATGGAAGGCCAGGATGGATTCTGGGAAAGGGTCAGTTGACTACGCGCGCAATCCAATGGTCTACATTCAAACTGAGATTAATTAAGTTTATGAATTAATTAATTGGAATTAATTAAGTTAATTGTGATTAGGGCTTCTAAGAACACATCCTGGCCATCCAAAACACGCGCCAGTCAACCTTGGTCAGCTAATCCTACGCTCAGCATTCAAACTACAACTAATGACAGGGATTAACCCTAATTGTTTTCAGGTGGCCGGAGAAGACCTCCGGTTGTCTTCTCCGGTGGGAACCCCACCTGAAAATCTCCAAAATCCTCAAAACTTCACTAAAACGAAAACTAAAAGCCCAGAAATCATCCCCACATCCCCCTGAATCAAAACCCCCACTCAAATCTCATTTATTTTTCATCAATCAAACGAATCGAAGCCAAACAATTTTTAGGGCAAAAGTTTCAGACATTGCATACATCCTGGTTTCTCAACCATTTTCAAAAATAATCACATATTCATGATCAGGGGAATGCGTAGAAGCTATTAAGAACTTAAAATCATGCTTCTGGAAAAAAGTTTTGAGTTGACTACCTGAACTGAAGCTTTCGAATCAGGGGCTCTCTGGCTGTTTCTTTGGCTCAAATGCACTCCAAGGATCCCCCTAGGAAGCTTGCAATGTTTGTTTGAGGTTTGCAATGGCTGGTTTGAGAGTTTGCTTGAGTTCTGTTCAAGGTGAGGTGAGAATCGTATTTGTGATTCTGGCAGTTTAAGGCAAGGATGATGGGTGCTTTGTGATCAGTGAGGTATGTGGAGATCACTGGTGGAGTTTGTTTGTGTGTTTGAAGGTTGTGCTGAGTGTTTCGAATGAAAATGCAAGTTGGAGTGATTTTGATAACTATGGCTTGGAGTCCGTTTCAGCTTGAAGTGAGTGGTGTGTTATGCTGGCTTTGGTCCATGTATCAAAAGGTGATAGGTCAGAAAGTTGTTGGTGGCCTATGGTGATTGGTATGGGTCTTTGGCCAAAATTTCAAACTTTGTGTAAGAGAAGCATGGGCTCATAGCTAGCCAAGGACAAATGGGGTGTCCTGTGCAGCAAGAAGTGTGGAGAGCCCTAGGATTGATTATGAAGTCAGCAAGCAAGTGGATTCATCTTTGAGTGAGGTTTTGCAACTTGCTTCATTCTTGGCCCTTTTGAAATTTCTTGTTCCATAAGTCACAAAAATGAGCAAACTCTTGGTGAATTCTGATCTTTAGGCATTGGCTCATGTTTGTATGAAGATTAGAAGTCCATTTGATAGCACAATTTGCCTTGGGAAGTGATTTTGCAACTTTGCCTCTTTGGTAGAAAACTTCAAATTTTGTGATTTTAGCCAACTTTGACAAGCCATAACTTTTGATCCAAAATGAATTAGGTCATGTTCTTGTACTTTTTGAAAAGGGAATGATCCATTCTACAACTTTCATGACCAAAGTTTTTCCATTTGAAGCTTTTTGAATCAAAAAGCAAGGGTTGAAAAAGTTTCCCAAAATGGCAATTTTCCGTATAAGTCAACTTTCCAAAAAAGTCAACTTTGCAAATGACTTGAAATTTTCCAATTTTGTGAACTTCTAACATCTTCTATGATCAAATAAAGATCACACAAAATCAAAATGATGAAGAATACCCTTTGGTTGGGTCATTGGGGGCCTCAGATGCCCTGATTTTGCACTGACTTGCTTGAAAAGTCAACTCTTGATCAGATGACTTCCCCATGGAATTTCTTCATGAATATTGATATGCATGCTCCTTATACCATATAGAGACCAATAGAAACAAGAATGACCAAAAAATTTGGAGTTATGGCCTCTGAAACCAAAACCCTAATTTTAGGTCAATTGTGCAATCAAGCCTGGCTCTGCTTCCATACCATTTTCAGTTCTTGTGGTTTTTTTGACATTCTTGACTTTGAGAGGATATAATATGATGTTTGAACATACATGGACCCCTTTGAAGTGATTGATGGCCTTTGGAGTGGCTCAAGATGCTCTTGGATTGCTCAGATCACAAACCCTAGGTGCAGATGACTTTGAATCTATGCAGTGAATCAAAAATGTAAATGAGATGCTATGATTGAGTTTATGCATATGAAATGATCACAATCCATGGTGTGAATGGGTGAGGGCAAATTTGGGGTGTTTACAGCTGCCCCTATTCAAACATGAGTTAGCTGTGCAGGATGTAAGCATCGGCTTAACAGGCAAACAAGATAACTTGTGGTTGAATATCAGAGACAGTCCAAAATTTGCACTCACAGAATGAAGAAGAAAAGGGATATAGATTGTAAAAGAAAGTAAAGTATATTGTAAAGTATGGGCGACGGAGGACGACCGTCGAGTAGAGGACGACTGCTGGGTAAAGAGCAATGACGGGGACGACCGACATGCTGGGGAGAGTGCGTGAAGTAAAGCAATGACGGGGACGGCCATCATGCTGGGGATGAAAAGGGGTTATGATGGGGACGGCCATCAAGTAAAGCTGTAAGATTCTCTGGGGATTAATGAAACATGACGGGGACGGCCATCAAGTTCATAAAGTAATGTAACCAACGATGGGGACGACCATCGGGCTAAAAAGAAAAGGGACCACGACGGGGACGGCCATCGGGTTAAAGAATAAATGAAATGAACAGATGATGAGGTACGGTCATCAAAGGTGAAGGACGATCACCTAGTAGGGGACGACTGCTCTTTTGGGGATAAGATGAGGGACGGTCATCTAAGGTGGAGGACGACCACCTGGCAGGGTACGGCTGCCGAAAATATCGCGACATAGGACGAATGCCGGATAAAAGGTCAACGATGGGGACGGCCATCGGATGAGCATGATGGAGGACGACCATCAAGAGGTGGAGGACGAACACCTAGCAGGGGACGGCTGCTCTCAAGGTTTATCATGACGTAGGACGAACGCCAGATAACCAAAAATCAACAATGGGGACGGCCATTGGATAAAATGATGAAGGACGATCATCAAAAAGGTGAAGGACGATCACCTAGCAGGGGACGGCTGCTAAAATTCACGACATAGGACGAATGTCGGATAGAAAATCAATGATGGGGACGGCCATCGGATGAGCATGACGAAGGACGATCATCAAGAGGTGGAGGACGACCACCTAGCAGGGTACGGCTGCTCTCAGGGTTTATCATGACATAGGACGAATGTCAGATAAAAAGAAATGTGCTTTACTAGGGAGTAGTAAACACGGACGAGTGCTTACATCCAAGAAATAAAAGGTATAAGTGTTTGGATGTGTATAGATTAAAGATGCGGACGAGCATCCTCAAGACTACGATACGTACGAGTATCGAGTAGAAACAAATACTGACACGTGTTCAGAGATGATGATACGGATGAGTATCAACTGGTTAACAAGGAACACGGACGAGTGTTGAATCTGAGGGGACTCTTCTGGGGAATAGTAGACATAGACGAGTGTCTATATTCAAGAAGACGTAAGTGTTTGACACAGTGTATGGATTAAAAATGCGGACGAGCATCCTTAAGACTTATGATACGGACGAGTATCATGTAGAAACAAACGCTAGACGCATGCTCTGAGATGATGGTGCGGACGAGTACCAACTAGTTAACAAAGAACACGGACGAGTGTCGAATCTGCGGGGATGTAAATGGTGTATACAAGATACGAACGAGTATCTGTATAAGTATGATTGGTGTATATTTAAGTGTTCCACCTGCTGGGGAGAGTGACATGGACGAGTGTCAAAAGGAGAAGAGTATAGTATAAACAAGTGTCTGATATACAAAGTGTTTATGTTACTGTACTGGGGAAAATGACATGGACGAATGTCAAGGAATTGTATATAAGTATCTGTGAGTGCAAAGAGGACGCTTTGGCTTTCTGCTGGGGATATGACACGGACGGGTGTCGAGAAGTATCTGTAATATACAAGTGTTTGTTTGTAAAGAAAAGCTCGGGCGACCTTACTGGGGAATGATGACACGGACGAGTGCCACAAGGAGGGTGTATTCGTATTGGTGAATGTGAGGCAACTGCTTTTGCTGGGGAATCTGGGGGGTATTCTGTATATTGTTGATGGGTTGATAATATTCACAAGTGTTTGATCCAGACCATGACTTATGATTATGTAACATGTTTGATTTTTTTTGCCGTAATGCTCCGTATTAGACGGAATGCTACGCTTTGTGGGGTGAATATGATGCGAATGCTATGATTATGCAAGAGAAAACAGATCCGGGATTCGGTTCCCGTTGCTGCAAAGATCTCTGGTCGATCTGTTGAAGTGAACATCCCAGCTGGGGATGAGATCATTGGTAGATCTGATGAGATGATTCTGCTTGGGGAAATAGGTTACTGATAGACCTATTCCCGTGAATGAAGGACCCAACTGGGGTTTGTAGAAGCTTTCGTCACTCTGTTGTGATTCCTTCGTGCGTTGCTCTTCTGGATAGAGGCTGAAACTCTGTGGGGCGATGGTTTCTTGTATTTGGATGAAGAGGAGTACCGGATGGCAACTCACCTGGGGAGAAGCAACAAGTGGCAACTCAGCTGGGGAGAAAACACCTGGGTGCTAAGACTGAGTGAGCGTTGATTTGCCAGCTTGCTGGGATGAAGCATTCATGCCCCATGTTGCGCTTTTGAACACCTGCAATCCTGTAAAGGCAGAGAAATGCACAAGTAATCCCGAGGCATCCCTTACCGGATTCCGTCATAGGAGTGAGACATTTCTGAGAGTAAGTATATTCCCTGCAAGCACGTGCTTTTATTATTATTATTTTTTTTTTGAGGATAAGCATCTGTATTCATGCAATCAGCATTTTAAAGATATCAGACATTCTTTGCAAATAAAATGAAGTGTACGAGGTGAAACTTGACTGAAAATCTGTTTTTATTAATTCATATGCCCTGAATCGGCGAGATACAGTCAATAGAAACATATCTCCTGAAATGAGGAGATTGTTACAAATTGAGAAACAAAATGCTGGCAATGTTGTCGACGCTTCAAGGAGCTTCCCTTGGCTATGACTCGTATGACATTTGACGTTCTTCTCGTCCTGCTTTCTGAAGAAGGCTGATTCTGATAGAAGCTTGATCCTTTCGAGCTTAACCGGTTGTAAGTGATACAGACGAATTCAGAGTGCAATTGTTCGCTTATTCCCTTATTTTGCATGGATCGCCCTTTCGGGTTTTCAATCCATCGGGATACCCATTTTTGCCTGAGTTGTCCAATGCGGCTTTTCAACTCAGCGGGTGTACAATTTTTTTTTGTTTATTTCCCTTATTTTTACCCAAGTCTTTTATTCTGTTTTTTGACTTGCCGGGATGCCCTATTTTTGCCTGGACTTACATTCTGTTTTTATGTCCAGCGGGTCATTTTTATGCGAAGTATTTTTTAACTACATCAGTGCTCCACCGGAGAAAACTTTCTTTACCACTAATGGTCCTTCATAGTTTGGGGTCCATTTGCCCCTGTGGTCTGTATGAGGAGGGAGGATTCTTTTCAGCACAAGATCTCCTACTTGGTACTCTCGGTGCCTGACTTTCTGATCGAAGGCTTTCTTCATTCTTTTCTGATACAACTGCCCATGACAGATTGCAGCCAACCTTTTCTCTTCAATCAGACTCAGTTGTTCGTAACGGGATCGGACCCACTCTGCTTCGTTTAGCTTAACATCCATCAGTACCCGTAGGGAGGGTAATTCAACTTCAACAGGTAGGACTGCTTCCATACCATACACAAGCTGATACGGTGTTGCCCCAGTGGATGTTCTGATTGACGTGCGGTACCCATGCAAGGCAAATGGCAGCATCTCATGCCATTCTTTGTAGGTGACTACCATCTTCTGCACAATCTTCTTGATATTCTTATTGGCTGCCGCAACAGCGCCATTAATCTTTGGCCTGTAAGGAGAAGAATTGTGGTGTTGGATCTTGAAGTCCCGGCATAGCTCAACCATCATTTTGTTGTTTAAGTTGGAACCATTATCAATAATGATTCGCTCGGGCACTCCATACCGACAGATGATATCTCTCTTCAGGAATCGGGCTACCACTTGTCTTGTAACATTGGCATAGGAAGCTGCTTCGACCCACTTGGTAAAATAGTCGATGGCTACCAGGATGAATCTGTGGCCATTTGAAGCATTCAGTTCGATCTTGCCAATCATATCAATGCCCCACATGGCAAAGGGCCAGGGTGAAGACATTATATTCAAAGGATTAGGAGGCACATGCACCTTATCCGCATAGATCTGGCATTTATGGCATTTTCTGGCATAGGCACAACAGTCGGCATCCATTGTGATCCAGTAATAGCCTGATCTTAACAACTTCTTGGCCATGGCATGCCCTCCTGCATGGGTACCAAAGGATCCTTCGTGCACTTCATGCATCAACATGTCTGCTTCTGTTCTATCAACGCATCTGAGGAGTACCATATCAAAGTTTCTCTTGTATAGGGAACCATCAGTGTTCAGAAAGAAAATGCCAGCAAGCCTTCTCAAAGTCTTCTTATCATTGGAAGATGCCCCAGATGGGTATGTTTGATCCTCCAAGAAGCACTTAATGTCATGGAACCAAGGCTTATCATCTTTGACAATATCTGCTGCAAATACATAAGCTGGTCTGTCAAGTCTGGACACTGAAATCTGCGGTACAAAGTTGGCACCTTGAACTTTGATCATGGATGAAATGGTAGCCAGAGCATCTGCAAACTGATTCTCGTCCCGAGGGATATACTCAAGCTTGACTGTTGTGAAGAAAGTCAATAACCTCCTTGTATAATCCCTGTAAGGTATCAGATGATCCTGGTGTGTGTACCATTTGCCGTTGGTTTGATTAACTACCAGAGCTGAATCTCCGAATACAGTCAAAGTCTTGATCCTGAGGTCAATGGCTTCCTCAAGACCCATAATGCAAGCTTCGTATTCAGCTTCGTTGTTAGTGCAGTTGAAGGTGAGTTTTGCCGAGAAAGGCATGTGAACTCCCTTGGGTGTAATGAGCACTGCACCAACCCCACGACCATTCATATTAACAGCCCCATCAAACATCATAGTCCATTCTTCTTCCGGGTCAGGCCCTTCAGTATGAACAGGCTCTTCATGATCTTTCGCTTTTATGAACATGATGTCTTCATCAGGGAAGTCAAATCTCATAGGCTGGTAATCAACAATGGGTTGCTCAGCAAGGTAATCAGATAATACACTGCCTTTGATGGCTTTCTGAGATGTTTACTTGATGTCATATTCTGTGAGGATCATCTGCCATCTTGCAACCCGTCCGGTAAGTGTTGGCTTCTCAAAAATGTACTTAACTGGATCCATCTTTGAGATCAATAAAGTAGTGTGGGTCAACATATACTGTCTCAGTTGGCGAGCAGCCCACGCTAAAGCACATCAAGTTTTCTCGAGCAGTGAATAACGTTGTTCACAGTCGGTAAACTTTTTGCTCAGGTAGTATATTGCATACTCTTTTCGACCAGACTCGTCATGCTGGCCCATCACACACCCCATTGACTCTTCTAATACTGTCAAGTACATTATCAGAGGTCTTCCTTCAACTGGAGGCATAAGGATTGGAGGTTCTTGCAAGTATTCTTTAATCTTGTCAAAAGCCCTCTGGCAGTCTTCATTCCACCTGACCGTCTGTTCTTTTCTTAACAGCTTGAACAAGGGTTCACAGGTTGCTGTAAGGTGAGATATGAACCTTGAGATGTAGTTCAATCTACCTAGAAATCCTCGAACTTCTTTTTCAGACTTTGGTGCAGGCATTTCTTGAATGGCTTTGACTTTATCAGGGTCCACTTCAATCCCTCTCTCGCTTACAATAAAGCCCAACAGCTTACCAGATCGCACCCCGAATGTGCACTTGTTGGGGTTCAGCTTCAGTTGGTACTTCCTCAGACGCTTGAATAGCTTCAGCAGATTTACCAGGTGGTCTTCTTCCGTGAGGGACTTGGCAATCATGTCATCCACATAACACTCGATTTCTTTATGGATCATATCGTGGAATAGTGTTACCATAGCCCGTTGATATGTCGCACCAGCATTCTTCAATCCGAATGGCATCACCTTGTAACAGAACGTGCCCCAGGGTGTGATGAAGGTTGTCTTCTCCATGTCTTCAGGTGACACTTTGATCTGATTGTATCCTGAAAATCCGTCCATGAAGGAGAATACCGAGAACTGAGCCGTATTATCGACCAATACATCAATGTGAGGTAATGGGAAATCATCCTTCGGGCTGGCTCTGTTCAGATCCCGGTAATCAACACACATCCTTACTTTGCCGTCTTTCTTAGGCACAAGTACTATATTGCAACCCACGGCGGATAGCTAGTCACAGCAAGGAACCCGGCGTCCCATTGCTTTTGTACCTCTTCTTTGATTTTCATCGCCATGTCTGGGCGAGTACGGCGCAGTTTCTGTTTAACCGGCGGGCAGTCTTCTCTCAAAGGCAGCTTGTGCATAACAATGTCGGTGTCCAACCCTGGCATATCTTGATAAGACCAAGCAAACACATCCACATATTCTTGAAGCAGGTCAATCAGTTGTTTCTTCACTGAGTCTTGTAAGCAGGCCCCGATTTTAACTTCTTTCACATCTTCATCCGTACCAAGATTAATCGTTTCAACCTCCTCCTGATGAGGAGTGATAACCTTCTCCTCTTGCCTCAACAATCTGGCTAGCTCTTCAGGAAGCTCGTAATCTTCTTCAACCCCTTCATCAATTTGATTGATTGGATTGTCAAAGTCATACGAAGTCATAGCCGTGTTGTTGTCGGCGCGGTCTGGAAGGCATTCTCTGCAAGGGTTCAGTTTGTTCATTTTTAGTGATTGATTTTAATCTTGTTTAGAAAAGTGAAATAAAGATGTCATTTTGAAAACATTGCAATTTATTTTTTGTACAAAAAGAAAAATGGAAAAACAGTGAGCGGAAAAGAAAAAGACTCATTTGCAAAAGATGTCTGATATTTCATTGATTAATCTTGTTGCACAAAATTACAGATGGCCCGATTACAAAATGAGTCTTGTCATCTTGGGAAAGATGCAAGACTTGATGCATGCTTAAAATATACAGGAAATAATAATTACTCTGCAGGAGTAACCCTTATAATTTCCTGGGAAGACCAGTTTGAGATACGGCTCCCCGGGATCCTTGGACGTATCCAGCTTTCCAGGTTGCGCTCATCTTCCGACTCATCTTCCAAGTTGTTGACAGCATCAGGGGTGAGCATCCCCCCACTAACAAAGTTGGGCTCCTTAGCAGCCTCTGCTTGATCTTGTTGAGTTGGTTTGTAACCCAACCCAAATCTATCCTCTTTCTTCTCCACAGGCAACAGTTTGCCCCAGCCTTGAGCATTCCCCTCCTCAACAACCTTCCTGGCTTGCTGGTAGGATGTCATGGAAGTCCCAAGTACAGCAGATGTTTCATTAATATTCAGGGCCTCAAACCCTTGACTCATCGTTTCGTGGATCTCCCCATCCATCTCAATATATTTGTATGTAGCCAGATGGCTAACAAAAATATCCTCCTTTCCACAAATAGTAACGACTTGGCCCTCCCATTCGAATTTTAACTTCTGGTGAAGGGTAGACGTAACTGCGCCAGCGGCATGAATCCATGGTCTACCCAACAAACAGCTGTAGGCAGGCTGAATGTCCATCACGTAGAAGGTCGTTTTGAAAGTTTGTGGGCCAATCGTTACAGGCAACTCAATTTCTCCCAGAACTGATATCTTAGAACCGTCAAAGGCTCTTACTACCAAGTTACCGGGTCGTAATGCCAATCCTTCATACTCCAGCTTCACAAGGGCTTTTTTAGGTAAGACATTGAGGGATGACCCTGTGTCTACCAGTACATGTGAAAGAACTGCACCCTTACACTCCATGGTAATGTGCAAAGCCTTGTTATGGTTGCGGCCTTCCGCAGTCAAATCAGTGTTGGTAAATCCCAGTCCATTACTAGCATTAACATTTCCAACCACGGCTTCCAACTGATTGACGGTGATCTCTTCTGGCACATAAGCTGCGTGCAAGACCTTTAGTAGTGCGTTCCGATGAGCCTCGGAGCACATAAGCAATGATAGAATGGAGATCTTGGAAGGCGTCTGGTGAAGCTGGTCCACTATCTTGTAATCACTTTTCTTGATGATTCTCATGAATTCATCAACTTCTTGATCAAAAGGTGTTTTCAAAGCTTCTTTAACAATTTGCTCTTCTTGCACCATGCTCTTCCCTTTTGCCTTGGCAGCAGCTTCTGCTTCAGCAGTGGGTCTTTGAATTTGCGGGGCAAAGAGACGTCCGCTTCGAGTGAAGCCTCCGCCTCCCCCCACATTGTCTATTTGTGGTGAAGAAGTTGATGATTCGAGAGTGATTTTCTGTCCTTCGCAGTATAGATCGGAGCCGTAATGCCAAGGGATGGCATTGCTGCTTTCATAGGGTACTGGCCCAGGCACTGTGATAGTGACTGGACTGATGACAGCTGCAGAAGGAACCATGATAGTCTGCGGATCATAGTATATTGTGACTGGTGCTCTGGTAGGAGTGGAATTTTGTGAGTTGTAGGCAGAATCATTGGCTAGATCATAATAAATTGTGACTGTTGAGACATCTTCATTGTTTGCTGCTGATGTTGTAGGAGGCACTGATGATTGGATGGGTGCTGCTGTTGTAGGAGACTCTGAATGAAGGGGTGCTGAAGTTGTAGAAGGGATGTTTGTTGATGTTTGGTCCGTTGAAGTAACAGATGAAGCATTTGTTGATGAGAATGAAGAGTTGTTTGGAACAATGGTTGTTGCAGTTGTAGAAGACTCGGGAACTGTTGTTAAGGAGATTGCTGGATTGGTAGGTATTGATGTTGTGATTTGAAGCAGGCCACTCTGGATGAGACCATCTATGCCATCTCTCAGGTTATCACACCCATTCACTGAAATGTTGCAATAAGCGCATCCTAGCTCACATCCCGGGAAAATTTGACATTCAAGGAGTTGAGCTTTAATCTCTACTAAGGGTGTCTGAATCTGACCCACACTGGTTATCAAGTAAGACGGCTTGTCTTCTTCAATAGCATTGATTCTGGGACCACCATGGTGTGGCATAGGGTTCTTGTTAACATTTGGTGGTGGTGCAAAGTTTAGAGCTTTGGAGTCTACCAGGTCTTGTACCTTCATGTGCAAGGCTCTGCACTTCTATGTACTATGGCCAGGTGCATTCGAGTGAAAAGCACATCTGGCGCTGGCGTCATAATTTCTGGGTAGACTGGTAGGATCTGGAGGTGCCAATGTCCTTAGCTCAACTAGGTTGAGTTTTAGGAGTTGTGGCAATAATGTGGCATAGGGCATAGGGATCGGATCGATCACCCTATTGGCCTGAGAGGGTCTCTGTTGATATGGTCTTTGCTGATTGTTGTTGTTGGTGTTGTTGTTGTTATAATTTCTCTGAGGAGGATACTGAGTTTGTTGCTGGTAATTCTGTTGCTGAGGTTGATAAGCTGGTTGAGGATGAATTGGAGCGGGAATGGTGACTGCTGCCACAGACCTATGAACATATTGGGGCCTGCCCCTGCTGGTATGGATAGCATTGGTCTCACCAGTTCTTCTTGGGCCTACAAAAGGCTTTCTTGTGTTGCCGGATGAGCTCGCACCGTTGTCAGAAATCTTACCCATCTTTAATAGGCTCTCAATTCTTTCCCCGGCTATGACGACATCTGCAAAGCTGGTAGAAGAAAAGGCAGCTAGCCTATCAATGTATGTCCCTTGGAGGGTGTTCATAAACATATCAGCCATCTCCCTTTCTGACATGGGCGGCTGGACAGCAGCAGCAAGCTGTCTCCACCTCTGAGCGTACTCCCGGAAGCTTTCCCTGGATGATTGAGACATTCCCATCAGGAGGGTCCTGTTGGGAGCCATATCCAAGTTGTACTGATATTGTCTGATAAAGGCCTCTGCCAAATCCTTCCAGCACCTGATGGTTGCCCTGGTCAGGTGAGAGTACCATTCCCTTGAAGCTCCCGTTAAGCTATCCTCAAAATTAAACATCCATAGCTTTTCGTCCATGGTATATGCCTTCAGCCTCCCCAGAAAGGATTGCAAGTGGGTCCGTGGGCAGGAGGTTCCGTTGTACTTCTCAAAGCACGGAGGTTTAAATTTATGGGGAATCCTGACCCCGTCCACTCAGCAATCTCATCTAGCCTCCTGTCATAGGCTTCCTCCCCGGCTCCCATCACTGTAAATTGATCTTCCTGGGGGTCTTCTTGCAGCACTCTACCTGCAGTGGCAGTCCCTTGTACATTAACAGGGATGTTGATCTCTGGATGAAGGTGGGGTCCATAGACTGGAGGATTAACATGGGGTTGAACTCTCTCATTATTGCTTGTCCCTGCAGTCCCTGGATGGGGGTCTTCCTGATTCCTCCCCTCTACCAGTGCTCTTAATCTTTCTTGGCTTTGAGCCATATTATTCATCACCTCCATAAACTGTGTCATCTGATTCCTCATTTCCAATCTCTCATTGGCCATTTGAGTCCTGACCTCTGTAAGGTCCTGCTGTACTTGGTCCATCTGTATGCCCGGAAGATTGTTGCGGGTGGGATATCTGTGTGGACGGTTGAGTGGAAACACCCGACGTCGAGCAATAGTTCCTGAAGTCACAACAGAGTTAGTAACAATAAAACAAAAACCTACAAAACAAAACAAAAGGTTAGTATGCAATGCAGTATGCTTATTTGCTTTCAAGGTATCCGGCTTGGCACTTGGTTTTGACCTTTCCAGACCCTTGAGGAAGATGCTTGTGATGTTGCTTTGAAAGAACTCAGATAAAACAAACTAATGAATATATTACAAAAAGTAAATGATACATAGTTTGTTTTCTTACAATACATGCCCTCTGAGGGGTCAAAATACAACATAAAGAAAAGTACATGAAAAGAAAGCAACAACAAGCAAAAATCAGACACCAAGACCAAACTCATCCTCCTGAACTTCCTTGAGAAGTGCTTCAGTCACAGGATCAGCTGGACGCTCTGTAAGGCTCCTGATAAGGAGATTCCTAGTAGTAACAACTGCAGTTAGCTTCTTGTGTCGACTCTGGTCCTTTGACCTCTTTACACCAGCTTTAATCTTCAACTCTGAGATCTCTCTTTGGGCTGCTGCCAGGGCTTCCTGTTGCTCTTTTGCACTAGCTTCCAGTTGCTCAATCTTATCCTGAGTCCTCTTATCCTCCTGAGTACGGGCTTCGGTGATCCTGACCCACCTAGCCTGACTCTCCTTCAGATATAAATCAGTCCTAGATCTCTGGAATTGGGCCTCTTTGCAGGCATTCTTCAAAATCTGCTCTCCAGCCTTTGCCTTCTTGATATAGTCTTCTGACTTTTCAATCCTGGCTAGATGCTCCACCTTTAGCTTCTCTAACCTTTCAATGTCCAGCCGACCATCACTCCTCTCCCAGAGGGTCTTCTGTAGAGCCTGAGTCAGATTCTCATTTCTCTCTTTCAACTTCTCAAACTCCTCTAAGCTGACAGTTGCTGGAGGTGGTGCTGTGGAGGGTCCAGGCACATCTTCAAGGGTGAAGGGCATCCCAGAAACTTGAGCCCTGACATGAGACCACTCATAGTACTGAGCTGAGGCCACATTATTGCATCTCCCAAGAATGGTTACCCCTTTAGTTTGTACATTGTCCCAAGCCCAGGATGCTTGCCTGACAATAGCCAGATTAGGCTTGATCTCACAATAAAGGGTCTCAGTTAGATCTTGTACTCTGGGAGGGTGGACCAATGCATAGCCCAGTTGTCTTTTGAATAGCAGAGGGTTGTAGTTGATGCAACCCTTCACTCCTATCAGAGGCACATTGGGGAACTTCCCACAACTTGTAATGATGTCTCTGCCCTTGGTGCTCTGAGTGCACCACCTGATATCATCTGAGGTTAAAGCAACAAGCCTCCTAGCCCAGTTCTTCTGCTGGTGAGGATTCAAGAATGCATCAGTCTTTGGCAAATGTTTGAGCAGTCAAGTATGGAATAAAGGAGCACAACATATCACTAATCTTCCCCTTTGCTTTTCATTCCTTTGGTGGACAGCGTAATAGAAATCTCCCAGTAAGGTGGGCACTGGGTTCCTCAGGATGAAAAGATGGATTGCATTCTTGCTAACAAACTTAGGCTCGTCTGCAAATAATATAACCCCATATATGCTAAGGGCTAATAATGCACAGACTGCCTTCCACTCCCCCAAGGAGGCCTTCAGAATAGCCTGAGAGATCAAGAAATCCAGATGTAGACCAGAGATTCCAGCTTTGGTAGTCATATTCTACCCAATCAGAACTGGTTCCAGATACAAAGCCTTTGCCACTTCTTCATTACTAGGGAAAGCCATCTCAGGGTTGAAGGGGACTCCACCCCTGATAGGTACACCAATCAGTGATGAATACTCCTCTAATAAAGGCCCCAACTGAAAATCCTGGAAGGTGAAGCACCTCAGAGGGGGATCATAGAACTGCAGGCAAGTATGAAGCAAGCTCCTCTGTGAAGGGTCCAAATCCATAAACACATCAAGTATGCCTCCATAGTGTTCTTTGAATAGTGGTATATGGTCTGGAGTAATCAGGGCCTGGATCTTCCTGATGCTAGCCAACTCAGGCTCAAAGAAATGATAGGAGATGTTGCTCTTCTTAGGTGCCATATTGCTGAAGAAGAGTTGAGTCAGATGCTGAGAATAACACTGAAGATGGGCCACTGACAGGCTAAGACTGGTGATGCAGGTGACTGAAGCAGGTAGCTGATAGCTGAAGCAAGCACTGATGAAGATAGGTCTATGCTGATGAAGGGGTCAAAACCAAGCCAAAATGTATGATGGATACCCTGAAAAACAAATAAACACATGTTAAAATGATGCAATGAGGATGTATGCAAATGATATGCAAGGGTTTGTGACTGAGCTGGATCTGATCAAGTGCTCTGATATAAGTCCAATATGTTCAAGAAATCCAGTTGGAGGCTCATAAGTCCAGTAACCAAGGTGGGGGACTCAAATAAAGAGTCACATGTCCTGGATTAAAATCACAAGAACTGTTCCAAAATGGAGTACTCTTATTAATGTAACAGGGTATGTTGAGGCCGAGGGTACCTGCAAACCTGTAAACAGCCCAACCCCCTCACAGGTGATGTTCTAAAACAAAGATCCTCAGACTTGGATCAGTTATGAGAAGTGTAAACACTTCTAACCCGGAGGTACAGTGTTTACAATAACCATAAAAGATCCTCCTCTAATTCACCTCAGTTTCTGAAGGTCAATACTAAAGGTCATCCAGACTTAGCAGGCTTCCTAGATAGCCCTAGCACTACAGGAAATCTGTAGCACAGAGTTCTCAAGAAGAAATCCATATCTGAACCGTGTTTCATATTCCCGCACCAGACCGAAATGGAATGGGAAAGAACATGAACCACTCTAGCCTAGGTGTCACTCAGGTCCCAGGTATAGGACCTCAACTCTCAATGGAACACCCACCCACCAAAGCAACAAAACAGATCCAGCCAGCACAGTATGACAGTATGATATATGTAAAGCTATAAAGAAAGCAATAAAACAGACTGTACATAAAGCAAAAATAAATACAAATACAAGCACAAATAGCACATAATACCCCAGTAAACACAAATCAAACAAGCGCTAGGAGGAACCCACAAAAAGAACCAGAAGCCCTGGTTACAGTATAAGGGTCCCCAGCAGAGTCGCCAAGCTGTCGCTCCCGCCAAATGAAGCCGGGTCAAATGGGGTACAGACGCGAACGGTCGGCGAAGGGAGGATGTGAGAACACACAGGAGTGAACTCACAGGGAATGAATAGAGTCGCCAGCTAGGCATTTTTATCCCGAAGGAAAGGTAATGCTGCATAAACCTAGGAAAAGATATGGATAAGACGGTTGCGAACCAGAGAGAATGAGAAAGGGGGTTGGTTACAACCTGGGAAGGTATTAGCACCCAGATTGTCCGCCGTACTCGACGGGATCCATGCTTAAAAGGTTTTGTGTTTCAAAGGGGTAGTGTCAGTGCAATCTGTGTATAAAAGGGCTGGAAGAAAATGTACAGGTGTCAGTGTAAAGGAAGTGAAGTGTAATGTGTACAGTGTCAGTGTAAGAACAGGAATAAGATGCTCAAGATAGTGAGGTTAAAAGAATAATGCTGGAAAGAGGGGGAATAAACAGAGACTTTTGTTCGATAACTGTTAAGTTATGCCTACGTATCCTCTCGTGCAATGAGGAAGTCAGAACACCGTAGTTCGACCCAAAGAGACTGAAAGGTAAATTGACCTGTGAACTGCTTGCTTGCCTATGCTCAAGTGTATGACCTGTCTGGCTCAGGTGCAAACTGTCTTGCATTAGACGGAAGAAGCGAGTTCTCGCTTATGAGTGAATTAGATGAGAAAAGAATCCCGGAGGAGACGATTATTGTTTGTTTTTGTATTTTCAGTCTTTTATTGCATTTTGGAGTTTGTCATAAGTTAATGAGTTTAAGCCTAAACCAATGGATTTAGTAAACTCATCACATCTTCCCTCTGATTAGGGGTAATGAGAGTACCTTAAGTGTGAAGTCAGCTTCTCACACTTAATCACCATGGAGTAGGATTAAGATCATTAACCTACTTGTGATTATTAAGATGTTTTTTGTGTTTTTGTTTAGTGTTAAGTAATGAGATTAAGCCATAATCAAAGATTAAACAGACTCATTACACCATCCTAATAGAAGGATACTAGATGAGAATGTTTAAGCTGAGGAAAGCTCCTCAACTTAATCCATAATTAGGGATTAAACTCATGACAAAACAAGCCTTTGATTAAGTGGATTTTAATTAATGGTATGATGATGAAGTAATTTTTAGGGTTTGTAAGACAAATTGAGGGGGACTTGTCCATTAACACTAGGGTTAGTCTTTCTTAACCAATTAAGGAAGAATTAGAACCCTAATGCAAGGCCCAAGTTACAAGCTTGATGTCTTGATGATTATTAAGTGAATTGATTAAAGGATTTAAACACATTAAGGGTTTAACAATTAGGATTAAAGTTATACACTCCATCCTAATAGAAGGATGCAGGCATAAGCTTAATCACAAAGCCTTAAAGCCTTTAGGGTTTAGTCCCTGATTATGAGATGAGAAGAGAAGACTCAAAGAGACACAAAGGTAAAAACTAAGTGGGGGGACTAATCAAAACCCTAATCATTGTCATGCTTGGTTGTTCCTAAGGTTTGTGAGGTTTAAGAAAGAAATCTTCAGAGGAACCACCAGGAAGCAGATGAATGGAGCAAAGAGAAAGCAAAGTAACTCGCTTCAATCAAGAAGTCAAGTCACTTGAAGAAAGAAGGTAAGATAAAGAAGAATGAGCAAGCTCAATCTCAAACACAAACAAAATTCAGCAATGATGCATAAGAGGGATGAAAAGAAATTGTGAGAACTGAAGGCAAATTCACTTCTCAAGGTTACTTACCACCTGAAAAGTTAATGAAAGGAATGCAATGCAATGCAAGATGAGATGAAATGACATGAAGCAAATCAAAACCAGAAGCATATATGAGATGATAATGATGTCATGAGATGGTTCAAACATGAAACAAGGCATGGGGATGATCATACAAACTTATGGATGCAAATGAAGCAAGTTTAGAAACATGAACATACATGAAAAGTTATGGAATGAAAATGGTATACAACATGTCAAATACAAGATGCAAGGATCAAACATGATTCTAATATGTCCTAAGATGTATTATGAATCAAATGGATGCACAAAATGTCATGGCAAGTCATAGTATGCAAGCAAATGGAAGATGGATGCAAATGAGAGCCCAAATTAGGGTTTATGATCAATGCACAAAACAAAAATCAAAACCAGAAGCAAACATCAAGATAAAAATTTGAAAATGCACTTAAAGGAACCCTAAACCTATATTAACTCACTGCCCAAAGGAGAGGTTCCAACTCTTAACCTAATTAGGGTTATGAATTTCCTAAAATTTCTAGGGTTTTAGGGTACCTTGACAAGAAAAATGCCAAACAAATGGAAAATGCAAGATCAATTCATGCCAATTTAATCTCACAAACTACATGCTAAACAAAATGCAATGCAAGAAGAATCAAAGTGCAACTCTCAATGGTTAGGCAGAAATGATTTTTTGAAGTTTGGATCAAAATAATGCCTTGAAATGATTTTAATTCCATGAAAAATTCTCAAAATGCATCAAGATCAAAAAAGAAATTTGGTTTGAGGGTTGGACAATGTTTCTAAATGGTTTTAAATGTTTCATGAATTTTTTGGTGATTTTAAAATACCTAAAATTATTTTTAATTAATTAATTCTCATTAATTAATTAAAAATAAACTTTTAAATGATTTAAAAATATTTTTTAATGCAAAAAATAAAAATTAAAATGTTTTTGGTTTCTGAAAATTAATAAAAGTTTATACAAAAAATTTCAGAATTTTTAAAAAGGTTTTACTATTTTTAAATAAATGTACAAAATGAAAATAAAAGAAATGAATTAAAAATGAAATAAAAGAAAAGTAAACGCAATGGAAGGCCAGGATGGATTCTGGGAAAGGGCCAGTTGACTACGCGCGCAATCCAATGGTCTACATTCAAACTGAGATTAATTAAGTATATGAATTAATTAATTGGAATTAATTAAGTTAATTGTGATTAGGGCTTCTAAGAACACATCCTGGCCATCCAAAACACGCGCCAGTCAACCTTGGTCAGCTAATCCTACGCTCAGCATTCAAACTACAATTAATGACAGGGATTAACCCTAATTTTTTTCAGGTGGCCGGAGAAGACCTCCGGTTGTCTTCTCCGGTGGGAACCCCACCTGAAAATCTCCAAAATCCTCAAAACTTCACTAAAACGAAAACTAAAAGCCCAGAAATCATCCCCACATCCCCCTGAATCAAAATCCCCACTCAAATCTCATTTATTTTTCATCAATCAAACGAATCGAAGCCAAACAATTTTTAGGGCAAAAGTTTCAGACATTGCATACATCCTGGTTTCTCAACCATTTTCAAAAATAATCACATATTCATGATCAGGGGAATGCATAGAAGCTATTAAGAACTTAAAATCATGCTTCTGGAAAAAAGTTTTGAGTTGACTACCTGAACTGAAGCTTTCGAATCAGGGGCTCTCTGGCTGTTTCTTTGGCTCAAATGCACTCCAAGGATCCCCCTAGGAAGCTTGCAATGTTTGTTTGAGGTTTGCAATGGCTGGTTTGAGAGTTTGCTTGAGTTCCGTTCAAGGTGAGGTGAGAATCGTATTTGTGATTCTGGCAGTTTAAGGCAAGGATGATGGGTGCTTTGTGATCAGTGAGGTATGTGGAGATCACTGGTGAAGTTTGTTTGTGTGTTTGAAGGCTGTGCTGAGTGTTTCGAATGAAAATGCAAGTTGGAGTGATTTTGATAACTATGGCTTGGAGTCCGTTTCAGCTTGAAGTGAGTGGTGTGTTATGTTGGCTTTGGTCCATGTATCAAAAGGTGATAGGTCAGAAAGTTGTTGGTGGCCTATGGTGATTGGTATGGGTCTTTGGCCAAAATGTCAAACTTTGTGTAAGAGAAGCATGGGCTCATAGCTAGGCAAGGACAAATGGGGTGTCCTGCGCAGCAAGAAGTGTGGATAGCCCTAGGATTGATTATGAAGTCAGCAAGCAAGTGGATTCATCTTTGAGTGAGGTTTTGCAACTTGCTTCATTCTTGGCCCTTTTGAAATTTCTTGTTCCACAAGTCACAAAAATGAGCAAACTCTTGGTGAATTCTGATCTTTAGGCATTGGCTCATGTTTGTATGAAGATTAGAAGTCCATTTGATAGCACAATTTGCCTTGGCAAGTGATTTTGCAACTTTGCCTCTTAAGTAGAAAACTTCAAATTTTGTGATTTTAGCCAACTTTGACAAGCCATAACTTTTGATCCAAAATGAATTAGGTCATGTTCTTGTTTTTCCATGACCAAAGTTTTTCCATTTGAAGCTTTTTGAATCAAAAAGCAAGGGTTGAAAAAGTTTCCCAAAATGGCAATTTTCCTTATAAGTCAACTTTCCCAAAAAGTCAACTTTGCAAATGACTTGAAATTTTCCAATTTTGTGAACTTCTAACATCTTCTATGATCAAATAAAGATCACACACAATCAAAATGATGAAGAATACCCTTTGGTTGGGTTATTGGGGGCCTCAGATGCCCTGATTTTGCACTGACTTGCTTGAAAAGTCAACTCTTGATCAGATGACTTCCCCATGGAATTTCTTCATGAAAATTGATATGCATGCTCCTTATACCATATAGAGACCAATAGAAACAAGAATGACCAAAAAATTTGGAGTTATGGCCTCTGAAACCAAAACCCTAATTTTAGGTCAACTGTGCAATCAAGCCTGGCTCTTCTTCCATACCATTTTCAGTTCTTGTGGTTTTTTTTTGACATTCTTGACTTTGAGAGGATATAATATGATGTTTGAACATACATGGACCCCTTTGAAGTGATTGATGGCCTTTGGAGTGGCTCAAGATGCTCTTGGATTGCTCAGATCACAAACCCTAGGTGCAGATGACTTTGAATCTATGCAGTGAATCAAAAATGTAAATGAGATGCTATGATTGAGTTTATGCATATGAAATGATCACAAGCCATGGTGTTAATGGGTGAGGGCAAATTTGGGGTGTTTACACCCACAACCTCCAATTTGGATAATATATATAGGGTTTCCACATTCGTGTACCAGACCCCGTGCTTACAAAGGATCAAAGTCACTAACCGGCTACTCCACTACGTGCGTGCTAAGGCAAAGGGCTTAATGTGATTGTGCTAGAATGAAACCGGGTGAAATAAGATCGAAAGACCATAGGTAGAATCGTAACGCAATTACCGAATGTTTCGTTTAACGGGAAGTCGACGACTTAGCTTGTTGCTTGTGTCATTAGTGTATCATTAGTGTTTTATTCTAGTACCAGTTTATCTAGCAAAACGATTCCTCGTATGGTTTGTTATGTGTATGCGTTCGATGGAAATTGTCCGATCATTTTTCAACCGAATATTTGCTTGAGGACAAGCAAAGGTTTAAGTTTGGGGAAGTTTGATAACGAGAAATCGTATCGTTTTATTACTACGTTTTAAGTCCGATTTATCGCACATTTATCGTATTAACACCCGATTCTTCGAGTTTTCTATGTCATATCGTAGGTATAACAATTTTATAGCTAAATCATGAGCCAAAGATCAAAGGAACAAAAACAAGCATGAAAAGAAGAAGAAGAAAGGAATTCTGCAAATTCTGCATAATTTGTAACAACCACGGTCGTTACCACATTGTCACGACCGTGACGCGCTAATTGGACCACTCATGATCGTTACCACATTGTCACGACCATGACGCGCTTTAAATGAAGAAAATGAACGTGACTCCTTTGTCACGAACGTGACAAAGGGAAAATAGGGTTACTTGGATTGAATTGGTCGTGAAACGTGCAACGTGAAGTCAAAAATGCCTATTATTTCTCAGACTAAGCAATACACTTTCTCCTGGATTCTCTCTTCAACAACGAAGCCCACGCTATGGATTTCAACTGCCCAAGCCCAATATTGTTTTCTATAAATAGCCTTGATACGAATTTAGAAGTACAGAGTTATTATTTTAGATTTTCGCGGAAGCTCTGCCGTATTTTTGTTGCACCCTTTTATTATTTTTCCAGCAATTGTTCTTGCTTTAATTTCCTGTTTCTACATCCCAACCAAACTAAATAACAATTTCCAACATTAGGAAATTGTTATTATTTATTTTATTTCAAGCCTTCAGAATTTCGTTTAATTTTATTTTCGATTCCGGTTCCGCACTCCGAGCTTGCCAGACTGTGGAAGAAGGAGTTTTACGATTTTTATTATTCAGGTTTTTAATAATTTCGCATTTATATTAATTTATTTATTTATACATGTTAATAATTTATTTCTATTATTTTATAATGCATGTTTTAATTTATGTTCATCTGTTTCTGCATCTGTCTGGTACAACAAATATGAGTAGCTAATTAAATTAGGCGGTATGTAATTAAAATAAACTAAATCGGTAAAATCGAATCTAAGCTAAAACAATTAAGAACTTAAATTATGGCTGTGACTTTTTATTATAAAAATTAATCTTTTTGTTACGAGAGTAAGAAAAGTTTAATAGGTTAGGTCGAGACCACGAGAGTGTGAGATTTTAACCGGATAGCTAGAGTTAGGCATTTGATTTAAATACAGCGAGAGCGCTTTAAAATGAATTAGACTTATTAAGTTTTCAAAAATTATGTTCTAAACACTTATGGGCTAGCGAGAGCAGGCATAGGGCTTTAGGAGTAAGATCTGAGATAAGACCACGAGAGTGTGAGTCAAGGGTATTTAAACTGATAATCTCTACAGAATATTAAGTGAACCATCCTTATAAGCTTAGGTTAGATTGACCCGCCTAGGCTAACATAATTACATACCGACTGCCTTCTTATTATTTAATTAAACTAAATTTAATTCTCGTTCTAATCTTTAAAACCAAATCGTGACAAACATCCACCTTAGCTAAACCAGTAAACCCTCTAGCACTAAGTGATCATAAAGTCCCTGTGGGATCGACAATCTTTTATATTACTTTGATAGGCTGTGCGCTTGCAGTTCAGATACCGCTAGACACATATCGCGTCTTCGCGCCCATCAAAAGGCATAGAAGCAGAGCCAGGCTTAACTTCACAAATGACCTAAAATTAGGGTTTTGGTTTCAGAGGCCATAACTCCAATTTTTTTGGTCATTCTTGTTTCTATTGGTCTCTATATGTTATAAGGATCATACTTACAAATTTTCATGAAGAAATTCAATGGGGAAAGCATTTGATCAATATATGACTTCTTGAGCAAGTCAGTGCAAAATCAGGGCATCTGAGGCCCCCAATCATCCAACCAAAGGGTCTTCTCCATTATTTTGGATGTGTATGATCTTTATTTGATCTTAGAAGAACTTTGAAGTTCACAAATTGAAGAATTTCAAGCCATTTGCAAAATTGCCATTTTGGGAAAGTGACTTGTAATGCAAACTTGCCATTTTGGGAAAGTTTTTCAACCTCCTCTTTTTGTTTCAAAATTGCTTCAAATGGAAAATTCTTGGTCATGAAATTTGTAGATTGGATCATTCCCTTTTCAAAAAGTACAAGAACTTGATCTAATTCATTTTAGAACTCAAGTTATGGTTTGTCAAAGTTGGGAAAAATCACTTAATTTTCACTTTTGTGCCAAAGAGGAAACTTGCAAAAACACTTGCCAAAGCCAAATGTGACCTCTAATTAACTTCTAACCATCAGACAAACATCATTCATGGTCCATAATTCAGAATTGACCAAGGGATTTCTCATTTTTATGCCTTGAATTACAAGTCACCATAAAGCATTTCTCATGAATCTTCAAGAATGGAATTTTTGCAAAAGGAACTTCTAATGCTTGAATTAGTTGTTAAGTGATCTCAAAACATTATGGCAACTTCATGTGGTCCATTTTGCTGCAATTTGCCCAAGAATTCATAGGTTTCTTTGCCTTGGTTCATAAAGAATTCCAAATAGGGAAAAGTTGCAAGAACCATGCTACCACTTGCCCTAGCCATTACAGTTGCACAAGAATAATCTAAGGGCCTTCCTTGATCCATGCTGAGCCCAGCCATGCCCCTAATCTCCCTATGACCCGAGCCATACCTCAAGTACACAAAGTCATGACTTTTTGCATCTTTGCCCATACCAATCAAACTGTGACATTACCAACCCTCTGCCCAATCAGAACTTAATATGTGGACCTCAAGGACTTGAAACATACACACATACAAGCCAGCATCCTCCCATAAACAAGGATTCACAAAAACTGCATTTTTCTTCATCTCTTCGAAACTCTTGATACAACCATCAAACCTCAAAAAATTCTTCACCAACAAGTCATACATCCTCCATAGAACCAAAATCCACCATTAAAACTGCCAAAAGCATCACATACACCAACTGCAAAACCTGCTATACCAGAACTCAAACTTCCAAATCAGCCACCATCAAAGGTTTTGAAGCACTCCATTGGTCTCAGGAGGTTCAGAGGAGACTTTTTGCATTGAGGAAAGGCCAAAAGAGCTCACATTAGCATTTCATCATCTCAGGTGAGCTCAAGAATCAAATTTCTCAAAGCTTGTTTCTTTTGTTACAAATTGAAAATGTATGCTATGCTGGTCATGTTGATGCTCTTAGAATTAAAAATGGTGAAGAAATGAGTATTTTGTGGTCCTCTGAAATTTCATCTGTGAAATAGTTTGTTTCGATTCTCTTTGTTATTGGGTTGTAAATGATGTTTGAGGGTTGATTTGAATGGGGTTTGGGTAGAGGATCATTTATGTGTGGTTAATTTGATGAGGGGTGGCCTGTAGAGTGTTTTTGGGTTTTGGACACGCCAGAGAAGATGACCGGAGCTCTTCTCCGGTCACCTGAAAGTGATTAGGTCCTAACACTAATTAATTTGCCAGTTTGCTTCGTGACCATTGGATGCAGATTAGGTTAACTTTTGAATGGTCCAGATCAAGTCATTTAGCCCTAATCCAGTTTTATTAATTTAATTAAATATAATTAGGTTAATTAAGCTGAAACGAATCTCAGCCTTTAAAAGGCGCGCGCAGTCAACCTCTTTTTCTCCAGTTCAAATCTGGGCCTTTGGATCTGAATACTTTCCTTTTAATTCAATTTTATTTTCATTTTAATTCATTTTTCTTGCACATTTTATTTAAAATAGTAAAACATTTCTAAAAAAATTCATTTTTTGCACCATGGCTTAAAATATTTTTCTCATTCTGAAAATAATTTTTATTTTATTTTTTGCATAATTTTCGTATTTTTAAAATATTTAAATGTTTATTTTAATTAGTTAATGAGAATTAATTAATTAAAATGCCATTTAAGTTTCTAAAAATCACAAAAAAAATCACATTGCATTTTAATACATTTAGAGACATTATCAAACTCTCCATACCAATTTCTTTTTGCTTCTTGACCTATTTTGACATTTTTCTTTGGAATTAGGGTTCTATAAAGTCAATATTTTTGTCCTAACTTAGAAAAATTCATTCTGCCTAACCTTGAAGAGTTTGATGATGGTTCTTTTTGAATTGAATTCCTCATGTCATGTAGTTTCTAAGATAAAATTGGTTTGAATTTATCTTTCATTTTCAATTTGTTGTGCATTTTCCCTTTTGAAGTGCCTTAAAACCCAAGCTAACTTGATAAAATCATAACTTCCATTAGGTTAATATTTAGGTCTCCTCCTTTGGGCAGTGAACTTGTATAGGGTTAGGGTTCCTTTGATCCTATTTTCAATTTTTTATCATGTCATTTGCTTCTGGTTTTGGATTTTGTATTGCATGTTATGCATAAACCCTAATTTTCACCTTCATTTGCATTCATCTCTCATATGCTTGCATACATAAACTTGTCATGACATTTTGTGCATTCACATGACTTCTAAGACATCTTAGGACACATTAAAATCATGTTTGATCATTGCATCATCAATTTGCCATGTTTTGTATCCATTGCATTTCATAAGTTTCCATAGACTTTCATGTTTCATTTATGTCTCATTTGCATTCTTATCTTTTGTATGATCATTCACATCTCATGACATACATTTGGCTCATCTCTTTGCATCATTCATACCTTGATCATGCTTCTGGTTTTGGTTTGCATCATTGCATCTTTCTCATTTTTATTCCATTTCATTTTCTTGTTGCTAACTTTTCAGGTGGTACGTGTTTGAGAAGTGAATTTGCCTTCACTTCTCATAATCTTTTCTCATCTCTCCTATGCATCATTGCTGCATTTTACTTTTGTATTAGAGTGAGCTTGCTCATTCATGTTCCCTCCTCACTTTCTTTCTTCAATCAACTTATCTTCTTAAGTGAAGTAAGTTGACTTGCTTCTTTTGCTTCTCTTCCCTTCATCCTGCTTCTTCCTTGGTGGCTCTCCTGAAGATCTCTTGCAAGCCTCATAAACCCTAGGAACACCCAAGCATGATCACAATTAGGGTTTGATTAGTCCCCCCATTAGTTTTACCTTTGTGTCATCTTTTGTGTCTTCTCTTCTCATCTCTTAATTAAGGACTAAACCCTTAAGGTTTTAAGACTTTGTGATTAGGGTTATGCCTGCATCCTTCTCTTAGGATGGAGTGTATAACTTTAATCCTAAGTGTTAAACCCTTAATGTGTTTAAATCCTTTAATCAATTCATCTAATAAATAACTAAGACATTAACTTGTAACTTGGGCCTTGCATTAGGGTTCTAATTCTTTCTTAATTAGTTAAGAAGGACTAACCCTAGTGTTAATGGACAAGTCCCCCTCAAGTTGTCTTACAAACCATAAAATCCACTTCTTAATCTTATCATTAAATAAAATCCACTCTAATAAAGGCTTTGTTATTTCATGAGGTTAATCCCTAATCATGGATTAAGTTGAGGATCCTTCCTCAGCTTAAATGTTCTCATCAATTATCCTTCTATTAGGATGGTGTAATGGGTCCATTAAATCCTTGATTATGGCTTAAACTCATTACTTAACACTAAACAAAAACTACAAAAACATATAAATAAATGCAAGTAGGTTAATGATCTTAATCATACATCATGGTGTCATACCCCAAAAATGTCCTACCTTAAATTTTTTATTTATTTATTTTTTTCTGTCTAATAAATATTTGAAAAACCCAAAAATTGTAATTTTCTTTTGTGGGTTCGTTTGAGATTGTCAATGTGTGCGTGCACGTTGTTATTTCAAAATCATTGTGTTGTGTGAAGACTTTTATCTGATTATTACTTTTTCATGTTTTTATTTCCATCATTTTATTATTATTATTTTTACTTTTACTTTATTTTCTAAACCATTTCCAATCCTTTTATTTTTATCCTAAAACTCCATTTGTATAAACACATTATCATTTATCACTTAAGCTCATTTACTATATCCAAAATTACAAAAATTATTATTCTATTTTTTCTTTTTTATTTCCATCTATATTATTATTACTATTTATTATTCTAACTCTATTATTCTATTATTATTTTTATTTTTTATTTATCAGTATTATTATCATTATTATCATTATTTTTTTTTATTTTTTATGTTACCACTTTTTATTATTTTATTAATCTGCCCTATTATTACTATTTTTATTATCATGTTTATTATTTTTATTATTATTACTATTACTTCTACTCTTATTATTACTATTCTTACTATCTTATCATTATTATTATTATTTTCAAATTCAAGTCCTTTTTAAAATAAATAAAAAGCTCATTTACTAAATTCCAAAATTTAAAAAAAGGTTCATTTTTTACTGTTATCATTTTTGTTATTATTATTGTTATCACTTTTTATTATAGTTTATTATTATTATTAAGATATTATTATTAACAATTTTATTCTTTATAACTTTTGTCATCACATTCATCCATCCCCTTTACCACATACACTCAGCTTTCCCCCCCCCCCCCCACGTGATTCCTTCCTCCCACCTTTTGCACAGCATACGCACAACGGACAAAATGCAACAATATCGTGGCAGGCAAAACGCAAATTAACAACACCAAAACAAAGTTTTCGAAACCGAATATTCCGTACGCGCTACCACTACACAAGCACAACAAACAAATCCCGCAACAGCTGACCTCATTTTTATCAAAAAGTTTTTCCTTAATTTCCTTTCCATATAAACACAGAACAAAGAAAGGGGGCCGCAGAAGAGAAAAATCGAAACAACCGAAAATCAGAAACCAAATCCTTCATCCATTCAATCGCCTTCACTCTTTTCAAACCAGCAGATAACCAAACTTGGAGCTTTCAGATCCATCTCCTGACCATACATCGTCAAAGATCGAGTGTCGGGGAATCAAGCCCTCCACCCACCCAAAGTCCAATCGTTATTGGCAACTACCAAACCAAAAGTCCACCAAGCTGGCACCTTTCAATCGCTCATATGCATCATTATGCATCATCAACGTCATAAGCATCATTTACATCAATCATTTATAACATGTGCATCATATGCATACCTTAAATAAATCAACTTTTCATATCCCCAACGTTTTCAACTTACACCTCAGTGCATAAACATTTGCATCGTATCTCCATCCTTATGGAATACCATTTCAAAACAATCAAGCATACGTGAATAATTCAGGATCCAGGATCAACACAAGTTCCCAGTCCTTTCCCCAGCGGAAGTCAGGATCATACTAATCGAAGATTCCAGGCATCTCCCCGGTGAATTCAATCGCCATACTTAAATTCTATTCGCCTTATCATCCTTTGGTGATAAGTGATTTTTATTTTTCATTATTCGCCTTATCTTCCTCTGTTGATAAGTGATTTTATTTCCAGTCATTCGCCTTATCATCCTTTGGTGATAAGTGATTTTTATTTTTCAGTCTATTCGCCTTATCTTCCTCTGTTGATAAGTGATTTTATTTTCAGTCTATTCGCCTTATCTTCCTCCGTTGATAAGTGATTTTATTTTTCAGTCATTTCACCTTATCATCCTCTGTTGATAAGAGAGTTTATTTTGAGTTATTCGCCTTATCTTCCTCTGTTGATAAGTGATTTTATTTTCAGTCTATTCGCCTTATCTTCCTCCGTTGATAAGTGATTTTATTTTTCAGTCATTTCGCCTTATCATCCTCTGTTGATAAGAGATTTTATTTTCAGTTATTCGCCTTATCATCCTCTGTTGATAAGTGATTTTATTTTCAGTCTTTCGCCTTATCATCCTCTGTTGATAAGTAATTTTATTTTCAGTTTTTCGCCTTATCATCCTCTGTTGATAAGTGAGTTTATTTTCTGTCTTTGCGCCTATCATCCTATGTTGATAGTGATCCTTTATTTTTCTGTCTTGCGCCTAGCATCCTCTGTTGATAGTGATCTTTATTTTTCTGTCATTCGCCTATCATCCTCTGTTGATAGTGATCTTTTTTATTTCTGTCTTTCGCCTATCATCCTCTGTTGATAGTGATCTTTATTTTCCCGTCTTTCGCCTATCATCCCCTGTTGATAGTGATTCTTTATTTTTCTGTCTTTTGGCATCCATATCGACCTAGTTCGAGTGCCAATTTTGCCTTATCATCCTCTGGTGATAAGTGATTTTTATTTTTCAGTTATTCGCCTTATCATCTTCTGGTGATAAGTGATTTACTTTTGTCAAATTGTTTCTTGATGTATCACTCATTATTTCCAGTTTATTTTATTTTCTATTTTCACCAATTTCTTTCTTTTCGGACAAATTTGGAGTCTGTTAATATCTAATTATCTTATACCTTGAAAGACTGAATGCGAGCCAGTTCATCTTACTCGGTCTAAGCTAATTCGAAAGGGGCAACTGTCATACCCCAAATTTGTCCTACCTTAAATTTTTTATTTTTATTTTTTTCTGTCTAATAAATATTTGAAAAACCCAAAAATTGTCATTTTCTTTTGTGGGTTCGTTTGAGATTGTCAATGTGTGCGTGCGCATTATTATTTCAAAATCATTGTGTTGTGTGAAGACTTTTATCCGATTATTACTTTTTCATGTTTTTATTTCCATCATTTTATTATTATTATTATTTTTACTTTTACTTTATTTTCTAAACCATTTCCAATCCTTTTATTTTTATCCTAAAACTCCATTTGTATAAACACATTATCATTTATCACTTAAGCTCATTTACTATATCCAAAATTACAAAAATTATTATTCTATTTTTTCTTTTTTATTTCCATCTCTATTATTATTAATATTTATTATTCTAACTCTATTATTCTATTATTATTATTATTATTATTATTTTATCAGTATTATTATCATTATTTTTTTTATGGTACCACTTTTTATTATTTTATTAATCTGCCCTATTATTATTATTTTTATTATCATGTTTATTATTTTTATTATTATTACTATTACTTCTACTCTTATTATTACTATTCTTATTATCTTATCATTATTATTATTATTTTCAAATTCAAGTCCTTTTTAAAATAAATAAAAAACTCATTTATTAAATTCCAAAATTTAAAAAAAGGTTCATTTTTTACTGTTATCAGTTTTGTTATTATTATTGTTATCACTTTTTATTATAGTTTATTATTATTATTAAGATATTATTATTAACCATTTTAATCTTTATAACTTTTGTCATCACATTCATCCATCCCCTTTACCACATACACTCAGCTTCCCCCCCCCCCCCCCACGTGATTCCTTCCTCCCACCTTTTGCACACCATACGCACAACGGACAAAATGCAACAATATCGTGGCAGGCAAAACGCAAATTAACAGCACCAAAACAAAGTTTTCGGAACCGAATATTCCGTACGTGCTACCACTACACAAGCACAACAAACAAATCCCGCAACAGCTGACCTCATTTTTATCAAAAAGTTTTTCCTTAATTTCCTTTCCATATAAACGCAGAACAAAGAAAGGGAGCCGCAGAAGAGAAAAATCGAAACAACCGAAAATCAGAAACCAAATCCTTCATCCATTCAATCGCCTTCACTCTTTTCAAACCAGCACAAACACAACCATTCAAAAACCTCAATAACAACCTGAGAAAACCGTGTTACGAGCCCAAAAAAGCAGAAATACTGTGAGGCTGAAAACACAACCATTCATCACCGAAAACAACCAAATGAACCAAAACCGAAGAACCTTGAGCAACGCGAGCAAAAAAAAACCGAACCTTTAACCATCGGCAAACCAAAAACCATCCTCTCAAACTCACCAAATCTAAACGAATCCGCCAACCGCTGAAACCCATTCACAAACAGCCACCAAATCGCGAAATCACACAATACGAAACCACCACCAAATAACACCCACCTTCGCCGCAACCTTCGAAACCGCAACCCAACATCAGAAAACATCACCACAAAAGCCACCGGCCGAAACTTCATACTACCATCGCAATCCGCCGGACAAATCCATACCCGCACACAAGCCGGATCCGTGAGATCGAGAGACCGAGAGAGGCCGCGAGAAGAAGAGTGAATAGGACTGTTTCGCGGTGAGATGAAGTTTTGTTAGCTTCTCTCGTTTGTTTTTTCGTCAGCGTCATCGTGTGCAAGTTGAGGGTAGGACTGTTTTCACGTTACCTTGTTTTGACTGGGCTATTTGTTTTTTATTTTGTTTATTCTGTTTTTAAATAAATCTGACATTTTCCATACATATTTATTTACTATTTTAATTCCTTTTATTATTATCTGTATTTTCTCTTGTTTGGGCTTACGGGTTCACTGTAAAGCCCGCCTAATTTCGGCTATTCACACATACAAATCCATTGGTTCTTCCTGCATTTCATTTTTGCTTTATTTAGTTATTTTTTCATTATTTCATTTATTTTTGTTTTATAAATTGTTGTTGGGCTTGAGGCCCATGCCAATCCTTACTGCGCACACTTAAATCCAGCTTGCACCCCTTTTTCTTTCTAAAATCTTTTGTTTTTTTATTATTATTAAATTCGTTACTAATGTTTTAAACTAATTTTATAGAATTAATTAACTTATATTTTTTTTGGGGCCAATGACTTGATAAAAGGCCAATATTTGCCCGATTTTGTTAAATCGGTGATGTTCGGTCAATATGAGGCCCTCCTTGTAATTAGTTTTTTTTTATTATTTATTTTTTATTATTTTGGCAAATAAACATTGAATTGAATTGAATTTATTTATTATTCTTAATATCATTTGATTTATCTAATTATTTAATTTATTATTTTATTTTAATTTAATTCTAGCAATTCGATTTAATTTATTTATTTAATATCGCATTTCAAAAATAATGCTTCGACTCCTCATAGAACGGTTTCTTTAAGCTGGCTCTAAGGAAGTAAACGAACTAAATTTCGACGCGTCCCAAAAAGGTCCAACGCCTTCGAATAGTTGTTCTCGATTAAAAGGTCCAACGCCTTCGAATAGTTGTTTCCGATTAAAAGGCCGAACGCCTTCGAACCGTTCAAAAAACACTGCACACACGCTTCCTCTTGGGCAAAATACAACGAAACCTCTTTATTTCTCGCAATCCCCTGTATTTATTTTGTATCCCTCTCCCATTACTTTGTACGCATTTTTATTTCCCGTATTTTATTTAATTCTGAATCCTTGGTCCAACGCCAAGCGATTGCACTTGCACACTCGCACCTTTTTATTTTGTTTCGTTTATTAGCATCCACATTACTTTGCGAGCCGAGCGCTTCGTGCCTCGCTAACAAACCACAAAAATAAACCTCCACTTGCATTTACCTTTTAACCTCAAAAAACCAAAATGTTTCGATCAGATCCAAACCCTTGATCCAACGTCAAGCGGTTTAGGAAATAAAACACTTTAATAAATGCGAGAAGTTTTGTACGCCACGAGCCTTAAACGGTAGAAAGGAGGATAACGAGCTCTCGTTACTCGCTCCGATTATTTTCGACGCAAGACGCTCGTCTTGTTGGACGAGATAAACTATCCATAGTCTTTAGTACATTCGACTCCCAAACCCTTTCGTCGAAGAAAGGTAATAAAATCAACAACCACTACCCTTCGTAGGCCGAACTACGAGGCTATGACTTTCCCATTACAGACGGGAGTACGTAGGCACGAGGATCTCAATCCTTGCCGAGCACCTAGGTTCAATCTAACTTATAACTCAACTCATTTCCCTCTAGCAAGCAATTCGTTTAAGCATAGACATCCTTTCTCACGCGTTAACTTAGATGGTTCCCATCGAGTACGATGGATGTAGGGGGTGCTAATACCTTCCCCCTACATAACCGACTCCCGAACCTAGGCAATGGTTCCGTTGACCTTTGTCCTCATCCCTTTTATCCCGGGTTGTATCTATATCTTCCCTTTCCCTCATTCGGGAATAAATAGAATTAGGTGGCGACTTTTCAGTCTGTCCGGCGTGCGGCTCCTTCCTTTTCGGATCGCGTAAGGTCGTATTTTTCGGGGTACGACACATGGTGATTAAGTGTGAGGTGTTTACTTCATACTTAAGGTATTCTTATTACCCCTAACTAGGGGGAGGATGTGATGAGTTTACTAACCCTTGGTTTAGGCTTAAGCTCATTTTCTTATGACAAAATCTAAAAGCAATAAAAAATTGAAAACACAAAAACAAACAATAATCGTCTCCTCCGGGATTTTTTTCTCACCTCATCCACTCACAAACGAGAACTTGCTTCTTCCGTCTAATGCAAGACAGTTTGCACCTGAGCCAGACAGGTCATACACTTGAGCATAGGCAAGCAGGCAGTTCACAGGTCAATTTATCTTTCAGTCTCGTTGAGTCAAACTACAGTGTTCTGACTTCCTCATTGCACGAGAGGATACGTAGGCATAACTTAACGGTTATCGAACAAAAGTCTTTGTATATTCCCTCTCTTCCAGCATTATTCTTTAAGCCTCATAGTCTTGAGCTTTGGACTCTTTCCTTACACTGGCACTTCTCCACTTCATTTCACATTTCTTTTACACTGACACTTGCATTCTTTTCCAGCTTTTGTACGCAAAATAGCACTGACACTACCCCTTTTAAGCATAAATCTTTCAAGCGTGGATCCCGTCGAGTACGGCGGACAATCTGGGTGCTAATACCTTCCCAGGTTGTAACCAACCCCCTTTCTCAGTTTCTCTGGTTCGCAACCGTCTTATCCATCTTATCTTAGGTTTATGCAGCATTACCTTTCCTTCGGGATAAAAATGCCTAGCTGGCGACTCTATTCTTTTCTTCTCCTTTCGCCGACCATTCGCGTCTGTACCCCTCTTGGCCCTGTGTCATTTGGTGGGAGCGACAGCTTGGGGACTCTGCTGGGGACCTTTATATTGTAACCAGGGCTTCTGGTTCTTTTTGTGGGTTCCTCCTAGCGCTTGTTTGATTTATGTTTACTGGGGTGTTATGTGCTAATTGTGTTTATTTATATGTTTTATTTATTGCTTTATGTACAACTTTATTTATGGTCTTCCTTTAAGGTTTTCATATTTCATACTGTCATTGCTGGATCTGGTTTCTGTTTTGGTGGGTGGGGTTCCATTGAGATTTTAAGGTCCTATACCTGGGACCTGAGTGACACCTAGGATAGAGTGGTTCATGTTCTTTCCCATTCCATTTCGGTCTGGTGCGGGAATATGAAACACGGTTCAGATATGGGTTTCTTCTTGAGAACTCTGTGCTACAGATTTCCTGTAGTTCTAGGGCTATCTGGGAAGCCTGCTAAGTCTGGATGACCTTTATTATGACCTTTAGAATTTGAGGAGAATTAGAGGAGGATCTTTTATGGTTATTGTAAACACTGTACCTCCGGGTTAGAAGTGTTTACACTTCTCATAATTGATCCAAGTCTGAGGATCCTTGTTCTAGAACACTACATGTAAGGGGGTTGTGTTGTTTACAGGTTTGCAGGAACCCTTGACCACATCATACCCTGTTACTGTATTGTTTAAGAGTACCTTATTTTGGACAGTTCTTGTGATTAAACCTTGGATATGTGACTCTTTATTTGAGTACCCCACCTTGGTTACTGGATTTCTAAGCCTTCATTTGGACCTTTGAACATACATAGACTTATATCAAGACAGATAATCAGATCCAGCTTGATCACAAACCCTTTCATATCATATGCATATATCATCATTGCATCATTTAACATTTGTTTATTTGTTTTTCAGGGTATCCATATCATATCTGGTTTGGTTTTGACCCCTTCTCCTACATAAACCTTTGCTTCATTAGTTATCTGCTTCAGCTATCTTCATCATCACCAACATCAGCCTGTCAGTAGCTCATTTCCAGCATCAGTCTGTAATCTTCATCAATACCAATCTTCAGCTTCTTCAGTAGCATTCATGACTACTCCCAGGAAGAACAACATATCCTACCATTTCTTTGAGCCTGTGTTGACTAGTATCAGGGAGGTCCAGTCACTCATCACACCTGATTATATCCCTTTGTTTAGAGAGCATTATGGAGGTATCCTAGATATGGTTATGGACCTTGACCCTTCTCAGAGGAGTATGATCCACACATGCTTGCAGTTTTATGACCCTCCTTTGAGATGTTTCACATTCCTAGACTTTTAGCTAGGGCCTATGTTGGAAGAGTTTTCTTCATTGATTGGAGTACCTATCAGGGGTGGAATCGCTTTCAACCCAGAGATGACCGCTCCCAGATATTAAGAGATAGCAAAAGCATTGTACCTGGAGCCTGCCTTGATTGAGCAAAGTATGACAACAAAAGCCGGGATCCCTGGTTTGCATTTGGACTTCTTGATTTCTCAGGCCATCCTGAAAGCTTCATTGGGAGAGTGGAGGGCAGTCTGTGCACTATTAGCCCTCATCATATATGGGGTTGTATTGTTTGCAGATGAGCCCAAATTTGTCAGCAAAAATGCCATCCATCTGTTTCTTCTGAAGAACCCGGTACCTACATTGCTAGGAGATTTCTATTACTCCATTCATCAGAGGAATGAGAAACAAAGGGGGAAATTAGTAAGATGTTGTGCTCCTTTGTTTTACACCTGGCTGCTCAAACACCTACCAAAGTCAGATGCCTTCTTGAATCCCCACCAACAGAAGAATTGGGCCAAGAGGCTCATTGCCTTGACTTCATATGATATTAGATGGTGCACTAAGAGCACCAAAGGCAGGGACATTATCACCAGCTGTGGACAATACCCAAATGTACCTCTGATAGAAGTAAAGGGTTGCATCAACTACAATCCTTTGCTGTTTAAGAGAAAACTGGGTTATGCTTTGGTTCACCATCCCAGAGGACAAGATTTAGCTGAGACCTTGTTTTGTGAAGTGAAACCTAATTCAGCTGCTGTCAGACAAGCATCCTGGGCTTGGGACAACATCCAGACAAATGGGGTAGCTATCCTTGGAAGGTGTAATAATGTTGCGTCAGCTCAGTACTATGACTGGTCCCGTACTAGAGCTCAGATCACCGGAATGCCTTTCACCTTGGAAGACATACCTGGACCATCCACAGTACAGCCAGCAGCAACTATCAGCCTAGAAGAATTTGAGAAGTTGAAAGAAAGGAATGAGAACTTATCTCAAGCCTTGAAGAAGACTCTTTGGGAAAGAAGTGATGGTCGTCTGGATATTGAGAGATTGGAGAAGCTCAGGGTGGAGCATCTTGCCAAAATTGAGAAGACAGAGGACTACATCAGGAAAGCAAGAGCTGGGGAACAAATATTGAAGAATGCCTGTAAAGAGGCCAAAATTCAAAAGGCTAGGACTGAGCTCTATCTGCAAGAGAGTCAGGCTAGGTGGGTCAGGATCAAAGAAGCCCGTACATAAGAAGACCAGAAGACTCAAGACAAGATTGAATAGCTAGAGGCCAATGAGAAGAAGCAACAAGAAGCTTTGTTGGCAGCCCAGATGGAGATTTCAGAGTTGAAGCTCAGAGCAGGATTGAAGAGATCAAAAGACCAGGACAGGCATAAGAAGCTGACCACTGCCATTGCTACCAGGAACCTCCTCATTAGGACCATTACAGAGCACCCGGCTGGTCCAGTGACTGAGGCACTCCTGAAGGAGGCCAAAGAGGATGAGTTTGGACTGGATGTCTGATTCTTTGTTTGTTGTTATTTCCATTTGTTGTACTTTTCCTTTTATTGTATTTTGACCCTCCATGGGCATGTGTTGTAAAACAGACTATGTATTGTTCACCATTTGTAATATATTTTAGTTTGTTTCCATTTGGGCTTTTCTCTCAACAACATCAAGCATCTTCCTCAAGGTCTGGAAAGGTTAAAACCAAGAACCAAACCGGATACCTTGGAAAAAAATAAGCATACTGCATTGCATACTAACTTTTGTTTTGTTTTGTAGGTTTTGTTATTATTATTGTTTCTAACTGTGTTGTGACTTCAGGAAACATTGCTCGTCGCCGAGTGTTCCCTGTAAACCGCACGCACCGGTACCCAACTCGCAACAACCTTCCCGGTATTCAAATGGAACAAGTACAGCAGGATCTGAATGAGGTCAGAAATCAGATGGCTAATGAGAGAGTGGAAATGAGAAATCAGATGTCTCAATTCATGGCAGTGATGACTGGCTTATCCCAGAATCAGGAAAGGTTGAGAGAGCTGGTGGAATGATAAACTCCTGAGGAGCCTCATCTTGGAACAGGAGGAACTAGTAATAATGAGCGGGGCCAGCCTCGTATTGACCCACCAGTATTTGGACCTCATCTGGATCCAGAAGTTAATATCCCGAGAAATGTGCAAGGCGATACTGCTGGGGGAGAATCTTGCAAGAGGATCCCCAAGAAGAATAGTTTACTGTAATGGGGGCTGGAGATGAAGTATATGATAGGAGATTGGATGAAATTGCTGAGAAGTTAAGATCTTTGGAATCTCAGAATTCCTTGGGCTTCGATGTGATGGATATGGGACTAGTGGATGGGGTGAGAATTCCCCACAAATTCAAACCCCCATGCTTTGAAAAGTACAATGGTACCTCCTGCCCTCGAACTCACCTGCAGTCTTTCCTAGGAAGACTCAAAGCTTATACCATGGATGAAAAGCTATGGATGTTCTACTTTGAAGACAGTCTGACTGGGGCTTCGAGAGAGTGGTATTCACATTTGTCTAGGGCCACCATAAGATGCTGGAAAGATTTGGCTGAAGCTTTCATCCGTCAATATCAATACAACCTAGATATGGCTCCCAACAGGACACTTCTAATGGGAATGTCTCAATCCTCTAGAGAGAGCTTCCGAGAGTATGCCCAAAGATGGAGACAGCTTGCTGCTGCTGTCCAACCACCCATGTCAGAGAGGGAAATGGCTGACATGTTCATGAATACATTGCAAGGGACCTATATTGATAGATTGGCTGCTTTCTCCTCTACCAGTTTTGCTGATGTGGTCATAGCTGGTGAGAGGATTGAAAGTCTCTTAAAGATGGGCAAAATTTTCGACAGTGGTGCAAGTTCATCTAGCAATCCCAGAAAGCCTTTTGTGGGACCCCGAAGAGCTGGTGAGACAAATTCCATTCATGCAAGCAGGGGCATGCCTCAGTATGTACACTGGTCAATAGCAGCAGTTACCATTCCAGCTCTGATTCCTCAACAATCAGCATATCCTCAACAACAACAACCACAATATCAACAACAAGTTCATTATCCGCAACAGAGAACCTACAACAACGACAATAACAACCAACAACAACATCCTTTCCAGCAAAGGCCATCACAGGCAAACAAGGTGATTGACCCAATCCCAATGTCGTATGTTGCACTCTTGCCACAACTCCTGAAGCTCAATCTAGTTGAATTAAGGACATTGGCACCTCCAGATCCCGCCAATATGCCAAAGAACTATGATGCCAATGCCAGGTGTGCATTCTACTCAAACGCCCCAGGGCATAATACTGAAAAATGCAGGGCCTTACAGATGAAAGTTCAAGACCTGGTGGACTCAAAAGCTCTCAACTTTGCACCTCCTCCGAATGTCACAAGGAATCCAATGCCTAGTCACAACGGGCCTAGGATTAATGCTATTGAGGAAGGCAAACCATCCACCTTAATCACCAGTGTTGCACAAATCCGAACACCCTTGGTTGAAATCAAAGCTTAGCTATTAGAATGCCAAGTGTTCCCCGGGTGTGAGCTCGGCTGTGGGTATTGCAATATTGCCGTTAATGGGTGTGAAAGGCTGAGAGATGGTATAGATGATCTTGTTAAGGATGGTATCCTTCATATTACGACAACGACCACTACAACTCCAACAATTCCTTCATCAACAATCACAGATACTCCTACAACGTCAGCAACCATTGTTCCAACGGATTCTACTACAACTCCAACAACCGCTCAATCAATCATTTCAAAGGATACAAGTTCAGTCACCATTCCTGCTACAACTTCAATCCCCGTCCAGTCAACAGTACCTTCTACAACATCAACAGCAATTGATGAAAGTATCTCAACGGTTACAATATACTACGATCCCGCAAATGTTCCTACCAACAATTCACAACAAAAGGTTACTCCTGTCAGAGCACCAGTTACCATATACTATGATCCACACACCATTGTGGTCCCCTCTGCAGCTGCTATCAGTCTGGTCACTATCACAGTGCCTGGGCCAGTTCCTTACGAAAGCAATAATGCCATCCCTTGGCATTACGGCTCAGATCTATACTGCGAGGGGCAGAAAATCACTTTAGAATCATCCACTTCTTCACCTCAGATAGACAATGTGGGGGGAGGCGGAGGCTTCACTAGAAGGGGACGTCTCTTTGCCTCGCAAATTCCAAGACCCATTGCCGAAGCAGAAGCTGCTGCCAAGGCAAAAGGAAAGAGCATGGTGCAAGAAGAACAAGTTGTCAAAGAAGCTTTGAAGACTCCTTTTGATCAAGAGGTTGATGAATTCATGAGAATCATAAAGAAGAGCGATTATAGGGTGGTGGACCAGCTTCACCAAACACCTTCCAAAATCTCCATACAATCATTGTTAATGTGCTCCGAGGCTCATCGGAACGCACTATTAAAGGTCCTGCATGCAGCTTATGTGCCGGAGGAGATTACTGTCAATCAGTTAGAGGCTGTGGTTGGAAATGTCAACGCTAGTCATGGACTAGGATTTACCAACGCTGATCTAACAACGGAAGGTCACAATCACAACAAGGCTTTGCACATTACCTTTGAGTGTAAGGGTGCATTTCTTTCTCACGTACTGGTAAACACAGGGTCAACCCTCAATGTCCTGCCCAAGAAAGCCCTTGTGAAGCTGGAACATGACGGATTGGCACTACGCCCAAGTAACATGGTAGTGAGAGCCTTTGATGGTTCTAAAAGATCAGTTCTGGGAGAGATAGAGTTACCAATAATAATTGGCCCACAAGTTTTCAAAACGACCTTCTTTGTGATGGATATACAGCCTACCTACAACTCTCTATTGGGTAGACCATGGATACAAGCCGCTGGCGCCGTGACGTCAACCCTTCACCAGAAGTTAAAATTCGAGTGGGAGGGCCAGATCATTACCATTTGTGGGGAGGAGGATATTTTTGTTAGCCAGCTGGCTACTTTCAAATACATTGAAATGGATGGGGAAATCCATGAAACCATGAGTCAGGGGTTTGAGGCCTTGAATATCAATGAAACATCTACTGTGCTAGGGACTTCCATTACATCATATCAACAAGCCTGGAAGGTTGTTGAGGAAGGTACCGCCCAAGGCTGGGGCAAGCTGCTGCCCGTGGAGAAGAAAGAAGACCGATTCGAGTTGGGTTACAGACCAACTCGACAAGATCAACCAGAGGCTGCAAAGGAGCCCAAGTTTGTCAGCGGGGGGATGCTCACCCCGGATGCTCTGAATATTTTGGAAGATGAGTCAGAAGACGAGCGCAACCTGGAAAGCTGGATACGTCCAAGGATCCCGGGGAACCATGTCTCAAACTGGTCTTCCCAGGAAATTATAAGGGTTACTCTTGCAGAGTAATTATTATTTCCTGTGTTTTGAAGCATGCATCAAGTCCTGCATCTTGCCCAAGATGTCAGGACTCATTTTGTAATCGGGTCATCTTGTATTTTGTGCAAAGATCAATTAATGAATATCAGGACATCTTTTGCAAATGAGTCTTTTCTTTTCCGCTCACTGCTTTTCATTTTTCATTTTTTGTACAAAAATAAAATGGCAATGTTTTTCAAAATAAATAACTTCATTTTCACTTTTTCTAAGCAAGATAAAACTGATCACTAAAATGAACAAATCTAAACCCTTGCAGAGAGTGCCCTCCAGACCGCACCGACAACAACACTGCTATGACTTCGTATGACTTTGACAATCCGATTAATCAAGCTGATGAAGGGGTTGAAGAAGATTATGGGCTACCCGAAGAGCTAGCCAGGTTGTTGAGACAAGAGGAGAAGGTTATCACTCCTCATCAGGAGGAGGTCGAAACGGTTAATCTTGGTACAAAAGAAGACTTGAAGGAAGTTAAGATCGGGGCCTGCCTACAAGATTCAGTAAAAGAGAAACTGATTGACATGCTTCGGGAGTATGTGGATGTTTTTGCTTGGTCTTATCAGGATATGCCAGGGTTGGACACCGACATTGTTATGCATAAGCTGCCTCTAAAAGAAGACTGTCCGCCAGTAAAACATAAGTTACGTCGTACTCGTCCGGATATGGCAATGAAGATTAAGGAAGAAGTGCAAAAACAGTGGGACGCCGGTTTCCTTGCTGTGACTAGTTACCCGCCGTAGGTTGCTAACATTGTACCAGTGCCTAAGAAGGATGACAAGGTGAGGATGTGTGTGGATTACCGGGATCTGAACAGATCCAGCCTGAAAGATGACTTCCCATTACCTCACATTGATGTATTGGTCGACAACACGGCTCAGTTCTCGGTGTTCTCCTTCATGGACGGTTTTTCAGGATATAATCAGATCAAGATGTCACCTGAAGACATGGAGAAGACAACTTTCATCACACCCTGGGGCATATTCTGCTATAAGGTAATGCCATTCGGGCTGAAGAATGCTGGTGCCACTTATCAACGGGCTATGGTAACATTATTTCATGACATGATCCACAAAGAAATTGAATGTTATGTGGATGACATGATTGCCATGTCCCTCACAGAAGAAGATCACCTGGTGAATCTGTTGAAGTTATTCAAGCGTCTGAGGAAGTACCAATTGAAGTTAAACCCCAACAAATGCACATTCGGGGTGCGATCCGGTAAGCTGCTAGGATTTATTGTAAGTGAGAAAGGGATTGAAGTTGACCCTGACAAAGTCAAAGCCATTCAAGAAATGCCTGCACCGAAGACTGAAAAAGAAGTTCGGGGGTTTCTAGGTAGATTGAACTACATTTCACGGTTCATATCTCACCTTACAGCAACCTGTGAGCCTTTGTTCAAGTTGTTAAGAAAAGAACAAACGGTCAGGTGGAGCGAAGACTGCCATAAGGATTTTGACAAAATCAAGGAATACTTACAAGAGCCTCCAATCCTTATGCCTCCAGTTGAAGGAAGACCTCTGATAATGTACTTGACAGTATTAGAAGGATCAATGGGGTGTGTGCTGGGCCAGCATGACGAGTCTGGTCGAAAAGAGTATGCAATTTACTACCTAAGCAAAAAGTTTACCGACTGTGAACAACGATATTCACTGCTCGAGAAAACTTGTTGTGCTTTAGCGTGGGCCGCTCGCCGACTAAGGCATTATATGTTGACCCACACCACTTTATTGATCTCAAAGATGGACACTGTCAAGTACATATTTGAGATGGCAAATGATCCTCACAGAATATGACATTCAGTACACATCTCAAAAGGCCATAAAAGGCAGTGTATTGTCTGATTATCTTGCTGAGCAACCCATTGATGATTACCAGCCTATGAGATTTGACTTCCCCGATGAAGACATCATGTTCATAAAAGCAAAAGATCATGAAGAGCATATTCACACTGAAAGGCCCGACCCAGAAGAAGAATGGACAATGATGTTTGATGGGGCTGTTAATATGAATGGTCGTGGTGTTGGTGCAGTACTCATTACACCTAAGGGAGTTCACATGCCTTTCTCGGCAAAACTCACCTTTAACTGCACTAACAACGAAGCTGAATACGAAGCTTGTATTATGGGTCTTGAGGAAGCCATTGACCTCAGGATCAAGACTTTGATTGTTTTCGGAGATTCAACTTTGGTAATCAATCAGACCAACGGCAAATGGTACACTCACCAGGATCATCTGATACCCTACCGGGATTATACAAGGAGGTTATTGACTTTCTTCACAACAATCAAGCTTGAGTATATCCCTCGAGATGAAAATCAGTTTGCAGATGCTCTGGCTACCATTTCATCCATGATCAAAGTTCAAGCTGCCAACTTTGTGCCTCGGATTTCAGTGTCCAGACTTGATAGACCGGCATATGTATTCTCAACTGACCTTGCTAAAGATGACAAGCCTTGGTTCCATGACATCAAATGCTTCTTAGAGGATCAAACATACCCACCTGGGGCATCTTCCAATGATAAGAAGACATTAAGAAGGCTGGCTGGTAGTTTCTTCTTAAATGCCGATGGTTCCTTGTACAAGCGGAATTTTGATATGGTACTTCTCAGATGTGTTGATAGGACAGAAGCAGACTTGCTGATGCACGAGGTGCACGAAGGATCTTTTGGTACCCATGCTGGAGGGCATGCAATGGCTAAAAAGTTGTTAAGATCAGGCTATTACTGGATCACAATGGATGCAGACTGTTGTGCTTATGCCAGAAAATGCCATAAATGTCAGATCTATGCGGATAAAGTGCATGTGCCTCCAAATCCTTTGAATGTGATATCTTCACCTTGGCCTTTTGCCATGTGGGGCATTGATATGATTGGCAAGATTGAACCGACTGCTTCAAATGGCCACAGATTCATCCTGGTAGCCATTGACTATTTCACCAAGTGGGTTGAAGCAGCTTCGTATGCAAATGTCACAAGGCAAGTCGTAGCCTGATTCCTGAAGAGGGACATCATCTGTCGGTATGGAGTGCCCGAGCGAATCATTACTGATAATGGTTCCAACTTAAACAATAAAATGATGGCAGAGTTATGCCGGGACTTCAAGATCCAACACCACAATTCTTCTCCTTACAGGCCAAAGATGAATGGCGCTATAGAGGTAGCTAACAAGAATATCAAGAAGATTGTGAAGAAGATGGTGGTCACCTACAAAGACTGGCATGAAATGCTACCATCTGCCTTACATGGGTACCGTACGTCAATCAGAACGTCCACTGGGGCAACACCGTATCAGCTTGTTTATGGCATGGAGGCAGTCTTGCCTGTTGAGGTTGAATTACCCTCTTTACGGGTATTTATGGATGTTAAGTTGAACGAAGCAGAATGGGTCCGATCCCGATACGAACAACTGAATCTGATCGAAGAGAAGAGATTGGCTGCAATTTGTCATGGACAGCTGTATCAGAAAAGAATGAAGAAAGCCTTTGATCAGAAAGTCAGGCTTCGAGAGTACCAAGTAGGAGATCTTGTGCTGAAAAGACTCCTTCCTCCTCATACAGACCACAGGGGCAAGTGGACTACGAATTATGATGGTCCGTTCATAGTAAAGAAGGTTTTCTCTGGTGGAGCATTGATGCTCAGTACTATGGATGGTGAGGATTTCTTATCCCCTGTGAATTAAGACGTAGTTAAAAAATACTTCGCATAGAAATGACCCGCTGGACATAAAAACAGAATGTAAGTCCAGGCAAAAATAGGGCATCCCGGCGAGTCAAAAACAAAATAGAAGACTCGGGCAAAAATAAGGGAAATAAATAAAAAAATGTACACCCGCTGAGTTGAAAAGCCGCATTGGACAGCTCAGGCAAAAATGGGTATCCCGGTGGATTAAAAACCCGAAAGGGCGATCCACGCAAAATAAGGGAATAAGCGAACAATTGCATACTTAATTCGTCTGTATCACCCCCAACTTGGCAAGTTTCAAAAGGTTAAAGCGTCGATCAGAATCAGCCTTCTTCAGAAAACGAGATGAGAAGAACGTCAACGTCATACGAGTCATAGCAAAAGGGAAGCCCATTGAAGCGTCGTCAACATTGCCATCACCTTTTTGTTTCTCAATTTTGTAACGATATCCTCATTTCAGGGGATCTGTTTCTTCGACTATACTTGCCGATTCAGGGCACAAAATTAATAAAATCAGATTTTCAGTCACATTTCATCTCGTACATTTTATTCTCATTTGAAAAATGTCCGATGTCCTTAAAATATTGATTACATGAATACATATGCGTCTTTTCTAAAAGTTACATGCTTATATAAAATATATTTGCTCTCGGGAGTGTCTAAACTCCTATGATGGAATCCAGTAAGGGATACCTCGGAATACTTGTACGTTTCTTTGTCATGACAGAATTGCAGGTATTCAAAGCGCAACATAGGGCATGAAAGCTTCTCCCCAGCAAGCTTCCAAATCAATGCTTGCTTAGCACATCTCCCAAATAGCACCAGAGATGTCTCCTCCCAAGATGAGTTGCCAGGCTTCAATCATCTGCAGCAGAATCACAAAAAAAAATCTCTAGGAAGGTCGTTCAGTGATCGTTCCTCCTCAGCCAAGTGTTAGACAGGGAATCATCTCCCCGCAGAGTCTTAACCTCTATCCGGAAGAGCAATCTGAAGATCTCACAACAAAGTGACGAAGGCTTCCACAGACCCCAGCTGGGCTCCCCATCACCAAGAATAGGTCTATAAGTGACTTATTCCCCCAAACAGAGTCGTATATATCAGATCTACCAATGATCTCATGCCCAGCTGGAATATCACTGCAAGCAGATCAACCCGATATCTTCACCGCAACGGGATCCGAATCCCGGATCGATATCTTCGCACCATCATAGCATTCGCATCATTTTTTCCCCCAGAGCATAGCATTCGGTCTAATACGGAGCATTACGGCAAAAATCAAACATATTGCATAGCCATAAGCCATGTTTTGAATCAACATCTGTATATACCGCCATTCCGTCAACAATATACAAATACCTCCCATATTCCCCGACAGAAAGCCAAAGAGTCCCCTTTGCGCTCTCTAACACAAGTATATATACTCACTCGACACTCGTCCGTGTCATTTTCCCCAGTAGAGTCGCCAGAACCTTTTTACAAACAGATACTTCCATATAACTGATACTTCTTGCCACTCGTCTGTGTTATATCCCCTGCACAGTTGCCTAAAACCTTGCTTATTATATCTTCCGACACCCGTCCGTGTCATCCTATCCCCGCAGATTGTCAGAACATATCTCGCATTTATAAGTTTATGCATTATCTCTTATGATACTCGTCTGTATCATATTCTCCCCCAGCAAGTTGAACACTCGCCTGTGTCTCACACTTTTCACTCATAACAGATACTCGTCCGTATTTTGCATACACACCTTTTTTCCCTCAGAGTCGACACTCGTTCGTATTTCTTTGATTAAACCAGTTGATACTCGTCCGTATCACCATCTCTGAACATGCGTCAGCGTTTGTTTCTACTGATACTCGTCCGTATCGTAATCTTAAGGATGCTCGTTCGCATCTTTGATGATGGTTCTTTTTACATTGCATTCCTCATGTCATGTAGTTTCTAAGATAAATTTGGTTTGAATTTATCTTTCATTTTCAATTTGTTGTGCATTTTCCCTTTTGAAGTGCCTTAAAACCCAAGCTAACTTGAGAAAATCATAACTTCCATTAGGTTAAGATTTAGGTCTCCTCCTTTGGGCAGTGAACTTGTATAGGGTTAGGGTTCCTTTGATCCTATTTTCAATTTTTTATCATGTCATTTGCTTCTGGTTTTGGATTTTGTATTGCATGTTATGCATAAACCCTAATTTTCACCTTTATTTGCATTCATCTCTCATATGCTTGCATACATAAACTTGCCATGACATTTTGTGCATTCACATGACTTCTACGACATCTTAGGACACATTAGAATCATGTTTGATCATTGCATCATCCATTTGCCATGTTTTGTATCCATTGCATTTCATAAGTTTCCATGGACTTTCATGCTTCCTTTATGTCTCATTTGTATTCTTATCTTTTGTATGATCATTCACATCTCATGACACACATTTGCCTCATCTCTTTGTATCATTCATACCTTGATCATGCTTCTGGTTTGGTTTGCATCATTGCATCTTTCTCATTTTTATTCCATTTCATTTTCTTGTTGCTAACTTTTCAGGTGGTACGTGTTTGAGAAGTGAATTTGCCTTCACTTCTCATAATCTTTTCTCATCTCTCCTATGCATCATTGTTGCATTTTACTTTTGTATTAGAGTGAGCTTGCTCATTCATGTTCCCTCCTCACTTTCTTTCTTCAATCAACTTATCTTCTTAAGTGAAGTAAGTTGACTTGCTTCTTTTGCTTCTCTTCCCTTCATCATGCTTCTTCCTTGGTGGCTTTCCTGAAGATCTCTTGCAAGCCTCATAAACCCTAGGAACACCCAAGCATGACCATAATTAGGGTTTGATTAGTCCCCCCATTAGTTTTACCTTTGTGTCATCTTTTGTCTCTTCTCTTCTCATCTCTTAATTAAGGACTAAACCCTTAAGGTTTTAAGACTTTGTGATTAGGGTTATGCCTGCATCCTTCTCTTAGGATGGAGTGTATAACTTTAATCCTAAGTGTTAAACCCTTAATGTGTTTAAATCCTTTAATCAATCCATCTAATAAATCACTAAGACATTAACTTGTAACTTGGGCCTTGCATTAGGGTTCTAATTCTTCCTTAATTGGTTAAGAAGGACTAACCCTAGTGTTAATGGACAAGTCCCCCTCAAGTTGTCTTACAAACCATAAAATCCACTTCTTAATCTTATCATTAACTAAAATCCACTCTAATAAAGGCTTTGTTATGTCATGAGTTTAATCCCTAATCATGGATTAAGTTGAGGATCCTTCCTCAGCTTAAATGTTCTCATCTATTATCCTTCTATTAGGATGGTGTAATGGGTCCATTAAATCCTTGATTATGTCTTAAACGCATTACTTAACACTAAACAAAAACTACAAAAACATATAAATAAATGCAAGTAGGTTAATGATCTTAATCCTACATCATGGTGATTAAGTGTGAGGTGTTTACTTCATACTTAAGGTATTCTCATTACCCCTATCCAGAGGGAGGATGTGATGAGTTTACTAACCCTTGGTTTAGGCTTAAGCTCATTTTCTTATGACAAAATCTAAAAGCAATAAAAGATTGAAAACACAAAAACAAACAATAATCGTCTCCTCCGGGATTTTTTTCTCACTTCATCCACTCACAAACGAGAATTTGCTTCTTCCCTCTAATGCAAGACAGTTTGCACCTGAGCCAGACAGGTCATACACTTGAGCATAGGCAAGCAGGCAGTTCACGGGTCAATTTATCTTTCAGTCTCGTTGAGTCGAACTACGGTGTTCTGACTTCCTCATTGCACGAGAGGATACGTAGGCATAACTTAACGATTATCGAACAAAAGTCTCTGTATATTCCCCCTCTTCCAACATTATTCTTTAAGCCTCATAACCTTGAGCTTTGGACTCTTTCCTTTCACTGACACTTCTCCACTTCATTTCACATTTCTTTTACACTGACACTTGCATTCTTTTCCAGCTTTTGTACGCAAAATAGCACTGACACTACCCCTTTTAAGCACAAATCTTTCAAGCGTGGATCCCGTCGAGTACGGCGGACAATCTGGGTGCTAATACCTTCCCAGGTTGTAACCAACCCCCTTTCTCAGTTTCTCTGGTTCGCAACCGTCTTATCCATCTTTTCTTAGGTTTATGCAGCATTACCTTTCCTTCGGGATAAAAATGCCTAGCTGGCGACTCTATTCTTTTCTTCTCCTTTCGCCGACCGTTCGCGTCTGTTTCCTCTTGGCCCTGTGTCATTTGGTGGGAGCGACATAAGGCATCATTTGTTGAGGTTTTGCAGAAGGATGACTTCATATGAGCATAATGGAAAATTGATGATTCACTGCTTTCAATATAGTCTGAGTGAGGCATCATCGAGTTGGTACATGCAGTTAGAGAGAAGTCGTATCCAATCATGGTCAGACCTAGCCAATACCTTTGTGAAACAATATGACTACAATCTCGACAGGGCTCTTAGCCGCATGGATTTGCAAGGTTTATCCCAAGAAGATGGAGAATCTTTCAGAGAGTATGCCCATAGGTGGAGAGAAGTAGCTGCTTGTGTTCAACCCCCCACTATCCGATAGAGAGTTGATTGATCTTTTCATAGAGACCTTGCAAGGACCGTACTTGGGGAGATTGAGTGGAAGTGGCACGTTAAGTTTCTCTTACTTGGTGGTAGTTGGAGAATGCATTGAGAGCTTTATCAAGATGGGAAAGATCCAAGGCATTTCAGATGGCTCAACTGATGAGAATGAATCTGTTGTTAGTTTATAAGAAGAGGATGTGATTGATGCAATTTGGGAAGCTCCACAAACCCCATTGACTTATCAACAGTACCTATGCATCTCAACTGCTCAGAGTCAGCAACCTTCTGAATTTGCGTGTCAGATGTCAGTTAATAGTGAACCTCCTCGGTATCAACAACAACCATGCCAACAGAAGAATACACCGCAAAGGCATCGTTATTACACTAAGAAACCAAAACGGTATTTTGATCCATTTCCAGTGCCATACAGTCAGATACTTCCATGCTTGATCGATAGTGGATTGATAGTGTAAACACCCCAAATTTTCCCTCATTAATTTCACACCATTGGCTTATGTTCTTTCATGTTTGCATTAGTATAAGCATACCATCTCATATTGCATTTTGTTTCACTGCATTAGTTCAAGTTCATCTACATCTAGGGTTTGTGATCCGAGCCATCCAAGGATCCATCTGAGCCACTCCAAGGGTCTCCAACTATTCCAAGAGGGTCCATGTGTGTTCTATCATCATATTATACCCCTCAAAGTTCAAGGAAGTCAATAAATCACAAGAACTGGGAAAAGCATGGTAGCAGAGTTAAGGTTTTCACTACACAGATGACCAAAATTAGGGTTTTGGTTTCAGAGGCCTTAACTCCAAATTTTTGGGTCATTCTTGTTTCTATTGTTCTTAAGATTTTATAAGGATCATGTGTACCAAGTTTGATGAAGAAATTCATTGTGGAAGTCATTTGTTCATTGGGTAACTTCTTGAGCAAGTCAGAGCAAAATCAGGGCATCTGAGCCCCCCAACAATGGAACCAAAGGGGTATTTTCATCAAATTGAAGTTATATGATCTTTATTTGATCATTGAAGTGCTTGGAAGTTCACAAAATTGAAGAAACTTGAGCTAAACCAAAAGTTGCCAAAAATGAAAATGACTTGTAATGGAAACTTTCCATTTTGGGAAAGTTCTTCAACCTCCTCTTTCTCAACCAAAAATGCTTTAAATGAAAAATTGTTGGTCATGAAAGTTGTAGATTAGGTCTTTCCCTTTTCAAAAAGTACAAGAACATGTTCTAATTCATTATGGAACTCAAGTTATGATCTTTCAAAGTTGGCAAAAAGTCCTATAATTTTCAAGAATACACCAAAGAGGGATTTTTGCAAAACCACTTGCCAAGCCATTTCATGACCTCTAATGCATCTCTAAACATCATACCATCATAGTGCAACTCATTTTGATCAGAATTGGCCCAAGAATCATTCACTTTCATGCCTTGAAATTTAAGAAATTCTAAAAGGGCCAAAGTTCTTCAAATTTGCAAAATGACATGAATCTTCTCATACACTTGCATCAGCACCCCAAATCAATTTCTATGGACCTCCTAGATTCCTGCTGAGGCCAGACATGCCCTTGAACAACTCCTGCCATGGCCCATACCTCAAGTGCACCAAAGTTGATATTTTTGCAAAATCACCCATACCAATCAGCTGCAGCCACAACAACTCTCTGGCCAATAGAGACATGTTATGTGGACCAAAATCAAGCCTTTTGATAACATCTTGGAGCTCAGAACCATACACAAGCCAAGTTCACAAAAATCCGTAAAAGACTTCTCTTCTTCGATTTGCTCAGCACAAGCCATAAAACTTCAAACAAACTTCATAAACCAACTCACCATCATCCATAGATCATTTCCCAACCATCAAACAAGCCTGAAACCCCACAAACACAAAACACGATTCTGGTGCAGCAAGAATTCATCCTCTCAATCCAGCCATTCTAAACTCATTCAAAGCCTTGCAACATCATCAGGGGACCAAGTGGAGTGGTTTAGCATCAAGGAGGAGTCCAGAAAGTTCCAAACTGAAAAGCTTCATCACAGGTATACCTCAAGAACAAATTTTCCAGAATCCTTTTTTTAAGTTATAGAAATGATCTGCATGCTTCACTGATCACACTGCACTTGTTGGTTTTGAAAATGATTGAGTATTGAGCCTATATCGTGCTTCTGAAAGTTTTGCCATTTTTGTGTTTTGATTCGTATCCTGATCATGATGCAACATAAATTTGTTTTGAGGGTAGATTCATGCTCAGGGAGGTTTGGGGATTTGATCTGGAGCTTTAGAGCTCCTGTAACACCCTAATTTTTGCCCTAAGATTTCATTGCACATCATTTTGCATTTTGCATATCAAACAAGATCGCACTGGCTTTCGAGTTTCTCCTCAGAATAGGGTCTATGCTTCGCAGGGGATCACCATTATTTTTACTGCTTTATATTTGTTTATATTTACTGAGTTCTAACCAAAATACCAAAAATATGTTGCAGTGTTCTTCTTCTTCTCTGTGTTGCAGGTTTGCGAGGATGAGACAGTAATTGCATTCAAATGCGTTTGTTCAGTCATAATCCGATTTCAAGTGGATGTTTGACCTAATATGGGTCAAACTATCAGACAATTTGTTTCGACTGTCAGTTGTGTGTGCTAGTGGTTTTGACAGTGTGCATTTCAAAGATTCAAGTTGTGTTGTGTGTGAAATTTATCTGGTATCAAACTGTGTTATGTGCGAAGTCATCAGTTTATCAGACAGTTTTTTTTGCAAGGTTTGGTTTGTTCATCAGTTATCAGGCAGTGTGTTGCGGTTTGAATCTTCAATGTTTATCAGTTCATCGGTTCATCAGTTCATCAGTGATTCATTTGAGGATTTATTTTCCTCAGTTTGGTTTCAAATCATCAAGGCATGTAATCAGACAGTTTCCAGATGACAGTTGGCTTGGTTTGAGAAATATTCAGTTGGTTCTGTGATTGGCTGTATTCATTTCATCAGAGGCTTGTGCGAAAATAATCCAGAGCTGGTTGTGGGTTTAAAGTCAAAATTCCATCCATTATCCTTTTTCTTTCCGATTAAACCATTTACCCATCCATATCCTTTTTTTTTACGACCATCTTTCATTATCCATTTTTTCCGATTGTTTACCAAACTGCATTATCCAAATATTATCCATACGTCCGTTATCCATTTTTTCTATCTGACTAATTCGTTTCACATAATCATTTCCAATTATTTTCGTTTTTTTTAAAAATCCATTATCTTTCCATTTTATATCTTTATTGTTTTTTTTATGTTTTCTTATTACTTCCATTTTTGTTACCAAAATAATAAACATATAAAAAAAATCCCATCATAACATTTTTAATGTCCAATTTATTTTTTATTTCTTTTTTTATATTTACCACAAGTTAGTACTCTTTCTTTTCCATTTTTTCTCAAGCCCTTAAATCATTTGCTAACAATCCAACAAAACCACACTCAAGCCGCAGCTGCCTGGCCCACAATTTCTCTCCCACTCACCATGTTTCTCACGCCAGCCAACCCCACTCTTGTCTCAGCCAAGGCAATTCCCACAAGCTCACAACACAAACTTTCACGCCTAGCCAAAAACAAGCAGCTCAACACTCCTGGCCCACACATGCCAAACAAGCTTCCAAGCCTTACACTTGCCAACAAAAACAAGCTTCAGCTCATCCACCTCACGCATAAAACCCGTACGCCGCATACAAACACAAGCAGCTACCAAGACTTCCAAACAAGCTTCCCACGCGCGTCGTACAACGTCATCTCCACCAGGCCCAATCTTCCCATCCAGCTGCAAATTCCACTTGCCAAGCCGCATCCAAGCTACAAACCAAAACAAGATAGCTTCCAACCAATTTTCCAGCCGGCCCAGTTCACGTAACACAACTGATTTCATAAAACAAGCCGCAAGATTACCAGCCAATGACCTTAGCTTCATTCATAACAAACGGCCAGCAGCCGAAAACAACAAATCAGCCCAAGCACAACAGATTCACACGCACGCGTAACACACGATCAACACCTGAAAATACAAAAAATCAAAACGCAATTCAATTGGAAACAAAACGCAGCAAGAGCAAAATTGAAACAAAAAAGCACACGAGAACTTCGTGACTTCCAAAACGCAATCGGCAATCGTTCAAAACGCAAGCCTCTTCCTCATCTTTTCTCCTATTTAAACAGAGCTATCCTCCTTCTAATATCAAGCTTCGATAGCCTCAAAATCGCTGCCGAAATCGAAACCCAACAAGAAATTTCTTCAAATCTTTCTTTCAATACTTCATTTCAAAAACCTCCACCCTTCCATTCAAATTGATTGTCACCTTCAAACTCCCAAAACAATCCGAATCTGTGAAGAGGAAGAGATAAATTGAGCGGAAATTCGCGAAAGAAATTGGACGAGAGTGAGACGAAGCAAGGTTGAGGGATTTCGGGAAAGAGGAAGCGTTTAGTTTGATTTGTTCTGTTCTGTGAAGGTGAGCCGCTATGAAATCGTTACCCTGTGTTCCGCCGCTGTGTGCGCAAGGAAGAAGAAGTTGATGCTTCTTTTACATTTTTTTCCTTTATCAACCATTTTCTTTTTTTAATAATTATATGAACTGAGTTTTGGGCCTGGGAGTCCATATGTTTGTGATTGCTAATCCAACCAACCCGTAGCTCTCTCCCCTCTTCTATTTCTTTCATTTCTTTTTCTTTATTTTCTTTTTTTTAATGGTTTTTGTTAACATAAAAAGATTTTAGAATTTTTGTTTGTTTTAATAATAAGTGTTTTTTTAGAAATTATAGGTGTTTAGAAAACAATTTAGAAAAAGATTTTTAGAAAGATTTTAAAAAATGATTTAAAAAATATTTCGAATTCTTTAATGGATTTATTTTTTATCCATTGTTCTTCATCTTTTTTTTATTTTCTTTTGGTCGATGACAATCTTCCGATTCGAGATTGTTGATTTCCGATTAAGTTTAATCTTCATTATTTCAAATCTATGGTTGAATGATCATTTGGATCATTCTCCATACTTTGAGATCGTGATAGGTTGCTTTTCGATGAAATTCAATGATAATCTCGATTAAGATTAGACCTTCCTTCTTCTTTTAGTGTGGCATGTTTTTGGAGAACGATCCATTATATTGTTTCTCTAACATGTATTAACACGAATATTTTCCACTTTAATTAGTGGTGGCCGGCCTCATTTGTAGGGTAATTACTTCGTAAATTACTCGGCGATTGCTTAACATAGACCTAAAGTTGTCCCGATTCGAATTAAGATCCACTTGGATCCGGTTGCCTCGAATTTATCTTTCTTTTCGTGGTTGTGCTTGATTAAGTTCATCATACCACTTTATATTGTAAATATTATAATATTGTGAATATAATCCGTTTAAATTTAATCTCTCGCACCTTATCCTTTTATTTTAATTTCTTGCTCCTTTATCTCTCTATTATGCTTTATCATATTATATCATATATCATTTGTTTATGTTTATATTGTTGCTTGTGGTTTTTATTTTGTCCATTTGGACACCAAAACACTAATAAAGGATTAAACATTAAAAGACTTGTGACTTTAATTTCGGACTATAGTTACTATCCTTAGCTTTGGAGTATGGACTTAGATTTTAGGATCTCTACCCTTGCTCAAGTTGTGATGGATTGGAAACTTTGGCCTCAAGTTACTTCATTAATCTTTGAAGATGGAATTCCGAACTTTGAAGAATTGTGCATATTATGGTTTGGTAAACTCTTCTCTTAACTTTTAATTCAAGTATTAGGATTAGTCCCTTCATCTCCTCCCCATTCTTAAATTTTCAAAACTTCTCCCTATTTCAAAAACCTTCTTGTTTTTCAAACTTCAAACACTTTCATAAATAAACCTTGACTTCGGTCAAGCGATTTTAAACTTTTCACTTTATCTTCTTAAATAAATGTTAATCCATGTAAATATGTTGAAATCTTTTCTCATATACTTTAAAAAATCTCAAAACTCACTCAATTGTTTTTGTGCCTTTGTGCACTTTTCTTTTCACATGTTTAGATATGATTCATCTTTTCTAGCGGAATTATTCGCTAAAGGATGACGACTTATCTCTACATTTTAAAATCAATTCAACTCATTGTTTCTTTTCAAATTTTGTACCACGAACTACGAGGTTTTGATCTCGCATTGCACTTTGTGGGTACGTAGGCATGAGGCATTAAAGACCTCATCAAACACCAAATCATTAAAAAATATTCTTCTCCTCATCTCTTCAATCATTTTCAAGCAAACCAATTTCAAACCAAAAAAGGCAATAAATATTTCAAAGGGCTCCCGTGGAGTACCACGGATGAGTCGGGTGCCTAAAATCTTCCCGGTTCATAACCAATCCCCTTACCCAATCTCTGTTTATTTCTTTTAGCTTTTTCTTTTAGAATCCTAGGTTTTTATTCGTTCTTTTACCTTTTTCCATTCGGAAATAAAGAAAAGCGCGGTGGCGACTCTGTGTTAATCGAGTTAAGTTAATCAATAGCTTACACTCACGATTTTACCGCTACAGCTCCTAAAATGGCCTAGGGAAGAAGTTTGATTTTTGGTGTCGCCGGAGAAGATGACCGGAACCACTGTTCCGGTCGTCTAAAGTTCATTAGCCCTAATTAGGGTTAGCAGCGTGTTTAGTGTAGGTTTGAATTCCAGCCCTTTGATCTCAGCTTCGCGCGCATGTAGACGGCTAGGATGTGTTCACTTAAATCCTAATCTTAATTAGTTTAATTAATTAGGTTAATTAATTCAAAAATGCCAGAACCAATCCTGACCACTCATTAGGGCGCGCAGTCAACTCCCACCAATTTTCTTTGAATATCAGCCATAGATCTTGCATACTTCTCATTTATTTCATTTTTATTTCATTTTTTCTTATTTCTTTTGCATAATTATTTTAAAATAGCAAAAAACATCCAAAAATTTTCAAACTTTGCATTTCTGATTCAAATATTTTTCTTCATCCAAAAACATTTTTTATTTTATTTTTTGCATTTAAAAAGCATTTTTAAAATATTTAAATGCTTATTTTAATTAATTAATGGAAATTAATTAATTAAAATACCATTTAAGTCTCTAAAAATCACCAAAAAAATCATGAATAATCCTTTTGCATTTAGAAACATTTTCAAACTCTTCATACAAATTTATTTTTAGGTTTGATGATCATTTGAGAATTTTGTTTGAATTAAGGGTCATTTAAATCCTATTTTTGAACCCTAATTTAGAAAAAATCTTTTCTGCCTAACCAAGAAGAATTTGAAGGTGATTCTTTTTGCATTGTTTTCTGCATATCATGTAGTTTCTAAGATATTTTTGGCATGAATTTATCTTTCATTTTCAAATTGTTTAGCATTTTACAATGAAGATCACCCAAAAAACACTAGAAACTTAGGAAATTCATAACTCCTTTTAGGTTTAGCTTCTGTCCTCCCCCTTTGGATGGTAGCCTAGTATATGTTTAGGGTTTGCTTGAGTGTGATTTAAAAATTTTATCATGTCATTTGCTTCTGTCTTTAACATATGCATCTCATGTTGCCCTAAAACCCTAATTTTGCATCTTCATTTGCATTCATCTTGCATATGCATCCATACATGAACTTGCCATGACATTTCATGCATTCATATCTCATCTTAGACATCTTAAGACATGTTAGAATCATGCTTGATCATTTCTTCATTCATTTTCCATGACTTGCATCCATTTCCATTCATTAACTTTCATGAACTTTCAAACTTCAAAGCATGCATCCATTTGCATCTCATCTTTGTATGACCATTCATTGCACTTGGTATTCCTTTGCATTATGTCATAGCATCATTTTCCTCATGTGAATACTTTTGGTTTTGGCCTTTGCCTTTGTATATGCATCATTTCATTTCATTTATTTCATTATGCATTTTGTGCTAACATTTTCAGGTGGTAAGTTAATTTGAGAAGTGGATTTGCCTTCACTTCTCATTTCTCTTCATCTTCTTCATATGCATCCTTGCTGCATTTTTAATTATCTTTGAGTGGGCTTGCTCATTCATGTTCATCTCTCACTTTCTTTCTCTAAGTTACTTATCTTCTTCAATGAAGTAAGTAACTTATTTCTTCTGCTTCTTCCTCCTTTCTTCTACTTCTTCAATTGGTGGCTTCCTTGAAGATCTTTCTCAAGCCTTACAAACCATAGGAACATCCAAGCATGATAATAATTAGGGTTGTGATTATTCCCCCTTAGTTTTACCTTTGAGTCTTCTTTGTGTCTCTCTTCTCATCTCATCATTATAGGCTAAACCTTTAAGGCTTTAGGACTTTGGAATTAGGGTTATGCCTGCATCCTTCTCTTAGGATGGAGTGTATAACTTTAATCCTAAGTGTTAAACCCTTAATTTGTTTAAACCTCTTAATCAATCCACTTAATAATCACTAAGACATTAACTTTTAACTTGGGCCTTACATTAGGGTTCTAATTCTTCCTTTATTGGTTAAGAAGGACTAACCCTAGTGTTTAATGGACAAGTCCTCCTCAAGTTGTCTTACCAATCATAAAACTCATTTCTTAATCTTACACTTAATTAAAATCCACCTTAATAAAGGCCTTGTTTTGTCATGAATTTAATCCCTAATCATGGATTAAGTTGAGGTATCTTCCTCAGCTTAAGTGTGCTCGTCTATTATCCTTCTATTAGGATGGTGTAATGGGTTCACTAATCTTTGATTATGGCTTAAACTCATTACTTAACGCTAAACAAAACCCAAAAACATATAAATAATCACAAGTAGGTTAATGATCTTAATTCTACATCATCATGGTAGTTAAGTTGAGGTGCTTATCTCACACTTAAAGTATTCTCATTATCCCTAGTCAAGGGAGGATATAATGAGTTTTACAACCTTTGATTTAGGCTTAAGCTCATTAACTTATGACAAACACCAAAAACAATAACAAAAATGAAAACAAAAAAAACAAAAAATAATCGTTTCCTTCGGGATTCTTTGCTCATCACACTCATTCATAAACGAGAACTTGCTTCTTCCGTCTAATGCAAGACAGTTAGCACTTGAGCCAGACAAGTCATACACTTGAGCATAGACAAGCAGGCAGTTCATCGGTCAATTTATCTTTCAGTCTCTTTGAGTCGAACTACGGTGTTCTGACTTCCTCATTGCATGAGAGGATACGTAGGCATAACTTAACTGTTATCGAACAAAAGTCTCTGTGTCTTCCACCTCCTTCAGTATTCTCGTTTTAAGCCTCATTCTTGAGCATTTCACTTCACTTTCTGCAGTGACACTTGTATATTCTTTTCCAGCTTTTGCACACAGATATCACACACCTACCCCTTTTAAACACAAACTTTTAAGCGTGGAACCCGTCGAGTACGACGGACAATTTGGGTGCTAATACCTTCCCAGGTTGTAACCAACCCCCTTTCTCAGTTTCTCTGGTTCGCAATCGTCTTATCCATATCTTTCTAGGTTTATGCAGCATTACCTTTCCTTCGGGATAAAAATGCCTAGATGGCGACTCTATTCACCTTCACCTTCATTTTTCTCCTTTCGCCGACCGTTCGCGTCTGTACCTAATCTGATCCGGTGTCGTTTCGGGGGAGCGACAGCTTGGTGACTCTGTTGGGGATCCTTATATTGCAACCAGGGCTTTTGTTTGTTTTTGTAGGTTCCTTATAGCGCTTGTTTGATTTGTGTTTACGGGGGTGTTATGTGCTACTTGTGCATTTTATTTACTGCTTTATTTATTGCTTTCTGTACAACTTTATTTATTGCTTTTCATTTACAGTTTTATGCATTTCATACTGTTATCATATCACTGGTGCTGGATCTCTTGTCTGTTTTGGTGGGTGGGGATCATTGAGTGATTAAGGTTCCATACCGGGGACCTGAGTGACACATAGGCTAGAGTGGATTCATATTCTTTCCCATTCCATTTTGGTCTGGTGCGGGAATATGAAACACGGTTCAGACATGGGTTTCTTCTTGAGAACTCTGTTCTACGGATTTCCTGTAGTACTAGGGCTATCTGGGAAGCCTGCTAAGTCTGGATGACCTTTTATGTCCTTCAACATCTGAGGTGAATTAGAGGAGGATCATTTATGGTTTTTATAAACAATGTACCTCCGGGTTAGAAGTGTTTACACTTCTCATAACTGATCCAAGTCTGAGGATCCTCGTTTTAGAACAATACATTTGAGGGGGTTGGGATGTTTACAGGTTTGCAGGAACCCTTGGCCTCATCATACCCTGTTACCAGTTTTGTTTTAAGAATGCATCACTTTGGACAGTTCTTGTGAAACCCTGGATTTATGACTCTTTATTTGAGTCCCCCACCTGGTTACTGGTTTTCTGAGCCTCCATTCGGACTTATGAATACATGGACCCTATCAAGGCAGATAACAAATCCAGCACTTGATCAAAAACCCTTTGCATATCATTCTGCATACATCATCTTTGCATCATTTGACATTTTCCTATTTGTTTTACAAGGTATCCACCTTATTATCTTTGGTTTGGTTTTGACCCATTCAGCTGCTCAGGCTTCTTCAGTTATCTTCTCCAGCACCTTCATCAGTTTGTTAGAGACTCTCCTCCAGTTGTCTTTATCAGTCTTCAGCAGTTACCTTCATCAGGGTTTATCTTAGTTTCTTCACCATTATCCATCATCAGCATGGACACTTCCAGGAAGAGCAACATCATATACCACTTCTTTGAGCCCACCCTGACAGGCATCAGACAGATCCAGTCCCTCATTACTCCTGATCATGTCCCATTATTCAGGGAACATTATGGAGGCATAATTGACATGATCATGGACCTGGATGCATCCCAGAGGAGCATGATCCATACTTGCTTGCAGTTTTATGATCCTCCTCTCAGATGCTTCACATTTCCTGATTTTCAGTTGGGACCTCTGCTAGAAGAATTTTCCATGTTGTTAGGAGTTCCTATCAGGAGAGGGATTCCTTTCAACCCTGAGATGGTTTCTCCCAAGAATGAAGACTTAGCTAAGGCATTACATTTGGAGCCTGCCCTCATTGATCAAAACATGACCACCAAGGCTGGGGTTTCAGGCCTTCACTTGGATTTCTTGATCTCCCAGGCCACCCTGCATGTTTCAACAGGGAAGTGGGATGTTGTTTGTGCACTCTTAGCCCTCAGTATATATGGAGTTATCTTGTTTGCAGACGAGCCAAAGTTTGTAAGCAAGAATTCTATTCACCTATTCTTACTAAGGAACCCAATTCCTACTCTGCTTGGAGACTTCTATTATTCAGTACACCAGAGGAATGAGAAGCAAAGAGGAAGACTAGTCAGATGTTGTGCTCCTTTCTATTACTGTTGGCTGCTAAGACATTTGCCAAAGTCAGACACTTTCCTGAACCCCCATCAGCCAAAGAACTGGGCTAAGAGATTGATTGCCTTGACATCCAAAGACATCAGATGGTGCACTCAGAGCACCAAGGGAAAAGACATCCTTACTAGCTGTGGGCAATATCCTAATGTGCCATTGATTGGAGTAAAAGGTTGCATCAACTACAACCCTTTGCTTTTCAAGAGACAATTAGGGTATGCTTTGGTTCATCCTCCAAGGGGGCAAGACTTGACTGAGACCCTCTATTGTGAAATCCAGCACAACTCTGCTATTGTCAGACAGGCAGCCTGGGCCTGGGATAACATTCAGACTAAGGGGACAACTATCCTTGGCAAATGCAACAATATAACTTCAGCACAGTATCTTGATTGGTCTCGTGTCAAGGGACAGATCACCCGAATGCCATTCACCTTAGAAGATGTACCTGGACCTTCAACAGTGCAACCTGCAACTACTGTCAATTTGGAAGAGTTTGAGAAACTGGAAAAGAGGAATAATTAGCTCTCTGAAGCCTTGAAGAAGACTCTCTGGGAGAGGAATGACAACCGTTTAGATAATGAAAGGTTAGAGAAGCTCCGGATTGAGCACTTGACCAAGATTGAGAAGACGAATGACTACATCAGAAAGGCTAGAGCAGGGGAGTTAGTATTGAAGAATGCTTGCAAGGAAGCAAAAAATTAGAAGGTTAGGGCAGAGCAGTACTTAGAGGAGAGCCAGGCTAGGTGGATCAGGATCACTGAGGCTCGTGCACAAGAAGATCAGAAAACTCAAGCTAAGATAGAACAACTGGAGGCTAGTGAAAAGAAGAATCAGGCAGCTCTGATAGCAGCACATAAGGAGATCTCTGAGTTGAAAATCCGGGCGAGGTTAAAGAGATCAAAGGATCAGGATAAGCATAAGAAGTTGACCAGTTCCATTGCTACCAGGAACCTCTTCATCAGAACTATCACAGAGCACCCGGTTGGTCCAGTGACTGAGGCCCTACTGAAGGAAGTCAGAGAAGATGACTTTGGACTGGATGTTTGACCCTTTTTTTTTTGTACTTCATTTTGATTTGTATTTTCCTTTTGTTGATGTATTTTGACCCACCATGGGAATGTTATTGTAATCAAACTATGTATCTTCACTCTTTGTAATATATTTGGTTTGTATTATTGTGGGCTTTATCTCTCTCTAAAACATCATCAGCATTTCCTCGAGGTTTGGAAGGGTCAAAACCAAAGAACCAAACTGGATACCCTTGGAAGACAAATAGGCATCTTGCATTGCATATTGACATTTTTCTTTGTTTTGTAGGTTTTTGTTTTGTTGCTGTTTCTCACTTTGTTGTTGTTTCAGGAAACATTGCTCGCAGAAGAGTGTTCCCTGTCAACAGATTACACTGGTACCCGACGAGAAACAACCTTTTGGGGCTACAGATGGATCAAGTTCTACAAGACCTAAATGAAGTGAGGGCCCAGATGGCCAATGAAAGGGTTGAGATGAGGAATCAAATGACTCAATTCATGACAGTAATGACTGGTCTAGCACAGAGCCAGGAAAGACTAAGGGAGTTAGTTGAGAGACAAACTCCCGAAGAACACCATCCAGGTACAAGAGGAACCAACAAAAACGATAATGTGCAGCCTCGCACTGATCCACCAGAGTTTGGACCTCATCTAAACCCAAATATCAATGCCATAAGAAATACTCAGGGTAACACTGCTGGAGGAAGGGTCTTGCAGGAAGATCCTCAAGAAGAGTAGTTTATAGTGGTAGGGGCTGGAGACGAAGTTTACGACCGTCGGTTGGATGAAATTGTAGAGAAGCTGAGGTTTCTTGAATCCCAAAACTCTCTAGGTTTTGATGTCATGGACATGGGATTGGTGGAAGGGGTGAGAATTCCTCACAAGTTCAAACCCCTGTGTTTTGAAAGATATAATGGCACATCCTGCCAACGCACCCACCTTCAGTCTTTCTTGGGAAGATTAAAAGCATATACCATGGACGAGAATTTGTGTATGTTTTACTTCGAGGATAGCTTGACAGGGGCATCCTGAGAATGGTATTCCCACTTGACCAGAGCCACAGTAAGAAACTGGAAAGACTTGGCTGAAGCTTTTATCTGCCAGTATCAATATAATCTGGACATGGCTCCAAACAGGACCCTTCTAATGGAAATGCCTCAGTCTTCCCGTGAAAGTTTTAGAGAGTATGCCCAAAGGTGGAGGCAACTGGCTTCTGTTGTTCAACCCCCGATGTCTGAAAGGAAAATGACAGACATGTTCATGAATACTCTCCAGGGTACCTATATTGACAGATTGGCTGCATTTTCTTCCACCAGCTTTGCAAATGTGGTGATAGCTGGGGAAAGAATAGAGAGCCTACTGAAGATGGGAAGGATCTCCGACAATGGTGTCAGTTCAAGTAGTGCAAGGAAGCCATTTGCTGGGCCCCGTAGATCTGGCGAGACAAACTCTGTACACATGGGAAGAGGGAGACCCCAATACCTGCCCAGATTAGTTGTTATTGTTACTATCCCTGCTCCACCTCCTCAGTATACTCAACAACCACAACACTTTCCGCAACAACAATAATTTCCTCAATATAGGTCTTATAACAACAATAACAACAATCAACAACAACGCCCTTTTCAGCAGCGGCCATCCCAGTTTAATCCTTCAGTTAATAAAATCCGTCACTCAGTTTAATCCTTCACTTAATATCTACCCAAGGCAATTTCTACCTAAGACACAACTTAGATATGCGTACCAACTCACTCCCCCTCAATCACACAGTGATATGTTACAAGTTTAATAAAATTGAAGTCACACTTCAAACACAACAGCTTGATTTTACTTGACAGTTTCAATCAAGACACAATACACTTTTTGCTTAAAAGCTCATAAAGTGATACACAACTAAAACCTGCTATTAAAACACAAACATCCTATTTAGTCTTCTTAATTTCGTACTCTATTCTGAGAGTTTCTGTGCCTTAAATAGATGCTTGGATTTTGGGCTTTCTGTAGATTATCCAGTCATGATACGCATGCTGTCATCACCTTGAATTAGGGTTTGTTACTTCCTTAATTCTAGGTGAGGTAGTTATTCTGTTATACTGAAATCAGATAACTAAGCTCCCTACAGATGTTCCTTGCATTGTTTATCCATTCACAATTAATTCCAGATAAATTCCCTGAATTTACTCAGTTCTGTTATGCATCATTTAAGTCTGGTAGCAGGTCTGAGATGTCACAACATCTGGTGTGACATCCTGATGTCTGAACTTAATTCATTAACTTATACAATGTCATAACATCTGGTGTGACATCCTGAACTAAGTTCATTAACTTATACTCTGTTTGATAATGTCACAACATCTGGTGTGACATCCTGAACTAAGTTCAACACTTCTTGTTGATCAAAAATTCTGCCAATTCTAAACATCTACAAACTCCCCCTTTGGCTAACTTTTGGCTAACACAATCTTCTGGTTTTATCAGAGTGCAGCAGAGTTTTATTTATCAGAGTGCAGCAGTTCTTTTCTGTTGAATCATGTGAGAGTTTATAATAATTTACTCCCCCTCAAACCTGTATGTATTCTGACTTGTTCAACAGAATTTTCTATTAAAAAAAACATAGTTCAAAAGCAGACATTAAACAGACAAACAACATTGTTCATTAATCAGGCAAACTGCAGCAGACATTGTTGTTGTTCAGTACACTTCTCTTCTCCCCCTTGTTAGACAGAAATTGGGGCCAAATTTTACATAAGCAGAGATAAAACATTCAAAGTCAAAATTACAATGCTGATACAGGCAGTACATTCCTCACACATTTTTCACTCAGAGTCATCATATTCAGTATCTTCTTCTTCTTCAGATTCATCATCAGATTCATCATCAGATTTAGCAGCATTCTGAGCAACCTCTTCCAGCTCCAGCCTTTGAATAATTTCCTCAAGCTTTTGCTTCCTGGCATCCAGCTCTTTGCAAGTGTTCTTGAGTTCAGCAATCAAAGCAGCTTTGGATATGGGAGTCTTTGCTTTTGAAGGTCCAGCAGATGTCCCACTGGGAGCTTCAACATCAGCAGCATGATGGCTCAAGAATAATTTGTAGTGGAAGGCCAATGGACTTTCTCTTTTGCAGACTGAATCCTTCTCAGTGAGGATACCTGGATACTGGTTGAGGATGATTCCACAGAGTAGAGATGGAAAAGCAATGGGAAGCTTTATTGCTGATGTTCCTGCATGCTTCAGTGTTTGAACAAATATGTAAGCCCCAAAGTCCAACTTTGTTTGGGTGCCCACAACATAAATGAATCTTCCCAATCCAGTAGCTATTGAAGAAGTATGGTTGGTAGGGACCCAGTTGACAATACCAATTCTATGCAGCATTGCATACTTCCTTGTTAGCAAACTAACAGAAAGTTTGCCCTTGACTGGCCAAGTTTTGACCTGGTTGGCAGTGATGACCTTGCAAACTTGGTTGTCTGTCTTCCCCAGCTCATTAGGCCCATCAGATTCTCTCCCTAGGTAATGATTTATAACCCTAGGAGAGAATTCCACACATCTCCCTCTTACATAAACCTTTCTGAATTCTTCTGACTTTCCATCAGCACAGTCTTCTTGCAGGTTGACAATGAACTCCTTGACCAGCAGCTCATAGCAGGGTGAAACATTTGAACCTGTTTTGAATAAACCAGCAGAGGATATTAGGTCTATTACCTCAATGCACTCCAGTGCATTGCTGCCCAGCTCTCTTTCCAGTGCCACCCTTCTTTGGTAGACATATTTCCATTTGCGCACACTTGACACATGATGGAATGACACATTGTCCAGAGGAGCTTCTGGAACAGCAGAGGTAGACCTTGAAGGTGCTGGTTTCTTCCTTGGTGGGATGTTGGGACATCCTCTTCAACATCTGAATCAGGTGGAGTAGCAGCTTTCCTCTTTTGGGTAGTCACCTTGCTCCATTGTTTAGTAGGGCCAAAGGCAACTTTTGCTTTGTCCTTCTTTGGAGTAGGTTGTTTCTTTTCAGGAGTTGAATGTCCAGCAGGCTTCTTCTCCTTCCTAGCCCTAAGCCTTTTGGCTATGCTAGGGTTAACAGATGCAATGATCTCTGTGTCAGAGTCATCATCTATGGTTTCAACAGGAGGAGGTTGGGAAGCCTCCTTTTCAGCAGGTGGGTCAACAGAAGCTTGGTCATCAGTGGCTTCATCATCATCAGTTGAGGCCTTGTTCTGGTCCTCAGATGCTTCAACATTTGTTGGGACATCCTGTTGAGCAGGAGTGTCCTCTTCAGCCTGATTTCTCTGTTCCTCTTGTGAAGCAGGCATGCTGTTCAGGGGAACAAATATCCCATGCACCACTCTTTGTTCAGATAGAATTCTGTTCACAAGATGCTTGATGGATGCATCCACATAGTCAGAAGCTTTGGGGGTGGTGTTTGAGGCTGAAGGAATCCCTTTGCTTTTTCTGAACACAGGTTCCTTTGCTCTTCTCACATTAGGAGTTCTAGGTTTTTGAGCAAGAGGAACACTTCCTCTGATTTCGTCTATGGGAGTAGTATCCATTCGTTCCATAGATATTGGGGTTGCATGCACCACATCTTCTTGGTTGAGATTTTCATCCATGATGTTAGGGTTTTGATGTTGAGACATTTTCGAATGTGGTGGAAGAAGAGTTTAGGTTTGATTGATTTTGATGAGCTCAGAAAATCAGCTTTCGCATGCAATTTGTTTTGAGAAGATAGTGAGGAGATGAAGAGCTGAGAGAAAGCTTGAGCTTTTATAAAATCCGTTACTGGTGGAATTCTAAAAAGTGGAATATACAGAGTTACTGACCAGACTGATGCTGCCATCTGGTGATCATGTCACACGATGTCATAGGACATGTTGGCACTTCTCCATAACTGCTATATTTCACATAAGCAGATTCCCAATTTACCCCTTAGGTTTTCAAATTGGGTAGCATCCAAAGCTTTAGTAAATATGTCAGCCAATTGCAGATCTGTGGCTACATGTTCTAATGAGATCACCTTCTCTTCCACAAGATCTCTGATGAAATGATGCCTGATATCAATGTGCTTGGTCCTGCTGTGTTGAATAGGATTCTTTGATATGTTAATAGCACTTAAATTGTCACAGTACAATGTCATGACATCTTGTGGGACATTGTATTCTGTGAGCATTTGCTTCATCCAAACCAACTGTGAACAACTGCTACCAGCTGCAATATATTCAGCTTCAGCAGTGGATAAGGATACACAATTTTGTTTCTTACTGAACCTAGAAATCAAGTTGTTTCCTAGAAAGAAGCATCCTCCTGATGTGCTCTTTCTATCATCAGCACTTCCAGCCCAGTCAGCATCACAGAAGCCAGTGAGAATTGGTTCACATCCATGAGAGTACATTATGCCATAGTCACAAGTACCATTGACATATTTCAAAATCCTCTTAACCTGGTTTAGATGACTTACTTTTGGCTTAGCTTGATATCTTGCACATACACCTACTGCAAAGGCTATATCTGGTCTGCTAGCAGTCAGATATAATAGGCTTCCAATCATGCTTTTGTATAAGCTTTGGTCTACATTCTCACCCTTGTCATCCTTTGTCAGCTTTAAATGAGTGGGGGTAGGTGTTCTTTTGTGACTAGCATTGTCCATCCCAAACTTCTTGACAATGTTCTTTGCATACTTGCTTTGGGATATGAACATGGAGTCCTCCATCTGCTTGATTTGCAGTCCAAGAAAGTAGGTTAGTTCTCCTACTAGACTCATCTCAAATTCAAATTCCATTTGAGTGACAAAATGTTTAACCATCCTGTCTGACATCCCACTAAAGACTATGTCATCTACATATATTTGAGCAATCATGACATTTCCTTCTTCATCCTTCACAAACAAGGTTTTGTCTATTCCACCTTTCTTGTATCCTTGCTTTATGAGAAAAGTAGTCAGTCTCTCATACCATGCTCTTGGGGCTTGCTTCATACCATAAAGAGCCTTCCTTAGTTTGTATACATGATTTGGACAGCTTGGATCAACAAATCCCTTAGGCTGCTCCACATATACCTCCTCATTAAGATACCCATTTAGAAAGGTACTTTTAACATCCATTTGAAATAGCTTGAATTTCAGGATACAAGCAATTCCTAAAAGTAGTCTGATTGATTCAAGCCTTGCTACTGGTGCAAAGGTTTCATCAAAGTCTACTCCCTCAATTTGTGTGTATCCTTGAGCTACAAGTCTAGCCTTGTTCTTTGTAACAACTCCCTGCTCATTTGACTTGTTCTTATACACCCATTTAGTGCCAATCACATTTATGTCATCAGGTCTAGGAACAAGGTCCCACACTTCATTCCTTGTGAACTGGCCTAATTCTTCTTGCATAGCTGAAATCCAGTACTCATCATTCAGAGCTTCCTTGATGTTTTTAGGTTCTATTTTTGAAACAAAACAAGAACCTGGAATCATCTCTCTTGATCTAGTGATTACACCACTGTAAGGATCACCGATTATCAGATCTTTAGGATGATCTTTCTGGATTCTGATGGAGGGAGGTTTGCTGGATTGTTCTCTCCTTGCCTCAGTTAGAGTGAAGTCAGGATTATCACTCTTTATTTCAACTTCAGTCTGACTGTCAGCAGATGTTCCAACATCATCAGCTACATCTGCAGGGGCATCATCAATGATCACATTTATTGACTCCATTATAACCTTGGTTCTGGAGTTAAATACTCTATAGGCTCTGCTATTTATGGAGTATCCAAGGAAAATCCCTTCATCACTTTTAGGATCCATCTTTCTTCTTTGATCCCTATCAGCCAGAATGTAACAATTACTTCCAAACACATGGAAGTACTTGACTGTAGGTTTTCTGCCCTTCCAGACTTCATAGATGGTGGACAAGGTTCCTTTTCTTAGAGTGACTCTATTGTGAATGTAACAAGCTGTGTTCATAGCTTCAACCCAGAAGTACAATGGTAACTTTTTAGCATGAATCATAGCTCTTGCTGATTCTTGGATAGTTCTGTTTTTCCTCTCAACAATCCCATTCTGTTGAGGGGTGATAGGAGAAGAATACTCATGATTGATTCCTTCTGAAGAGCAGAAATCTGAGAATTTTTTATTCTCAAACTCCTTTCCATGGTCACTTGTTATTCTGACCACACAACTTGCTTTTTCTCTTTGTATTCTTTGGCATAGATCTTTGAATACCTCAAACACATCAGACTTTTCTTTGATGAAATTTATCCATGTATATCTTGAAAAGTCATCAACAACCACATAGGCATACCTTTTTCCACCAAGGCTCTCAACCTGCATTGGTCCCATAAGATCCATATGCAATAATTCCAAAACTTTGGAAGTTGTCAGATGTTGGAGCTTTGGATGGGACATCTTGGTTTGCTTGCCTATTTGACATTCACCACATACTTTGCCTTCATCAAACTTCAGTCTTGGAATACCTCTTACAGCCTCCATAGATATGATCTTCTTTATTCCTCTGAGATGAAGATGACCCAGTCTTTGGTGCCATAGCTTCACTTCTTCTTCTTTGGCTAAGGAACAAGTTGAAGTGAGACTGAAATCTTGAGGTTCCCACATATAACAGTTGTCTTTAGATCTGGCTCCTCTCATGACAACCTTCTGATCTTTATCAGACACTATGCATTCAATTTTGGTAAAGTTTACACTGTAACCTTGATCACATAATTGACTTATGCTGATCAAGTTAGCAGTTAATCCTTTTACCAGCAGCACATCATCTAGTCTTGGTACATCTGGGCAGTCCAAAGTCCCAACTCCCTTGATTTCTCCTTTAGCTCCATCTCCAAAGGTTACATATCTGGATGAGTGTGACTTTAAGTCTACCAGCAGATTCTTCAATCCAGTCATGTGCCTTGAGCATCCACTGTCAAAGTACCAGTCTTCCTTAGCTGATACTCTGAGAGATGTATGAGCTATATAGGCAACAACCTTCTTTGACCATTTTTGCCTTTTGTGAGGTTTCCTTTGATGCCTCTGCCTTGTGTAGTGTCTATCTTTAGAGCTCCAAGGTTGTTTGTTGAACTTGTTCTTGGGCATGTATTTGTAGCTTTGATCAGCATGAAGACTAGCTTTAGGTACCCATACTTTCTTGATGACCTTTGTCTTCTGCTTAGGGGGGTTGCTGATGTATTTGATTTTGATGTCCATGCAGCACTTTCTTGGTGACCTCTGTCTTTTGCTTAGGGGGTTGTTGATACCTATGATTTGGATGTCCATGCAGCTTGTAGCAAAAAGTTTTGATGTGACCAAACCTTCCACAATGATGGCATCTCCATCTTTGATACTTCTTTTTCATCATGTTCTTTTCATGATGTTGGGACATCTGTTGGGACATCTTGTTTGACTTTATGGGATTTGAAGTTGTTTTGCTGGTGCTAGCCTCAACCTTTTGAGCTTTATTAAATCCTAGCCCAGTTCTATCCCCTGAGTGCTTGTTGTTGTTGAGAATGACATCCAGTGTGTTTGAGCTACTGTTCAGCATTCTGACAGATTTGGACACATGCTCCAACTTGGAGTTGAGAAGACTTACTTCACTTTTCAAAGTGTCAATGATTTCTAGATTACTTGTCTTTTCAACCTTTAATGCCTCAATTTGCTTCTTCTGCTTTATATTCTCCATGCATACTTCAGTGCTCCTTTTACACAGCATTTTGTATGATTCTTCAAGCTCTTCAAAAGTCAGCTCCTCATCACTGGATCCCCCTTCAGATTCACATACTCCAGCTAGAGCAGTGATGTGCTTTGCAGATTCTTCTTCTGATTCACATCCTGAGTCTTCATCTGACCAGGTCACAGAGAGACCTTTCTTCTGTTTCTTTAGATAGGTAGGGCATTCATTTCTGATGTGTCCATATCCTTCACATCCATGACATTGAATCACTTTTCCTTGGTTGGTCTTTTCATCATAATTTGACCTTCTATTAGCATCATAAGGTCTTTTATTCTCAGAAGAGTTTGAGTTTCTTCCACTTGGTCTGGACCTGCTATCCATTCTTTTGAGAATCTTGTTGAATTTTCTTCCAAGCATAGCAATTGTTTCTGATAAATTTTCTTCAGGGTCTGCTTCATGATTTTCTTCTTCTTTATCATTATTTGAAACCAAGGCTATGCTTTTGTTCTTCTTCACAATTGTATCATTCATTCCCATCTCAAATGTTTGAAGGGAACCAATGAGCTCTTCAACCTTCATAGTGCATATGTCTTGAGCTTCTTCTATTGCAGTAACCTTCATGTCAAATATTTTTGGTAAAGATCTGAGAATCTTTCTTACCAGCTTTTCATCACTCATCTTCTCTCCCAAAGCACCAGAAGTATTAGCTATTTCCAAGATGTTCATGTAAAACTCATGAATTGTCTCATCTTCCTTCATTCTCAAGTTTTCAAACTTGGTGGTGAGAAGTTAAAGTCTTGACATCTTCACCTTTGATGTTCCTTCATGAGTGGTTTTGAGAGTGTCCCAAACATCTTTGGCCAGCTCACAGTGATGCACAAGTCTGAATATGTTCCTATCAATGCCATTGAATAAGGCATTTAAGGCTTTGGAATTTCCAAGTGCTGAATCTTCTTCCTCCTTGCTCCATTCTTCTTCAGGTTTCAACGCTTTTTCCCCATCCTTGTTGTCTTGGACAGGGTGCTCCCATCCTTTATTGACTGCTTTCCAAGCCCTACTATCAAGTGATTTTAAGAATGCTACCATTATTGGCTTCCAGTAGTCATAGTTGGATCCATCCAATATAGGTGGTCTATTCACAGATCCTACATCTCTGTCCATGTTCCCAAAATTTGCAGTCCCTAGATCTCACCCAGTTAAACAGGCAGGGTGCCTGCTCTGATGCCAATTGAAATTCTGGGATCAGGTACGTGATGTCGAATGAGATGTTTAAACACTTGAAGACTTAAACAAAACTTAAAGTGCAGGTAAATTAAACAACACAGGAAATTGTTAACCCAGTTCAGTGTATCTCCACACTTACATCTGGGGGCTACCAAGCCAGGAAGGAAATCCAATATAAGTAATATTAATTCTGGACTTAAACCACTCAGTTTAATCCTTCACTTAATATCTACCCAAGGCAATTTCTACCTAAGACACAACTTAGATATGAGTACCAACTCACTCCCCCTCAATCACACAGTGATATGTTACAAGTTTAATAAAATTGAAGTCACACTTCAAACACAACAGCTTGATTTTACTTAACAGTTTCAATCAAGACACAATACACTTTTTGCTTAAAAGCTCATAAAGTGATACACAACTAAAACCTGCTATTAAAACACAAACACCCTATTTAGTCTTCTTAATTTCGTACTCTATTCTGAGAGTTTCTGTGCCTTAAATAGATGCTTGGATTTTGGGCTTTCTGTAGATTATCCAGTCCTGATACGCATGCTGTCATCACCTTGAATTAGGGTTTGTTACTTCCTTGATTCTAGGTGAGGTAGTTATTCTGTTATACTGAAATCAGATAACTAAGCTCCCTACAGATGCGCCTTGCATTGTTTATCCATTCACAATTAATTCCAGATAAATTCCCTGAATTTAATCAGTTCTGTTATGCATCATTTAAGTCTGGTAGCAGGTCTGAGATGTCACAACATCTGGTGTGACATCCTGATGTCTGAACTTAATTCATTAACTTATACAATGTCACAACATCTGGTGTGACATCCGAAACTAAGTTCATTAACTTATACTCTGTTTGATAATGTCACAACATCTGGTGTGACATCCTGAACTAAGTTCAACACTTCTTGTTGATCAAAAATTCTGCCAATTCTAAACATCTACAAGCTGCAACCACAACAACTCTCTGGCCAATAGAGACATGTTATGTGGACCAAAAGCAAGCCTTTTGATAACATCTTGGAGCTTAGAACCATACACAAGCCAAGTTCACAAAAATCCCTAAAAGACTTCTCTTCTTCGATTTGCTCACCACAAGCCATAAAACTTCAAACAAACTTCATAAACCAACTCACCATCATCCATAGATCATTTCCCATCCATCAAACAAGCCTGAAACCCCACAAACACAAAACACGATTCTGGTGCAGCAAGAGTTCATCCTCTCAATCCAGCCATTCTAAACTCATTCAAAGCCTTGCAACATCATCAGGGGACCAAGTGGAATGGTTCAGGTATACCTCAAGAACAAATTTTCCAGAATCCTTTTTTTAAGTTATAGAAATGATATGCATCCTTCACTGATCACACTGCACTTGTTGGTTTTGAAAATGATTGAGTATTGAGCCTGTATCGTGCTTCTGGAAGTATTGCCATTTTTGTGTTTTGATTCGTATCTTGATCATGATGAAACATAAATTTGTTTTGAGGGTAGATTCATGCTCAGGGAGGTTTGGGGATTTGATCTGGAGCTTTAGAGCTCCTAAAATGGCCTAGGGAAGAAGTTTGATTTTCGGTGTCGCCGGAGAAGACGACCGGAACCACTGTTCCGGTTGTCTAAAGTTCATTAGCACTAATTAGGGTTAGCAATGTGTTTAGTGTAAGTTTGAATTACAGCCCTTTGATCTCAGCTTCGGGCGCGTGTAGACGGCTAGGATGTGTTCACTTAAATCCTAATCTTAATTAGTTTAATTAATTAGGTTAATTAATTCAAAAATTCCAGAACCAATCCTGACCACTCATTAGGGCGTGCAGTCAACTCCCACCAATTTTGTTTGAATCTCAGCCATAGATCTTGCATACTTCTCATTTATTTCATTTTTATTTTATTTTTTCTTATTTCTTTTGCATAATTATTTTAAAATAGCAAAAAACATCCAAAAATTTTCAAACTTTGCATTTCTGATTCAAATATTTTTCTTCATCCAAAAATATTTTTTATTTTATTTTTTTCATTTAAAATGCATTTTTAAAATATTTAAATGTTTATTTTAATTAATTAATGGGAATTAATTAATTAAAATACCGTTTAAGTCTCTAAAAATCACCAAAAAAATCATGAATCATCCCTTTGCATTTAGAAACATTTTCAAACTCTTCATACAAATTTCTTTTTAGGTTTGATGATCATTTGAGAATTTTGTTTGAATTAAAGGTCATTTAAATCCTATTTTTGAACCCTAATTTAGAAAAAATCTTTTCTGCCTAACCAAGAAGAGTTTGAAGGTGATTCTTTTTGCATTGTTTTGTGAATATCATGTAGTTTCTAAGATATTTTTGGCATGAATTTATCTTTCATTTTTAATTTGTTTAGCATTTTACAATGAAGATCACCCAAAAAAACCTAGAAACTTAGGAAATTCATAACTCCTTTTAGGTTTAGCTTCTGACCTCCCCCTTTGGATGGTAGCCTAGTATAGGTTTAGGGTTTGATTGAGGGTGATTTCAAATTTTTATCATGTCATTTTCTTCTGTCTTTACCATATGCGTCTCATGTTTCCCTAAAACCCTAATTTTGCATCTTCATTTGCATTCATCTTGAATATGCATCCATACATAAACTTGCCATGACATTTCATGCATTCATATGTCATCTTAGACATCTTAAGACATGTTAGAATCATGCTTGATCATTTCTTCATTCATTTGCCATGACTTGCATCCATTTCCATTCATTAACTTTCATGAACTTTCAAACTTCAAAGCATGCATCCATTTGCACTTGGTATGCCTTTGCATCATGTCATATCATCATTTGACTCATGTGAATACTTCTGGTTTTGGCCTTTGCCTTTGTATATGCATCATTTTATTTCATTTCTTTCATTATGCATCTTGTGCTAACATTTTCAAGTGGTAAGTTAATTTGAGAAGTGTATTTCCTTTCACTTCTCATTTCTCTTCATCTTCTTCATATGCATGTTTGCTGCATTTTTAATTGTCTTTGAGTGGGCTTGCTCATTCATGTTCATCTCTCACTTTCTTTCTCTAAGTTACTTATCTTCTTCAATGAAGTGAGTAACTTATTTCTTCTGTTTCTTCCTCCTTTCTTTTGCTTCTTCAATTGGTGGCTTCCTTGAAGATCTTTCTCAAGCCTTACAAACCATAGGAACATCCAAGCATGATAATAATTAGGGTTGTGATTAGTCCCCCCTTAGTTTTATCTTTGAGTCTTCTTTGTGTCTCTCTTCTCATCTCATCATTAGAGGCTAAACCTTTAAGGCTTTAGGACTTTGGAATTAGGGTTATGACTGCATCCTTCTCTTAGGATGGAGTGTATAACTTTAACCCTAAGTGTTAAACCCTTAATTTGTTTAAACCTCTTAATCAATCCACTTAATAATCACTAAGACATTAACTTGTAACTTGGGCCTTACATTAGGATTCTAATTCTTCCTTTATTGGTTAAGAAGGACTAACCCTTGTGTTTAATGGACAAGTCCTCCTCAAGTTGTCCTACCAATCATAAAACTCATTTCTTAATCTCACACTTAATTAAAATCCACCTTAATAAAGGCCTTGTTTTGTCATGAATTTAATCCCTAATCATGGATTAAGTTGAGGTATCTTCCTCAGGTTAAGTGTGCTCATCTATTATCCTTCTATTAGGATGGTGTAATGGGTTCACTAATCTTTGATCTTAATAATCATAAGTAGGTTAATGATCTTAATCCTACATCATCATGGTATTTAAGTTGAGGTGTTTATCTCACACTTAAAGTATTCTCATTATCCCTAGTCAAGGGAGGATATAATGAGTTTTACAACCTTTGATTTATGCTTAAGCTCATTAACTTATGACAAACACCAAAAACAATAACAAAACTGAAAACACAAAAAACAAACAATAATCGTCTCCTTCGGGATTCTTTTCTCATCACACTCATTCATAATCGAGAACTTGCTTCTTCCGTCTAATATAAGACAGTTAGCACTTGAGCCAGACAAGTCATACACTTGAGCATAGACAAGCAGGCAGTTCATGAGTCAATTTATCTTTCAGTCTCTTTGAGTCGAACTATGGTGTTCTGAATTCCTCATTGCACGAGAGGATACGTAGGCATAACTTAACTGTTATCGAACAAAAGTCTCTGTGTCTTCCCCCTCCTTCAACATTCTCTTTTTAAGCCTCATTCCTGAGCATTTCACTTCACTTTCTGCACTGACACTTGTATATTCTTTTCCAGCTTTTGCACATAGATAACACACACCTACGCCTTTTAAACACAATCTTTTAAGCGTGGATCCCGTCAAGTACGACGGACAATCTTGGTGCTAATACCTTCCAAGGTTGTAACCAACCCCCTTTCTCAGTTTCTCTGGTTCGCAACCGTCTTATCCATATCTTTCTAGGTTTATGCAGCATTACCTTTCCTTCGGGATAAAAATGCCTAACTGGCGACTCTATTCACCTTCACCTTCATTTTTCTCCTTTCGCCGACCGTTCGCGTCTGTACCTTATCTGACCCGGTGTGTTTTCGGGGGAGCGACAGATAGTGCCGAAGAAACTGGTTCCAGTTCCTTTTCCATACCCACCAAGTTTTGATCCCAATGTTCAATGTGGATTCCATGGCAACGCACTAGGACATTCAGTTGAAGAATGCAAGCCTCTCAGGGATAAGGTTCAGCATTTGATTGAGTCTGAGTTGATTTCAGTGAGGCCTCAAGGCATTCAAGTCAACAAGTATTCTTTTGGTCATGTGGGTTCGCCAGCTCATGTTATGGAGGAAATTATTGGGGATAGGTGTGAAGGTGATTCTCAAATTGATTTTGAAGAGCGGCTATAAGGATGGTTAGTTTATGTACTGCATTTTCATCCCTGTTGAGGGGAACTACGTTGCTCTGATTCTTCATTGGTCTTTGGTCAATGGAGATACGTAGGGAGCAACCTTAGGTGTCAACCTCATGTGAAAATTTCATTTTTGTGTCACTCTTTTCTTCAGACGTCTCGTGTCAATGTTTGAACATTGAAGGCTTAAGGTCAGAATAATTGGGAATGAAGTATGGTTTCGGGCACATGACCATTTGATTGAAGACTGCAAATCCCATCAGGAAAAGGCAGCTGACTACAGAAAGTATTCAAGATCAACATGTCTAGACGGAGTCAAGTCTCCTCAACAATGGCATTGCTCAGTTTTCTTTACTGCATTTTCATGTGTAGCTTTTATCTATTTGTTTGAACATTTGTATGCATGCATGAAACTTGTTTGTTTTTGAATATTAATCATAATGAAATGCACATGTTTTTCTTGAAGTAATTCATTCGTATTTTAATTATAATTTTGTGTGTCCATTGCAATGCCAATTGTTGCTCTTAAACTCTGTGATGGAGGATGACAAAATGAAAACGCAAAAATATCCAATTGTGTGCTCTTGAATAAGACCTTGTTGACGATGTACAAACTTTGTTTCAAATCCCCAAACACCGGAGATATAAGGGAGATAAACCCTCGGTAACCCCTTTGATCATTGAAGTAGGAGTTTCTTTTTGCATGAAAAACCCCTAACATTTAACCCAGGGGCAAGGTAGGTGTCAGCTAGTTGGACAGAGCGTTCATGCTTTCATAAAGGAGTGCGTATATGAGGATCCATTACCTTTCAGTGTACCAAATCAAGAGGTCTAAAGACCGGAAACCACAACGATTATCCTTCATCAACTGAAGAGTGAGACAGTCACAAACCCTTGCAAAACAATCAAGACAAACAATGTCACACGATATGTTCAAAAAAAAGAATAAAAAAAAAAGAAGAAATAAAAAGCCCGCTAAGTCGAAACTTGAAAACAAGTGACTTAGGAAAGAGTTAGGGAATCCCACTGTAAACACCCCAAATTTTCCCTCTCTTTTTCTCACACCATGGCTTGTGATCTTTTATATTGCATTGCATAAGCATACCATCTCACATTGCATATTTGTTTCACTGCATAAGTTGTACAATTAGGGTTTGTGATCAAGAGAATCCAAAGAAGTGATCTGAGCTATCTCAAAGGTCTTGAAGCTTTTTAATAGGGTTTATGTGTGTTCCATGATCATAATATTCTCCCCAGGGTTCTTAAAAGTCAAAAGATCACAAAGCATTGCAAGGGTGTTCAAGCAGACTGAGCAGTTCCTACACAGATGACCTAAAATTAGGGTTTTGGGTTTGAGGCCCTTAATCTCAATTTTTTTGGTCATTCTTGATTCCATTGGTCTTAATATGTTATATGGAGCATTTGTACCAAATTTGATGAATAAATTCATTGTGGAAGTCTTCTGATCAAGTGGTAACTTATTGTGCAAGAAAAGTCAGAATCAGGACATCTGAGGCCACCACCAATGGTACCAAAGGGTCACTCTCATCATTTTGAGGTTATATGTGAAATTCTGTGATCAGGTACGTGATGTCGAATGAGATGTTTAAACACTTGAAGACTTGAACAAAACTTAAAGTGCAGGAAAATTAAACAACATAGGAAATTGTTAACCCAATTCAGTGTATAACCACACTTACATCTGGGGGCTACCAAGCCAGGAAGGAAATTCAATATAAGTAATATTAATTCTAGACTTAAACCACACAGTTTAATCTATCACTTAATATCTACCCAAGGCAATTTCTACCTAAGACACAACTTAGATATGAGTACCAACTCAGTCCCCCTCAATCACACAGTGATATGTTTACAAGTTTAATAAAATTGAAGTCATACTTCAAACAACACAGCTTGATCTTACTTCACAGTTTCAATCAAGACACAAATATACTTTTGCTTAAAAGCTCATAAAGTGATACACATATACAACCTGCTATTAAAAACACAAACACCCTATTTAGTCTTCTTAATTTCGTACACTATTCTGAGAGTTTCTGTTGCTTAAATAGTTGCTTGGATTTTGGGCTTTCTGTAGTTTATCCAATCCTGATACGCATGCTACCATCACCTTGAATTAGGGTTTGTTACTTCCTTGATTCTAGGTGAGTCAGTTCTTCTGATTATACTGAAATCATATAACCAATCTCCCTACAGATGCGCCTTCTTCTGTTTTATCCATCCATAATTAATTCCAGATAAATTCCCTGAATTTACTCAGTTCTGTTAAGCATTAATTAATTCTGGTAGGAGGTTTGAGATGTCACAACATCTGGTGTGACATCCTGAAAACGTAACTTACTTCATTAACTGATACAATGTCACAACATCTGGTGTGACATCCTGTAACCTGAACTTACTTCATTAACTGATACAATGTCACAACATCTGGTGTGACATCCTGAATTAAGTTCATTTACTTATACTCTATTTGATAATGTCACAACATCTGATGTGACATCCTGAACTAAGTTCAACACTTCTTGTTGGTCAAAAATTCTGCCAATTCTAAACATCTACAATATGATCTTTATTTGATCTTATAAGTGGCTAGAAGTTCACAATATTCAAGAATTTTGAGCCATTTGCAAAGTTTCCATTTTTGGACATGACTTGTAATGAAAACTTTCCATTTTGGGAAAGATTTTCAACCCCCTCTTTCTTGATCAAAAAGGCTTCAAATGAAAAATCTTTCAACATGAAAGTTGTAGATTGAATCTTCCCATTTTCAAAAAGTACAAGAACTTCTCTTGATTCATCCTAGAACTCAAGTTATGGTGAATCAAAGTTGGCAAAAATCACATAATTTTTCAAGTCATACCAAAGAGGGAATTTTGCAATTTTGATTTCTAGGAATTCTAATGACCTCTAATGCATCTCTAAGCATCATAACAACATCACATAAGTTGCCTTGACCAAATTTGTTCCTTGGATCACAAGAATTCATGGAATTTTCATTCAAGATTTTCAAAGTGGCCTAAATGCAAAATCTATGCTATCTCTTGCATCAAGTGTTACAGCTCACAAAATCTGATCTAATGGTCCTCCACAAACTCAGCTGAGGCAAATCCATCCTTTAGATCACCTCTGACCACAACCATGCTCTCTATGACTAAAACTTTGACTTTTTGCAAAACACACCATACCAATCATCCTGTGCCACAACAACTTTCTGGCCAATCACAATACTTTATGCAAACCCTAAGCACCTCAAAGAACAGAACACACAAGGCTGAAACCATCCATAAGCTCAGATTGCCAAAAACTTGCAAAATATTCATCTCTTTGAAACTCAACAAACAAACATCAAACCTCAAATATTTTTCCACCAATCAACTCAAAATAACCTATAGAACACAAAGCACCCTTCACTTTGGCCTGAAAACCTCTCAAACAAAAACACAAGTTCTGCTTCATCAGAACTGGAAATCTCAAAGGAGGCCATTCAAGCTTTTTCTAAGTTATCCATTCACTCAAGGAAGATCATTGGAGGTTGATTGCACAAAGAAATAGGCTAGAAAGATCAAAGTGACAAAGCTCCAGCTCAGGTAGCTCATTCAAAACATTTTTCCAGAACTCATTTCTTTTCTTGCAATGTGATTTTATATGTTATGCCGGCCACACTGATGTATTTGTTTTTGAAAATGGTTGGAAAATGAGTGTGTATGAAGCTTCTGAAATTTTTCCCGTGGAACTTGATTTCTTCGAATCTCTCGTTTGATGCAAAATAAAAAAATTTTGACGTTGGATTTGTGTTTAGTGATGTTTAAAGTTTGATTCTGGAGCTTTTGGTGAGTTTATATGGCGTTTTGAGAGAGATAGGGTGAGTTTAATTAGGGCTAATCTCATTTAATTAGCCAGGTTTAAATTGTGGCCCTTGGATCTTGTGTTTACCACGCGCATGAATGGTCCAAATTCTTCATTAAAACCCTAATCCAGATTAATTAATATAATTTATTTTAATTAGGTCAGATTGAATAATAACCTTAGGATCACACGCGAAATGGGAGTTTGAACCTGAGCCTTTGATCTTTCTTACCTCAAATCACGTGGACTTTGCATCTGGGCCCTTGATCCCTTCAACTTTCAATCATGACCTCTCCTTTTGCATACTTTTTATTTTCTTTTTTATTTTATTTCATTTATTTTCTTACATTTATTAAAAATAGCTAAAATATTTCTAAAATTATCATTTTCTGCATTTTCATTTCAAATATTTTTCAAAACTCAAAAACATTTTTATTTTTAATTTTTTCATTAAAAATGTATTTTTAAATCATTTAAATTTTTTATTTAATTAATTAATTCATTTTAATTAATTAAAAATACATTTAAGTATTTAAAAATCACCAAAAAATTCATGAAGCATTCTTAGACATTTAGAACAATTTACAAACCCATCACACAAATTTCTTTTTAGGTTTGTTCATGTTTTCACAATTTTCTTTGAATTAGGGTTTATAAAATTCACATTTTTCTAACCCTAACTTGAAAAAATCATTTCTGATCAACCATGATGAGTTTTCATTTGGTTCTTTTTGCATTGTTTCATAATTTGCATCTACTATCTAGGTTATTTAACTCATAATTTTGCATTGCATTTCCAAATTGTTTTGCATTTTGCCTTTAGAAGTACCCAAAAACCCTAGCTAACTTAGGAAATTCATAACTTCCTTTAGGTTTAGCATTCTGACCTCCATCTTTGGGGAGTGATCTTGTATGTGTTTAGGGTTTGTTTGATTTCATTTTCAAATTTTTATCATGATGTATGCTTCTGTTTTGATCATGTGCATCTCATACATTCATAAAACCCTAATTTTCTATGTTCATTTGTATTCATCTTTGCATATCATCATCATATGAACTTGTCATGCCATTCCAAGCATTTGTATGTCATCTTAGACATCTTAAGACATGTATGAACATTGATGGATCATTTCTTCATTCATTTGGTATGCTTTGCATTCATTGTTTTTCATGTACATCCATGTGTTTTCAAGCTTCTAACATGCAATCTTTGTGTTTCATCTCTTGTATGATCATACATAAGCATTGTTTATGACTTTGCATCATCTCATGACACATTTACATTGCATGATTGCTTCTGGTCTTGGTCATTGCATCATTTTTTGTTGCATTTCATTTCATTTCTTTCCTTATGTATTCACACTAACATTTCAGGGGCTTATGGTAAGTTGTTTGGGATGTGGATTTTCTTTCACATCCCACCTCTTCTCATCTTTTCATTTGCATCTTTTATTTTTCTTTGATGTGAGCTTTCTACACTTGTGCTCTCTTGCTCCTATCTCTTTCTTTTAGGTTACTTAACTTCTCCAGGAAGTAAGTAACCTATTCTCCTTTCTTTTCTCTTTTCATCTGCTTCTTCTTCCTTGGTGGCCATCTAAAGATCTTCTCTTTAAGCCTCACAAACCATAGGAACATCCAAGCATGGTAATTTTAGGGTTGTATATAGTCTCCCTTAGTTTTTACCTTTGAGTCTCCTTGAGTCTCTCTTCTCATCTCATAATCAAGGCTAAACAATTAAAGCTTTAGGACTTTGAATTAGGGTTATGCCTGCATCATTATCTTAGGATAGAGTGTATAACTTTAATCCTTAGTGTTAAACCTTTAATTTGTTTACACCTTTTAATCAAAACACCTAATAATGATCGATACTTAAGCTTGTAACTTGGGCCTTATATTAGGGTTACATCTCTTCCTTATGGTTAAAAGGGACTAACCCTAGTGTTTAATGGACAAGTCCCCCTCAAGTTAGTCTTACAAACATAAAACTCATTTCTTAATCCCACCTTTAATTAAAATCAACTTAATAAAGGCTTGTTATATAATGAATTTAATCCCTAACCATGGATTAAGTTGAGGTATCTTCCTCAGCTTAAGTGTTCTCATCTCTCATCCTTCTTTTAGGATGGTGTAGTGAGTTCACTAATCTTTGATTGGAGATTAAACTCATTACTTAACACTAAACCCAAAAAGACGTAATAATTACCAAAGTAGGTTAATGATCTTAATCTTATATCATCATGGTAATTAAGTTGAGATCTTCATCTCATGCTTAAGTAGGCTCATTATCCCTAATCAGGGAGGATATAATGAGTTTACAACCCTTGATTTAGGCTTAAGCTCATTATCTTACGCAAAACACCAAAAACAATAAAAAATTTAAAACACAAAAACAAACAATAAATTTCTCCTCTGGGATTCTTTTCTCATCACATTCACTCTGAAAACGAGAACTCACTTCTTCCATCTAATGCAAGACAGTTAGCACTCGAGCCAGACGAGTCATACACTTGAGCATAGACAAGTAAGCAGTTCACAGCAAAAATCATCCCAGTCTTTTGAGTCGAACTACGGTGTTCTGACTTCCTCATTGCACGAGAGGATACATAGGCATATCTTAAGAGTTATCAAACAAAAGTCTCTTTGTCTTCCCCCTCTCCTCCTCCCAGTTTCTCTTTCCTTAGCCTCAGTTTCGAGTATTCACTTTCCTTTTGCACTGACACTCTGTACATTCTTTTCTTCCTAGATTTTCATACACAGTCAGCACATACACTATCCCCTTTTAAACACAATCAAGTAAGCATGGATCTCGTCGAGTATGATGGACGATCTGGGTGCTAATACCTTCCCAGGTCGTAACCAACCCCCTTACTCAGTTTCTCTAGTTCGCAACCGTCTTATCCACACTTTTTTCTAGGTTTATGCAGCATTACCTTTCCTCTGGGATAAAAATGCCTAGCTGGCGACTCTATTCAACCTCAACCTCCAACATCGCCGACCGTTCGCGTTTGCACTGGGACGAAAGTCCAGGGAATGACAGCTTGGCGACTCTGCTGGGGAACCTCTGCAACTAGGGCTTCTGGTTCTCTTATGGGTTTCTCCTAGCACTTGTTTGTTTGTGTTTATGGGGGTTTTATATGCTATATGTGTTTATTTTTGCTTTATTTATTGCTTTTTGTACAACTTTATTTACTGCATTTACTTTATCGCTTTCATTTACTGCTTTATGCATTTCATTTTATTATCATATCATGTGCTGGTTTGCTGGTTTGCTTTGGTGGGAGGGGTATTCCAGTGAGAAAGGTCCAACACAAAGGCTTGAGTGACAAACATAGGATTATAGTGGATTCATATTCTTTCCCATTCCATTTCGGTCTGGTGCGAGAATATAAAACCACGGTTCAGAAATGGTTTTCTTCTTGAGAACTCTGTGCTACGGATTTCCTGTAGTACTAGGGCTATCTGGGAAGCCTGCTAAGTTTGGATGACCTTTTTAGATGACTTTCAACATCTGAATTGAATTAGAGGAGGATCCTTTATGATTAGGGTAAACATTGTACCTCCGGGTTAGAAGTGTTTACACTCCTCATAATAGATTTGAATCTGAGGATCTTTATTCTAGAATAATAACTATGAGTGGGTTGGGATGTTTATAGGTTTGCAGGAACCCTTGACCTCATTATACCTTGTTACTGGAATGTTATAAGGTTGTACTATTTTGGACCGATCCTTTGAAACCCCGGACAAGTGACTCTTTATTTGAGTCCCCCACCTGGTTACAGGTTTTCTAGCATTCATCTGGATTTCTGAACACTCAAGGACCCTATCAAAAGCAACTGATAATCCAACACCTGATCACAAACCCTTGCATATCATTCAGCATACATCATATTGCATAATTTAACATTTGTCTATTTGTTTTACAGGGTATCCACATCTTCTTTGGTTTGGTTTTGACAGTTCTTCTCTTCAGCATCTTCATCATTCCCAGAGATCTGGAAGGTCAAAACCAAAGAACAAACCAGGATACCCTCTGAAGACAAATAGACATACTGCATTGCATGCTAACCTCATATCCTTTGTTTTGCAGGATTTTTGTTGTTGTTTTCTCACCTTGTTGATCATCTCAGGAAATATTGTTGGCATGAGGGTCTTTCCCGTCAATCGCATCCACAGATATCCAACTAGACACAACCTTCCGAATCTACAAATGGATCAGTTACAGCAAGAACTGACATATATGAGGACTCAGATGACTGATGTGAGGAAAAAAGTGAGGACTCGGATGAATCAATTCATGGCTGTGATGACTGGGCTAGCACAGACCCAGGAAAGATTAAGGGAGTTAGTTGAGCGGCAAACTCCATAAGATAACCTTGCAGGCACTGGAGGTACTAGTAACAACGCGCGCGATCAGCCGCAAACAAATCCACCAGAGTTCAGGCCCCACATCAACCCTGAAGTCAATGCTATTTCAAATACCCAGAGGAACACTGGAGATCGTGTTCTATAGGAAGATCCTCAGGACGAGCAGTTTACAATGTTAGGTGCTGGAGCTGAAGAGGCTTATTATCATCGTCTGGAAGAAATATCTGAGAAGCTGAGGTCCTTAGAATCCCATAACTCTCTGGGATTTGATGTGATGGATATGGGCCTAGTTGAAGGAGTAAGGATTCCTCACAAGTTCAAACCTTCATGCTTTCAAAACTATAATGGTACCTCTTGTCCTTGTACCCATTTACAATCTTTTCTGGAAATATTGAAAGCGTATACCATGGATGAGAAATTGTGGATGTTTTACTTTGAAGATAGTTTAACCGGGGCATCCAGGGAGTGGTATTCTCACCTATCCAGAGCTAAAGTCAGAAGTTGGAAAGACTTAGCTGAAGCTTTCGTACGCCAATATCATTAAAACATGGATATGGCACCCAACAGGACCCTCCTAATGGGTATTTCTCAATCTTCAAGAGAAGGTTTATGTGAATACGCTCAAAGGTGGAGACAAATTGATGCCGCTGTCCAGCCACATATGTCTGAAAGGGAAATGGCTGATATGTTTATGAATACCTTACAAGGTACCTACATTGACCAACTTGCTGCTTTCTCTTCTACCAGTTTTGCTGATGTGGTTATAGCTGGTGAGAGAATTGAAAACCTATTGAAGATGGGTAAGATTTCTGACAATGGTGCTAGCTCCAACAACGCAAGGAAACCATTCTCTGGACCTAGAAGAATAGGAGAGACTAATGCAGTACATGTTAACAGAGGTAGGCCCCAAGACTTGCAAAGATCAGTGGCCGCAGTCACCATTCTTGCTCCAACACCTCAGCAACAACAGTATCCTCAACAACAATAGTATCCTCAGGAACAACAATTTCCACAACAACAACAAAGATCTTACAAGAATAACAACCAACAACAACGTCCGTTCCAGCAAAGGATTTCACAAATCAATAGGGTTATCGATCCCATCCGGATGCCCTATGCAGCTCTACCTCCACAATTATTAAAGCTCAACCTGATTTAATTGAGAACCTTGACTCCACCTGATCCTCTGAATCTCCCAAGGAAATATGATGTCAACGCCAGATGTGCCTTCCACTCCAATGCACCTGGCCATTCAACCGAGAAATGTAGGGCATTGCACATGAAAGTTCAAGATCTGATTGATTCCAAAGCTTTGAATTTTTCACCTCCACCAAATGTCACAAAGAATCCAATGCCGAATCACGGTGGACCGAGGATTAATGCTATTGAGGAAGACCAACCAGCAATTCTGATTGATGACATTGCAAACATTCAAACACCATTGGCCAAAGTTAAAGCTCAGCTATTGAAGTTCCAAGTGTTCCCGGGTTGTGAGGCCCATTGTGAAGCTTGCAAGATATCTACCAATGGTTGTGCAAATCTGAAGATTGGTATCAGTAGTCGTATCAAAGAAGGTACCCTACAAATCACTTCAACAGTTACAACTCCGACAACTTCAACAAGTATTTATCCTATAACACCAGCAAACACCATTTCAAAGGAATCTCCTACAACATCAGCAAACATTATCTCAACGGAGTCTTCTACAACAACAACAACCATCAATGACGACATCTCAATGGTCACCATTTATTATGACCCAGCAATCATTGATGTGTCGGATTCTCTTGACAACAACTTTCAGCAACATCAACATCAACATCAACAACTCCCTGCAACCATATCACCTTCAATCAGACCTCCTGTCACCATCTATTATGATCCTCATACTATTACAACTCCTTCTTCCGCAGCAATCAGTCTAGTAACCATCACGGTGCCCGGACCAGTTCCCTATGACAGTAGCAGTGTCGTACCTTGGCATTACGGGTCAAATCTTTACTGCCACGAAAGAAAGATCACTCTGGACTCATCAACTTCCACACCACATATTGACAATGTTGGGGGAGGCGGAGGCTTCAGTCTAAGCGGATGTCTCTTCGCTTCACAGTTCCCAAGAGTTAATGCTGAAGCAGAAGCCGATGCCAAAGCAAAAGGAAAAAGTGTGGTGCCAGAAGAACCAGCTGCAAAAGAAACTCAGAAGACGTCCTTTGATCAGGATGTGGACGAGTTCACGAGGATTATCAAGAGAAGTGACTACAAAGTTGTGGACCAGCTCCACCAGACACCCTCTAAGATCTCCATTCTATCTCTGCTCATGTGTTCCGAAGCTCACCAGAATGCACTTCTCAAGGTGTTGCACGCAATTTACATGCTTGAGGAGATTACAGTTAATCAGCTAGAAACGGTGGTTGCAAATGTCAATACTAGTCATGGACTAGGTTTCACCAATGCTGACTTGACTACGGAGGGGCGTAACCACAACAAGGCTTTACATATCACTTTGGAATGTAAAGGTGTTGTACTTTCTCATGTCCTTGTTGATACCGAATCATCACTCAATGTGTTGCCAAAGAAAGCATTAGTCAAGCTGGAGTATGATGGTCTTGCACTCCGTTCGAGCAACCTAGTTGTCAGAGCTTTTGATGGTTCTAAGAGATCGGTTCTCGGAGAGGTTGAGCTGCCTGTGGTAATTGGCCCACAATTTTTCAAAATTACCTTCTATGTGATGGGCATACAGCCTGCCTACAGTTGTTTGTTGGGTCGACCCTGTATTCATGCCACCGGCGCGGTAACGTCTACCCTTCACCAGAAGTTAAAATACGTGTGGGAGGGACAAATTATCACAATTTGTGGAGAAGAAGATATATTTGTCAATCACCTGGCTACTTACAAGTATATAGAGATGGATGGAGAGATCTATGAGACGATGAGTCAGGGTTTCGAAGCTCTCAATGTCAACGAAGAAACAACTGAGGTGTTTGCTGCATCCCAAGAGGAAAGGATGGTCACCTCAATTGCTTCCTACAAACAGACTCGGAAGGTTGTTGAAGACGGGATTGCCCAAGGCTGGGGTAAGCTGCTACAAGTTGAGATAAAGGAAGACAAGTTTAGTTTGGGTTACAGACCATCCCGACAAGCTCAAGAGGAGGCTGCTGAAGCACCCAAGTTCATAAGTGGGGGAATGTTGACCCCGGATGCAATCAAAAATATGGAAGTCGAGGCTGAAAGCGACTACAACCTGGAAAGCTGGATTCGTCCAAGAGTCCCGGGCCAACAAGTCCTCAACTGGTCTTCCTAGGAAATTATAAGGGTTACTGCTGTAGAGTAATTATTATTTCCTGTTTAAGCATGCATCAAGTCCTGCATCTTGCCCAAGGTGTCAGGACTCATTTTGTAATAGGGCCATATATGTATTTTGTGCAAATTGACATTAATGAACAATGGACATCTTTTGCAAACAATCTTTTCGCTCACTGTCTTTTCATTTTTTGTTTTCGCACAAAATAATAAATGGAAATGTTTTCTTAATAAACTTCATTCACTTTTTCTAAATAAGATAAAACCAATCACTAAAATGAACCAAATCTCAACCCTTGTAGAGATAGCCCTCCATATTGCACCGATAACAACACTGGTGTGACCTTGCATGACTTCGACAATCCGATTAATCAAGCAAATGAAGGGGTTGATGAATACTATGATTTGCCTGAAGAGTTAGCCAGGTTATTGAGACAAGAGGAAAAGGTGATTGCTCCTCATCAGGAGGAGGTTGAGACTATCAAACTTGGTACCGAGGAAGATGTGAAAGAGGTGAAGATCGGGGCCAGTCTGCAGGTTTCAGTGAAAGAATAGCTCCTCAGTATGCTTCGAGAATATATCGATGTGTTCGCTTGGTCTTATCAGGATATGCCAGGTTTGGATACAGACATTGTCATGCACAGGCTTCCATTGAAAGAAGATTGTCCGCCAGTTAAACAGAAATTACGTCGTACTCGCCCGGACATGGCCATGAAAATCAAAGAGGAAGTACAAAAGCAGTGGGACGCCGGTTTTCTCGCTGTAACTAGTTACCCGCCGTGGGTTGCTAACATTGTACCCGTACCTAAGAAGGATGGCCAGGTTCATAGCTTAAGTCATGGTAATTTGGTTTCAAGGATTAGTTCAGAAGTCTGTGGGAATTCGATTTTGGTATAATTCGAGATTGATTATTGATTTGCCCTATTTCTCAAGGATTGATCCAATTTGGTCTCAAATATGATGTTTTGTGGGCTCGATCTCATCATCTTCGTGCAAGAATCAAAGGATTTCATTATGGTCGATTTCAAAGATTATTTGGATTGAGATGTTATTCGGATACATGCTAGTTTCATCGAGTTTCTCGGTTCTTCATTATCACAAGGGAGACTGTAATTCAAATTCAAGTTCATTCGAAAGTCTTCAATATCCATTTCCAGTCCATTTTTCGATTCAAATTAATTCATGCTAAACCATTTCACAATCCATTTTACCATTCCACATTCTTACTTTCTAACATCATTAACCATTTCTTTTTGGTACCATAAGACCATATCACTAAGCCCATCCTAAGTTCAAGTCCATGTGCCAAGAAAATCCATTTCTAATACCTTTTTCCAACCAATATTCTTTTCAAATTCTATTCCATATTTTAAACCACTTTTAAGTCCAATTAACCTTTTGAGTCGATGTTTGTCACCCATTCCGCGTCTTGTTTTGTACAACAATCGCGTCGTAGGTTCTTATTTTGTACGGTCATGTTTGCATGTGCTCTCGTTTATGTACAACGATCTCGTTCCATCTTGCCTTATTTCCATTGTCTTTCTGGTTATCGCCTGAGGCCGTTATACCATTGCGTCTCCATTCGAGGATGGTTTCGTGTTAGATCTGAGGATATTTTGAGAATTGTCATTTGAGGATGGTGTTCTTTTCTTCAAGTCCTTCTGAGGTTGGTCTTGTTGTTGTGGCTATCATTCGAGGATGATAGACCATTTTGGAGCTTATTGATTGAGGTCAGTTTGTCTCTTTTGCAAAGTCTATCTGAGGTCAGTCTTTGTGTTTCTGGTTATCGACTGAGGCCGATATACCATTGCGTCTCCATTCGAGGATGGTTTCGTGTTAATTCCGAGGATCTTTTGAGAATTGTCATTTGAGGATGGCATTCTTTTCTTCAAGTCCTTCTGAGGTTGGTCTTGTTGTTGTGGCTATCATTCAAGGATTATAGAACATTTTGAGCTTATTGATTGAGGTCAGTTTGTCTCTTTTTGCAAAGTCTGTCTAAGGCCAGTCTTTGTGTTTCTGGTTACCGCCTGAGGCCGGTATACCATTGCGTCTCTATTCGAGGATGGTTTCGTGTTAGATCCGAGGATCTTTTGAGAATCGTCATTCGAGGATGGCATTCTTTTCTTCAAGTCCTTATGAGGTTGGTCTTGTTTGTTGTTGTTGTGGCTATCATTCGAGGATGATAGACCATTTTGAGCTTATTAATTGAGGTCAGTTTGTCTCTTTTGCAAAGTCTGTCTGAGGTCAATCTTTGTGTTTCTGGTTATCGACTGAGGTCGGTATGCCATGGCGTCTCCATTCGAGGATGGTTTCGTGTTAGATCCGAGGATCTTTTGAGAATTCTCATTTGAGGATGGCATTCTTCCCAACATATTTTAATCCCCACAGAATGCAACTTCATTTCCCAGGGTGGTTATTTCTACCAAGTCTTGTTTGTTATCCCTAGTTGAGTCTTGTTTAAGTACAACAATCTCATTTTTTTGCGTCTCTGTTTAAGTACAAAGGTCACGTCTTGGGCTCTCGTTTAAGTACAACGATCTCGTTCCTTTCGAGTCTCCATTTAAGTACAATAGTCTCGTCTTTGGGTCTTGTTTCAGTACAACAGTCTCATTTTTTTCGCGTCCCCGTTTCAGTACAACGGTTTCATGTCGGGTTATCTTTTAAGTACAATGATCTCGTTCTTTTTGGTCTCGTCTCAGTATGATGGCTTCATTTTCTTGGTTATGGATCGATTGATACCATTTCCTAGTTAGATTGGTTGATCTTATCTGAGTTGTAAATCAGTCGATATTACTTCTCTTCGAATCGTAAATCAGATGATATTATGTTCTCATTTTTTCGGGGTTATGGATCGGTTGATACCATTTCCTGGTTGGATCGGTTGATCTTTTTTGAGTCGTAAATCAGATGATATTATGTTCTCGTTTTTTCCGGGTTATGGATCAGTTGATACCATTTCCTGGTTGGATCGGTTGATCTTCTTTGAGTCATAAATCGGATGATATTATGTTCTCGTTTTTTTTTCCTGGTTATGGATCGGTTGATACCATTTCCCTGTTAGATCGGTTGATCTTATTTGAGTCGTAAATCGGTTGATGTTGCTTCTCTCCTTTGTCTTTCCAAGCCCTGTTTTGTACAACAGGCTCCTTCTTATGTGGCTTGGTCCAGCCCAGCAGTCGCGTGTTTTCTTTGTGGCTTGGTCCTGCCCAGCAGTCACAGTGTTGAGTTCCATTCTGCTAATGGTCTCGTTAAGCCCTGTTTCGCCAACAGGCACCTTCTGTGGCTTGGTCCTTCCCAGCAGTCACATGTTTTCTTTGTGGCTTGGTCTTGTCCAGCAGTCACATTGTTGAGTTCCATTCCGCTAATGGTCTCGTTAAGCCTTGTTTCGCCAACAGGCACCTTTCGTGGCTTGGTCCTTCCCAGCAGTCACATGTTTTCTTTGTGGCTTGGTCTTGTCCAGCAGTCACATTGTTGAGTTCCATTCCGCTAATGGTCTCGTTAAGCCTTGTTTCTCCAACAGGCACCTTTCGTGGCTTGGTCCTGCCCAACAGTTGCGTGTTTTCTTTGTGGCTTGGTCCTGCCCAACAGTCACATTGTTGAGTTCCATTCCGCTAATGGTATCGTTAAAGCCCTGTTTCGCCAACAGGCACCTTCTATGGCTTGGTCCTGCCCAGCAGTCGCGTGTTTTTCTTTGTGGCTTGGTCCTGCCCAGTAGTCGTGTGTTTTTCTTTGTGGCTTGGTCCTGCCCAACAGTCATATTGTTTGAGTTCCTTTCCATTAATGGTCTCGTTAAGCCCTGTTTCGCCAACAAGCATCTTCCCTGGCTTGGTCCTGCCCAGCAGTCGCGTATCTTTCTTTGTGGATTGGTCCTGCCCAGCAGTCACGTTGATGAGTTTCTGTTTCGCTAATGGTTTCGTTAAGCCCAGTTTTGCCAACAGGCATCTTCTGTGGCTTGGTCCTGCCCAGCAGTCGCGTGTTTTTCTTTGTGGCTTTGATTCACTCAGCAGTCACAGTGCAAGTTATCGCATTGACTATATTCCACCTGATTCTATTTCCGCTACCTATTCAGAGGTCCAAACAAAATAAATAAATAAAGGGCAGATGACATTTTTATTATCCCCAGAGTGCAAATTTCCTGGTTTTATTCGAGTATTCAATCACTCCATACCTTGAACGTCTAAAAGCTGTTGCAATTATTCGTTCAGGCTTGCAGATGATTGAATAGGGGCAGCTGTAATACCTCAAAATTTGCCCTCATTCTTTTTACCTTAACTGGCTTACCGCTTTGCATTTCATCTGCATATTCCATTAGGTCATGGCAGTCGCAATCACGCATTTGCATTGAGCTCCGAAGGCTTGAGATCAGGCGTTTCCTTGTGATATGAATTTCCCATTCAGAGATGATTTATCTGGCTATGGTACTCAAATTAAGACAAAGACCTCAGCTAATGGCATCATGAGTGTAGATGTTTAAGAATTGGCAGAATTTTTGACTAAACAAGAAATGTTAAATTCAGTTCAAAATGTCCTATCAGATGTTGGGACATTAGCAAACAGAGTATGTGAACTTGGTTCAGGATGTTCTACAAGATGTTGGGACATTGTATAAATGACTAAGTTCAGTTTTGTCAGGATGTCCCAACAGATGTTGAGACATCTCAGACCTGCTACCAGAATTAATTATTGATTAACAGATCAGAGATATTTAAGGAGAATTATCTGGAATTAATTAATGATGGATATAAAACAGAACAAGGCGCATCTGTAGGGAGTTTTAAATTGAAGATTCAGATTAAAACAGAAGACCTAATGCACCTAGAATATAGGAGGTAACAAACCCTAAATTCAAGGTGACAGCTGCTGCACATTAGGGCTGGATCATTCTACAGAAAGCCCAAAATTCAGAACCTATTTAAACAACAGAATCTCATAGAATTGAGCACGAATTTCAGAAGAATAAATAGGGTGTCTAGTGTTTTAATAGCAGGCTGTTTTTATGTACCACTTTATGAGCTTTTAAGCAAAAGTGCATTTGTGACTTGATTGAAACTGTGAAGTAAGATCAAGCTGTTTTGTTTGAAGTGTGACTTCATTTTAATTAAACTTGTAAACAAAATCACTGTGTGATTGAGGGGGAGTGAGTAGGGTACTCTTATCTAAGTGAGTCTTAGGTAGAAATTGCATTGAGTAAGTATTAAGTGATAGATTAAACAGGGTGGTTTAAGTCTAGAATTAATATTACTAATAGTGGATTTCCTCCTGGCTTGGTAGCCTCCAGATGTAGGTGTGGTTATACACTGAACTGGGTTAACAAACTTCTGTGTTGTTTATTTTTCCTGCTGTTTAAAGTTTTGGTTAAATTTGTCAAATGTCCTATTAAGTGTTGGAACATCTCTTAGGACATCTCATTACAGAATTTCAATTGGCATCAGAGCAGGCACCCTGCCTGTTTATACTGGGTGAGATCTAGGGAAAACAAATTCTGTAACATGGACAGAGATATAGGGTCAGTAAATAGACCACCTATACTGGATGGTTCTAATTATGACTACTGGAAGCCAAGAATGATTGCATTCTTAAAGTCACTTGACAACAGGGCATGGAGAGCAGTAATTGTTGGATGGAAACATCCTGTTAAAGACACCAAAGATGGATCAATAGTTCTGAAACCTGAAGAAGAATGGAGTAAAGAGGAAGAAGATTCAGAACTAGGCAACTCAAAAGCCCTAAATGCTTTATTCAATGGCATTGATAGAAATATTTTCAGACTGGTGCATCATTGTGAGCTGGCCAAAGATGTGTGGGATACCCTCAAGACAACTCATGAAGGAACATCAAAAGTAAAAATGTCAAGACTTCAACTTCTCACCACCAAGTTTGAAAACTTGAGAATGAAGGAAGATGAATCAATTCATGAGTTCTACATGAACATCTTGGATATAGCCAATACTTCTGGAGCCTTGGGAGAAAAGATGACTGATGAAAAGCTTGTAAGGAAGATTCTCAGATCTTTGCCAAAAAGATTTGACATGAAAGTCACAGCAATAGAAGAAGCTCAAGACATATGCTCCATGAAAGCTGAAGAACTCATTGGTTCCCTTCAAACTTTTGAAATGGGAATGAATGACACACATGCTAAAAAGAACAAAAGCATTGCCTTGGTTTCAAATGCAGATGAAGAAGAAGATGATGAACTAGCAAATGATAAAAGCTTCTCAGAAAATCTTGCATTGATTACAAAACAGTTCAAACAGATTCTCAGAGGTATGGAAGGTAAATCAAATTCCAGTGGAAGATTCACAAACTCTTCTGAAAACAAGAGAACCTATGATGCTAACAGAAGATCAAATCTTGCTGAAAAGACCAGTCAAGAAAAAGGAATCAAGTGCCATGAATGTGAAGGATATGGACACATCAAGAAGGAATGTCCCAACTTCTTAAAAAGACAAAAGAAGGGACTATCTGTAACCTGGTCTGATGAAGACTCAGGAGATTCAGAAGAAGAATCAGCTAAGCACATTGCTGCTTTAGCTGGACTGTGTGAATATGACAGTGATTCCAGCTGTGAAGAGCTTACTTATGCAGATCTTGAGCAAGCCTTCAAGGATCTGTACAAGAGAAGTACTGAAGTATGCAGTGAGGTCATAAAGCTAAAGAAGCAGAATGAAGTACTAGAAGAAGAAAAAGCAAGTGATCAAGTAATCATTGATACTTTAAAAAGTGAAGTAACTCTTCTCAATTCTAGGCTGGAACATATGTCCAAATATGTTAGAATGATGAACAGCAGCTCAAATACACTGGATGCTATTCTCTGCAATAATAAACATTCAGGGGACAAAAGTGGACTGGGATATAACAGAGATGAAGCAAGCTCTAGCAAAACTACTTCAAAAACTATACAGTCAAACAAGATGTCCCAACAGATGCTTCAACATCAGAACACAAAGACAAACATAATGTTCCAACAGATGTCCCAACAGTCTGGAAAGAACAAGATGAAGAAGAAGTATCAGAGATGGAGATGCCATCACTGTGGAAGATTTGGACATATCAAACCTCACTGTTATAAGTTACATGGATATCCTAATCAGATGTGTCAGCAACCTTCCAAGCAGAAAGTAGAAGGTACCAAGAATATGCAGCTTAAAAATCAGCAACCTCCTAAGCAAAAGACAGAAGTAATCAAGAAAGTTTGGAGACCAAAAGCTGACACTCAGACTGATCAAAGCCACAGTCCCAAGAACCAGATCAACAATCAAACTTTGAGATCAGCTGAACAACACACAGGGCAGAGGCATCAAAAGAAATCTCAACTCATCTGGTCAAAGAAAAGTACTGCATACATAGCACATACATCACTGAAAGTATCAGCTAAAGAAGACTGGTATTTTGACAGTGGATGCTCAAGACACATGACTGGATTGAAGAATTTGCTAGTAAACTTAAAGTCATATTCATCCAGGTATGTTACCTTTGGAGATGGAGCTAAAGGAGAGATCAAAGGAGTTGGAACCTTGGACTGTCAAGATGTTCCAAGACTAGATGATGTACTGCTTGTTAAAGGTTTAACTGCTAACCTGATCAGCATAAGTCAACTATGTGATCAAGGATACAGTGTAAACTTTACAAAAACTGAATGCATAGTGACTAACAAAGAGCAAAAAGTTATCATGAAAGGTGCAAGGTCTAAAGACAACTGTTACATGTGGGAGCCATTAGACTTCAGCCCCACTTCAACTTGTTCTCTAGCTAGAGAAGAAGAAGTAAAACTATGGCACCAAAGGCTAGGTCATCTTCATTTCAGAGGCATAAAGAAGATCATATCTATGGATGCTGTAAGAGGTATTCCCAAACTGAAGATTGATGATGGCAAAATATGTGGTGAATGTCAAATAGGCAAACAAACCAAGATGTCCCATCCAAAGCTCCAACATCTGACAACTTCCAAAGTTTTGGAACTTCTTCATATGGATCTTATGGGACCTATGCAAGTTGAAAGTCTTGGTGGTAAGAGGTATGCCTATGTTGTGGTTGATGATTTTTCAAGATATACATGGATAAACTTCATCAAAGAAAAGTCAGATGTATTTGATGTATTCAAAGAATTATGTCAAAGATTGCAAAGGGAAAAATCCAGCTGTGTGATCAGAATAAGAAGTGATCATGGAAAAGAATTTGAGAATCAAAAGTTCTTAGATTTCTGTTCTTCAGAAGGAATCAACCATGAGTATTCTTCACCTATCACTCCTCAACAGAATGGGATTGTTGAAAGGAAGAATAGAACCATTCAAGAATCAGCAAGAGCTATGATCCATGCTAAGAAGTTACCTATGTACTTCTGGGCTGAAGCTATGAACACTGCCTGCTACATCCATAACAGAGTTACCTTGAGAAAAGGAACCCTGTCCACAATATATGAAGTCTGGAAGGGCAGAAAACCCACTGTGAAGTACTTTCATGTGTTTGGAAGTAAATGCTATATTCTGGCAGATAGGGAGCAAAGGAGAAAAATGGATCCTAAAAGTGATGAAGGAATTTTCCTTGGATACTCTATAAACAGCAGAGCATATAGAGTATTTAACTACAGAACAAATGTTATCATGGAATCCATAAATGTGATAATTGATGATGCTCCTACAGATGTCCCAGAAGATGTTGGAACATCTGCTGATATCAAGATTGAAGCTGAAGAAAAGAATGATCAATATAACTTCACTCAAAATGATACAAGGTCAGAAGATTCAAGCAAACCTCCCTCCATCAGAATACAGAAGGATCATCCCAAAGATTTAATAATTGGTGATCCCAACAGAGGTGTGAGCACTAGATCAAGAGAAGTGATTTCAGGTTCTTGCTTTGTTTCCAAAATAGAACCTAAAAATGTCAAGGAAGCTCTCACTGATGAATACTGGATTTGTGCTATGCAAGAGGAATTAGGTCAATTCACAAGGAATGAAGTGTGGAATCTTGTTCCTAGACCTAATGACATAAATGTGATTGGTACTAAATGGGTGTACAAGAACAAGTCAAATGAACAAGGAATTGTTACAAAGAACAAAGCTAGACTTGTGGCTCAAGGATACACTCAAATTGAAGGGGTAGACTTTGATGAAACCTTTGCACCAGTAGCAAGGCTTGAATCAATAAGACTACTGTTGGGAATTGCTTGTATCTTAAAGTTCAAGCTATTTCAAATGGATGTGAAAAGTGCCTTTCTTAATGGTTATCTTAATGAAGAGGTATATGTAGAACAGCCTAAAGGATTTGTTGATCCAAGCTGTCCAAATCATGTATACAAACTCAAGAAAGCACTTTATGGTCTGAAGCAAGCTCCAAGGGCATGGTATGAAAGACTTACCACATTTCTTATCAAGCAAGGATACAGAAAAGGTGGGATTGATAAAACCCTGTTTGTTAAAGATGAAGAAGGAAATGTCATGATTGCACAAATATATGTTGATGACATTGTGTTTGGTGGGATGTCTGATAAGATGGTCAAACATTTTGTCAAGCAGATGGAAGCTGAATTTGAAATGAGTCTAGTAGGTGAATTAACCTATTTTCTTGGTCTGCAAGTTAAGCAAATGGAAGACTCAATGTTCATCTCACAAAGCAAGTACTCCAAGAACATAGTGAAGAAATTTGGAATGGAAAATGCTTCTCATAAAAGAACTCCTGCTCCTACACATTTAAAGCTGACTAAAGATGAAAAGGGTGAGAAGGTAGATCAAAGTTTATATAGAAGCATGATTGGAAGCTTGTTATACTTGACTGCTAGCAGACCAGACATTGCATTTGCAGTAGGAGTTTGTGCAAGATATCAAGCTGATCCAAAAGTCAGTCATCTCAATCAAGTCAAGAGAATCCTTAAATATGTTAATGGTACATGTGACTATGGCATAATGTACTTTCATGGATGCAAACCAATTCTCACTGGCTTCTGTGATGCTGATTGGGCAGGAAGTGCTGATGACAGAAAAAGCACTTCAGGAGGATGCTTCTTTCTAGGAAACAATCTGATTTCTTGGTTCAGTAAGAAACAGAATTGTGTGTCATTATCTACAGCTGAAGCTGAGTATATAGCAGCAGGTAGCAGTTGTTCTCAATTGGTTTGGATGAAGCATATGCTCACTGAGTACAATGTCCCACAGGATGTCATGACATTGTACTGTGACAACTTGAGTGCAATCAACATATCTAAGAATCCTATCCAACACAGCAGGACAAAGCATATTGATATCAGACATCATTTCATCAGAGATCTTGTAGAAGAAAAGGTGATTTCATTGGAGCATGTATCTACAGATCTGCAGTTAGCTGATATTTTTACCAAGGCATTGGATGCTACTCAATTTGAGAACTTAAGGGGCAAACTTGGAATATGTTTATGTGATATCTAGCAGTTAATGAAATGTGCCAACATGTCATATGACATTGCATGGCTTAATTTCCAGATGGCAAAGCTAGTCTGGACTAGATCCTTGGGAATTTCATTCCTAATCATTTGGACTGTAACGGCTACTTATTTAGTATTTCCTTATAAGCAGCTATCAAGAGTCTCATCATATCATCACAAGCGAATTACATTGACTAGTAATCCTTCAGAAATCTTAAATCCTAAAGCTGCACATTCATCTTCCTCAACAATGTCTCAAAACCCTAAAACAGCTGAAGAAGTTCTCAACCAGGAAGACGTGGTACATGCCATTCCTATTTCTATGGTGCCAATGCAATCAACACCATTAGACGAGCTCAAGGGAAATGCCTCTCACACTAAGAAGGCAAGAACACCAAAAAGAGGTAAAATCAGAAGCAAAGCTAAAGAAATTCCTTCACATGTTAAATACTCCAAATATGTTGATGACTCCATCAATGAGATTGTCAATCAAGTTTTCTCTGAACAAAGAGTAGTGAAAGGAATCTCTGTTCCCTTGAACACCATTCCTGCACCTCAAGAAGAACCTGCTCAAGATACAAAGAACAATGCTGCAGAACAAGATGTCCCAACGGATGTTGGAACATATGCAGATGAGAAAGCAAACTCATCTGATGCTGATACTGAACAGACTGAGAACAAGAAAGAGGTCTCAAGTGAAAGTGACAAAGAAGTTTCTATGGAACAGGCTAAAGACTCAAATGAAGATCAATCTTCTACTGATCAACAAGCTGATGAGGAGACTGCTCAATCCCCTCCAACAGTCAATCTGGAACAGGATTCTGATGCAGAGATTATATCATCTGTGAAACCCAGCATTGCTAAAAGACTAAGGTCCAGGAAAGGAAAGATACAAGATGAACCTGTCATTCCTGAGAAAAAGAAGGCTAGTCCAAAGAAAGGCAAGGCTAAAGCCACTTTTGGTCCAGCAAAACCATGGAGCAAGGTTCAAACTCAGAAGAGAAAAGCTGCAACACCATCAGATTCAGATGTTGGATCAGATGTCCCAACATCTCCTCCCAAGAAGAAACCAGCTCCAGCTAGAGCTTCAACTGGTGTTCCAGAAGCTCCCTTGGACAATATATCCTTCCATCATGTCTCCAGTGTCAACAGATGGAAATATGTGTACCAAAGAAGGGTTGCTTTGGAAAGAGAACTGAGCAGCAATGCACTTGAGTGCACAGAACTCATTGACCTAATCTCTGCTGCAGGACTGTTCAAGACAGTCTCAGAGTTCTCTCCCTGCTATGAACTGCTTGTCAAAGAGTTCATTGTGAATCTTCAGGAGGATTGCTCAAATGGTAAGTCCTCTGAGTTTAGAAAAGTTTTTGTTAGAGGTAAATGTGTACAGTTTTCTCCTCAAATCATCAATGAGTATCTAGGAAGAGAAACAGATGGACCCAATGAGCTAGGGAAAACAGATAATCAAATCTGTAAGGTGATAACTGCTGACCAGGTAAAGGCATGGCCTGTGAAGGGAAAACTATCTGTAAGCATGCTTACCAGAAAGTATGCCATGCTGAACAGGATTGGTACATCTAATTGGGTGCCTACTAACCACACTTCCTCAATCTCAACTGGTCTAGCCAGATTTATATATGCTGTTGGAACTCAAACCAAAATGGACTATGGAGCTTTCATCTTTGATCAAACCATGAAGCATGCCAGCTCCTCTGCAACCAAGCTACCAATAGCCTTTCCATCCTTGCTGTGTGGTATTGTACTCAATCAATATCCTGGGATTTTAACTGACAAGGATACTGCTTGCAAGAGAGAGAGCCCCCTGGCTTTTCACTACAAGTTATTCCTCAGTCATCATGCTGCAGATGTTGAAGCTCCTTCTGGGACATCTGCTGGTCCCTCAACTGCTAAGAATCCAATCTCCAAGAAAGAATTAATTGCTGAGCTAAAGTACACCTGCAAAGAGCTTGAAGCTAGAAAGAATAAGCTGGAGGAAATGATTAAGAGGTTGGAAAGTGAAGAAGATCAGACAGCTGCATCTGATAAAGACAGTGAAGCTGACAGTGAAGCTGATAAAGATGAAGACACTGAAGTGGAGGAAGCTACTGAGAGTGATGAATCTGAGTGATCTTTGTATGTGAGGCATTTGTAATGACATCAATGGTGTGTAATTCTGGATAATAGTTCTTTGGCCCCTAATTTTGTGCCTACCAAGGGGGAGAACAACATCAAATGTAATTGTTGTTTAAATGATGAATGAAATGATGAATGAAATCTGTTTGTTTCTGACTGAACTGAATAAGTGTGAATATTTCTGTTGAAACAAGACTGGACTTATATATGGTTGAGGGGGAGTAAAACTCAAATTTGAATCAACAGAATAGTAATGATTTACTCTGATAAAAAGAACTTCTGCTGCACTCTTAAAACCAGAAAAGATGTTAGCCAAAAATTAGCCAAAGGGGGAGTTTGTAGATGTTTAAGAATTGGCAGAATTTTTGACTAAACAAGAAATGTTAAATTCAGTTCAAAATGTCCTATCAGATGTTGGGACATTAGCAAACAGAGTATGTGAACTTGGTTCAGGATGTTCTACAAGATGTTGGGACATTGTATAAATGACTAAGTTCAGTTTTGTCAGGATGTCCCAACAGATGTTGAGACATCTCAGACCTGCTACCAGAATTAATTATTGATTAACAGATCAGAGATATTTAAGGAGAATTATCTGGAATTAATTAATGATGGATATAAAACAGAACAAGGCGCATCTGTAGGGAGTTTTAAATTGAAGATTCAGATTAAAACAGAAGACCTAATGCACCTAGAATATAGGAGGTAACAAACCCTAAATTCAAGGTGACAGCTGCTGCACATTAGGGCTGGATCATTCTACAGAAAGCCCAAAATTCAGAACCTATTTAAACAACAGAATCTCATAGAATTGAGCACGAATTTCAGAAGAATAAATAGGGTGTCTAGTGTTTTAATAGCAGGCTGTTTTTATGTACCACTTTATGAGCTTTTAAGCAAAAGTGCATTTGTGACTTGATTGAAACTGTGAAGTAAGATCAAGCTGTTTTGTTTGAAGTGTGACTTCATTTTAATTAAACTTGTAAACAAAATCACTGTGTGATTGAGGGGGAGTGAGTAGGGTACTCTTATCTAAGTGAGTCTTAGGTAGAAATTGCATTGAGTAAGTATTAAGTGATAGATTAAACAGGGTGGTTTAAGTCTAGAATTAATATTACTAATAGTGGATTTCCTCCTGGCTTGGTAGCCTCCAGATGTAGGTGTGGTTATACACTGAACTGGGTTAACAAACTTCTGTGTTGTTTATTTTTCCTGCTGTTTAAAGTTTTGGTTAAATTTGTCAAATGTCCTATTAAGTGTTGGAACATCTCTTAGGACATCTCATTACAGAATTTCAATGAGCATCTTTCTATCGAAGCTCATTCAACCACAAGGCTTTCCTTTTCCAAGACTCATTAAGGTTTATTCCTTATTCAATGACAGATGATAATCATCAGGATCTAATTCACCTTTCAATTATTGTTTTGTGTAAGGTGTTGTGGTTCATAGCTTAAGTCATGGTAATTTGGTTTCAAGGATTAGTTCAGAAGTATGTGGGAATTCGATTTTGGTATAATTCGAGATTGATTATTGATTTGCCCTATTTCTCAAGGATTGATCCAATTTGGTCTCAAATATGATGTTTTGTGGGCTCGATCTCATCATCTTTGTGCAAGAATCAAAGGATTTCATTGTGGTCGATTTCAAAGATTATTTGGATTGAGATGTTATTCGGATACATGCTAGTTTCATCGAGTTTCTCTGTTCTTCATTATCACAAGGGAAACTGTAATTCAAATTCAAGTTCATTCGAAAGTCTTCAATATCCATTTCCAGTCCATTTTTCGATTCAACTTAATTCATGCTAAACCATTTCACAATCCATTTTACCATTCCACATTCTTACTTTTGAACATCATTAACCATTTCTTTTTGGTACCATAAGACCATATCACTAAGCCCATCCTAAGTTCAAGTCCATGTGCCCAGAAAATCCATTTCTAATACCTTTTTCCAACCAATATTCTTTTCGAATTCTATTCCATATTTTAAACCACTTTTAAGTCCAATTAACCTTATTGCAACTGTTCAATCCAACAACTAAATGAGTCAAGACCTTTTTTAGGCCCAAAGTCAATTTTTAAGTCCATTTACCATAATCATTTTCTATCCATTTAATGTTCATTTAAATCCTTTTTTTTTCCCATTTACAAATTCTTTCTTTCTAATCCAATTTCAATTCATTGGCAATTATCCATTTCCATATTCAAATTAAGCCCATTGTCCAAATATTAACCATGTTTTTCGGGTCCATTGGTCAAATAAATATTTGCCACTCTTAACATCAGAATTCTAAACCATTCTTTTTGTTCTAATTCCTTCATTATTCTTTTTCCAATCTTCATATCAATTTCAAAACTCCAACTTTAATCAAGTTCTACATTACCATTGAGACCATATTGTTTTAGAGGGGATTGATCTTTTTTTACAAGATTTGGGAAAATAAAAAAAATAATAGTAAGAATAAAGAAGATAAACAAAATAAAAAAATTAATCTAGAATTCAATTCTTGTATCAAGTACAAAAAATGAAAATACAGATTCCAGAAAAAAAGAAAAAATCCTTAAGGGATAATATATAAGAAAAATTATATCAGAAAAATGAGGGGGGAGAAAACCAGAAAAATCAGTTACATCTCTAACTGATATAACAAATCCATGACAGAAGGAGGAGATTCAAGATAAACAGATTTTATTTTATATTCTTATTAGAATTCAATATAGAGAGAAATCAACAGAAACAGAACTCAAGAAAAAAAGCTCTGCAAACTTCAATCTCAGATATCAATCTCTCGGCAACCTCTTCACTCTCAGAATCTTCAACCTTCCTCCTTCAACCTTTTCATCATCAATTGATTTTCACTAACCTTCACATCATCTTCATCAATGATTCATTATCATTAGTCCAAGAACCAGGATCCTCAGTCATCACCTTCATTAGCAAACTTTTCTTGCATATGCTCAGTCTCTGAACATTCCACCTGCGTCATCATCTTCAACGCGTTTGCCCGCTATTTCATTATCACCTTCATGACGTAGCATCGTCCTCTTCAATTTCAACGCCAACCTGCATCAGATTTCAACAACAACAAAATTTCAGAATCGTGAGAAGGGAGAAGAAACATAAATTAGAAGAGATTTGTCACAACGAATTTGCATCGATAATTGCAAATCACAACAACATTAATGCCAATCTTGCAAGATTCAACATCACCGATCCCTACTGCAATTCTTCACACTTCAACAACAACAACAACTTCGATCTTCAGTAAATCACGCGATCTAAAAATCAAGAAATCCTCAGTGCAATGCAGAAACCAATCTAAGAACAATTTAAGTAACTCAAAGTCACACAGAAATTATAAGAATAAGATTAGCAAGAAATTCTCGTACCTGAACAATTCTTGATCTCGAGGATTCGAGGTCGCAACAAGAAGAATATAAAGTACGACGCATCGTCTCCGCCAACATCGTCTTCATTTCACTGATAGGTCATCAGCGAATCGATACCTTCGACATGATTAGGAAAGTAACGGCGAAGGAAGGTTTGGAGAGAAAGTTGAAGATCGGGAGGATAAAGAGAAAAGTGTTGAGGGAGACAACAATGGACTCATGGCGGAGCTTCTAACAACGAAGAAGTCGTGTGGTGGCCGCGAGTGTTTCGCCGGTGGCATGTTGAGAAAAACGGTGTGAATAATGGCGACCTATTGAAGATGAAGGCATCACGTGTTCGTTGTGGAATGAAGAAGTCGCGACGGAGGTTTGAATCGGAGTTGAGGAGAGAGTGACGGTGATATCGATGTTTTCATCGAAAACATGGTGAATAGGGAGAAGACCGAAGGGATCATATTTAGGGTTTGTGGTTCTTTGAGGGTTATGTGAACTCAATGACTTGTTAGACCGGGTTTAATTCTCCCTCAGCCCATGCTTTCTACTATCTACACTCTCTAATAATTATGCACCCCTTCGCCCCTCACTTCAAATGTCATTGGGCCTTTTCCATGGATTCACTATCCACATACCCTCATTATACTATCTCCATCTCCCCTGCGAGTCATGGGAAATTTGGGCCTCAGCTCCAAAAACTCTTATCCAGAACCCCTTGTTTCCATATACACCCTTTGTTCTTTTATTTCTTGTAGAACTTTATAATTATTGTTCTTTTAGAAGATTTTTCTTTTTTTAATTCTCTTGTTAAATCATTTTTTATGGATTAATACTTGAATCCATTTTTCTAGTTAATTTTTAATTAGAATTTTTGCACTAATTTTAATTTGTGTTTAGGACTAATTATGATGCAAGTGTTCATAAGCTTTTTTTGATCGATATCGAATCGATTTCGATTATGGTGGAGCTTCACAAAGCATTTATGGAAGATAAGCATTTATTTTGCTTATGGAGATCACAATACATTGCTTGAAGCCCTTCAACCAAGTAAGAAATCTCGACTTTAACGGCTTTTACGCATCATTTTAGTGATATGCGGCTTAGGAACATATAACTTAAGGTGCATATTGAGCCCTCCCACCTGAGGCATTGGATTTATTTGTGATTTTTGATGATATGTATCGATTTCAGAACTTAGGGATTAGGTTACGAACCATTAGGATCGCTTCCTTTCACTTCCCCTTAAAATCCGCTTTTTTGCCCGTTTCGTCGCAATTATTAAAAATAGTTTTAGGTGTGAGACCTATTTTTTTCCAATAGGTGTGAGACCTATTTTTTTGTGTGTGATTAACCACTGGAATTTGTGACATTATGATGCTCATTAGGCATTTTTTCATAATTTTAGAAGCCCTTTTTGATCCACTTTGTGGAGGTGTTTTTCGGCGATCATGCCTTGCTATACCAATCATTAAGTAATTGTTTTGGCACTTTGGTGCATAATTTTGTGGAATCCTTTTAGACCATTTAAGATAATGACTTCAAAATTCCATGGATTTAATTTCATAATTTTTAAAGCCTTTTTGCTATTTTTCCATATCACCTAGATCATAGGTTGATTCATGTGTCTATTTGCTCCATAACCTAAATGATATGAAGGCATTCATGCCATTTGCTTGAGGCAGCTTTGGGTAACTTTTAGGAGTTAATTATAGGTCACTTTTAGGTCCTTAATTCCAGTTATAGGTTACCTGTTTGAACCATACTCATTTGGTTTGTTTTAGTGTTTCAAAGTGCATACTTAGGTGAACTAATTTTTGCCTTAAACTTGTTTCTCTTCTCCTCTAATTGTTAACATGAATTATGTGGGAATCATTAATGTCAAGCCATGCATTATAATTTCATCTCATTCCTTGTATGCTACTGACCCATAATCATTTCATGCATATTCACATGCCATTCATCTTTAACTCACATCATTTGTGATCTTATGCGATGTTTGCTCATTTGTTCTCACATCTTCTTCTCATTGCTCCATATGCTTAAGTCATTGCATCCATGATTTTATATTCATTCATCCATATTCATAAGAATTCACTACTGACTTTTATGCTCATTTCATGTATTAATTCATGCTTGTATGTCATATGCATTCATACTTCATCCATAAACCCTAACTTGCATTTAGGTTAACTTATGTGAACTTTTTGTACATAGTTTGACATAGGTTGATCTTGTGAGGTATCCTAGCATACTTAGGGACCTATAGCATGTAGCTACTGACTTTAGAAGTCATATAACCTTTAGGTACCTTCACCTTTAGACTTATGTCTTACTTTGAACCCTAGTTCCATTCTAGAACGTTTATGGTACTTAATCGCTTTTGTGCTTTCAATATGCATTGTCATACTAACTTTTGTTTTGTAGGGAGGAAGATTGAGGTAAGCCTCACTTCATTCCTATCTCTTATGAATTTAATTTTCACTTGCCTTACATTTCATATTTGTGCATTTAGGCTTTCCCTTTCTTTAGAGGCAACTTAACTTCCTTAGGAAGTAAGTTAGTTATAACTTTATTTTCTTCTTTTCCTTTTCTTCCTTAGGATTAGAAAACTTCACAAACCATTAGGATCACCTTTTGTACATGATAACTAACTTAGGGTTGTGTCTTAGTCCCCCATTATCTTTTACCTTTTTCCACTTGAGTCCTTCTTTCTCATCTTCAAACAAAAATCCAAACACACTTAACAAATAAATGAAAGGATCCCTTGTGTATAGCCTTATTCCATGAGGCACTTGCATTCATTCCATCTTGGAGTGGTGTAAGCTTGTCTAACATGATGTACAAGTCTCATCAAGGGGTTGTTTTCACAAACAAATTCAAAATACTTCTCATAAAAGACAAAAAAAAACAAATAATAATCGACTATCCTGCGGGGACTTCTCTTCTCATCTCATTCATTCTCAACGCGAACTCGCGACGACTTGTCTCGCATGCAAGACGGTAAATGCACTCGTACCAGACGAGCCTGCAACACCTGAGCATAGACATACGTAGTTCCAGCTATAAAAACACAAACAATAGTTCCCGCCTTGGTTAGGCGAACTACGTCGACTCTGATCCTCATTTTCCCGATGAGGTACGTAGGCAGCAGGGTAGGGCTCGTTCGAGCACATTCTTTATTTTCCCTACATTCCCCATTCTTTCTTCCTTTTTTCTTTTCCATCCCTTTCTCATTTCCATTCCATTCCATTAGCAGTTCATTTATTCAACATCACTCGTATTATTTTACCCTTTGAAACAAAACAAACAAGTGTGGATCCCGTCGGGTACGACGGACGATCTGGGGTGCTAATACCTTCCTAGGTCGTAATCGACTCCCGAACCCAGATCTTTGGTTCGCAAGGCCTCGTCCTTTCCTTCTTCCTCAGATTTGTGCAGCATTATCTTTCCCGTTCCTTCGGGATAAAAATGCATGGTTGGCAACTCTACCTTTTCTGCGCCACTTTCGTGTTTGTACTAGGATGAAAATCCTGGGAGCGACAGGTATAATGAGCACTGCACCAACTCCACGACCATTCATATTGACAGCCCCATCAAACATCATTGTCCACTCTTCTTCTGGGTCAGGCCCTTCAGTGTGAACAGGCTCTTCATGATCTTTCGCTTTTAAGTACATGATGTCTTCATCAGGGAAGTTAAATCTCATGGGCTGGTAATCATCAATGGGTTGCTCAGCTAGATAGTCAGACAGTACACTGCCCTTGATGGCTTTTTGAGATGTGTATTGAATGTCATACTCTATCAGAATCATTTTCCATCTTGCAACCCTTCCGGTAAGTGTTGGCTTCTCAAATATGTACTTGATGGGGTCCATCTTTGAAATCAACAAGAGGTAGTGTGAGTCAACATATATTGTCTTAGTCGGCGAGCATCCCACGCTAAAGCACAACAAGTTTTCTCGAGCACTGAATAACGTTGTTCACAGTCGGTAAACGTTTTGCTTAGGTAGTATATTGCATACTCTTTTCGACCAGACTCGTCATGCTAGCCCAGCACATACCCCATTGATCCTTCTAATACTGTCAGGTACATTATTAGAGGTCTTCCTTCAACTGGAGGCATAAGAATCGGAGGTTCTTGCAGGTACTCCTTGATTTTGTCAAAAGCCTTCTGACAGTCTTCGTTCCACCTGACCGTCTGTTCTTTTCTTAGCAATTTGAATAGGGGCTCACAGGTTGCAGTGAGATGAGATATGAACCTTGATATGTAGTTCAATCTACCTAAAACTCCCGAACTTCCTTTTCAGTCCTAGGTGCAGGCATCTCCTGAATGGCTTTGACTTTGTCAGGATCAACTTCAATTCCCTTTTCACTTACGATAAATCCCAGCAGCTTACCGGAACAGACCCCTGTAAACACCCCAAATTTGCCCTCACTAATTTCATACCATTGGCTTATGATCTTTCATTTTTGCATAACCATAAGAATACCATCTCATATTACATTTTTGTTTCATCTGCTTTAGTTCAAGTTCATCTGCATCTAGGGTTTGTGATCTGAGCAATCCAAGGATCCATCTGAGCCACTCCAAAGGCTTCCAATCACTCCAAGAGGGTCTGTGTATGTTCTATCATCATTTTATATCCCTCAAAGATCAAGGAAGTCAAGAAATCACAAGAACTGGGAAAGCATGGAAGCAGAGCTAGGGTTTCACTACACATATGACCTGAAATTAGGGTTTTGGTTTCAGAGGCCATAACTCCATATTTTTTGGTCATTTTTGTTTCTAATGGTATCAATATGTTATAAGGATCATGTGTACCAATTTTGATGAAGAAATTCATTGTGGAAGTCATTTGTTCACTGGGTAACTTCTTGAGCAAGTCAGAGCAAAATCAGGGCATCTGAGGCCCCCAACAATGGAACCAAAGTGGATTTTTCATCAAATTGAAGTTATATGATCTTTATTTGATCATTGAAGTGCTTGGAAGTTCACAAAATTGAAGAAAATTGAGCTAAACCAAAAGTTGCCAAATTTGGAAATGACTTGTAATGTAAACTTTCCATTTTGGGAAAGTTTTTCAACCTCCTCTTTCTCAACCAAAAATGCTTCAAATGAAAAATTGTTGGTCATGAAATTTGTAGATTGTATCATTCCCTTTTCAAAAAGTACAAGAACAAGTTCTAATTCATCATGGAACTCAAGTTATGGCCTTTCAAAGTTGGCAAAAATCCTATAATTTTCAAGAATGCACCAAAGAGGGATTTTTGCAAAACCACTTGCCAAGCTTCTAAGTGACCTATAATTGATTTATAAACCTCATAACAACATCACATGACTCATTGTGATCAGAATTGCACAAGAATTCACAAGATTTCATGCCTTGGTTCAAAAGAAACTTCAAAGAGGGCAAAATGCAAAATTTATGCCATCTTGCTATCCAAGCCATCCAGCTGCATTCTTTTGATCCTAGGGCTCATCATAAACCATGCTGAAGCAAGAAACCCCATTGAAACACTTCTGTTCCAGCCCATGCTTGTGGTACACATATTTAACTTTTTTGCAAAAAATTCCATACTCTTGGAATAGTGTTTTGCAGCCATTCAGAAACTACTCCATATTATATTCAAACAATATGGGAGAGATAAGAGGACGGATTGGAGCCTGAAAACATACACAACATCAGATTCACAAAAATATGCACAAGACTTGTTCTCTTCGAAACACCCTCAAAACTCAACAAAATCCAGAAATTCTTTCACCAACAAATCACTCTTCATCCATAGAACAAAACCCAACCCTTGGAATGGCCTGAATCACTACACACACAAACCTCCATTTCTGCTAAACCAGAACCACACAACACAAACCAGCCATTCTCAAGGCTTTTCAAGCATTCCACTAGCCTCACGAGGATCAAAGGAAGCTTTTTGCACGAAGGAGAGGCCCTGAAAGCTAACATTTGCAGTTCATCAGCTCAGGTAACCTCAAGAACAAAACCTTTCAGAGCTTAGTTTTTTGTTATAAAATGAAAATATATGTTATGGGGATCACACTGATGCTTTTAGAATTGAAAATAGTCAAGAAATGAGCATGTTACGAGCTTCTGAAATTTTGTCCATATTTTTATTCTTCTTCGATTCTCCATGTTTGTGTGTTATAAATCATGTTTGAAGGTTGATTTGAGTTTAGTTTGGATAGGGGATCATTTATGGGCAATTAATTTGGGGTGGGGTGGCCTATAGAGAGACTTAGGGTTTTTGTTTCGCCGGAGAAGATGACCGGAGCTCCCTTCCGATCACCTGAAAGTGATTAGCTCTAATTAGGGTTTAATCTCCAGATGCGTTGTGGACCCTTGGATTTTGATTAATTTAGGAGAATGGATGAACCAGATTGATTCATTAAGTTGTAAACACCCCAAATTTGCCCTCACCCATTCACACCATGGCTTGTGATCATTTCATATGCATAAACACAATCATATCACCTCATACCACATTTTTGATCCACTGCATAGATTCAAAGTCATCTGCACCTAGGGTTTGTGATCTGAGCAATCCAAGAGTTTCTTGAGCCACTCCAAAGGCCACCAATCACTTCAAAGGGATCCATGTGTGTTCTTATATCATATTACATCCTCTCAAAGTCAAAAATGCCAAAGAATCACAAAAACTGGGATTGGTATGGATGCAGAGCCAAGTTTGACTGCACAGTTGACCTAAAATTAGGGTTTTGGTTTCAGAGGCCATAATTCCAAATTTTTTGGTCATTCTTGTTTCTATTGGTCTCTATATGGTATAGGGAGTATGCATATCAATTTTCATGAAGAAATTCCATGGGGAAGTCATCTGATCAAGAGTTGACTTTCTGGACAAGTCAGTGTAAAATCAGGGCATCTGAGGCCCCCAATGACCCAACCAAGGGGTGATCTTCATCATTTTGAGTGTATATGATCTTTATTTGATCATGGAAGAAGTTAGAAGTTCACAAAATTCAAGAATTTGAAGTTTTTGCAAAGTTGACTTTTTTGGGCATAGTTAACTTTTCAAGAATATGTCATTTTATGCCATTTTTCAAGCCTTGCTTTTTGATCCAAAAATGCTTCAAATGGGAAAACTTTGGTCATGAAAGTTGTAGAATACATTTTTCCCTTTTCAAAAAGTACAAGAACATGATCTATTTCTTCTTTGATCAAAAGTTATGGTGTGTCAAAGTTGGCAAAAATCACTAATTTTCAAGACATGCACCAAATGAGAAATTTGCAAAATCATGAACCAAGGCAAATTGTAACTTCTAGTTCACATCAAACCATTACACAAACATTCTATGTGACCTAAAAATCAGATTTGGACCAAGAATTTCTCATGTTCATGGCTTGTGTAGCAAGATAGTCACATGTGAACCAAAGATGAACAAGTTGCAAAACTCATGATCACACCTCCTACCACTTGCTACATTGGATGCTGAACCATGCTAGCCTTCCACACATACCTTGCTGCGCAGCCCATGCTTGTACTAGCCTAGAACCAAGCCCATGCCTCTCTTACAACAAAGTGGATTTTTTTTGCAAAAGTAAACATCCCAATCACAGCAGGCCAGGTCACATCATCTGGCCAATTGGAATTGTTTATACTATCCATTTGCAAGCTAAACACAACATCAAGCCAGCCTGAAGCAAGCCCTAGCACAGCATACACAAACTCACCCCAATCTGCATTTTCCTTCGAATCATCTTCCACAGGCCTCAAACACTAAAACCAATTCCACATATCAACTCACCTTGCTTCATTGAGCAGAAACCAACAAGACTCAGGCTTGAACTGAGCAAGAACATAGCTTCACCATTTTTCATCCTCACAGCCAGAACCTTCGAATCTCACTTTCCAGCTATCAAACATCCCATTTTTCTTCACTAACAAGTCAAACACACTCAAGAGAGCAAGAACCAACCATTAACAGAGCTTGAAACCACTCACACACAAACTCCATTTTCTGCTACACCAGAACTGGATTTCTCAAAGCAGCTTGTCTAAGCTCATTCCAAGCCTTCCATTAGCATCAGGGGAGACAAAGAAGTTCATTTGCACGCAAAGGAGGCTCTGGAAGCTCAGTATTGAAGCTTTCCAGCTCAGGTATGAACATGAACTTTTTTTTCCAAAGCTTGCATTTTAAGTTATAATCTGGTTGCTTATGTCTTGCTGGTCATGGGGATGCCTTTAGAATCAAAAATAGATGAGAAATGAGTTTGTATTGTTACTCTGAAATTTCACCCGTGGATTTTGTTGCTTTCGATTTGCCTGATTCTTGGTGTTTAAATGATGTTTGAGGGTGGATTCGTGACCTAGGTTGTTAGAGGATTGTTTGGCTGTGTTTAATTTGTTGATTAGATGCCTGAATCATGAACTAGGGTTTTGGGGTCGCCGGGGAAGATGACCGGAGCTCCCCTCCGGTCACCTGAATTTGTTTTGCCCTAATCTCAGGTCATTAAGTCCATTTGAATGTAGAGCGTAGGATCCTTTGACCCCATTGACCTCCCGCGCGCATGTGTGGCCTGGATTCACTCAGTTAGCCCTAATCCCTTTAGTTAGTTTTAATTAATTATAATTAAATTAATTAACTCAGAAGCAATCTAGACCCTTCATTCACGCGCGTGGTCAACCCATTCAAATCCAGACTCAATCCTGGCCCTTCACTTAGTTGACTTCAGTTTAATTCATTTTTTATTTCATTTTTTTTTCATTTAACTTCCACAATTTATTAAAAATAGTAAAATTGTTTTAAAAATTATGAAACTTTTTGTCAAGAGTTTCATCAATTTTTAAAACACAAAAATATTTTTATTTTCATTTTTAGCATTTAAAAAGTATTTTAAAATATTTAAAAGTTTATTTTTAATTGATTAATGGAAATTAATTTATTAAAAATACTTTTAGGTATTTAAAAATCACCAAAAAATTCATGAAATGTTCTAAGACATTTAGAAACATTGTCCAACCTTCAAACCAAATTTATTTTTTGATCTTGATGCATTTTGAGAATTTTTCATTGAATTAAAATCATTTTTATGCATTAATTTGATCCAAAGTTCAAAAAAATCATTTCTGCCTATCCATGAAGAGTTGGACATTGATTCTTTTTGCATTGCATTGTGTTTAGCATGTAGTTTGTAAGATTAATTTGGCATGTTTTGATCTTTCATTTTCCATTTGTTTGACATTTCTTTTGTTTGGAAACCCTAAAACCCTAGCAAACTTGTAAAATTCATATCTTAAAATTGGTTCGGAGTTGAGACCTCTCCTTTGGGCATTGGTTTAGTATAGGGTTAGGGGTCCTTTGAGTGGCATTTTCATTTTTTTTTATCTTAGGGTTTGCTTCTGATTTTGACTTTTGTTTGATGTATTGTTCATAAACCCTAGTTTGGGCTTTCATATGCACCCATCTTGCATTCTCTTGCGCAACATGACTTGCCATGACATTCCATGCCTCCATTTGATTCATTTAACATCATAGGACATATTGAAAGCATGTTTGATCATTGCATCATGTAGTTGCCATTTTGTATGTCATTTACATTCCATTACTTTTCATGTATGTCCATGCTCCTTAACTTGCTTCATTTGCATTCTTGAACTTGTATGATCATCTCCATGTGCTGTCTCATGTTTGTAGCATCTCATAGCATCATTAGCATCATGTACATGCTTCTGGTTTTGTTTCTCATCATGTCATCTCATACCATTTTGTCTTGCATTGCATTTCTTTTCTAACTTTTCAGGTGGTAAGTTGTCCTGAGAAGTGAATTTGCCTTCACTTCTCATAACTTCTCTTCATCTCTTTTTTAGGCATCCTTGCTGCATTTATGTTTGTGTATGAGATTGAGCTTGCTCTTTCTTTTGCTTATCACTTTCTTTCCTCAAGTGACTTGTCTTCTTGAATGAAGCAAGTTGCTTTGCTTCTCTTGATCCTTTCATCTGCTTCCTGGTGTTTCCTTTGAAGATTGTTCTTATAAACCTCACAAACCTTAGGAACAACCAAGCATGACAATGATTAGGGTTTTGATTAGTCTCCCCTCTTAGTTTTACCTTTGTGTCTTCTTTGAGTCTTCTCTTCTCATATCATAATCAAGGACTAAACCCTAAAGGCTTTAAGGCTTTGTGATTAAGCTTATGCCTGCATCCTTCTATTAGGATGAAGTGTATAACTTTAATCCTAAGTGTTAAACCCTTAATGTGTTTAAATCTCTTAATCAATCCACTTAATAATCATCAAGACACCACACTTGTAACTTGGGCCTTGCATTAGGGTTCTAATTCTTCCTTAATTGGTTAAGAAGGACTAACCCTAGTGTTAATGGACAAGTCCCCCTCAAGTTGTCTTACAAATCATAAAATCCACTTCATAATCATACCATTAAATAAAATCCACTTAATCAAAGGCTTGTTTTGTCATGAGTTTAGTCCCTAATCATGGATTAAGTTGAGGAGCTTTCCTCAGCTTAAACATTCTCATCTATTATCCTTCTATTAGGATGGTGTAATGAGTATGTTTAATCCCTGATTATGGCTTAACCTCATTACTCAACACTAAACAAAAACACCAAAAACATCTAAATAATCACAAGTAGGTTAATGATCTTAATCCTACATCAAAGGTGTTTAAGTGTGAGAATCTGACTTCACACTTAAGGTACTCTCATTACCCCTAATCAGAGGGAAGATGTGATGAGTTTACTAACCCATTGGTTTAGGCTTAAACTCATTAACTTATGACAAACTTTCAAGAGCAATAAAAGACTGAAAACTCAAAAACAAACAATAATCGTCTCCTCCGGGATTCTTTTCCCATCTCATTCACTCACAAACGAGAATTTGCTTCTTCCGTCTAATGCAAGACAGTTTGCACCTGAGCCAGACAGGTCATACACTTGAGCATAGGCAAGCAAGCAGTTCACAAGTCAATTCATCTTTCAGTCTCTTTGGGTCGAACTACGGTGTTCTGACTTCCTCATTGCACGAGAGGATACGTAGGCATAACTTAACAGTTATCGAACAAAAGTCTCTGTATATTCCCCCTCTTTCCAGCATCATTCTCTTAGCCTCATGATCATGAGCATACTCTTTCCTTACACTGACACTTCACTTATTACACTTCACTTCTTTTACACTGACACCTGTACATCTTTCTTCCAGCTCTTTTATACACAAAATTGCACTGACACTACCCCTTTGAAGCACAAATCTTTTAAGCGTGGATCCCGTCGAGTACGACGGACAATCTGGGTGTTAATACCTTCCCAGGTTGTAACCAACCCCCTTTCTCAGTCTCTCTGGTTCGCAACCGTCTTATCCATATCCTTCTAGGCCTATGCAGCATTGCCTTTCCTCCGGGATAAAAATGCCTAGCTGGCGACTCTATTCATCTCCAGTGAGTTCACTGCTATGTGTTCTCATTGTCCCTCTCGCCGACCGTTCGCGTCTGTACCTTTATATGGGCCTATGTCCACTTATCGGGAGCGACATAAGTTAATTTCATATTAATTAAAATAAAATATGATTAATTACCCAGGATTGATCCAAGCCCTTGAAACGCGCGCGCAGTCATCCCTTGTTTAAATCCTGACCTTCAGATTAGATTACTTTCATTTATTTTGATTTTTATTTCATTTTTTTAATCATTTTTCTTGCACAATTAATTTAAAATACTTAAAAATTTCCAAAAATATTTTCCTTCTGCATTTTTAACTTAAATATGTTTCTTCCCCCTAAAACATTTTTATTTTTATTTTTTGCATTAAAAAACCATTTTAAAAATATTTTAATGTTTATTTTAATTAATTAATGAAAATTAATTAATTAAAATACCGTTTAGGTTACTGAAAATTCCAAAAAAATTCACATTGCATCTTAGGACATTTAGAAACATTGTCAAACCATTCATACAAATTTCTTTTTGGTTTTGAATCAATCTTGACATTTTTCTTGAATTTTGGGTTCATAAAATTCCTATTATTGAACCCTAACTTCAAGAATTCTTTTCTGCCTAACCATAAAGGGTTTGACATTGGTTCTTTTTGCATTGATCTTCATATAGCATGTAGTATCTAGCATATTTTTTTCACAAATTTATCTTGCATTTTTTATTTGATTTTCATTTTCCCCGTAAGGTACCTTAGAACCCTAGATAACTTAGAAAAATCACAACTTTCTTTAGGTTACGAATTAGAACTTCTCCTTTGGGGTGTGATATCATATGGGGTTAAGGTTCCTTTGAGTTCATTTGCAATTTTTTATCTTATGTTTTGCTTCTGTTTTTGACTTTTGCATCTCATGTTGCATTAAAACCCTAATTTCTCATGTTCATTTGCATACATCTTGCATATGCTTCCATACATGATCTTGCCATGACATTCCTTGCATTCATATGGCATCTAAGACATATTAGGACATATTATAATCATACTTGATCATTTCTTCATTCATTTGCCATGATATGCATTCATTTCATTCCATGAGCTTTCATGTGTTTTCATACTTCAAAACATGGTTCATTTGCATTCTCATCTCTTGTATGAACATTCATAACACTTGACATGTCTTTGCATCATCTCATAACACCATTTACATCATGTTTATGCTTCAGGGTTTGGTTTGCATCTTTGTATACATTTCATTCCTTTCTTTATGCTAACCATTTCAGGTGGTAAGTACTTTGAGAAGTGAATTTGCCTTCACTTCTCATTTCTCTTCTCATTCTTCTTATGCATCCTTACTGAATTTTCATTTGCTTTAGAGTTATATTGCTCATTCATGTACATATTTCACTTTCTTTGTCCAAGTTACTTATCTTCTTCAGTGAAGTAAGTAACTTGTTTCTTCTGCTTCTCCTCCTTTCATCTGCTTCTTCCATTGGTGGCTTCTCTGAAGATCTCTTGCAAGCCTTACAAACCATAGGAACATCCAAGCATGACAACAATTAGGGTTTTGATTAGTCCCCCTTTAGTTTTTACCTTTGTGTCTTCTTTGTGTCTTTCTTCTCATCTCATAATCAGAGACTAAACCTTTAAGGTTTTAAGACTTTGTGATTATGGTTATGCCTGCATCCTTCTCTTAGGATGAAGTGTATAACTTTAATCCTAAGTGTTAAACCCTTAATTTGTTTAAACCTCTTAATCAATCCATCCTAATAATCACTAAGACATTAACTTGTAACGTGGGCCTTGCATTAGGGTTCTAATTCTTCCTTTATTGGTTAAGAAGGACTAACCCTAGTGTTAATGGACAATTCCCCCTAAAGTTGTCTTAAAAACCATAAAATTCACTTCTTAATCTTACCATTAATTAAAATCCACTTTAATAAAGGCTTGTTTGGTCATGAGGTTAATCCCTAATCATGGATTAAGTTGAGGTATCTTCCTCAGCTTAAGTGTGCTCATCTATTATCCTTCTATTAGGATGGTGTAATGGGTCATTAAATCCTTGATTATGGCTTAAACTCATTCCTTAACACTAAATAAAAACACCAAAAACATCTAAATAATCACAAGTAGGTTAATGATCTTAATCCTACATCATGGTAATTAAGTTTGAGATGTTTATCTCATACTTAAGGTATTCTCATTATCCCTAATCAAAGGGAGGATATGATGAGTTTACTAACCCTTGGTTTATGCTTAAGCTCATTAACTTATGACAAACTCCAAAAAGCAATAACAGATTGAAAACACAAAATACAAACAATAATCGTCTCCTCCGGGATTCTTTTCTCATCATCTTCACTCACAAATGAGAACTCGCTTCTTCCGTCTAATGCAAGACAGTTAGCACCTAAGTCTGACAGATCATACACTTAAGCATAGGCAAGTAAGCAGTTCACCAGTCAATTTATCTTTCAGTCTCTTTGAGTCGAACTACGGTGTTCTGACTTCCTCATTGCACGAGAGGATACGTAGGCATAACTTAATTGTTATCGAACAAAAGTCTCTGTGTCTTCCCCCTCTTTCAGCATTCTTTTTAAACCTCATTCCTGAGCACCTCACTTCACTTTCTTGCACTGACACTTGTATATTCTCTCCCATCTTTTGCACACAGATAGCACATACACTACCCCTTTTAAGAACAAATCTTTTAAGCGTGGATCCCGTGGAGTACAACGGACAATCTGGGTGCTAATACTTTCCCAGGTTGTAACCAACCCCCTTTCTCAGTTTCTCTGGTTCGCAACCGTCTTATCCATATCTTTCTTAGGTTTATGCAGCATTACCTTTCCTTCGGGATAAAAAATGCCTAGTTGGCGACTCTATTCAGTTCAGTTCATTTCTCCTTTCGCCGACCGTTTGCGCTTGTACCGGGATGCAAATCTTCGGGAGCAACAACCCCGAATGTGCATTTGTTGGGGTTTAGCTTCAGTTGATACTTTCTCAGACGCTTGAACAACTTCAGCAGATTTACCAGATGATCTTCTTCAGTGAGGGACTTGGCAATCATGTCATCCACGTAGCATTCAATTTCTTTGTGGATCATGTCATGGAATAACGTTACCATAGCCCGTTGATAAGTGGCACCGGCATTCTTCAGTCCAAAAGGCATTACCTTGTAACAAAATGTGCCCCAAGGTGTGATGAAGGTAGTCTTCTCCATGTCTTTGGGTGACATTATGATCTGATTGTACCCAGAAAAACCATCCATGAAGGAAAATACCGAGAATTGAGTTGTATTGTCGACCAATACATGAATGTGAGGTATTGGGAAATCATCCTTCGGGCTAGCTCTGTTCAGGTCCCGGTAATCCACACACATACGTACTTTGCCATATTTCTTAGGCACATGTACAATATTTGCAACCCATGGCGGGTAACTAGTCACAGCAAGGAAACCGGCGTCCCACTGTTTTTGTACTTCTTCCTTAATCTTCATGGCCATATCCGGGAAAGTACGGCGTAGCTTCTGCTTCACTGGAGGACAATCTTCTTTCAAAGGAAGCTTGTGCATAACGATGTCTGTATCTAGACCTGGCATGTCTTGATAAGACCAAGCAAAGACGTCGACGTATTCTCGAAGCATGCTGATAAGCTGTTCTTTTACTGAGGCTTGCAGACCGGCCCCAATCTTCACTTCTTTCAATTCCTCCTCGGTACCAAGATTAACTGTTTCAACCTCCTCCTAATGAGGAGTGATCACCTTCTCTTCTTGTCTCAACAACCTGGCTAACTCTTTAGGTAACTCATAGTCTTCTTCAACCCCTTCATCAGCTTGATTAATTGGATTGTCGAAGTCATACAAGGTGATAACAGTGTTGTTGTCGGTGCAATCTGGAGGATAATCTCTGCAAGGGTTGAGATTTGTTCGTTTTAGTGATCAATTTTAATCTTGTTTAGAAAAATGAAGTTATTTATTTTGAAAACATTGCCATTTTATTGTTTTGTACAAAAGTAAAAAATGAAAAGTCAGTGAGCGAAAAGAGACTTGTTTGCAAAAGATGTCCGATATTCATTGATAATCCATTTGCACAAAATTACAATATGGCCCTATTACAAAATGAGTCCTGACACCTTGGGCAAGATGCAGGACTTGATGCATGCTAAAAAGGACAGGAAATAATAATTACTCTGCAGGAGTAACCCTTATAATTTCCTGGGAAGACCAGTTAAGGACTTGGTGCCCCGGGATCCTTGGACGTATCCAGCTTTCCAGGTTGCGGTCGCTTTCCGCCTCGTCTTACAGGTTGTTAACAACATCTGGGGTAAGCATCCCCCCACTGATGAACTTGGGCTCCTGTAAACACCCCAAATTTGCCCTCACCCATTCACACCATGGCTTGTTATCATTCTCATATGCATAATCTCAATCATACCATCTCATATCACATTTTTGATTCACTGCATAGATTCAAAGTCATCTGCATCTAAGGTTTGTGATTTGAGCAATCCAAGAGCTTCTTGAGCCACTCCAAAAGTCATCAATCACTTCAAAGGGGTCCATGTGTGTTCAAGTATCATATTATATCCTCTCAAAGTCAAGAATGTCAAAAAATCACAAGAACTGAGAATGGTATGGAAGCAGAGCCAGGTTTGACTGCACAGATGACCTAAAATTAGGATTTTGGTTTCAGAGGCCATAACTCCAAATTTTTTGGTCATTCTTGTTTCTATTGGTATCTATATGGTATAGGGAGTATGCATATCAATTTTCATGAAGAAATTCCATGGGGAAGTCATCTGATCAAGAGTTGACTTTTCAAGCAAGTCAGTGCAAAATCAGGGCATCTGAGGCCCACAATGACCCAACCAAGGGGTGTTATTCATCATTTTGATTGTATATGATCTTTATTTGATCATTGAAGACATTGGAAGTTCACAAAATTGAAGAATTCCAAGTCTTTTGCAAAGTTGACTTTTTGGGCAAGTTTGACTTTTAATGAAAATGTCATTTTAGGCAACTTTTTCAACCTTTACTTTTTGATTCAAAAAAGCTTCAAATGGAAAAACTTTGGTCATGAAAGTTGTAGAATGGATCATTCCCTTTTCAAAAAGTACAAGAACATGACCTAATTCATTTTGGATCAAAAGTTATGGCTCACCAAAGTTGGCAAAAATCACAAAATTTCAAAGTTTCTACCAAAGAGGTATTTTGCAAAATGACTTGATCAAGTGTTCTAAAGCTACCAAATGGACTTCTAAACCACACAACATGATCATGTGACATCTAAAGTTCAGAATGGACCAAAGAATTACACATTTTTATGGTTTGTGGAACAAGATTTTTCATAAGAGGCAAAAGTGAACCAAGTTGCAAAACTCATCATAGCTTCTCATCCACTTGCTGGCTAGCTGGCTGATCAATCCTAGGCCTTTCCTCACCTCATGCTGCGCAGGACATGCCTTTTGTACTCAGCTAGCAAGTAGCCCATGCCCTTCTTACACAACTTTGACATTTTTGCAAAAGCACACATACCAATCAATAAAGCACATGTCACTTCATCTGACCAATGGCAATTGTTTATGTTAATCAAATGCAAGCCAAATATAACAAGAAGCAAGCCTGAAAGCTCACATAAGCCAGCATTCTCATTTTCACCTTCATGTGCAAGAGCTTTCGAAACTCATCCCACAAGCCACAAACACACAAACTAACTTCATAGATCAACTCAACACACCTTCCTGGTCACAAAGCACCCATCACCATTGTCTTAAACCCCCAGAATCAAAAACACGATTCCCTCACTGCACTGAACAGAACTTGTTCAATCTCTCAAACCAGCCAAAATAAACTTGCTCCAAGCCTTTCAGAAGCACAAGGGAGGTCATAGGAGCAGTTTTGCACAAGGGAAGAGGTCTGAAAGCTCCAAACTGAAAAGCTTCAAACTCAGGTAGCTTCATGAACTTTTTTTCCAGAAGCATGATTTTAAGTTCTTAATAGCTTCTATGCATTCCCCTGATCATGAATATGTGATTATTTTTGAAAATGGTTGAGAAACCAGAATGTATGCAATGTCTGAAACTTTTGCCCTAAAAAATGTTTGATTCGATTCTCCTTGTTTCTGAATGATAAATGTTGTTTGATTGAGGGGTTTAATTTGTTTTTGAGTGGGGAAGAGTTCTGGGCAGTTAGATTTTGTTTTGGATGCGTATAGAGAGAGTTTGAGATTTTGGTTGGTCGGAGAAGACGACCGGAACAGTGTTCCGGTCGCCTAAAAGTGATTAGGGCACAATTAATTAGGGTTAATCATAATTAGCCAAGTTTGAATGTCAGCCATTGGATATGGCGCCAGGTCAAACGCGCGCGCAGCCAGTTCAAACGTGGGCCTTTGGATCTGATTACTTTTCCATTTTTCAAATTAAATTCATTTTCTTTTTCATATTAATTCATTTGTTTTCTCATATTTATTAAAAATAGCAAAACCTTTTTAAAAATTCTGAAATTTTTTATACAAACTTTTATTTAATTTCAGAAACCAAAAACATTTTTATTTTTATTTTTTGCATTAAAAAATATTTTTAAAACATTTAAAAGTTTATTTTTATTTAATTAATGAGAATTAATTAATTAAAAATACTTTTAGGTATTTAAAAATCACCAAAAAATTCATGAAACCTTCATAATTATTTAGAAACATTGTCCAACCCTCAAACCAAATTTCTTTTTGATCTTGATGCATTTTGATAATTTTCCATGGAATTAATTCATTTTCAAAGCATTATTTTGATCCAATGTTCAAAAAGTCATTTCTGCCTAGTCTTTGAGAGTTGGACTTTGATTCTTTTTGCTTTGTGTTTAGCATATCATGTAGTTTGTGGGATTAAATTGGCATGATTTGATCTTACATTTTCTATTTGTTTGGCTTTTTTCTTGGTAAGGTACCCTAAAACCCTAGAAATCTTAGGAAATTCATAACTTTTACTAGGTTAAGAGTTAGAACCCCTCCTTTGGGCAGTGAGTTTATGTAGGGTTAGGGTTCCCTTGAATGCATTTTCAATTTTTTATCTTGATGTTTGCTTCTGATTTTGGTTTTTGTTTGATGCTTTGATCATAAACCCTAATTTGAACTTCCATATGCATCCATCTTGCATTTGCATTCATACCTTGACTTGCCATAGCATTTTGTACATCCATTTGATTCATTTAACATCTTAAGACATATTGTAAACATGTTTGATCATTGCATCTTGCATTTGCCATGTTGTATGCCATTTGCACTTCATAACTTTCCATGTATGATCCTGGTTCTTAACTTGCTTCATTTGCATCCATAAGTTTGTATGATCATCCCCATGCTTTGTTTCATGTTTGCATCATCTCATAGCATCATCATCATCTCATATATGTTTCTGGTTTTGATTTACATCATGCCATTTCATTTCATTTTGCATTGCATTGCATTCCTTTCACTAACTTTTCAGGTGGTAAGTAACTTTGAGAAGTGAATTTGCCTTCACTTCTCATAACTTCTTTTCATCTCTTTTATGCATCCATGCTGCATTTTGTTATGTGTTTGAGATTGAGCTTGCTCTTTCTTCTTCTTCTTACTTTCTTTCCTCAAGTGACTTGTCTTCTTCAATGAAGCAAGTTACTTTGCTTCTCCTGATCCTTTCATCTGCCTCCTGGTGGTTCCTCTGAAGACTTCTTTCTTAAACCTCACAAACCTTAGGAACAACCAAGCATGACAATGATTAGGGTTTTGATTAGTCTCCCCACTTAGTTTTACCTTTGTGTCTCATTGAGTCTTCTCTTCTCATCTCATAATCAGGAACTAAACCCTAAAGGCTTTAAGGCTTTGTGATTAAGCTTATGCCTGCATCCTTCTATTAGGATGGAGTGTATAACTTTAATCCTAAGTGTTAAACCCTTAATGTGTTTAACTCCTTTAATAAATTCACATAATAATCATCAAGACATCACACTTGTAACTTGGGCCTTGCATTAGGGTTCCTATTCTTCCTTAATTGGTTAAGAAGGACTAACCCTAGTGTTAATGGACAAGTCCCCCTCAAGTTGTCTTATAAACCCTAAAAAACACTTCATCATCATATCATTAAGTAAAATCCACTTAATCAAAGGCTTGTTTTGTCATGAGTTTAATCCCTAATCATGGATTAAGTTGAGGAGTTTTCCTCAGCTTAAACATTCTCATCTATTATCCTTCTATTAGGATGGTGTAATGAGTCTGTTTAATCCCTGATTGTGGCTTAACCTCATTACTTAACACTAAACAAAAACCACAAAAACATCTAATTAATCACAAGTAGGTTAATGATATTAATCCTACACCATGGTGTTTAAGTGTGAGAATCTGACTTCACACTTAAGGTATTCTCATTACCCCTAATCAGAGGGAGGATGTGATGAGTTTACTAATCCATTGGTTTAGGCTTAAGCTCATTTTCCTATGACAAACTTTCAAAAGCAGTAAAAGATTGAAAACACAAAAACAAACTATAATCGTCTCCTCCGGGATTCTTTTCTCATCTCATTCACTCATAAACGAGAACTTGCTTCTTCCGTCTAATGCAAGACAGTTTGCACCTGAGCTAGACAGGTCATACACTTGAGCATTGACAAGTAAGCAGTTCATCAGTTAATTCACCTTTCAGTCTCTTTGGGTCGAACTACGGTGTTCTGACTTCCTCATTGCACGAGAGGATACGTAGGCATAACTTAACAGTTATCGAACAAAAGTCTCTGTATATTCCCCCTCCTTCTAGCCTTATTCTTTAGCCTCATTATCATGAGCATTTCACTTTTATCCTTACACTGAGACTGTACATACCACACTTCACTTCTCTTACACAGACACCTGTACATCCTTTTCCAGCTCTTTTATACACAAATTGCACTGACACTACCCCTTTAAAACACAAATCTTTTAAGCGTGGATCCCGTTGAGTACGACGGACAGTCTGGGTGCTAATACCTTCCCAGGTTGTAACCAACCCCCTTTCTCAGTCTCTCTGGTTCGCAACCGTCTTATCCATGTTCTTTCTAGGTTTATGCAGCATTACCTTTCCTCCGGGATAAAAATGCATAGCTGGCGACTCTTTTCATTCCCTGTGAGTTCACTCCTGTGTGTTCTCACATCCTCCTTTCGCCGACCCTTCGCGTCTGTACCTTTATCTGGGCCATTCCCATTTATCGGGAGCGACAGCTTGGCGACTCTGCTGGGGACCCTTATACTGCAACCAGGGCTTCTGGTTCTTTTTGTGGGTTCCTCCTAGCGCTTGTTTGATTTGTGTTTACTGGGGTGTTATGTGCTATTTGTGCTTGTATTTGTATTTATTTTTGCTTTATGTACAGTTGTTTTATTGCTTTCTTTATAGCTTTACATATATCATACTGTCATACTGTGCTGGCTGGATCTGTTTTGTTGCTTTGGTGGGTGGGTGTTCTATTAAGAGTTGAGGTCCTATACCTGGGACCTGAGTGACACCTAGGCTAGAGTGGTTCATGTTCTTTCCCATTCCATTTCGGTCTGGTGCGGGAATATGAAACACGGTTCAGATATGGGTTTCTTCTTGAGAACTCTGTGCTGCAGATTTCCTGTAGTGCTAGGGCTATCTGGGAAGCCTGCTAAGTCTGGATGACCTTTAGTATTGACCTTCAGAAACTAAGGTGAATTAGAGGAGGATCTTTTATGGTTATTGTAAACACTGTACCTCCGGGTTAGAAGTGTTTACACTCCTCATAACTGATCCAAGTCTGAGGATCCTTGTTTTAGAACATCACCTGTGAGGGGGGTTGGGCTGTTTACAGGTTTGCAGGTACCCTTGGCCTCAACATACCCTGTTACTTTGTTTTGATTAAGAGTACTCCATTTTGGAACAGTTCTTGTGATTTTTAACCCTGGACATGTGACTCTTTATTTGAGTCCCCCACCTTGGTTACTGGACTTTTGAACCTCCATCTGGACTTCTTAAACATACATGGACCTATATCAAGGCAGTTAATCAGATCCAGCTCAGTCACAAACCCTTGCATATCATTTGCATACATCCTCATTGCATCATTTTAACATGTGTTTATTTGTTTTTCAGGGTATCCATCCTACATTTTGGCTTGGTTTTGACCCCTTCTTCAGCATAGACCTATCTTCATCAGTACTTACTCCAGCTATCAGTCACCGGCATCACCAGTCTCAGCCTGTCAGTGGCCCATCCTCAGTGTTATTCTCATCATCTGTCCCAGCTCTTCTTCAGCAACATGGCACCCAAGAAGAGCAACATCTCCTATCATTTCTTTGAGCCTGAGTTGGCTAGCATCAGGAAGATTCAGACCCTGATTACTCCAGACCATATACCACTATTCAGAGAACATTATGGAGGAATCCTTGATGTGGTTATGGATTTGGACCCTTCACAGAGGAGCTTGATTCATACTTGCTTGCAGTTCTATGATCCCCCTCTGAGGTGCTTCACCTTCCAGAATTTTCAGATGGGACCCTTGTTGGAAGAGTATTCATCACTGATTGGTGTACCTATCAGGGGTGGAGTCCCCTTCAACCCTGAGATGGCTTTCCCTAGTAATGAAGAGGTGGCAAAAGCCTTGTATCTGGAACCAGTTCTGATTGGGCAGAATATGACTACTAAAGCTGGAGTCTCTGGTTTTCATCTGGATTTCTTGACCTCTCAGGCTATTCTGAAGGCCTCCTTGGGGGAGTGGATGGCAGTCTGTGCTTTGTTGGCCCTTAGCATATATGGGGTTATATTATTTGCAGATGAGCCTAAGTTTGTTAGCAAGAGTGCAATCCACCTTTTCATCCTGAGGAACCCAGTGCCCACCTTACTGGGAGATTTCTACTACTCTGTTCACCAAAGGAATGAAAAGCAAAGGGGAAGATTAGTGAGATGTTGTGCTCCATTGTTCCATACTTGGTTGCTCAAGCATTTTCCAAAGACTGATGCATTCTTGAACCCCCACCAGCAAAAGAACTGGGCTAGGAGGCTTGTTGCTTTAACCTCAGATGATATCAGGTGGTGCACTCAGAGCACCAAGGGCAGAGACATCATTACTAGTTGTGGGCAATTTCACAATGTGCCCCTAATAGGAGTGAAGGGTTGCATCAATTACAACCCTCTGCTATTCAAAAGACAACTGGGCTATGCATTGGTCCACCCTCCTAGGGCACAGGATCTAGCTGAGACCCTCTATTGTGAGATTAAGCCTAATTTGGCTATTGTCAGGCAAGCATCCTGGGCTTGGGACAATGTTCAGACTAAGGGGGTAACCATTCTTGGGAGATGCAATAATGTGGCCTCAGCTCAGTACTATGAGTGGTCTCATGCCAGGGCTCAAATTTCTGGGATGCCCTTCACTCTTGAAGATGTGCCTGGACCTTCCACAGCACCACCTCCAGCAACTGTCAGCTTAGAGGAGTTTGAGAAATTGAAAGAGAGAAATGAGAAACTGACTCAGGCTCTACAGAAGACCCTCTGGGAGAGGAGTGATGGTCGCTTGGACATTGAGAGGTTAGAAAAGCTAAAGGTGGAGCATCTAGCCAGAATTGAGAAGTCTGAAGATTATATCAAGAAGTCTAGGGCTGGAGAGCAAATCCTGAAGAATGCCTGCAAAGAGGCTCAGTTCCAAAAAGCCAAGACTGATTTGTATCTGAAGGAGAGTCAGGCTAGGTGGGTCAGGATCACCGAAGCCCGTACTCAGGAGGATAAGAGGACTCAGGACAAGATTGAGCAGTTGGAAGCTAGTGCAAAAGAGCAACAGGAAGCCCTGGCAGCAGCCCAGAGAGAGATCTCAGAATTGAAGATTAGAGCTGGTGTAAAGAGGTCAAAGGACCAGAGTCGACACAGGAAGCTAACTGCAGCTGTTACTACCAGGAATCTCCTTATCAGGAATCTTACAGAGCGTCCAGCTGATCCTGTGACTGAAGCACTTCTCATAGAAGTTCAGGAGGATGAGTTTGGTCTTGGTGTCTGACTTTTGCTTGTTGTTGCGTTCATTTCATTGTACTTTTCTTTTCTTTATGTTGTATTTTTGACCCCTCAGAGGGCATATATTGTAAAAGAAACAAGCTATGTATCATTTACTTTTTGTAATATATATGTTGGTTTGTTTTATCTGAGCCCTTCAAGCAACATCACAAGCATCTTCTTCAAGGATCTGGAAAGGTCAAAACCAAGTGCCAAGCCGGATACCTTGGATACAAATAAGCATATTGCATTGCATACTAACCTTTTGTTTTGTTTTGTAGGTTTTTTGTTTTATTGTTACTAACTCTGTTGTGACTTCAGGAACTATTGCTCGACGTCGGGTGTTTCCACTCAACCGTCCACACAGATATCCAACCCGCAACAACCTTCCGGGTATACAAATGGACCAAGTACAGCAGGACCTTACAGAGGTCAGGACTCAAATGGCCAACGAGAGGTTGGAAATGAGGAATCAGATGACACAGTTTATGGAGGTGATGAATAATATGGCTCAAAGCCAAGAGAGACTAAGAGCACTGGTAGAGGGGAGGAATCAGGAAGACCCCCATCCAGGGACTGCTGGGACAAGCAATAATGATAGAGTTCAACCTCATGTTAATCCCCCAGTCTATGGACCCCACCTTCATCCCGAGATCAACATCCCTGTTAATGTGCAAGGGACTGCCACTGCAGGCAGAGTACTGCAAGAAGACCCCCAGGAAGATCAATTTACAGTGATGGGAGCTGGGGATGAAGCCTATGACAGAAGGCTAGATGAGATTGCTAAGAAACTGAGATCCCTGGAGTCCCAGAATTCTTTGGGCTTTGATGTTATGGACATGGGTCTAGTGGACGGGGTCAGGATTCCCCACAAATTTAAACCTCCATGTTTTGAGAAGTACAACGGAACTTCCTGTCCCCGGACCCATTTACAATCTTTTCTGGGGAGGCTGAAGGCATATACCATGGACGAAAAGCTATGGATGTTTTATTTTGAAGATAGCTTAACAGGAGCTTCAAGGGAATGGTACTCTCACCTGACTAGAGCAACCATTAGATGCTGGAAGGACCTGGCTGAGGCCTTTATCAGACAGTATCAGTACAATTTGGATATGGCTCCCAACAGGACCCTCCTGATGGGGATGTCACAATCATCCAGGGAAAGCTTCCGGGAGTACGCTCAAAGGTGGAGACAGCTTGCTGCTGCTGTCCAGCCACCCATGTCAGAGAGGGATATGGCTGATATGTTTATGAACACCCTCCAAGGAACATACATTGACAGGCTAGCTGCCTTTTCTTCCACTAGCTTTGCTGATGTAGTCATAGCCGGGGAAAGAATTGAGAGCCTATTAAAGATGGGTAAAATTTCTGACAACGGTGCGAGCTCATCCAGCAACACAAGGAAGCCTTTTGTGGGCCCAAGAAGAACTGGTGAGACCAATGTTATCCATGCCAGCAGGGGCAGACCCCAATATGTTCATAGGTCTGTGGCAGCAGTCACCATTCCCGCTCCAATTCATCCACAACCAGCTTATCAACCTCAGCAACAAAATTACCAGCAACAAACTCAATATCCTCCTCAAAGAAATTATAACAACAACAACACCAGCAACAACAATCAGCAAAGACCATTTCAACAGAGACCTTCTCAGGCCAATAGGGTGATCGATCCGATCCCTATGCCCTATGCCACATTATTGCCACAACTCCTGAAACTCAACCTGGTTGAGCTAAGGACATTGGCACCTCCAGATCCTGCCAGCCTACCCAGAAATTATGACGCCAGCGCCAGATGTGCTTTTCACTCGAATGCACCTGGCCACAGTACAGAGAAGTGCAGAGCCTTGCACATGAAAGTACAAGACCTGGTAGACTCCAAAGCTCTAAACTTGATAACCAGATGTTAACAAGAACCCTATGCCACACCATGGTGGTCCCAGAATCAATGCTATTGAAGAAGACAAGCCGTCTTACTTGATAACCAGTGTGGGTCAGATTCGGACACCTTTGGTAGAGATTAAAGCTCAACTCCTTGAATGTCAAATGTTCCCTGGATGTGAGCTGGGATGTGCCTATTACAACATTTCAGTGAATGGGTGTGATAACCTGAGAGATGGCATAGATGGTCTCATCCAGAGTGGTCTGCTTCAAATCACAACATCAATACCTACCAATCCAGCAATCTCCTTAACAACAGTTCCCGAGTCTTCTACAACTGCAACAACCATTGTTCCAAACAACTCTTCAATCTCATCAACAAATGCTTCATCTGTTACTTCAACGGACCAAATATCAACAAACATGCCTTCTACAACTTCAGCACCCCTTCATTCAGAGTCTCCTACAACAACAACATCCATCCAGTCAACAGTGTCTCCTACAATACCAACAGCAAACAATGAAAGTGTCTCAATGGTTACAATTTATTATGATCCTGCAAATGATTCTGCCTACAACTCACAAAATGCCACTCCTACAAGAGCACCAGTCATAATATACTATGATCCACAGACCATCGTGGTCCCTTCTGCAGCTGCCATCAGTCCAGTCACTGTCACAGTGCCTGGGCCAGTACCTTATGAAAGTAGTAATGCCATCCCTTGGCATTACGGCTCTGATCTATACTGCGAAGGACAGAAAATCACTTTCGAATCATCAACTTCTTCACCACAAATAGACAATGTGGGTGGAGGCGGAGGCTTCACTCGAAGCGGACGTCTCTTTGCCCCGCAAATTCAAAGACCCACTGCTGAAGCAGAAGCTGCTGCCAAGGCAAAAGGGAAGAGCATGGTGCAAGAAGAGCAAATTGTCAAAGAAGCTTTGAAAACACCTTTTGATCAAGAAGTTGATGAATTCATGAGAATCATCAAGAAAAGTGATTACAAGATAGTGGACCAGCTTCACCAGACGCCTTCCAAGATCTCCATTCTATCATTGCTTATGTGCTCCGAGGCTCATCGGAACGCACTACTCAAAGTCTTGCACGCAGCTTATGTGCCAGAAGAGATCACCGTCAATCAGTTGGAAGCTGTGGTCGGAAATGTTAATGCTAGTAATGGACTAGGATTTACCAACACTGATTTGACTACGGAAGGCCACAATCATAACAAGGCTTTACACATTACCATGGAGTGTAAGGGTGCAGTTCTTTCACATGTACTGGTAGACACAGGGTCATCCCTTAATGTCTTACCTAAAAAAGCCCTTGTGAAGCTGGAGTATGAAGGATTGGCATTACGTCCCAACAACTTAGTAGTGAGAGCCTTCGACGGCTCTAAGAGATCAGTTCTGGGAGAAATTGAGTTGCCTGTAACGATTGGCCCACAAACTTTCAAAACGACCTTCTACGTGATGGACATTCAGCCTGCCTACAGCTGTTTGTTGGGTAGACCATGGATTCATGCCGCTGGCGCAGTTACGTCTACCCTTCACCAGAAGTTAAAATTCGAGTGGGAGGGCCAAGTCGTTACTATTTGTGGAGAGGAGGATATTTTTGTTAGCCATCTGGCTACATACAAATATATTGAGATGGATGGGGAGATCCACGAAACGATGAGTCAAGGGTTTGAGGCCCTGAATGTTAATGAAACATCTGCTGTACTTGGGACTTCCATGACATCCTACCAGCAAGCCCGGAGGGTTGTGGAAGAAGGGAATGCTCAAGGCTGGGGAAAACTGTTGCCTGTAGAGAAGAAAGAAGATAGATTTGGGTTGGGTTACAAACCAACTCAACAAGATCAAGTAGAGGCTGCTAAGAAGCCCAACTTTGTTAGTGGGGGGATGCTCACCCCAGATGTTGTCAACAACTTGGAAGATGAGTCGGAAGATGAACGCAACCTGGAAAGCTGGATTCGTCCAAGGATCCCGGGGAGCCGTATCTCAAACCGGTCTTCCCAGGAAAATATAAGGGTTACTCCTGCAGAGTAATTATTATTTCCTGTATATTTTAAGCATGCATCAAGTCTTGCATCTTGCCCAAGATGACAAGACTCATTTTGTAATCGGGCCATCTGTAATTTTTGTGCAACAAGATTAATCAATGAAATATCAGACATCTTTTGCAAATGAGTCTTTCTCTTTTCCGCTCACTGTTTTTCCGTTTTTCTTTTTGTACAAAAAATAAATGGCAATGTTTTCAAAATGACAACTTTATTTCACTTTTTAAACAAGATTAAAATCAATCACTAAAATGAACAAACTGAACCCTTGCAGAGAGTGCCTTCCAGACCGCACCGACAACAACACGGCTATGACTTCGTATGACTCTGACAATCCGATCAATCAAGCTGATGAAGGGGTTGAAGAAGATTATGAGCTTCCTGAAGAGCTAGCCAGGTTGTTAAGGCAAGAGGAGAAGGTTATCACTCCTCATCAGGAGGAGGTAGAAACGATTAATCTTGGTACAGATGAAGATGTGAAAGAAGTTAAAATCGGGGCCTGCTTACAAGACTCAGTGAAGAAACAACTGATTGACCTGCTTCAGGAATATGTGGATGTGTTTGCTTGGTCTTATCAAGATATGCCAGGGTTGGACACCAATATTGTTATGCACAAGCTGCCTTTGAGGGAAGAACGCCCGCCGGTCAAACAGAAGCTGCGCCGTACTCGCCCGGACATGGCAATGAAGATCAAAGAAGAGGTACAAAAGCAGTGGGACGCCGGATTCCTTGCTGTAACTAGCTATCCGCCGTGGGTTGCTAACATTGTGCCTGTTCCAAAGAAAGATGGCAAGGTGAGGATGTGTGTTGACTACCGGGACCTGAACAGAGCCAGCCCGAAAGATGATTTCCCATTACCTCACATTGATGTATTGGTCGATAATACGGCTCAGTTCTCGGTGTTCTCCTTCATGGACGGATTTTCAGGATACAATCAGATTAAGATGTCACCTGAAGACATGGAGAAGACAACCTTCATCACACCCTGGGGCACGTTCTGTTACAAAGTGATGCCATTCGGATTGAAGAATGCTGGTGCAACATATCAACGGGCTATGGTGACATTATTCCACGATATGATCCATAAGGAAATCGAGTGTTATGAGGATGACATGATTGCCAAGTCCCTCACGGAAGAAGACCACCTGGTAAATCTGCTGAAGTTATTCAAGCGTCTGAGGAAGTACCAATTAAAGCTGAACCCCAACAAGTGCACATTCAGGGTACGATCTGGTAAGCTGCTGGGTTTTATTGTAAGCGAGAAAGGGATTGAAGTGGACCCTGATAAAGTCAAAGCCATTCAAGAAATGCCTGCACCGAAGTCTGAAAAAGAAGTTCGAGGGTTTCTAGGTAGATTGAACTACATCTCAAGGTTCATATCTCACCTTACAGCAACCTATGAACCCTTGTTCGAGCTGTTAAGAAAAGAACAGATGGTCAGGTGGAACGAAGACTGCCAGAAGGCTTTTGACAAGATCAAGGAGTACTTGCAAGAACCTCCAATCCTTATGCCTCTAGTTGAAGGAAGACCTTTGATAATGTACTTGACAGTATTAGAAGAGTCGATGGGGTGTGTGCTGGGCCAGCATGATGAGTCTGGTCGAAAAGAGTATGCAATATACTACCTAAGCAAAAAGTTTACCGACTGTGAACAACGTTATTCACTGCTCGAGAAAACTTGTTGTGCTTTAGCGTGGGCTGCTCGCCGACTAAGACAGTATATGTTGACCCACACTACTCTGTTGATATCCGAGATGGATCCAGTTAAGTACATTTTCGAGAAGCCAGCTCTTACCGGACGGGTTGCAAGATGGCAAATGATCCTCACAGAATATGACATTCAGTACACATCTCAGAAAGCCATCAAAGGCAGTGTATTGTCTGAGTATCTTGCTGAGCAACCTATTGATGACTACCAGCCTATGAGATTTGACTTCCCTGATGAAGACATCATGTTCATAAAAGCGAAAGATCATGAAGAGCCTATTCACACTGAAGGGCCCGACCCAGAAGAAGAATGGACTATGATGTTTGATGGGGCCGTTAATATGAATGGTCGTGGTGTTGGTGTAGTACTCATTACACCTAAGGGAGTTCACATGCCTTTCTCGGCAAAGCTCACCTTTAACTGCACTAACAACGAAGCTGAATACGAAGCTTGCATTATGGGTCTTGAGGAAGCCATTGACCTCAGGATCAAGACATTGACTGTATTCAGAGATTCAGCTCTGGTAGTTAATCAAACCAACGGCAAATGGTACACCCACCAGGATCATCTGATACCTTACAGGGATTATACAAGAAGGTTATTGACTTTCTTCACAAAGGTCAAGCTTGAGTATATCCCTAGGGACGAGAATCAGTTTGCAGATGCCCTGGCTACCATTTCATCCATGATCAAAGTTCAAGCTGCCAACTTTGTGCCTCGGATTTCAGTGTCCAGACTTGACAGACCAGCATATGTATTTGCAGCAGATATTGTCAAAGATGATAAGCCTTGGTTCCATGATATTAAGTGCTTCTTGGAGGATCAAGCATACCCATCTGGGGCATCTTCCAATGATAAGAAGACTTTGAGAAGGCTTGCTGGTAGTTTCTTTCTGAACACTGATGGTTCCCTATACAAGAGAAACTTTGATATGGTACTCCTCAGATGCGTCGATAGGACAGAAGCAGACTTGTTAATGCATGAAGTGCACGAAGGATCCTTTGGTACCCATGCAGGAAGGCATGCCATGGCTAAGAAATTGCTAAGATCGGGCTATTACTGGATCACAATGGATGCCGACTGTTGTGCCTATGCCAGAAAGTGCCATAAATGCCAGATTTATGCGGATAAGGTGCATGTGCCTCCCAATCCTCTAAATGTGATGTCTTCACCCTGGCCCTTTGCCATGTGGGGCATTGATATGATTGGCAAGATTGAGCCAACTGCTTCAAATGGCCACAGATTCATCCTGGTTGCTATTGACTATTTTACCAAGTGGGTCGAAGCAGCTTCATATGCAAATGTTACAAGGCAGGTAGTAGCCCGATTCCTGAAGAGAGATATCATCTGTCGATATGGAGTGCCCGAGCGAATCATTACTGATAATGGTTCCAACTTGAACAACAAAATGATGGCAGAACTATGCCGGGACTTCAAGATCCAACACCACAATTCTTCTCCTTACAGGCCAAAGATGAATGGCGCTGTTGAGGCAGCTAATAAGAATATCAAGAAGATTGTGCAGAAGATGGTAGTCACCTACAAAGACTGGCATGAGATGCTGCCATTTGCCTTGCATGGGTACCGCACGTCAATCAGAACATCCACTGGGGCAACACCGTATCAGCTTGTGTATGGTATGGAAGCAGTCCTACCAGTTGAAGTTGAATTACCCTCCCTACGGGTACTGATGGATGTTAAGCTGAACGAAGCAGAGTGGGTTCGGTCCCGATACGAACAACTGAGTCTGATTGAAGAGAAAAGATTGGCTGCAATCTGTCATGGGCAGCTGTATCAGAAAAGGATGAAGAGAGCCTTCGATCAGAAAGTCAGGCACCGAGAGTACCAGGTGGGAGATCTTGTGCTGAAAAGGATCCTCCCTCCTCATACAGACCACAGGGGCAAATGGACTCCGAACTATGAAGGACCATTCGTGGTAAAGAAAGTTTTCTCTGGTGGAGCACTGATGCTCAGCACCATGGATGGTGAAGATTTCCCGTCCCCTGTGAATTCAGATGCAGTTAAAAAATACTTCGCATAAAAATGACCCGCTGGACATAAAAACAAAATGTAAGTCCAGGCAAAAATAGGGCATCCCGGCGAGTCAGAAACAGAATAAAAGACTCGGGCAAAAATAAGGGAAAATAAACAAAAATGTACACCCGCTGAGCTGAAAAGCCGCATTGGACAGCTCAGGCAAAAATGGGTATCCCGATGGATTGAAAACCCGAAAGGGCGATCCATGCAAAATAAGGGAATAAGCGAACAACTGCACTCTGAATTCGTCTGTATCGCCTACGACATGGTAAACCTCGAAAGGATTAAGCTCCTGTCAGAATCAACCTTCTTCAGAAAGCAAGACGAGAAGAACGTCAAAAGTCATACGAGTCATAGCAAGAGGGAAGCTCCTTGAAGCGTCGACAACATTGCCAGCATTTTGTTTCTCAATTTGTAACAATCTCCTCATTTCAGGAGATTCGTTTCTTTGACTGTATCTTGCCAATTCAGGGCATATGAATTAATAAAAACAGATTTTTAGTCAAGTTTCACCTCGTACACTTCATTTTATTTGCAAGGAATGTCTGATATCTTTAAAATACTGATTGCATAAATACAAATGTTTTTCTCCTAAAAAACGTGCTTGCAGGAAATATACTTACTCTCAGAAGTGTCTCACTCCTACGACGAAATCCAGTAAGGGATACCTCGGGATTATTTGTGCGTCTCTTGTCTTTGCAGGATTGCAGGTATTCAAAAGCGCAACATGGGGCATGGAAGTTTCACCCCAGCGAGCTGGAAAATCAACGCTCGCTCAGTCTTAGCACTCAAGGTGTTTTCTCCCCAGCTGAGTTGCCACTTGTTGCTTCTCCCAGCTGAGTTGCCAATCATTCTTCTCCAGTCAAGTACAAAAGCCTGGGAACCATCCCCCCACAGAGTTTCAGCCTCTATCCAGAAGAGCAACGCACGAAGGAATCACAACAGAGTGACGAAAGATTCTACAAACCCCAGCTGGGTCCCTCATTTACAGGAATAGGTCTATCATTGACCCATTTCCCCAAGCAGATACATCTCAGCAGATCTACCAACGATCTCATCCCCAGCTGGGGTGTCCACTTCAAACAGATCGACCAGAGATCTTTGCAGCAATGGGATCCGAATCCCGGATTGGTATCTTTTGCATAATCATAGCATTCGCATCATATTCACCCCACAAAGCGTAGCATTGTAACACGGTGGGAGAACTGACTTTAGTTATGTTGCGGATAGCAAGAGTCGCCACCGACTTTTATTTTATCCAAAGGAAAGGCATAAAAGAACAGGAAAGACCTTTTAAAAGATTTTTGGGTCCGGGGGGTAGGTTATGTAAAGGGAAGGTGTTAGCACCCTTTACATCCATGGTTATCCATGGGCTCTTAGTTACTTAGCTCACTTTGAATTGTTTTTGAAAAGGTGAAGTGTGTGAATAGAAATTTTCCTAAGAGTTTAATAATGATCCATGTACGGATGCGTAAAAAACTTGTGTTTGAAAATTGTTTGAAATTGTGAAGTGTTTGAAATTTGAAATAGTGAGCAAGTAACTATGAGGAACCTACCCTAAAATTTAAGTCTTTCTGTTCTTTATCCTTTAAATGGTAAGACTATCCCTATTATTAAGGAACAGGTAGTCATTACCTTGGATGTAAGGGACATATGAGGGACATCTGTTTAATGAAGGCAACTGTGGGATGTATTAAGCATTTTTTTTGTAGGGACTGTCATCGTTATTCGAAAGGGACAAAATCATATTGAAAGGCAACCATTAAGGGACTTGATGACTTTTCTTTTAAGGGACTTTGCTTTATACACCCCACTTGACCTTTTTGAATAGGCAACATTGAGAGGCAACCCTAGAAAGTGAGATGGCGATCAAAGATCGACTTACGTGTGTGAGTGTTTAATTTTATTTATCTTTTAAATTTAAATGATCTAAATTCAATTTTAAATATCATACATGTTTACACTCCCTATTTTACTAACCATAGCATGAAAAATAAAATAATTTAAATATTACAAAAAATTACACCAAGGAGCATTTACATAATAATAATAAGCAATTAAAAAAATAAATAGCAAGAGTAAATAAATAAGCAAAATATAAATAATAAAATAATAAGCAATAATAAATATAATAGGGGTTAGTAATAATAATAATTAAAATAAATAAGATTAGTGAAATAATAATAAGCATAATTTAAAAAATAAATGGATTAGTAGTAAGCATGATTAGTAATAATGATAAACAAAAATAAAATTTTAATGGTTAATAGAAAAATAAGAACAATTATATTAATTAATCATAAAAGTTTAAGATTATAAACAAATTAAATAAATTATGAACATGTTATAAGAAATTATCAAATTTGCAATTTTAGAAATTATTTACATATATAATTAATTATGAACAATGATATAATATTATTAAAATGGGATTAACTATAATTTAATTATATTAACTAAAATATATACATAATAACTATATTTACAAAATTTAGAAAATAAAAATTAGGTTTTTTTTTTTTATAATTATTTAGAAAAGATAAACTAGGGTTTCTAAAATTAGGGTTTTGTTAGAAAAATATTTAAGAGTTTATAATCTAATATACAAAATTATTTTAATAAATATATATATATATATATATTATAATTTAATTACATGATAAAAAAAAAAAATTTTGAATTAAGAAAAATAATTTTTGAATGTTAGAAGATATTGAATAAACATTTATAGGATTATTTAATTATATATATGATTATTTATAAAACCTAAATCAATTAAACAAAATAAAAATAGAAAAAAATAACAAAACTTACCTGGCTGGGATTTGAACCCAGGAAGCTTTGTTTACCAGCATCAAAACACACCACCAGTCCAGCCACTCATGTGTGATAGAGAAGGGGTTTCAATTAGTTTTGTGGTATATCCTGGAAAATTATGAAAAAAATAACAAGAAAATAAAAGGCCTGGGGGAGAATCGACCCCATGACCTCTCAAGCACGCAAACATACACATGACCATCCCAGCTAGGTGACCACATCTGTCAAAGTAATGGCACTAAAACATAATATATAATGTTTCATGTTTAACCTGAAAAATAAGAAAAAAAATGCACCAAGCCAGGACTCGAACCAGTGCCATCACGCAATACACATACCAGTCTTACCACTGAGACAAGCTGCACGCTTGTGATAATAAACCAACACTAAAACATAAAATATTTTAAATAAAATTTGAATTTTCCTGGACGCGCCAACCAGCTTCGTCTTCTCCAAATTACCTGCGAAAACTCATGCCACTTTTCCTGCGAAATTTACTGCGTGTTCTTCCATATTCAAAACCTGCGAAATTCAAACACCCACAAAACAGTACAATTTCTTTCAATTGATCAGTGTTTTATGATCCTTATGGTTCACACAACATCCCTATGTTCTTCAAATTCATTTATATTTAGTGAATCGAAGAACCCTAAATTAGGAGGTCAAAACCCTAACATGGCATCTCACGGGTTTCTCATGGTTTCTTTGATTTCTTTGCCCAGAAACATTCTACACATCATCACAAACATCATTAACCAAACAAAATTCATTGAAAAGCAATAAATTAGTGAAACCGAAAAAATTATATTCAAGAACAACCAAGTTTCGGGTTATGCATTATGGAGGGTATGGGATGCATATGAGTATTGGTATTGCTTCATGGATGTCCAAGGAACATTGCTATGTCCTTTTTTTACCTTCAAACACCTTGTATCAATGAATCCGAATGTGAGTTTTGAGAGGGTTTTTTGATTTGTAAACTTACTCTTGAGGAGACTGAAATTCGTGGCTTTTTGATTGCAATGAGTTAAGTACTTATAGGAGAGTGAATTAGGTCAAAAAGATTGATTACTTGTGTGGAAAATTTGATATGAAAAGATTCAAAATGATCATGCCTTAAAAATAAAATATTCATGTATGAACACTTGCTATTTTTGGCTAATCCTCATGATTTCTTTCCTCTTCAATTCAAATCAAATTTATGATTTTCTAGAAGCTTGATCCAAATCAAATCTTACATTTTCATATTTTATTTTTATTTAAAATGATTTTTAATGAATTAAATCAAAATAAATAAAAATAAAATAATAAAAAATCTGATTTTTAATGGTTTGGGTCGTGCATGAAGTTATTGTATGGATTGGGTCATCATTTGGCAAGCCCATTTGGAAGAAATTGGTTTTAGACCTCCATTTTCATCATAAACCAACCCAAAATTTCCCAACTTTGCAAGGGCACATATCCTTCAATCTTAATGCTATGAGGGTGTTCTTGGACATTTTGGAAAGCTTGAAGAGTCCTCTAAACAACCCCACTGGTTTCATGTCCATATCATTTACCAATCTCATGTTATGCCCTTTTGAAGTTGTTGACTTTTTGTTGACTTTCAAAAGGACCTATAATGTCTTAGCTCATACCTTCCAAATGAAGCATTTTTGGGCTTGGCTTGTGAGACACAAAGTTGTAGAGAATTCAATTTCCTTCAAAATGAGCTTTTATTGGAGACTTGGTGATTAAGCATGTGAAAGTTATGGCTGTCAAAGTTCAGTTGACTTTTACTGAGAAAACCCTAATTTAGAAACTCCTGATTCTTGATGATCTGAAATCTCCTTGATGAATCATGATCAACCCTTGATCAAATGATGAATTTTACTTCATATACTTGATGTTGGCAAAAAATCATGAAGTTTGACTTTGGTTTGACCATAGTTGACCTCAGTTTGACTTTTTAACTACTTTGACTGATTTTGACTTATCTGATCATCTGACTGAGCAAACCTTTGGGAAAAGTCTTGAAACTTGACATGGGGATTCTTGTACACATATAAGATGTTATGAAGCTCACTTGATGTCTTGGAAGTTCATTTAGCCTGATTAAAGTCAAAACCCTAGTTTTGGATGCACTGCTTAGGAGGTGCATTGTCTGAGGGAATTGTCAACTCTTCTAACCAATTATGAACCTTGTGAACCTTGTGAACCAACATAAAATGTCTTGTGAACCTCATGGGAGGTATTGTGAACCTTGTGAACCTTGCGAACTTCATAAAGTGACTTGTAGACTTCATGAACCTCATGAAAGGTCTTGAAAGCATTGTGAACCTTGTGAACCTTCATGAAGTGACTTGTAGACTTCATGAACCTCATGAAAGGTCTTGTAAGTGTTATGAATCTTGTGAACCTTGTGAACCTTCTTAGCACACAAAGTCTTGTATTGTGAGGGCAAATTTTGGGGTGCAACAGCTGCCCCTGTTCAATTTTCTGAAACCTGAGGGGTTAGATTGGTATATTTGCCAGTCATAACCTGGAAGGTTGAAGGGGATTGAACACAAAAGCCCAAAAATTTGCACTCACCAGTGCATAGAGTGATACAGATGGCTAGTTGAATATGCTTGAGTGGGCTTAAAGATGCCACTTGGAGAAAAGTTCTTCAAATGCATTTCTTGGAGGATAAAGCAGTCCAGAATATGAAGGTATAATGATAGTTTTCAGGAGGATAAAGCAGTCCTGAGATATTGATAATATACTTTCAGGAGGATGAAGCAATCCTGAGGTAATGATGGTAGCTATCAGGAGGATGAAGTAGCCCTGAGGTAATAGTATGCTTTCAGGAGGATAAAGCAATCCTGAGGTACAAGAAGCTGTCAGGAGGATAAAGCAGTCCTGAGGTAATAATAAGCTTTCAGGAGGATGAAGCAATCCTGAGATATTGATAATAGCTATCAGGAGGATGAAGCAGCCCTGAGGTAATAATAAGCTTTCAGGAGAATAAAGCAGTCCTGATGTAGCAATGTGCTTTCAAGAGGATGAAGCAGTCTTGAGAGATTTGATAATATGCTTTCAGGAGGGTCAAGCAATCCTGAGGTAATAATGATAGCTATCAGGAGGATGAAGCAGCTCTGAGGTAATGATATGTTTTCAGGAGGATAAAGCAGTCCTGAAGTACAAGAAGCTGTCAGGAGGATAAAGCAATCCTGAGGTATTGATATGTTTTCAGGAGGATGAAGCAATCCTGATGTGATAATGAAGCTTTCAGGAGGATGAAGCAATCCTGATGTAGTAATAATCTTCCAGGAGGATGAAGCATTCCTGGGGTAATTGTGTGCTTTCAGGAGGATAAAGCAATCCTGAGGTACAAGAAGCTGTCAGGAGGATGAAGCGGTCCTGAGATGATAGTATGCTTTCAGGAGGATAAAGCAATCCTGAGGGATGATAACTTTCAGGAGGATAAAGCAGTCCTGATAATCACAAATTTGTTTGCTGGAGAATTATCCTGAAAACAAGGTAGCATTTTGTATGGTAATATTAGTTTATGTATTATGTATGCATGTATAATATGATGCACTTAAGTAATGTATTATATATCTATGTATATGTATGGTATGGTATGATGTAAATGATGTATGTATGATATAATGCTGCCTGAAGCGTCTTGATATCTTCGTATAACAACTGCTGGCCAGGGAAAATAAATCCCGATTTGTTGCTGAAGAGTATGAGGAACTCGTTCCTGTCTTGTTTGATAATAAAGTATACATAACTTCCTGTCTGCTGGGGATAATAAGGTATATATAACCTCCCGTCTGCTGGGGATAGTAAGGTATGATAACCTCCCGTCTGCTGGGGATAGTAAGGTATACATAACCTTCGTCTCCGTTCGTCGTACCCTTATTGGAAAGTAAATTCCCGAATATCCGTATGAGGATAAAAGAGATGGATATAAATTCCAGGGGAGATGTAACTTTATGAAGATGGATTTGTCCTACTGAGGGATTTGTAGCTGTCTTGTAAGAGTGAACCTGGTGAAGCTTCGTTGAAATCCTTCCCTCGTTCGTCCTTAGTAAATACTATTACTGCATTTTCATGCATATCTGGTAAACATCAATCATATTAAAAAACATACATGCATTTCTGGTAAACATCAATCATATTCAAAAGCATACATACATTCAAACACAACCAATGGACGTTTCGCTTATGTAAATAGGGTAAAAGTAAATCTGGATTCAAAAGATGGAATTTATTTATATCAAAAAGTGACCCATACACGGGTAAGTTTGTACAAGGAGACATAAACCCTAGTAAGAGGATTTTGTCATAAAACTTTACAAAACAAAGAGAATCAGCTATGTGGGAAATAATCCTATTGAGTTTCAATTCTACTATTGCCATTATCTTCAAGTATCTCATCTTCTGTTGTTGATATGGAAACGATTGGATTGAGCTTTATCTGTTTGAACTTGAGTAAGTAACACAACTGGTTGCAGTTTCATGGGTGATCCAAACGAGACATAGTCATACGCTTTAATCCCTAACTTTTGCCTGGATTGCCCTTTCAGGTTTTCAATCCACCGGGATACCCTTTTTTGCCCAAGCCGCCTTTTCAGGTTTTCGACTTGCCGGGTGTACATCTTTTTATATATATCCCTAATTTTTGCCCAAACCCTTTTGGTTTGCCGGGATGCCCTTATTTTTGCCTAGGCATGTCAACCTAGCGGGTCTCTTTTTATGCGTAGTATTTTTTAACTATGTCTGTGTTTACAGGCTGTGGAAAGTCTTCACCATCCATTGTAGTAAGTATCATGGCACCTCCTGAGAATACTGTCTTGACTACAAATGGACCTTCATAAGTAGGAGTCCACTTGCCCCTAGGATCACCCTGTGGTAATATGATACGCTTGATTACCAAGTCACCAGCCTGATATACCTTTGGCTTAACCTTCTTATTAAAAGCTTTGATCATTCGCTTCTGGTACATCTGGCCATGACAAACTGCTGCTAACCTCTTCTCATCAATTAAATTTATCTGGTCAAGTCGAGTCTGAATCCACTCATCTTCATCCAAGCCTGCATCCTTCATAATTCTCAAGGAGGGAATCTGCACTTCAATGGGTAGAACTGCTTCCATACCATAGACTAAGGAGAATGGGGTTGCCCCTGTTGAAGTACGTATTGTAGTACGATAACCATGAATAGCAAATGGTAACATCTCATGCCAATCCTTGTAAGTCACAGTCATCTTCTTTACAATCTTCTTAATGTTCTTATTAGCAGCTTCAACTGCCCCATTCATCTTTGGACGATACGGAGAAGAGTTATGATGCTTAATCTTGAACTGCGTGCAGAGATCAGTAATTATAGTGTTGTTCATATTAGAGCCATTGTCAGTAATAATCCTTTCAGGGATGCCATACCTACATATGAGATTATTCTTAATGAATCGAGCCACAACATTCTTGGTAACAGATGCAAATGAAGCTGCCTCTACCCACTTCGTGAAGTAATCAATAGCAACCAAGATGAAACGATGCCCATTAGAAGCAGTATGCTTGATCTCACCAATCATATCAATGCCCCACATGGCAAAGGGCAAAGGAGCAGTAAACACATTCAATGGTAATGGAGGTACATGGACTTTATCAGCATAAATTTGACACTTGTGACAAGTTCTGGAGTGTTGATAGCAATCAGCTTCCATGGTAGACCAATAGTAACCTGCTCTCAATATCTTCTTTGCCATAGCATGTCCACTAGAATGAGTGCCAAAGATTCCATCATGCATATCTTCCATAATCTCTGTTGCTTCTTTCTTATCCACACAACGAAGCATAGTTGAATCATGATTGCGCTTGTACAAAATCCCATTACTCAAAAAGAACATAGAAGAAAACCTTCTCAGAAACTTCCTATCTTTGACAGATGCCCCTTCAAGGAACTCCTGAGCTTCAAGATATCTTTTCACCTCATAGAACCAAGGCTTCTCCTCTGCCCCTTCTGTGTCAATCTCATTGCAGTATGCAGGCTTTTCAAATCTATCAATAGTAATCTTAGGAGCTTCATCATCCCAGCTGATCTCAAATATGGATGCCATGGTGGCCAATGCATCTGCCAACTGATTCTCTCTTCGTGGAATATGTCCAAAGGTAATTTCTTTGAAATGTGGGATCAAAGATAACACATGCTCTCTGTAAGGAATGAGGTTATCATGCTTAGTGTCCCAATCTCCTTTAATCTGACTTACTACTAGGGCTGAATCCCCATACACATCTAGGAACTGAATCTTCATATCAATAGCAGCTTTAATACCCAGGATACATGCCTAATATTCAGCCATGTTATTAGTACAAAAGAAACAAAGTCTGGCAGTAATCGGGGTATGACAACCTTCAGGGGAACTAATCACAACACCAACACCATTACCAAGTGCATTTGAGGCACCATCAAAAACCATAGTCCATCGGGATCCCTGTTCAGGTCCGTCATATTGTCCAGGTTCTTTGGTAATAATCATAATGTCTTCATCAGGGAACTCAAAACTCATTGACTGATAATCATCTACTGCTTGATGAGCCAAATGATCAGCAACAACACTTCCTTTGATGGCCTTCTGAGTAGTATACTGTATATCATATTCTGTCAAGATCATTTGCCATCTTGCAATTCTTCCGGAGAGAGCAGGTTTCTCAAATATGTACTTGATTGGATCCATCTTTGAAATCAATAGGGTAGTATGGGTCAACATATACTGTCTTAGTCGGCGAGCAGCCCATGCCAAAGCGCAGCAAGTTTTCTCGAGCAGTGAATATCTTGTTTCACAGTCGGTAAACTTTTTGCTAAGGTAGTATATTGCATGCTCTTTTCGACCAGACTCGTCATGTTGCCCCAACACACACCCCATTGAGTTGTCTAACACTGTTAAGTACATAATCAAGGGTCTTCCATCAACTGGTGGCATCAAAATTGGAGGTTCTAGCAAATATCTCTTGATTTCATCAAAGGCAGTCTGGCACTCATCATTCCATTCCATCACCTGATCTTTCTTCAACAACTTGAAGATTGGCTCACAGATGGCAGTTAATTGGGAAATAAATCTTGCAATGTAATTCAATCGTCCCAAGAAACCTCTAACCTCCTTCTCAGTACGGGGAGCTGGCATCTCTCGTATAGCTTTCACTTTTGCAGGATCCACTTCAATAACTTTTCCACTGACAATGAAACCTAGGAGCTTACCAGACCTAACTCCAAAAGTACACTTGTTTGGGTTCAATCTCAACTTGTATTTCTTCAACCTCTCAAACAACTTGTGTAGATGATCAAGATGTTGCTCTTCATTCTGGGATCTGGCTATCATATCATCCACATATACCTCTATCTCATGATGAATCATATCATGAAACAAAGCCACCATAGCGCGCTGATATGTTGCACCTGCATTCTTCAAACCAAATGGCATCACCTTATAGCAGAAAGTGCCCCACTGTGTAACAAAGGTTGTCTTCTCCATATCTTCAGGAGCCATCTTGATTTGATTGTAACCAGAGAAACCATCCATGAAAGAGAACACCTTATGCTGAGCAGTGTTATCTACCAGAACATCAATATGAGGAAGTGGGAAATCATCTTTGGGGCTAGCCTTGTTCAAATCCCTGTAGTCCACACACATACGTACCTTACCATCTTTCTTGGGAACTGGTACCACATTTGCAACCCACTGAGGATAAGAAGTCACTGCTAAGAACCCTGCATTGAACTGTTTCATTACCTCTGCTTTGATCTTTTCTGACATCTCAGGACACATACGACGAACCTTCTGCTTCTTTGGACGACAATCTTCTTTCACTGGTAAACGGTGAACCACAATGTCTGTATCCAATCCTGGCATATCTTCATAATACCAAGCAAAGATCTCCACATAGTCACGTAACATCTGAACCAGTCTGTTCTTGACACTATCCTCTAAATCAGCCCCTATCTTGACCTCTTTCCTGTTTTCTTCAGTTCCCAGATTCACAACTTCGACTGGCTCTTCATGTGGCTGTATGGCTTTCTCTTCTTGTTGTAACAACCTAGCAAGCTCTACAGGTACTTCACAATCGTCCTTATTTCCGTCTTCAGTTTGATAGATCGGATTCTCGAAATTATAATTGGCAATAGTAGAACTGTTATCAACAGGTTCCAGAGTGGATAAGGATCTGCATTTTAGTGATGTGGGTGTGTGTAAGAACACATAGCTGATAAAGTAAAAATAAAAGAAAAGAAAGACAAGGAACACAATATTTACTAAAACAAAACGTCCCCTGATTTTATTGAATGAAGTATGCAAATGAAATGACAACCCGTAACAAGCACACCATTGTGCCCCGGGTAAGGCACAAGGCTTGAGAGTTTTAATTGTTCAGAAATTACAAACTTAAAAAGAAACAACACAGTAATAGTATTTACTCCTGACTAAAGGAGATAGGGATAACATCTTCAGCTTTCCAATTATTGAGTCCAGCACCCACAGTAGGAAAAATCCAAGCATCCAAGTTGTAGTCTTCATCATAGTCTCCCACAGCATTGATCTGATCTTTCATAACCCCTTGATTGGTGATACGAACAGCACGAGCACGGCGAACAGCCTTCTGGGACTCTGCAGTGAAACCCAAACCAAACTTGTCAGACTTGTATGGGATATCAGGAAGCTGACCCCAAATAGTACAACCACCTTCATCCACCACAGCTCTAGCATCATTGAGGGAGGCCATTGCCATTGTTGGAGGTTTTCTGGTGACCACAGGAACTTTCTTCGCAACAGGAGGAGCTACATAATCATTAACAATCCAGGGAACCACTTCAAATGTCTGACACGGAGTTTCAATGTATTCACCTTCCATTTCCAGATACTTGAAAGTGTTTACATGGCTGACAAAGTATTCTTCTTCTCCATAGACGGTAACAACCTTTCCTTCCACCGGATATCTCAACTTTTGGTGTAATGTAGAGGTTACAGCACCTGCCCCATGGATCCAGGGACGACCAAGCAGACAAGAGTACGAAGGACGAATATCCATCACATAAAATGTAGCAGTAAAAACCTGGGAGCCAACTTTGATTGGAAGATCAATTTCCCCATGCACTACTCTTCTAGAACCATCAAAAGCCTTTACCACAATATTACTGGGCTTCAGCACAGCATCTTCAGGACTCAGCTTGTTCAGGACTTCCTTAGGCAACACATTTAGAGAGGAACCGTTGTCTATCAATACATGTGACAGGGTAGTGCCCCTGCATTCAATTGAAATATGCAAGGCCCTGTTATGATCCCTCTTGGCAGGGGTCAAATCAGCATCAGAAAATCCCAACCCATTATCATAAGTCAGGTGGGCAACACAATTCTCAAACTGGTCAACAGAAATGGCATTGGGCACATGAGCAGTCTTCAGAAACTTGATCAATGCTTTGGCATGAGCTTCAGAACATAACAACAAGGACATCATAGAAATCTTTGAGGGAGTATGCCCCAACTGATCAACAATGTCATAATCACTCTTGCGAATGATTTTCAATACTTCTTCCATCTGCTTAGAGAGATCATCAGCAGCTGGCACATCAGCAGATATAGGTTCAATAACAGGACCCTTGCCCCGAGCATCAGTGGTAGAGGTAGCAGCAGGAGTAACTGCATTCTTAGAAGTAACTGGAGGTGAGAAGACTCTTCCACTACGTGTGATTTTACTAGATCCAGCAATATTATCAATATCAACAGGCACATCAGCTAAGGGCTCCTGCTTAACACCATGGATGTAAACATCAGACCCATAGTGCCAAGGCACAGCTTTATCAGATGTATATGGAATAGGACCAGGAGTAGTAATGATCAGAGGAGCCACTCTGGCTTCAGCAACAACTTTCACAGGGCCTTCAGCAGTAATCTTGATTGGACCCTGATGGGTGATTTTAATAGGTCTCTTTGAAGTGATTCTTACCGGTACTTTGTCAACCATATCAACCTCTTCAACCTTCTTACCTCTAGTAATATGCTCCACCATACCCTCCACAGAAGGTGGTCTCCTTTCAAACACTATAGTGTAATTATTCATGAGACGCTGAATCCCGTCCTTCAACCTCCAACACTTATCTGGATTATACTCACAATAGACACAATCTTCACGACAACCCGGAAAGAAACCATCTTGTACTAACTTCTTTCTGATGACAGACAATGGCGTGGTCAATTCCGCAACTGAATGGATATGTAAATCTTCATCAATGGCATTGACAGTCTTCTCGTGATTTGGCATGGGAGCAGTAATCACATTTGGAGTACCCGGAGGGTCAAACTCAATCTCTCCAGCCTCAATCATATCTTGAATTTTGTTCTTCAAGACCCAACAGTTATTAGTATCATGACCCTGACAGTTTGAATGATATGCACATCGTGCATTGGGATTGTACCTGGGAGAGGTAACATTAGGATTCTGAGGAGCCTCTTTCAGAGTAATGAGTTCAGCCTTTAATAAGTGTTGCAATGCCTAAGCCAGTGACATGTTGATCTTCGTGAACTGCCTTCTAGCCCTCTGTTGATTGCCCTGTGGCTGCTCTGTTGTTGCAGGAGTTGGATTTGAAATATGAAATGCACTAACAGACTGATGCCTTCTGTTACGATCAGGCTGACCATAAACAGCATTGGATTCTTTCTTCCCGGTGGGAGGCTTCTTTGCAGCACCTGATGAAGAAGCAGACACTTGGATCTTGCCATTCTTTATACCATTTTCCACTCGCTCTCCTGTCATGATCAACTCAGTGAAGCCAGATGATGAGCTTCCAATGAGATGACTGTAAAACGGACCATTCAGCGTACACATGAACATATCAACCAATTCCCTGTCAGTTAAAGGGGGTTGAACTCTTCCGGCTAAATCTCTCCACTTCTGAGCGTACTCCTTGAAACTTTTTTTGGCACCCATAGACATGCTTTGCAGCTGCATGCGAGTGGGAGCTAAGCCAGCATTGTATTGATACTGCTTATAGAAAGCTTCAGCAAGATCATTCCAGTCTCTGATGTTGACACTCTCCAACTGATAATACCACTCCAACTGAGCTCCATATAAGCTCTCTTGGAAAAAGTGGATCCACAACTTCTTGTCAGCAGTGTGAGGTTGGATTCTTCTGACGTAAGACCTCAGATGCAGCTTGGGACAAGAGACCCCATCATAAACAACAAAGGTGGGAACCTTGAAACCAATGGGTATGACTACCCCAGATATCAAACTCAAATCCTCAAAATCCAGCCCAGAAGATTTCTGCAACTCCATAGCATCCATTCTATCCACCAGCATCTTGAACTTGTCTTCATTAGGATCATGGTAGTAATTAGCCTCAAAATCAGAGTCCCCCATAGTGTTGTGGAGACTGCCTCCCTCTTTTTCAGATTCCTCAGATTCATAGTCTTCAACCTGTTCTTTGGTCTTGACAGGACCTCTGAACCTTCTTCCCATGTTGAGCAGGCCACCTGACCTTCTAGTCTTCTTAGTCTTCTTGGCCAGCAGTGTCTTCAATTCATCCTGCCCCTTGGATAGGTTCAGGATCAGCTCTTGGAACTGTGCATTCTGTGCCTGAAGATCCTTAACTGATTGTTCAAGAGCCATTGCTGAAATAAACAGCGAGAAGCTGAGAAACCTGTGCACAATTACAAACCTGTGATGCAATGAAATGATATGTGAATGCATATGCAATGTTTTCAAGGACCGCAAGATTTAAATTTGCTTAAACAAACAGGAAGGTAAACTTTTATTAGTAATAAATTTGTTTTGCCTCTTGGGCTTACAGAAAATGAAAATAAAATAAGTACAAAAGATGGGGTTTTAAGTCTCCCATGGACGTTTCCTTTTCGTGTTGAGGTATGAGTTGAGATTCCGTTCCTCGTGAAGTTGCTTTGTTAGTTCCAGGATTCTTTCTTGGCTTGCTTTGTAATGAGCCTCAAAAGTATCCCTTTGCTCCTTCAGTTGGATCCAAGATCTCTGCAAGTCTTCCATGTCAGTAGGCATGTCTGGGTGAAGGATGGTATAAGCAGTATCTCCTTCAGCAACAGGTTCCATGGTAACTGGCAGGATAGCAGGATATGGCATCATGAGGGTCTGAGCACGAAATCGCACCCATCTGAGATAAGCTTCCATAGGAATAGTGTACTTGGGCTCCAGTGTCTTGCTGTCAACCCTGTTTACTTTTCCCCAGGCTCGTATGAATCTCTGACGGTAACCTTGAAGATCGTTTTCGTAATCAAATACAATGCCCTGAATCAACATGTCATGTGGGCCATCACTCCGAGCGTAACCAAACTGTCGTAAAGCTAAAGAAGGGTTGTAGGTGATGCCTCCTCTTATGCCTAGAAGTGGCACATTAGGAAACTCCCCACAACGGTCAATGATGGTGACATTCTCCATAGATCTGGAGCACCAATGGATATCTGAGTGAGAAAGTGACATGATCCTCTTGGACCATCTGAACCCTTGCTCATTCTTCATTACTGAGCGAGGAAGGTGAGAAATAAACCACCTAGAAAGCAAAGGTATGCAGCACATCAAAGTTCCTCTTGCCCTTGTAGTACGGGTGTGAAGAGAATGTAGGATGTCTCCAAGCAATGTAGGCACTGGATTGTGACTCAGGAATATGTTGATGGCATGAACGTCTATGAACTGATCTGGATTGGGGAACAATACTAAGCCATATATCAGCAAGGCTAAGATCTCCTCAAAAGCATCACGACTCATGGCCTTCAAGAACATTTGAGCCTTCTCTATCAATACCTTAGCTAGAACACCCTTGACTCCACTTCTCGTTTCTAAAACAATGTCAGACTTCTTCAAATGTAGAGCTGCAGCAATAACTTCTGGTTTAAGTTCCTTCTCCAAGCCTGTGAAGGGTCTTTGATCAAGAACAGGTATACCCAGAAGTTTAGAGAACTCTTCCATGGTTGGAACCAGTTGGTAGTCGGGGAATGTAAAGCAATGGTGCTTAGGGTCAAAGAATTGAAACAGAACACTCATCATGTCTTCATTGAACCCTGAAGTGACTAGATCCAATAGGTGACCATGTCTCTTGATGAACTGGGAATGATCAGACACTTGAGAAACCAACTCTTTAAGCTTAGCAGGTATGCTCACAAAGTTGATCCTGATGGTGTTTCTACGAGCAGAAGCCATGACCTGCAACAAAGAACAAAGATAAATTCTTCGGTCCTTGAAATGGTTAGTGAAAATGCTATGCTTATGATGCATGATGATGTCATGATGTTATGCTCAATCACAAACATGTGGCACACACAAGCAAGTCACACAATAGCCCTAGGTTTAAAGGCTTGCATGAGGTTCAAAGGTAAGTACCCTCCCCTGAAGTTGGTTGGTTCATCCTGTCCTACAAAAGTAACCAGGTTCTAAGGGATCTCAATATCATTGATCCCTCACAAGGGTGATTGATCAGAAGGCAACTTACTTGCCAACCAAAACCCACCAAGTTTAGGATCTCAATGAGTGTAGTATCGAGTGTCAACCAACTTCAGTCTGCACCAAAGCCGGTTACCTCACTACTTTCTAAAGGCCAAGATGAGTTAACTAGGGTTCTAAAAGTTAGTTAGTGCATTGACAACATATGGCAGCCTCATATTATCCTCAACTTGACTTAAGGAACATAAGCACCAACCAAGAAGTCACACTAACTATGGCCACCAGATCAACCGTATCGATATACGTCGTATAGTTTCCTTGGTCTATTGCCATTTACCTAAGGTACACTAGATCCCGGTTAGGATATTTAACACATAAGAGCACCCCAACAAGATAATATAAAGCAAACAAGGCAAACAATTTAAAGTGATCTAATTCCTAAGGGTACCCCTCTTTTATTAAATCCCCAGCAGAGTCGCCAGTTCTGTAACACGGTGGGAGAACTGACTTTAGTTATGTTGCGGATAGCAAGAGTCGCCACCGACTTTTATTTTATCCAAAGGAAAGGCATAAAAGAACAGGAAAGACCTTTTAAAAGATTTTTGGGTCCGGGGGGTAGGTTATGTAAAGGGAAGGTGTTAGCACCCTTTACATCCATGGTTATCCATGGGCTCTTAGTTACTTAGCTCACTTTGAATTGTTTTTGAAAAGGTGAAGTGTGTGAATAGAAATTTTTCTAAGAGTTTAATAATGATCCATGTACGGATGCGTAAAAAGCTTGTGTTTGGAAATTGTTTTAAATTGTGAAGTGTTTGAAATTTGAAATAGTGAGCAAGTAACTATGAGGAACCTACCCTAAAATTTAAGTCTTTCTGTTCTTTATCCTTTAAATGGTAAGACTATCCCTATTATTAAGGAACAGGTAGTCATTACCTTGGATGTAAGGGACATATGAGGGACATCTGTTTAATGAAGGCAACTGTGGGATGTATTAAGCATTTTTTTTTGTAGGGACTGTCATCGTTATTCGAAAGGGACAAAATCATATTGAAAGGCAACCATTAAGGGACTTGATGACTTTTCTTTTAAGGAACTTTGCTTTATACACCCCACTTGACCTTTTTGAATAGGCAACATTGAGAGGCAACCCTAGAAAGTGAGATGGCGATCAAAGATCGACTTACGTGTGTGAGTGTTTAATTTTATTTATCTTTTAAATTTAAATGATCTAAATTCAATTTTAAATATCATACATGTTTATACTCCCTATTTTACTAACCATAGCATGAAAAATAAAATAATTTAAATATTACAAAAAATTACACCAAGGAGCATTTACATAATAATAATAAGCAATTAAAAAAATAAATAGCAAGAGTAAATAAATAAGCAAAATATAAATAATAAAATAATAAGCAATAATAAATATAATAGGGGTTAGTAATAATAATAATTAAAATAAATAAGATTAGTGAAATAATAATAAGCATAATTTAAAAAATAAATGGATTAGTAGTAAGCATGATTAGTAATAATGATAAACAAAAATAAAATTTTAATGGTTAATAGAAAAATAAGAACAATTATATTAATTAATCATAAAAATTTAAGATTATAAACAAATTAAATAAATTATGAACATGTTATAAGAAATTATCAAATTTGCAATTTTAGAAATTATTTACATATATAATTAATTATGAACAATGATATAATATTATTAAAATGGGATTAACTATAATTTAATTATATTAACTAAAATATATACATAATAACTATATTTACAAAATTTAGAAAATAAAAATTAGGTTTTGTTTTTTTATAATTATTTAGAAAAGATAAACTAGGGTTTCTAAAATTAGGGTTTTGTTAGAAAAATATTTAAGAGTTTATAATCTAATATACAAAATTATTTTAATAAATATATATATATATATATATATATATATATATATATATATATATATATATATATATATATATATATTATAATTTAATTACATGATAAAAAAAAAAATTTTGAATTAAGAAAAATAATTTTTGAATGTTAGAAGATATTGAATAAACATTTATAGGATTATTTAATTATATATATGATTATTTATAAAACCTAAATCAATTAAACAAAATAAAAATAGAAAAAAATAACAAAACTTACCTGGCTGGGATTTGAACCCAGGAAGCTTTGTTTACCAGCATCAAAACACACCACCAGTCCAGCCACTCATGTGTGATAGAGAAGGGGTTTCAATTAGTTTTGTGGTATATCCTGGAAAATTATGAAAAAAATAACAAGAAACTAAAAAGGCCTGGGGGAGAATCGACCCCAGGACCTCTCAAGCACGCAAACATACACATGACCATCCCAGCTAGGTGAGCACATCTGTCAAAGTAATGGCACTAAAACATAATATATAATGTTTCATGTTTAACCTGAAAAATAAGAAAAAAAATGCACCAAGCCAGGACTCGAACTAGTGCCATCACGCAATACACATACCAGTCTTACCACTGAGACAAGCTGCACGCTTGTGATAATAAACCAACACTAAAACATAAAATATTTTAAATAAAATTTGAATTTTCCTGGACGCGCCAACCAGCTTCATCTTCTCCAAATTACCTGCGAAAACTCATGCCACTTTTCCTGCGAAATTTACTGCGTGTTCTTCCATATTCAAAACCTGCGAAATTCAAACACCCACAAAACAGTACAATTTCTTTCAATTGATCAGTGTTTTATGATCCTTATGGTTCACACAACATCCCTATGTTCTTCAAATTCATTTATATTTAGTGAATCGAAGAACCCAAAATTAGTAGGTCAAAACCCTAACATGGCATCTCACGGGTTTCTCATGGTTTCTTTGATTTCTTTGCCCAGAAACATTCTACACATCATCACAAACATCATTAACCAAACAAAATTCATTGAAAAGCAATAAATTAGTGAAACCGAAAAAATTATATTCAAGAACAACCAAGTTTCGGGTTATGCATTATGGAGGGTATGGGATGCATATGAGTATTGGTATTGCTTCATGGATGTCCAAGGAACATTGCTATGTCCTTTTTTTACCTTCAAACACCTTGTATCAATGAATCCGAATGTGAGTTTTGAGAGGGTTTTTTGATTTGTAAACTTACTCTTGAGGAGGCTGAAATTCGTGGCTTTGTGATTGCAATGAGTTAAGTACTTATAGGAGAGTGAATTAGGTCAAAAAGATTGATTACTTGTGTAGAAAATTTGATATGAAAAGATTCAAAATGATCATGCCTTAAAAATCAAATATTCATGTATGAACACTTGCTATTTTTGGCTAATCCTCATGATTTCTTTCCTCTTCAATTCAAATCAAATTTATGATTTTCTAGAAGCTTGATCCAAATCAAATCTTACATTTTCATATTTTATTTTTATTTAAAATGATTTTTAATGAATTAAATCAAAATAAATAAAAATAAAATAATAAAAAATCTGATTTTTAATGGTTTGGGCCGTGCATGAAGTTATTGTATGGATTGGGTCATCATTTGGCAAGCCCATTTGGAAGAAATTGGTTTTAGACCACCATTTTCATCATAAACCAACCCAAAATTTCCCAACTTTGCAAGGGCACATATCCTTCAATCTTAATGCTATGAGGGTGTTCTTGGACATTTTGGAAAGCTTGAAGAGTCCTCTAAACAACCCCACTGGTTTCATGTCCATATAATTTACCAATCGCAAGTTATGCCCTTTTGAAGTTGTTGACTTTTTGTTGACTTTCAAAAGGACCTATAATGTCTTAGCTCATACCTTCCAAATGAAGCATTTTTGGGATTGTCTTGTGAGACACAAAGTTGTAGAGAATTCAATTTCCTTCAAAATGAGATTTGAGTGGAGACTTGGTGATTAAGCATGTGAAAGTTATGGCTGGTCAAATTTCAGTTGACTTTTACTGAGAAAACCCTAATTTAGAAACTCCTGATTCTTGATGATCTGAAATCTCCTTGATGAATCATGATCAACCCTTGATCAAATGATGAATTTTACTTCATATACTTGATGTTGGCAAAAAATCATGAAGTTTGACTTTGGTTTGACCACAGTTGACCTCAGTTTGACTTTTTAACTGCTTTGACTGATTTTGAATTATCTGATCATCTGACTGAGCAAACCTTTGGGAAAAGTCTTGAAACTTGACATGGGGATTCTTGTACACATATAAGATGTTATGAAGCTCACTTGATGTCTTGGAAGTTCATTTAGCCTGATTAAAGTCAAAACCCTAGTTTTGGATGCACTGCTTAGGAGGTGCATTGTCTGAGGGAATTGTCAACTCTTCTAACCAATTGTGAACCTTGTGAACCTTGTGAACCAACATAAAATGTCTTGTGAACCTCATGGGAGGTATTGTGAACCTTGTGAACTTCATAAAGTGACTTGTAGACTTCATGAACCTCATGAAAGGTCTTGAAAGCATTGTGAACCTTGTGAACCTTCATGAAGTGACTTGTAGACTTCATGAACCTCATGAAAGGTCTTGTAAGTGTTATGAATCTTGTGAACCTTGTGAACCTTCTTAGCACACAAAGTCTTGTATTGTGAGGGCAAATTTTGGGGTGCAACAAGCATTCCGTCTAATACGGAGCATTACGGCAAAAATCAAACATATTGCATAATCATAAGCCATGGTCCGAATCAAACACTTGTGAATATCATCCAATATACAGAATACCCCCCGGATTCCCCAGCAAAAGCAGTTGCCTCACATTCACCAATACGAATACACATTCCTTGTGGCACCCGTCCGTGTCATCATCCCCCAGTAAAGTCGCCCGAGCTTTTCTTTACAAACAAACACTTGTATATTACAGATACTTCTTGACACCCGTCCGTGTCATATCCCCAGCAGAAAACCAAACCATCCCCTTTGCACTCACAGATACAAATATATACACATCTCCTTGACATCCGTCCATGTCATTGTCCCAGTACAGTAATGAAAACACTTTGTATACCAGATATTTGTTTATACCACTCTTCTCCTTTCAACACTCGTCCGTGTCACACTCTCTCCCGCAGATTGAACACTCATCTATACACCCCTCACACTTATTTTACTTATACAGATACTCGTCCGTATCTTGTATACACCATTTACATCCCCGCAGATTCGACACTCGTCCGTGTTCTTTGTTAACTAGTTGGTACTCGTCCGTACCATCATCTCAGAACATGCGTCAAGCATTTGTTTCTATGTTGATACTCGTCCGTATCATAGTCTTAAGGATGCTCGCCCGCATCTTTAAATCCATACACCGTGTCAAACACTTTTGTCTTCTTGAATATAGACACTCGTCTGTGTCTACTATTCCCCAGAAGAGTCCCTTCAGATTCAACACTCGTCCGTTTTCATTATTAACCAGTTGATACCCGTCCGTATCATCATATCTGAACACGTGTCAGTATTTGTTTCTACCTGATACTCGTCCGTATCATAATCTTAAGGATGCTCGTCCGCATCTTTAATCTATACACAATACCAAACACTTATACCTTTTATTTCTTGGATGTAAACACTCGTCCGTGTTTACTATTCCCCAGTAAAGTGAATTTTCTTCTTATCTGACATTCGTCCTATGTCATGATAAACCCTGAGAGCAGCCGTCCCCTGCTAGGTGGTCGTCCTCCACCTCTTGATGGTCGTCCTCCATCATGCTCATCCGATGGCCGTCCCCATCGTTGACCTTTTTTATCCGACATTCGTCCTATGTCGTGATGTATTTAGCAGCCGTCCCCTGCTAGGTGATCGTCCTTCACCTTTTTGATGATCGTCCTTCATCATTTTATCCAATGGCCGTCCCCATTGTTGATTATGGTTATCTGGCGTTCGTCCTACGTCATGATAAACCTTGAGAGCAGCAGTCCCCTGCTAGGTGGTCGTCCTCCACCTCTTGATGGTCGTCCTCCATCATGCTCGTCCGATGGCCGTCCCCATCGTTAACCTTTCTATCCGACATTCGTCCTGTGTCGTGATATTTTCGGCAGCCGTACCCTGCCAGGTGGTCGTCCTCCACCTTAGATGACCGTCCCTCATCTTAACCCCAACAGAGCAGTCGTCCCCTGCTAGGTGATCGTCCTTCACCTTTGATGACCGTACCTCATCATCTGTTTATTTCATTTATTCTTTAACCCGATGGTCGTCCCCATCGTGGTACCTTTTCTTTTTAGCCTGATGGCCGTCCCCATCGTTGCTTGCATTACTTTATGAACTTGATGGCCGTCCCCGTCATTTTTCATTAATCCCCAGAGAATTTTACAGCTTTACTTGATGGCCGTCCCCATCATAACCCCTTTTACCCCCAGCATGTCGGCCGTCCCCGTCATTGCTTTACTTCACACACTCCCCCCAGCATGTCGGCCGTCCCCGTCATTGCTCTTTCCCCAGTAGTCGTCCTCTGCTCGACGGTCGTCCTCCGTCGCCCGCACTTTATAATATACTTTATTTTCTTTTACAATCTATATCCCTTTTCTTCTTCATTCTGTGAGTGCAAATTTTGGACTGACTTGGGTATTCAACCACAAGTTATCTTGTTGGCCTGATAAGCCGTCGCTTACGTCCTGCATAGCTAACTCATGTTTGAATAGGGGCAGCTGTAAACACCCCAAATTTTCCCTCACCCATTCACACCATGGCTTGTGATCATTCTCATATGCATAATCTCAATCATACCATCTCATATCACATTTTTGATTCACTACATAGATTCAAAGTCATCTGCATCTAGGGTTTGTGATTTGAGCAATCCAAGAGCTTCTTGAGCCACTCCAAAGGTCATCAATCACTTCAAAGGGGTCCATGTGTGTTCAAGTATCATATTATATCCTCTCAAAGTCAAGAATGTCAAAAAATCACAAGAACTGAGAATGGTATGGAAGCAGAGCCAGGTTTGACTGCACAGATGACCTAAAATTAGGATTTTGGTTTCAGAGGCCATAACTCCAAATTTTTTGGTCATTCTTGTTTCTATTGGTCTCTATATGGTATAGGGAGTATGCATATCAATTTTCATGAAGAAATTCCATGGGGAAGTCATCTGATCAAGAGTTGACTTTTCAAGCAAGTCAGTGCAAAATCAGGGCATCTGAGGCCCCCAATGACCCAACCAAGGGGTGTTCTTCATCATTTTGATTGTATATGATCTTTATTTGATCATGGAAGACATTGTAAGTTCACAAAATTGAAGAATTCCAAGTCTTTTGCAAAGTTGACTTTTTGGGCAAGTTTGACTTTTAATGAAAATGTCATTTTAGGCAACTTTTTCAACCTTTACTTTTTGATTCAAAAAAGCTTCAAATGGAAAAACTTTGGTCATGAAAGTTGTAGAATGGATCATTCCCTTTTCAAAAAGTACAAGAACATGACCTAATTCATTTTGGATCAAAAGTTATGGCTCACCAAAGTTGGCAAAAATCACAAAATTTCAAAGTTTCTACCAAAGAGGTATTTTGCAAAATGACTTGATCAAGTGTTCTAAAGCTACCAAATGGACTTCTAAACCACACAACATGATCATGTGACATCTAAAGTTCAGAATGGACCAAAGAATTACACATTTTTATGGTTTGTGGAACAAGATTTTTCATAAGAGGCAAAAGTGAACCAAGTTGCAAAACTCATCATAGCTTCTCATCCACTTGCTGGCTAGCTGGCTGATCAATCCTAGGCCTTTCCTCACCTCATGCTGCGCAGGACATGCCTTTTGTACTCAGCTAGCAAGTAGCCCATGCCCTTCTTACACAACTTTGACATTTTTGCAAAAGCACCCATACCAATCAATAAAGCACATGTCACTTCATCTGACCAATGGCAATTGTTTATGTTAATCAAATGCAAGCCAAATATAACAAGAAGCAAGCCTGAAAGCTCACATAAGCCAGCATTCTCATTTTCACCTTCATGTGCAAGAGCTTTCGAAACTCATCCCACAAGCCACAAACACACAAACTAACTTCATAGATCAACTCAACACACCTTCCTGGTCACAAAGCACCCATCACCATTGTCTTAAACCCCCAGAATCAAAAACACGATTCCCTCACTGCACTGAACAGAACTTGTTCAATCTCTCAAACCAGCCAAAATAAACTTGCTCCAAGCCTTTCAGAAGCACAAGGGAGGTCATAGGAGCAGTTTTGCACAAGGGAAGAAGTCTGAAAGCTCCAAACTGAAAAGCTTCAAACTCAGGTAGCTTCATGAACTTTTTTTCCAGAAGCATGATTTTAAGTTCTTAATAGCTTCTATGCATTCCCCTGATCATGAATATGTGATTATTTTTGAAAATGGTTGAGAAACCAGAATGTATGCAATGTCTGAAACTTTTGCCCTAAAAAATGTTTGATTCGATTCTCCTTGTTTCTGAATGATAAATGTTGTTTGATTGAGGGGTTTAATTTGTTTTTGAGTGGGGAAGAGTTCTGGGCAGTTAGATTTTGTTTTGGATGCGTATAGAGAGAGTTTGAGATTTTGGTTGGTCGGAGAAGACGACCGGAACAGTGTTCCGGTCGCCTAAAAGTGATTAGGGCACAATTAATTAGGGTTAATCATAATTAGCCAAGTTTGAATGTCAGCCATTGGATATGGCGCCAGGTCAAACGCGCGCGCAGCCAGTTCAAACGTGGGCCTTTGGATCTGATTACTTTTCCATTTTTCAAATTAAATTCATTTTCTTTTTCATATTAATTCATTTGTTTTCTCATATTTATTAAAAAAAGCAAAACCTTTTTAAAAATTCTGAAATTTTTTATACAAACTTTTATTTAATTTCAGAAACCAAAAACATTTTTATTTTTATTTTTTGCATTAAAAAATATTTTTAAAACATTTAAAAGTTTATTTTTATTTAATTAATGAGAATTAATTAATTAAAAATACTTTTAGGTATTTAAAAATCACCAAAAAATTCATGAAACCTTCATAATTATTTAGAAACATTGTCCAACCCTCAAACCAAATTTCTTTTTGATCTTGATGCATTTTGATAATTTTCCATGGAATTAATTCATTTTCAAAGCATTATTTTGATCCAATGTTCAAAAAGTCATTTCTGCCTAGTCTTTGAGAGTTGGACTTTGATTCTTTTTGCTTTGTGTTTAGCATATCATGTAGTTTGTGGGATTAAATTGGCATGATTTGATCTTACATTTTCTATTTGTTTGGCTTTTTTCTTGGTAAGGTACCCTAAAACCCTAGAAATCTTAGGAAATTCATAACTTTTACTAGGTTAAGAGTTAGAACCCCTCCTTTGGGCAGTGAGTTTATGTAGGGTTAGGGTTCCCTTGAATGCATTTTCAATTTTTTATCTTGATGTTTGCTTCTGATTTTGGTTTTTGTTTGATGCTTTGATCATAAACCCTAATTTGAACTTCCATATGCATCCATCTTGCATTTGCATTCATACCTTGACTTGCCATAGCATTTTGTACATCCATTTGATTCATTTAACATCTTAAGACATATTGTAAACATGTTTGATCATTGCATCTTGCATTTGCCATGTTGTATGCCATTTGCACTTCATAACTTTCCATGTATGATCCTGGTTCTTAACTTGCTTCATTTGCATCCATAAGTTTGTATGATCATCCCCATGCTTTGTTTCATGTTTGCATCATCTCATAGCATCATCATCATCTCATATATGTTTCTGGTTTTGATTTACATCATGCCATTTCATTTCATTTTGCATTGCATTGCATTCCTTTCACTAACTTTTCAGGTGGTAAGTAACTTTGAGAAGTGAATTTGCCTTCACTTCTCATAACTTCTTTTCATCTCTTTTATGCATCCATGCTGCATTTTGTTATGTGTTTGAGATTGAGCTTGCTCTTTCTTCTTCTTCTTACTTTCTTTCCTCAAGTGACTTGTCTTCTTCAATGAAGCAAGTTACTTTGCTTCTCCTGATCCTTTCATCTGCCTCCTGGTGGTTCCTCTGAAGACTTCTTTCTTAAACCTCACAAACCTTAGGAACAACCAAGCATGACAATGATTAGGGTTTTGATTAGTCTCCCCACTTAGTTTTACCTTTGTGTCTCATTGAGTCTTCTCTTCTCATCTCATAATCAGGAACTAAACCCTAAAGGCTTTAAGGCTTTGTGATTAAGCTTATGCCTGCATCCTTCTATTAGGATGGAGTGTATAACTTTAATCCTAAGTGTTAAACCCTTAATGTGTTTAACTCCTTTAATAAATTCACATAATAATCATCAAGACATCACACTTGTAACTTGGGCCTTGCATTAGGGTTCCTATTCTTCCTTAATTGGTTAAGAAGGACTAACCCTAGTGTTAATGGACAAGTCCCCCTCAAGTTGTCTTATAAACCCTAAAAAACACTTCATCATCATATCATTAAGTAAAATCCACTTAATCAAAGGCTTGTTTTGTCATGAGTTTAATCCCTAATCATGGATTAAGTTGAGGAGTTTTCCTCAGCTTAAACATTCTCATCTATTATCCTTCTATTAGGATGGTGTAATGAGTCTGTTTAATCCCTGATTGTGGCTTAACCTCATTACTTAACACTAAACAAAAACCACAAAAACATCTAATTAATCACAAGTAGGTTAATGATATTAATCCTACACCATGGTGTTTAAGTGTGAGAATCTGACTTCACACTTAAGGTATTCTCATTACCCCTAATCAGAGGGAGGATGTGATGAGTTTACTAATCCATTGGTTTAGGCTTAAGCTCATTTTCCTATGACAAACTTTCAAAAGCAGTAAAAGATTGAAAACACAAAAACAAACTATAATCGTCTCCTCCGGGATTCTTTTCTCATCTCATTCACTCATAAACGAGAACTTGCTTCTTCCGTCTAATGCAAGACAGTTTGCACCTGAGCTAGACAGGTCATACACTTGAGCATTGACAAGTAAGCAGTTCATCAGTTAATTCACCTTTCAGTCTCTTTGGGTCGAACTACGGTGTTCTGACTTCCTCATTGCACGAGAGGATACGTAGGCATAACTTAACAGTTATCGAACAAAAGTCTCTGTATATTCCCCCTCCTTCTAGCCTTATTCTTTAGCCTCATTATCATGAGCATTTCACTTTTATCCTTACACTGAGACTGTACATACCACACTTCACTTCTCTTACACAGACACCTGTACATCCTTTTCCAGCTCTTTTATACACAAATTGCACTGACACTACCCCTTTAAAACACAAATCTTTTAAGCGTGGATCCCGTTGAGTACGACGGACAGTCTGGGTGCTAATACCTTCCCAGGTTGTAACCAACCCCCTTTCTCAGTCTCTCTGGTTCGCAACCGTCTTATCCATGTTCTTTCTAGGTTTATGCAGCATTACCTTTCCTCCGGGATAAAAATGCATAGCTGGCGACTCTTTTCATTCCCTGTGAGTTCACTCCTGTGTGTTCTCACATCCTCCTTTCGCCGACCCTTCGCGTCTGTACCTTTATCTGGGCCATTCCCATTTATCGGGAGCGACAGCTTGGCGACTCTGCTGGGGACCCTTATACTGCAACCAGGGCTTCTGGTTCTTTTTGTGGGTTCCTCCTAGCGCTTGTTTGATTTGTGTTTACTGGGGTGTTATGTGCTATTTGTGCTTGTATTTGTATTTATTTTTGCTTTATGTACAGTTGTTTTATTGCTTTCTTTATAGCTTTACATATATCATACTGTCATACTGTGCTGGCTGGATCTGTTTTGTTGCTTTGGTGGGTGGGTGTTCTATTAAGAGTTGAGGTCCTATACCTGGGACCTGAGTGACACCTAGGCTAGAGTGGTTCATGTTCTTTCCCATTCCATTTCGGTCTGGTGCGGGAATATGAAACACGGTTCAGATATGGGTTTCTTCTTGAGAACTCTGTGCTGCAGATTTCCTGTAGTGCTAGGGCTATCTGGGAAGCCTGCTAAGTCTGGATGACCTTTAGTATTGACCTTCAGAAACTAAGGTGAATTAGAGGAGGATCTTTTATGGTTATTGTAAACACTGTACCTCCGGGTTAGAAGTGTTTACACTCCTCATAACTGATCCAAGTCTGAGGATCCTTGTTTTAGAACATCACCTGTGAGGGGGGTTGGGCTGTTTACAGGTTTGCAGGTACCCTTGGCCTCAACATACCCTGTTACTTTGTTTTGATTAAGAGTACTCCATTTTGGAACAGTTCTTGTGATTTTTAACCCTGGACATGTGACTCTTTATTTGAGTCCCCCACCTTGGTTACTGGACTTTTGAACCTCCATCTGGACTTCTTAAACATACATGGACCTATATCAAGGCAGTTAATCAGATCCAGCTCAGTCACAAACCCTTGCATATCATTTGCATACATCCTCATTGCATCATTTTAACATGTGTTTATTTGTTTTTCAGGGTATCCATCCTACATTTTGGCTTGGTTTTGACCCCTTCTTCAGCATAGACCTATCTTCATCAGTACTTACTCCAGCTATCAGTCACCGGCATCACCAGTCTCAGCCTGTCAGTGGCCCATCCTCAGTGTTATTCTCATCATCTGTCCCAGCTCTTCTTCAGCAACATGGCACCCAAGAAGAGCAACATCTCCTATCATTTCTTTGAGCCTGAGTTGGCTAGCATCAGGAAGATTCAGACCCTGATTACTCCAGACCATATACCACTATTCAGAGAACATTATGGAGGAATCCTTGATGTGGTTATGGATTTGGACCCTTCACAGAGGAGCTTGATTCATACTTGCTTGCAGTTCTATGATCCCCCTCTGAGGTGCTTCACCTTCCAGAATTTTCAGATGGGACCCTTGTTGGAAGAGTATTCATCACTGATTGGTGTACCTATCAGGGGTGGAGTCCCCTTCAACCCTGAGATGGCTTTCCCTAGTAATGAAGAGGTGGCAAAAGCCTTGTATCTGGAACCAGTTCTGATTGGGCAGAATATGACTACTAAAGCTGGAGTCTCTGGTTTTCATCTGGATTTCTTGACCTCTCAGGCTATTCTGAAGGCCTCCTTGGGGGAGTGGATGGCAGTCTGTGCTTTGTTGGCCCTTAGCATATATGGGGTTATATTATTTGCAGATGAGCCTAAGTTTGTTAGCAAGAGTGCAATCCACCTTTTCATCCTGAGGAACCCAGTGCCCACCTTACTGGGAGATTTCTACTACTCTGTTCACCAAAGGAATGAAAAGCAAAGGGGAAGATTAGTGAGATGCTGTGCTCCATTGTTCCATACTTGGTTGCTCAAGCATTTTCCAAAGACTGATGCATTCTTGAACCCCCACCAGCAAAAGAACTGGGCTAGGAGGCTTGTTGCTTTAACCTCAGATGATATCAGGTGGTGCACTCAGAGCACCAAGGGCAGAGACATCATTACTAGTTGTGGGCAATTTCACAATGTGCCCCTAATAGGAGTGAAGGGTTGCATCAATTACAACCCTCTGCTATTCAAAAGACAACTGGGCTATGCATTGGTCCACCCTCCTAGGGCACAGGATCTAGCTGAGACCCTCTATTGTGAGATTAAGCCTAATTTGGCTATTGTCAGGCAAGCATCCTGGGCTTGGGACAATGTTCAGACTAAGGGGGTAACCATTCTTGGGAGATGCAATAATGTGGCCTCAGCTCAGTACTATGAGTGGTCTCATGCCAGGGCTCAAATTTCTGGGATGCCCTTCACTCTTGAAGATGTGCCTGGACCTTCCACAGCACCACCTCCAGCAACTGTCAGCTTAGAGGAGTTTGAGAAATTGAAAGAGAGAAATGAGAAACTGACTCAGGCTCTACAGAAGACCCTCTGGGAGAGGAGTGATGGTCGCTTGGACATTGAGAGGTTAGAAAAGCTAAAGGTGGAGCATCTAGCCAGAATTGAGAAGTCTGAAGATTATATCAAGAAGTCTAGGGCTGGAGAGCAAATCCTGAAGAATGCCTGCAAAGAGGCTCAGTTCCAAAAAGCCAAGACTGATTTGTATCTGAAGGAGAGTCAGGCTAGGTGGGTCAGGATCACCGAAGCCCGTACTCAGGAGGATAAGAGGACTCAGGACAAGATTGAGCAGTTGGAAGCTAGTGCAAAAGAGCAACAGGAAGCCCTGGCAGCAGCCCAGAGAGAGATCTCAGAATTGAAGATTAGAGCTGGTGTAAAGAGGTCAAAGGACCAGAGTCGACACAGGAAGCTAACTGCAGCTGTTACTACCAGGAATCTCCTTATCAGGAATCTTACAGAGCGTCCAGCTGATCCTGTGACTGAAGCACTTCTCATAGAAGTTCAGGAGGATGAGTTTGGTCTTGGTGTCTGACTTTTGCTTGTTGTTGCGTTCATTTCATTGTACTTTTCTTTTCTTTATGTTGTATTTTTGACCCCTCAGAGGGCATATATTGTAAAAGAAACAAGCTATGTATCATTTACTTTTTGTAATATATATGTTGGTTTGTTTTATCTGAGCCCTTCAAGCAACATCACAAGCATCTTCTTCAAGGATCTGGAAAGGTCAAAACCAAGTGCCAAGCCGGATACCTTGGATACAAATAAGCATATTGCATTGCATACTAACCTTTTGTTTTGTTTTGTAGGTTTTTTGTTTTATTGTTACTAACTCTGTTGTGACTTCAGGAACTATTGCTCGACGTCGGGTGTTTCCACTCAACCGTCCACACAGATATCCAACCCGCAACAACCTTCCGGGTATACAAATGGACCAAGTACAGCAGGACCTTACAGAGGTCAGGACTCAAATGGCCAACGAGAGGTTGGAAATGAGGAATCAGATGACACAGTTTATGGAGGTGATGAATAATATGGCTCAAAGCCAAGAGAGACTAAGAGCACTGGTAGAGGGGAGGAATCAGGAAGACCCCCATCCAGGGACTGCTGGGACAAGCAATAATGATAGAGTTCAACCTCATGTTAATCCCCCAGTCTATGGACCCCACCTTCATCCCGAGATCAACATCCCTGTTAATGTGCAAGGGACTGCCACTGCAGGCAGAGTACTGCAAGAAGACCCCCAGGAAGATCAATTTACAGTGATGGGAGCTGGGGATGAAGCCTATGACAGAAGGCTAGATGAGATTGCTAAGAAACTGAGATCCCTGGAGTCCCAGAATTCTTTGGGCTTTGATGTTATGGACATGGGTCTAGTGGACGGGGTCAGGATTCCCCACAAATTTAAACCTCCATGTTTTGAGAAGTACAACGGAACTTCCTGTCCCCGGACCCATTTACAATCTTTTCTGGGGAGGCTGAAGGCATATACCATGGACGAAAAGCTATGGATGTTTTATTTTGAAGATAGCTTAACAGGAGCTTCAAGGGAATGGTACTCTCACCTGACTAGAGCAACCATTAGATGCTGGAAGGACCTGGCTGAGGCCTTTATCAGACAGTATCAGTACAATTTGGATATGGCTCCCAACAGGACCCTCCTGATGGGGATGTCACAATCATCCAGGGAAAGCTTCCGGGAGTACGCTCAAAGGTGGAGACAGCTTGCTGCTGCTGTCCAGCCACCCATGTCAGAGAGGGATATGGCTGATATGTTTATGAACACCCTCCAAGGAACATACATTGACAGGCTAGCTGCCTTTTCTTCCACTAGCTTTGCTGATGTAGTCATAGCCGGGGAAAGAATTGAGAGCCTATTAAAGATGGGTAAAATTTCTGACAACGGTGCGAGCTCATCCAGCAACACAAGGAAGCCTTTTGTGGGCCCAAGAAGAACTGGTGAGACCAATGTTATCCATGCCAGCAGGGGCAGACCCCAATATGTTCATAGGTCTGTGGCAGCAGTCACCATTCCCGCTCCAATTCATCCACAACCAGCTTATCAACCTCAGCAACAAAATTACCAGCAACAAACTCAATATCCTCCTCAAAGAAATTATAACAACAACAACACCAGCAACAACAATCAGCAAAGACCATTTCAACAGAGACCTTCTCAGGCCAATAGGGTGATCGATCCGATCCCTATGCCCTATGCCACATTATTGCCACAACTCCTGAAACTCAACCTGGTTGAGCTAAGGACATTGGCACCTCCAGATCCTGCCAGCCTACCCAGAAATTATGACGCCAGCGCCAGATGTGCTTTTCACTCGAATGCACCTGGCCACAGTACAGAGAAGTGCAGAGCCTTGCACATGAAAGTACAAGACCTGGTAGACTCCAAAGCTCTAAACTTGATAACCAGATGTTAACAAGAACCCTATGCCACACCATGGTGGTCCCAGAATCAATGCTATTGAAGAAGACAAGCCGTCTTACTTGATAACCAGTGTGGGTCAGATTCGGACACCTTTGGTAGAGATTAAAGCTCAACTCCTTGAATGTCAAATGTTCCCTGGATGTGAGCTGGGATGTGCCTATTACAACATTTCAGTGAATGGGTGTGATAACCTGAGAGATGGCATAGATGGTCTCATCCAGAGTGGTCTGCTTCAAATCACAACATCAATACCTACCAATCCAGCAATCTCCTTAACAACAGTTCCCGAGTCTTCTACAACTGCAACAACCATTGTTCCAAACAACTCTTCAATCTCATCAACAAATGCTTCATCTGTTACTTCAACGGACCAAATATCAACAAACATGCCTTCTACAACTTCAGCACCCCTTCATTCAGAGTCTCCTACAACAACAACATCCATCCAGTCAACAGTGTCTCCTACAATACCAACAGCAAACAATGAAAGTGTCTCAATGGTTACAATTTATTATGATCCTGCAAATGATTCTGCCTACAACTCACAAAATGCCACTCCTACAAGAGCACCAGTCATAATATACTATGATCCACAGACCATCGTGGTCCCTTCTGCAGCTGCCATCAGTCCAGTCACTGTCACAGTGCCTGGGCCAGTACCTTATGAAAGTAGTAATGCCATCCCTTGGCATTACGGCTCTGATCTATACTGCGAAGGACAGAAAATCACTTTCGAATCATCAACTTCTTCACCACAAATAGACAATGTGGGTGGAGGCGGAGGCTTCACTCGAAGCGGACGTCTCTTTGCCCCGCAAATTCAAAGACCCACTGCTGAAGCAGAAGCTGCTGCCAAGGCAAAAGGGAAGAGCATGGTGCAAGAAGAGCAAATTGTCAAAGAAGCTTTGAAAACACCTTTTGATCAAGAAGTTGATGAATTCATGAGAATCATCAAGAAAAGTGATTACAAGATAGTGGACCAGCTTCACCAGACGCCTTCCAAGATCTCCATTCTATCATTGCTTATGTGCTCCGAGGCTCATCGGAACGCACTACTCAAAGTCTTGCACGCAGCTTATGTGCCAGAAGAGATCACCGTCAATCAGTTGGAAGCTGTGGTCGGAAATGTTAATGCTAGTAATGGACTAGGATTTACCAACACTGATTTGACTACGGAAGGCCACAATCATAACAAGGCTTTACACATTACCATGGAGTGTAAGGGTGCAGTTCTTTCACATGTACTGGTAGACACAGGGTCATCCCTTAATGTCTTACCTAAAAAAGCCCTTGTGAAGCTGGAGTATGAAGGATTGGCATTACGTCCCAACAACTTAGTAGTGAGAGCCTTCGACGGCTCTAAGAGATCAGTTCTGGGAGAAATTGAGTTGCCTGTAACGATTGGCCCACAAACTTTCAAAACGACCTTCTACGTGATGGACATTCAGCCTGCCTACAGCTGTTTGTTGGGTAGACCATGGATTCATGCCGCTGGCGCAGTTACGTCTACCCTTCACCAGAAGTTAAAATTCGAGTGGGAGGGCCAAGTCGTTACTATTTGTGGAGAGGAGGATATTTTTGTTAGCCATCTGGCTACATACAAATATATTGAGATGGATGGGGAGATCCACGAAACGATGAGTCAAGGGTTTGAGGCCCTGAATGTTAATGAAACATCTGCTGTACTTGGGACTTCCATGACATCCTACCAGCAAGCCCGGAGGGTTGTGGAAGAAGGGAATGCTCAAGGCTGGGGAAAACTGTTGCCTGTAGAGAAGAAAGAAGATAGATTTGGGTTGGGTTACAAACCAACTCAACAAGATCAAGTAGAGGCTGCTAAGAAGCCCAACTTTGTTAGTGGGGGGATGCTCACCCCAGATGCTGTCAACAACTTGGAAGATGAGTCGGAAGATGAACGCAACCTGGAAAGCTGGATTCGTCCAAGGATCCCGGGGAGCCGTATCTCAAACCGGTCTTCCCAGGAAAATATAAGGGTTACTCCTGCAGAGTAATTATTATTTCCTGTATATTTTAAGCATGCATCAAGTCTTGCATCTTGCCCAAGATGACAAGACTCATTTTGTAATCGGGCCATCTGTAATTTTTGTGCAACAAGATTAATCAATGAAATATCAGACATCTTTTGCAAATGAGTCTTTCTCTTTTCCGCTCACTGTTTTTCCGTTTTTCTTTTTGTACAAAAAATAAATGGCAATGTTTTCAAAATGACAACTTTATTTCACTTTTTAAACAAGATTAAAATCAATCACTAAAATGAACAAACTGAACCCTTGCAGAGAGTGCCTTCCAGACCGCACCGACAACAACACGGCTATGACTTCGTATGACTCTGACAATCCGATCAATCAAGCTGATGAAGGGGTTGAAGAAGATTATGAGCTTCCTGAAGAGCTAGCCAGGTTGTTAAGGCAAGAGGAGAAGGTTATCACTCCTCATCAGGAGGAGGTAGAAACGATTAATCTTGGTACAGATGAAGATGTGAAAGAAGTTAAAATCGGGGCCTGCTTACAAGACTCAGTGAAGAAACAACTGATTGACCTGCTTCAGGAATATGTGGATGTGTTTGCTTGGTCTTATCAAGATATGCCAGGGTTGGACACCAATATTGTTATGCACAAGCTGCCTTTGAGGGAAGAATGCCCGCCGGTCAAACAGAAGCTGCGCCGTACTCGCCCGGACATGGCAATGAAGATCAAAGAAGAGGTACAAAAGCAGTGGGACGCCGGATTCCTTGCTGTAACTAGCTATCCGCCGTGGGTTGCTAACATTGTGCCTGTTCCAAAGAAAGATGGCAAGGTGAGGATGTGTGTTGACTACCGGGACCTGAACAGAGCCAGCCCGAAAGATGATTTCCCATTACCTCACATTGATGTATTGGTCGATAATACGGCTCAGTTCTCGGTGTTCTCCTTCATGGACGGATTTTCAGGATACAATCAGATTAAGATGTCACCTGAAGACATGGAGAAGACAACCTTCATCACACCCTGGGGCACGTTCTGTTACAAAGTGATGCCATTCGGATTGAAGAATGCTGGTGCAACATATCAACGGGCTATGGTGACATTATTCCACGATATGATCCATAAGGAAATCGAGTGTTATGAGGATGACATGATTGCCAAGTCCCTCACGGAAGAAGACCACCTGGTAAATCTGCTGAAGTTATTCAAGCGTCTGAGGAAGTACCAATTAAAGCTGAACCCCAACAAGTGCACATTCAGGGTACGATCTGGTAAGCTGCTGGGTTTTATTGTAAGCGAGAAAGGGATTGAAGTGGACCCTGATAAAGTCAAAGCCATTCAAGAAATGCCTGCACCGAAGTCTGAAAAAGAAGTTCGAGGGTTTCTAGGTAGATTGAACTACATCTCAAGGTTCATATCTCACCTTACAGCAACCTATGAACCCTTGTTCGAGCTGTTAAGAAAAGAACAGATGGTCAGGTGGAACGAAGACTGCCAGAAGGCTTTTGACAAGATCAAGGAGTACTTGCAAGAACCTCCAATCCTTATGCCTCTAGTTGAAGGAAGACCTTTGATAATGTACTTGACAGTATTAGAAGAGTCGATGGGGTGTGTGCTGGGCCAGCATGATGAGTCTGGTCGAAAAGAGTATGCAATATACTACCTAAGCAAAAAGTTTACCGACTGTGAACAACGTTATTCACTGCTCGAGAAAACTTGTTGTGCTTTAGCGTGGGCTGCTCGCCGACTAAGACAGTATATGTTGACCCACACTACTCTGTTGATATCCGAGATGGATCCAGTTAAGTACATTTTCGAGAAGCCAGCTCTTACCGGACGGGTTGCAAGATGGCAAATGATCCTCACAGAATATGACATTCAGTACACATCTCAGAAAGCCATCAAAGGCAGTGTATTGTCTGAGTATCTTGCTGAGCAACCTATTGATGACTACCAGCCTATGAGATTTGACTTCCCTGATGAAGACATCATGTTCATAAAAGCGAAAGATCATGAAGAGCCTATTCACACTGAAGGGCCCGACCCAGAAGAAGAATGGACTATGATGTTTGATGGGGCCGTTAATATGAATGGTCGTGGTGTTGGTGTAGTACTCATTACACCTAAGGGAGTTCACATGCCTTTCTCGGCAAAGCTCACCTTTAACTGCACTAACAACGAAGCTGAATACGAAGCTTGCATTATGGGTCTTGAGGAAGCCATTGACCTCAGGATCAAGACATTGACTGTATTCAGAGATTCAGCTCTGGTAGTTAATCAAACCAACGGCAAATGGTACACCCACCAGGATCATCTGATACCTTACAGGGATTATACAAGAAGGTTATTGACTTTCTTCACAAAGGTCAAGCTTGAGTATATCCCTAGGGACGAGAATCAGTTTGCAGATGCCCTGGCTACCATTTCATCCATGATCAAAGTTCAAGCTGCCAACTTTGTGCCTCGGATTTCAGTGTCCAGACTTGACAGACCAGCATATGTATTTGCAGCAGATATTGTCAAAGATGATAAGCCTTGGTTCCATGATATTAAGTGCTTCTTGGAGGATCAAGCATACCCATCTGGGGCATCTTCCAATGATAAGAAGACTTTGAGAAGGCTTGCTGGTAGTTTCTTTCTGAACACTGATGGTTCCCTATACAAGAGAAACTTTGATATGGTACTCCTCAGATGCGTCGATAGGACAGAAGCAGACTTGTTAATGCATGAAGTGCACGAAGGATCCTTTGGTACCCATGCAGGAAGGCATGCCATGGCTAAGAAATTGCTAAGATCGGGCTATTACTGGATCACAATGGATGCCGACTGTTGTGCCTATGCCAGAAAGTGCCATAAATGCCAGATTTATGCGGATAAGGTGCATGTGCCTCCCAATCCTCTAAATGTGATGTCTTCACCCTGGCCCTTTGCCATGTGGGGCATTGATATGATTGGCAAGATTGAGCCAACTGCTTCAAATGGCCACAGATTCATCCTGGTTGCTATTGACTATTTTACCAAGTGGGTCGAAGCAGCTTCATATGCAAATGTTACAAGGCAGGTAGTAGCCCGATTCCTGAAGAGAGATATCATCTGTCGATATGGAGTGCCCGAGCGAATCATTACTGATAATGGTTCCAACTTGAACAACAAAATGATGGCAGAACTATGCCGGGACTTCAAGATCCAACACCACAATTCTTCTCCTTACAGGCCAAAGATGAATGGCGCTGTTGAGGCAGCTAATAAGAATATCAAGAAGATTGTGCAGAAGATGGTAGTCACCTACAAAGACTGGCATGAGATGCTGCCATTTGCCTTGCATGGGTACCGCACGTCAATCAGAACATCCACTGGGGCAACACCGTATCAGCTTGTGTATGGTATGGAAGCAGTCCTACCAGTTGAAGTTGAATTACCCTCCCTACGGGTACTGATGGATGTTAAGCTGAACGAAGCAGAGTGGGTTCGGTCCCGATACGAACAACTGAGTCTGATTGAAGAGAAAAGATTGGCTGCAATCTGTCATGGGCAGCTGTATCAGAAAAGGATGAAGAGAGCCTTCGATCAGAAAGTCAGGCACCGAGAGTACCAGGTGGGAGATCTTGTGCTGAAAAGGATCCTCCCTCCTCATACAGACCACAGGGGCAAATGGACTCCGAACTATGAAGGACCATTCGTGGTAAAGAAAGTTTTCTCTGGTGGAGCACTGATGCTCAGCACCATGGATGGTGAAGATTTCCCGTCCCCTGTGAATTCAGATGCAGTTAAAAAATACTTCGCATAAAAATGACCCGCTGGACATAAAAACAAAATGTAAGTCCAGGCAAAAATAGGGCATCCCGGCGAGTCAGAAACAGAATAAAAGACTCGGGCAAAAATAAGGGAAAATAAACAAAAATGTACACCCGCTGAGCTGAAAAGCCGCATTGGACAGCTCAGGCAAAAATGGGTATCCCGATGGATTGAAAACCCGAAAGGGCGATCCATGCAAAATAAGGGAATAAGCGAACAACTGCACTCTGAATTCGTCTGTATCGCCTACGACATGGTAAACCTCGAAAGGATTAAGCTCCTGTCAGAATCAACCTTCTTCAGAAAGCAAGACGAGAAGAACGTCAAAAGTCATACGAGTCATAGCAAGAGGGAAGCTCCTTGAAGCGTCGACAACATTGCCAGCATTTTGTTTCTCAATTTGTAACAATCTCCTCATTTCAGGAGATTCGTTTCTTTGACTGTATCTTGCCAATTCAGGGCATATGAATTAATAAAAACAGATTTTTAGTCAAGTTTCACCTCGTACACTTCATTTTATTTGCAAGGAATGTCTGATATCTTTAAAATACTGATTGCATAAATACAAATGTTTTTCTCCTAAAAAACGTGCTTGCAGGAAATATACTTACTCTCAGAAGTGTCTCACTCCTACGACGAAATCCAGTAAGGGATACCTCGGGATTATTTGTGCGTCTCTTGTCTTTGCAGGATTGCAGGTATTCAAAAGCGCAACATGGGGCATGGAAGTTTCACCCCAGCGAGCTGGAAAATCAACGCTCGCTCAGTCTTAGCACTCAAGGTGTTTTCTCCCCAGCTGAGTTGCCACTTGTTGCTTCTCCCAGCTGAGTTGCCAATCATTCTTCTCCAGTCAAGTACAAAAGCCTGGGAACCATCCCCCCACAGAGTTTCAGCCTCTATCCAGAAGAGCAACGCACGAAGGAATCACAACAGAGTGACGAAAGATTCTACAAACCCCAGCTGGGTCCCTCATTTACAGGAATAGGTCTATCATTGACCCATTTCCCCAAGCAGATACATCTCAGCAGATCTACCAACGATCTCATCCCCAGCTGGGGTGTCCACTTCAAACAGATCGACCAGAGATCTTTGCAGCAATGGGATCCGAATCCCGGATTGGTATCTTTTGCATAATCATAGCATTCGCATCATATTCACCCCACAAAGCGTAGCATTGTAACACGGTGGGAGAACTGACTTTAGTTATGTTGCGGATAGCAAGAGTCGCCACCGACTTTTATTTTATCCAAAGGAAAGGCATAAAAGAACAGGAAAGACCTTTTAAAAGATTTTTGGGTCCGGGGGGTAGGTTATGTAAAGGGAAGGTGTTAGCACCCTTTACATCCATGGTTATCCATGGGCTCTTAGTTACTTAGCTCACTTTGAATTGTTTTTGAAAAGGTGAAGTGTGTGAATAGAAATTTTCCTAAGAGTTTAATAATGATCCATGTACGGATGCGTAAAAAACTTGTGTTTGAAAATTGTTTGAAATTGTGAAGTGTTTGAAATTTGAAATAGTGAGCAAGTAACTATGAGGAACCTACCCTAAAATTTAAGTCTTTCTGTTCTTTATCCTTTAAATGGTAAGACTATCCCTATTATTAAGGAACAGGTAGTCATTACCTTGGATGTAAGGGACATATGAGGGACATCTGTTTAATGAAGGCAACTGTGGGATGTATTAAGCATTTTTTTTGTAGGGACTGTCATCGTTATTCGAAAGGGACAAAATCATATTGAAAGGCAACCATTAAGGGACTTGATGACTTTTCTTTTAAGGGACTTTGCTTTATACACCCCACTTGACCTTTTTGAATAGGCAACATTGAGAGGCAACCCTAGAAAGTGAGATGGCGATCAAAGATCGACTTACGTGTGTGAGTGTTTAATTTTATTTATCTTTTAAATTTAAATGATCTAAATTCAATTTTAAATATCATACATGTTTACACTCCCTATTTTACTAACCATAGCATGAAAAATAAAATAATTTAAATATTACAAAAAATTACACCAAGGAGCATTTACATAATAATAATAAGCAATTAAAAAAATAAATAGCAAGAGTAAATAAATAAGCAAAATATAAATAATAAAATAATAAGCAATAATAAATATAATAGGGGTTAGTAATAATAATAATTAAAATAAATAAGATTAGTGAAATAATAATAAGCATAATTTAAAAAATAAATGGATTAGTAGTAAGCATGATTAGTAATAATGATAAACAAAAATAAAATTTTAATGGTTAATAGAAAAATAAGAACAATTATATTAATTAATCATAAAAGTTTAAGATTATAAACAAATTAAATAAATTATGAACATGTTATAAGAAATTATCAAATTTGCAATTTTAGAAATTATTTACATATATAATTAATTATGAACAATGATATAATATTATTAAAATGGGATTAACTATAATTTAATTATATTAACTAAAATATATACATAATAACTATATTTACAAAATTTAGAAAATAAAAATTAGGTTTTTTTTTTTTATAATTATTTAGAAAAGATAAACTAGGGTTTCTAAAATTAGGGTTTTGTTAGAAAAATATTTAAGAGTTTATAATCTAATATACAAAATTATTTTAATAAATATATATATATATATATTATAATTTAATTACATGATAAAAAAAAAAATTTTGAATTAAGAAAAATAATTTTTGAATGTTAGAAGATATTGAATAAACATTTATAGGATTATTTAATTATATATATGATTATTTATAAAACCTAAATCAATTAAACAAAATAAAAATAGAAAAAAATAACAAAACTTACCTGGCTGGGATTTGAACCCAGGAAGCTTTGTTTACCAGCATCAAAACACACCACCAGTCCAGCCACTCATGTGTGATAGAGAAGGGGTTTCAATTAGTTTTGTGGTATATCCTGGAAAATTATGAAAAAAATAACAAGAAAATAAAAGGCCTGGGGGAGAATCGACCCCATGACCTCTCAAGCACGCAAACATACACATGACCATCCCAGCTAGGTGACCACATCTGTCAAAGTAATGGCACTAAAACATAATATATAATGTTTCATGTTTAACCTGAAAAATAAGAAAAAAAATGCACCAAGCCAGGACTCGAACCAGTGCCATCACGCAATACACATACCAGTCTTACCACTGAGACAAGCTGCACGCTTGTGATAATAAACCAACACTAAAACATAAAATATTTTAAATAAAATTTGAATTTTCCTGGACGCGCCAACCAGCTTCGTCTTCTCCAAATTACCTGCGAAAACTCATGCCACTTTTCCTGCGAAATTTACTGCGTGTTCTTCCATATTCAAAACCTGCGAAATTCAAACACCCACAAAACAGTACAATTTCTTTCAATTGATCAGTGTTTTATGATCCTTATGGTTCACACAACATCCCTATGTTCTTCAAATTCATTTATATTTAGTGAATCGAAGAACCCTAAATTAGGAGGTCAAAACCCTAACATGGCATCTCACGGGTTTCTCATGGTTTCTTTGATTTCTTTGCCCAGAAACATTCTACACATCATCACAAACATCATTAACCAAACAAAATTCATTGAAAAGCAATAAATTAGTGAAACCGAAAAAATTATATTCAAGAACAACCAAGTTTCGGGTTATGCATTATGGAGGGTATGGGATGCATATGAGTATTGGTATTGCTTCATGGATGTCCAAGGAACATTGCTATGTCCTTTTTTTACCTTCAAACACCTTGTATCAATGAATCCGAATGTGAGTTTTGAGAGGGTTTTTTGATTTGTAAACTTACTCTTGAGGAGACTGAAATTCGTGGCTTTTTGATTGCAATGAGTTAAGTACTTATAGGAGAGTGAATTAGGTCAAAAAGATTGATTACTTGTGTGGAAAATTTGATATGAAAAGATTCAAAATGATCATGCCTTAAAAATAAAATATTCATGTATGAACACTTGCTATTTTTGGCTAATCCTCATGATTTCTTTCCTCTTCAATTCAAATCAAATTTATGATTTTCTAGAAGCTTGATCCAAATCAAATCTTACATTTTCATATTTTATTTTTATTTAAAATGATTTTTAATGAATTAAATCAAAATAAATAAAAATAAAATAATAAAAAATCTGATTTTTAATGGTTTGGGTCGTGCATGAAGTTATTGTATGGATTGGGTCATCATTTGGCAAGCCCATTTGGAAGAAATTGGTTTTAGACCTCCATTTTCATCATAAACCAACCCAAAATTTCCCAACTTTGCAAGGGCACATATCCTTCAATCTTAATGCTATGAGGGTGTTCTTGGACATTTTGGAAAGCTTGAAGAGTCCTCTAAACAACCCCACTGGTTTCATGTCCATATCATTTACCAATCTCATGTTATGCCCTTTTGAAGTTGTTGACTTTTTGTTGACTTTCAAAAGGACCTATAATGTCTTAGCTCATACCTTCCAAATGAAGCATTTTTGGGCTTGGCTTGTGAGACACAAAGTTGTAGAGAATTCAATTTCCTTCAAAATGAGCTTTTATTGGAGACTTGGTGATTAAGCATGTGAAAGTTATGGCTGTCAAAGTTCAGTTGACTTTTACTGAGAAAACCCTAATTTAGAAACTCCTGATTCTTGATGATCTGAAATCTCCTTGATGAATCATGATCAACCCTTGATCAAATGATGAATTTTACTTCATATACTTGATGTTGGCAAAAAATCATGAAGTTTGACTTTGGTTTGACCATAGTTGACCTCAGTTTGACTTTTTAACTACTTTGACTGATTTTGACTTATCTGATCATCTGACTGAGCAAACCTTTGGGAAAAGTCTTGAAACTTGACATGGGGATTCTTGTACACATATAAGATGTTATGAAGCTCACTTGATGTCTTGGAAGTTCATTTAGCCTGATTAAAGTCAAAACCCTAGTTTTGGATGCACTGCTTAGGAGGTGCATTGTCTGAGGGAATTGTCAACTCTTCTAACCAATTATGAACCTTGTGAACCTTGTGAACCAACATAAAATGTCTTGTGAACCTCATGGGAGGTATTGTGAACCTTGTGAACCTTGCGAACTTCATAAAGTGACTTGTAGACTTCATGAACCTCATGAAAGGTCTTGAAAGCATTGTGAACCTTGTGAACCTTCATGAAGTGACTTGTAGACTTCATGAACCTCATGAAAGGTCTTGTAAGTGTTATGAATCTTGTGAACCTTGTGAACCTTCTTAGCACACAAAGTCTTGTATTGTGAGGGCAAATTTTGGGGTGCAACAGCTGCCCCTGTTCAATTTTCTGAAACCTGAGGGGTTAGATTGGTATATTTGCCAGTCATAACCTGGAAGGTTGAAGGGGATTGAACACAAAAGCCCAAAAATTTGCACTCACCAGTGCATAGAGTGATACAGATGGCTAGTTGAATATGCTTGAGTGGGCTTAAAGATGCCACTTGGAGAAAAGTTCTTCAAATGCATTTCTTGGAGGATAAAGCAGTCCAGAATATGAAGGTATAATGATAGTTTTCAGGAGGATAAAGCAGTCCTGAGATATTGATAATATACTTTCAGGAGGATGAAGCAATCCTGAGGTAATGATGGTAGCTATCAGGAGGATGAAGTAGCCCTGAGGTAATAGTATGCTTTCAGGAGGATAAAGCAATCCTGAGGTACAAGAAGCTGTCAGGAGGATAAAGCAGTCCTGAGGTAATAATAAGCTTTCAGGAGGATGAAGCAATCCTGAGATATTGATAATAGCTATCAGGAGGATGAAGCAGCCCTGAGGTAATAATAAGCTTTCAGGAGAATAAAGCAGTCCTGATGTAGCAATGTGCTTTCAAGAGGATGAAGCAGTCTTGAGAGATTTGATAATATGCTTTCAGGAGGGTCAAGCAATCCTGAGGTAATAATGATAGCTATCAGGAGGATGAAGCAGCTCTGAGGTAATGATATGTTTTCAGGAGGATAAAGCAGTCCTGAAGTACAAGAAGCTGTCAGGAGGATAAAGCAATCCTGAGGTATTGATATGTTTTCAGGAGGATGAAGCAATCCTGATGTGATAATGAAGCTTTCAGGAGGATGAAGCAATCCTGATGTAGTAATAATCTTCCAGGAGGATGAAGCATTCCTGGGGTAATTGTGTGCTTTCAGGAGGATAAAGCAATCCTGAGGTACAAGAAGCTGTCAGGAGGATGAAGCGGTCCTGAGATGATAGTATGCTTTCAGGAGGATAAAGCAATCCTGAGGGATGATAACTTTCAGGAGGATAAAGCAGTCCTGATAATCACAAATTTGTTTGCTGGAGAATTATCCTGAAAACAAGGTAGCATTTTGTATGGTAATATTAGTTTATGTATTATGTATGCATGTATAATATGATGCACTTAAGTAATGTATTATATATCTATGTATATGTATGGTATGGTATGATGTAAATGATGTATGTATGATATAATGCTGCCTGAAGCGTCTTGATATCTTCATATAACAACTGCTGGCCAGGGAAAATAAATCCCGATTTGTTGCTGAAGAGTATGAGGAACTCGTTCCTGTCTTGTTTGATAATAAAGTATACATAACTTCCTGTCTGCTGGGGATAATAAGGTATATATAACCTCCCGTCTGCTGGGGATAGTAAGGTATGATAACCTCCCGTCTGCTGGGGATAGTAAGGTATACATAACCTTCGTCTCCGTTCGTCGTACCCTTATTGGAAAGTAAATTCCCGAATATCCGTATGAGGATAAAAGAGATGGATATAAATTCCAGGGGAGATGTAACTTTATGAAGATGGATTTGTCCTACTGAGGGATTTGTAGCTGTCTTGTAAGAGTGAACCTGGTGAAGCTTCGTTGAAATCCTTCCCTCGTTCGTCCTTAGTAAATACTATTACTGCATTTTCATGCATATCTGGTAAACATCAATCATATTAAAAAACATACATGCATTTCTGGTAAACATCAATCATATTCAAAAGCATACATACATTCAAACACAACCAATGGACGTTTCGCTTATGTAAATAGGGTAAAAGTAAATCTGGATTCAAAAGATGGAATTTATTTATATCAAAAAGTGACCCATACACGGGTAAGTTTGTACAAGGAGACATAAACCCTAGTAAGAGGATTTTGTCATAAAACTTTACAAAACAAAGAGAATCAGCTATGTGGGAAATAATCCTATTGAGTTTCAATTCTACTATTGCCATTATCTTCAAGTATCTCATCTTCTGTTGTTGATATGGAAACGATTGGATTGAGCTTTATCTGTTTGAACTTGAGTAAGTAACACAACTGGTTGCAGTTTCATGGGTGATCCAAACGAGACATAGTCATACGCTTTAATCCCTAACTTTTGCCTGGATTGCCCTTTCAGGTTTTCAATCCACCGGGATACCCTTTTTTGCCCAAGCCGCCTTTTCAGGTTTTCGACTTGCCGGGTGTACATCTTTTTATATATATCCCTAATTTTTGCCCAAACCCTTTTGGTTTGCCGGGATGCCCTTATTTTTGCCTAGGCATGTCAACCTAGCGGGTCTCTTTTTATGCGTAGTATTTTTTAACTATGTCTGTGTTTACAGGCTGTGGAAAGTCTTCACCATCCATTGTAGTAAGTATCATGGCACCTCCCGAGAATACTGTCTTGACTACAAATGGACCTTCATAAGTAGGAGTCCACTTGCCCCTAGGATCACCCTGTGGTAATATGATACGCTTGATTACCAAGTCACCAGCCTGATATACCTTTGGCTTAACCTTCTTATTAAAAGCTTTGATCATTCGCTTCTGGTACATCTGGCCATGACAAACTGCTGCTAACCTCTTCTCATCAATTAAATTTATCTGGTCAAGTCGAGTCTGAATCCACTCATCTTCATCCAAGCCTGCATCCTTCATAATTCTCAAGGAGGGAATCTGCACTTCAATGGGTAGAACTGCTTCCATACCATAGACTAAGGAGAATGGGGTTGCCCCTGTTGAAGTACGTATTGTAGTACGATAACCATGAATAGCAAATGGTAACATCTCATGCCAATCCTTGTAAGTCACAGTCATCTTCTTTACAATCTTCTTAATGTTCTTATTAGCAGCTTCAACTGCCCCATTCATCTTTGGACGATACGGAGAAGAGTTATGATGCTTAATCTTGAACTGCGTGCAGAGATCAGTAATTATAGTGTTGTTCATATTAGAGCCATTGTCAGTAATAATCCTTTCAGGGATGCCATACCTACATATGAGATTATTCTTAATGAATCGAGCCACAACATTCTTGGTAACAGATGCAAATGAAGCTGCCTCTACCCACTTCGTGAAGTAATCAATAGCAACCAAGATGAAACGATGCCCATTAGAAGCAGTATGCTTGATCTCACCAATCATATCAATGCCCCACATGGCAAAGGGCAAAGGAGCAGTAAACACATTCAATGGTAATGGAGGTACATGGACTTTATCAGCATAAATTTGACACTTGTGACAAGTTCTGGAGTGTTGATAGCAATCAGCTTCCATGGTAGACCAATAGTAACCTGCTCTCAATATCTTCTTTGCCATAGCATGTCCACTAGAATGAGTGCCAAAGATTCCATCATGCATATCTTCCATAATCTCTGTTGCTTCTTTCTTATCCACACAACGAAGCATAGTTGAATCATGATTGCGCTTGTACAAAATCCCATTACTCAAAAAGAACATAGAAGAAAACCTTCTCAGAAACTTCCTATCTTTGACAGATGCCCCTTCAAGGAACTCCTGAGCTTCAAGATATCTTTTCACCTCATAGAACCAAGGCTTCTCCTCTGCCCCTTCTGTGTCAATCTCATTGCAGTATGCAGGCTTTTCAAATCTATCAATAGTAATCTTAGGAGCTTCATCATCCCAGCTGATCTCAAATATGGATGCCATGGTGGCCAATGCATCTGCCAACTGATTCTCTCTTCGTGGAATATGTCCAAAGGTAATTTCTTTGAAATGTGGGATCAAAGATAACACATGCTCTCTGTAAGGAATGAGGTTATCATGCTTAGTGTCCCAATCTCCTTTAATCTGACTTACTACTAGGGCTGAATCCCCATACACATCTAGGAACTGAATCTTCATATCAATAGCAGCTTTAATACCCAGGATACATGCCTAATATTCAGCCATGTTATTAGTACAAAAGAAACAAAGTCTGGCAGTAATCGGGGTATGACAACCTTCAGGGGAACTAATCACAACACCAACACCATTACCAAGTGCATTTGAGGCACCATCAAAAACCATAGTCCATCGGGATCCCTGTTCAGGTCCGTCATATTGTCCAGGTTCTTTGGTAATAATCATAATGTCTTCATCAGGGAACTCAAAACTCATTGACTGATAATCATCTACTGCTTGATGAGCCAAATGATCAGCAACAACACTTCCTTTGATGGCCTTCTGAGTAGTATACTGTATATCATATTCTGTCAAGATCATTTGCCATCTTGCAATTCTTCCGGAGAGAGCAGGTTTCTCAAATATGTACTTGATTGGATCCATCTTTGAAATCAATAGGGTAGTATGGGTCAACATATACTGTCTTAGTCGGCGAGCAGCCCATGCCAAAGCGCAGCAAGTTTTCTCGAGCAGTGAATATCTTGTTTCACAGTCGGTAAACTTTTTGCTAAGGTAGTATATTGCCTGCTCTTTTCGACCAGACTCGTCATGTTGCCCCAACACACACCCCATTGAGTTGTCTAACACTGTTAAGTACATAATCAAGGGTCTTCCATCAACTGGTGGCATCAAAATTGGAGGTTCTAGCAAATATCTCTTGATTTCATCAAAGGCAGTCTGGCACTCATCATTCCATTCCATCACCTGATCTTTCTTCAACAACTTGAAGATTGGCTCACAGATGGCAGTTAATTGGGAAATAAATCTTGCAATGTAATTCAATCGTCCCAAGAAACCTCTAACCTCCTTCTCAGTACGGGGAGCTGGCATCTCTCGTATAGCTTTCACTTTTGCAGGATCCACTTCAATAACTTTTCCACTGACAATGAAACCTAGGAGCTTACCAGACCTAACTCCAAAAGTACACTTGTTTGGGTTCAATCTCAACTTGTATTTCTTCAACCTCTCAAACAACTTGTGTAGATGATCAAGATGTTGCTCTTCATTCTGGGATCTGGCTATCATATCATCCACATATACCTCTATCTCATGATGAATCATATCATGAAACAAAGCCACCATAGCGCGCTGATATGTTGCACCTGCATTCTTCAAACCAAATGGCATCACCTTATAGCAGAAAGTGCCCCACTGTGTAACAAAGGTTGTCTTCTCCATATCTTCAGGAGCCATCTTGATTTGATTGTAACCAGAGAAACCATCCATGAAAGAGAACACCTTATGCTGAGCAGTGTTATCTACCAGAACATCAATATGAGGAAGTGGGAAATCATCTTTGGGGCTAGCCTTGTTCAAATCCCTGTAGTCCACACACATACGTACCTTACCATCTTTCTTGGGAACTGGTACCACATTTGCAACCCACTGAGGATAAGAAGTCACTGCTAAGAACCCTGCATTGAACTGTTTCATTACCTCTGCTTTGATCTTTTCTGACATCTCAGGACACATACGACGAACCTTCTGCTTCTTTGGACGACAATCTTCTTTCACTGGTAAACGGTGAACCACAATGTCTGTATCCAATCCTGGCATATCTTCATAATACCAAGCAAAGATCTCCACATAGTCACGTAACATCTGAACCAGTCTGTTCTTGACACTATCCTCTAAATCAGCCCCTATCTTGACCTCTTTCCTGTTTTCTTCAGTTCCTAGATTCACAACTTCGACTGGCTCTTCATGTGGCTGTATGGCTTTCTCTTCTTGTTGTAACAACCTAGCAAGCTCTACAGGTACTTCACAATCGTCCTTATTTCCGTCTTCAGTTTGATAGATCGGATTCTCGAAATTATAATTGGCAATAGTAGAACTGTTATCAACAGGTTCCAGAGTGGATAAGGATCTGCATTTTAGTGATGTGGGTGTGTGTAAGAACACATAGCTGATAAAGTAAAAATAAAAGAAAAGAAAGACAAGGAACACAATATTTACTAAAACAAAACGTCCCCTGATTTTATTGAATGAAGTATGCAAATGAAATGACAACCCGTAACAAGCACACCATTGTGCCCCGGGTAAGGCACAAGGCTTGAGAGTTTTAATTGTTCAGAAATTACAAACTTAAAAAGAAACAACACAGTAATAGTATTTACTCCTGACTAAAGGAGATAGGGATAACATCTTCAGCTTTCCAATTATTGAGTCCAGCACCCACAGTAGGAAAAATCCAAGCATCCAAGTTGTAGTCTTCATCATAGTCTCCCACAGCATTGATCTGATCTTTCATAACCCCTTGATTGGTGATACGAACAGCACGAGCACGGCGAACAGCCTTCTGGGACTCTGCAGTGAAACCCAAACCAAACTTGTCAGACTTGTATGGGATATCAGGAAGCTGACCCCAAATAGTACAACCACCTTCATCCACCACAGCTCTAGCATCATTGAGGGAGGCCATTGCCATTGTTGGAGGTTTTCTGGTGACCACAGGAACTTTCTTCGCAACAGGAGGAGCTACATAATCATTAACAATCCAGGGAACCACTTCAAATGTCTAACACGGAGTTTCAATGTATTCACCTTCCATTTCCAGATACTTGAAAGTGTTTACATGGCTGACAAAGTATTCTTCTTCTCCATAGACGGTAACAACCTTTCCTTCCACCGGATATCTCAACTTTTGGTGTAATGTAGAGGTTACAGCACCTGCCCCATGGATCCAGGGACGACCAAGCAGACAAGAGTACGAAGGACGAATATCCATCACATAAAATGTAGCAGTAAAAACCTGGGAGCCAACTTTGATTGGAAGATCAATTTCCCCATGCACTACTCTTCTAGAACCATCAAAAGCCTTTACCACAATATTACTGGGCTTCAGCACAGCATCTTCAGGACTCAGCTTGTTCAGGACTTCCTTAGGCAACACATTTAGAGAGGAACCGTTGTCTATCAATACATGTGACAGGGTAGTGCCCCTGCATTCAATTGAAATATGCAAGGCCCTGTTATGATCCCTCTTGGCAGGGGTCAAATCAGCATCAGAAAATCCCAACCCATTATCATAAGTCAGGTGGGCAACACAATTCTCAAACTGGTCAACAGAAATGGCATTGGGCACATGAGCAGTCTTCAGAAACTTGATCAATGCTTTGGCATGAGCTTCAGAACATAACAACAAGGACATCATAGAAATCTTTGAGGGAGTATGCCCCAACTGATCAACAATGTCATAATCACTCTTGCGAATGATTTTCAATACTTCTTCCATCTGCTTAGAGAGATCATCAGCAGCTGGCACATCAGCAGATATAGGTTCAATAACAGGACCCTTGCCCCGAGCATCAGTGGTAGAGGTAGCAGCAGGAGTAACTGCATTCTTAGAAGTAACTGGAGGTGAGAAGACTCTTCCACTACGTGTGATTTTACTAGATCCAGCAATATTATCAATATCAACAGGCACATCAGCTAAGGGCTCCTGCTTAACACCATGGATGTAAACATCAGACCCATAGTGCCAAGGCACAGCTTTATCAGATGTATATGGAATAGGACCAGGAGTAGTAATGATCAGAGGAGCCACTCTGGCTTCAGCAACAACTTTCACAGGGCCTTCAGCAGTAATCTTGATTGGACCCTGATGGGTGATTTTAATAGGTCTCTTTGAAGTGATTCTTACCGGTACTTTGTCAACCATATCAACCTCTTCAACCTTCTTACCTCTAGTAATATGCTCCACCATACCCTCCACAGAAGGTGGTCTCCTTTCAAACACTATAGTGTAATTATTCATGAGACGCTGAATCCCGTCCTTCAACCTCCAACACTTATCTGGATTATACTCACAATAGACACAATCTTCACGACAACCCGGAAAGAAACCATCTTGTACTAACTTCTTTCTGATGACAGACAATGGCGTGGTCAATTCCGCAACTGAATGGATATGTAAATCTTCATCAATGGCATTGACAGTCTTCTCGTGATTTGGCATGGGAGCAGTAATCACATTTGGAGTACCCGGAGGGTCAAACTCAATCTCTCCAGCCTCAATCATATCTTGAATTTTGTTCTTCAAGACCCAACAGTTATTAGTATCATGACCCTGACAGTTTGAATGATATGCACATCGTGCATTGGGATTGTACCTGGGAGAGGTAACATTAGGATTCTGAGGAGCCTCTTTCAGAGTAATGAGTTCAGCCTTTAATAAGTGTTGCAATGCCTAAGCCAGTGACATGTTGATCTTCGTGAACTGCCTTCTAGCCCTCTGTTGATTGCCCTGTGGCTGCTCTGTTGTTGCAGGAGTTGGATTTGAAATATGAAATGCACTAACAGACTGATGCCTTCTGTTACGATCAGGCTGACCATAAACAGCATTGGATTCTTTCTTCCCGGTGGGAGGCTTCTTTGCAGCACCTGATGAAGAAGCAGACACTTGGATCTTGCCATTCTTTATACCATTTTCCACTCGCTCTCCTGTCATGATCAACTCAGTGAAGCCAGATGATGAGCTTCCAATGAGATGACTGTAAAACGGACCATTCAGCGTACACATGAACATATCAACCATTTCCCTGTCAGTTAAAGGGGGTTGAACTCTTCCGGCTAAATCTCTCCACTTCTGAGCGTACTCCTTGAAACTTTTTTTGGCACCCATAGACATGCTTTGCAGCTGCATGCGAGTGGGAGCTAAGCCAGCATTGTATTGATACTGCTTATAGAAAGCTTCAGCAAGATCATTCCAGTCTCTGATGTTGACACTCTCCAACTGATAATACCACTCCAACTGAGCTCCATATAAGCTCTCTTGGAAAAAGTGGATCCACAACTTCTTGTCAGCAGTGTGAGGTTGGATTCTTCTGACGTAAGACCTCAGATGCAGCTTGGGACAAGAGACCCCATCATAAACAACAAAGGTGGGAACCTTGAAACCAATGGGTATGACTACCCCAGATATCAAACTCAAATCCTCAAAATCCAGCCCAGAAGATTTCTGCAACTCCATAGCATCCATTCTATCCACCAGCATCTTGAACTTGTCTTCATTAGGATCATGGTAGTAATTAGCCTCAAAATCAGAGTCCCCCATAGTGTTGTGGAGACTGCCTCCCTCTTTTTCAGATTCCTCAGATTCATAGTCTTCAACCTGTTCTTTGGTCTTGACAGGACCTCTGAACCTTCTTCCCATGTTGAGCAGGCCACCTGACCTTCTAGTCTTCTTAGTCTTCTTGGCCAGCAGTGTCTTCAATTCATCCTGCCCCTTGGATAGGTTCAGGATCAGCTCTTGGAACTGTGCATTCTGTGCCTGAAGATCCTTAACTGATTGTTCAAGAGCCATTGCTGAAATAAACAGCGAGAAGCTGAGAAACCTGTGCACAATTACAAACCTGTGATGCAATGAAATGATATGTGAATGCATATGCAATGTTTTCAAGGACCGCAAGATTTAAATTTGCTTAAACAAACAGGAAGGTAAACTTTTATTAGTAATAAATTTGTTTTGCCTCTTGGGCTTACAGAAAATGAAAATAAAATAAGTACAAAAGATGGGGTTTTAAGTCTCCCATGGACGTTTCCTTTTCGTGTTGAGGTATGAGTTGAGATTCCGTTCCTCGTGAAGTTGCTTTGTTAGTTCCAGGATTCTTTCTTGGCTTGCTTTGTAATGAGCCTCAAAAGTATCCCTTTGCTCCTTCAGTTGGATCCAAGATCTCTGCAAGTCTTCCATGTCAGTAGGCATGTCTGGGTGAAGGATGGTATAAGCAGTATCTCCTTCAGCAACAGGTTCCATGGTAACTGGCAGGATAGCAGGATATGGCATCATGAGGGTCTGAGCACGAAATCGCACCCATCTGAGATAAGCTTCCATAGGAATAGTGTACTTGGGCTCCAGTGTCTTGCTGTCAACCCTGTTTACTTTTCCCCAGGCTCGTATGAATCTCTGACGGTAACCTTGAAGATCGTTTTCGTAATCAAATACAATGCCCTGAATCAACATGTCATGTGGGCCATCACTCCGAGCGTAACCAAACTGTCGTAAAGCTAAAGAAGGGTTGTAGGTGATGCCTCCTCTTATGCCTAGAAGTGGCACATTAGGAAACTCCCCACAACGGTCAATGATGGTGACATTCTCCATAGATCTGGAGCACCAATGGATATCTGAGTGAGAAAGTGACATGATCCTCTTGGACCATCTGAACCCTTGCTCATTCTTCATTACTGAGCGAGGAAGGTGAGAAATAAACCACCTAGAAAGCAAAGGTATGCAGCACATCAAAGTTCCTCTTGCCCTTGTAGTACGGGTGTGAAGAGAATGTAGGATGTCTCCAAGCAATGTAGGCACTGGATTGTGACTCAGGAATATGTTGATGGCATGAACGTCTATGAACTGATCTGGATTGGGGAACAATACTAAGCCATATATCAGCAAGGCTAAGATCTCCTCAAAAGCATCACGACTCATGGCCTTCAAGAACATTTGAGCCTTCTCTATCAATACCTTAGCTAGAACACCCTTGACTCCACTTCTCGTTTCTAAAACAATGTCAGACTTCTTCAAATGTAGAGCTGCAGCAATAACTTCTGGTTTAAGTTCCTTCTCCAAGCCTGTGAAGGGTCTTTGATCAAGAACAGGTATACCCAGAAGTTTAGAGAACTCTTCCATGGTTGGAACCAGTTGGTAGTCGGGGAATGTAAAGCAATGGTGCTTAGGGTCAAAGAATTGAAACAGAACACTCATCATGTCTTCATTGAACCCTGAAGTGACTAGATCCAATAGGTGACCATGTCTCTTGATGAACTGGGAATGATCAGACACTTGAGAAACCAACTCTTTAAGCTTAGCAGGTATGCTCACAAAGTTGATCCTGATGGTGTTTCTACGAGCAGAAGCCATGACCTGCAACAAAGAACAAAGATAAATTCTTCGGTCCTTGAAATGGTTAGTGAAAATGCTATGCTTATGATGCATGATGATGTCATGATGTTATGCTCAATCACAAACATGTGGCACACACAAGCAAGTCACACAATAGCCCTAGGTTTAAAGGCTTGCATGAGGTTCAAAGGTAAGTACCCTCCCCTGAAGTTGGTTGGTTCATCCTGTCCTACAAAAGTAACCAGGTTCTAAGGGATCTCAATATCATTGATCCCTCACAAGGGTGATTGATCAGAAGGCAACTTACTTGCCAACCAAAACCCACCAAGTTTAGGATCTCAATGAGTGTAGTATCGAGTGTCAACCAACTTCAGTCTGCACCAAAGCCGGTTACCTCACTACTTTCTAAAGGCCAAGATGAGTTAACTAGGGTTCTAAAAGTTAGTTAGTGCATTGACAACATATGGCAGCCTCATATTATCCTCAACTTGACTTAAGGAACATAAGCACCAACCAAGAAGTCACACTAACTATGGCCACCAGATCAACCGTATCGATATACGTCGTATAGTTTCCTTGGTCTATTGCCATTTACCTAAGGTACACTAGATCCCGGTTAGGATCTTTCACACATAAGAGCACCCCAACAAGATAATATAAAGCAAACAAGGCAAACAATTTAAAGTGATCTAATTCCTAAGGGTACCCCTCTTTTATTAAATCCCCAGCAGAGTCGCCAGTTCTGTAACACGGTGGGAGAACTGACTTTAGTTATGTTGCGGATAGCAAGAGTCGCCACCGACTTTTATTTTATCCAAAGGAAAGGCATAAAAGAACAGGAAAGACCTTTTAAAAGATTTTTGGGTCCGGGGGGTAGGTTATGTAAAGGGAAGGTGTTAGCACCCTTTACATCCATGGTTATCCATGGGCTCTTAGTTACTTAGCTCACTTTGAATTGTTTTTGAAAAGGTGAAGTGTGTGAATAGAAATTTTTCTAAGAGTTTAATAATGATCCATGTACGGATGCGTAAAAAGCTTGTGTTTGGAAATTGTTTTAAATTGTGAAGTGTTTGAAATTTGAAATAGTGAGCAAGTAACTATGAGGAACCTACCCTAAAATTTAAGTCTTTCTGTTCTTTATCCTTTAAATGGTAAGACTATCCCTATTATTAAGGAACAGGTAGTCATTACCTTGGATGTAAGGGACATATGAGGGACATCTGTTTAATGAAGGCAACTGTGGGATGTATTAAGCATTTTTTTTTGTAGGGACTGTCATCGTTATTCGAAAGGGACAAAATCATATTGAAAGGCAACCATTAAGGGACTTGATGACTTTTCTTTTAAGGAACTTTGCTTTATACACCCCACTTGACCTTTTTGAATAGGCAACATTGAGAGGCAACCCTAGAAAGTGAGATGGCGATCAAAGATCGACTTACGTGTGTGAGTGTTTAATTTTATTTATCTTTTAAATTTAAATGATCTAAATTCAATTTTAAATATCATACATGTTTATACTCCCTATTTTACTAACCATAGCATGAAAAATAAAATAATTTAAATATTACAAAAAATTACACCAAGGAGCATTTACATAATAATAATAAGCAATTAAAAAAATAAATAGCAAGAGTAAATAAATAAGCAAAATATAAATAATAAAATAATAAGCAATAATAAATATAATAGGGGTTAGTAATAATAATAATTAAAATAAATAAGATTAGTGAAATAATAATAAGCATAATTTAAAAAATAAATGGATTAGTAGTAAGCATGATTAGTAATAATGATAAACAAAAATAAAATTTTAATGGTTAATAGAAAAATAAGAACAATTATATTAATTAATCATAAAAATTTAAGATTATAAACAAATTAAATAAATTATGAACATGTTATAAGAAATTATCAAATTTGCAATTTTAGAAATTATTTACATATATAATTAATTATGAACAATGATATAATATTATTAAAATGGGATTAACTATAATTTAATTATATTAACTAAAATATATACATAATAACTATATTTACAAAATTTAGAAAATAAAAATTAGGTTTTGTTTTTTTATAATTATTTAGAAAAGATAAACTAGGGTTTCTAAAATTAGGGTTTTGTTAGAAAAATATTTAAGAGTTTATAATCTAATATACAAAATTATTTTAATAAATATATATATATATATATATATATATATATATATATATATATATATATATATATATATATATTATAATTTAATTACATGATAAAAAAAAAAATTTTGAATTAAGAAAAATAATTTTTGAATGTTAGAAGATATTGAATAAACATTTATAGGATTATTTAATTATATATATGATTATTTATAAAACCTAAATCAATTAAACAAAATAAAAATAGAAAAAAATAACAAAACTTACCTGGCTGGGATTTGAACCCAGGAAGCTTTGTTTACCAGCATCAAAACACACCACCAGTCCAGCCACTCATGTGTGATAGAGAAGGGGTTTCAATTAGTTTTGTGGTATATCCTGGAAAATTATGAAAAAAATAACAAGAAAATAAAAGGCCTGGGGGAGAATCGACCCCAGGACTTCTCAAGCACGCAAACATACACATGACCATCCCAGCTAGGTGAGCACATCTGTCAAAGTAATGGCACTAAAACATAATATATAATGTTTCATGTTTAACCTGAAAAATAAGAAAAAAAATGCACCAAGCCAGGACTCGAACTAGTGCCATCACGCAATACACATACCAGTCTTACCACTGAGACAAGCTGCACGCTTGTGATAATAAACCAACACTAAAACATAAAATATTTTAAATAAAATTTGAATTTTCCTGGACGCGCCAACCAGCTTCATCTTCTCCAAATTACCAGCGAAAACTCATGCCACTTTTCCTGCGAAATTTACTGCGTGTTCTTCCATATTCAAAACCTGCGAAATTCAAACACCCACAAAACAGTACAATTTCTTTCAATTGATCAGTGTTTTATGATCCTTATGGTTCACACAACATCCCTATGTTCTTCAAATTCATTTATATTTAGTGAATCGAAGAACCCAAAATTAGTAGGTCAAAACCCTAACATGGCATCTCACGGGTTTCTCATGGTTTCTTTGATTTCTTTGCCCAGAAACATTCTACACATCATCACAAACATCATTAACCAAACAAAATTCATTGAAAAGCAATAAATTAGTGAAACCGAAAAAATTATATTCAAGAACAACCAAGTTTCGGGTTATGCATTATGGAGGGTATGGGATGCATATGAGTATTGGTATTGCTTCATGGATGTCCAAGGAACATTGCTATGTCCTTTTTTTACCTTCAAACACCTTGTATCAATGAATCCGAATGTGAGTTTTGAGAGGGTTTTTTGATTTGTAAACTTACTCTTGAGGAGGCTGAAATTCGTGGCTTTGTGATTGCAATGAGTTAAGTACTTATAGGAGAGTGAATTAGGTCAAAAAGATTGATTACTTGTGTAGAAAATTTGATATGAAAAGATTCAAAATGATCATGCCTTAAAAATCAAATATTCATGTATGAACACTTGCTATTTTTGGCTAATCCTCATGATTTCTTTCCTCTTCAATTCAAATCAAATTTATGATTTTCTAGAAGCTTGATCCAAATCAAATCTTACATTTTCATATTTTATTTTTATTTAAAATGATTTTTAATGAATTAAATCAAAATAAATAAAAATAAAATAATAAAAAATCTGATTTTTAATGGTTTGGGTCGTGCATGAAGTTATTGTATGGATTGGGTCATCATTTGGCAAGCCCATTTGGAAGAAATTGGTTTTAGACCACCATTTTCATCATAAACCAACCCAAAATTTCCCAACTTTGCAAGGGCACATATCCTTCAATCTTAATGCTATGAGGGTGTTCTTGGACATTTTGGAAAGCTTGAAGAGTCCTCTAAACAACCCCACTGGTTTCATGTCCATATAATTTACCAATCGCAAGTTATGCCCTTTTGAAGTTGTTGACTTTTTGTTGACTTTCAAAAGGACCTATAATGTCTTAGCTCATACCTTCCAAATGAAGCATTTTTGGGATTGTCTTGTGAGACACAAAGTTGTAGAGAATTCAATTTCCTTCAAAATGAGATTTGAGTGGAGACTTGGTGATTAAGCATGTGAAAGTTATGGCTGGTCAAATTTCAGTTGACTTTTACTGAGAAAACCCTAATTTAGAAACTCCTGATTCTTGATGATCTGAAATCTCCTTGATGAATCATGATCAACCCTTGATCAAATGATGAATTTTACTTCATATACTTGATGTTGGCAAAAAATCATGAAGTTTGACTTTGGTTTGACCACAGTTGACCTCAGTTTGACTTTTTAACTGCTTTGACTGATTTTGAATTATCTGATCATCTGACTGAGCAAACCTTTGGGAAAAGTCTTGAAACTTGACATGGGGATTCTTGTACACATATAAGATGTTATGAAGCTCACTTGATGTCTTGGAAGTTCATTTAGCCTGATTAAAGTCAAAACCCTAGTTTTGGATGCACTGCTTAGGAGGTGCATTGTCTGAGGGAATTGTCAACTCTTCTAACCAATTGTGAACCTTGTGAACCTTGTGAACCAACATAAAATGTCTTGTGAACCTCATGGGAGGTATTGTGAACCTTGTGAACTTCATAAAGTGACTTGTAGACTTCATGAACCTCATGAAAGGTCTTGAAAGCATTGTGAACCTTGTGAACCTTCATGAAGTGACTTGTAGACTTCATGAACCTCATGAAAGGTCTTGTAAGTGTTATGAATCTTGTGAACCTTGTGAACCTTCTTAGCACACAAAGTCTTGTATTGTGAGGGCAAATTTTGGGGTGCAACAAGCATTCCGTCTAATACGGAGCATTACGGCAAAAATCAAACATATTGCATAATCATAAGCCATGGTCCGAATCAAACACTTGTGAATATCATCCAATATACAGAATACCCCCCGGATTCCCCAGCAAAAGCAGTTGCCTCACATTCACCAATACGAATACACATTCCTTGTGGCACCCGTCCGTGTCATCATCCCCCAGTAAAGTCGCCCGAGCTTTTCTTTACAAACAAACACTTGTATATTACAGATACTTCTTGACACCCGTCCGTGTCATATCCCCAGCAGAAAACCAAACCATCCCCTTTGCACTCACAGATACAAATATATACACATCTCCTTGACATCCGTCCATGTCATTGTCCCAGTACAGTAATGAAAACACTTTGTATACCAGATATTTGTTTATACCACTCTTCTCCTTTCAACACTCGTCCGTGTCACACTCTCTCCCGCAGATTGAACACTCATCTATACACCCCTCACACTTATTTTACTTATACAGATACTCGTCCGTATCTTGTATACACCATTTACATCCCCGCAGATTCGACACTCGTCCGTGTTCTTTGTTAACTAGTTGGTACTCGTCCGTACCATCATCTCAGAACATGCGTCAAGCATTTGTTTCTATGTTGATACTCGTCCGTATCATAGTCTTAAGGATGCTCGCCCACATCTTTAAATCCATACACCGTGTCAAACACTTTTGTCTTCTTGAATATAGACACTCGTCTGTGTCTACTATTCCCCAGAAGAGTCCCTTCAGATTCAACACTCGTCCGTTTTCATTATTAACCAGTTGATACCCGTCCGTATCATCATATCTGAACACGTGTCAGTATTTGTTTCTACCTGATACTCGTCCGTATCATAATCTTAAGGATGCTCGTCCGCATCTTTAATCTATACACAATACCAAACACTTATACCTTTTATTTCTTGGATGTAAACACTCGTCCGTGTTTACTATTCCCCAGTAAAGTGAATTTTCTTCTTATCTGACATTCGTCCTATGTCATGATAAACCCTGAGAGCAGCCGTCCCCTGCTAGGTGGTCGTCCTCCACCTCTTGATGGTCGTCCTCCATCATGCTCATCCGATGGCCGTCCCCATCGTTGACCTTTTTTATCCGACATTCGTCCTATGTCGTGATGTATTTAGCAGCCGTCCCCTGCTAGGTGATCGTCCTTCACCTTTTTGATGATCGTCCTTCATCATTTTATCCAATGGCCGTCCCCATTGTTGATTATGGTTATCTGGCGTTCGTCCTACGTCATGATAAACCTTGAGAGCAGCAGTCCCCTGCTAGGTGGTCGTCCTCCACCTCTTGATGGTCGTCCTCCATCATGCTCGTCCGATGGCCGTCCCCATCGTTAACCTTTCTATCCGACATTCGTCCTGTGTCGTGATATTTTCGGCAGCCGTACCCTGCCAGGTGGTCGTCCTCCACCTTAGATGACCGTCCCTCATCTTAACCCCAACAGAGCAGTCGTCCCCTGCTAGGTGATCGTCCTTCACCTTTGATGACCGTACCTCATCATCTGTTTATTTCATTTATTCTTTAACCCGATGGTCGTCCCCATCGTGGTACCTTTTCTTTTTAGCCTGATGGCCGTCCCCATCGTTGCTTGCATTACTTTATGAACTTGATGGCCGTCCCCGTCATTTTTCATTAATCCCCAGAGAATTTTACAGCTTTACTTGATGGCCGTCCCCATCATAACCCCTTTTACCCCCAGCATGTCGGCCGTCCCCGTCATTGCTTTACTTCACACACTCCCCCCAGCATGTCGGCCGTCCCCGTCATTGCTCTTTCCCCAGTAGTCGTCCTCTGCTCGACGGTCGTCCTCCGTCGCCCGCACTTTATAATATACTTTATTTTCTTTTACAATCTATATCCCTTTTCTTCTTCATTCTGTGAGTGCAAATTTTGGACTGACTTGGGTATTCAACCACAAGTTATCTTGTTGGCCTGATAAGCCGTCGCTTACGTCCTGCATAGCTAACTCATGTTTGAATAGGGGCAGCTGTAAACACCCCAAATTTGCCCTCACCCATTCACACCATGGCTTGTGATCATTCTCATATGCATAATCTCAATCATACCATCTCATATCACATTTTTGATTCACTACATAGATTCAAAGTCATCTGCATCTAGGGTTTGTGATTTGAGCAATCCAAGAGCTTCTTGAGCCACTCCAAAGGTCATCAATCACTTCAAAGGGGTCCATGTGTGTTCAAGTATCATATTATATCCTCTCAAAGTCAAGAATGTCAAAAAATCACAAGAACTGAGAATGGTATGGAAGCAGAGCCAGGTTTGACTGCACAGATGACCTAAAATTAGGATTTTGGTTTCAGAGGCCATAACTCCAAATTTTTTGGTCATTCTTGTTTCTATTGGTCTCTATATGGTATAGGGAGTATGCATATCAATTTTCATGAAGAAATTCCATGGGGAAGTCATCTGATCAAGAGTTGACTTTTCAAGCAAGTCAGTGCAAAATCAGGGCATCTGAGGCCCCCAATGACCCAACCAAGGGGTGTTCTTCATCATTTTGATTGTATATGATCTTTATTTGATCATGGAAGACATTGTAAGTTCACAAAATTGAAGAATTCCAAGTCTTTTGCAAAGTTGACTTTTTGGGCAAGTTTGACTTTTAATGAAAATGTCATTTTAGGCAACTTTTTCAACCTTTACTTTTTGATTCAAAAAAGCTTCAAATGGAAAAACTTTGGTCATGAAAGTTGTAGAATGGATCATTCCCTTTTCAAAAAGTACAAGAACATGACCTAATTCATTTTGGATCAAAAGTTATGGCTCACCAAAGTTGGCAAAAATCACAAAATTTCAAAGTTTCTACCAAAGAGGTATTTTGCAAAATGACTTGATCAAGTGTTCTAAAGCTACCAAATGGACTTCTAAACCACACAACATGATCATGTGACATCTAAAGTTCAGAATGGACCAAAGAATTACACATTTTTATGGTTTGTGGAACAAGATTTTTCATAAGAGGCAAAAGTGAACCAAGTTGCAAAACTCATCATAGCTTCTCATCCACTTGCTGGCTAGCTGGCTGATCAATCCTAGGCCTTTCCTCACCTCATGCTGCGCAGGACATGCCTTTTGTACTCAGCTAGCAAGTAGCCCATGCCCTTCTTACACAACTTTGACATTTTTGCAAAAGCACCCATACCAATCAATAAAGCACATGTCACTTCATCTGACCAATGGCAATTGTTTATGTTAATCAAATGCAAGCCAAATATAACAAGAAGCAAGCCTGAAAGCTCACATAAGCCAGCATTCTCATTTTCACCTTCATGTGCAAGAGCTTTCGAAACTCATCCCACAAGCCACAAACACACAAACTAACTTCATAGATCAACTCAACACACCTTCCTGGTCACAAAGCACCCATCACCATTGTCTTAAACCCCCAGAATCAAAAACACGATTCCCTCACTGCACTGAACAGAACTTGTTCAATCTCTCAAACCAGCCAAAATAAACTTGCTCCAAGCCTTTCAGAAGCACAAGGGAGGTCATAGGAGCAGTTTTGCACAAGGGAAGAGGTCTGAAAGCTCCAAACTGAAAAGCTTCAAACTCAGGTAGCTTCATGAACTTTTTTTCCAGAAGCATGATTTTAAGTTCTTAATAGCTTCTATGCATTCCCCTGATCATGAATATGTGATTATTTTTGAAAATGGTTGAGAAACCAGAATGTATGCAATGTCTGAAACTTTTGCCCTAAAAAATGTTTGATTCGATTCTCCTTGTTTCTGAATGATAAATGTTGTTTGATTGAGGGGTTTAATTTGTTTTTGAGTGGGGAAGAGTTCTGGGCAGTTAGATTTTGTTTTGGATGCGTATAGAGAGAGTTTGAGATTTTGGTTGGTCGGAGAAGACGACCGGAACAGTGTTCCGGTCGCCTAAAAGTGATTAGGGCACAATTAATTAGGGTTAATCATAATTAGCCAAGTTTGAATGTCAGCCATTGGATATGGCGCCAGGTCAAACGCGCGCGCAGCCAGTTCAAACGTGGGCCTTTGGATCTGATTACTTTTCCATTTTTCAAATTAAATTCATTTTCTTTTTCATATTAATTCATTTGTTTTCTCATATTTATTAAAAAAAGCAAAACCTTTTTAAAAATTCTGAAATTTTTTATACAAACTTTTATTTAATTTCAGAAACCAAAAACATTTTTATTTTTATTTTTTGCATTAAAAAATATTTTTAAAACATTTAAAAGTTTATTTTTATTTAATTAATGAGAATTAATTAATTAAAAATACTTTTAGGTATTTAAAAATCACCAAAAAATTCATGAAACCTTCATAATTATTTAGAAACATTGTCCAACCCTCAAACCAAATTTCTTTTTGATCTTGATGCATTTTGATAATTTTCCATGGAATTAATTCATTTTCAAAGCATTATTTTGATCCAATGTTCAAAAAGTCATTTCTGCCTAGTCTTTGAGAGTTGGACTTTGATTCTTTTTGCTTTGTGTTTAGCATATCATGTAGTTTGTGGGATTAAATTGGCATGATTTGATCTTACATTTTCTATTTGTTTGGCTTTTTTCTTGGTAAGGTACCCTAAAACCCTAGAAATCTTAGGAAATTCATAACTTTTACTAGGTTAAGAGTTAGAACCCCTCCTTTGGGCAGTGAGTTTATGTAGGGTTAGGGTTCCCTTGAATGCATTTTCAATTTTTTATCTTGATGTTTGCTTCTGATTTTGGTTTTTGTTTGATGCTTTGATCATAAACCCTAATTTGAACTTCCATATGCATCCATCTTGCATTTGCATTCATACCTTGACTTGCCATAGCATTTTGTACATCCATTTGATTCATTTAACATCTTAAGACATATTGTAAACATGTTTGATCATTGCATCTTGCATTTGCCATGTTGTATGCCATTTGCACTTCATAACTTTCCATGTATGATCCTGGTTCTTAACTTGCTTCATTTGCATCCATAAGTTTGTATGATCATCCCCATGCTTTGTTTCATGTTTGCATCATCTCATAGCATCATCATCATCTCATATATGTTTCTGGTTTTGATTTACATCATGCCATTTCATTTCATTTTGCATTGCATTGCATTCCTTTCACTAACTTTTCAGGTGGTAAGTAACTTTGAGAAGTGAATTTGCCTTCACTTCTCATAACTTCTTTTCATCTCTTTTATGCATCCATGCTGCATTTTGTTATGTGTTTGAGATTGAGCTTGCTCTTTCTTCTTCTTCTTACTTTCTTTCCTCAAGTGACTTGTCTTCTTCAATGAAGCAAGTTACTTTGCTTCTCCTGATCCTTTCATCTGCCTCCTGGTTGTTCCTCTGAAGACTTCTTTCTTAAACCTCACAAACCTTAGGAACAACCAAGCATGACAATGATTAGGGTTTTGATTAGTCTCCCCACTTAGTTTTACCTTTGTGTCTCATTGAGTCTTCTCTTCTCATCTCATAATCAGAAACTAAACCCTAAAGGCTTTAAGGCTTTGTGATTAAGCTTATGCCTGCATCCTTCTATTAGGATGGAGTGTATAACTTTAATCCTAAGTGTTAAACCCTTAATGTGTTTAACTCCTTTAATAAATTCACATAATAATCATCAAGACATCACACTTGTAACTTGGGTCTTGCATTAGGGTTCCAATTCTTCCTTAATTGGTTAAGAAGGACTAACCCTAGTGTTAATGGACAAGTCCCCCTCAAGTTGTCTTATAAAACCTAAAAAACACTTCATCATCATATCATTAAGTAAAATCCACTTAATCAAAGGCTTGTTTTGTCATGATTTTAATCCCTAATCATGGATTAAGTTGAGGAGTTTTCCTCAGCTTAAACATTCTCATCTATTATCCTTCTATTAGGATGGTGTAATGAGTCTGTTTAATCCCTGATTATGGCTTAACCTCATTACTTAACACTAAACAAAAACCACAAAAACATCTAATTAATCACAAGTAGGTTAATGATCTTAATCCTACACCATGGTGTTTAAGTGTGAGAATCTGACTTCACACTTAAGGTATTCTCATTACCCCTAATCAGAGGGAGGATGTGATGAGTTTACTAATCCATTGGTTTAGGCTTAAGCTCATTTTCCTATGACAAACTTTCAAAAGCAGTAAAAGATTGAAAACACAAAAACAAACTATAATCGTCTCCTCCGGGATTCTTTTCTCATCTCATTCACTCATAAACGAGAACTTGCTTCTTCCGTCTAATGCAAGATAGTTTGCACCTGAGCCAGAAAGGTCATACACTTGAGCATTGACAAGTAAGCAGTTCATCAGTCAATTCACCTTTCAGTCTCTTTGGGTCGAACTACGGTGTTCTGACTTCCTCATTGCACGAGAGGATACGTAGGCATAACTTAACAGTTATCGAACAAAAGTCTCTGTATATTCCCCCTCCTTCTAGCCTTATTCTTTAGCCTCATTATCATGAGCATTTCACTTTTATCCTTACACTGACACTGTACATACCACACTTCACTTCTCTTACACAGACACCTGTACATCCTTTTCCAGCTCTTTTATACACAAATTGCACTGACACTACCCCTTTAAAACACAAATCTTTTAAGCGTGGATCCCGTCGAGTACGACGGACAATCTGGGTGCTAATACCTTCCCAGGTTGTAACCAACCCCCTTTCTCAGTCTCTCTGGTTCGCAATCGTCTTATCCATGTTCTTTCTAGGTTTATGCAGCATTACCTTTCCTCCGGGATAAAAATGCATAGTTGGCGACTCTTTTCATTCCCTGTGAGTTCACTCCTGTGTGTTCTCACATCCTCCTTTCACCGACCGTTCGCGTCTGTACCTTTATCTGGGCCATTCCCATTTATCGGGAGCGACAACTCCTTAGCAGCCTCTGATTGATCTTGTAAGAATGGTTTGTAACCCAAACAGAATCTATCTTCCTTCTTCTCTACCGGCAGCAGCTTGCCCCAGCCTTGGGCATTTCCATCTTCAACAACCTTCTGGGCTTGCTGATAGGATACAATTGAAGTACCCATCCTATCTTCCTAGGATGCAGCAAATACTTCAGTCATCGCCTCATTGACATTCAGGGCCTCGAACCCTTGGCTCATAGTTTCATGGATTTCACCATCCATCTCAATGTATTTATATGTATCCAGGTTGCTAAGAAAGATGTCCTCCTCACCACAGATGGTGATAATCTGTCCTTCCCACTCATATTTTAATTTCTGCTGAAGGGTCGACGTTACTGCGCCAGCGGCGTGAATCCATGGTTGACCCAACAAACAGCTGTAGGCCGGTTGTATGTCCATCACATAGAAAGTAGTCTGAAAGACCTGCGGACCGATTATCACAGGCAGCTCCACCTCTTCATGAACGGACCTCTTGGAGCCATCAAAAGCCCTGACTACCAGATTGCTTTGTCGGAGAGCTATTCCATCATATTCGAGCTTGACAAGAGCATTCTTTGGCAAGACATTGAGTGAAGACCCAGTGTCCACAAGAACATGAGAGAGTACAACCCCTTTGCATTCCTGGGTTATGTGCAAAGCTTTGTTGTGGTGACGTCCTTCTGTTGTTAAATCAGCATTGGTGAAACCTAGCCCATGGCTAGTATTGACATTAGACACCATTGTTTTAAGCTGATTCACTATGATCTCTTCTGGCACGTAGGCAGCGTGCAAAACATTGAGTAGTGCATCCCGATGGGCTTCGGAACACAACATCAAGGATAATATATAGATCTTAGAAGGAGTCCGGTGGAGCTGATCCACAACTTTGTAGTCACTTCTCTTAATTATCCTCATAAATTCATCCACATCCTGATCAAAGGATGATTTATGAGTCTCTTTTGATGCAGATTCTTCAGGTATCACACTTTTTCCTTTGGCTTTGGCAACAGGTCTCACAACCTGGAAACACTTGGCATTTCAAAAGCTGAGCTTTAACCTCTGCCAGAGGTGTCTGAATTCTTGCAGCATCTTCAATGGGAATCATGGGTGAGCCTTCCTCTATAGCATTAATCCTTAGTCCACTGTGGCTTGGCATAGGATTTTTCATGACATTGGGAGGTGGTGCAAAGTTCAGGGCCTTTGAATCTACCAGATCCTGGACCTTCATATGCAGAGCCCTGCATTTTTCTGTGGAGTGACCAGGTGCGTTAGAATGAAAAACACACCTAGCGTTGACATCATAGTTTCTTGGAAGGTTCTGAGGATCAGATGGAGCCAATGTCCTCAACTCAACCAGATTGAGCTTTAGGAGTTGTGGCTACAATGTGGCATTTGGAATTGGAATAGGGTCAATCACCCTGTTGATTTGAGATGGCCGCTGTTGAAAAGGGCGTTGTTGTTGATTGTTGTTATTGTTATTGTAGGATATCTGTTGAGGAAAATGTGGCTGTTGTGGAAAGTGTTGTGGTTGTTGAGTATACTGAGGAGGTGGAGCAGGAATGGTGATGGCAACAACTGATTTGGATAAATAATGGGGTCTACCTCTTCCCATATGTACAGAGTTTGTTTCACCAGCTCTAAGGGGCCCAACAAATGGCTTCCTTGCACTACTTGAACTGACACCGTTGTCGGATATCTTTCCCATCTTCACTAAGCTTTCAATTCTCTCTCCATCTATCACCACATCTGCAAAGCTGGTGGGAAAAAATGCAGCCAATCTGTCAATATAGGTACCCTGGAGAGTATTCATGAACATATCTGCCATTTCCCTTTCTGACATTGGGGGTTGACAGCAGCAGCTAGTTGCCTCCACCTTTGGGCATACTCTCTAAAGCTTTCACGGGAAGACTGTGACATTCCCATCAGAAGGGTTCTATTTGGAGCCATGTCCAGATTATACTGATACTGACGGATGAAAGCTTCATCCACGTCCTTCCAATTTCTTACTGTGGCTCTAGTCAAGTGAGAATACCATTCTCGGGATGCCCCTGTCAAGCTATCCACGAAGTAAAACATCTACAGCTTCTCATCCATGGTGTAGGCTTTCAATATCCCTAGGAAAGGCTGAAGGTGGGTGCGTGGGTAGGATGTGCCATTATATCTTTCAAAACAAGGGGGTTTGAACTTGTGAGGAATTCTCACCCCTTCCACCAATCCCATGTCCATGACATCAAATCCTAGAGAGTTTTAGGATTCAAGAGACCTTATCTTCTCTGCAATTTCATCCAACCGACGGTCGTAAACTTCGTCTCCAGCCCCAACCACTGTAAATTGTTCTTCTTGAGGGTCCTCCTGCAAGGCCCTTCCTCCAGTAGTGTTACCTTGGGTGTTTCTTATGGCATTGATGTCTGGGTTCAGATGAGGTCTAAACACTGGAGGATCAGTGCGAGGCTGCACGTGATCGTTGTTACTGGTACCCCCTGTACCTGGATGGTGTTCCTCAGGAGTTTGTCGCTCAACCAACTCCCTCAGTCTCTCCTAGCTCTGAGCCAATCAGGTCATCACTGTATAAAATTGATTCATTTGGGGCCTCATCTTTGTCCTTTCATTGTCCATCTGGGCCCTCACTTCAGTCAAGTCTTGTTGAACCTGATCCATTTGTAATCCCGAAAGGTTGTTTCTTGTCGGATACCAGTGCACTCTATTGACAGGGGACACTCTTCTGCGAGCAATGTTTCCTGAAACCACAACAAAGTGAGAAACAACAGCAAAAACAAAACCTACAAAACAAAGAAAAGATGTTAGTATGCAATGCAGGATGCCTATTTGTCTTCCAAGGGTATCCGGTTTGTTCTTTGGATTTGACCTTTCCAGACCTCGAGGAAATGCTGATGTTGAAAGAGATTAAGCCCAAAAAATAATACAAACCATATATTACAAAGATGTGATGATACATAGTTTGATTACAACAAAGTCCCCATGGTGGGTCAAAATACAACAACAAAATTAAAAGTACAGACTAAAGAAAATACAAGTACAAAGAAATCAAACATCTAATCCAAAGTCATCCTCCCCGACTTCCTTCAGGAGAGCCTCAGTTACTGGACCTATTGGGTGCTCTGTGTTAGTCCTGATGAGGAGGTTCCTAGTGGCAATGGCATTGGTCGACTTCTTGTGGTTATCCTGGTCCTTTGACCTCTTCAACCCCGCCCGGAGTTTCAACTTAGAGATCTCCTTTTGTGCTGCTATCAGAGCTGCCTGATTCTTCTTCTCAGTAGCCTCTAGTTGCTCTATCTTAGCTTGAGTTCTTTGATCTTCCTGTGCACGAGCCTCAGCGATCTTGTCCACCTAGCATGGCTCTCCTCTAAATAATGCTCTTCCCTAGCCTTCTGGGTCTTAGCTTCCTTGCAGGCATTCTTCAATACTAACTCCCCTGCTCTAGCCTTTCTAATGTAGTCATCCGTCTTCTCAATCTTGGTCAAGTTCTCAATCCGGAGCCTCTCTAACCTCTCATTATCTATACGGCTGCCATTCCTCTCCCATAGGGTCTTCTTCAAGGCTTCAGAGAGTTGATTATTCCTTTCCTTTAGTTTCTCAAACTCCTCTAAACTGACAGTGGCTGTAGGTTGCACTGTTGATGGTCCAGGTGTATCCTCTAAGGTGAATGGCATCCGGGTGATCTGTGCCCTGGTACGAGACCAATCAAGATACTGAGTTGAGGCTATGTTGTTGCACTTGCCCAAAATAGTTGTCCCCTTAGTTTGAATGTTGTCCCAGGCCCAGGATGCATGTCTGACAATAGCAGAGTTGTGTTGGATGTCACAATAGAGGGTCTCTGTCAAGTCTTGCCCTCTTGGGGGATGAACCAAAGCATACCCTAATTATCTCTTGAAAAGCAAAGGGTTGTAGTTGATGCAACCTTTTACTCCAATCAAAGGCACATTAGGATATTGCCCACAGCTAGTAATGATGTTTTTGCCCTTGGTGCTCTGAGTGCACCATCTGATGTCTTCTGATGTAAGGGCAATCAATCTCTTAGCCCAATTCCTTGGCTGATGAGGGTTCAGGAAAGTGTCTGACTTCGGCAGGTGTCTTAACAACCAACAGTAATAGAGGGGAGCACAACATCTGACCAATCTTCCTCTTTGTTTCTCATTCCTCTAATGCACTGAATAGTAAAAGTCTCCAAGCAAGGTAGGAACTGGGTTCCTCAGTAAGAACAGGTGAATAGCATTCTAGCTTACAAACTTTGGCTCGTCTACAAACAAGATAACTCCATATATACTGAGGGCTAGGAGTGCACAGACAGCATCCCACTTCCCTACTGCAGCATGCAGGGTGGCCTGAGAGATCAAGAAGTCTAGGTGAAGGCCTGGAATCCCAGCCTTGGTGGTCATGCTCTGATCAATGAGGGTAGGCTCCAAATGCAATTCCTTAGTTATATCTTCATTCTTGGGAGCAACCATCTGAAGGTTGAAGGGAATCCCCCTCCTGATAGAGACACCTAACAACATGGAAAATTCTTCTAGCAGAGGTCCCAACTGAAAATCAGGGAATGTGAAGCATCTGAAAGGAGGATCATAAAACTGCAAACAAGTGTGAATCATGCTTCTCTGGGATGCATCCAGGTCCATGATCATGTCCAATATGCCTCCATAATGTTCCCTGAATAATGGGACATGATCAGGAGTAATGAGAGACTGGATCTGTCTGATTCCTGTCAGAGTGGGATCAAAGAAGTGGTATGTGATGTTGCTCTTCCTGGAAGTGTCCATGCTGATGCTGGTGAAGAAAACTAAGGAAGAAACTCTGATGAAGGTAACTGCTGAAGACTGATGAGGATAACTGGAGAAGGTGCTGAAGAAGGGTCTCTGATGAAGACAAACTGGAGAAGAGTCTCTGATGAAGACAAACTGGAGAAGAGTCTCTGATGAAGACAAACTGAAGAAGAGTCTCTGATGAAGACAAACTGATGAAGGTGCTGGAGGAGAATATCTGATGGAAATAACTAGAGGAATCTGAATAGTAGAACAGGTCTAAACCAAACCAAAGATAAGAAGGTGGATACCCAGTAAAACAAATAGGAAAATGTTAAATGATGCAAAATGATGTATGCAGAATGTTATGCAAAGGGTTTGTGATCAAGTGCTGGATTTGTTATCTGCCTTGATAGGGTTCATGTGTGTTCAAAAGTCCGGATGGAGGATTAGAAAACCAGTAACCAGGTGGGGGACTCAAATAAAGAGTCACAAATCCAGGGTTTCATAAGAACTGTCCAAAATAATACAACCTTAACAACTTTAGTAACAAGGTATGATGAAGCCAAGGGTTCCTGCAAACCTGTAAACATCCCAACCCCCTCACATGTATTGTTCTAGAACAAGGATCCTCATACTTGGATCAGTTATGAGAAGTGTAAACACTTCTAACCCGGAGGCACAGTGTTTACAATAACCATAAAAGATCCTCCTCTAATTCACCTCAGATGCTGAAGGTCATAAAAGGTCATCCAGACTTAGCAGGCTTCCCAGATAGCCCTAGTACTACAGGAAATCCGTGGCACGGAGTTCTCAAGAAGAAACTCATGTCTAAACCGTGTTTCATATTCCCGCACCAGACCAAAATGGAATGGGAAAGAATATGAAGCCACTCTATCCTATGAAGCCACAAATGATGATAACAGTATGAAATGCATAAAATTGTAAATGAAAGCAATAAATAAAGCTGTACATAAAGCAATAAACAAAGCAATAAATAAATAAGCACAAGTAGCACATAACACCCCCGTAACACAAATCAAACAAGCGCTAGGAGGAACCCACAAAAAGAACCAGAAGCCCTGGTTGCAATATAAGTTTCCCCAGCAGAGTCGCCAAGCTGTCGCTCCCCCGAAAATACACCGGGTCAGATAGGGTACAGACGCGAACGGTCGGCGAAAGGAGAAGATGAAGGTGAAATGAATAGAGTCGCCAGCGAGGCATTTTTATCCCGAAGGAAAGGTAATGCTGCATAAACCTAAGAAAAGATGGATAAGATGGTTGCGAACCAGAGAAACTGAGAAAGGGGGTTGTTTACAACCTAGGAAGGTATTAGCACCCAGATTGTCCGTCGTACTCGACGGGATACACGCTTAAAAGATTGTGTTTAAAGGGGTAGGTGTATATGCTATCTGTGTGCAAAAGCTAGGGAAATAAAGTACAAGTGTCAGTGCAAAAGAAAGTGAATTGCTCAGAAACTGAGGCTTTAAAAGAGAATGCTGAAAGAGGGGGGGATGACAGAGAGACTTTTGTTCGATAACAGTTAAGTTATGCCTATGTATCCTCTCGTGCAATGAGGAAGTCAGAACACCGTAGTTCGACTCAAAGAGACTGAAAGATAAATTGACTGATGAACTACTTACTTGTCTATGCTCAAGTCTATGACTCGTCTGGCTCGAGTGCTAACTGTCTTGCATTAGACGGAAGAAGCAGGTTCTCGTTTGTAGAATGAATGTGATGAGAAAAGAATCCCGAAGGAGACGGTTATTGTTTTGTTTTGTGTTTTGAGTTTTTTTTTATTGTTTTTGGTGTTTTGCATAAGTTAATGAGCTTAAACCTAAATCAAAGGTTGTAAACTCATTATATCCTCCCTGATTAGGGATAATGAGCCCACTAAAGTATGAGATAAGCACCTCAACTTAATTACCATGATGATGTAGGATTAAGATCATAAACCTACTTGTGATTATTTAGATGTTTTTGGGTTTTTGTTTAGTGTTAATAAATGAGTTTAATCTCTAATCACAGATTAGTGAACTCATTACACCATCCTAAGATAAGGATGATAGGTGAGAGCACTTAAGCTAAGGAATACTCCTCAACTAAATCCATGGTTAGGGATTAAATTCATGACAAAACAAGCCTTTATTAAGTGGATTTTAATTAAAGGTGGATTAAGAAGTGGATTTTAAGTTTGTAAGACAACTTGAGGAGGACTTGTCCATTATACACTAGGGTTAGTCCTTCTTAACCATAAAGGAAGAATTAGAACCCTAATGTAAGGCCTAAGTTACAAGATGAAGTCTTAGTGATTATTAATATGAATTGATTAAGAGGTTTAAACAAATTAAGGGTTTAACACTTAGGATTAAAGTTATACACTCCATCCTAAGATAAGGATGCAGGCATAACCCTAATTCCAAAGTCCTAAAACCTTAAAGGTTTAGTCTCTGATGATGAGATGAGAAAAGAGACACAAAGAATACTCAAAGGAAAAAGTCTAAGGGAAGCTAATAAGTCCTAGAAAGTTATCATGCTTGGAAGTCCTAGGGTTTGTGAGGCTTAAGAGAAGAAGTCTTCAAGGAAGCCACCAAGGAGAAGCAAGATAGGAAAGAGATGAGATGGGAAGAGAAAGAAAGGAAGAGAAACGAAAATGAGCAAGATCACTTCAAGGACAAGTAAAAATGCAGCAAGGATGCAATATGAAGGTATGAGAAGAGGTGGGAGGTGAAGGCAAATCCACCTCCTAAACAACTTACCATTAACCTGAAAAGTTAGTACAAGATGCATAAATAAAGAAATGAAATGAAACAATGCATATGCAAGGGCAAAGACCAAGACCAGAAGCATACACATGATGTAAATGATGCTATGACATGATGCAAAGACATACAAGATGCATATGTGTGATCATACAAGAGAATGAATGCAAATGAAGCATGCAAGAAGCATGTAAACACATGGATGTTTATGAAATGAAATGGATGCAAAGCATAACAAATGTATGAAGAAATGATCAAGCATGATTCTAACATGTCCTAAGATGTATAAGATGGCATACAAATTCTTGGAATGGCATGGAAAGTTCATATGTTCATGCAATGCAATGGAAGATGTAAGTAAAGATGCAAAATTAGGGTTACATGGAAGGATGAGATGCAAATGACAAAGACAGAAGCAAATGACATTATAAAAAATTGAAAATGCACTCAAAGGAACCCTAAACCTATACTAGGCTACCATCCAAAGGGGGAGGTCAGAAGCTAAACCTAGAAGAAGTTATGAATTTCCTAAGTTCCTAGGGTTTTTTGGGTGATCTTCAATATAAAATTCCAAACAATTTGAAAATGCAAGATAAAAATGAAACAAAAATGTTTTTGGATTCTAGAAGCCATGCATAGAACAATGCTAAAAGAACCATTCACAAACTCAACTTGGTTTGAAAGTTATAAATTTTTGAAGTTAGGGTTAGAAAATGAACATTTTTAAGAATCCTAATTCATTGAAAAATCTCAAAGTATGATCAAAACCAAAAAGAAATTTGTATGGTGAGTTTGTAAATGCTTCTAAATGTCTAAGAATGCTCTCTGATTTTTTTGGTAATTTTTAGAAACCTAAATGCAATTTTAATTAATTAATTTCCATTACTTAATTGAAATAAACATTTAAATATTTTAAAAATACTTTTTATATGCAAAAAAAAAATCATTTTCTGATTAAGAAAAATATTCGAAACAAAAAAGCTAAAGGAAATATTTTTTGAAAGCTTTTTGGTATTTTAAATTAAATGAGAAAGAAAAATGAATTAAAATGAAATTAAAATGAAATAAATGGGGAAGTATGCAGATCTGGTGGCCAGGATTCAAACTCAAGGGGCGGGAATTGACTGTGCGCTATCCTATGGTCCACATTCAAAGTGAGTTTTGAATTTTTATTAAAACCTGATTAATTCTAATTAAATGAGATTAGGGCTTAATGGCGGATCCTGGCCGTCCATGAACGCGCGGGAAACAAGATCCTAGGGCCAATATTCAAACTGGACATTAAACCCTAATTAGGGCTAAACAACTTCAGATGACCGGAACAGTGGTTCCGGTCATCTTCTCCGGCGAGACAAAACTGCATTCTTCTTCCCTGGGCCAAATCAAACCCTTTAAAGCTCCAGAAATGATCCCCTAACTACCCCAAACAAGAATCAACCATCAAACAACATTTATATTCCAAGAACAACACGAATCGAATCAAACATCAAAAACTGCAAAAATTTCAAAAGCACGATACGGGCTTAATACTCAACCATTTTCAAAAATAAAAGGAGTAGTGTGATCAGTGAAGCATGAAGAACATTTCTATAACCTAAAAAGAGATTTTTGGAAAATTTGTTCTTGATGATACCTGAGATGAAGCTTTCTCAATCTGAGCTATCTGGACCTCTCCTTGGTGCCAATCAACTCCAATGGATCTCCTAAGGATGCTTTGACGCTTGGAATGCGTTTATTTGGCCTCTTTCCTAAGTTCAGTTTTGAGAGGTGAGAAATCGTGTTTTTGGTTTGGGAGCTTTCAGGCCATTTTAATGGTTGGGATTTGTTCTATGAGTGATGATGAGTTGAATGGTGAAAAAAGTTTGAATTTTTGATAGCTGGTTTTTGAGTTTCAAAGAAGGAAAGTTTCTTGAGAATTTTGTGAATCTAAGTGTGTGTGTGTGTGTGTGTGTGTGTCGCTCCCTGGATTTCCATCCTGGTACAAACGCGAAAGTGGCGCAGAAAGAGGTAGAGTCGCCAGCCAGACATTTTTATCCCGAAGGAACGGGAATGGTAATGCTGCACAAACCAGAAGAAAAGAAGAGGAAGGATACGGGTCCTGCGAACCAAAGAAGCTGAGTTCGGGAGTCGGTTACGACCTAGGAAGGTATTAGCACCTCAGATCGCCCGCCGTACCCGACGGGATCCACGCTTGCAAAGAAATCTGTTTCAAAGGGTGAAGAAATGAAAGCTGCTACAAAGAAAATGAACTGAACTGGATAAAAGAAACAAAAACGGAACTGAAAAAGAAATGAAAGGAAAAATGTAGGGAAAATAAATATTGTGCTCGAACGGGCCCTACCCCGCTGCCTACGTACCTCATCTGGATAATGAGGATCAGAGTCGCCGTAGTTCCCCTAACTAGGGGTGGAAAAGATTGCTTGTGTCTTAAGGCTTGAACTGCCTATGTCAATGCTCAGGTGTTGCAGGCTCGGACGACGAGTGCGTAACCGTCTTGCAAAATGACAAGTAGGAGCAAGTTCGCGTACGAAGCGAAGGAGATGAGAAAAGAATTCCCGAAGGAAAGACGCTTATTGTTTGTTTGTGTTTTTTAGAAGCTTTTAAGAATGTGCCACAAGGAAGTGAACTCAAGCTCTTTTCCATGGAATGTGCACTTGTCACTACATTCCAAGATGGAATAATAGAACAAGCACACTCAAGTAAGGAGAAAATCCCCAAAACTTGAATCCAGATATTAGGGCTTAAGCTCCCTAACTCATTAACTCATTAAGTGTTTTTTTTTGTATTTACAATGAAGAAGTGTGTTTTATGATTTTCTTGGTGAAGATGATATCCTGATCAAACTTGTTCATCACAAGACAAGCTTGTACTATCCCAAGATGGGAAGACTACAAATGTCTCATGGGATAAGGCTATTGCTCAAGATATCACTTCAATCTTTATTAAGTGTCTTCTTAAGGTTTTGAGATGAGAAGAGAATAGAAACAAAAGAATCACAAAGGTAAATGTCTAATGGGGGACTAATGAATCCTAATTGTTGTCATGCATAGAAAATCCTAGGCTAGTGAGGTTTACTATCCTAAAGGAAGAGGAGATAAGAAGAAAAGCAAGAGCAGAGAAGAAGAATAGAAGAGGGGGGAAGTAAGGCCTAAGCCCCAACAATCACAATAATAGTATCAGTGAAGAAAGGAGAAAAGATAAGAATTGGAGATGTGGGAATCACATCCACACCTCTCACTTACCAGAGCCCATGAAATGGTTAGTGACACAAGCATAAATGCAACACATAATGTTAAACCAAAACCACACAACCAGAAGTGAGGTCATAAACACAAATGCCAAATGTAAACTCAAAGCACAAGAATGAGAAGAGAATTATACAACTCACATTGAAGCATTATGAATCACCATGACAAAACAAAGTAAACATGAGAAGATACAAAGCAAAATGGCCAAAGCAACACCACAAAGTTCAAGACCAGAACCCTAACATGTTAAGAAATTGTCTAAGGATCACATGAGATGAAGAGAAGAAGTGCACATACTCAAGTACTAACATCAAGGGAAGTAAAGAAACAAAAGAAGTGAAGTGAGCATGCATAAGTGTGAATGAACTTCAAGAGCAACCAAATACAAACTTTTTCAAGGTACAAACACAAACTCAAGAACAGAGAGGTATCAACATCCTAAAGAGGCTCTAAACAACTTAAAGAAGTTGGCACAAGTGCCCTTCTAACCTAAGGATTGAACATGTGATCCAAAAGAAGTAAAAGGGAACAAGTAAGGAACAAAAATTCAAATCAATTCAAGTATACATCCAAAAATTCCACAAACTTGCACAAATGATCTTCAATCATACAATATCAACATGCCAAAAGGAGAGGATCAAGTTAAGAAGCTTAGCCATTCAAATGAGGGTTCAAACATGGATTGGGGTTAGAAAGCTTCATGCACAAGTTAGAGACCAAAATCAAGTAAGCAAACTCCTAAAAATCAGAACAAAAATCAACAACAAACTACATATCCTCATGAATCCAGAGCAAAAAGAATCATCTAAAAATTCAAAATAATGATCAAGATAGAAAATGAACAAGGCAGCAAGCTTCAAAAAATGAGATAAATGCAATTAATTAAAAGAGAAAATTAATTTCCACGTGGTAATTAAACATAAATGAAAAATAAAAAAGCCAAAAATTAGAGAAAACTCAAAGGACCTTTCATGAATTTTTTATAATTTTTGAAACCCTAATTCTATTTTTAAAAATTAAAAACCAAACTGAAAAATAAAAATAAAATAATAAAAAAGATATAATGAAGCTCAGGTGCAAATAGCAAGCAGGCTAGTTCATTTCCAATGGGCCTTTAAAAAAGGGGGGGCAAATAGCAATGGAGGCCCACCCAGTCTGCGCAGGCTCACAACAAGTATGGTGAATATTCACAAAAATCAGGAAATAATAAGAACCAAAGGATCAATCTCACGCATCATATGAAGTCAACGAATTCAAACAGGTCAAACCAATCAGCAAACCCTAGCACACGCACACAATAACTAAGGTGAACTGGCAAACACATAACATTATTGTAAAATTAAAAGATCACGTGAGGGAGACCCTCCATTTTAATGTGCTGTCACAACCAAGAGTGTTCAGATCAAATGATCCAAGGGCTATGCAATCATCTTCTTCATTGAGCTCAGGTGAACCATCTCCATAATCCGGTGACCGGAGCTAGGGCTCCGGCACCGGAAAATTCAAATCAAGAACAAAACATCACATAAATGCATCAAAATATCCATATCAAACAAACAAATCATGCTGAATCTAAATATAGCAACCAAATTCACAATGGATCAAAGAATAAGCTGGATCGAAGAAAAACAACTCTGACCATCAGATTTCAAATCACCATAAAACACTTAATACTCATCCATTTTTCAAACAAATTAGCACAGAATCATCAGCACAAACAACAGATCACAATGCACACATTTAATTTCAAGTTTAGATCCACGAATTTCAGAGCATACCTGAACTTTCACCTCCTTCAAATCACCAAGATAAAGCTCCTACAGCTGCAGATCTGCTCACTATGACCTCCTCTTGCAAAATAAATGCAAGATGGAGCTTGAGGGAAGCTGGATCTTGAAATCCGAAAGCTCTTGCTCTTGAATGGAACCTTTATGAATCTTCACTTTCAGCTTGAATGAGTATGAGCAAAATGATCCTTAAGGTTCAAGGAAGCAGAATGCGTGAAGAGATTGTGAAGAAAATGCTTGAGGAGAGAAATTCGAAGAGAAATGCAAGTGAGCAAGAAAGTGTGAATCTGAAAAATATGAGAGCCTCCACACGAATTTAGGGCATGCTTTTCTTTTATATCCCTTGTGCTTTCACCTGACTAGGGTTTTTGAACCAAGAGTGGCATGAAGAGTGTGATTGAGGTGTATTTGCCAAATTGCATGAAAAGTGTGACGGCCCCATACACCCGTGCAAACCTCTCCTTAAGTGTGAATTCTGACTTCAATCCATCCCTTGATTTGTTTTGAATCATTCCTGACCTTTGATTATGAGTGTAATATGCTTTTTGACTGATTTTGCAATTTTGCCTCTTGTGTGGTATACTTCACCTCATGCACGAAATGGATGGTATTTTTGGAGAAAAACAAACCTTATGCAATGCCTTGTAATAACATGATCTTATTTGGTCCATGAAACAACTTGAAAATGAGGTACATGAGCTTTTGCATTTGAAGTAAACTTGAAATTCATGCCATGCCCTAAAATTCAAGTAATTTTCGAAGGGCCTATCTCCCAATCCATAAGGGCTATGAAAATGCACTTGTACATTTTAAAAATGGGAGAACTTAATCTTCAACTTTCATGTTTGATGGCAATGCATTTGAAGCTTTTTTCACCAAGTTATGTGACTTTGAAAATTTGGGCAAAAATGTTGCCAAAATTAGAAACTTCCATGACCAATCACATGCCAAAAATGGAAAAAACCTCAAAACCTTTTGATTCTTGATTTTTGACTTTTCCAAACCTCTTCTAAGGTTATAAGAACATCCCTTGACTTGAAAAATAGGGTTGGACCATTTGAATTCCCACAGTTGACTTCTAGAATGCACAATTGACCAATTTCTTCCTTTACAAGCAACTGATGAAATACCTGACTTCCACAAGGAATTTTCTCACTAAATTTCATCCCTAGGATACTCTTATCATATGAAAGACTTTGCCCATTTGAAATGTCCAAGGTCACAAAGCTTTCATGCTTGAAATTCAAACCCTAATTTGGGATCATTGTGTAGGAGCTTTCCCTAGCTTGAATTCCCTGATGATCCTCCAACCTCCTGAGATTTTGTGAATGATCTTGAGCTGGTGAATGAAATGTAGACTCCCCATAGGACTTGGACAAATCCAATGGGCCTCTTGTTATAGCTTGTAATGCTTCAAAACCCTCCACGGATGATCATATGCCTAATGCTAAGTCATGAGAATGTTATGCCTCATCTTTCCATGTAACAATGCCAATAATTTGATATGCTTATGAAGACTATGGTATGATGATGATGCTTAAAAAAGAAGAGGACAAATTTGGGGTGTTACAGTGTGTTGATTCAAGCTCCAAGGAGTTATGAAATGTGATCCTTAGGGCATGTATGTGAAGCTATGATATGTCAGAAGAGTTGTTGTGGCTCAGTTTGATTGGTATGGTGTGAAATGCAAAACGTCAAGATTTGTGTCCTTGGAGGTATGGGTTATGGCAGGTCTGGTTTCAAGGGGTGTCTGGTCTCAGCAAGTTTCTAGGAGAGCCGTGGATTTGGTTTTGGCATGCTGGCACAAGTGGATGGAAAGATCTATACCATTTTGCAATTTTGGGAAGTCTTGGCCCCTTTGAAATTTCTTGAAGTTCAAGTCATGGAAATCCATAATTCTTGGCCAATTCTGATCTTTAGAGGTCACATAGGCATATTGTGAAGTGTTTGTGCACATTAGAAATCATTAGAAGCCTTGGCAAGTGGTTTTGCAAGAAAATCCTCTTTGGTGCATTCTTGAAAATTATAGGATTTTTGCCAACTTTGAAGGATCATAACTTGAGTTCCATAATGAATCAAAACATGTTCTTGTACTTTTTGAAAAGGGAAAGACCTAATCTACAACTTTAATGACCAATAATTTTTCATTTGAAGCATCTTTGATCAAGAAAGAGGAGGTTGAAGAACTTTCCAAAAATGGAAAGTTTCCATTACAAGTCATTTCCATTTTTGGCAACATTTCAAATGGCTCAAAATTATTCAATCTTGTGAACTTCCAACCTCTTATAAGATCAAATAAAGATCATAGAACTTAAATTTGATGAAAATACCCCTTTGGTTCCATTGTTGGGGGCCTCAGATGCCCTGATTTTGACTTAACTTGCTCAAGAAGTTACCTAGTGAACAGATGACTTCCACAATAAATTTCTTCATCAAACTTGGTAAACATGATCCTTATAACATCTTAAGAACATTAGAAACAAGAATGCCCCAAAAATTTGGAGTTAAGGCCTCTGAAACCAAAACCCTAATTTTGGTCATCTGTGTAGTGAAAACCCTAGCTCTGCTTCCATGCCTTGCCAGTTTTTGTGATTTCTTGACTTTCATGAACTTTGAGGGACATAATATGATTATAGAACACACATGGACCCTCTTGGAACATTTTGAGGCCTTTGGGATGACTCAGATGGAACTTTGGATTGTTCAGATCACAAACCCTAGATGCAGATAAACTTGAACTTATGCAGTGAAGTAAATATGCTAAATGTGATGTGATGCTTATGTTAATGCAAAAATGAAAGATCACAAGCCATGGTGTGATAAAGAGTGAGGGCAAATTTGGGGTGTTTAGATGAGTGAAAAGGGAATTGAGGTTGACCCCGACAAAGTTAAAGTTATTCAGGAAATGCCTGCACCTAAGACTGAGAAAGAAGTTTGAGGGTTCTTAGGTAGATTGAACTACATATCAAGGTTCATATCTCATCTCACTGCAACCTGCAAACCCTTGTTCAAGCTTTTAAGAAAAGAGCAAACAATCAGGTGGAACGATGATTGTCAGAGAGCTTTTGACAAGATCAAAGAATATCTGCAAGAACCTTCAATTCTCATGCCTCCAATCGAAGGAATAACTCTAATCATGTACCTGACAGTATTAGAAGAGTCGATGTGGTGTGTGATGGGCCAGTATGACGAGTCTGGTCGAAAAGAGTGTGTAATATACTACCTAAGCAAAAAGTTTACCGACTGTGAACAACGTTATTCACTGCTCGAGAAAACTTGTTATGCTTTAGCGTGGGCTGCTCGCCGACAAAGATAGTATATGTTGACTCATACTAACTTATTGATCTCAAAGATGGATCCAGTCAAGTACATATTTGAGAAACCAGCACTTATCGGAAGGGTTGCGAGATGGCAAATAATTCTAACAGAGTTTGACATTCAGTACACCTCTCAAAAAGCCATAAAGGGCAGTGTATTATCTGACTATCTAGCCGAGCAAACCATTAATGACTACCAGTCTATGAGATTTGATTTTCCTGATGAAGACATCATGTTCTTAAAGTAAAAAGATTGTGAAAATCCTATTCACACTGAAGGGCCTGACCCAGAAGAAACATGGACTATGGTGTTTGACGGGGCAGTTAATTGCAACGGTCGTGGGGTTGGTGCAGTTCTTATTACACCTAAAAGGGTTCATATGCCTTTCTCAGCAAAGCTCACCTTTTCCTGCATTAACAACGAAGCAGAATACGAAGCTTGTATCATGGGTCTTAAGGAAGCCATTGACCTCAGGATCAAAATCTTGAATGTATTCGGAGATTTAGCTTTGGTAATCAACAAGACCAACGACAAGTTGTACACTCATCAGGAGCATCTGATTCCCTACCGTGACTATACGAGGAGATTGTTGACCTTCTTCACAACAATTAAGCTTGAATACATCCCTTGAGATGAGAATCAGTTTGCAGACGCTTTGGCTACCATTTCATCCATGATCAAAGTACAGGTTGCTAATTATGTACCTCAGATTTTGGTATCCAGACTGGAAAGACCGACATATGTCTTTTCTGCGGACATTGGTACTGACAACAAACCTTGGTACTATGACATCAAATGCTTCTTGGAAACTCAGACATACCCACCTAGGGCATCGTCAAACGATAAGAAGACATTAAGAAGGCTAGTCGGCAGTTTCTTCCTCAATACTGATGGTTCTTTGTACAAGCGAAACTTCGACATGGTCTTGCTTAGATGTGTTGACAAGAAGGAAGCAGACCTACAGATGCACAAAGTACATGAAGGTTCATTCGGTACCCATGCCGGAGGACATGCAATGGCCAATAAATTGTTAAGATCAGATTACTATTGGATCACAATGGATGCAGAATGTTTTGCTTATGCCAGAAAATGCCACAAATATCAGATCTACGCAGATAAAGTGCATGTGCCTCCGAATCCTTTGAGTGTAATGTCTTCACCTTGGCCCTTCGCCATGTGGGGCATTGATATGATTGGAAAGATTGAACCGACTGCTTCAAATGGTCACAGATTTCTCCAGTAGCCATTGATTACTTCACCAAATGGGTTGAAGCAGCTTCGTATGCAAATGACACCAGGCAAGTGGTAGCTCGATTTCTGAAAAGGGATATCATCTGTCGATATGGAGTTCCCAAGCAAATCATTATTGATAATGGTTCCAATTTGAACAACAAGATGATGGAATAACCTTGCCGGGACTTCAAAATTCAACATCACAACTCTTCTCCTTACAGGCCAGAGATGAATGGCGTTGTTGAGGTCGCTAACAAGAATATTAAGAAGATTTTGCAAAAGATGGTAGTCACCTACAAAGACTGGCACGAAATGCTACCATTTGCCTTGCATGGGTACCGAAGATCTATCAGAACATCTACTGGGGAAACACCTTATCAGCATCCTAAAGAGGCTCTAAACAACTTAAAGAAGTTGGCACATGTGCCCTTCTAACCTAAGGATTGAACATGTGATCCAAAAGAAGTAAAAGGGAACAAGTAAGGAACAAAAATTCAAATCAATTCAAGTATACATCCAAAAATTACACAAACTTGCACAAATGATCTTCAATCATACAATATCAACATGCCAAAAGGAGAGGATCAGGTTCAGAAGCTTAGCCATTCAAATGAGGGTTCAAACATGGATTAGGGTTAGAAAGCTTCATGCACAAGTTAGAGACCAAAATCAAGTAAGAAAAATCCTAAAAATCAGAACAAAATTCAACAACAAACTACATATCCTCAAGAATCCAGAGCAAAAAGAATCATCTAAAAATCAAAATAATGATCAAGATAGAAAATGGACAAGGCAGCAAGCTTCAAAAAATGAGATAAATGCAATTAATTAAAAGAGACAATTAATTTCCACGTGGTAATTAAACATAAATGAAAAATAAAAATGCCAAAAATTAGAGAAAACTCAAAGGACCTTTCATGAATTTTTTTATAATTTTTGAAACCCTAATTCTATTTTTAAAAATTAAAAACCAAACTGAAAATAAAAATAAAATAATAAAAAAGATATAATGAAGCTGAGGTGCAAATAACAAGCAGGCTAGTTCATTTCCAATGGGCCTTTAGAAAAGGGGGGACGAATAACAATTGAGGCCCACCCAGTCTGCGCAGACTCACAACAAATATGGTGAATATTCACAAAAATCAGGAAATAATAAGAACCAAAGGATCAATCTCACGCATCATATGAAGTCAACGAATTCAAACAGGTCAACCCAATCAGCAAACCCTAGCACACGCACACAATAACTAAGGTGAACTGGCAAACACACAACATTATTGTAAAATTAAAAGATCACGTGAGGGAGACCCTCCCTTTTAATGTGCTGTCACAACCAAGATCGTTCAGATCAAATGATCCAAGGGTCATGCAATCATCTTCTTCATTGAGCTCAGGTGAACCATCTCCAGAATCCGGTGACCGGAGCTAGGGCTCCGGCACCGGAAAATTCAAATCAAGAACAAAACATCACATAAATGCATCAAAATGTCCAGATCAAACAAACAAATCATGCTGAATCTATATATAGCAACCAAATTCATAATGGATCAAAGAATAAGTTGGATCGAAGAAAAACAACTCTGACCATCAGATTTCAAATCACCATAAAACACTTAATACTCATCCATTTTTCAAACAAATTAGCACAGAATCATCAGCACAAACAACAGATCACAATGCACACATTTAATTTCAAGTTTAGATCCACGAATTTCAGAGCATACCTGAACTTGCACCTCCTTCAAATCACAAAGATAAAGCTCCTACAGCTGCAGATCTGCTCACTATGACCTCCTCTTGCAAAATAAATGCAAGATGGAGCTTGAGGGAAGATGGATCTTGAAATCCGAAAGCTCTTGCTCTTGAATGGCACCTTTATGAATCTTCACTTTCAGCTTGAATGAGTATGAGCAAAATGATCCTTAAGGTTCAAGGAAGCAGAATGCGTGAAGAGATTGTGAAGAAAATGCTTGAGGAGAGAAATTCGAAGAGAAATGCAAGTGAGCAAGAAAGTGTGAATCTGAAAAATATGAGAGCCTCCACACGAATTTAGGGCATGCTTTTCTTTTATATCCCTTGTGCTTTCACCTGACTAGTGTTTTTGAAACAAGAGTGGCATGAAGAGTGTGCTTGAGGTGTATTTGACAAATTGCATGAAAAGTGTGACGGCCCCATACACCCGTGCAAACCTCTCCTCAAGTGTGAATTCTGACTTCAATCCATCCCTTGATTTGTTTTGAATCAATCCTAACCTTTGATTATGAGTGTAACATGTTTTTTGAATGATTTTGCAATTTTGCCTCTTGTGTGGTATACTTCACCTCATGCACGAAAGGGATGGTATTTTTGGAGCAAAACAAACCTTATGCAATGCCTTGTAATAACATGATCTTATTTGGTCCATGAAACAACTTGAAAAAGAGGTACATGAGCTTTTGCATTTGAAGTAAACTTGAAATTCATGTCATGCCCTAAAATTCAAGTAATTTTCGAAGGGCCTATCTCCCAATCCATAAGGGCTATGAAAATGCACTTTTACATTTTAAAAATGGGAGAACTTAATCTTCAACTTTCATGTTTGATGCCAATGCATTTGAAACTTTTTTCACCATGTTATGTGACTTTGAAAATTAGGGCAAAAATGTTGCCAAAATTAGAAACTTCCATGACCAATCACATGCCAAAAATGGAAAAAACCTCAAAACCTTTTGATTCTTGATTTTTGACTTTGCCAAACCTCTTCTAAGGTTATAAGAACATCCCTTGACTTGAAAAATAGGGTTAGACCCTTTGAATTCCCACAGTTGACTTCTAGAATGCACAATTGACCAATTTCTTCCTTTACAAGCAACTGATGAAATACCTGACTTCCACAAGGAATTTTCTCACCAAATTTCATCCCTAGGATCCTCTTATCATATGAAAGACTTTGCCCATGTGAAATGGCCAAGGTCACAAAGCTTTCATGCTTGAAACTCAAACCCTAATTTGGGATCATTGTGTAGGAGCTTGCCCTAGCTTGAATTCCCTGATGATCCTCCAACCTCCTGAGCTTTTGTGAATGATCTTGAGCTGGTGACTGCAATGTAGACTCCCCATAGGACTTGGACAAATCCAATGGGCCTCTTGTTATAGCTTGTAATGCTTCAAAACCCTCCACAGATGATCATATGCCTAATGCTAAGTCATGAGAATGTTATGCCTCATCTTTCCATGTAACAATGCCAAGAATTTGATATGCTTATGAAGACTATGGTATGATGATGATGCTTAAAAAAGAAGAGGGAAAATTTGGGGTGTTACAGTGTGTTGATTCAAGCTCCAAGGAGTTATGAAATGTGATCCTTAGGGCATGTATGTGAAGCTATGATATGTCAGAAGAGTTGTTGTGGCTCAGTTTGATTGGTATGGTGTGAAATGCAAAACGTCAAGATTTGTGTCCTTGGAGGTATGGGTCATGGCAGGTATGGTTTCAAGGGGTATCTGGTCTCAGCAAGTTTCAAGGAGAGCCATGGATTTGGTTTTGGCATGCTGGCACAAGTGGATGGAAAGATCTATACCATTTTGCAATTTTGGGAAGTCTTGGCCCCTTTGAAATTTCTTGAAATTCAAGTCATGGAAATGCATAATTCTTGGCCAATTCTGATCTTTAGAGGTCGCATAGGCATATTGTGAAGTGTTTGTGCACATTAGAAGTCATTAGAAGCCATGGCAAGTGGTTTTGCAAAAAAATCCTCTTTGGTGCATTCTTGAAAATTATAGGATTTTTGCCAACTTTGAAGGATCATAACTTGAGTTCCATAATGAATCAAAACATGTTCTTGTACTTTTTGAAAAGGGAAAGACCTAATCTACAACTTTAATGACCAATAATTTTTAATTTGAAGCATCTTTGATCAAGAACTTTCCAAAAATGGAGGTTGAAGAACTTTCCAAAAATGGAAAGTTTCCATTATAAGTCATTTCCATTTTTGGCAACTTTTCAAATGGCTCAAAATTCTTCAATCTTGTGAACTTCCAACCTCTTATAATATCAAATAAAGATCATAGAACTTCAATTTGATGAAAATACCCCTTTGGTTCCATTGTTGGGGGCCTCAGATGCCCTGATTTCTATTTAACTTGCTCAAGAAGTTACCCAGTGAACAAATGACTTCCACAATGAATTTCTTCATCAAACTTGGTACACATGATACTTATAACATATTAAGAACATTAGAAACGAGAATGCCCCAAAAATTTGGAGTTAAGGCCTTTGAAACCAAAACCCTAATTTTGGTCATCTGTGTAGTGAAAACCCTAGCTCTGCTTCCATGCCTTGCTAGTTTTTGTGATTTCTTGACTTCCATGAACTTTGAGGGACATAATATGATTATAGAACTCACATGGACCCTCTTGGAACATTTTGAGGCCTTTGGGATGGCTCAGATATGAACTTTGGATTGTTCAGATCACAAACCCTAGATGCAGATGAACTTGAACTTATGCAGTGAAGTAAATATGCTAAATGTGATGTGATGCTTATGTTAATGCAAAAATGAAAGATCACAAGCCATGGTGTGATAAATAGTGAGGGAAAATTTGGGGTGTTTAGATGAGTGAAAAGGGAATTGAGGTTGACCCCGACAAAGTTAAAGTTATTCAGGAAATGCCTGCACCTAAGACTGAGAAAGAAGTTTGAGGGTTCTTAGGTAGATTGAACTACATCTTAAGGTTCATATCTCATCTCACTGCAACCTGCAAACCCTTGTTCAAGCTATTAAGAAAAGAGCAAACAATCAGGTGGAACAATGACTGTCAGAGAGCTTTTGACAAGATCAAATAATATCTGCAAGAACCTCCAATTCTCATACCTCCAATCGAAGGAATACCTCTAATCATGTACCTGACAGTATTAGAAGAGTCGATGTGGTGTGTGATGGGCCAGTATGACGAGTCTGGTCGAAAAGAGTGTGCAATATACTACCTAAGAAAAAAGTTTACCGACTGTGAACAACGTTATTCACTGCTCGAGAAAACTTTTTATGCTTTAGCGTGGGCTGCTCGCCGACTAAGACAGTATATGTTGACTCATACTAACTTATTGATCTCAAAGATGGATCCAGTCAAGAACATATTTGAGAAACCAGCACTTATCGGAAGGGTTGCGAGATGGCAAATGATTCTAACAGAGTATGACATTCAGTATACCTCTCAAAAAGCCATCAAGGGCAGTGTATTATCTGACTATCTAGCCGAGCAACCCATTAATGACTACCAGTCTATGAGATTTGATTTTCCTGATGAAGACATCATGTTCTTAAAGTCAAAAGATTGTGAAAATCTTATTCACACTGAAGGGCCTGACCCAGAAGAAGCATGGACTATGGTGTTTGATGGGGCAGTTAATTGCAACGGTCGTGGGGTTGGTGCAATTCTTATTACACCTAAAAGGGTTCATATGCCTTTCTCAGCAAAGCTCACCTTTGCCTGCATTAACAACGAAGCAGAATACGAAGCTTGTATCATGGGTCTTGAAGAAGCCATTGACCTCAGGATCAAAACCTTGAATGTATTTGGAGATTTAGCTTTGGTAAAATCAACAAGACCAACGAAAAGTGGTACACTCATCAGGAGCATCTGATTCCCTACCGTGACTATACGAGGAGATTGTTGACCTTCTTCACAACAGTTAAGTTTGAATACATCCCTTGAGATGAGATCCAGTTTGCAGACACTTTGGCTACCATTTTATCCATGATCAAAGTACAGGTTGTTAATTATGTACCTCGGATTTTGGTATCCAGACTGGAAAGACCGACATATGTCTTTTCTGCGGACATTGTTACTGACAACAAACCTTAGTACTATGACATCAAATGCTTCTTGGAAACTCATACATACCCACCTGGGGCATCGTCAAACGATAAGAAGACATTAAGAAGGCTAGTCATTAGTTTCTTCCTCAATACTGATGGTTCTTTGTACAAGCGAAACTTCGACATGGTCTTGCTCAGATGTGTTGACAAGAAGGAAGCAGACCTACTGATGCACGAAGTACATGAAGGTTCATTCGGTACCCATGCCGGAGGACATGCAATGGCCAATAAATTGTTAAGATCAGATTACTACTGGATCACAATGGATGCAGAATGTTTTGCTTATGCCAGAAAATGCCACAAATATCAGATCTACGCAGATAAAGTGCATGTGCCTCCGAATCCTTTGAATGTAATGTCTTCACCTTGGCCCTTCGCCATGTGGGGCATTGATATGATTGGAAAGATTGAACCGACTGCTTCAAATGGTCACAGATTCATCCGGTAGCCATTGATTACTTCACCAAATGGGTTGAAGCAGCTTCGTATGCAAATGTTACCAGGCAAGTGGTAGCTCGATTTCTGAAAAGGGATATCATCTGTCGATATGGAGTTCCCAAGTGAATCATTATTGATAATGGTTCCAATTTGAACAACAAGATGATGGCAGAACTTTGTCGGGACTTCAAAATTCAACATCACAACTCTTCTCCTTACAGGCCAAAGATGAATGGCGTTGTTGAGGTCGCTAACAAGAATATTAAGAAGATTTTACAAAAGATGTTAGTCACCTACAAAGACTGGCACGAAATGCTACCATTTGCCTTGCATGGGTACCGAACATCTATCAGAACATCTACTGGGGAAACACCTTATCAGCATCCTAAAGAGGCTCTAAACAACTTAAAGAAGTTGGCACAAGTGACTTTCTAACCTAAGGATTGAACATGTAATCCAAAAGAAGTAAAAAGGAACAAGTAAGGAACAAAAATTCAAATCAATTCAAGTATACATCCAAAAATTCCACAAACTTGCACAAATGATCTTCAATCATACAATATCAACATGCCAAAAGGAGAGGATCAGGTTCAGAAGCTTAGCCATTCAAATGAGGGTTCAAACATGGATTAGGGTTAGAAAGCTTCATGCACAAGTTAGAGACCAAACTCAAGTAAGCAAACTCCTAAAAATCAGAACAAAATTCAACAACAAACTACATATCCTCATGAATCCAGAGCCAAAAGAATCATCTAAAAATTCAAAATAATGATCAAGATAGAAAATGAACAAGGCAGCAAGCTTCAAAAAATGAGATAAATGCAATTAATTAAAAGAGACTATTAATTTCCACGTGGTAATTAAACATAAAGGACCTTTCATGAATTTTTTTATAAAAAATAAAAAAGCCAAAAATTAGAGAAAACTCAAAGGACCTTTCATGAATTTTTTTATAAATTTTGAAACCCTAATTCTATTTTTAAAAATTAAAAACCAAACTGAAAATAAAAATAAAATAATAAAAAAGATATAATGAAGCTGAGGTGCAAATAGCAAGAAGGCTAGTTCATTTCCAATGGGCCTTTAAAAAAGGGGGGACGAATAGCAATGGAGGCCCACCTAGTCTGCGCAGGCTCACAACAAATACGGTGAATATTCACAAAAATCAGGAAATAATAAGAACCAAAGGATCAATCTCACGCATCATATGAAGTCAACGAATTCAAACAGGTCAAACCAATCAGCAAACCCTAGCACACGCACACAATAACTAAGGTGAACTGGAAAACACACATCATTATTGTAAAATTAAAAGATCACGTGAGGGAGACCCTCCCTTTTAATGTGCTGTCACAACCAAGATCGTTCAGATCAAATGATCCATGGGTCATGCAATCATCTTCTTCATTGAGCTTAGGTGAACCATCTCCAGAATCCGGTGACCGGAGCTAGGGCTCCGGCACCGGAAAATTCAAATCAAGAACAAAACATCACATAAATGCATCAAAATGTCCAGATCAAACAAACAAATCGTGCTGAATCTAAATATAGCAACCAAATTCACAATGGATCAAAGAATAAGTTGGATCAAAGAAAAACAACTCTGACCATCAAATTTCAAATCACCATAAAACACTTAATACTCATCCATTTCTCAAACAAATTAGCACAGAATCATCAGCACAAACAACAGATCACAATGCACACATTTAATTTCAAGTTTAGATCCACGAATTTCAGAACATACCTGAACTTGCACCTCCTTCAAATCACCAAGATAAAGCTCCTACAGCTGCATATCTGCTCACTATGACCTCCTCTTGCAAAATAAATGCAAGATGAAGCTTGAGGGAAGCTGGATCTTGAAATTCGAAAGCTCTTGCTCTTGAATGGCACCTTTATGAATCTTCACTTTCAGCTTGAATGAGTATGAGCAAAATGATCCTTAATGTTCAAGGAAGCAGAATGCGTGAAGAGATTGTGAAGAAAATGCTTGAGGAGAGAAATTCGAAGAGAAATGCAAGTGAGCAAGAAAGTGTGAATCTGAAAAATATGAGAGCCTCCACACGAATTTAGGGCATGCTTTTCTTTTATATCCCTTGTGTTTTCACCTGACTAGGGTTTTTGAACCAAGAGTTGCATGAAGAGTGTGATTGAGGTGTATTTGCCAAATTGCATGAAAAGTGTGACGGCCACATACACCTGTGCAAACCTCTCCTCAAGTGTGAATTCTTACTTCAATCCATCCCTTGATTTGTTTTGAATCAATCCTAACCTTTGATTATGAGTGTAACATGCTTTTTGAATTATTTTGCAATTTTGCCTCTTGTGTGGTATACTTCACCTCATGCACGAAATGGATGGTATTTTTGGAGCAAAACAAACCTTATGCAATGCCTTGTAATAACATGATCTTATTTGGTCCATGAAACAACTTGAAAATGAGGTACATGAGCTTTTGCATTTGAAGTAAACTTGAAAATGAGGTACATGATCTTATTTCAGTCACACTTTGTTTTGTACATTTTTGTTTCGTTTGCAAAATATCCAAAGTTCATAATACAACACTTGCATGAAAACATATAAGCCATTTTCAATAAATGCTTGCAGGAAATATGCACTATTGAGCAAATCTAACTCCTATGACGGAATCTTGTTGAGGATACCTCAGGAAACTTGTGCGTTTCTTTTTAACAAGTTGCAGGTACTAAAGCCAGACATTCTCACAGCATGGGGTATATCAAGTCTTGTATCCCCAGCCAAGTCAGCAATCACCTCATCAGCAGGGTTACTTGATAGGAGTTTTCCTCCACGAATTTGTCATCCCCTCAGAGGATCCTTCGAGAAACTCATTAAATCCCTAGCGTGTCGCTTGGACGAAGGAGTTACAACAGATTACTTCCCATAAGTTCTCTTCTCCCCAAGCAGGATCTTCCGAGCAATGCTTGAACTGCTGTTCCTCAGCAAGTTGCCATAGTTTTCCTTTTCCTCAGCCAATCGCTAGGACTTTCTGTTCCCTATCAGAGTTTCCAGTTCCTCCCTAGTGGAGTTTCCGAAGCCTCCTCATCCCCATCATGAGTCTTTTAAACAGAAGCTTCCCCAGCCGAGATCCCCACAGAGTTCCCTAGGAAGATCGTTCGGTGATCCTCTCTCCCCACAGATCGGCCAATGATCTCTTTCCCCAGCGGAGTTCTCCCTCCAGACAGATCGCCCGGAGATTTTTCTCCCCGCAGGATCCGAATCTCGGATCGATTCTCTCACTTTGCATACTCATAGAATTCACATCATTTTTTCCCCAAAATAAGCGTAGCGTTCCGTCTAATACGGAGCATTACGGCAAAAATCAAACATTTGCATGATCATAAGCCAGGTTTGAGCCAATCACCTGCAAACATCAGAATCACTTCACCAGCAATATACAAAACTTATCCCTGCAGACAAAGCCAGAATACATTTTGCACTCTCAATAAAGATACTTGTTCATACTTGTACATATTCTTTTGTCATACTTCCCCAACAAGTCAAACACTCGTCTGTGTCCCTTGCTTAATCTTTTTGACACTCGTCCGTGTCTTGCACATATTTCCCCAGCAGGTCAAACACTTGTACATACTTATACACAATCCTCTGATACTCGTCTGTATCTTGTATGTATCATTTCCTCAGCAGATCAACACTCGTCTGTGTTCCTTGCTTAACCAATTGATACTCATCCGTATCATCATCCTTAAACACGTGTCATCATTTGTTTCTATCGATACTCATCTGTATTGTGGTCCTAAGGATGCTCGTTTGTATCTTTAGTATATACACATTGTTAAACACTTATACCGTTTATTTTAAAGCGTAAGCACTCGTCCGTGTTTACCATTCCCCAGTAAGTCACCAACAAAACAACTTTTCTATCCATTCGTGATATTTTCGGTAGCCGTCCCCTGCCAGGTGATCGTCCTTCACCTTTGGATGACAGTCCCCCATCCTTTTTCCCAGTGGAATCCCCATTGTTAGAACTTTCTATCCGGCATTCGCCCTATGTCGCGATATCTTTTTAGCAGCCGTCCCCTGCTAGGTGATCGTCCTTCACCTTATGATGATTGTCCCTCATCATTTATCTGATGGCCATCCCCATCGTTGATCTTTGTTATCCGACATTTGTCTTATGTTGAGATAATCCCCAACAGAGCAGCCGTACCCTGCTAGGTGATCGTCCTTCACCTCTTGATGATCTTCCTTCATCATGCTTATCCGATGGCCATCCCAATCGTTGATCTTTTCTATCCGGCATTCGTCCTATGTCGTGATATTTTCAGCAGCCGTCCCCTGCTAGGTGATTGTCCTTCAACTTTTGATGACCGTCCCTCATCATTATTTCATTATTCTTTTACCCGATGGCCGTCCCCGTCGCGGTTTATTTACCCTTTAACATGATGGTCGTCCCCGTCAGTGCTTTCCTCATTTCTTTAATCCCCAGAGAGTTTTATTTCTTTACCCGATGGCCGTCCCCGTCGTGGTCTTTTCATTTATCCTGATGATCGTCCTTCATCAGTTTACCTGATGGCCATCCTCGTCGCGGTCTTTTTATTTCCCAACATGATGGTCGTCCCCGTCATTGCTTTACTTACCATTTTTCATCCCCAGCAGTCGTCCTCTGCTCGATGGTCATCCGCCATCGCTTTCATTTGATACTCATACCATAGCTTGTGATCTTTCATATTGCAGTGCATAAGCATACCATCTCACATTGCATATTTGTTTCACTACATAAGTTGTACAATTAGGGTTTGTGATCAGGAGAATCCAAAGACGTTATCTGAGCTATCTCAACGGTCTTGAAGCTTCTCAAGAGGGTCCATGTGTGTTCCATGATCATAATATGCTCCCCAGGGTTCTTAAAAGTCAAGAGATCACAAAACATTGCAAGGGTGTTCAAACAGACTGAGCAGTTCCTACACAGATCACCTAAAATTAGGGTTTTGGGTTTGAGGCCCTTAATCTCAAATTTTGTGGTCATTCTTAATTCCATTGGTCTTAATATGTTATAAGGAGCATGTGTACCAAATTTGATGAAGAAATTCATTGTGGAAGTCATCTGATCAACTGATAACTTATTGTGCAAGAAAAGTCAGAATCAGGGCATCTGAGGCCACCACCAATGGTACTAAAGGGTCACTCTCATCATTTTGAGGTTCTAAGATCTTTATTTGATCTTAGAAGTGGTTAGAAGTTCACAAGATTTAATAATTTTGAGCCATTTGCAAAGTTTCCATTTTTGGACATGACTTGTAATGAAAACTTTCCATTTTAGGAAAGATTTTCAACCTCCTCTTTCTGGATCAAAAAGGCTTCAAAAGAAAAATCTTTAAACATGAAATTTGTAGATTGGATCTTCCCATTTTCAAAAAGTACAAGAACTTCTCTTTATTCATCCTAGAACTCAAGTTATGGTGAATCAAAGTTGGCAAAAATCACATAATTTTTCAAGTCATACCAAAGAGGGAATTTTGCAATTTTGATTTCTAGGCATTCTAATGACCTCTAATGCATCTCTAAGAATCATAACAACATCACATAACTTTCCTTGACTGAATTTGGGCCTTGGATCACAAGAATTCATGGACTTTTCATTCAAGATTTTCAAAGTGGCCTAAATGCAAAACCTATGCTATCTCTTGCATCAAGTGTTACAACTTACAAAATCTGATCTAATGGTCCTCCACAAACTCAGCTGAGGCAAATCCATCCTTTATATCACCTCTGACCACAACCATGCTTTCTAAGACACAAACTTTGACTTTTTGCAAAACACACCATACCAATCATCCTGTGCCACAACAACTCTCTGGCCAATCACAATACTTTATGCAAACCCTAAACACCTCAAAGAACAGAACACACAAGGCTGAAACCATCCATAAGCTCAGATTGCCAAAAACTTGCAAAATCTTCATCTCTTCGAAACTCAACACACAATCATCAAAACTCAAATATTTTTCCACCAATCAACTCAAAATAACCTATAGAACACAAAGCACCCTTCACTTTAGCCTGAAAACCTCTCAAATAAAAACACGAGTTCTACTTCATCAAAACTGGAAATCTCAAAGGAGGTCATTCAAGCTTGTTCTAAGCATTCCATTCACTCAAGGGAGATCATTAGAGGTTGATTGCACAAAGAAAGAGGCCAGAAAGCTCAAAGTGACAAAGCTCCGGCTCAGATAGCTCATTCAAAACATTTTTTCATAACTCATTTCTTTTGTTGCAATGTGATTCTATATGTTATGTTGGCCACACTGATGTATTTATTTTTTAAAATGGTTGGAAAATGAGTGTGTATGAAGCTTCTGAAATTTTGCTCGTGGAACTTGATTGCTTCGATTCTCTCTTTTGATGCAAAATAAATTGTTTTTATTGTTGGATTTGTGTTTAGTAATGTTTAAAGTTTGATTTTGGAGCTTTTGGTGAGTTTTTATGGCGTTTTGAGAGAGATAGGGTGAGGGAGTCGCCGGAGAAGATGACCGGAGTTCTTCTCCGGCCACCTGAGTTTAATTAGGGCTAATCTCATTTAATTAGCCAGGATTAAATTGTGGCCCTTGGATCTTGTGTTTACCGCACGCATGAATGGTCCAGATTCTTCATTAAAACCCTAATCCAGATTAATTAATATAATTTATTTTAATTATGTTAGATTGAATAATAGCCTTAGGATCACGCGTCAATGGGAGTTTGAACCTGAGCGTTTGATCTTTCTTACCTCAAGTCACGTGGACTTTGCATCTGGGCCTTTGATCTCTTCAACTCTCAATCCTGACCTCTCCTTTTGCATACTTTTTCTTTTCTTTTTTATTTTATTTCATTTATTTTCTTACATTTATTAAAAATAGCAAAAATATTTCTAAAATCTTCATTTTCTGCATTTTCATTTCAAATATTTTTCAAAACTCAAAAACATTTTTATTTTTAATTTTTGCATTAAAAATGTATTTTTAAATCATTTAAATGTTTTATTTAATTAATTCATTCATTTTAATTAATTAAAAATACATTTAAGTATTTAAAAATCACCAAAAAATTCATGAAGCATTCTTAGACGTTTAGAACAATTTACAAACCCATCACACAAATTTCTTTTTAGGTTTGATCATGTTTTCACAATTTTCTTTGAATTAGGGTTTATAAAATTCACATTTTTCTAACCCTAACTTGAAAAAATAATTTTTGATCAACCATGATGAGTTTGCATTTGGTTCGTTTTGTATTGTTTCATACTTTGCATCTACTATCTAGGTTATTTAACTCATAATTTTGCATTGCATTTCCAAATTGTTTTGCATTTTTCCTTTAGAAGTACCCAAAAACCCTAGCTAACTTAGGAAATTCATAACTTCCTTTAGGTTTAGCTTCTGACCTCCATCTTTGGGGAGTGATCTTGTATTTGTTTAGGGTTTGTTTGATTTCATTTTCAAATTTTTATCATGATGTATGCTTCTGTTTTGATCATGTGCATCTCATACATTCATAAAACCCTAATTTTCTATGTTCATTTGCATTCATCTTTGCATATCATCATCATATGAACTTGTCATGCCATTCCAAGCATTTGTATGTCATCTTAGAGATCTTAGGACATGTATGAATATTTCTTGATCATTTATTCATTCATTTGGTATGCTTTGCATTCATTGCTTCTCATGTACATCCATGTGTTTTGAAGCTTCTAACATGCCATCTTTGTGTTTCATCTCTTGTATGATCATACATAAGCATTGTTTATGACTTTGCATCATCTCATGACACATTTACATTGCATGATTGCTTCTGGTCTTGGTCATTGCATCATTACTTGTTGAATTTCATTTTATTTCTTTCCTTATGCATTCACACTAACATTTCAGGGGCTTATGGTAAGTTGTTTGGGATGTGGATTTGCCTTCACATCCCACCTCTTCTCATCTTTTCATTTTCATCTTTTATTTGTCTTTGAAGTGAGCTTGCTACACTTGTGCTCTTTTGCTCTTATCTCTTTCTTTTAGGTTACTTAACTTCTCCAGGAAGTAAGTAACATATTCTCCTTTCTCTTCTCTTTTCATCTTCTTCTTCTTCCTTTGTGGCCATCTGACGATCTTCTCTTTAACCCTCACAAACCATAGGAACATCCAAGCATGATAATTTTAGGGTTGTATATAGTCTCCCTTAGTTTTTACCTTTGATTCTCCTTGAGTCTCTCTTCTCATCTCATAATCAAGGCTAAACAGTTAAAGCTTTAGGACTTTGAATTAGGGTTAAGCCTGCATCCTTATCTTAGGATGGAGTGTATAACTTTAATCCTTAGTGTTAAACCTTTAATTTGTTTGCACCTTTTAATCAAAACACCTAATAATGATCAAGACTTAAGCTTATAATTTGGGCCTTATATTAGGGTTACATCTCTTCCTTATGGTTAAGAGGGACTAACCCTAGTGTTTAATGGACAAGTCCCCCTCAAGTTAGTCTTACAAACATAAAACTCATTTCTTAATCCCACCTTTAATTAAAATCAACTTAATAAAGGCTTGTTATATAATGAATTTAATCCCTAACTATGGATTAAGTTGAGGTATCTTCCTCAGCTTAAGTGTTCTCATCTATCATCCTTCTCTTAGGATGGTGTAATGAGTTCACTAATCTTTGATTGGAGACTAAACTCATTCCTTAGCACTAAACCCAAAAACACTTAATAATTACCAAAGTAGGTTAATGATCTTAATCCTATATCATCATGGTAATTAAGTTGAGATCTTCATCGCATGCTTAAGTAGGCTCATTATCCGTAATCAGGGAGGATATAATGAGTTTACAACCCTTGATTTAGGCTTAAGCTTATTATCTTACGCAAAACACCAAAAACAATAATAAACTGAAAACACAAAAACAAACAATAAACGTCTCCTCCGGGATTCTTTTCTCATCACATTCACTCTGAAAATGAGAACTCGCTTCTTCCATCTAATGCAAGACAGATAGCACTCGAGCCATACGAGTCATACACTTGAGCATAGACAAGTAAGCAGTTCACAACAAAAATCATCCCAGTCTCTTTGAGTCAAACTACGGTGTTCTGACTTCCTCATCGCAAGAGAGGATATGTAGGCATAACTTAACAGTTATCGAACAAAAGTCTCTTTGTCTTCCCCCTCTCCTCCTCCTAGTTTCTCCTTCCTTAGCCTCAGTTTTGAGTATTCACTTTCCTTTTGCACTGACACTCTGTACATTCTTTTCTTCCTAGCTTTTCATACATAGTCAGCATATACACTATCCCCTTTTAAACACAATCAAGTAAGCGTGGATCCTGTCGAGTACGACGAACGATCTGGGTGCTAATACCTTCCCAGGCCGTAACCAACCCCTTTACTCAGTTTCTCTGGTTCGCAACCATCTTATCCACACTTTTTTCTAGGTTTATGCAGCATTACCTTTCCTTCGGGATAAAAATGCCTAGCTGGCGACTCTATTCAACCTCAACCTCCAACATCGCTGACCGTTCGCGTTTGCACCGGGACGAAAGTCCGGGGAGCGACACCCGCTGGACTTCAAAATCAAAGATTCAAAAGAATCAGTCCAGGCAAAAGTTAGGGATAAGAAAAAGAATGAAAAAGTGAAAGACGAAAAGGATTGCATAAGAAAAATCCTTAAGCAAAAAACAAAGTCGTGAGATACAGGCACAAAAGACAAAGATAATAGGGGTGACTGTTACTCCGACAACCGTAGTGGTGCTTAAACTGTTAGAGTCATTGGTTCCTCAACCATCACAAAAACTTTTTGAGAGGTGAGCACTTGTGAAAACTAGCTGAACATAGGAATGGAAGGACATCACGAAGATGGGTGGGCACATAAAAACTTTGAGCCTTAATCTTTTTTTCTATAACCGTGAAACAGACCACAATATAACCCTTAAAAGTCCTAACTGAAACAGGGTTAATTCGAGAGTGTACTACCACAAGATAGTGTTCCTGACTCCTATGAGTTATGCTAAAAGATCTTTGTCGGTATTGCATGTGCATGTTTTCTTTAAAAAAAATCCATGTTGTATCTTAACCAGTGAGTCGCTCACAAAGGTTTGTGACATCTTTTCAAAAATAAAAAAACTGCAAGATTAACATGTGTGTTGCATTAGAATAATCATTCTCAGAATAAAACATTTTCTGCTTGCATACATTTGTTTGGCATCAAAGAAGTTCACATATGGAACCTCAGTCCAGAAGCTTAATCTTACCAAGTTGAGAAGGCGGAAACTTCTGAAGGACATTCATGTCAAGGGGCCTTTTTCCAAGAAACTCCATTGAATAGGGACTTTTCCAACCACTTGGGTTAAATGCAGCCAATCTGGGACAATAAGGTCGATCAATCTCTTCAAATTCCAGCCAAACTGGGGAAATCACTTCGAGATTTAAATCTCTCACAGAGCAGTTAGCCTGGGTGTTTTCTCCAAAGTAAGGTTCGTACTGGGGCAGGTCACCCTAGAAGCACTAGAAGTTACTCTCTCCAGAAGACGGTTAATCAGATGCACCTACCTAAGGTTCAGAATACTGGGGCAGAACACCTCATGATGATGCAAGATCTTGGGGAAAATTCCTTCATGGATCTTACAGAATGATGTAGTTACTTTGAGATCTACAAGAGTTTGAAAACACTGAAGCATTTCGGATGCCAGGTTTTCTGTAAAATCCTCTTGAGACAATCTTACAGTATGCAAGGCAGTTCCCAGAATAAAAGTCTGATGATTGATCCCAGTAGGGTGTGGGAAGCGTGTTTCCCTGATCAGAGAATTTCTCCTCGGTCGTTATGGTTTCTTCATCTAATCATCATACACGACTAAAGTCCAGTAGTCATTGTCATCTTCAAGGTTAAAGTTCAATATGTGTTGGCATCTCCTCAATCATGACCAGTTGGCATTTATATACGTCCAACCCCTCACTTCATTTGAGTGTGGCAGTCTTCGCTTTGGTTTTCTTTGACCCTTGAGTCGATATCGATATTTTCTTCGGCCCTTGAGTCGGTATCATCGCTTCTGTTTCTCGACCCTTGAGTCGATACCGTCACCCTTGTTTCTCTACCTTTAAGTCGATATCATTGCTTTCATTTCCTCGACCCTTCAGTCGATATCATTGCCTTCGTTTTCTCGACCCTCGAGTCGATATCATGATTATTCTCAGACCTTCGAGTCGATATTTTCATCCCTTTTCTTCGAACCTCGAGTCGATGTTGTTACCTCATTCCCTCGACCCTCGAGTCGATGTTGTTGCCTTATCTCCTCGACCCTTGAGTCGATATTATCATTCATTTACCTCGACCCTTGAGTTGATATTTCTGTTTCTTATGACCTTTGAGTCGATGGCATAGTATTCACTTCTTCGGCCCTTGAGTTGATACCCAGTGAGTCTGTCGTAAAAACAAAAATCAATCAGTCATATCTGTCGTACCCCGAAAAATATGACCTTACGTGATCCGAAAGGACGGAGTCACGCGCCGGACGGACTGAAGAGTCGCCACCTAATTCTATTTATTCCCGAAGAGGGAAAGGGAAGATAGAGATACAACCCGGGAAGAAAGGATGAGGACAAAGGTCAATGGAACCATTTCCTGGGTTCGGGAGTCGGTTATGCAGGGGGAAGGTATTAGCACCCCCTACATCCATCGTACTCGATGGGAACCATCTAAGTTATCACGCGCGAAAGGATGTCTATGCTTAAACGAATTACTTGCTAGAGGGAAATGAATTGAATTATAAGTTAGATTGATCCTAGGTGCTCGGCAAGGATTGAGATCCTCGTGCCTACCTACTCCCGTGTGCAATGGGAAAGTCAGAGCCTCGTAGTTCGGCCTACTAAGGGTAATGGTTGTTGATTTTATTACCTTTCTTCGATGAAAGGGTTTAGGAGTTGAAATGCACTAAAGACTAGGGATAGTTTATCTCGTCCAACAAGACAAGCGTCTTGCGTCGAAAATAATCGGAGCGAGTAACGAGAGCTCGTTATCCTCTTTTCTACCGCTTAAGGCTCGTGGCGTACAAATCTTCTCGTATTATTAGAATTTTTTATTTCCTAAGACCGCTTGACGTTGGATCAAGGGTTTGGATCTAAAAGAATCGTTTTGGTTTTTTGAGTTTAAAGGATAAATTCAAATGGAGGTTTATTTTGTACTTTGTTAGCGAGGCACGAAGCGCTCGGCTCGCAAAGTAAGGTGGATCCTAATAAACGAAACAAAATAAAAAGGTGCGAGTGTGCAAGTGCAATCGCTTAGCGTTGGACCAAGGATTCAGAATTAAATAAAATACGGAAAATAAAGTGCGTACAAAGTAATGGGAGAGGGATACAAAATAAATACAGGGGATTGCGCGAAATAAATGGTATCATTGTAGTTTGCCCAAGAGGAAGCGTGTGTGCAGTGTTTTTGAATGGTTCGAAGGCATTCGGCCTTTTTTTAATCGGAAACAACTATTCGAAGGCGTTGGACCTTTTAATCGAGAACAATTATTTGAAGGCGTTGGACCTTTTGGGACGCGTCGAAATTTAGTTCGTGAACTACCTTAAAATCGATTCAAAATTGGAATCATTCTATAAGGAGTCGAAACGTAATTTTTAGTGCGAAAATAAATAAATAAAATTAAATAGAATTTCTTGAATAAAATAATAAATTAAATAATTAAATAAATCAAAGGATATTAAGAATAATAAATAAATTAAACTGATTTCAATGTTTGTTTGCTAAGATAATAAAAATGAATAATAATAAAAAAAACTAATTACAAGGAGGGCCTCATATTGACCGAACATCACCGATTTAACGAAATCGGGCGAATATCGGCATTTTATCAAGTCATTGGCCCTATAATAAATAGGTTAATAAAGTATAACAATTTGATCAAAGGTTAACAAACAACATGGATTATATTAAACCCTAAATCAAACAAATTTAAGCCAAAACAAAAAAATTAAACTGAAAAATAAAAAGAAAGTAATTTATATATAAAAAAAGGAAGAAGATGACTACTGATTAACAACAGTGTGCAGAGTAAAGCAACATGGTAGGCCTATAAGCAACCCAACAATCCTTATAATAATAAAACATAAAAAACATATAAAGGGCCAATGATTACTGGTGGTGCATGTAGATAGCGATTGAAAATGGGCCTGAAAGCCTATTCAACCCATGATGAACCCAAATAGGTTTTATTTATAAAAAAAAAAAACAAAAGCAGTATTTTAAATAAATAAACTAACGAAAAAATGTCAACATCCACAAGAAAAAAAAAACAATTTCACAAGAAAGACCCACCCTCTCAAAGCATCGCTTATCTCGCCGGAACAAGAGGCATCGCCGGTCTCCTCTAAATTATACCGGTTTAGGATCCAATTTATTTTGTGGTTTGGAACAAAGGGTTTCACGGTTTGTCTCGACGGTGGGTTAACGGTGTGTGGCGGTGGATTCCTCGCGGTGGCTAGATTTTGGTTCAGATTCTCAGGTTTGTTTGTAGTGATTTTGATAGTTTGTGTTGGTTTCGGAAGGTTCTCGTTCCTCTCTTTCAACTCACGGTTCAGGTTTATTCAGTTTCACAGATCTGTGGTGGTTTGAAATGAGATTTGAAGAGGTTGGTTTGTCGAATTTGAAGGTGTGGTGTTGTTTACGATTAATGGTGGTTTCGCGGTGCTTGTTTGAAGGTTCACGATTTCATATTGGTTCTTGCAGTGGTTGTTAATGGCGGACACGGTGATGCTCACGTGGTTTCAGCTTTTGATTTCGCCGGCGGTTTTGACGGTATGTGGTTATGGTTTTTTTGAGGAAAATGGGTCACTGTGTTTGAAGTTTTACAAAAGGTTTCAATTTTTCTGTGGTTTTCTCGTTTGGTTCGATTCTCACAACCTCTCTGTTCTATATATTTTCTTGCTGCTTAAGCTCTGGTTTAGTGGTAATTTGTGCAGGTTATGCGGTGGTGATAATGAAGATACGTGTTACTCTTTTTTGGATATAAGTTTTCTGAATTTTTTGGTATTTTGGTGAAGCTTGCATATTGGATTTTTGCAGAGGTTTAATAGGGCTTTTCAAGCTTGGTTATGAGTGAATGGAGTGCTGATTTTATAGAGGATTTGGATTGAGCATCATTTGGATAAGAAGGAGGAATTTTGTCTCATGCTGAGCTGTGTTGAGTGTTGATGAAAATTCGTTGGTGGGTGGAATGGAATTGTTGAGCATTTGTGGATTGTAATGGAATGCACCTGTGGTGGAGATGCGGGACCGCATTTCGTTGAGGTACTACAGAACGTACTGATTGTCACGTGTGGGACTAATGTGTATTTGAAAAGAAAAAAAAAAGAACTAAAAACTTTGCTACAAATCCGACCTATCTATAGTAGTTTTATCTTAAATGGATTATTAAAAGTAAAACAAACAAAAAAGATTAATAGAATAAATATAATAATAATAATAATAATAATAATAATAATAAAATGATTTAATAACAAAAATAAATAAAATTTATAATATAATAATCTAATAAAAAAACGGATAAGAATAATAAGATACCAAAAAATGTAATAATGGAAAATAATAATAAAAAAAAAAAAAAAACTTGATCTAAAAATATATATTAAGGAAATGAATATAAATGGATAATAAAAATGGATGGAGATAAATCTTATAAACAAATGATTCTTTTTGTTGAGAAATATGAAGTTTTAAAGAAACAAATAAATACAAAATTATTGGCATATTTTTTCATTTTCCGAATAATAAAAAAAATATGCGGGTAGGACAAATTTGGGGTATGACAGATGCCCCTATCGAATTGGCTTAGACCGAGTAAGATGAACTGACTCGCGTTCAATCTTTCTAGGTATAAGATAATTAGATATTAACAGACTCCAAATTTGTTCGAAAAGAATGAAATTGTGAAAATAGTAAATGATTAGCATCAGAAATAATGGGTAACACAGCAAAAAATAATTTGACAAAATAAATCACTTATCACCAGAGGATGATAAGGCAAATGACTGAAAATAAAATCACTTATCACCAGAGGATGATAAGGCAAATGACTGAAAGTAAAATCACTTATTACCAGAGGATGATAAGGCAAATAACTGAAAATAAACTCACTTATCAACAGAGGATGATAAGGCAACAGACTGAAAAAAATAAAATAAATAAAAAATAAAAAATAAAATAAAATCACTTATCAACAGAGGATGATAAGGCAAATAACTGAAAAATAAAATCACTTATCAACAGAGGATGATAAGGCAAATAACTGAAATTAAAATCACTTATCAACAGAGGATGATAAGGCAACAGACTGAAAATAAAATCACTTATCAACAGAGGATGATAAGGCAAATAACTGAAAAATAAAATCACTTATCAACAGAGGATGATAAGGCAAATAACTGAAATTAAAATCACTTATCAACAAAGGATGATAAGGCAAATAACTGAAATTAAAATCACTTATCAACAGAGGATGATAAGGCAACAGACTGAAAATAAAATCACTTATCAACAGAGGATGATAAGGCAAATAACTGAAAAATAAAATCACTTATCAACAGAGGATGATAAGGCAAATAACTGAAAAATAAAAAATCACTTATCACTAGAGGATGATAAGGCAACAGACTGAAAATAAAATCACTTATCAACAGAGGATGATAAGGCAACAGACTGAAAATAAAATCACTTATCAACAAAGGATGACAAGGCGAATGACAGAAAATAAAATCACTTATCACCAGAGGATGATAAGGCAAATAACTGAAAAATAAAAAATCACTTATCACCAGAGGATGATAAGGCAACAGACTGAAAATAAAATCACTTATCAACAGAGGATGATAAGGCAAAAGACTGAAAATAAAATCTCTTATCACCTGAGGATGATAAGGCAAAAGAAATTTAAATACGGCCATTGAATCCGCCGAGGAGATGCCTGGAATCTTCGATTGATATGATCCTGATTTCCGCTGGGGAAAGGACTGGAAACTTGTGCTGATCCTGGATCCTGAATTATGCACGTATGCTTGATTGTTTTTTGAGATGGTATTCCATAAGGATGGAGATACGATGCAAATGTTTATGCACTGAGATATAAGTTAAAAATGTTGGGGAAAATAAAAATCTGATATATTTAGGTATGCATATGATGCGCATGTTGTAAATGATTGATGTAAATGATGCTTATGACATTGATGATGCATAATGATGCATATGAGTGATCGGAATGAAAGGTTCCAGCTTGGTGGACTTTTGGTTTGGTAGTTGCCAATAACGATTGGACTTCGGGTGGGTGGAGGGCTAGATTTCCTGACACTCGATCTTTGACGATGCGTGATCAGAAGATGGATCTGAAAACTCCAAGCTTGGTTATCTGCTGATGAGCGAAGCGACTTAATTGACACATGAAGACTAATTTTGCTTTGAATGATTGCCAATGTCTGGCAAGGTCTGCTTGCTCAGCTGGGGAGAAAAGATAGGAAGATTTGCTCCTGATTTGGTTGCCCCTGCTTGTAGGGTATTTGAAATAAATTGGGTGGGGAAGCTTTGGCAATGGCAATGGCACGACCTACCCCTGATTGGAATCGGTAGGCGTCTGCCCCTGATTGAGCTGTTTGAAGATGATTTGCCCCTGATTGGGCCGTTTGAAGATGAAATGCCCCTGATTGAGCCTTCTGAAGATAAAATGCCTCTGATTGGGTTGGTTTTGAAGAAGTATTGAGTCTAATTCCTCTTTTGATTGCCCCTTGTTGGGATTGTACTGATGTCAAGCACTGAATTGCAATTAAATTGTTCATACACAAATGGTAGTGTTAATGTAAAGTTCATGTAAGTTTTGAAAAAATCAATTTATTTGAATGATTGTGATAATGTGACGAATGGACCGTTAGTCCAAACGAAGTGCTGATTTAGAAAGTGCGTAAAAGATGCAGCAAGAATAATGTGCAATCGAGATTGAAGATTAGCAAATATATGGGAGTCAATTTACGCAACCTTGTTGGCAGCATGCTTTCAGAATAAACCGCGCCTCAATTAGGTCTTTTAAGGGTTGTAACGTGGTCTGGTTAATGGTTTGAGAAACAAAGGATATAAGGCTCAAATGATTTGTACCCACCCCTTCTTCGTGATGTTCTCCAGTCCTACGTTCAGTTAACTCTACATATGTATTTGTTTTGACGTTACAAGAGTGAAGATGAAGCTTTAAAGTTCGCTTGAAAATGGCAGTCATCTTTTTTGCTGGTGACCCTTTGATTCTTGATTTGGTGGTCACTGATTTTTTGCTTTTGCTGAGGATTTGAGTTCCTCTTTTGATTTGCTCTTTTTCGACTAAGTCTCCCTTCGGGTGCTCAACTTAGTGGTTTTTTCTTTTCTTTTTGTTTGAATGTTGTGACTGCCAAGTCACTTGCTGATGTTCCTCTGACGGGATGTCTCATCTTGCGATTTGAAGTGTAGTCAAGTTAACTGAACAACTACCCAGCCCCGGGTTAGATGTAAGGGTTGTATCCGAAAGAAACTCCTACTTCTAGGCTTGAAGTGGTTGACTAGGGATTAACTCCTTGTATCTCCAGTGTTTGGGGATTTGAAAGAATGCTTATACATCATTGACGAGGTTTTATCCAAAAGCATACCGCAACAGTTATGGGTATTTCGTTTTCATCATCCTCCCTCAAATATTTGCTAAAGTGCAGTGAGGGAAATATTTTTGTGATTTTGTGATAAATGATAAATAATGAGCGAATGCGAATAGATTAATTCAAAATATGCATAAACATAACAATAACAAAACCAAGTACAGATAACAATGTCCAGAGCAAATAGTACTTAAACAAACATTACAAAATAACAGAAATGCGGAAATCATAAATGGCACTGGCTGCCTTGATTTGAGGAATCGAACTTCTCTTGATTGAATGCTTCAAACTAGGAGACTACTCAGCTTGGTCTTCAACAACCCCTTCAAATGTCTTCACTTGTTGGCACCGTGAGGCGGCATTGCATCGTTCTGGACATTTGCATTTCTCGGAGTGAGAGTGAGGTCCTTAGAGTTGATCATATCCTGAATCATGTGTTTGAAGGCATGGCAATTCTCGATGGTGTGACCTGGAGCACCTTTGTGATACTCACAGCGAGCATTAGCATCATAGTTCCGGGCATTGCCAGTCTGAGGTGGCATATCTCTCAAAGTAAGAGGTCCTTTTGCTATCAGCTGTTTAAAGATTTCGGTGTATGACATAGGTAGGGGATCAATGTGCCTATCATATCCTCTTTGTTGATATGGTGGACGCTGTTGAGGAGCGCGTTGTTGTTGTTGACCAGGCCGTGGTGGATAAGTCGGTTGCTGGTACGGATTGGGCGCATACTGCGCAGCAGCGACCATAGAATACGGACATGTTTGATAAGCCATCTAAGGTGGAAATGGAGCTTGAATAGCTGGATGGTAAGGCATTGGAGGAACTGGCTGATATGACATAGGAGCATATTATGCAGCAGCAACATAGGGGTACTGATAGTGGGGAACTGGAGCAGGTGCACTCTGTTGAAAATTCCCACTTGCAGCAGAAATGGCATTTGTGTCGCCATTTTTATACCCGTTGAAAGGTTTCTTGGCATTGTTTTGGCTGCTAGAACCTCCTTGGATCTTTCCACTTTTCAAGCCTTCTTCAATTCTTTCTCCGACCATTACCATGTCTGAAAATCCAGAAGATACATTGTTGATCAGCTTTTCGTAGTATTACCCCTGTAGGGTACCCATGAAGATATCGATCAATTCACGGTCAACCAATGGAGGATGCACTCTGGCAGCTAACTCCCTCCATCGTTGGGCGTACTCCTTAAAGGATTCACTTTCCTTTTGAGACATACTTTGTAGTTGAGTACGGTTAGGAGCAAGGTCAGTGTTGTACTTGTACTGCTTTTTGAATGCATCAGATAGATCAAGCTAAGTACGAACATTGTTGCTCTCAAGTTGCATGTACCATTCTAGAGATGCTTCAGACAGGCTGTCTTGGAAGCAATGGATCATAAGCTTATCATCTTTGGCGTGAGCGGCCATTTTTCTGCAGTACATCCTCAAATGAAGCTCAGGACAACTGAGGCCTTTGTACTTCTCGAATTCTGGCAGTTTGAACTTAGCAGGGATCACAACATCTGGAACTAAGCACATGTCTGAGGCACTCAGAGAGGTTGAGTTGTGTCCTTCCATGATTCGGAGTTTTTCAGCTAACTCGCGGCACATCTTCATGGCTTCAGACTCTTGAGCAGCCTGAGGATTGGTGATTGGAACAGCAGTATGCATCTCATACTCAACTTGATGATCCTCTCCGGCTTGAGGAAACTGGACTTGAGTTGGAATAGGTTGAGCTTGAGGGATAGCACCAACAGTAACACCAGAAGCAGGTATTGGTTGGGAAGTGACCTCTTCAATAGCAGGAGTGAAGCCTGGAGGCAAACCATAGACCAAAGGATTTGGAACTGGAACTGAAGGCATTGCTCGTGAGGTAGATCCTTGCACTTGAGCATTGTTCATTGCGGCAGCAGCTTCGCGGCGTTCTTCCATTCTTGCCAAAGCTTGCAAAGTCTCATAAATCTGGTCAATCTTGCTCTTGACCGAGTCAATCTCCTCCCTCATAGAAGCTTGCTCTTCTTGAATCACGTCCATCAGTCTTCTAGTGTTGGCTCTAGTTAGATACGGTCGTCTAGCTCGATACGGGCGTCGGGAAACCAGCTTGATTTACTGAAAATGGAGGAACATGAAAATAATTTTCCGGATTTTGGAATGAAATACAAGATGAATGAATGATGCGAATGAGATGATATGCAATGTCAGAATCCAAGATCACAAGATCAGGGTCTCACGAGTCCAAGGTACAGATGGAGAATACTCGGATCAGGAACTCACTGGGTAGACTCTAAAGTTTTTAGGGATCCCAAAGTTATCAATTCATATGGTTGTTCATCACACGCGCCATAAGCATGACGGTTGATTGACTCCGCCATATGAATCTATTTTGGGTGAGATCTTCGTATCGACACCCACGAGAGAAAATTTTCTCGGGAGTCCATACTACGCGATCATCGACACAAGGTTTAAAACAAAGTCCTGGAGTTATGGAACTTTCTCAACTGTTTGATGCACGTGTCAATTTCATACATTCTTTGACAGTCAATCAACTCCATTGAGTAAGTCTATTCCAAGTGAGGTTTTCGTATCAAGCCACGCGAGGGCGAACCCTGGTGCCCAATACTACGCAACCATCAACCGATGTTTTAACCAAAAGGTTCAAAGGTCCTCAGAGTTAATGACCCTAATGAAAGCAACTGGGCACACACGTCAAGGACTTGACGGTTGTCAGTATTCTCATCAGAATCTACTCCAAGTGAGGTTTTCGTATCGACAACCCACGAGAGAGGTTCTCTCGGGAGCCCATACTACACAACCTTGCTAACTTATGTTTGTACTCGCAAGCCCGGGTATAGAGCTTTTCCCTCAAGTTTCTTTTGCAAAGTATCGATCCAAATTATAGTACCAAGGAGCCACAAGATATATAAGATGGAATGCGATAAAGAAAGCAATGAAAATAAACAAGCAAGGCATAAAAGCAAACATCCAAACAAGCGTGGAAACCTAGACTAGGCTTGACTCGCATAGGGGTGAACCAGTCCCTAGTAGAGTCGCCAGCTGTCGTACCCCGAAAAATACGACCTTACGTGATCCGAAAGGACGGAGTCACGCGCCAGACGGACTGAAGAGTCGCCACCTAATTCTATTTATTCCCAAAGAGGGAAAGGGAAGATATAGATACAACCCGGGAAGAAAGGATGAGGACAAAGGTCAACGGAACCATTGCCTGGGTTCGGGAGTCGGTTATGCAGGGGAAAGGTATTAGCACCCGCTACATCCATCGTACTCGATGGGAACTATCTAAGTTATCACGCGCGAAAGGATGTCTATGCTTAAACGAATTACTTGCTAGAGGGAAATGAGTTGAATTATAAGTTAGATTGATCCTAGGTGCTCGGCAAGTATTGAGATCCTCGTGCCTACGTACTCCCGTGTGCAATGGGAAAGTCAAAGCCTCGTAGTTCGGCCTACTAAGGGTAATGGTTGTTGATTTTATTACCTTTCTTCGATGAAATGGTTTAGGAGTTGAAATGCACTAAAGACTAGGGATAGTTTATCTCGTCCAACAAGACGAGCGTCTTGCGTCGAAAATAATCGGAGCGAGTAACGAGAGCTCGTTATCCTCCTTTCTACCGCTTAAGGCTCGTGGCGTACAAATCTTCTCGTATTATTAGAATGTTTTATTTCCTAAGACCGCTTGACGTTGGATCAAGGGTTTGGAACTAAAAGAATCGTTTTGGTTTTTTGAGTTTAAAGGGTAAATGCAAATGGAGGTTTATTTTGTAGTTTGTTAGCGAGGCACGAAGCGCTCGGCTAGCAAAGTAAGGTGGATCCTAATAAACGAAACAAAATAAAAAGGTGCAAGTGTGCAAGTGCAATCGCTTGGCGTTGGACCAAGGATTCAGAATTAAATAAAATACGGAAAATAAAGTGCGTACAAAGTAATGGGAGAGGGATACAAAATAAATACAGGGGATTGCGCGAAATAAATGGTATCATTGTAGTTTGCCCAAGAGGAAGCGTGTGTGTAGTGTTTTTGAACGGTTCGAAGGCGTTCGGCCTTTTTTTAATCAGAAACAACTATTCGAAGGCGTTGGACCTTTTAATCGAGAACAACTATTCGAAGGCGTTGGACCTTTTAGGACGCGTCGAAATTTAGTTCGTGAACTACCTTAGAATCGATTCAAAATTGGAATCATTCTATAAGGAGTCGAAACGTAATTTTTAGTGCGAAAATAAATAAATAAAATTAAATAGAATTGCTTGAATAAAATAATAAATTAAATAATTAAATAAATCAAAGGATATTAAGAATAATAAATAAATTAAACTGATTTCAATGTTTGTTTGCTAAGATAATAAAAATGAATAATAATAAAAAAAAACTAATTACAAGGAGGGCCTCATATTGACCGAACATCACCGATTTAACGAAATCGGGAGAATATCGGCATTTTATCAAGTCATTGGCCCTATAATAAATAGGTTAATAAAGTATAACAATTTGATCAAAGGTTAACAAACAACATGGATTATATTAAACCCTAAATCAAACAAATTTAAGCCAAAACAAAAAAATTAAACTGAAAAATAAAAAGAAAGTAATTTATATATAAAAAAAGGAAGAAGATGACTGTTGATTAACAACGGTGTGCAGAGTAAAGCAACATGGTAGGCCTATAAGCAACCCAACAATCCTTATAATAATAAAACATAAAAAACATATAAAGGGCCAATGATTACTGGTGGTGCATGTAGATAGCGATTGAGAATGGGCTTGATTGCCTATTCAACCCTTGATGAACCCAAATAGGTTTTATTTGTAAAAAAATAAAAACAAAAGCAGTATTTTAAATAAATAAACTACCGAAAAAAAGTCAACATCCACAAGAAAAAAAAAACAATTTCACAAGAAAAACCCACCCTCTCAAAGCATCGCTTATCTCGCCGGAACAAGAGGCATCGCCGGTCTCCTCTAAATTATACCGATTTAGGATCCAATTTATTTTGTGGTTTGGAACAAAGGGTTTCACGATTTGTCTCGACAGTGGGTTAACGGTGTGTGGCGGTGGATTCCTCGCGGTGGCTAGATTTTGGTTCAGATTCTCAGGTTTGTTTGTAGTGATTTTGACAGTTTGTGTTGGTTTCGGAAGGTTCTCGTTCCTCTCTCTTAACTCACGGTTCAGGTTTATTCAGTTTCACAGATCTGTGGTGGTTTGAAATGAGATTTGAAGAGGTTGGTTCGTCGAATTTGAAGGTGTGGTTTTGTTTACGATTAATGGTGGTTTCGCGGTGCTTGTTTGAAGGTTCATGATTTCATACTGGTTCTTGCAGTGGTTGTTAATGGCAGACACGGTGATGCTCACGTGGTTTCAGCTTTTGATTTCGCCGGCGGTTTTGACGGTATGTGGTTATGGTTTTTTTTTAGGAAAAGGGTTCAGTGTGTTTGAAGTTTTACAAAAGGTTTCAATTTTTCTGCGGTTTTCTCGTTTGGTTCGATTCTCACAATCTCTCTGTTCTATATATTTTCTTGTTGCTTAAGCTCTGGTTTAGTGGTAATTTGTGCAGGTTATGCGGTGGTGATAATGAAGATACATGTTACTCTTTTTTGGATATAAGTTTTCTGAATTTTTTGGTATTTTGGTGAAGCTTGCATATTGGATTTTGCAGAGGTTTAATAGGGCTTTTCAAGCTTGGTTATGAGTGAATGGAGTGCTGATTTTATAGAGGATTTGGATTGAGCGTCATTTGGATAAGAAGGATGAATTTTGTCTCATGTTGAGTTGTGTTGAGTGTTGATGAAAATTCGTTGGTGGGTGGAATGGAATTGTTGAGCAGTTGTGGATTGTAATGGAATGCACCTGTGGTGGAGAGGCGGGACCGCATTTCGTTGATTTACTACAGAACGTACTGATTGTCACGTGTGGGACTAATGTGTATTTGAAAAGAAAAAAAAAGAACTAAAAACTCTGCTACAAATCCGACCTATCTATAGTAGTTTTATCTTAAATGGATTATTAAAAGTAAAACAAACAAAAAAGATTAATAGAATAAATATAATAATAAAATGATCTAATAACAAAAATAAATAAAAGTTATAATATAATAATCTAATAAAAAATGGATAAGAATAATAAGATACCAAAAAATGTAATAATGGAAAATAATAATAAAAAAAAAGAAAACTTGATCTAAAAATATATATTAAGGAAATGAATATAAATGGATAATAAAAATGGATGGAGATAAATCTTATAAACAAATGATTCTTTTTGTTGAGAAATATGAAGTTTTAAAGAAACAAATAAATACAAAATTATTGGCATATTTTTTCATTTTCCGAATAATAAAATAAATATGCGGGTAGGACAAATTTGGGGTATGACAATATCATCATGGCTCAACCATACTTGGTTCATTTCTACCCGGGGCATGTGTGCATATCCTTTTGCTTACAGGTAACAGTCTACAACTGAGCTCAAAAGTGAGATTGAATTTTCTTTAGGGTTATGAGACATCCTTCCCTCTTGACAATTGATAGACCTATCTATGGTTCATAATACCAGGGCATGGTATTTCGCAGTGATACGAGGTTTTTCAGGAATCCTCGTGAGACGTATTCTTTCACAATCCATGCAATATGGGGCAATTATGTCAAGATTCGATAAATCTCGAAGAGTTTGAAGACACTGAGCATTTCGGATGCCATGTCTTCTGTAAAATCCTCTTGAATTGATCTTCAAGCAGTCAATTGGACCAGAAGGATGTTACAAGGTGACATTCCCCAAGCAGATTTATTCTCCTCAGCGAGAGACACTTTGTAATTCCTATCTCCAGCAGAAAGGATGATCCCCAGCATCCCCAGTAAAGTATAAGATGGAATCTTCCCCAGTTGAATCAGAGTAGGGTGGTATCCCCAGCATAACTTCAAGGTTAATTGAACAGTTCTTCTCCCCAAGTGGAGTCAGCAATGAAGTAGTCCTAGCATGTAGCTGAAGGCCTTGCATTTCTCCACAGAGTTCAGAATGTCAGAATTCGTTTCCCAACAAGGGTTATTTAACCAAGCATCATCCCCAGCCAAGCCTGAAGATGGTATTCCCCATAGATTTTCATGTTTGGAAGTTGTCCAGCATTGAAATATTCCCCAGGAAGTTGCCAATTTATTTTTGGCCCTTGTGACAACTCAGCCAGTTGTTCTTTTCCTCAGCCAGAGTCAAGTATTATCAGAGCATCTAGATCTCGTTCCTCAGCCGAATATTCTACGAATATTATTCTCCCCTACAGTGTTTCCACTCTCCTCTCAAGTCAAGCATTTCTGATACTCGTCTGTATCGTTGTTAACACTCGTCCGTGTTATCTTTTGGCAAACACTCGTCCGTGTTTGATACCTTTCTGATACTCGTCTGTATCGTCTTTAACACTCGTCTGTGTTATCTTTTGACAAACACTCGTCTGTGTTTGGTACCTTTCTGATACTCGTCTGTATCGTGTTCAACACTCGTCTGTGTTATCTTTTAAGAAACGCTCGTCCGTGTATGTTACCTTTTTTATACTCGTCTGTATCATTTTTAACACTCGTCTGTGTTATCTTTTTCAAGTACTCGTCTGTGTTTGATATCTTCTGATACTCGTCTATATCGTTTTTAACACTTGTCCGTGTTATCCTTTTTAAGCACTCGTCCGTGTTTGTTACCTTTTCGATACCCGTCTGTATCATTTTTAACACTCGTCTGTGTTATCTTTTTCAAGCACTCGTTTGTGTTTGATATCTTTCTGATACTCGTCTGTATCGTTTCAAACACTCATATGTGTTGCTATTTGGCTTCATTTACTCGTCTGTGTTTGGATAGTTTCCTGATACTCGTTTGTATCATATTTAAATCCCTCAGGGTTTGATACCTTTCTGATACTCGTCTGTATCGTTGTTAACATCCGTCAGTGTTATCTTTTGGCAAACACTCGTCCGTGTTTGATACCTTTCTGATACTCGTCCGTATCATGTTTAACACTCGTCTATGTTATCTTTTGGCAAACACTCGTCTGTGTTTGATCCCTTTCTGATACTCTTCCATATCGTTGTTAACACTCGTCCGTGTTATCTTTTGACAAACACTCGTCCGTGTTTGGTACCTTTCTGATTCTCGTCCGTATCAGTGGCTGATATTCGTCCGTATCGTTGCCTGAAGCACTCGTCAATGTTTCTTTGATCATCGTCAGATACTCTTCTGTATCTTTGACTTAGGACATTCGTCCGTGTTTTCTTGATGATCATCCAATACTCGTCCGTATTGAAGAGGTTCTAAATCCTGACGGTGGGATTAAACGTCAAAATGTTTACCAGTTTCTTGGCATAACAGGTTATCCGAAGAAGACTCGTCCGTCTTGAGTACCACATATCTAAGCAAGATTTGTGAAAAGGGCTCGTCCGTCCTAGAACCATATATCTATGCAAGGTATATGAAGAGGGTTCGTCTATCCTATTTGTGCATGTCTATCCCACAGGCTTAAGTGCACTACCGGTTATGGCGTAACAGGTTATCCGAAGAAGACTCGTTCGTCTTAGGAACCATATATCTGAGTAAGATGTATGAAGAGGGCTCGTCTGTCCTGGATTTTATTCACCTGGAGTAAAAGGTTTGTTATTTATTCACCTAGCATAATAGGTTTGTTTGAAGGAAGCTCGTCTGCTCAGTTTGATGTTGAATTTACACAAGATTTTGGTTATGAGTTACTTTTCATCATAACAAGGGTCTCAAGCAGTTTGTTATATTGGATTGGGTCTATTTCCCATTTCCTTTTTATTCTCCGGAAGAGCGCAAATTTTTGGTTCTTATGGGTATTCAATCATAGTTCATCTTGAACGGTCGATAGCCCATGCTATCATCCTTTTCAGATTAACAGATGTTTGAATAGGGGCAACTGTAATACCCCAAAATTTGTCCTCTCATTTTCATGTCATTTAGCATATCCTTCCATACATTACATTGCATTTAGATAATAATTGTATCATAAACATACATGAGCATACATCTCCATTGAGCTTTCATAGGTTGCGATAGACCTTTATTTCTACATGCGGCACGTGCACATGATTCTCAGAAGAAGTCAAAAGTTCTCGGTTGAGTCAGAGCAATTTAAGCGTAATATCAGTTATACGATGCAGTTTGCAAAGGTTGTAACTCTCGCCCAAAAATAACTTTGGCTTGAAATTCCATGTTATGAACCATTTCGGTATTTTCTACAACTTTTGTGTTCGGCTCGGAGGCCAATTCATCAAGGAATGTGGTGGGAGTTATTTGTTTCTGAAATTTCGGTTTCGCGGATTAACTATGCTAGCGGTATTCAAGAGTTCGTAACTTCTAATTAGATCAAGATTTCTGAGAGATTCATACTCCAAAAGTTCTGTCTTGATATCCTTTCCAACTTTCGGGTTTTGGCCGAGAACTAGTTCTTTGAAAAAGATCTCAGAATGTGCGAGTTTTCAGAGTCGATATAGTGAAAAACAGTGTTGAACCAGTGAGCTTTGAACACTAAAAAGTTCATAACTCTTAGCTCGTTCATCGGATTGATGTCGTTCCGGCACCTAAAATTCCGTTTAGATGTTATCTTCATTTCGTGAATTCAGTTTTGGTTAGGTCCAAGCGGAAGGATCCCGAAAATACGAATTACTAGTGGGGTTCTTTGATGCAGTGCGTTGTCTGTCAGATTTTGTAAAATTCATAACTCGGTCAATTTTCATCGGATTGTGTCTGTTCTCGAAGTGTTGGTTCACAAATTTTATCATCTTCAAGTTCCAAGACAAGCTCGAGTTCGAACGATGCCCTGAAGATTATCGTTTTGGTTTATTTCGCAAAACTGAAGTGTTGAACCGAAGAAAAAGGCTGAAAGTGGTTTCACGAGAAAATTCATATCTCCCTCGTTGTTTGTCCGGTTGAGCTCACATTTTAACACGAGGTCACTGACTCATAGATCTACAACTTTTCTGACAAAGTCGAGTCAATATTATGCTCCTAAAAGGTTGACCTCTTCACATTTTCAAGTAGCGGACACCAAATAAGCCAAAAAAACAACTTATTCAGTGAGGTTTTGCAGCTTAAACGTATCGATCGCACTCGATTTTGATCGTATGACATCCGTTCTTTTTGTGTTGCAACCGTGATTCAGAGGCAGACGATGTTGTGGAAGGCTCAGAGTAAAAAAAAATTGTCAAAGACAATGTTATTTTCACTTAAGCCGAAATTCTACCTTTTGCCTTTCATTTTACACTCCACTATGTAAACACCCCAAATTTGCCCTCACCCATTCACACCATGGCTTGTGATCATTTCATATGCATAAACACAATCATATCATCTCATATTCCATTTTTGATTCACTGCATAGTTTCTAAGTCATCTGCACCTAGGGTTTGTGATCTGAGCAGTCCAAGGGCCTCTTGAGCCACTCCCAAAGGCCATCAATCACTTCAAAGGGATCCATGAGTGTTCTTATATCATATTACATCCTCTCAAAGTCAAGAATGCCAAAGAATCATAAGAACTGGGATTGGTATGGATGCAGAGCCAAGTTTGACTGCACAGTTGACCTGAAATTAGGGTTTTGGTTTCAGAGGCCATAACTCCAAATTTTTTGGTCATTCTTGTTTCCATTGGTCTCTATATGGTATAGGGAGTATGCATATCAATTTTCATGAAGAAATTCCATGGGGAAGTCATCTGATCAAGAGTTGACTTTTCAGACAAGTCAGTGTAAAATCAGGGCATCTGAGGCCCCCAATGACCCAACCAAGGGGTGATCTTCATCATTTTGAGTGTATATGATCTTTATTTGATCATGGAAGAAGGCTGAAGTTCACAAAATTCAAGAATTTGAAGTTTTGCAAAGTTGACTTTTTTAGGGCATAGTTGACTTTTAAGGAATTTGTCAATTTAGGTCACTTTTCAAACCTTACTTTTTGATCCAAAAATGCTTCAAATGGAAAAAACTTTGGTCATGAAAGTTGTAGAATACATTTTTCCCTTTTCAAAAAGTACAAGAACATGACCTAATTCATTTTGGATCAAAAGTTATGGTGTGTCAAAGTTGGCAAAAATCATTAATTTTCAAGATGTGCACCAAATGAGAAACTTGCAAGAATCATGTATCAAGGCCATTTGTGACTTCTAGTTCACATCAAACCAATGCACAAACATTCTATGTGACCTAAAAATCAGATTTGAACAAAAGTTTCTCATGTTTCATGGCTTGTGTAGCAAGATAGTTACATGTGAACCAAAGATGATCAAGTTGCAAAACCACTCATCACACTTCACCCACTTGCTGCATTGGCTATTGAACCAGCCATAGCCTCTCACCTCACCATGCTGCGCCAGCCCACACCTTTGTACTAGCCTAGAACACAACCCATGCCTCTCTTACCAAAAGGTTGACAATTTGCAAAAGTGAACTTACCTATCACAGCAGGCCAGGTCACATCATCTGACCAATGAGATTATTTTATGCAAGCCAAGTGCTAGCCATTACACATAACAAGCAAGGCTGAAGCTCACCACAACTCAGCATACACAAACTCACTCCAACTTGCATTTCTCTTCGAATCTCTTTATACAAGCCTGAAACACAAAGAAAAACTTCACAAACAATCTCCATTCACTCCACTGACCAGAAACCAACCATTGTTTTGGCCTGAAACCTCCCATATCACAAACACGATTTTCACACTCCCTTGGCCAGAGCTTCTGCAAACTCACTCAAGAGGCTGTTTAAACTCCAACCAAGTGTGCAAAGCTTCAAAGGGGGATCATTGGGACCTGTTTGAGCCAAAGAATCATCCAGAAAGCTCCTGAATCAAAAGCTCCATCTCAGGTGACTCCATGAACTTTTTTTCCAGAACTCCATTTTCTTGTTAGAATCTTGCTTTGTATGTTGCACTGATCATTGGGATCTATTTACTTTTGAAAATGAGCAAGAAATGAGTATGTTATGGTGTTCTGAAAGTTTGACCTAGAAATTTCTTTGCTTCGATTCTTGTTTGCGTTTGAGTTTAAACATGATTTGATGCTGGATTCGTGCTTAGGATAGTTAGTAGATGATTTCTGGAGAGTTAGAACTCCTAAAATGGCCTGGAGAGAGAGATTGATTTTTGGGGTGAACGGGGAAGATGACCGGAACACTGTTCCGGTCACCTGAGGGTGTTTAACGGCAGGATTAGGGTTTAAACATTAATTAGCTGAGTTTGAATTTTGGCCGTAGGATTTGGCGCCAGGTCAACTCGCGCACAGGCCAGTTTGAATCCCACACGTTGGATCTGATTACTTTTACTTTTTCAGTTTAAATTCATTTATTTTCTTATTTATTTCATTTGTTTTGTACAATTTATTTAAAATAGCAAAATTGTTTTAAAAATTATGAAACTTTTTTTCAAGAGTTTCACTAATTTTTAAAACACAAAAATATTTTTATTTGCATTTTTTTCATTAAAAAAGTATTTTTAAATATTTAAAAGATTATTTTTAATTGATTAATGAAAATTAATTTATTAAAAATACTTTTAGGTATTTAAAAATCACCAAAAAATTCATGAAATGTTCTAAGACATTTAGAAACATTGTCCAACCTTCAAACCAAATTTATTTTTTGATCTTGATGCATTTTGAGAATTTTTCATTGATTTAAAATCATTTTTAAGCATTAATTTGATCCAAAGTTCCAAAAATCATTTCTGCCTATCCATGAGGAGTTGGACATTGATTCTTTTTGCATGGCATTGTGTTTAGCATGTAGTTTGTGAGATTAAATGGCCATGATTTGATCTTTCATTTTCAATTTGTTTGGAATTTCTTTTGTTTAGGAACCCTATAACCCTAGCAAACTTAGAAAAACCATAACTTGAACTTGTTTAGGAGTTGAGACTTCTCCTTTGGGCATTGGGTTAGTATAGGATTAGGGGTCCTTTGAGTGGCATTTTCAATTTTTTATCTTAGGGTTTGCTTCTGATTTTGATTTTTGTTTGATGTATTGTTCATAAACCCTAGTTTGGGCTTTCATATGCACCCATCTTGCATTCTCTTGCACAACATGACTTGCCATGACATTTCAAGCATCCATTTGATTCATTTGACATCATAAGACATGTTGAAAGCATATTTGATCATTGCATCATGTATTTGCCTTGTTGTATGCCATGTGCACTTCATAACTTTTCATGTATGTCCATGCTTCTTAACTTGCTTCATTGGCATTCATGAACTTGTATGATCATTTCCATGTGCTTCCTTATGTTTGTAGCATCTCATAGCATCATTAGCATCATGTAAATGCTTCTGGTTTTGTTTCTCATCATGTCATCCCATCCCATTTTACATTGCATTGCATTTCCTTTCTAACCTTTCAGGTGGTAAGTAACTTTGAGAAGTGAATTTGCCTTCACTTCTCACAACTTTTCTTTTCATCTCTCTTGCATCCATGCTGCATTTTTATATGTGTTTGGGTTTGAGCTTGCTCATTCTTCTTCTTCCCACTTTCTTTCTTCAAGTGACTTGACTTCTTGAATGAAGCAAGTTACTTTGCTTCTCCTGATCCTTTCATCTGCTTCCTGGTGTTTCCATTGAAGATTCTTCTTTCTCAAACCTCACAAACCTTAGGAACAACCAAGCATGACAATGATTAGGGTTTTGATTAGTCCCCCACTTAGTTTTACCTTTGTGTCTCTTTTGAGTCTTCTCTCCTCACCTCATAATCAGGGACTAAACCCTAAAGGCTTTAAGGCTTTGTGATTAAGCTTATGCCTGCATCCTTCTATTAGGATGGAGTGTATAACTTTAATCCTAAGTGTTAAACCCTTAATGTGTTTAAATCTCTTAATCAATTCACTTAATAATCATCAAGACATCACACTTGTAACTTGGGCCTTGCATTAGGGTTCTAATTCTTCCTTAATTGGTTAAGAAGGACTAACCCTAGTGTTAATGGACAAGTCCCCCTCAAGTTGTCTTACAAACCCTAAAAATCACTTCATCATCATACCATTAAATAAAATCCACTTAATCAAAGGCTTGTTTTGTCATGAGTTTAATCCCTAATCATGGATTAAGTTGAGGAGCTTTCCTCAGCTTAAACATTCTCATCTATTATCCTTCTATTAGGATGGTATAATGAGTCTGTTTAATCCCTGATTATGGCTTAACCTCATTACTCAACACTAAACAAAAACACCAAAAACATCTAAATAATCACAAGTAGGTTAATGATCTTAACTCTACATCAAAAGGTGATTAAGTGCGAGAATCTGACTTCACACTTAAGGTACTCTCATTACCCCTAATCAGAGGGAAGATGTGATGAGTTTACTAACCCATTGGTTTAGGCTTAAACTCATTAACTTATGACAAACTCTCAAGAGCAATATAAAAATTGAAAACTCAAAAACAAACAATAATCGTCTCCTCCGGGATTCTTTTCTCATCTCATTCACTCACAAACGAGAACTTGCTTCTTCCGTCTAATGCAAGACAGTTTGCACCTGAGCCAGACAGGTCATACACTTGAGCATAGGCAAGCAAGCAGTTCACAAGTCAATTCATCTTTCAGTCTCTTTGGGTCGAACTACGGTGTTCTGACTTCCTCATTGCACGAGAGGATACGTAGGCATAACTTAACGGTTATCGAACAAAAGTCTCTGTATATTCCCCCTCTTTCCAGCATCATTCTCTTAGCCTCATGATCATGAGCATACTCTTTCCTTACACTGACACATCATTATACACTTCACTTCTTTTGCACTGACACCTGTACATCCTTTTCCAGCCCTTTTATATACAGATTGCACTGACACTACCCCTTTAAAACACAAATCTTTTAAGCGTGGATCCCGTCGAGTACGGCGGACAATCTGGGTGCTAATACCTTCCCAGGTTGTAACCAACCCCCTTTCTCAGTCTCTCTGGTTCGCAACCGTCTTATCCATCTCTTTCTAGGTCTATGCAGCATTACCTTTCCCTCGGGATAAAAATGCCTAGCTGGCGACTCTATTCATCTCCAGTGAGTTCACTGCTGTGTGTTCTCATTGTCCCTCTCGCCGACCGTTCGCGTCTGTACCTTTATCTGGGCCCATGTCCACCTATCGGGAGCGACAGCTTGGCGACTCTGCTGGGGACCCTTATACTGTAACCAGGGCTTCTGGTTCTTTTTGTGGGTTCCTCCTAGCGCTTGATTGATTTGTGCTCACTGGGGTGTTATGTGCTTATTTGTGTTGGTATATTTGTATTTATTTTTGCTTTATGTACAGTTGTTTACTGCTTTCTTTATAGCTTTGCATTATATCATATTGTCATACTGTGCTGCTGGCTGGATCTGTTTGTTTGCTTTGGTGGGTGGGTGTTCTATTGAGAGTTTAAGGTCCTATACCTGGGACCTGAGTGACACCTAGGCTAGAGTGAATCATATTCTTTCCCATTCCATCTCGGTCTGGTGCGGGAATATGAAACACGGTTCAGATATGGGTTTCTTCTTGAGAACTCTGTGTTGCAGATTTCCTGCAATGCTAGGGCTATCCAGGAAGCCTGCTAAGTCTGGATGACCTTTTAGTATTGACCTTCAGAAACTGAGGTGAATTAGAGGAGGAACTTTTATGGTTATTGTGAACACTGTACCTCCGGGTTAGAAGTGTTTACACTTCTCATAACTGATCCAAGTCTGAGGACCCTTGTTTTAAAACACCACCTGTGAGGGGGTTGGGCTGTTTACAGGTTTGCAGGTACCTTGACCTCAGAATACCCTGTTACTTTGATATGATTAAGAATACTCCATGTTGGAACAGTTCTTGTGATTCTAAACCCTGGACATGTGGCTCTTTATTTGAGTCCCCCACCTTGGTTACTGGACTTATAGACCTTCATCTGGATTTCTTACACACATGGACTTATTTTAGAGCATTTGATCAGATCCAGCTCAGTCACAAACCCCTTGCATATCATTTGCATACATAATCATTGCATCATATTGACATTTGCTTATTTGTGTTTCAGGGTATCCATCTCCATTTGGTTTTGGTTTTGACCCCATCTTCAGTATTGACCTATCTTCATCAGCACTTGCTTCAGCTATCAGCTATCTAGTGGCCCATTCTTCAGTATCATCATCAGCACTTGTCTCTACTCAGTCTCAACATCATGGCACCTAAAAAGAGCAACATCACTTACCACTTCTTCCAGCCAGAGTTAGCAGACATCAGGAGGATTCAGACCCTGATCACTCCAGACCATATACCACTGTTCAGGGAACACCATGGAGATATACTTGATATGGTTATGGATCTGGACCCCTCACAGAGAAGCCTGATCCACACTTGCCTTCAGTTTTATGATCCCCCACTGAGATGTTTCACTTTTCAAGACTTTCAGTTGGGCCCTTTATTGGAAGAGTACTCATCATTAGTTGGTATACCTATCAGAGGTGGAGTCCCTTTCAACCCTGAGATGGTCTTTCCTGGTAATGAAGAGGTATCAAAGGCAATGCATCTGGAACCAGTCCTGATTGGGCAGCATATGACTTCTAAAGCTGGAATCCCAGGCCTGCATCTGGATTTCTTGATCTCTCAAGCTACCCTGAAAGCTTCTTTAGGAGAGTGGAAAGCAGTCTCTGCTTTGTTGGCCCTGAGTATATATGGGATTGTATTATTTGCAGATGAGCCTCGATTCATTAGTAAGAATGCAATCCATCTGTTCATTCTAAGGAACCCAGTGCCAACTTTATTGGGTGATCTCTACTATTCAGTGCATCAGAGGAATGAAAAGCAGAGGGGGAGATTAGTAAGATGTTGTGCTCCTTTGTTCCATACTTGGCTTCTCAGGCATTTGCCCAAGACAGATGCATTTTTGAACCCTCATCAACAGAAAAACTGGGCTGGAAGACTTACTACTCTAACTTCAGCTGATATCAGGTGGTGCACTCAAAGCACAAAAGGCAGGGATATCATCACCAGCTGTGGGCATTTCCCCAATGTGCCCCTAATAGGAGTTAAGGGTAGTATTAATTACAACCCTCTGCTGTTCAAAAGACAACTGGGCTATGCATTGGTCCACACTCCTAAGGCACAAGACTTGGTTGGGACTCTTTATTGTGAGAACAAGCTTAATCTGGATATTGTTAGGCAGGCAGCCTGGGCCTGGGACAATGTGCAGACTAAGGGGGTAACCATCCTGGGGAAGTGTAACAATGTGGCATCAACACAATACTATGATTGGTCCCATGCCAGGGCTCAATTCTCTGGGATGCCCTTTACTATTGAAGATATGCCTGGGCCTTCCACAACACCACCTCCAGCAACTGTCAGCTTAGAGGAGTTGGAGAAATTGGAAGAGAGAAATGAGAAGTTGACTCAAGCTTTGCAGAAGACCCTCTATGAGAGGAGGGATGGAAGATTGGATATTGAGAGGTTGGAGAAGTTGAAAGTGGAACATCTGGCTAGAATTGAGAAGTCTGAAGATTACATTAAGAAGTCTAGGGCTGGGGAGCAAATCCTGAAGAATGCTTGCAAAGAAGCCCAATTCCAGAAAGCCAGGACAGACTTGTATTTGAAGGAGAGTCAGGCTAGGTGGGTCAGGATCACCGAGGCTCGTACTCTGGAGGACAAGAGGGTCCAAGACAAGATGGAGCAGATGGAAGCTAGTGCAAAAGAGCAACAAGAAGCCCTGGCAGCAGCCCAGAGGGAGATATCAGAGCTAAAGATCAGAGCTGGAGTGAAGAGGTCAAAGGACCAAGGTCAACACAAGAAGCTAGCTGCAGCTGTTACTACCCGGAACCTCCTTATCAGGAATCTCACGGAGCGTCCAGCTGATCCTGTGACCGAAGCACTTCTCAAGGAAGTTCGGGAGGATGAGTTTGGTCTTGGTGTTTGACCATTTGCTTGTTGTTGCTTTTATTCCATGTACTTTTATTTTCTTGTAATGTATTTTGACCCCTCAGAGGGCTTGTATTTGTAAACAAACTGTGTACCATTGGCCTTTTGTAATATATGTATTAGTTTGTTCCATCCAAGTTCACTTCAAAAGCAACATCAACAGCATCTTCAAGGGTCTGGAAGGGTCAAAACTGAATGCCAAGCCGGATACCTTGAAAACAAATAAGCATACCGCATTGCATGCTAACCCTTTGTTTGTTTTGTAGGTTTTTGTTTTGTTGTTGCTAACTCTGTTGTGATGTTCAGGAACTATTGCTCGGCGCCGAGTATTTCCCCTCAACCGTCCGCACCGATATCCAACCCGTAACAATCTTCCGGGCATACAGATGGATCAGATGCAGCAGGACCTTACAGAGGTCAGGAACCAAATGACCAACGAGAGGTTGGAAATGAGGACTCAAATGACACAATTTATGGAGGTAATGAACAACATGGCTCAAAGCCAGGAGAGGCTCAGAGCACTGGTAGAAGGGAGAAATCAGGAAGATCATCAGCCAGGGACTGCTGGGACTAGCAACAATGAAAGAGTCCAACCTCATGTCAATCCCCCAGTCTTTGGACCCCACCTCCATCCAGAGGCCAACATTCCTGTCAATATACAAGGGACTGCCACAGCAGGGAGGGTACTGCAAGAAGACCCTCAAGAAGACCAGTTCACAGTAATGGGAGCCGGGGAAGAAGCTTATGATAGAAGGCTGGATGAGATAGCTGAGAAATTAAGATCCTTAGAGTCTCAAAACTCTTTGGGTTTTGATGTTATGGATATGGGCTTGGTAGACGGGGTCAGGATTCCCCACAAGTTTAAGCCGCCATGCTTTGAGAAGTATAATGGGACTTCCTGTCCCCGGACCCATCTACAATCTTTTCTCGGGAGGCTAAAGGCCTATACCATGGACGAGAAGCTTTGGATGTTCTATTTTGAGGATAGCTTGACTGGAGCTTCAAGGGAATGGTATTCCCATCTGACAAGAGCAACTATTAGGTGCTGGATGGACCTGGCAGAGGCCTTCATCAGACAGTATCAGTATAATCTGGATATGGCACCCAACAGGACCCTCCTAATGGGAATGTCACAGTCATCTAGAGAGAGCTTCCGAGAGTATGCTCAAAGATGGAGACAGCTTGCTGCTGCTGTCCAGCCACCTATGTCAGAAAGAGAGATGGCTGATATGTTCATGAACACCCTTCAGGGGACTTACATTGATAGGCTAGCTGCCTTCTCATCTACCAGCTTTGCAGATGTAGTCATAGCCGGGGAGAGAATTGAAAGCCTATTGAAGATGGGAAAGATCTCAGACAACGGTGCAAGCTCATCCGGTAATGCAAGAAAGCCTTTTACAGGCCCAAGAAGGACTGGTGAGACTAATGCCATCCACACCAACAGGGGCAGGCCCCAATATGTTCATAGATCTGTGGCAGCTGTCACCATTCCCGCTCCAGCTCATCCACAACCAGCTTATCAACCTCCGCAGCAAAACTATCAGCAACAACCTCAGTACCACCAACAAAATCAGTATCCTCCGAGAAATTACAACAACAGCAACACCAACAACAATAACCAGCAAAGGCCATTCCAGCAGAGGCCATCTCAAGCCAACAGGGTGATCGATCCGATCCCTATGCCATATGCTACATTGCTGCCACAACTCCTGAAACTCAACCTAGTTGAGCTAAGGACATTGGCACCTCCAGATCCCAACAGTCTACCCAGGAATTACGACTCCAACGCCAGATGTGCTTTTCATTCGAATGCACCTGGCCATAGTACTGAAAAGTGCAGAGCCTTGCACATGAAGGTACAAGACCTGGTAGACTCAAAAGCTCTGAATTTCGCACCACCACCCAATGTCAACAAAAATCCTATGCCGCACCACGGTGGTCCCAGAATCAACGCTATTGAAGAAGACAAGCCGTCTTATTTAATAACCAGTGTGGGTCAGATTCGGACACCGTTGGTAGAAATTAAGGCTCAGCTCCTCGAATGTCACATGTTCCCGGGGTGTGAGTTAGGGTGTGCTTACTGCAATATTTCAGTAAATGGGTGCGATAACCTGAGGAATGGCATAGATGGTCTCATTCAGAGTGGCCAACTTCAGATCACCACATCATTTCCAACAAATCCAGCAATCTCATCAGCAACAGTTCCGGTATCTCCTACAACTGCAGCAACCATTGTTCCTGACAATTCTTCGGCTTCATCAACAAGTACTTCATCTATCATCTCAACTGATCAGTTATCAACAAATTTTCCTTCTACAACTTCAGCACCACTCCGGTTTGAATCTCCTACAACAACAACATCCATCCTTCCGACAATGTCTCCTACAACTCCAGCGACAAACTCTGAAGATGTCTCAACTGTCACAATATTTTATGATCCTGAAAACAACTCTGCCTACAACTCAGAAAGTGCTGCTCCCATCAGGGCACTAGTTACAATTTATTACGATCCACAAACTATCACAGTTCCTTCTGCAGCTGCCATCAGTCCAGTCACTGTCACGGTGCCTGGACCAGTGCCTTATGAAAGCAGTAGGGCCATCCCTTGGCACTACGGCTCGGACGTATACTGCGAAGGACAAAGAATCACTCTTGATACATCAACACCTGCACCACAAATAGACAATGTGGGAGGAGGCGGAGGCTTCACTCGAAGCGGACGTCTCTTTGCTCCACCAATTCAGAGACCCACTGCCGAAGCAGAAGCTGCTGCCAAGGCAAAAGGAAAAAGCCCGGTGCAGGAAGATCAAGCTGCTAAAGAAGTTTTGAAAACACCATTCGATCAGGAAGTTGATGAGTTCATGAGAATCATCAAAAAGAGTGATTACAAAATAGTGGATCAGCTTCACCAGACGCCATCCAAGATCTCTATCCTATCGTTGCTTATGTGCTCCGAAGCCCATCGGAATGCACTACTCAAAGTCTTGCACGCAGCTTACGTGCCTGAGGAGATCACCGTCAATCAGTTGGAAACCGTGGTTGGAAATGTTACTGCTAGCAATGGGCTAGGGTTCACCAATACTGACTTGACAACGGAAGGCCGCAACCACAACAAAGCCTTGCACATCACCATGGAATGTAAAGGTGCAGTCCTTTCCCATGTGCTGGTAGACACAGGATCATCCCTTAATGTCTTACCAAAGAAGGCCCTGGTGAAGCTAGAGTATGAAGGATTAGCATTGCGTCCCAGTAACCTGGTAGTAAGAGCCTTTGATGGTTCTAAGAGATCGGTGCTGGGAGAAATTGAGCTACCTGTGACAATTGGCCCACAAACCTTTAAAACGATCTTCTATGTGATGGACATTCAGCCTGCCTACAGCTGTTTGTTGGGTAGACCGTGGATTCATGCCGCTGGCGCAGTAACGTCTACCCTTCACCAGAAGTTAAAATTTGAGTGGGAAGGCCAAGTTGTTACTATCTGTGGGGAGGAGGATATATTTGTCAGCCATCTGGCTACTTATAAGTATATTGAGATGGATGGGGAGATCCATGAAACAATGAGCCAAGGGTTTGAGGCCCTGAATGTTAATGAAGCATCTGCTGTATCTGGGATCTCCATGTCATCTTATCAACAAGCCCGGAAGGTTGTTGAAGAAGGAACTGCCCAGGGCTGGGGCAAGGTTTTATCTGTGGAGGAGAAGAAAGACAAGTTTGGGTTGGGTTACAGACCAACTCAACAAAATCAAGCAAAGGCTGCTGAGAAGCCCGGTTTTGTCAGTGGGGGGATGCTCACCCCTGATGCTATCAACAATTTGGAAGACGAGCTGGAAGAGGAGCGCAATCTGGAGAATTGGATTCGTCCGAAGATCCCGGGGAGCAGTATCTCAAACTGGTCTTCCCAGGAAATTATAAGAGTTACTCATGCAGAGTAATTATTATTTCCTGTATTTTTATAGCATGCATCAAAGTCTTGCATCTTGCCCAAGATGATAAGACTCATTTTGTAATCGGGCCATCTGTACTTTTTGTGCAAACAAGATTAATCAATGAAATATCAGACATCTTTTTGCAAACGAGTCTTTTTCTTTTCCGCTCACTGTTTTCCATTTTTCTTTTTGTACAAAAAATAAATGGCGATGTTTTCAAAATGATAACTTTATTTCACTTTTCTAAAACAAGATTAAAATCAAATCACTAAAATGAACAAACTGAACCCTTGCAGAGAGTGCCTTCCTGACAGCACCGACAACAGCACGGCTATGACTTCGTATGACTTTGACAATCCGATCAATCAAGCTGATGAAGGAGTTGAAGAAGAATATGAGCTTCCTGAAGAGCTAGCCAGGTTGTTAAGACAAGAGGAAAAGGTTATTACTCCTCACCAGGAGGAGGTTGAAGTGATTAATCTTGGTACAGATGAAGACGTGAAAGAGGTTAAAATCGGGGCATGCCTGCAAGACTCAGTGAAGAGACAACTGATTGATCTGCTTCAAGAATATGTGGACGTGTTTGCTTGGTCTTATCAGGATATGCCAGGGTTGGACACCGACATTGTTGTGCACAAGCTGCCTTTGAGAGAAGAATGCCCACCAGTTAAACAGAAACTGCGCCGCACTCGCCCGGACATGGCAATGAAAATCAAAGAAGAGGTACAAAAGTAATGGGACGCCGGGTTCCTTGCCGTAACTAGCTATCCGCCGTGGGTTGCTAACATAGTACCTGTGCCTAAGAAGGACGGCAAAGTAAGGATGTGTGTTGACTACCGGGATCTGAATAGAGCCAGCCCAAAAGATGACTTCCCATTACCTCACATTGATGTATTGGTGGACAACACGGCTCAGTTCTCGGTATTCTCCTTCATGGACGGATTTTCAGGATATAATCAGATCAAGATGTCACCTGAAGACATGGAGAAGACAACATTCATTACACCTTGGGGCACGTTCTGTTACAAAGTGATGCCATTCGGACTGAGGAATGCTGGTGCAACATACCAACGGGCTATGGTAACATTATTCCACGATATGATCCATAAAGAAATCGAATGTTATGTGGATGACATGATTGCCAAGTCCCTTACAGAAGAAGACCACCTGGTAAATCTGTTGAAGTTATTCAAGCGTCTGAGGAAGTACCAATTGAAGCTGAACCCCAACAAGTGCACATTCGGGGTGCGATCCGGTAAGTTGCTGGGCTTTATTGTAAGCGAGAAAGGGATTGAAGTTGACCCTGATAAAGTCAAAGCTATTCAAGAGATGCCTGCGCCGAAAACAGAGAAAGAAGTTCGAGGGTTCTTAGGTCGATTGAACTACATCTCACGGTTCATATCTCACCTCACAGCAACCTGTGAGCCTTTGTTCAAGCTGTTAAGAAAGGAACAAACGGTCAGGTGGAATGAAGACTGCCAAAGGGCTTTTGACAAGATCAAGGAGTACTTACAAGAGCCTCCAATCCTTATGCCTCCAGTGGAAGGAAGACCTCTAATAATGTACTTGACAGTATTAGAAGAGTCAATGGGGTGTGTGCTGGGCCAGCATGACGAGTCTGGTCGAAAAGAGTATGCAATATACTACCTAAGCAAAAAGTTTACTGACTGTGAACAACGTTATTCACTGCTCGAGAAAACTTGCTGTGCTTTAGCGTGGGCTGCTCGCCGACTGAGACAGTATATGTTGACCCACACTACTCTATTAATTTCAAAGATGGACCCAGTTAAGTACATATTTGAGAAGCCTGCTCTCACCGGACGGGTTGCAAGATGGCAAATGATTCTCACAGAATACGACATCCAGTACACCTCTCAGAAAGCCATCAAGGGCAGTGTATTATCTGAATATCTTGCTGAGCAACCCATTGATGACTACCAGCCCATGAGATTTGACTTCCCTGATGAAGACATCATGTTCATAAAATCAAAAGATCATGAAGAGCCTGTTCACACTGAAGGGCCTGACCCGGAAGAAGAATGGACTATGATGTTTGACGGGGCTGTTAATATGAATGGTCGTGGTGTTGGTGCAGTACTCATTACACCTAAAGGAGTTCACATGCCTTTCTCGGCAAAACTCACTTTCAACTGCACTAACAACGAAGCTGAATACAAAGCTTGCATTATGGGCCTTGAGGAAGCCATTGACCTCAGGATCAAGACATTGACTGTATTCGGAGATTCAGCTCTGGTAGTTAATCAAACCAACGGAAAATGGTACACCCACCAGGATCATCTGATACCTTACAGGGATTATACAAGGAGGTTGTTGACTTTCTTCACAACAGTCAAGCTTGAGTATATCCCTCGGGACGAGAATCAATTTGCAGATGCTCTTGCTACCATTTCATCCATGATCAAAGTTCAAGCTGCCAACTTTGTGCCTCAGATTTCAGTGTCCAGACTCGACAGACCAGCATATGTATTTGCAGCAGAAGTTGTCAAAGATGATAAGCCTTGGTTCCATGACATTAAATGCTTCTTGGAGGATCAAACCTACCCACCTGGGGCGTCTTCCAATGATAAGAAGACTTTGAGAAGGCTTGCTGGTAGCTTTTTCCTAAACACTGATGGGTCTTTGTACAAAAGGAACTTTGATATGGTACTCCTCAGATGTGTTGACAAGACGAAAGCAGATTTGTTGATGCATGAAGTGCACGAAGGATCTTTTGGTACCCATGCTGGAGGGCATGCCATGGCTAAAAAACTGTTAAGATCAGGTTATTACTGGATCACAATGGATGCAGACTGTTGCGCCTACGCCAGAAAATGCCATAAATGCCAGATTTATGCAGATAAGGTGCATGTGCCTCCAAATCCTCTAAACGTGATGTCTTCACCATGGCCCTTTGCCATGTGGGGCATTGATATGATCGGCAAGATTGAACCGACTGCTTCAAACGGCCACAGATTCATCCTGGTTGCCATTGATTATTTCACCAAGTGGGTCGAAGCAGCTTCCTATGCCAATGTTACAAGACAAGTGGTAGCCAGATTTCTGAAGAGAGATATCATCTGTCGATATGGAGTTCCCGAGCGAATCATTACTGATAATGGTTCCAACTTGAACAACAAAATGATGGCAGAGCTGTGCCGGGACTTCAAGATCCAACACCACAATTCTTCTCCTTACAGGCCAAAGATGAACGGCGCTGTTGAGGCAGCTAATAAGAATATCAAGAAGATTGTGCAGAAGATGGTAGTCACCTACAAAGACTGGCATGAAATGCTACCTTTTGCCTTGCATGGGTACCGCACGTCAATCAGAACATCCACTGGGGCAACACCGTATCAGCTTGTATATGGTATGGAAGCAGTCCTACCTGTTGAAGTTGAATTACCCTCTCTACGGGTACTAATGGATGTTAAGCTGAACGAAGCAGAGTGGGTCCGGTCCCGATACGAACAACTGAGTCTGATTGAAGAGAAAAGACTGGCTACAATCTGTCATGGGCAGTTATATCAAAGAAGAATGAAGAAAGCCTTCGATCAGAAGGTCAGGCACCGAGAGTACCAAGTAGGGGATCTTGTGCTGAAAAGAATCCTCCCTCCTCATACAGACCACATGGGCAAATGGACTCCAAATTATGAAGGACCATTTGTGGTAAAGAAAGTTTTTTCCGGTGGAGCACTGATGCTCAGCACTATGGATGGTGAAGACTTCCCGTCCCCTGTGAATTCAGATGCAGTTAAAAAATACTTCGCATAAAACGACCCGCTGGACATAAAAACAGAATGTAAGTCCAGGCAAAAATAGGGCATCCCGGCGAGTCAAAAACAGAATAAAAGACTCGGGCAAAAGTAAGGGAAAATAAATAAAAAATGTGTACACCCGCTGAGTTGAAAAGCCGCATTGGACAACTCAGGAAAAAATGGGTATCCCGATGGATTGAAAACCCGAAAGGGCAATCCATGCAAAATAAGGGAATAAGCGAACAACTGCATTCTGAATTCGTCTGTATCGCCTACAACCTGTTAAAGCTTCGAAAAGATCAAGCTTCTTTCAGAATCAACCTTCTTCAGAAAGCAAGACGAGAAGAACGTCGGAAGTCATACGAGTCATAGCGAAAGAGGAAGCTCCTTTGAAAGCGTCGTCAACATCGCCAGCACTTTGTTTCTCAATTTGTAACAGTCTCTTCATTTTAGGAGATTTGTTTCCTTGACTGTATCTTGCCAATTCAGGGCACATGAATTAATAAAATCAGATTTTTCAGTCATGTCTCGTCTTATACATTTTTTATTTGCAAAGAACGTCTGATGTCTCTAAAAAAACTGATTGCATAAGTACAAATGTTTTTCTCTAAAAAAAATATAAAAACACATGCTAGCAGGGAATATACTTACTCTCAAGAGTGTCTAACTCCTATGACGGAATCCGGTAAAGGACACCTCGGGACCATTTGTGCGTTTCCTTATCTTTGCAGGATTGCAGGTATCCAGAACGCAACTTGGGGCATGCAAGTTACATCCCAGCAAGCTGGCAAATCAACACTCACTCTTGGCACCAGAGGTTTTTCCCCCCAGCTGAGTTGCCAACAACTTTCCCCAGTTAGTTGCCACTTGTCAATTTCCCCAGCCGTAGTGCCAATCATTCTTCCTCAACAGAATGCAGAAGTCAGGGAACCATCTCCCCACAGAATCCTCGGCCTCTATTCAGAAGAGCAACGCATGAATGAGTCACAACAGAGTACATAAGGCTTCTACAAACCCCAGCTGGGTCCCATATTACAAGGATATGTCAATCAGTGACCTATATCCCCAAGCAGATACAGCTCTCCAGATCTACTAATGATCTCGTCCCCAGCTGGGAGGTCCATTTCAAACAAATCAGCCAGAGATCTTCGCAGCAACGGGATCCGAATCCCGGTTTGGTATCTTTGCATAATCATAGCATTCGCATCATATTCACCTACAAAGCGTAGCATTCCGTCTAATACGGAGCATTACGGCAAAAATCAAGCACATAGCATAATCATAAGCCATGTTGTGAATCGGACTCTTGTGAATAATAACCATTCATCAATACACAGAAACTGTCCCCACCAGAGTCCCAGCAAAAGCAGTTGCCTCACAATTCACAAACACCAGTTGACACCCGTCCGTGTCATCACTCCCCAGTAAAGTCGCCTGAATATCCTTTACAAACAAGATCACCCGTATTACAGATACGTCCTGACACCCGTCCGTGTCATACCCCAGTAGAAAGCCAAAGACATCCTCTTTGCACTCACCTATACTTGTATGTACAATTCCTTGACACCCGTCCGTGTCATATCCCCAGCGCAGTCGCTTACACTTTGACAGCCCATATACTTGTTGATATCATACCTTTCTCCTTTTGACACTCGTCCGTGTCACCCTCCCCAGCAGATAAACACTCATCCATACAAAACTCATACTCACTACTCATGTTACACTTATACAGATGCTCGTCTGTATCTTGTATACACCATTTATATCCCCACAGATTCGGCATTGGTCCATGTTCTTTGTTAACCAGTTGGTACTCGTCCGTATCATCATCTTAGAACATGTGTCGAGTGTTTGTTTCTACATGATACTCGTCCGTATCATAGTCTTAAGGATGCTCGTCCGCATCTTTAATCCATACACTGTGTCAAACACTTGTGTCTTCTTGAACATAGATACTCGTCTGTGTCTACCGTTCCCCAGAAGAGTCCCTTCAGATGCAACACTCGTCCGTGTTCTTTGTTAACCCGTTGATACTCGTCCGTATCATCATCTCTGAACACGTGTCAGTATTTGTTTCTACCCGATACTCGTCCGTATCGTAGTCTTGAGGATGCTCGTCCGCATCTTTAATCTATACACAAACATCTAAACACTTATACTTTCTTTTCTTGGTTGTAAACACTCGTCCGTGTTTACCATATCCCCAGTAGATCGCCAAGTAAGCATTTTCTTTTTATCTGACATTCGTCTTATGTCATGATAAACCTTGAGAGCAGCCGTCCCCTGCTAGGTGGTCGTCCTCCACCTCTTGATGGTCGTCCTCCATCATGCTCATCCGATGGTCGTCCCCATCGTTGATTTTTTAGCAGCCGTCCCCTGCCAGGTGGTCGTCCTCCACCTCTTGATGATCGTCCTTCATCATTTTACCCAATGGCCATCCCCATTGTTGATTTTTGGTTATCTGACACTCGTCCTGTGTCATGAGAAACCTCGAGAGCAGCCGTCCCCTGCTAGGTGGTCGTCCTCCACCTCTTGATGGTCGTCCTCCATCATGCTCGTCCGATGTCCGTCCCCATCGTTGACCTTCTATCCGACATTCGTCCTATGTCGTGATATTTTCGGCAGCCGTACCCTGCCAGGTGGTCGTCCTCCACCTTAGATGATCGTCCCTCATCTTAACCCCAACAGAGCAGCCGTCCCCTGCTAGGTGATCTTCCTTCACCTTTGATGACCGTACCTCATCACCTGTTTTTTTCATTTATTCTTTAACCCGATGGCCGTCCCCGTCGTGGTCCCTTTTCCTTTTCTTTTTAGCCCGATGGCCGTCCCCATCGTCGGTTACTTTGCTTTGTGAACTTGATGGCCGTCCCCGTCATGTTTCACTATTCCCAGAGAATCTTACAGCTTTACTTGATGGCCGTCCCCATCATAATATTTTATTTTCCCCAGCTAGTCGGCCGTCCCCGTCTTGGCTTTACCTTTTATCCCCAGCATGTCGGCCGTCCCCGTCATTGCTATTTACCCAGCAGTCGTCCTCTGCTCGGTGGTCGTCCTCCGTCGCCCACACTTTACAATATACTTTATTTTTCTTTTACAATCTATATCCCTTTTCTTCTTCATTCTGTGAGTGCAAATTTTGGACTGTCTTTGGTATTCAACCACAAGTTATCTTGTTTGCCTGGTAAGCCGTCGCTTACATCCTGCACAGCTAACTCACGTTTGAATAGGGGAAGCTGTAAACACCCCAAATTTTCCCTCACCCATTCACACCATGGCTTGTGATCATTTCATATGCATAAACACAATCATATCATCTCATATTCCATTTTTGATTCACTGCATAGTTTCTAAGTCATCTGCACCTAGGGTTTGTGATCTGAGCAGTCCAAGGGCCTCTTGAGCCACTCCCAAAGGCCATCAATCACTTCAAAGGGATCCATGAGTGTTCTTATATCATATTACATCCTCTCAAAGTCAAGAATGCCAAAGAATCATAAGAACTGGGATTGGTATGGATGCAGAGCCAAGTTTGACTGCACAGTTGACCTGAAATTAGGGTTTTGGTTTCAGAGGCCATAACTCCAAATTTTTTGGTCATTCTTGTTTCCATTGGTCTCTATATGGTATAGGGAGTATGCATATCAATTTTCATGAAGAAATTCCATGGGGAAGTCATCTGATCAAGAGTTGACTTTTAAGACAAGTCAGTGTAAAATCAGGGCATCTGAGGCCCCCAATGACCCAACCAAGGGGTGATCTTCATCATTTTGAGTGTATATGATCTTTATTTGATCATGGAAGAAGGCTGAAGTTCACAAAATTCAAGAATTTGAAGTTTTGCAAAGTTGACTTTTTTAGGGCATAGTTGACTTTTAAGGAATTTGTCAATTTAGGTCACTTTTCAAACCTTACTTTTTGATCCAAAAATGCTTCAAATGGAAAAAACTTTGGTCATGAAAGTTGTAGAATACATTTTTCCCTTTTCAAAAAGTACAAGAACATGACCTAATTCATTTTGGATCAAAAGTTATGGTGTGTCAAAGTTGGCAAAAATCATTAATTTTCAAGATGTGCACCAAATGAGAAACTTGCAAGAATCATGTATCAAGGCCATTTGTGACTTCTAGTTCACATCAAACCAATGCACAAACATTCTATGTGACCTAAAAATCAGATTTGAACCAAAGTTTCTCATGTTTCATGGCTTGTGTAGCAAGATAGTTACATGTGAACCAAAGATGATCAAGTGGCAAAACCACTCATCACACTTCACCCACTTGCTGCATTGGCTATTGAACCAGCCATAGCCTCTCACCTCACCATGCTGCGCCAGCCCACACCTTTGTACTAGCCTAGAACACAACCCATGCCTCTCTTACCAAAAGGTTGACAATTTGCAAAAGTGAACTTACCTATCACAGCAGGCCAGGTCACATCATCTGACCAATGAGATTATTTTATGCAAGCCAAGTGCTAGCCATTACACATAACAAGCAAGGCTGAAGCTCACCACAACTCGGCATACACAAACTCACTCCAACTTGCATTTCTCTTCGAATCTCTTTATACAAGCCTGAAACACAAAGAAAAACTTCACAAACAATCTCCACTCACTCCACTGACCAGAAACCAACCATTGTTTTGGCCTGAAACCTCCCATATCACAAACACGATTTTCACACTCCCTTGGCCAGAGCTTCTGCAAACTCACTCAAGAGGCTGTTTAAACTCCAACCAAGTGTGCAAAGCTTCAAAGGGGGATCATTGGGACCTGTTTGAGCCAAAGAATCATCCAGAAAGCTCCTGAATCAAAAGCTCCATCTCAGGTGACTCCATGAACTTTTTTTCCAGAACTCCATTTTCTTGTTAGAATCTTGCTTTGTATGTTGCACTGATCATTGGGATCTATTTACTTTTGAAAATGAGCAAGAAATGAGTATGTTATGGTGTTCTGAAAGTTTGACCTAGAAATTTCTTTGCTTCGATTCTTGTTTGCGTTTGAGTTTAAACATGATTTGATGCTGGATTCGTGCTTAGGATAGTTAGTAGATGATTTCTGGAGAGTTAGAACTCCTAAAATGGCCTGGAGAGAGAGATTGATTTTTGGGGTGAACGGGGAAGATGACCGGAACACTGTTCCGGTCACCTGAGGGTGTTTAACGGCAGGATTAGGGTTTAAACATTAATTAGCTGAGTTTGAATTTTGGCCGTAGGATTTGGCGCCAGGTCAATTCGCGCGCAGGCCAGTTTGAATCCCACACGTTGGATCTGATTACTTTTACTTTTTCAGTTTAAATTCATTTATTTTCTTATTTATTTCATTTGTTTTGTACAATTTATTTAAAATAGCAAAATTGTTTTAAAAATTATGAAACTTTTTTTCAAGAGTTTCACTAATTTTTAAAACACAAAAATATTTTTATTTGCATTTTTTTCATTAAAAAAGTATTTTTAAATATTTAAAAGATTATTTTTAATTGATTAATGAAAATTAATTTATTAAAAATACTTTTAGGTATTTAAAAATCACCAAAAAATTCATGAAATGTTCTAAGACATTTAGAAACATTGTCCAACCTTCAAACCAAATTTATTTTTTGATCTTGATGCATTTTGAGAATTTTTCATTGATTTAAAATCATTTTTATGCATTAATTTGATCCAAAGTTCCAAAAATCATTTCTGCCTATCCATGAGGAGTTGGACATTGATTCTTTTTGCATGGCATTGTGTTTAGCATGTAGTTTGTGAGATTAAATGGCCATGATTTGATCTTTCATTTTCAATTTGTTTGGCATTTCTTTTGTTTAGGAACCCTAAAACCCTAGCAAACTTAGAAAAACCATAACTTGAACTTGTTTAGGAGTTGAGACTTCTCCTTTGGGCATTGGGTTAGTATAGGATTAGGGGTCCTTTGAGTGGCATTTTCAATTTTTTATCTTAGGGTTTGCTTCTGATTTTGATTTTTGTTTGATGTATTGTTCATAAACCCTAGTTTGGGCTTTCATATGCACCCATCTTGCATTCTCTTGCACAACATGACTTGCCATGACATTTCAAGCATCCATTTGATTCATTTGACATCATAAGACATGTTGAAAGCATATTTGATCATTGCATCATGTATTTGCCTTGTTGTATGCCATGTGCACTTCATAACTTTTCATGTATGTCCATGCTTCTTAACTTGCTTCATTGGCATTCATGAACTTGTATGATCATTTCCATGTGCTGCCTTATGTTTGTAGCATCTCATAGCATCATTAGCATCATGTAAATGCTTCTGGTTTTGTTTCTCATCATGTCATCCCATCCCATTTTACATTGCATTGCATTTCCTTTCTAACCTTTCAGGTGGTAAGTAACTTTGAGAAGTGAATTTGCCTTCACTTCTCACAACTTTTCTTTTCATCTCTCTTGCATCCATGCTGCATTTTTATATGTGTTTGGGTTTGAGCTTGCTCATTCTTCTTCTTCCCACTTTCTTTCTTCAAGTGACTTGACTTCTTGAATGAAGCAAGTTACTTTGCTTCTCCTGATCCTTTCATCTGCTTCCTGGTGTTTCCATTGAAGATTCTTCTTTCTCAAACCTCACAAACCTTAGGAACAACCAAGCATGACAATGATTAGGGTTTTGATTAGTCCCCCACTTAGTTTTACCTTTGTGTCTCTTTTGAGTCTTCTCTCCTCACCTCATAATCAGGGACTAAACCCTAAAGGCTTTAAGGCTTTGTGATTAAGCTTATGCCTGCATCCTTCTATTAGGATGGAGTGTATAACTTTAATCCTAAGTGTTAAACCCTTAATGTGTTTAAATCTCTTAATCAATTCACTTAATAATCATCAAGACATCACACTTGTAACTTGGGCCTTGCATTAGGGTTCTAATTCTTCCTTAATTGGTTAAGAAGGACTAACCCTAGTGTTAATGGACAAGTCCCCCTCAAGTTGTCTTACAAACCCTAAAAATCACTTCATCATCATACCATTAAATAAAATCCACTTAATCAAAGGCTTGTTTTGTCATGAGTTTAATCCCTAATCATGGATTAAGTTGAGGAGCTTTCCTCAGCTTAAACATTCTCATCTATTATCCTTCTATTAGGATGGTATAATGAGTCTGTTTAATCCCTGATTATGGCTTAACCTCATTACTCAACACTAAACAAAAACACCAAAAACATCTAAATAATCACAAGTAGGTTAATGATCTTAACTCTACATCAAAAGGTGATTAAGTGCGAGAATCTGACTTCACACTTAAGGTACTCTCATTACCCCTAATCAGAGGGAAGATGTGATGAGTTTACTAACCCATTGGTTTAGGCTTAAACTCATTAACTTATGACAAACTCTCAAGAGCAATATAAAAATTGAAAACTCAAAAACAAACAATAATCGTCTCCTCCGGGATTCTTTTCTCATCTCATTCACTCACAAACGAGAACTTGCTTCTTCCGTCTAATGCAAGACAGTTTACACCTGAGCCAGACAGGTCATACACTTGAGCATAGGCAAGCAAGCAGTTCACAAGTCAATTCATCTTTCAGTCTCTTTGGGTCGAACTACGGTGTTCTGACTTCCTCATTGCACGAGAGGATACGTAGGCATAACTTAACGGTTATCGAACAAAAGTCTCTGTATATTCCCCCTCTTTCCAGCATCATTCTCTTAGCCTCATGATCATGAGCATACTCTTTCCTTACACTGACACATCATTATACACTTCACTTCTTTTGCACTGACACCCGTACATCCTTTTCCAGCCCTTTTATATACAGATTGCACTGACACTACCCCTTTAAAACACAAATCTTTTAAGCGTGGATCCCGTCGAGTACGGCGGACAATCTGGGTGCTAATACCTTCCCAGGTTGTAACCAACCCCCTTTCTCAGTCTCTCTGGTTCGCAACCGTCTTATCCATCTCTTTCTAGGTCTATGCAGCATTACCTTTCCCTCGGGATAAAAATGCCTAGCTGGCGACTCTATTCATCTCCAGTGAGTTCACTGCTGTGTGTTCTCATTGTCCCTCTCGCCGACCGTTCGCGTCTGTACCTTTATCTGGGCCCATGTCCACCTATCGGGAGCGACACACTATATATTCTTTTAACCCACAAGTTGTCTCATAACTTCAATCACAATTTACAAATACCAAAAACTCTCAAAAACTCTCTCTAAATAATCAAAGTTCATTCTCTCAACTCTTTCTCAAGAACACAACAACAACTTCATCAAGAACTCAAGAACACAACAATTCTGATCAAGCTTCTGGTAGCCGAACCACCGCGAACCACCACCTCCGGTCAACTCCGCCACCGCGCTATCACCATTTTCCGCCACCGGCAGCTACGCGGCCTCTCCCTCTATCCTCCATTCACGACCGCTTCTAACTTCCTCCGGATTCACAATTTCTCCGTCGATTCTTCATTCGGTAAGCTTCTTAAACTTTAATTCATGAATAATTGTTGAATTGTTTCTTGAATTGAATTGTCAAGTTGATTTAATCTTGTGGAGATTATGTGCATTTATTCTTGATTTGATTATTGATTGATGCTTGATTAATTGATCCTAATAATTGTTGTGGTGCATAAGTGGAAATGCTTGTTAAAATTGACATAGAATAATCGGTGCATGTAAGGTGTTTGACAAAATTCCTAGGAGAGCTAATTGTTGTGACTTGATATTAATTGAAGTGCTTGACTTTTGAATTCATGCTTGTTTCAATATGTAAATTCGGAATAGGATAGATTGAGGCCTAATTGTTGATGTTGTTCATGTGTCGCGTGTCGAGAACATGTTTTGGTCATAACTTCCTAACCGTAGCGCGTTTTCGCGAATGTGAATAGTGTAAATTGACTTTGTTGATGATTTCGGAAATATTGGTGAACTTTTTAGTTGATTTTGGACAATTTTTTTCGATTATTTCGCTACTGCCAGCGGACGAAATCGGCAAAAAAAAACCACTTCTGAGCGGAATTTTCAAAAACCGATTGCATTATTGAATTCGTTGGCACGTTTGCAAGTTACGATGTGATTTTCGTTCAATTCCGAGTCAGTGATTTTTGACGCATTTTTTCCGTTTTAAGGCTTTTTAAGTCCGGTTTGGTGCGATTTTGATGCATTGATCTTTATTTGACTTGTACTTATGTTTTTTGATCATTTGTCATTCATTGCATGTAAATTTGCTTGATTCTGGTTTGAGTTTGTATGTTGTTTATGTTAGTGCATAGGTGATGCCCCGTTTTGAAACATATATTTCAATGCATGTCTACGACTCATATGCTCATCTTTCTACTTGATTTTGAATTGTGAGGCATAGGTGCAACTTTCGGTTGCACCTCTTTTTGGTTTCTAATGTGTTTGTTGAGTTCATGTAAGGTTCTCGCAAGGATCTTGACGATGGTCGCTTGGTTGGTATTCCACTTTATTTGTGGGATATCGTTTGGTTTCAAATGATATTTTGTGCCGTTGTTTTGTCTGGATTGTGTTGTGTGCAGGGCATTTGTGTGGTCGCATCTGATTTTCATATCTTGAGTGATTTATTTTCACTCCGATGACTTGAGCTTATATGGGAAATGCGATGTCCGACTTGCTTTGTTTGTGGATGCTAGCTTGTTCGAGCGGACCTCTGGGTTTCTATTTTCTGTTTAGCTTGCTATTACTTCGGATTTACATCCGCATGGTATTGTTTCTTATCCGATTTACTATTTCCGCACTTTATCGCTTACATAGACTGGAGTCCCGACCATTTTTTTTGTGTGGGAGTTTTCTGGAAGTCCTCCTGTCGCTCCCACCAAAATGACACCCAAGTTCAAGAGGGGTACAGACGCGAACGGTCGGCGAAAGGGGAAGAGTACACACAGGGGTGAACTCAAGAAAAAAGAGTTGCCAGCTAGGCATTTTTATCCCGAAGGAAAGGTAATGCTGCATATACCTAGAAAGATATGGATAAGACGGTTGCGAACCAGAGAGACTGAGAAAGGGGGTTGGTTACAACCTAGGAAGGTATTAGCACCCAGATTGTCCGCCGTACTCGACGGGATCCACGCTTAAAAGATTTGTGTTTTAAAGGGGTAGTGTCAGTGCAATCTGTGTATCAAAGCTGGAAAGAATGCAAGTGTCAGTGCTAAAAGAAAGTAAAGTGTATGAGAGAAGTGTCAGTGTAAGAACAGGAGTGTAAAGCTCAAGACTATGAGGCTTAAAGAAATAATGCTGAAAGAGGGGGGAATATACAGAGACTTTTGTTCGATAACAGTTAAGTTATGCCTACGTATCCTCTCGTGCAATGAGGAAGTCAGAACACCGTAGTTCGACTCAAAGAAACTGAAAGATAAATTGACTTGTGAACTGCTTACTTGTCTATGCTCAAGTGTATGACCTGTCTGGCTCAGGTGCAAACTGTCTTGCATTTGACGGAAGAAGCAAGTTCTCGTTTATGAGTGAATGAGATGAGAAAAGAATCCCGTAGGAGACAATTATTGTTTGTTTTTGTGTTTTCAGTCTTTTATTGATTTTTGTGTTTGTCATAAGAGAATGAGCTTAAGCCTAAACCAATGGGTTAGTAAACTCATCACATCTTCCCTCTGATTAGGGGTAATGAGAATACCTTAAGTGTGAAGTCAGCATCTCACACTTAATCACCCTGAAGTAGGATTAAGATCATTAACCTACTTGTGATTATTTAAGTGTTTTTGTTGTTTTTGTTTAGTGTTAAGTAATGAGATTAATCCATAATCAAGGATCTAATGGACTCATTACACCATCCTAATAGAAGGATAATAGATGAGAACATTTAAGCTGAGAAAAACTCCTCAACTTAATCCATGATATGGGATTAACCTCATGACAAAACAAAACCTTTATTAAATGGATTTTAGTTAATGGTATGGTGAAGAAGTGTTTTTTTATGGTTTGTAAGACAACTTGAGGAGGACTTGTCCATTAACACTAGGGTTAGTCCTTCTTAACCAATTAAGGAAGAATTAGAACCCTAATGCAAGGCCCAAGTTACAAGCTTGATGTCTTGATGATTATTAGGTGGATTGATTAAAGGAGTTAAACACATTAAGGGTTTAACACTTAGGATTAAAGTTATACACTCCATCCTAATAGAAGGATGCAGGCATAATCTTAATCACTAAGCCTGAAAGCCTTTAGGGTTTAGTCCCTGTTTATGAGGTGAGAAGAGAAGACTCAATGATGACACAAAGGCAAAAGCTAAATGGGGGACTAATTAAAACCCTAATTATTATCATGCTTGGTTGTTCCTAGGGTTTGTGAGGTTTGCAAGAAGATCTTCAAAGAACCACCAAGGAGAGAAGCACATGAAAGGAGGAAGGAGCATAGAGAAGCAAAACAACTTGCTTCACTTAAGAAGACAAGTTGCTTAAAGAAAGAAAGTAAGATGAACAAGAATGAGCAAGCTCAATCCAAAAAACATACAAACTTCAGCAAGGGAAGTGAAAGAGATGAAAAGAGATCATGAGAAGTAAAGGCAAATTCACTTCTTAAAGTAACTTACCACCTGAAAAGTTAGTGAAAGAAATGAAATGCAATGCAAATGAGATGAAATGGCATGAAGCAAGGCAAAGTCAGAAGCAAATACATGATGTTAATGATTCTAAGAGATGATGCAAACATGAGGTAAGGCATGAGAATGATCAAACATGTATAAAGATGCAAAAGAGACATGCTTAGAACCATGACCATACATGAAAGGTTATGGAATGCAAATGACATACAACATGGCAAATGAAAGATGCAATGATCAAACATGATTCTAATATGTCCTAAGATGTATTATGAATCAAGTGAATGCACAAAATGTCATAGCAATTCATGGTATGCAAGCAAATGAGAAATGGATGCAAAGGGAGGCACAAATTAGGGTTTTATGCATCATACAAAGCAAAAATCCAAAACCAGAAGCAAACATCATGATAAAAATTTGAAAATGCAAACAAAGATACCCTAAACCTATACAAACTCACTGCCCAAAGGAGAGGATCCAACTCTTAACCTAGTGAAAGTTATGAATTTTCTAAGATTGCTAGGGTTTTAAGGTACCTCATCAAGAAAAATGCTAAACAAATTGAAAATGCAAGATCAATTCAAATCAATTTTATCCTATAAACTACATGCTATGCAAGATGCAATGCAAAAAGAATCATCACCCAACTCCCAATGGTTAGGCAGAAATGAAGTTTAGAAGTTTGTCACAAAATATTGCCTAAAAATGAAATTTAAACCAATGAAAATGATTAAAAGGCATCAAGAACAAAAAAGAAATTTGGTTTGAGAGTTGGACAATGTTTCTAAATGTTTCTAAATGCAATGTGAATTTTTTTGTGATTTTTAAATACCTAAATGTATTTTTAATTAATTAATTTTCATTAATTAATTAAAAATAAACATTTAAATGATTTAAAAATAATTTTTAATGCAAAAAATAAAATAAAAAATCATTTTCTGATTGAGAAAAATATTTGAAACAAAAATGCAAAAGGAAATATTTTTGGGATTTTTCTAACTATTTTAAAATAAATATGAAAGAAAATGTAGGAAAAATGAAATTAAAATTGATTTTAATGGGAAGTCAACAGATCCAGAGGCTAGTATTCAAACTGAACGCGCAGGAGTTGACTGGCGCGCTATCCTACGGCTGGCATTTGAACTGACTGGATTAATATAAAAACCTGATTAATTAACTAATGACGTGGATTAGGGCTTTAATGAAACGATCCAGGCCACCAAAACGCGCGGGAGTCAAACAAAGTCAACCAAATCTACGCTCCACATTCAAACTCCCATTAATGACGTAATTAGGGCTTAATGACTCTCAGGTGGCCGGAAATGACCTCCGGTCATCTTCTTCGGCCACATGTCTCCCTAAAAATTGCTAGCTCACTCCCCAGGTCCCTAAAACCTAATCTCTCTGCCCAGAATCCATCCCCAAATATCATAGAGCAAGAATCAGCAATCAAAACACATTTATTTTTCATATCAAAGCTGAATCGAAACAAAATGCATTTAGGTCAAAAAAGTTTCAGAAGCTTCATACATACTCAATACTCAATCATTTTCGAAACAAAATATATCAACATGATTGTAAACACCCCAAATTTGCCCTCACCCATTCACACCATGGCTTGTGATCATTTTCATATACATAAGCACAATCATATCATCTCACATTTCATTTTTGATTCACTGGATAGTTTCTAAGGCATCTGCACCTAGGGTTTGTGATCTGAGCAATCCCAAAGCATCTTGAGCTATTCCAAAGGCCACCAATCAACTCAAAGGGGTCCATGTGTGTTCTTACATCATATTTCATCTCCTCAAAGTCAAAAATGCAGAAGAATCACAAGAACTGGGGTTTGAGTGGATGCAGGGCCAGCTTGAACTACACAGTTGACTGAAAATTAGGGTTTTGGTTTCAGAGGCCATAACCCCAAAATTTTTGGTCATTCTTGTTTCCATTGGTCTCTATATGGTATAGGGAGTATGCATATCAATTTTCATGAAGAAATTCCATGGGGAAGTCATCTGATCAAGGGTTGACTTTTCAGACAAGTCAGTGCAAAATCAGGGCATCTGAGGCCCCCAATGACCCAACCAATGGGTGATCTTCATCATTTTGAGTGTATATGATCTTTATTTGATCATGGAAGAAGGTTGAAGTTCATAAAAATCAGGAATTTAGGGTTTTTGCAAATGTTGACTTTTTGGGCATAGTTGACTTTTCAAGAATGCCTCATTTTAGGTCAATTTTCAAGCCTTGATTCATGATCCAAAAAGGCTTCAAATGGAAAAACTTTGGTCATGAAAGTTGTAGATCTCATCTTTCCCTTTTCAAAAAGTACAAGAACATGATCAAACTCTTCTTGGATCAAAAGTTATGACCATGCAAAGTTGCCAAAAATCATTGTTTTTCAAGGTATGCACCAAGTGTGAAATTTTGCAAAGTCATGAACAAATGCCTTATGTGACTTCTAATTCCTCTCAAACCAGTACACAAACATTTCTCTAAGTCATAAAATCAGAATTGAACCAAGAATGCCCTTGGTTATAGTTCATGTGACTTGACTTTTCTCATGAAAGTTCAAAAAGCAACAAGTTGCAAAAAGCTCATGATCACCTCTCACCAACCTGCAGCCTTGAGTGCTGAGCTTTGCTAGACCTCTCTCTCACCATGCTGCACCAGAACCAACCTTGTACTTGCCTAGACTTTGAGCCCATGCCTCTCTTACAACCAAGTTGACATTTTGCAAAAGTAAACATCCCAATCAATAAAGGACATGTCACATCTCCCAGCCACTTGCAATTGTTTATACTATCCAAAGGCTGGCCAAAACATAAGACACACAAGGTTGAAGCTATCACATTACACACATTCACAAAAACACTACACATTGCAAAAACTTTCGAATCTGCCTCCACAGCCAAGAAACACTAAAACTTTCTTCATCAACCAACTCAACACACTCCATAGGCCTAAAACCACCAAGGCTCAAGCCTGAAACAAGCCTGACCTGAGCTCTACCATTTCTCACCTTTCAAACCAGTTCCCTTCGAATCTTACTATACAGCCATCAAACACTCCATTTTTCTTCACCAACAAGTCAAGCATACCACAAGGAGTCAAAACCACCCTTTTCTTTGAACTGAAACAGCCTGTACACAAAGTGCATTTCCTGCTACACCAGAAGTGAATCTCTCAAAGCAGCTTGCCTAAGCTCATTCCAGGCTTTCCATTAGCTTCAAGGGGTTCAGGGGAGTTGTTCTGCATCAAAGCAAGGCCAAAAGAGCTCACATTCACCAGTTCTTCATCTCAGGTAGTCTCAAATTTCAAACTTTTAAAGCTTGTTTCTTTTGCTACAAATTGAAAGTACATGCTCTGGGGATCACTGTGATGTGTTTAGAATTTAAAATGGTGGGAAAATGAGCATTTGGTGAGCGTCTGAAAGTTTGGCCCCATTTTTATTTTGCCTCGATTCAAGTTGTTCTTGTTGGTAAAATGATGTTTGATCATGGATTTGGGTTGTAAGGAGTGTGGGGAATGTTTCTGGGCAGTTAATTTGACATGGGGTGGCCTGGATGAGAAACTAGGGTTTTGGTATGGCCGGAGAAGACGACCGGAGCTCATCTCCGGTCGCCTGAGTGTAATTAGGGTTAAGCCTGGTTAATTAAGCAACTTTGAATCTTGAGCGTAGGATCATCTGACTTTGTTTGACTTCGCGCGTGGATGAGTGGTGCAGATGGGTCCACTGTGCCCTAATCATCATTAACTCATTTAATTATTTCATAAAACTTAATTAAAGTCAGAAGCAATCTGGACCCTTCATAAACGCGCGCGGTCAATGGTTTCCACCCCAGTTCAAATCTCCACCATCAGATTGAAATACTTTCCATTTTATTTACTTTCTATTTCATTTTATTTCATTTAAATTGCATAATTAATTTAAAATAGCATAAAATTCTTAAAAATTATGAAACTTTTTCTTTAAAATTTTATTAATTTTTAAGACCCAAAAATATTTTTATTTTATTTTTATCATTAAAAAAAATATTTTTAAATGTTTAAAAGATTATTTTTAATTGATTAATGGGAATTAATTAATTAAAAATACTTTTAGGTATTTAAAAATTACAAAAAAATTCATGAAATGTTCTAAGACATTTAGAAACATTGTCCAACCTTCAAACCAAATTTCTTTTTTGATCTTGATGCATTTTGAGAATTTTTCATTGAATTAAATCATTTTTTATGCATTATTTTGATCACATGTTTGAAAATTCACTTCTGCCTCTTGGTGAAGGTTGAGACATTGATTCTTTTTGCTTTGTCTTGTGTTTAACATGTATTTTCAAGGATAAAAAGGCCATGATTTGATCTTGCATTTTCTAATTGATTGGCATTTGTTTTGATAAGAACCCTAAAAAACCCTAATAACTTGCAAAAATCATATCTTGAGATTGGTAAAGATTTGGGAGTTCCCCTTTGGGCAGGGATTCATCATAGGTCTAGGGTTTCTTTGGGTGCCATTTTCCATTTTTTATCTTAGGGTTTGCTTCTGTTTTTGGTTTGTGTTTGATGTTTGATCCATAAACCCTAATTTGGGCTTTCTCTTGCATCCTTCTTGCATTTCCTTGCATAACATGACTTGCCATTGCATTTTGTGCATTCTTATGATTCATTTGACATCTTAAGACATGTATGAAGCATCATTGATCATTGCATTACATCTTTGCCATGCCATTTGTCTTGTATGCTTCATGACATTTCATGTTTATTCATGTTCCTTAACTTGCATCATTTGCATCCATGACTTTGTATGAACATCCCTATGCCTTGTCTCATGTTTGCAGTACTTCATAACATCATAATCATCATGTGCATGCTTCTGGTTTGGCCTAGCATCATGTCATCTCATTTCATTTAGCATTGCATTGCATTTGTTTCTAACATTTCAGGTGGTAAGTAAACTTGAGAAGTGGATTTGCCTTCACTTCTCATAACTTTTCTTTACATCTCTCTTGCATCCATTGCTGCATTTCTATTTGTGTTTGAGATTGAGCTTGCTCATTCTTCTTCCTCCCACTTTCTTTCTTCAAGTGACTTGACTTCTTGAATGAAGCAAATCACTTTGCTCCTCTTGATCCTGTTCACCTGCTTCCTGATGGTTCTTCTGAAGATTGTTCTTGAAAACCTCACAAACCTTAGGATCATCCAAGCATGATAATGAATTAGGGTTTTGATTAGTATCCCCTCATAGTTTTACCTTTGTGTCTCTCTTTGAGTCTTCTCTTCTCATCTCATAATCAGGGACTAAACCCTAAAGGCTTTAAGACTTTGTGCATAGGGTTATGCCTGCATCCTTCTCTTAGGATGGAGTGTATAACTTTAATCCTAAGTATTAAACCCTTAAGGTGTTTAAATCTCTTAATCAATTCATCTAATAATCATCAAGACATCACACTTGTAACTTGGGCCTTGCATTAGGGTTCTAATTCTTCCTTAATTGGTTAAGAAAGACTAACCCTAGTGTTAATGGACAAGTCCCCCTCAAGTTGTCTTACAAACCATAAAATTCACTTCATCATTTCACCATTAAATAAAATCCACTTAATCAAAGGTTTGTTTTGTCATGAGTTTAATCCCTAATCATGGATTAAGTTGAGGAGCATTCCTCAACTTAAACACCCTCATCTATTATCCTTCTATTAGGATGGTGTAATGAGTCTGTTTAATCTTTGATTATGGCTTAACTTCATTACTTAACACTAAACAAAGACCACCAAAAACATCTAAATAATCACAAGTAGGTTAATGATCTTAATCCTACATCAAAGGTGATTAAGTGTGAGAAACTGACTTCACATTTAAGGTATTCTCATTACCCCTAATCAGAGGGAGGATGTGATGAGTTTACTAACCCATTGGTTTAGGCTTAAGCTCATTAACTTATGACAAACTTCAAAAAGCAATAAAAGACTGAAAACACAAAAACAAACAATAATCGTCTCCTCCGGGATTCTTTTCTCATCATCTTCACTCACAATCGAGAACTCGCTTCTTCCGTCTAATGCAAGACAGTAGCATCTGGGCCAGGCAGATCATACACTTGAGCATAGATAAGCAAGCAGTTCACAAGTCAATTCATCTTTCAGTCTCTTTGGGTCGAACTACGGCGTTCTGACTTCCTCATTGCACGAGAGGATACGTAGGCATAACTTAACAGTTATCGAACAAAAGTCTCTGTACATTTCCCCTCCTTCCAGCATTATTCTTTGAGCCTCATTATCATGAGCATCTTATTCTTGTCTTTACACTGACACTTTCATACTTCACATCACTTATACACTTTACACTGACACCTGTACATATTGCTTTCCAGCTCTTTATACACAGATTGCATTGACACTACCCCTTTAAAACACAAATCTTTCAAGCGTGGATCCCGTCGAGTACGACGGACAATCTGGGTGCTAATACCTTCCCAGGTTGTAACCAACCCCCTTTCTCAGTCTCTCTGGTTCGCAACCGTCTTATCCTTTTCTTTCTAGGTCTATGCAGCATTACCTTTCCTCCGGGATAAAAATGCCTAGCTGGCGACTCTTTTCATCTCCAGTGAGTTCACAGATGTGTGTTCTCATTGTTCCCTTCGCCGACCGTTCGCGTCTGCACCTTCATCTGACCCCGTTTCATTTGTCGGGAGCGACAGCTTGGCGACTCTGCTGGGGAACCTTATATTGCAACCAGGGCTTCTGGTTCTTTTTGAGGGTTCCTCCTAGCGCTTGTTTGATTTGTGTTTACTGGGGTGTTATGTGCTTGTTTGTGCTTGTACTTATTTTTGTTTATTGCTTTATGTACAGTTGATTTATTGCTTTCTTTATAGCTTTATATTTTTTCATACTGTCATACTGTGCTGCTGGCTGGATCTGGCTTTTCTTTGGTAGGTGGGTATTTCTTTGAGAGTTAAGGTCCTATACCTGGGACCTGAGTGACACCTAGGCTAGAGTGAATCATATTCTTTCCCATTCCATTTCGGTCTGGTGCGGGAATATGAAACACGGTTCAGATATGGGTTTCTTCTTGAGAACTCTGTGTTGCAGATTTCCTGCAATGCTAGGGCTATCTGGGAAGCCTGCTAAGTCTGGATGACCTTTTAGTATTGACCTTCAGAAACTGAGGTGAATTAGAGGAGGAATTGTTATGGTTATTGTAAACACTGTACCTCCGGGTTAGAAGTGTTTACACTTCTCATAACTGATCCGAGTCTGAGGATCCTTGTTCTAGATCACTACCTGTGAGGGGGTTGGGCTGTTTACAGGTTTGCAGGTACCTTGACCTCAGAATACCCTGTTACTTTGACTTTGTTAAGAATGCTCCATGTTGGATAGTTCTTGTGATTCTGAACTCTGGACTTGTGGCTCTTTATTTGAGTCCCCCACCCTGGTTACTGGATTTATAGACCTCCATCAGGAATTCTTGAACACACATGGATCTATACCAAGGCAGTTAATCAGATCCAGCTCAGTCACAAACCCTTGCATTTCATTTGCATACATACTCATTGCATCATATTAACATGTGCTTATTTGTGTTTCAGGGTATCCACCTTTGTCTGGTTTTGGTTTTGACCCCATCTGCAGTTTTGACCTGTCTCCACCAACATCTTGCTTCAGCTTGTCAGCCATATACTTCAGTTACTTGCACCAGCCTATCAGTGGCTCACTCCTCAGCATCTCCATCAACACTTATTCTACTCAGTCTTCAGCATCATGGCTCCAAAGAAAAGCAACATCACCTATCATTTCTTCCAACCAGACTTATCAGACATCAGGAGGATCCAAACCCTGATCACTCCAGACCACATTCCTTTGTTCAGGGAGAGTTATGGAGATATACTGGACATGGTTATGGATCTGGACCCTTCTCAGAGGAGCCTCATCCACACCTGCATTCAGTTTTATGATCCTCCATTGAGATGTTTCACCTTTCAAGACTTTCAGTTGGGTCCTCTTTTGGAAGAATACTCATATTTGGTTGGTTTGCCTATCAAGAGAGAGATCCCTTTCAACCCTGAAATGGTCTTTCCCAGCAATGGAGAGATAGCAAAAGCTTTGCACCTGGAACCTCTGTTGATTGAACAACACTTGACCTCTAAAGCTGGGATCCTTGGATTTCATCTGGACTTCCTGATTTCTCAAGCTAGTTTGAAGGCCTCCTTGGGGGATTGGGAAGCTGTTTGTGCTCTGTTGGCCTTAGGTGTATATGGAATTGTGCTGTTTGCAGATGAGCCTCGATTCATCAGCAAAAGTGCAATCCATTTGTTCATCCTGAAGAACCCAGTGCCAACTTTACTGGGTGATCTCTATTACTCAGTCCATCAGAGAAATGAGAAGCAGAGGGGGAGATTAGTAAGAATTTGTGCTCCATTATTCCATGCTTGGCTCCTCAGGCATCTACCCAGGACAGATGCATTTCTCAACCCTCATCAGCAAAGCAACTGGGCTAAGAGGCTCACTGTCCTAACTTCAGCAGATATCAGATGGTGTACTCAGAGCACCAAGGGCAAAGATATGATCACCAGCTGTGGGCACTTTCCCAATGTGCCTCTAATAGGAGTTAAGGGAAGTATCAATTACAACCCTCTGTTGTTCAGAAGGCAGTTAGGCTATGCACTGGTCCATGCTCCTAGGGAACAGGACTTGGTGGAGACCCTCTACTGTGAGAACAAGATTAGTTTGGCTGTTGTTAGGCAGGCTGCCTGGGCCTGGGATCATGTTCAGACTAAGGGAATTACCATTCTGGGTAAGTGCAATAATGTGGCGTCAGTCCAATATTATGAGTGGTCCCATGCTAAGGCCCAATTCTCTGGAATGCCTTTCACCGTAGAAGATATGCCTGAGTCATCTTCAGCACCACCCCCTGCCACTATCAGTCTGGAGGAGTTTGAAAGCCTGAAGGAAAGGAATGAGAAGTTAACTCAAGCCTTGCAGAAGACCCTCAGGGAGAGGAGTGAAGGTGTGAGGGAGATTGAGAGATTGGAGAAATTGAGGGTGGAACACTTGACCAAGATAGAGAAGTCTGGGGAGTATATCAACAAGTCTAAAGCTGGTGAGCAGATTCTGAAGAATGCTTGTAAAGAAGCCCAGTTTCAGAGAGCAAGAACAGACTTGTATTTGAAAGAGAGTCAGGCCAGGTGGGTCCGGATCACTGAGGCCCGTACTCTAGAAGACAAGAGAGCTCAAGACAAGATGGAGCAGATGGAGAAGGCCCTGGCAGCAGCCCAGGAAGAAATATCAGAGCTGAAAATCAAAGCAGGATTGAAGAGGTCTAAGGACCAAAGTCAGAGCAAGAAATTGACTGCAGCTGTTGCAACAAGAAACCTTCTCATTAGAAGTCTCACGGAGCGCCCGGCTGATCCTGTGACCGAAGCACTTCTCAAGGAAGTTCGTGAGGATGAGTTTGGCCTTGGAGTTTGATCATTTGCTTGTTGTTATTCCTTTTCCATGTACTTTTGCTTTTTTGTGATGTATTTTGGCCCCTTCGAGGGTTTGTGTTGTAAAATGAACAAAATTATTTCACCTTTGTAATATATTTGTGTTCGCATCAAAAGCAACTTCAACAGCATCATCTTCAAGGGTCTGGAAGGGTCAAAACTGAAGGCCAAACCGGATACCTTGATAGCAAATAAGCATAACTGCATTGCATGCTAACCCCTTTGTTTGTTTTGTAGGTTTTTGTTTTGTTGTTGCTAACCTCTGTTGTGATGTTCAGGAATTATTGCTCGCCGCCGGGTATTTCCTCTCAACAGGCCACACAGGTATCCAACTAGAATCAACCTTCCGGGAATTCAGATGGATCAAGTTCAACAAGATCTTGCTGATGTCAGAAATCAGCTAGCCAATGAAAGATTGGAGATGAGAACACAGATGACGCAGTTCATGGAGGTTATGAACAACATGGCTCAGAGCCAGGAGAGACTGAGAGCTATGGTGGAAAGGCAGAACCAAGATGAGCCTCATGTAGGGACTGCAGGCACCAGTAATAATGAAAGGGTGCAACCACATGTGAATCCCCCGGTGTTTGGTCCACACCTACATCCTGAGATTAATATCCCTGCAAACGTTCAAGGGACAGCCACCGCGGCCAGAGCACTTCAGGAAGATCCTCAGGAGGACCAATTTACAGTAATGGGTGCTGGAGAGGATGCTTATGATAGGAGATTGGATGAAATAGCTGAGAAGTTAAGGTCCCTAGAATCTCAGAACTCTTTGGGCTTCGACGTCATGGACATGGGGCTGGTAGACGGGGTTAGGATTCCCCACAAGTTCAAGCCTCCATGTTTCGAGAGGTATAATGGGACTTCATGCCCCCGGACTCATTTGCAATCATTTCTGGGAAGGCTGAAGGCCTATACCATGGATGAGAAACTTTGGATGTTCTACTTTGAAGACAGTTTGACAGGAGCGTCGAGGGAATGGTATTCCCACTTGACAAGGGCAACTGTAAGATGCTGGAAGGACCTGGCAGAAGCCTTCATCCGACAGTATCAATACAACTTAGACATGGCACCCAACAGGACTCTCCTAATGGGAATGTCACAGTCGTCAAGGGAAAGTTTCCGGGAATATGCCCAAAGGTGGAGGCAACTGGCTGCTGCCGTTCAACCACCAATGTCTGAGAGAGAAATGGCAGATATGTTTATGAACACTCTCCAGGGAACGTATATTGACAGGTTAGCTGCTTTCTCTTCCACCAGCTTCGCAGATGTTGTCATAGCTGGGGAGAGAATTGAAAGCCTGTTGAAAATGGGAAAGATCTCTGATAATGGTGCCAGCTCGTCCAGTGGCACAAGAAAGCCTTTTGCAGGCCCGAGAAGAACTGGCGAGACCAATGCCATTCACACTAACAGGGGCAGGCCCCATTATGTTCCCAGAACAATAGCAGCAGTCACTATCCCCGCTCCAGTTCATCCTCAGCCGGTCTATCAACCTCCTCAACAAAATTTCCAACAACAACCTCAGTATCATCAGAATCAATATCCTCCAAGAAACAACTACAACAACAACAATAGCAACAACAATCAACAGAGGCCATTTCAACAAAGGCCATCCCAAGCTAACAGAGTGATCGACCCGATCCCAATGCCGTATGCTGCCTTGCTGCCACAACTTCTGAAACTCAACTTGGTTGAGCTAAGAACGTTGGCACCTCCGGACCCCAATAGTCTACCAAGAAACTATGACTCCAATGCTAGGTGTGCTTTTCATTCCAACGCACCTGGTCACAGTACAGAAAAATGCAGAGCTCTGCATATGAAGGTACAAGACTTGGTAGACTCCAAGGCTCTGAACTTTGCACCTCCGCCCAATGTCAACAAAAACCCAATGCCACACCATGGTGGTCCCCGTATTAACGCAATTGAAGAAGACACACCGTCTTATTACATAACCAGTGTGGATCAGATCAGGACACCATTGGTGGAAATCAAAGCTCAACTCCGTGAAAACAATATATTTCCGGGGTGTGAACTAGGGTGCCCCTACTGCAATATTTCTTGGAATGGGTGTGAAGACTTGAGGAATGGCATTGACAGCCTTATTAAGAATGGCCTGCTACAGATCACTACATCATTTCCGGCAACTCAAGCAACTTCATCAACAACGGTTTCAGAACCTCCTACAACTGCAGCAACTATTGTTCCCGACAATTCATCAGCACCATCAACAAGTACTTCACCTGTCCTTCCGAATGATCAGTTTTCAACAGTTCCTCCTGCTACAACTTCAGCTTCATTCCATTTCGACTCTCCATCAACAACAACAACAGTCCTTCCAACGGTACCTCCTGCAACTCCAGCAAACAATCATGAAGATGTCTCCACAGTTACCATATTCTACGATCCAGAAGATAACTCCGCCTACCATTCAGAAGGTGCTGCTCCCGCTAGAGCACCAGTCACAATCTTTTATGATCCACAAACAATAACAGTCCCTTCAGCAGCAGCAATCAGTCCGGTCACTGTCACGATACCTGGACCTGTACCATATGAAAGCGATAGGGCCATCCCTTGGCACTATGGCTCTGACTTGTATTGCGAGGGAAAAAGAATCACTCTTGAAACATCAGCACCTGCACCACAAATTGATAATGTGGGCGGAGGCGGAGGCTTCACCCGAAGCGGACGTCTCTTTGCTTCACAAGTTCAAAGACCTACTGCCGAAGCAGAAGCTGCTGCCAAAGCAAAAGGAAAGAGCCCGGTGCAGGAAGATCCAGCTGCCAAAGAAGCCCTGAAGACTCCATTCGATCAGGAAGTTGATGAGTTTATGAGAATCATCAAAAAGAGTGACTACAAAATTGTGGATCAACTTCACCAGACGCCATCCAAAATCTCTATCCTCTCACTGCTTATGTGCTCCGAAGCCCATCGGAATGCACTACTGAAAGTACTGCACGCAGCTTACGTGCCCGAGGAGATTACTGTCAACCAATTGGAAACCGTTGTTGGAAATGTTACTGCTAGCAATGGGCTAGGGTTTACCAATTCTGACCTGACAGTGGATGGCCGCAATCACAACAAAGCCTTGCACATAACCATGGAATGCAAAGGAGCTGTCCTTTCACATGTGCTGGTGGACACAGGATCATCCCTGAATGTCTTACCAAAGAAGGCTCTGGTGAAGCTTGAATATGATGGACTGGCATTGAGACCCAGCAACCTGGTGGTTAGAGCTTTTGATGGCTCGAAGAGATCGGTTCTGGGAGAGATTGAGCTGCCCGTGACGATTGGCCCGCAGACCTTTAAAACTATCTTTTACGTGATGGACATTCAGCCCGCCTACAGCTGTTTGTTGGGTAGACCCTGGATCCACGCCGCTGGCGCAATAACGTCTACCCTTCACCAAAAGTTAAAATTTGAGTGGGAGGGTCAAGTTGTCACAATCTGTGGAGAAGAGGACATTTTTGTTAGCCATCTGGCTACTTATAAATACATTGAGATGGACGGAGAGATCCATGAAACGATGAGCCAAGGTTTTGAAGCCTTGAATGTCAATGAAGCATCTGCTGTGTCGGGGATCTCCATGTCGTCTTACCAACAAGCCCGGAAGGTTGTTGAGGAAGGAACTGCCCGAGGCTGGGGCAAGGTCTTAGCTGTGGAGGAGAAGAAGGACAAATTTGGGTTGGGTTACAAACCAACTCAACATCAAGCAAAGGCTGCTGGAGAGCCTGGTTTTGTCAGTGGGGGGATGCTTACCCCCGATGCTATCAACTGTCTGGAAGACGAGCTGGAAGATGAGCGCAATCTGGAGAATTGGATTCGTCCGAAGATCCCAGGGAGCAGTGTCTCGAACTGGTCTTCCCAGGGAATTATAAGTGTTACTCAAGCAGAGTAATTATTATTTCCTGTATTTTTTATATAGCATGCATCCAAGTCTTGCATCTTGCCCAAGATGACAAGACTCATTTTGTAACCAGGGCCATCTGTACTTTTGTGCAAACAAGATTAAATTAATGAAGTATCAGACAATCTTTTTGCAAACGAGTCTTTTTCTTTTATGCTCACTGTTTTTCCATTTTTCTCTTTGTACAAAAATAAATGGCGGTGTTTTCAAAATGATAACTTCATTTCACTTTTTTCTAAAGCAAGATTAAAATCAATCACTAAAATGAACAACTTAACCCTTGCAGAGAGTGCCTTCCTGACAGCACCGACAACAGCACGGCTATGACATCGTATGACTTTGACAATCCGATCAATCAAGCTGAAGAAGGAGTTGAAGAAGAATACGAGCTTCCTGAAGAACTAGCCAGGTTGTTAAGACAAGAGGAAAGGGTCATTACCCCTCACCGGGAGGAGGTTGAAGTGATCAATCTTGGTACAGAGGAAAATGTGAAAGAAGTAAAAATCGGGGCGTGCTTGCAAGACTCAGTGAAGAGACAACTGACAGATCTGCTTCAAGAGTATGTTGATGTGTTTGCTTGGTCGTATCAAGATATGCCAGGGTTGGATACCGACATTGTTGTGCATAAGCTGCCTTTGAGGGAAGAATGCCCACCAGTTAAACAGAAGCTGCGCCGAACTCGCCCAGACATGGCTATGAAAATCAAGGAAGAGGTACAAAAGCAATGGGACGCCGGGTTCCTTGCTGTGACTAGTTACCCGCCGTGGGTTGCTAACATAGTACCTGTGCCTAAGAAGGACGGCAAAGTAAGAATGTGTGTTGATTACCGGGATCTGAACAGAGCCAGCCCGAAAGATGACTTCCCATTACCTCACATTGATGTATTGGTGGATAACACGGCTCAGTTCTCGGTATTCTCCTTCATGGATGGATTTTCGGGATATAATCAGATCAAGATGTCACCTGAAGACATGGAGAAGACAACATTCATTACACCTTGGGGCACGTTCTGTTACAAGGTGATGCCATTCGGACTGAAGAATGCTGGTGCCACTTATCAACGGGCTATGGTAACATTATTCCCCGATATGATCCATAGGGAAATAGAATGCTATGTGGATGACATGATTGCCAAGTCCCTTACAGAGGAAGACCATCTGGTAAATCTGCTCAAGTTGTTCAAGCGTCTGAGGAAGTATCAATTGAAGTTAAACCCCAACAAATGCACATTCGGGGTGCGGTCCGGTAAGTTGCTGGGTTTTATTGTAAGCGAGAAGGGGATTGAAGTGGACCCTGATAAAGTCAAGGCCATCCAAGAGATGCCTGCACCGAAAACTGAGAAAGAAGTTCGAGGGTTCTTGGGTAGATTGAACTACATTTCAAGGTTCATATCTCACCTCACCGCAACCTGTGAACCCTTGTTCAAGTTGTTAAGAAAAGAACAAACGGTCAGGTGGAACGAAGATTGCCAAAGGGCTTTTGACAAGATCAAAAAATATCTGCAAGAACCTCCAATCCTTATGCCGCCAGTTGAAGGAAGACCTCTAATTATGTACTTGACAGTATTAGAAGAGTCGATGGGGTGTGTACTAGGTCAGCATGACGAGTCTGGTCGAAAAGAGTATGCAATATACTACCTAAGCAAAAAGTTTACCGACTGTGAATCCCGTTATTCACTGCTCGAGAAAACTTGCTGTGCTTTAGCGTGGGCTGCTCGCCGACTAAGGCAGTATATGTTGACCCACACTACCTTATTAATCTCAAAAATGGATCCAGTTAAGTACATTTTCGAGAAGCCAGCTCTTACCGGACGGGTTGCAAGATGGCAGATGATTCTCACAGAATACGACATACAGTACACATCTCAGAAAGCCATCAAGGGCAGTGTACTATCTGAATATCTTGCTGAGCAACCCATTGATGATTACCAGCCAATGAGGTTTGACTTCCCTGATGAAGACATCATGTTCATTAAAGCAAAAGATCATGAAGAGCCTATTCACACTGAAGGGCCCGACCCAGAAGAAGAATGGACCATGATGTTTGACGGGGCTGTTAACATGAATGGCCGTGGTGTTGGCGCAGTACTCATTACACCCAAGGGAGTTCACATGCCCTTCTCGGCAAAACTCACTTTCAACTGCACTAACAACGAAGCTGAATACGAAGCTTGCATTATGGGTCTTGAGGAAGCCATTGACCTCAGGATCAAGGCATTGACCGTATTCGGAGATTCAGCTTTGGTAATCAATCAGACCAACGGAAAATGGTACACCCACCAAGATCATCTGATACCTTACAGGGATTATACAAGAAGATTATTGACTTTCTTCACAACAGTCAAACTTGAGTATATCCCTCGGGACGAGAATCAGTTTGCAGATGCTCTTGCTACCATTTCATCCATGATCAAAGTTCAAACGGCCAACTTTGTACCTCAGATTTCAGTGTCTAGACTTGATAGACCAGCGTATGTATTCGCAGCAGATGTTGTAAAAGATGATAAGCCTTGGTTCCACGACATTAAATGCTTCTTGGAGGATCAGACATACCCACCTGGGGCATCTTCCAATGATAAGAAAACTTTAAGAAGGCTTGCTGGGAGTTTCTTTCTGAATACTGATGGATCTTTATACAAGAGGAACTTTGACATGGTACTCCTCAGATGTGTTGACAAGACGGAGGCAGATCTACTGATGCATGAAGTGCATGAAGGCTCTTTTGGTACCCATGCTGGAGGGCATGCCATGGCTAAGAAATTGTTAAGATCAGGCTATTACTGGATCACAATGGATGCAGACTGTTGTGCCTATGCCAGGAAATGCCGCAAATGCCAGATCTACGCAGATAAAGTGCATGTACCTCCGAATCCTTTGAACATCATGTCTTCACCATGGCCCTTTGCCATGTGGGGCATTGATATGATTGGCAAGATTGAGCCGACTGCTTCAAACGGCCACAGATTCATCCTGGTCGCCATTGACTATTTCACCAAGTGGGTTGAAGCAGCCTCATATGCAAATGTTACAAGACAAGTGGTAGCCAGATTTCTGAAGAGAGATATCATCTGTCGGTATGGAGTGCCCGAGCGAATCATTACTGATAATGGTTCCAACTTAAACAACAAAATGATGGCAGAGCTGTGCCGGGACTTCAAGATCCAACATCACAATTCTTCTCCTTACAGGCCAAAGATGAATGGCGCTGTAGAGGCGGCAAATAAGAATATTAAGAAGATTGTGCAAAAGATGGTAGTCACCTACAGAGACTGGCACGAAATGCTACCATTTGCCTTACATGGGTACCGCACATCAATCAGGACATCCACTGGGGCAACACCGTATCAGCTTGTGTATGGTATGGAAGCAGTCCTACCAGTTGAAGTTGAATTACCCTCGCTGCGGGTATTAATGGATGTCAAACTGAGTGAAGCAGAATGGGTTCGGTCCCGATACGTGCAACTGAGTCTGATCGAAGAGAAGAGATTGGCTGCAATCTGCCATGGGCAGTTATATCAGAAGAGAATGAAGAGGGCCTTCGATCAGAAAGTCAGGCATCGAGAGTACCAAGTGGGAGATCTTGTGCTGAAAAGAATCCTCCCTCCTCATACAGACCACAGGGGCAAATGGACTCCAAATTATGAAGGACCATTTGTTGTAAAGAAAGTTTTCTCTGGTGGGGCACTGATGCTCAGCACCATGGATGGTGAAGACTTCCCGTCCCCTGTGAATTCAGATGCAGTTAAAAAATACTTCGCATAAAATGACCCGCTGGACATAAAAACAGAATGTAAGTCCAGGCAAAAATAGGGCATCCCGGCGAGTCAAAAACAGAATAAAAGACTCGGGCAAAAGTAAGGGAAATAAAAAAAAAAAATGTACACCCGCTGAGTTGAAAAGCCGCATCGGACGGCTCAGGCAAAAAATGGGTATCCCGATGGATTGAAAACCCGAAAGGGCGATCCGTGCAAAATAAGGGAATAAGCGAACAACTGCATTCTGAGTTCGTCTGTATCACCTGCAACTTGGTAAGCTTCCAAAGGATCAAGCTTCAATCAGAATCAACTCTCTCCAGAAAGCAAGACGAGAAGAACGTCATTGTCATACGAGTCGTAGCAGAAGAGGAAGCTCCTCGAAAGCGTCGTCAACATCGCCAGCATTTTGTTTCTCAATTTGTAACAATCTCTTCATTTCAGGAGATATGTTTCCTTGACTGTATCTTGCCAATTCAGGGCACATGAATTAATAAAATCAGATTTTCAGTCATGTTTCGTTTTACATTTATGTTTTGCAAAGAGTTGTCTGATATCTCTAAAAATACAATTGCATAAGTACAGATGCCTTTCTCTAAAAAAAAAAAAAAACAAAAACACATGCTTACAGGGAATGTAATTATTCTCGAAAGTACTTGACTCCTATGACGGAATCCAGTGAGGGACACCTCGGGACCTTTTGTACGTTCCATTATCTTTGCAGGATTGCAGGTATCCAGAACGCAACCTGGGGCATGCAGGTTACGTCTCAGCAAGTGGGCGAATCATTGTCAACTCGGTCTATCTTCCACATGGCACTAGAAGATGCCCATTCCCCCAGCGGAGCTGCCAAATCAACATACACTCCATCTCAGCATCCGAAATGCTCTATCCCCAGCTGAGTTGCTCCCCATTGCTCTCCCCAGCTGAGTTGCCTCTCAATTCCCCAGCCGAGTTGCCATCCTTCCTCAGCAGAATGCAGAAATCAGGGAATCATCTCCCCACAGAGTCCCCAGCCTCTATTCAGAAGAGCAACACACGAAGAAGTCACAACAGAGTGAAGAAAGCTTCTACGAACCCCAGCTGGGTTTCTCGTTTATAAGGATATGTCTATCAGTGACCCATATCCCCAAGCAGATGCATCATTTGATCTACCAATGATCTCATCCCCAGCTGGGGGGTCCATTTCAGGCAGATCGACCAGAGATTTTCACAGCAGTGGGATCCGAATCCCGGATCGGTGTCTCTTTGCATAATCATAGCATTCGCATCATGCTATCCCTCAGAGCGTAGCATTCCGTCTAATACGGAGCATTACGGCAAAAATTAAATGCATAGCATAATCATAAGTCATGTTGTGAATTAAACGCTTGTGAATACAGATTACTTACCCCAAGAGTCCCCACCAGAGTCCCAGCAAAAGCAGCTGCCTCACAAATCATAAACATCGGTATATACACCTTTTGGCGCCCGTCCGTGTCATCTTTCCCCAGTAAAGTCGCCTGAACACCCTTTACAAACAAATCACCCTCATTACAGACACTTCATGACACCCGTCCGTGTCAAATCACCAGCCGAAAGCCAAATACATCCTCTTTGCACTCACATATACTTATGTACACTTTTCTTGACGCCCGTCCGTGTCATATCCCCAGCGCAGTCGCTTACACCATCATCACCCATACACTTGTTATACTTTTCTCTCTTGACACTCGTCCGTGTCACTCCCCCCAGCAGTTAAAATACTCATCAATACAATACTCACTACTCATGATACGCATGTACAGATACTCGTCCGTATCTTGTATACATCATCACTCATACCCCACAGATTCGGCAGTAGTCCTTGTTCTGTGTTAACCAGTTGGTACTCGTCCGTACCATCATCTCAGAACATTGCGTCTAGTGTTTGTTTCTACATGATACTCGTCCGTATCATAGTCATAAGGATGCTCGTCCGCATCTTTAATCCATACACCGTGTCAAACACTTATGTCTTCTGGAATATAGATACTCGTCCGTGTCTATTATTCCCCCAGAAGAATCCTTTCAGATGCAGCACTCGTCCGTGTTCTTTGTTAACCAGTTGATACTCGTCCGTATCATCATCTCTGAACATGTGTCAGTTTGTTTCTACATGATACTCGTCCGTATCATAGTCTTAAGGATGCTCTTCCGCATCTTTAATCTATACACAATACCAAACACTTATACCTTTTGCTTCTTGGGTGTAAACGCTCGTCTGTGTTTACATTATCCCCAGTAGATCACCAACAAATTTTCTTTTTATCTAACACTCGTCCTGTGTTATGATACCTTTGAGAGCAGCCGTACCCTGCTGAGTGGTCGTCCTCCACTTCTTGATGGTCGTCCTCCATCATGCTCATCCGATGGCCGTCCCCATCGTTGATTTTTAGCAGCCGTCCCCTGCTAGGTGGTCGTCCTCCACCCTTTGATGATCGTCCTTCATCAACTTTATCCAATGGCCGTCCCCATTGTTGATCTTTGGTTATCTAACACTCGTCCTGTGTTATGACAAACCTCGAGAGCAGCCGTCCCCTGCTGAGTGGTCGTCCTCCACTTCTTGATGGTCGTCCTCCATCTTGCTCGTCCGATGGCCGTCCCCATCGTTGACCTTTTCTATCCGATGGCCGTCCCCATCGTTGATATTTTCGGCAGCCTTACCCTGCCAGGTGGTCGTCCTCCACCTTTGATGGCCGTCCCCATCATATTTCTTTTATTCCCAACAGAGCAGCCGTCCCCTGCTAGGTGATCGTCCTTCACCTTTGATGGCCGTACCCCATTAGCTGTTTATTTCATTTATTCTTTAACCCGATGGCCGTCCCCGTCGTGGTCCCTTTTTCTTTAACCCGATGGCCGTCCCCGTCGTGGTCCCTTTTCCTTTTTAGCCCGATGGCCGTCCCCATCGTTGGTTACTTTACCTTTATGAACTTGATGGCCGTCCCCGTCATGTTTCATTAATCCTCAGAAATTTTACAGTTTTATCGTGATGGCCGTCCCCATCATGATTTTATTTTCCCCAGCTAGTCGGCCGTCCCCGTCTTAGCTTTACCTTTTATCCCCAGCATGTCGGCCGTCCCCGTCATTGCTTTATTTTCCTGCACCTTCCCCAGCATGTCGGCCGTCCCCGTCATTGCTCCTTACCCAGCAGTCGTCCTCTGCTCGACGGTCGTCCTCCGTCGCCCATACTTTACAATATACTTTACTTTCCTTTTACAATCTATATCCCTTTTCTTCTTCATTCTGTGAGTGCAAATTTTGGACTGTCTTTGGTATTCAACCACAAGTTATCTTGTTTGGCCTGTTAAGCCGTCGCTTACATCCTGCACAGCTAACTCATGTTTGAATAGGGGCAGCTGTAAACACCCCAAATTTGCCCTCACCCATTCACACCATGGCTTGTGATCATTTTCATATACATAAGCACAATCATATCATCTCACATTTCATTTTTGATTCACTGGATAGTTTCTAAGGCATCTGCACCTAGGGTTTGTGATCTGAGCAATCCCAAAGCATCTTGAGCTATTCCAAAGGCCACCAATCAACTCAAAGGGGTCCATGTGTGTTCTTACATCATATTTCATCTCCTCAAAGTCAAAAATGCAGAAGAATCACAAGAACTGGGGTTTGAGTGGATGCAGGGCCAGCTTGAACTACACAGTTGACTGAAAATTAGGGTTTTGGTTTCAGAGGCCATAACCCCAAAATTTTTGGTCATTCTTGTTTCCATTGGTCTCTATATGGTATAGGGAGTATGCATATCAATTTTCATGAAGAAATTCCATGGGGAAGTCATCTGATCAAGGGTTGACTTTTCAGACAAGTCAGTGCAAAATCAGGGCATCTGAGGCCCCCAATGACCCAACCAATGGGTGATCTTCATCATTTTGAGTGTATATGATCTTTATTTGATCATGGAAGAAGGTTGAAGTTCATAAAAATCAGGAATTTAGGGTTTTTGCAAATGTTGACTTTTTGGGCATAGTTGACTTTTCAAGAATGCCTCATTTTAGGTCAATTTTCAAGCCTTGATTCATGATCCAAAAAGGCTTCAAATGGAAAAACTTTGGTCATGAAAGTTGTAGATCTCATCTTTCCCTTTTCAAAAAGTACAAGAACATGATCAAACTCTTCTTGGATCAAAAGTTATGACCATGCAAAGTTGCCAAAAATCATTGTTTTTCAAGGTATGCACCAAGTGTGAAATTTTGCAAAGTCATGAACAAATGCCTTATGTGACTTCTAATTCCTCTGAAACCAGTACACAAACATTTCTCTAAGTCATAAAATCAGAATTGAACCAAGAATGCCCTTGGTTATAGTTCATGTGACTTGACTTTTCTCATGAAAGTTCAAAAAGCAACAAGTTGCAAAAAGCTCATGATCACCTCTCACCAACCTGCAGCCTTGAGTGCTGAGCTTTGCTAGACCTCTCTCTCACCATGCTGCACCAGAACCAACCTTGTACTTGCCTAGACTTTGAGCCCATGCCTCTCTTACAACCAAGTTGACATTTTGCAAAAGTAAACATCCCAATCAATAAAGGACATGTCACATCTCCCAGCCACTTGCAATTGTTTATACTATCCAAAGGCTGGCCAAAACATAAGACACACAAGGTTGAAGCTATCACATTACACACATTCACAAAAACACTACACATTGCAAAAACTTTCGAATCTGCCTCCACAGCCAAGAAACACTAAAACTTTCTTCATCAACCAACTCAACACACTCCATAGGCCTAAAACCACCAAGGCTCAAGCCTGAAACAAGCCTGACCTGAGCTCTACCATTTCTCACCTTTCAAACCAGTTCCCTTCGAATCTTACTATACAGCCATCAAACACTCCATTTTTCTTCACCAACAAGTCAAGCATACCACAAGGAGTCAAAACCACCCTTTTCTTTGAACTGAAACAGCCTGTACACAAAGTGCATTTCCTGCTACACCAGAAGTGAATCTCTCAAAGCAGCTTGCCTAAGCTCATTCCAGGCTTTCCATTAGCTTCAAGGGGTTCAGGGGAGTTGTTCTGCATCAAAGCAAGGCCAAAAGAGCTCACATTCACCAGTTCTTCATCTCAGGTAGTCTCAAATTTCAAACTTTTAAAGCTTGTTTCTTTTGCTACAAATTGAAAGTACATGCTCTGGGGATCACTGTGATGTGTTTAGAATTTAAAATGGTGGGAAAATGAGCATTTGGTGAGCGTCTGAAAGTTTGGCCCCATTTTTATTTTGCCTCGATTCAAGTTGTTCTTGTTGGTAAAATGATGTTTGATCATGGATTTGGGTTGTAAGGAGTGTGGGGAATGTTTCTGGGCAGTTAATTTGACATGGGGTGGCCTGGATGAGAAACTAGGGTTTTGGTATGGCCGGAGAAGACGACCGGAGCTCATCTCCGGTCGCCTGAGTGTAATTAGGGTTAAGCCTGGTTAATTAAGCAACTTTGAATCTTGAGCGTAGGATCATCTGACTTTGTTTGACTTCGCGCGTGGATGAGTGGTGCAGATGGGTCCACTGTGCCCTAATCATCATTAACTCATTTAATTATTTCATAAAACTTAATTAAAGTCAGAAGCAATCTGGACCCTTCATAAACGCGCGCGGTCAATGGTTTCCACCCCAGTTCAAATCTCCACCATCAGATTGAAATACTTTCCATTTTATTTACTTTCTATTTCATTTTATTTCATTTAAATTGCATAATTAATTTAAAATAGCATAAAATTCTTAAAAATTATGAAACTTTTTCTTTAAAATTTTATTAATTTTTAAGACCCAAAAATATTTTTATTTTATTTTTATCATTAAAAAAAATATTTTTAAATGTTTAAAAGATTATTTTTAATTGATTAATGGGAATTAATTAATTAAAAATACTTTTAGGTATTTAAAAATTACAAAAAAATTCATGAAATGTTCTAAGACATTTAGAAACATTGTCCAACCTTCAAACCAAATTTCTTTTTTGATCTTGATGCATTTTGAGAATTTTTCATTGAATTAAATCATTTTTTATGCATTATTTTGATCACATGTTTGAAAATTCACTTCTGCCTCTTGGTGAAGGTTGAGACATTGATTCTTTTTGCTTTGTCTTGTGTTTAACATGTATTTTCAAGGATAAAAAGGCCATGATTTGATCTTGCATTTTCTAATTGATTGGCATTTGTTTTGATAAGAACCCTAAAAAACCCTAATAACTTGCAAAAATCATATCTTGAGATTGGTAAAGATTTGGGAGTTCCCCTTTGGGCAGGGATTCATCATAGGTCTAGGGTTTCTTTGGGTGCCATTTTCCATTTTTTATCTTAGGGTTTGCTTCTGTTTTTGGTTTGTGTTTGATGTTTGATCCATAAACCCTAATTTGGGCTTTCTCTTGCATCCTTCTTGCATTTCCTTGCATAACATGACTTGCCATTGCATTTTGTGCATTCTTATGATTCATTTGACATCTTAAGACATGTATGAAGCATCATTGATCATTTCATTACATCTTTGCCATGCCATTTGTCTTGTATGCTTCATGACATTTCATGTTTATTCATGTTCCTTAACTTGCATCATTTGCATCCATGACTTTGTATGAACATCCCTATGCCTTGTCTCATGTTTGCAGTACTTCATAACATCATAATCATCATGTGCATGCTTCTGGTTTGGCCTAGCATCATGTCATCTCATTTCATTTAGCATTGCATTGCATTTGTTTCTAACATTTCAGGTGGTAAGTAAACTTGAGAAGTGGATTTGCCTTCACTTCTCATAACTTTTCTTTACATCTCTCTTGCATCCATTGCTGCATTTCTATTTGTGTTTGAGATTGAGCTTGCTCATTCTTCTTCCTCCCACTTTCTTTCTTCAAGTGACTTGACTTCTTGAATGAAGCAAATCACTTTGCTCCTCTTGATCCTGTTCACCTGCTTCCTGATGGTTCTTCTGAAGATTGTTCTTGAAAACCTCACAAACCTTAGGATCATCCAAGCATGATAATGAATTAGGGTTTTGATTAGTATCCCCTCATAGTTTTACCTTTGTGTCTCTCTTTGAGTCTTCTCTTCTCATCTCATAATCAGGGACTAAACCCTAAAGGCTTTAAGACTTTGTGCATAGGGTTATGCCTGCATCCTTCTCTTAGGATGGAGTGTATAACTTTAATCCTAAGTATTAAACCCTTAAGGTGTTTAAATCTCTTAATCAATTCATCTAATAATCATCAAGACATCACACTTGTAACTTGGGCCTTGCATTAGGGTTCTAATTCTTCCTTAATTGGTTAAGAAAGACTAACCCTAGTGTTAATGGACAAGTCCCCCTCAAGTTGTCTTACAAACCATAAAATTCACTTCATCATTTCACCATTAAATAAAATCCACTTAATCAAAGGTTTGTTTTGTCATGAGTTTAATCCCTAATCATGGATTAAGTTGAGGAGCATTCCTCAACTTAAACACCCTCATCTATTATCCTTCTATTAGGATGGTGTAATGAGTCTGTTTAATCTTTGATTATGGCTTAACTTCATTACTTAACACTAAACAAAGACCACCAAAAACATCTAAATAATCACAAGTAGGTTAATGATCTTAATCCTACATCAAAGGTGATTAAGTGTGAGAAACTGACTTCACATTTAAGGTATTCTCATTACCCCTAATCAGAGGGAGGATGTGATGAGTTTACTAACCCATTGGTTTAGGCTTAAGCTCATTAACTTATGACAAACTTCAAAAAGCAATAAAAGACTGAAAACACAAAAACAAACAATAATCGTCTCCTCCGGGATTCTTTTCTCATCATCTTCACTCACAATCGAGAACTCGCTTCTTCCGTCTAATGCAAGACAGTAGCATCTGGGCCAGGCAGATCATACACTTGAGCATAGATAAGCAAGCAGTTCACAAGTCAATTCATCTTTCAGTCTCTTTGGGTCGAACTACGGCGTTCTGACTTCCTCATTGCACGAGAGGATACGTAGGCATAACTTAACAGTTATCGAACAAAAGTCTCTGTACATTTCCCCTCCTTCCAGCATTATTCTTTGAGCCTCATTATCATGAGCATCTTATTCTTGTCTTTACACTGACACTTTCATACTTCACATCACTTATACACTTTACACTGACACCTGTACATATTGCTTTCCAGCTCTTTATACACAGATTGCATTGACACTACCCCTTTAAAACACAAATCTTTCAAGCGTGGATCCCGTCGAGTACGACGGACAATCTGGGTGCTAATACCTTCCCAGGTTGTAACCAACCCCCTTTCTCAGTCTCTCTGGTTCGCAACCGTCTTATCCTTTTCTTTCTAGGTCTATGCAGCATTACCTTTCCTCCGGGATAAAAATGCCTAGCTGGCGACTCTTTTCATCTCCAGTGAGTTCACAGATGTGTGTTCTCATTGTTCCCTTCGCCGACCGTTCGCGTCTGCACCTTCATCTGACCCCGTTTCATTTGTCGGGAGCGACAATGATCAGTGAAGCATAGAGAATCATTTAGGAACTTAAAAACATGTTTCTGGAAAAAATGTTCTTGAGCTCACCTGAACTGGAGCTTTGATCTTTGGAACTTTCTGGCTACCCCTTTGATCCAAAACGCCTCTAATGGACCTCCTGAGAAGCTTGCAATGCTTGGTTGGAGTTTCTTTTGGCTGGTTTGAGAGATTGAGTGAGTTCTGTTCAGAGAGGGGAGGAAATCGTGTTTTGATTTCAGGGAGTTTCAGGGCAAGGTGAAGGGCCAGGGATGATCAGTGGAACATGCTGAGATGTTCTATGAAGTTTGTTTTTGTGTTTGAAGGTTGTGTTGTGTGATTCGAAGCAAAATGCATAAGAGGTGAATTTCTTGAACTATGGCTTGGAGTGTGTTTCAGCATGAGTTATATGGTGTTATGGCTTGCCTTTGGTCCACTTATCACTCATGGATAGGTCTGTGGAGTGGTTGTGCCCTATTGTGATTGGTATGGGTCTTTTGCAAAAAAGTCAAGCTTTGTGTAAGAGAGGTATGGGTTTGAAGGATATTTTGCAACATTGTTCCACTTTGCCCCTTTTGAAATTTCTTGATCCACAAGTCATGAAAATGAGTAAACTTTTGATGCAATCTGATCTTTAGGCCTTGGTTTATGTTGGTACAAAGATTATAAGTCCATTTGATAGCACAATTTGTCTTGGCAAGTGGTTTTGCAACTTTGCCTCTTTGGTAGAAAACTTGAAATTATGTGATTTTTCCCAACTTTGACAAGCCATAACTTTTGATCCAAAATGAATTAGAATCAGTTCTTGTACTTTTTGAAAAGGGAATGATCCATTCTACAACTTTCATGACCAAAGTTTTCTCATTTGAAGCATTTTTGAATCAAAAATCAAGGGTTGAAAAAGTTTCCCAAAATGGCAAGTTTACATTACAAGTCATTTTCCCAAAAAGGCAACTTTGCAAATGGCTTGAAATTCTTCAATTTTATGAACTTTTAACATCTTCTATGATCAAATAAAGATCATACACAATCAAAATGATGAAGAACACCCTTTGGTTGGGTCATTGGGGGCCTCAGATGCCCTGATTTTGCACTGACTTGCTCAAGAAGTCAACTCTTGATTAGATGCCTTCCCCATGGAATTTATTCATGAAACTTGATATGCATGATCCTTATAACATATAGAGATCAATAGAAACAAAAATGACCAAAAAATTTGGAGTTATGGCCCTTGAAACCAAAACCCTAATTCTAGGTCATTTGTGCAGTTAAACCTGGCTCTGCTTCCATGCCATTCTCAGTTCTTGTGATTCTTTGGCTTTCTTGACTTTGTGAGGATATAATATGATACTTGAACACACATGGACCCCTTTGAAGTGATTTAAGACCTTTGGAGTGGCTCAAGTAGCTCTTGGATAGCTCAGGTCACAAACCCTAGATGCAGATGACTTTGAACCAATGCAGTGAAACAAAAATGTGGTATGAGATGTCATGATTGAACTTATGCATATGAAGAGATCACAAGCCATGGTGTGAATGGGTGAGGGCAAATTTGGGGTGTTTACAACTGCCCCTATTCAAGCATGAGTTAGCTGTGCAGGATGTAAGCAATGGCTTAACAGGCAAACAAGATAACTTATGGTTGAATACCAAAGACAATCCAGAATTTGCACTCACAGAATGAAGAAGAAAAGGGATATAGATTGTAAAAGGAAATAAAGCATGATTATAAAGTGCGGGCGACGGAGGACGACCGTCGAGCAGAGGACGACTGCTGGGGAGAAGCAATGACGGGGACGACCGACATGCTGGGGAAATGCGGGAAATGAAGCAATGACGGGGACGGCCGACAAGCTAGGGATATAAGATTATGATGGGGACGACCATCAAGCAAAGCTATAAGACTTTCTGGGGACTATAGGTAAATGAAATAAATGATGAGGTACGGTCATCAAAGGTGAAAGACGATCACCTAGCAGGGGACGGCTGCTCTGTTGGGGATAAAATGAGGGACGGTCATCTAAGGTGAAGGACGATCACCTGGCAAGGTACGGTTGCCAAAAAGCATCACGACATAGGACGAATGTCGGATAAAAAAGGTCGACGATGGGGACGACCATCGGATAAGCATGATGAAGGACGATCATCAAGAGGTGAAGGACGATCACCTAGCAGGGTACGGCTGCTCTCAGGGTTTATCATGACATAGGACGAATGTCAGATGACAAGATCAACGATGGGGACAGCCATCGGATAAAATGATGAAGGACGATCATCAAGAGGCGAAGGACGATCACCTAGCAGGGGACGGCTGCTGAGAGTATCGCGACATAGGACGAATGCAGGATAGAAAAGGGTTCCAATAATAGAGACTCTGCTGGGGAAAGGATAAGGGACGGACATCCAAAGGTGAAGGACGATCACCTGACAGGGTACGGCTGCCAAAATTATCATGACATAGGACGGATGTCAGATAGAAAAGAAAAAGTTTAACAAGTTTTGTTGAGGACTTTGCTGGGGAATGGTAAACACGGACGAGTGTTTACATCCAAGAAAATGAAAGGTATAAGTGTTTTGGCACTGTGTATAGATTAAAGATGCGGACGAGCATCCTTAAGACCGTGATACGGACGAGTATCAGGTAGAAACAAACACGGACACATGTTCAGAGATGATGATACGGACGAGTATCAACTGGTTAACAAAGAACACAGGCGAGTGCTGGATCTAAGGGACCCTTCTGGGGAATGATAGACACAGACGAGTGTCTAAATTCAAGAAGACCTAAGTGTTTGACACGGTGTATGGATTAAAGATGCGGACGAGCATCTTTAAGACTGTGATACGGACGGGTATCAGGTAGAAACAAATGCTTGACGCATGTTCTGAGATGATGGTACAGACGAGTACCAACTGGTTAACAAAGAACACGGACGAGTGTCGAATCTGAGGAGGCATAAGTGGTGTATACAAGATACGGACGAGTATCTGTATGAGTGGAACAGGAGTAATAAGTATGAGTGGTGTACGGATGAGTGTTTAACTTGCTGGGGAGAGTGACACGGACGAGTGTCAAGAAAGAGAAAAGTGTATTATAAACAGGTGTATGGTTTACAATGTGTTTAGGTAACTATGATGGGAAAGTCACACGGACGGGTGTCAAGGAATTGTGTATGTATATCTGTGAGTGCAAAGGGGGCGCTTTGGCTTTCTACTGGGGATATGACACGGACGGGTGTCAAGAAGTATCTGTATTTGCAAGAGAAATGTCTGGGCTCTCTGCCAGGTAATTTTGGGGAGTTTTCTGTATATTGTTGATGGATTGTCAGTATTCACAAGTGTTCAGTTTCAGATCATGGCTTATGATTATGCAATATGTTTGATTTTTGCTGTAATGCTCCGTATTTGACGGAATGCTACGCTCTGTGGGGAAAATATGATGTGAATGCTATGATTATGCAAAAGATAACGATCCGGGATTCGGACCCCGTTGCCGCAAAGATCTCTGGCTGTTCTGCTTGAAGTAGACATCCCAGCTGGGGATGAGACCATTGGTAGATCTTAGCACATGACTCTGCTTGGGGAAATAGATCACTGATAGATCTTTCTTAGCAATGAACGACCCAGCTGGGGTTTGTAGAAGCCTTCTTCACTCTGTTGTGATTTCTTTATGCATTGTTTTTCCGGATAGAGGTTGAAACTCTAAGGGGAGATGGTTCCCTGGTCGGCACTTGGCTGGGGAAGAAGAAAGATCACTGGAAGATCTTCCGGTAGATTTCTGTAGGGATCCTTCTGAGGATGATACATGACAACTCAGCCGGGGAGAAAACACCTCCGGTGCTAATCTGGAAGACAGACTAAGTAGATAATGATTTTCCAGCTTGCTGGGGTGAAGCTTTCATGCCCCAGGCTTTGCTTTGAATACCTGCAATCCTGAAAAGACAGAGAAACGCACAAGTAATCCCAAGGTATCCCTTACCGGATTCCATCATAAAAGTTCAGACACTCCCGGGAGTAAGCATATTTCCTGTAAGCACGTATTCTTAGTAGAAAGAGCATCTGTATTTATGCAATCAATACCTTAGGGATATCGGACATTTTTTGCAAACAAAAATAAAATGTACGAGACGAAACATGACTGAGAATCTGATTTTATTAATTCATGTTCCCTGAATTGGCAAGATACAGTCAAAGAAACAAATCCCCTAAAAATGAGGAGATCGTTACAAATTGAGAAACAAGATGTTGGCAATGTTGGCGACGCTTCAAGGAGCTTCCCTTTTGCTATGACTCGTATGACATTTGACGTTCTTCTCGTCTTACTTTCTGAAGAAGGCTGATTCTGAAAGAAACTTGATCCTTTCGAAGCTTACCAAGTTGTAAGTGATACAGATGAATTCAGAATGCAGTTGTTCGCTTATTCCCTTATTTTGCATGGATCGCCCTTTCGGGTTTTCAATCCATCGGGATACCCATTTTTGCCTGAGTTGTCCAATGCGGCTTTTCAACTCAGCGGGTGTACACATTTTTTTTATTTTTTTTCCCTTATTTTTGCCCGAGTCTTTTATTCTGTTTTTGACTCGCCGGGATGCCCTATTTTTGCCTGGACTTACATTCTGTTTTTATGTCCAGCGGGTCTTTTATGCGAAGTATTTTTTAACTGCATCTGAATTCACAGGGGACGGGAAGTCTTCACCATCCATAGTGCTGAGCATCAGTGCTCCACCAGAGAAAACCTTCTTTACTACGAATGGCCCTTCATAGTTCGGAGTCCACTTGCCCCTGTGGTCTGTATGAGGAGGGAGGAGTCTCTTCAGCACAAGATCTCCTACTTGGTACTCTCGGAGCCTGACTTTCTGATTGAAGGCTTTCTTCAATCTTTTCTGGTATAACTGCCCATGACAAATTGCAGCCAATCTCTTCTCTTCAATCAGACTCAGTTGTTCGTATCGGGATCGGACCCATTCTGCTTCATTCAACTTAACATCCATCAATACTCGCAAGGAGGGTAATTCAACTTCAACAGGTAAGACTGCCTCCATACCATACACAAGCTGATACGGTGTTGCCCCTGTGGATGTTTTGATTGACGTACGGTACCCATGCAAGGCAAATGGTAGCATCTCATGCCAATCTTTATAGGTGACTACCATCTTCTGCACAATCTTCTTGATATTCTTATTAGCTGCCTCAACAGCGCCATTCATCTTTGGCCTGTAAGGAGAAGAATTGTGGTGTTGGATCTTGAAGTCCCGACATAGCTCTGCCATCATTTTGTTGTTTAAGTTGGAACCATTATCAGTAATGATTCGCTCGGGCACTCCATACCGACAGATGATATCTCTCTTCAGAAATCGGACTACCACTTGCCTCGTATCATTTGCATAGGAAGCTGCTTCAACCCACTTGGTAAAATAGTCAATGGCTACTAGGATGAATCTGTGGCCATTTGAAGCAGTCGGTTCAATTTTGCCAATCATATCAATGCCCCACATGGCAAAGGGCCAGGGTGAAGACATCACATTCAGGGGATTGGGAGGCACATGTACCTTATCCTCATAGATCTGGCATTTGTGGCACTTCCTGGCATAAGCACAACAGTCTGCATCCATTGTGATCCAGTAATAACCTGATCTTAGCAACTTTTTAGCCATGGCATGCCCTCCTGCATGGGTACCAAAAGATCCTTCGTGCACCTCGTGCATCAACAAGTCTGCTTCTGCTCTATCAACACATCTGAGGAGTACCATATCAAAGTTTCTCTTGTACAGGGAACCATCAGTATTCAGGAAGAAACTACCAGCTAGCCTTCTTAATGTCTTCTTATCATTGGAAGATGCCCCAAGTGGTTATGTTTGATCCTCCAAGAAGCATTTAATGTCATGGAACCAAGGCTTATCATCTTTAACAACATCTGCTGCAAATACATACGCTGGTCTGTCAAGTCTGGACATTGAAATCCGAGGCACAAAGTTGGCAGCTTGAACTTTGATCATGGATGAAATGGTAACCATAGCATCTGCAAACTGATTCTCTTCCCTAGGGATATACTCAAGCTTGACCGTTGTGAAGAAATTCAGTAACCTCCTTGTATAATCCCTGTAAGGTATCAGATGATCCTGGTGTGTGTACCATTTGCCGTTGGTTTGATTGATTACCAAAGCTGAATCTCCGAACACAATCAAAGTCTTGATCCTGAGGTCAATGGCTTCCTCAAGACCCATAATGCAAGCTTCGTATTCAGCTTCGTTGTTAGTGTAGTTGAAGGTGAGTTTTGCCGAGAAAGGCATGTGAACTCCCTTAGGTGTAATGAGTACTGCACCAACACCACGACCATTCATATTAACAGCCCCGTCAAACATCATAGTCCATTCTTCTTCTGGGTCGGGCCCTTCAGTGTGAATAGGCTATTCATGATCTTTTGCTTTTATGAACATGATGTCTTCGTCAGGGAAGTCGAATCTCATAGGCTGGTAATCATCAATGGGCTGCTCGGCAAGATAATCAGACAACACACTGCCCTTGATGGCTTTCTGAGATGTGTACTGGATATCATATTCTGTGAGGATCATTTGCCATCTTACAACCCGTCCGGTAAGTGCTGGCTTCTCAAAAATGTACTTAACTAGGTCTATCTTCGAGATCAATAAAGTGGTGTGGGTCAACATATACTGTCTCAGTCGGCGAGCAGCCCACGCTAAAGCACAACAAGTTTTCTCGAGCAGTGAATAACATTGTTCACAGTCGGTAAACTTTTTGCTTAGGTAATATATTGCATACTCTTTTCGACCAGACTCGTCATGCTGGCCCAGCACACACCCCATTGACTCTTCTAATACTGTCAAGTACATTATCATAGGTCTTCCTTCAACTAGAGGCATAAGGATTGGAGGCTCTTGCAAGTATTCCTTGATTTTGTCGAAGGCCCTCTGGAAGTCTTCGTTCCACCTGACCGTTTGTTCTTTTCTTAACAACTTGAATAAAGGTTCACAGGTTGCAGTAAGGTGAGATATGAACCTTGAAATATAGTTCAATCTACCTAGAAACCCCCGAACTTCTTTTTCAGACTTAGGTGCAGGCATTTCTTGAATGGCTTTGACTTTATCAAGGTCAACTTCAATCCCCTTCTCACTTACAATAAATCCCAGCAACTTGCCAGATCGCACCCCGAATGTGCACTTGTTGGGGTTCAACTTCAGTTGGTACTTCTTCAGGTGGTCTTCTTCTGTGAGGGACTTGGCAATCATGTCATCCACATAACATTCGATTTCTTTATGGATCATATCGTGGAATAATATTACCATAGCCCGTTGATAAGTTGCACCAGCATTCTTCAGTCTGAATGGCATCACCTTGTAACAGAACGTGCCCCAGGGTGTGATGAAAGTTGTCTTCTCCATGTCTTCAGGTGACATCTTGATCTGATTGTATCCTGAAAATCCGTCCATGAAGGAGAACACCGAGAATTGAGCCGTATTATCGACCAATACATCAATGTGAGGTAATGGGAAATCATCTTTCGGGCTGGCTCTGTTCAGGTCCCGGTAATCCACACACATTCTCACCTTGCCGTCTTTCTTAGGCACAGGTACAATATTAGCAACCCACGGCGGATAGCTAGTCACAGCAAGGAACCCGGCGTCCCACTGCTTTTGTACCTCTTCTTTTATCTTCATTGCCATATCTGGGCGAGTACGGAGCAGCTTCTGTTTTACTGGCGGGCAGTCTTCTTTTAAAGGCAGCTTGTGCATGAAAATATCGGTGTCCAACCCTGGCATATCCTGATAAGACCAAGCAAACACATCCACATACTCTCGAAGCATATCAATCAGTTGCTCTTTCACCAAGTCTTGTAGGCAGGCCCCGATCTTAACTTCTTTCACATCTTCTTCCGTACCAAGATTAACCGTTTCGACCTCCTCCTGATGAGGAGTGATAACCTTCTCCTCTTGCCTTAACAACCTGGCTAGCTCTTCAGGAAGCTCATAATCTTCTTCAAGCCCTTCATCAGCTTGATTGATTGGATTGTCAAAGTCATACGAAGTCATAGCAGTGTTGTTGTCGGTGCAGTCTGAAAGGAACTCTCTGCAATGGTTTAGATTGTTCATTTTAGTGATTGATTTTAATCTTGTTTAGAAAAAAGTGAAATGAAGTTTGTCATTTTGGAAAACATTGCCATTTTATTTTTGTACAAAAATAAAAAATGAAAGACAGTGAGCGGAAAAGAAGAAGACTCATTTGCAAAAGATGTCCGATATTCATTGATTGATCTGTTTGCACAAAATTACAAGATGGCCCGATTACAAAATGAGTCTTGTCATCTTGGGCAAGATGCAAGACTTGATGCATGCTTAAAAATACAGGAAATAATAATTACTCTGCAGGAGTAACCCTTATAATTTCCTGGGAAGACCAGTTAAGGACTTGGCTCCCCGGGATCCTTGGACGTATCCAGCTCTCCAGGTTGCGGTCGCTTTCTTCCTCGTCTTCCAAGTTGTTCACTGCATCCGGGGTGAGCATTCCCCCGCTGATAAAACTGGGCTTCTTGGAAGCCTCTGATTGATCTTGTTGAGTTGGTTTGTAACCCAACCCAAATCTGTCCTCCTTCTTCTCCACGGGCAGCAGCTTGCCCCAGCCTTGGGTAGTCCCCTCTTCAACAACCTTCCTGGCTTGCTGATAAGACGTCATGGAGGTTCCTAGTACAGCAGATGCTTCATTAATGTTCAAGGCCTCAAACCCCTGGCTCATAGTTTCATGGATCTCTCCATCCATTTTTATGTACTTGTACTAAGCCAGATGGCTAACAAAGATGTTTTCTTCACCATAGATGGTGATGATCTGGCCTTCCCACTCGAATTTCAGCTTCTGGTGAAGGGTAGACGTAACAGCGCCAACGGCATGAATCCAAGATCTACCCAACAAACAGCTGTAGGCCGGCTGAATGTCCATCACATAGAAGGTAATTATGAAGGTCTGCGGGCCAATCATCACAGGCAGATCAATCTCTCCCAGCACTGATCTTTTAGAGCCATCAAATGCTCTCACCACTAAATTACTTGGACGTAGTGCCAAGCCATCGTACTCCAGCTTCACTAAGGCTTTCTTTGGTAGAACATTGAGTGAAGACCCCGTATCCACCAGTACATGGGATAGAACAGCATCCTTGCATTCTAGAGTGATGTGTAAAGCCTTGTTGTGGTTACGTCCCTCAGTTGTTAAATCATCATTGGTAAAACCCAGTCCATGACTGGTGTTGACATTTGCCACCACAGTTTCTAGCTGATTAACAGTGATCTCCTCTGGCACGTATGCTGCGTGCAAGACTTTTAGTAATGCATTCCTGTGAGCTTCAGAACACATCAACAGGGATAATAAGGAGATCTTTCAGGGAGTTTGGTGAAGCTGATCCACCACTTTGTAATCACTTCTCTTTATGATTCTCATAAACTCGTCTACATCTTGTTCAAAAGATGTCTTCTGAGTTTCTTTGAGAATTGGTTCTTCAGATATCACACTCTTCCCCTTTGCTTTGGCAGCAGCCTCTGCTTCGGCATTAGGTCTTTGCATTTGTGAGGCAAAAAGGCGTCCGCTTCTGGTGAAGCCTCCGCCTCCCCCAACATTATCAATCTGTGGAGAAGAAGTTGAAGAGTCCAAAGTGATTTTCTCTCCGTTGCAGTAGAGGTCAGAGCCATAATGCCAAGGTATGGCATTACTGCTTTCATATGGAACGGGTCCAAGCACCGTGATGGTAACTGGACTGACTGCTGTAGAGGAGGGTACTGAAATGGTGTGCGGATCGTAGTAGATGGTGACTGGTGACCTGGCAGGAAGTGCCACTGTTTGTTGCTGAAAGTTGTTGTCTGGAGGAACACTTGACGGATCATAATAAATAATGACTGCTGAGATATCTTCATTAATTGCTGTTGGTGTTGTAGAAGGTCCTGCTGGTGAAAAGGATGCTGATGTTGTAGAAGAAATGGTTGTTGACACTTGATTTGTTGAAGTGATAGATGAAGCCATTGTTGATGATATTGATGAATTGGTCGGAATGATTGTTGTTGCAGTTGTAGAAGAGTCAGGAATTGTTGTCAAAGTGGTTGCTGGATTTGTAGGTGCCATTGTAGTGATCTGAAGTATACCATTTTTGATAAGACCATCTATGTCGCTTATCAAATTATCACACCCGTTGACCGAAATATTACAGTACCCACAACCGAGCTCACACCCAGGGAACATCTGGCACTCTAAGAGCTGAGCTTTAATTTCGACCAGAGGTGTCTGAATCTGTCCAACACTGGTGATTAAGAAAGATGGCTTGTCTTCCTCAATGGCATTAATTCTTGGTCCTCCATGATTGGGCATGGGATTCTTGGTGACACTTGGAGGGGGTGCAAAGTTGAGGGCTTTAGAATCCACCAGATCTTGTACCTTCATTTGTAAAGCCCTGCACTTCTCAGTATTGTGGCCAGGTGCATTGGAATGGAAAGCACATCTGGAGTTAACATCATAATTTCTTGGAAGATTGGAGGGATCTGGGGGTGCCAATGTCCTTAATTCAACCAGGTTGAGTTTCAGGAGTTGTGGCAATAAAGCGGCATAAGGCATAGGGATTGGATCAATCACCCTATTGGCCTGTGATGGTCTTTACTGAAAAGGTCTTTGCTGCTGATTGTTGTTATTGTTGTTGTAGGTCCTCTGTGGCGGATACTGAACTTGCTGTTGATAGTGTGGTTGTTGTTGTGGTTGATATACTGGTTGCTGAGGAATCGGAGCTGGAATAGTGACAACTGCCACTGATCTGTGGACATACTGAGGTCTGCCCCTACTGGCATGAATGGCATTTGTCTCACCAGTTCTTATAGGTCCCACAAAAGGCTTCCTGGGGTTGCTAGACGAACTTGCACCATTATCAGAAATCTTACCCATCTTCAGAAGGCTCTCAATTCTTTCTCCAGCTATAACTACGTCATCGAAGTTGGTGGAAGAAAAGGCAGCTAGCCTATCAATATATGTTCCTTGTAGAGTGTTCATAAACATGTCGGACATTTCTCTTTCCGACATGGGTGGCTGGACAGCAGCAGCAAGCTGTCTCCACCTCTGGGCATATTCCTTGAAGCTTTCTCTGGAGGACTGAGACATTCCCATCAAAAGGGTCCTGTTAGGAGCCATGTCCAGATTGTATTGGTATTGTCTGATGAAGGCTTCAACTAGGTCCTTCCAGCACCTGATAGTAGCTCTGGTTAAGTGTGAGTACCACTCCCTTGAAGCCCCAGTCAAACTATCTTCAAAGTAAAACATCCACAGTTTTTCATCCATGGTGTATGCTTTGAGTCTTCCCAGAAAGGATTGCAAGTGAGTTCGTGGACAGGAAGTTCCATTGTACTTCTCGAAGCACAGGGGTTTAAACTTGTGGGGAATCCTTACCCCATCCACTAGCCCCATATCCATGACATCAAATCCTAGGGAATTTTGAGACTCTAGAGATCTCAACTTCTCAGCAATTTCATCAAACCTCCTATCATAGGCTTCATCCCCAGCTCCCATTACAGTGAATTGCTCCTCTTGGGGGTCCTCTTGTAAAATCCTCCCTCCAGTAGTATTTCCTTGCACATTACCCGGGATATTGACTTCCGGATGTAGATGAGGCCCATATACTGGTGGGTTAACATGAGGCTGACCCCTTTCATTGTTACTTGTTCCTCCAGTTCCCAGATGGGGTTCTTCCGGGGTTTGTCTTTCTACCAATGCCCTCAATCTTTCTTGACTTTGGGCCAAGCCATTCATTACTTCCATGAATTGGGTCATTTGGTTTCTCATTTCCAGCCTCTCATTAGCCATCTGAGTTCTGACCTCTGTCAGATCTTGCTGCACTTGGTCCATTTGGATACCAGGAAGATTGTTGCGAGTAAGATACCTGTGTGGACGGTTGAGAGGGAACACCCGACGGCGAGCAATAATTCCTGAACCACAACAGAGTTAGTAACAGACAAAACAAAAACCTACAAAACAAAGCAACAGTTAGCATGCAATGCAGTATGCTTTTTTTTTTCCAAGGTATCCGGCTTGGCTCTTGGTTTTGACCTTTCCAGACCCTGAGGAAGATGTTTTGATGTTGCTTGAGAAAAGAAACTCAAATGAAACAAACTGACAAATACATTACAAATGATAGATCATACATAGTTTGTTTTTACAACACATGCCCCTGAGGGGTCAAAATACAACATAAAAAGAAAAGTACATGAAATGGAAATAACAACAAGCAAAGATGTCAAACATCTAATCCAAACTCATCCTCCTTAACCTCCTTCAGAAGTGCTTCAGTTACAGGACCGGCCGGATGCTCCGTAATGTTTCTGATGAGAAGGTTTCTGGTGGCAATAGCAGTGGTCAGCTTCTTGTGCTTGTCTTGGTCCTTTGACCTCTTCACACCAGCCCTAAGCTTCAACTCTGAGATCTCCTTCTGGGCTGCTAGCAGAGCCTCCTGTTGTTTCTTTTCATTGGCGTTTGTTTCACCCCAAAATTTTCCCTCACAATACAAGACTTTGTGTGCTAAGAAGGTTCACAAGGTTCACAAGATTCACAATGATTACAAGACCTTTCATGAGGTTCATGAAGTCTACAAGTCACTTAATGAGGTTCACAAGGTTCATAATATCTCCCATGAGGTTGACAAGACATTTTATGATGGTTCACAAAGTTCACAAAGTTCACAATTGGTCAGAAGAGTTGACAATTCCCTCAGACAATGCACCTCCTAAGCAGTGCATCTAAAACTAGGGTTTTGACTTTAATCAGGCTAAATGGATTTCCAAGACTTCAAGTGAGCTTCATAGCATCTTATGTGTGTGTAAGAACCCCCATGACAAGTTTCAAGACTTTTCTCAAAAGTTTGCTCAGTCAGATGATCAGATAAGTCAAAGTCAGTCAAAGCAGTTAAAAAGTCAAACTGAGGTCAACTGTGGTCAAACCAAAGTCAAACTTCATGATTTTTTGCCAACATCAAGTATATGAAGTAAAATTCATCATTTGATCAAGGGTTGATCATGATTCATCAAGAAGATTTCAGATTATCAAGAATCAGGAGTTTCTAAATTAGGGTTTCCTCAGTAAAAGTCAACTGAACTTTGACCAGCCATAACTTTCACATGCTTCATCACCAAGTCTCCATCCAAATCTCATTTTGAAGGAAATTGAATTCTCTACAACTTTGTGTCTCACAAGCCAAGCCCAAAAATGCTTCATTTGGAAGGTATGAGCTAAGACATTATAGGTCCTTTTGAAAGTCAACAAAAAGTCAACAACTTCAAAAGGGCATAACTTGAGATTGGTGAATGATATGGACATGAAACCAGTGGGGTTGGTTAGAGGACTCTTCAAGCTTTCCAAAATGTCCAAGAACACACTCCTAGCATTAAAATTTAAGGATGTGTGCCCTTTCAAAGTTGGGAAATTTTTGGTTGGTTTATGAAGAAAATGGAGGTCTAAAACTAATTTCTTCTAAATGGGCTTGCCATATGATGACCCAATCCATACTATAACATCATGCACGAAATTAAATTGATTTATTCATAATTTTATTCATTTTGTTTTTATTTATTATGATTTTTTATATTAAAAATCATTTTAAATTCAAATAAAATATAAAATAATGAAAATTTAAATTGATTTGGTTTCTAGAAGGTCATGAGATATATTTAGACTTGATTGATACAAGAATTATGAGGATCATCTTAAAATAGCAATATGAGATCAAGAATATTCAAAATTTAAAGCTAATCTTTTTCAATCTTCAAATGATCCAAATATCCATCAAATTGGTGAAGTCTTTGACCTAATTCACTCACTCATATATAATGAACACTTAACAAATCACAAGCGACGAAATTCTGCCTCCAAAGTGTAAGTTGCATATTTCAAAAAACCTCCCAAAACTTCAAATTCGGTTTCAATCTTCCAAGGTATTAGAAGGTAATTTGAGAACACAACCATGATCACTAGACATCATTGAGTGGAAACCAATGCTTGGTTGCATCCAGAACCATTCACATAGCATAACCCGAAGCATTCTTGATCATGAACAATTTTTTTTCGATTGCACTAATTCAATGCATTTTAATGAATTTTGTTTGTCTAATCATGTTTGTGGTGTTGTATAGAACGTTTCTGGGCAAAGAAATTGAAGGATGAGGACCTAAATCGCAAACGGCCATTGTTAGGGTTCTTGAACCATAATTAGGGTTCTTTGATTTAGACCATATAAATTAATTTTAAGGACATAAATGAATTGTGTGAAATATGGTGATCATAACCATGTGTTTAATTTGATGAATCGTTGCATATTGAGAGGTATATGAGATTGGCAGGTTTTGTGTGCATGAAAATTCGCAGGTAGTTTCATAACAAAATTCGCAGGTAAACCTACGATTTTCAGAGGAAGAAGATGATCCCTGCGCGCGCGTTTATGGAATTTGAATTTGATTTTAATATTTTTATGTATTGTTTCTGTTTAATAGCACAAGCTGATGCTTGTCCCAGTGGTGAAGCAAGCGTGTGTGTGGTTGAATGGCAGGGGTTCGAATCCTGGTTTTGCACAATTTTTCTTATTTTTTCAGGACAAGTATGAAGCTTCATATATTATGCATCATAGTCATTACATTACCAGATGCGCTCACCCAGCAGGAATGGTAACGTGTTTGTGTATTGCTTGAGAGGTCCTGGGTTCGATTCCCCCAGGCCTTTTGTTTTTTTTTCTATTTTTCTTGATTTTCAGGTTTAGTGCATAAAACCAATTGGACTCCTCTCATTATCACACGCGCGCTGGTGGCCTGGTGGTATGTGTGGTTGATTGCAGGCTAAAGGTGCTGGGTTCAAACCCCAGCCAGGTAAGTTCTTTTTCTTCACTTTTCTTGTTTATTATTATTTTTAATTAACATGTTTATAATATAACTAAATAAATTTAAAAAATATATATAATGTGTATATTATTTTCTCTATTACAATTTAAACTCTTTTTTTTTATTAAATATCATTAGAAAAATAATTTAATTTTGTATAATTAATAATTAATCCTCATTTATTTTCTAAGCATATAAACCATATTTTTCTACAAACCCTAATTAATCATATTAACTTTCTAAACCCTAATTTCTTTCTCTTTTATTTTTGTTTAATATTATTATTTATATTCAATCTAATTTTTATTAAATGTATAAATTGTTTATAATTTAAAATTTTGTACATAAACATGTTTAAAAATTAAAATGCTTAATTTTTTTTTTATAATATGTAAATATTCTACAATTATTTATACTTTAATTTTACATGAAAATAATTTCTATTATATGTTTAAAATTGCTAATTTAATTATGTTCATAATTAATTTTATAATTTATACTTAACTTAAAATTTTATAATAATTGTTCATATTTTTCTATTAACCATTAAAATTTTGTTTATTATAATCTTTTTGTTTATTATTATTATTAACCATGTTTATTACTAACCCCATTTATTTTTAAATTGTGATTATTATTATTTTCACTAACCTCAATTATAATTGCTTATTTATTTTTCTTATTATTTTATTTTGCTTATTTATTTAAATTGCTTTTATTACTATTATTGTAATTGCTCCTGGATGTAATATTTTGTAATATTTAAATTATTTATTCTTATGCTATGGTTAGTAAATAGGGAGTGTAACATGTATGTCATTTAAAATTAATTTAGATCACTTAATTTAAAAGAAGAATATTTAAAACTGTACACTCACACACGTAAGTCGATCTTGGATCACCATCTCACTTTCTAGGGTTACCTCTCATTGTTGCCTAATCAAAAGGTCAAGTAGGGTGTATAAAGCAAAAAGTCCCTCAAAAATAAAGTCATCTTGTCCCTTAACAAATAAAAGATCAAGTCCCTTTCGAAAGTTGCCTTCGTAATGATCTTGTCCCTTTCGAATAATGATGACAGTCCCTCCAAAATTGCTTAATACACCCTACAGTTGCCTACATTAACGGATGACCCTTACTTGTCCCACACATCCAAGGTAATGACTACCTATTCCTTAATAATAGGGATAGTCTTACCATTTAAAGGATTCAAGAACAGAAAGACTTAAACTTTAGGGTAGGTTCCTCATAGTTACTTGCTCACTATTCAAAAACTTTTCAAACATTTCACAATTTCAAACAATTTTCAAACACAAGTTTTTTACGCATCCGTACATGGATCATTATCAAACTCTTATGAAAATTTCTATTTACACACTTCACATTTTCAAAAAACATTTTAAAGTGAGCTAAGTAACTAAGAGCCCATGGATAACCATGGATGTAAAGGGTGCTAACACCTTCCCTTTACATAACCTACCCCCCGGACCCAAAAATCTTTTAAAAGGTCTTTCCTGTTCTTTTATGCCTTTCCTTTGGATAAAATAAAAGTCGGTGGCGACTCTTGCTATCCGCAACATAACTAAAGTCAGTTCTCCCACCGTGTTACAGAACTGGCGACTCTGCTGGGGATTTAAATTTAAGAGGGGTACCCTTAGGAATTAGATCACTTTAAATTGTTTGCCTTGTTTGCTTTATATTATCTTGTTGGGTGCTCTTATGTGTGAAAGATCCAAACCCGGATCTAGTGTACCTTAGGTAAATGGCAATAGACCAAGGAAACTATACGGCGTATACCGATATGGTTGATCTGGTGGCCATAGTTAGTGTGACTTCTTGGTTGGTGCTTATGTTCCTTAAGTCAAGTTGAGGAAAATATGAGGCTGCCATATGTTGTCAATGCACTAACTAACTTTTAGAACCCTAATTATCCCATCTTGGCCTTTAGAAAGTAGTGAGATAGCCGGCTTTGGTGCAGACTGAAGTTGGTTGATACTCGATACTACGCTCATTGAGATTCTAAACTTGGAGGGTTTTGGTTGGCAAGTAAGTTGCCTACTGAACAACCACCCTTGTGAAGGATCAATGATATTGAGATCCCTTAGAACCTGGTTACTTTATAGGACAGGATGAACCAACTAACTTCAGGGGAGGGTACTTACCTTTGAACCTCATGCAAACCCTTAAACCTAGGGCTATGGTGTGACTTGTTTGTGTGTGCCACATGTTTGTGATTGAGCATAACATCATGACATCATCATGCATCATAAGCATAGCATTTTCCCTAACCATTTCAAGGACCAAAGGATTTATCTTTGTTCTTTGTTGCAGGTCATGGCTTCTGCTCGTAGAAATACCATCAGGATCAATTTTGTGGGCATACCTGTTAAGCTTAAAGAATTGGTTTCTCAAGTGTCTGATCACTCCCAGTTCATCAAGAGACATGGTCACCTATTGGATTTAGTCACCTCAGGGTTCAGTGAAGACATGATGAGTGTCCTGTTTCAGTTCTTTGATCCTAAGCACCATTGCTTCACATTCCCCGACTACCAGCTGGTTCCAACCATGGAGGAGTTCTCTAAACTTCTGGGTATACCTGTTCTTGATCAGAAACCATTCACAGGCTTGGAAAGAGAGCCTAAACCTGAGGTTATTGCTGCAGCTCTACATCTGAAAAAGTCTGACATTGTTCTAGAAACGAGAAGCGGAGTCAAGGGTATTCTTGCTAAGGTTTTGATAGAGAAGGCTCAAATGTTCTTGAAGGCTATGAGTTATGATGCTTTTGAGGATATCTTAGCCTTGCTGATTTATGGCTTAGTGTTGTTCCCCAATCCAGATCAGTTCGTAGATGTTCATGCCATCAACATATTCCTGAGTCACAATCCAGTGCCTACATTGCTTGGGGATATCCTGCATTCTCTTCACACCCGTACTACAAGGGCAAGAGGAACTTTGATGTGTTGCATACCTTTGTTATCTAGGTGGTTTATTTCTCACCTTCCTCGCTCAGTAATGAAGAATGAGCAAGGGTTCAGATGGTCCAAAAGGATCATGTCACTTTCTCACTCAGATATTCGTTGGTGCTCTAGATCTATGGAGAATGTCACTATTATTGACCGTTGTGGGGAGTTTCCTAATGTGCCACTTCTATGCATAAGAGGAGGCATTACTTACAACCCCTCTCTAGCTTTACGACAGTTTGGTTACGCTCGGAGTGATGGTCCACATGACATGTTGATTCAAGGCATTGTGTTTGACTACGACAACGATCTTCAAGGTTACCGTCAGAGATTCATACGAGCATGGGGAAAAGTAAACAGGGTTGACAGCAAGACACTGGAGCCTAAGTACACTATTCCTATGGAAGCTTATCTCAGATGGGTGCGATCTCGTGCTCAGACTCTCATGATGCCATATCCTGCTATCCTGCCAGTTACCATGGAACCTGTTGCTGAAGGAGACACTGCTTATACCATCCTTCACCCAGACATGCCTACTGACATGGAAGACTTGCAGAGATCTTGGATCCAGTTGAAGGAGCAAAGGGATACTTTTGAGGCTCATTACAAAGCAAGCCAAGAAAGAATCCTAGAACTAACAAAGCAACTTCACGAGGAGCGGAATCTCAACTCATACCTCAACACAAAGAGGAAACGTCCATGGGAGACTTAAAACCCCATCTCTTGTATTTATTGCATTTCATTTTCTATAAGCCTAAGAGGCAAAAAAAATTTATTACTAATAAAAGTTTACCTTCTTGTTTGTTTAAGCAAATTTAAATCCTGCAGTCCTTGAAAACATTGCATACGCATTAAAACATCATATCATTGCATCACAGGTTTATTTGTGCACAGGTTTCTCATCTTCTCGCTGTTTATTTCAGCAATGGCTCTTGAACAAACAGTTAAGGATCTCCAGACACAGAATGCACAGTTCCAAGAGCTGATCCTGAACCTGTCCAAGGGGCAGGATGAATTGAAGACGCTGCTGGCCAAGAAGACTAAGAAGACTAGAAGGTCAGGTGGCCTAATCAACATGGGAAGAAGGTTCAGAGGTCCTGTCAAGACCAAAGAACAGGTTGAAGACTATGAATCTGAAGAATCTGAGAAAGAGGGAGGCAGTCTCCACAACACAATGGGGGACTCTGATTCTGAGGCTAATTACTACCATGATCCTAATGAAGACAAATTCAAGATGTTGGTAGATAGAATGGATGCTATGGAGTTGCAGAAATCTTCTGGGCTGGATTTTGAAGATTTGAGTCTGATATCTGGGGTTGTCATACCCATTGGTTTCAAGGTTCCTACCTTTGTTGTTTATGATGGGGTCTCTTGTCCCAAGCTGCATCTGAGGTCTTATGTCAGAAGAATCCAACCTCACACTGCTGATAAAAAGTTGTGGAACCATTTTTTTTCAAGAGAGCTTATCTGGAGCTCAATTGGAGTGGTATTATCAATTGGAGAGTGTCAACATCAGGGAGTGGAATGATCTTGCTGAAGCTTTCTATAAGCAGTATCAATACAATGCTGACTTAGCTCCCACTCGCATGCAACTGCAAAGCATGTCTATGGGTGCCAAAGAAAGTTTTAAGGAGTATGCTCAGAAGTGGAGAGATTTAGCTGGAAGAGTTCAACCCCCTTTAACTGACAGGGAATTGGTTGATATGTTCATGTGTACGCTGAATGGTCCGTTTTACAGTCATCTCATTGGAAGCTCATCATATGGCTTCACTGAGTTGATAATGACAGGAGAGCGAGTGGAGAATGGTATAAAGAGTGGCAAGATCCAAGTGGGTACTTCTTCATCAGGTGCTGCAAAGAAGCCTCCCACTGGGAAGAAAGAATCCAATGCTGTTTATGGTCAACCTGATCGTAATAGAAGGCATCAGTCTGTGAGTGCAGTTCATATTTCAAATCCAACTCCTGCAACAACAGAGCAGCCACAGGGCAACCAACAGAGGGCTAGAAGGCAGTTCACAAAGATCAACATGTCAATGGCTCAGGCATTGCAACACTTGTTGAAGGCTGAACTTATTACTCTGAAAGAGGCTCCTCAGAACCCTAATGTTACCTCACCCAGGTACAACCCCAATGCACGATGTGCATATCACTCAAACTGTCAGGGACATGATACTAATAACTGCTGGGTCTTGAAGAACAAAATTCAAGATATGATTGAGGCTGGAGAGATTGAGTTTGACCCTCCGGGTACTCCAAATGTGATCACTGCTCCCATGCCAAATCACGAGAAGACCTTCAATGCCATTGATGAAGATTTACATGTCTATTCAGTTGCGGAGTTGACCACACCATTGTCTGTCATCAAGAAGAAGTTAGTACAAGCTGGGTTCTTTCCAGGTTGTCGTGAAGACTGTTTGTATTGTACCTACAAGCCAGATAGTTGCTGGAGATTGAGAGATGGAATTCAACGTCTCATGGATAAGTATACCATAGTTTTTGAGAGGACTCCATCGTCTGTAGAGAGTATGGTGGATCATATTACTCAAGGTAGGAAGACTGAAGAAATTGACATGGTTGACAAAGTGCCGGTAAGGATAACTTCAAAGGGACCAGTTAAAATCACTCATAAGGGTCCAATCAAGATTACTGCTGAAGGCCCTGTGAAGGTTGTTGCTGAAGCTAGAGTGGCTCCCCTGGTCATTACCACACCTGGTCCTATTCCGTATACGTCTGATAAAGCTGTGCCTTGGCACTATGGGTCTGATGTTTATATCCATGGTGTTAAGCAGGAACCATTAGCTGATATGCCTGTTGATGTTGACAATATTGCTGGATCTAGTAAGATCACACGAAGTGGAAGAGTCTTCTCTCCACCAGTTACTTCCAAGAATGCAGTTACTCCTGCTGCTACTTCCACCACTGATGCTTGGGGCAAAGGTCCTGTTATTGAGCCTGTACCTACTGATGTGCCAGCTGCTAATGATCTCTCTAAGCAGATGGAAGAAGTATTGAAAATCATTCGCAAAAGTGATTATGACATTGTTGATCAGTTGGGGCATACTCCCTCTAAGATTTCTATGCTTTCTTTGTTGTTATGTTCTGAGGCTCATGCCAAAGCTTTGATCAAGTTTCTGAAGACTGTTCATGTACCCAATTCCATTTCTGTTGACCAGTTTGAGAATTGTGTTGCCCACCTGACTTATGATAATGGGTTAGGGTTTTCTGATGCTGATTTGACCCCTGCCAAGAGGGATCATAACAGGGCTCTGCATATCTCAATTGAATGCAGGGGCACTACCCTGTCACATGTATTGATAGACAATGGTTCCTCTCTGAATGTGTTGCCCAAGGAAGTCCTGAATAAGCTGAGTCCTGAAGATGCTGTGCTGAAGCCCAGTAATATAATGGTGAAAGCTTTTGATGGTTCGAGAAGAGTGGTGCATGGAGAAATTGACTTGCCCATCAAAGTTGGTTCTCAGGTTTTTAATGCTACATTTTATGTGATGGATATTCGTCCTTCGTACTCTTGTCTGCTTGGTCGTCCCTGGATCCATGGGGCAGGTGCTGTAACCTCTACATTACATCAGAAGCTAAGATATCCGGTGAAAGGAAAAGTTGTTACTGTCTATGGAGAGGAAGAGTATTTTGTTAGTCATGTGAACACCTTCAAGTATCTGGAAGTGGAAGGTGAATATGTTGAAACTCCGTGCCAAACATTTGAAGTGGTCCCGTGGATTGTTAATGATTATGTAGCTCCTCCGGTTGTCAAGAAAGTTCTTGTGGTTACCAGAGTACCTCCAACAATGGCCTCCCTTAAAGATGCTAGAGCTGTAGTGGATGAAGGTGGTTGTACTATTTGGGGACAGCTTCCTGATATCCCATACAAGTCTGACAAATTTGGTTTGGGTTTCACTGCAGAGTCCCAGAAGGCTGTTCGTCGTGCTCGTGCTGTTCGTATCACCAATCAAGGGGTTATGAAAGATCAGATCAATGTTGTGGGTGACTATGATGAAGACTACAACTTGGAAGCTTGGATTTTTCCTACTGTGGGTGCTGGACTCAATAATTGGAAAGCTGAAGATGTTATCCCTATCTCCTTTAGTCAGGAGTAAATACTATTACTGTGTTGTTGCTTTTTTAAGTTTGTAATTTCTGAACAATTAAAACTCTCAAGCCTTGTGCCTTACCCGGGGCACAATGGTGTGTTTGTCACGGGCTGTCATTTCATTTGCATACTTCATTCAATAAAATCAGTGGACGTTTCGTTTTAGTAAATATTGTGTTCCTTGTCTTTCTTTTCTTTTATTTTTGCTTTATCAACTATGTGTTCTTACACACACCCACATCACTAAAATGCAGATCCTCATCCACTCTGGATCCTGTTGACAACGGTTCTACTATTGCCAATTATAATTTCGAGAATCCGATCTATCAAACTGAAGACGGAAATGAGGACGATTGTGAAGTACCTGTAGAGCTTGCTAGGTTGTTACAACAAGAAGAGAAAGCCATACAGCCACATGAAGAGCCAGTCGAAGTTGTGAATCTGGGAACTGAAGAAAACAGGAAAGAGGTCAAGATAGGGGCTGATTTAGAAGATAGTGTCAAGAGCAGATTGATTCAGATGTTACGTGACTATGTGGAGATCTTTGCTTGGTCTTATGAAGATATGCCAGGGTTGGATACAAACATTGTGGTTCACCGTTTACCAGTAAAAGAAGACTGTCGTCCAAAGAAGCAGAAGGTTCGTCGTATGCGTCTTGAGATGTCAGAAAAGATCAAGGCAGAGGTAATGAAACAGTTCAATGCAGGGTTCTTAGCAGTGACTTCTTATCCTCAGTGGGTTGCAAATGTGGTACCAGTTCCTAAAAAAGATGGTAAGGTACGTATGTGTGTAGACTACAGAGATTTGAACAAGGCTAGCCCCAAAGATGACTTCCCACTTCCTCATATTGATGTTCTGGTAGACAACACTGCTCAGCATAAGGTATTCTCTTTTATGGATGGTTTCTCTGGTTACAATCAAATCAAGATGGCTCCTGAAGATATGGAGAAGACAACATTTGTTACACAGTGGGGCACCTTTTGCTATAAAGTGATGCCATTTGGTTTAAAGAATGCAGGGGCAACATATCAGCATGCTATGGTGGCTTTGTTTCATGATATGATTCATCACGAAATAGAGGTATATGTGGATGATATGATAGCCAGGTCCCATAATGAAGAGCAACATCTTGATCATCTGCATAAGTTGTTTGAGAGGTTGAAGAAATACAAGTTGAGATTGAACCCAAACAAGTGTACTTTCGGAGTCAGATCTGGTAAGCTCCTGGGTTTCATGTCAGTGGAAAAGGTATTGAAGTGGATCTTGCTAAAGTGAAAGCTATACGAGAGATGCCATCTCCCCGTACTGAGATGGAGGTTAGAGGTTTCTTGGGACGATTGAATTACATTGCAAGATTTATTTCCCAATTAACTGCCATATGTGAGCCAATCTTCAAGTTGTTAAAGAAAGATCAGGTGATGGAATGGAATGATGAGTGCCAGACTGCCTTTGATGAAATCAAGAGATATCTTCTAGAACCTCCAATTTTGATGCCACCAGTTGATGGAAGACCCTTGATTATGTACTTAACAGTGTTAGACAACTCAATGGGGTGTGTATTGGGGCAACATGACGAGTCTGGTCTAAAAGAGCAGGCAATATACTACCTTAGCAAAAAGTTTACCGACTGTGAAACAAGATACTCACTGCTCGAGAAAACTTGTTGCGCTTTGGCATGGGCTTCTCGCCGACTAAGACAGTATATGTTTACTCATACTACCTTATTGATTTCGAAGATGGATCCAATCAAGTACATATTTGAGAAACCTGCTCTCTCCGGAAGAATTGCAAGATGGCAAATGATTTTGACAGAATATGACATACAGTATACTACTCAGAAGGCCATCAAAGGAAGTGTTGTTGCTGATCATTTGGCTCATCAAGCAGTGGATGATTATCAGTCAATGAGTTTTGAGTTCCCTGATGAAGACATTATGATTATTACCAAAGAACCTGGACAATATGACGGACCTGAACAAGGATCCCGATGGACTATGGTTTTTGATGGTGCCTCTAATGCACTTGGTAATGGTGTTGGTGTTGTGATTAGTTCCCCTGAAGGTTGTCATACCCCGATTACTGCAAGGTTGTGCTTCTATTGTACCAATAACATGGCTGAGTATGAGGCATGTATCTTGGGTATTAAAGCTGCTATTGATATGAAGATTCAGTTCCTTGACGTGTATGGAGATTCAGCCCTGGTAGTTAGTCAGATCAAAGGAGATTGGGATACCAAGCATGATAACCTCATTCCTTACATAGAGTATGTGTTGTCTTTGATCCCACATTTCAAAGAGATTACCTTTGGACATATTCCACGAAGAGAAAATCAGTTGGCAGATGCATTGGCTACCATGGAATCTATGTTTGAGATCAGCTGGGATGATGAAGCTCCCAAGATTACTATTGATAGATTTGAGAAGCCTGCATACTGCAATGAGATTGGCACAGAAGGGGCAGAGGATAAGCCTTGGTTCTATGAAGTGAAAAGATATCTTGAAGCTCAGGAGTTCCCTGAAGGGGCATCTGTCAAAGATAGGAAATTTCTGAGAATGTTTTCTGCTAAGTTCTTTTTGAGTAATGGGATTTTGTACAAGCGCAATCATGATTCAACTTTGCTTCGTTGTGTGGATAAGAAGGAGGCAATTGAGATTATGGAAGACATGCATGATGGGATGTTTGGCACTCATTCTAGTGGTCATACCATGGCAAAGAAGATATTGAGAGCAGGTTACTATTGGTCTACCATGGAAGCAGATTGCTATTAACACTCCAGAACATGTCACAAGTGTCAAATTTATGCTGATAAAGTACATATACCTCGATCACCTTTGAATGTGTTGACTGCTCCTTGGCCTTTTGCTATGTGGGGCATTGATATGATTGGTGAGATCAAGCCTACTGCTTCTAATGGGCATCGTTTCATCCTGGTTGCTATTGATTACTTTACAAAATGGGTAGAGGCAGCTTCATTTGCATCTGTTACCAAGAATGTTGTGGCTCGATTCATTAAGAATAATCTCATATGTAGGTATGGCATCCCTGAAAGGATTATTACTGACAATGGCTCTAATCTGAACAACACTATGATTACTGATCTCTGCACGCAGTTCAAGATTAAGCATCACAACTCTTCTCCGTATCGTCCGAAGATGAATGGGGCAGTTGAAGCTGCTAATAAGAACATTAAGAAGATTGTACAGAAGATGACTGTGACTTACAAGGATTGGCATGAGATGTTACCATTTGCTCTTCATGGTTATCGTACTACAATACGTACTTCAACAGGGGCAACCCCATTCTCCTTGGTTTATGGTATGGAAGCAGTTCTGCCCATTGAAGTTCAGATCCCCTCCTTAAGAATTATGAAGGATGCAGGCTTGGATGAAGATGAGTGGATTCAGACTCGACTTGACCAGATAAATTTGATTGATGAGAAGAGGTTAGCAGCAGTTTGTCATGGCCAGATGTACCAGAAACGGATGATCAAGGCTTTTAATAAGAAGGTTAAGCCAAAGGTATATCAGGCTGGTGACTTGGTAATCAAGCGTATCATATTACCACAGGGTGATCCTAGGGGCAAGTGGACTCCCACATATGAAGGACCATTTGTAGTCAAAATAGTATTTTCAGGAGGTGCCATGATACTTACTACTATGGATGGTGAAGATTTCCCGCAGCCTGTAAACGCAGACATAGTTAAAAAATACTACGCATGAAAAGAGACCCGCTAGGTTGACAGGCCTAGGAAAAAATAAGGGCATCCCGGCAAACCAAAAGGGTTTGGGCAAAAATTAGGGATATATATAAAAAGATGTACACCCGGCAAGTCGAAAACCTGAAAAGGCGGCTTGGGCAAAAAAGGGTATCCCGGTGGATTGAAAACCTGAAAGGGCAATCCAGGCAAAAGTTAGGGATTAAAGCGTATGACTATGTCTCGTTTGGATCACCCATGAAACTGCAACCAGTTGTGTTACTTACTCAAGCTCGAACAGATAAAGCTCAATCCAATTGTTTTCGTCTCAACAGCAGAAGATGAGATATTTGAAGATAATGGCAATAGTAGAATTGAAACTCAATAGGATTATTTCCCACATAGTTGATTCTCCTTGTTTTGTAAAAACTTTATGACAAAATCCTCTTACTAGGGTTTATGTCTCCTTGTACAAACTTACCCATGTATGGGTCACTCTTTGATATAAATAAAAATCCATTTTCTGAGTCCAGATTTACTTTTACCCTATTTACATAAGCGAAACGTCCATTGGTTGTGTTTGAATGTATTATGTTTTTGAATATGATTGATGTTTACCAGAAATGCATGTATGCTTAATATGATTGATGTTTACCAGAAATGCATGAAAATGCAGTAATAGTATTTACTAAGGACGAACGAGGGAAGGATTTCAACGAAGCTTCGCCGATTCATCTTTACAATACAGTTATAAACACCTCAGCAGGACAAATCCATCTTCATATAGTCACGTCTCCCCTGGAATTTATATCCATCTCTTTTATCCTCATACGGATATTCGGGAATTTACTTTCCAATAAGGGTACGACGAACGAAGACGGGATGTTATATCTACCCTACCATCAAACGAAGACGGAGGTTATATATACCTTACTATCCCCAGCAGACGAGAGGTTATATATACCTTACTATCCCCAGCAGACAGGAGGTTATGTATACCTTCTTATCAAACAAGACGGGAACGAGTTCCCCATATTCTTCAACAACGAATCGGGATTTATTTTCCCTGGCCAGCAGTTGTTATACGAAGATATCCAGACGCTTCAGGCAGCATCATATCATACATCATTTACATCATTTACAGCATACCATAACATGCATATCCATAGATACATAATACATTACTTAAGTGCATCATACTATACATGCATACATAATGCATAAACTAATGCTACCATATAGAATGCTACCTTGTTTTCAGGTTAATTCTCCAGCAGACAAACTTCATCAACAACTTGTGACTATCAGGACTGCTTTATCCTCCTGAAAAGTTATCATTCCTCAGGATTGCTTTATCTTCCTGAAAGCTTCTTATACCTCAGGATTGCTTCATCCTCCTGAAAGCATATTATTACCTCAGGACTGCTTTATCCTCCTGACAGCTTCTTATACCTCAGGATTGCTTTATCCTCCTGAAATCATATTATTACCTCAGGACTGCTTCATCCTCCTGATAGCTATCATCATTACCTCAGGATTGCTTCATCCTCCTGAAAGCATATTATCAATCTCTCAGGACTGCTTTATCCTCCTGAAAGCATATTATTACCTCAGGATTGCTTTATCCTCCTGAAAGCATATTCATACCTCAGAATGTTGTTCATCTTTCTGAAAGCATATTATCACTTCCTCAGGATGTTGTTATCCTCCTGAAAGCATATTATTACTTTGGGCCGTTGTTATCTTCCCAAAGGTTACCACTTCCTCAGGACTGCTTTATCCTCCTGAAAGCTTCTATTACCTCAGGACTGCTTTATCCTCCTGAAAGCTATCACTACCTCAGGACTGCTTTATCCTCCAAGAAATGTATCTGAAGAACTTTTCTCCAAGTGGCATCTTTAAGCCCACTCAAGCATATACAACCAACCATCAATATCAGTTTACGCACCGGTGAGTGCAAATTTTTGGGCTTTTGTGTTCAATCCCCTTCAACCTTCCAGGTCACGACTGGAAAATATACCAATCTAACCCCTCAGGTTTCAGAAAATTGAACAGGGGCAGCTGTTGCACCCCAAAATTTGCCCTCACAATACAAGACTTTGTGTGCTAAGAAGGTTCACAAGGTTCACAAGATTCACAATGATTACAAGACCTTTCATGAGGTTCATGAAGTCTACAAGTCACTTTATGAGGTTCACAAGGTTCATAATATCTCCCATGAGGTTGACAAGACATTTTATGATGGTTCACAAAGTTCACAAAGTTCACAATTGGTCAGAAGAGTTGACAATTCCCTCAGACAATGCACCTCCTAAGCAGTGCATCTAAAACTAGGGTTTTGACTTTAATCAGGCTAAATGGATTTCCAAGACTTCAAGTGAGCTTCATAGCATCTTATATGTGTGTAAGAACCCCCATGACAAGTTTCAAGACTTTTCTCAAAAGTTTCCTCAGTCAGATGATCAGATAAGTCAAAGTCAGTCAAAGCAGTTAAAAAGTCAAACTGAGGTCAACTGTGGTCAAACCAAAGTCAAACTTCATGATTTTTTGCCAACATCAAGTATATGAAGTAAAATTCATCATTTTATCAAGGGTTGATCATGATTCATCAAGAAGATTTCAGATTATCAAGAATCAGGAGTTTCTAAATTAGGGTTTCCTCAGTAAAAGTCAACTGAACTTTGACCAGCCATAACTTTCACATGCTTCATCACCAAGTCTCCATCCAAAGCTCATTTTGAAGGAAATTGAATTCTCTACAACTTTGTGTCTCACAAGCCAAGCCCAAAAATGCTTCATTTGGAAGGTATGAGCTAAGACATTATAGGTCCTTTTGAAAGTCAACAAAAAGTCAACATCTTCAAAAGGGCATAACTTGAGATTGGTGAATGATATGGACATGAAACCAGTGGGGTTGGTTAGAGGACTCTTCAAGCTTTCCAAAATGTCCAAGAACACACTCATAGCATTAAAATTGAAGGATGTGTGCCCTTTCAAAGTTGGGAAATTTTTGGTTGGTTTATGAAGAAAATGGAGGTCTAAAACTAATTTCTTCTAAATGGGCTTGCCATATGATGACCCAATCCATACTATAACATCATGCACGAAATTAAATTGATTTATTCATAATTTTATTCATTTTGTTTTTATTTATTATGATTTTTTATATTAAAAATCATTTTAAATTCAAATAAAATATAAAATAATGAAAATTTAAATTGATTTGGTTTCTAGAAGGTCATGAGATATATTTAGACTTGATTGATACAAGAATTATGAGGATCATCTTAAAATAGCAATATGAGATCAAGAATATTCAAATTTTAAAGCTAATCTTTTTCAATCTTCAAATGATCCAAATATCCATCAAATTGGTGAAGTCTTTGACCTAATTCACTCACTCATATATAATGAACACTTAACAAATCACAAGCGACGAAATTCTGCCTCCAAAGTGTAAGTTGCATATTTCAAAAAACCTCCCAAAACTTCAAATTCGGTTTCAATCTTCCAAGGTATTAGAAGGTAATTTGAGAACACAGCCATGATCACTAGACATCATTGAGTGGAAACCAATGCTTGGTTGCATCCAGAACCATTCACATAGCATAACCCGAAGCATTCTTGATCATGAACAATTTTTTTTCGATTGCACTAATTCAATGCATTTTAATGAATTTTGTTTGTCTAATCATGTTTGTGGTGTTGTATAGAACGTTTCTGGGCAAAGAAATTGAAGGATGAGGACCTAAATCGCAAACGGCCATTGTTAGGGTTCTTGAACCATAATTAGGGTTCTTTGATTTAGACCATATAAATTAATTTTAAGGACATAAATGAACTGTGTGAAATGTGGTGATCATAACCATGTGTTTAATTTGATGAATCGTTGCATATTGAGAGGTATATGAGATTGGCAGGTTTTGTGTGCATGAAAATTCGCAGGTAGTTTCATAACAAAATTCGCAGGTAAACCTACGAATTTCAGAGGAAGAAGATGATCCCTGCGCGCGCGTTTCTGGAATTTGAATTTGATTTTAATATTTTTATGTATTGTTTCTGTTTAATAGCACAAGCTGATGCTTGTCCCAGTGGTGAAGCAAGCGTGTGTGTGGTTGAATGACAGGGGTTCGAATCCTGGTTTTGCACAATTTTTCTTATTTTTTCAGGACAAGTATGAAGCTTCATATATTATGCATCATAGTCATTACATTACCAGATGCGCTCACCCAACAGGAATGGTAACGTGTTTGTGTATTGCTTGAGAGGTCCTGGGTTCGATTCCCCCAGGCCTTTTATTTTTTTTCTATTTTTCTTGATTTTCAGGTTTAGTGCATAAAACCAATTGGACTCCTCTCATTATCACACGCGCGCTGGTGGCCTGGTGGTATGTGTGGTTGATTGCAGGCCAAAGGTGTTGGGTTCAAACCCCAGCCAGGTAAGTTCTTTTTCTTCACTTTTCTTGTTTATTATTATTTTTAATTAACATGTTTATAATATAACTAAATAAATTTAAAAAATATATATAATGTGTATATTATTTTCTCTATTACAATTTAAACTCATTTTTTTTAATTAAATATCATTAGAAAAATAATTTAATTTTGTATAATTAATAATTAATCCTCATTTATTTTCTAAGCATATAAACCATATTTTTCTACAAACCCTAATTAATCATATTAACTTTCTAAACCCTAATTTCTTTCTCTTTTATTTTTTTTTAATATTATTATTTATATTCAATCTAATTTTTATTAAATGTATAAATTGTTTATAATTTAAAATTTTGTACATAAACATGTTTAAAAATTAAAATGCTTAATTTATTTTTTTTATAATATGTAAATATTCTACAATTATTTATACTTTAATTTTACATGAAAATAATTTCTATTATATGTTTAAAATTGCTAATTTAATTATGTTCATAATTAATTTTATAATTTATACTTAACTTAAAATTTTATAATAATTGTTCATATTTTTCTATTAACCATTAAAATTTTGTTTATTATAATCTTTTTGTTTATTATTATTATTAACCATGTTTATTACTAACCCCATTTATTTTTAAATTGTGATTATTATTATTTTCACTAACCTCAATTATAATTGCTTATTTATTTTGCTTATTATTTTATTTTGCTTATTTATTTAAATTGCTTTTATTACTATTATTGTAATTGCTCCTGGATGTAATATTTTGTAATATTTAAATTATTTATTCTTATGCTATGGTTAGTAAATAGGGAGTGTAACATGTATGTCATTTAAAATTAATTTAGATCACTTAATTTAAAAGATGAATATTTAAAACTGTACACTCACACACGTAAGTCGATCTTGGATCGCCATCTCACTTTTTAGGGTTACCTCTCATTGTTGCCTAATCAAAAGGTCAAGTAGGGTGTATAAAGCAAAAAGTCCCTCAAAAATAAAGTCATCTTGTCCCTTAACAAATAAAAGATCAAGTCCCTTTCGAAAGTTGCCTTCGTAATGATCTTGTCCCTTTCGAATAATGATGACAGTCCCTCCAAAATTGCTTAATACACCCTACAGTTGCCTACATTAACGAATGACCCTTACTTGTCCCACACATCCAAGGTAATGACTACCTATTCCTTAATAATAGGGATAGTCTTACCATTTAAAGGATTCAAGAACAGAAAGACTTAAACTTTAGGGTAGGTTCCTCATAGTTACTTGCTCACTATTCAAAAACTTTTCAAACATTTCACAATTTCAAACAATTTTCAAACACAAGTTTTTTACGCATCCGTACATGGATCATTATCAAACTCTTATGAAAATTTCTATTTACACACTTCACATTTTCAAAAAACATTTTAAAGTGAGCTAAGTAACTAAGAGCCCATGGATAACCATGGATGTAAAGGGTGTTAACACCTTCCCTTTACATAACCTACCCCCCGGACCCAAAAATCTTTTAAAAGGTCTTTCCTGTTCTTTTATGCCTTTTCTTTGGATAAAATAAAAGTCGGTGGCGACTCTTGCTATCCGCAACATAACTAAAGTCAGTTCTCCCACCGTGTTACAGCCTCCAACTGCTCAATCCTGTCCTGAGTTCTCTTATCCTCTTGAGTGCGAGCTTCAGTGATTCTGACCCACCTAGCTTGACTTTCTTTCAGATAGAGATTAGTCCTAGCCTTCTGAAACTGGGCCTCTTTACAGGCATTCTTCAAAATTTGCTCCCCAGCTCTTGATTTCTTGATGTAGTCCTCTGCTTTCTCAATCCTGGCTAGATGCTCCACCTTAAGCTTTTCCAACCTCTCAATGTCTAGACGACCATCACTCCTCTCCCAGAGGGTATTCTTCAGAGCTTGAGACAAATTCTCATTCCTCTCCTTCAGTTTCTCAAATTCTTCCAGGCTGACAGTGGCTGGAGGTGGTGCTGTGGATGGTTCAGGTGCATCCTCAATGGTGAAAGGCATCCCAGAAATCTGAGCCCTAGCATGAGACCATTCATAATACTGAGCTGAAGCCACATTATTGCATCTCCCAAGAATGGCCATCCCCTTGGTCTAGATGTTGTCCCAAGCCCAGGATGCTTGTCTGACAACAACTAGATTAGGTTTTATCTCACAATAAAGGGTTTCAGCCAAGTCTTGCACTCTAGGAGGGTGAACCAAAGCATAGCCCAACTGTCTTTTAAACAACAAAGTGTTGTAGTTGATGCAACCCTTCACTCCTATCAGAGGTACATTGGGGAACTGTCCACAGCTAGTAATTATGTCCCTGCCTTTGGTGCTCTGGGTGCACCATCTGATGTCATTTGAAGTCCAAGCAATAAGTCTTTTAGCCCAATTCTTCTGTTGGTGAGGATTCAGGAAAGCATCAGTCTTGGGTAAGTGTTTAAGCAGCCAAGTGTGAAACAGGGGAGCACAGCATCTCACCTATCTTCCTCTCTGCTTCTCATTTCTCTGGTGAACAAAATAATAGAAATCTCCCAGCAATGTGGGCACTTGGTTCCTCAGAAGGAAAAGATGAATGGAATTCTTGCTGATAAACTTGGGCTCATCTGCAAATAATATAACCCCATATATACTGAGGGCTAACAATGCACAAACTGCCCTCCATTCTCCCAAGGAGGCCTTCAGGGTGGCCTGAGAAGTCAGAAAGTCCAAGTGTAGGCCAGGGATTCCAGCCTTTGTTGTCATGTTCTGCTCAATCAAAATAGGCTCCAGGTACAGTGCTTTTGCCACTTCTTCATTGTTGGGAAAAGCCATCTCAGGGTTGAAGGGGACACCACCCCTGACAAGTACTCCAATCAATGATGAGAACTCCTCCAACAGAGGTCCTAGCTGAAAGTTCTGGAAAGTGAAACTCCTCTGAGAAGGGTCCAGGTCCATAACCATATCAAGGATGCCTCCATAATGCTCTCTGAATAATGGGATGTGGTCTGGAGTGATAATTGCCTGGACCTGTCTGATGCCAGTCAGCACAGGCTCAAAGAAATGGTATGAAATGTTGCTCTTCTTGGGTGCCATGACTACTGATGAAGAGCTGAAAACAAGTGCTGATGATGAAGACTAATACTGGAGATGAGCCAATGATAGGCTGAGGTTGGTGATGAAAGTAACTGAAGCAGACACCTGATGAAGATAGCTGAAGCAGATACTGATGAACAAGGGTCTTTGCAGATGAAGGGGTCAAAACCAAGCCAGATAAAGTGTGGATACCCTGAAAAACAAATAAACAAATGTTAAATGATGCAATGATGATGTATGCAAATGATATGCAAGGGTTTGTGATCAAGCTGGATCTGATTACTGCCTTGATATAAGTCCATGTATGTCTAAGAAGTCCAGATGGAGGTTCAGAAATCCAGTAACCAAGGTGGGGGACTCAAATAAAGAGTCACATGTCCAGGGTTAAATCACAAGAACTGTCCCAAAATGAGGTACTCTTAATCAAAACAAAGTATCAGGGTATGTTGTGGTCAAGGGTACCTGCAAACCTGTAAACAGACCAACCCCCTCACAGGTGGTGTTCTAAAACAAGGATCCTCAGACTTGGATCAGTTACGAGAAGTGTAAACACTTCTAACCCGGAGGTACAGTGTTTACAATAACCATAAAAGATCCTCCTCTAATTCACCTCAGTTTATGAAGGTCACAGTAAAGGTCATCCAGACTTAGCAGGCTTCCCAGATAGCCCTAGCACTACAGGAAATCTGTAGCACAGAGTTCTCAAGAAGAAACCCACATCTGAACCGTGTTTCATATTCCCGCACCAGACCGAAATGGAATGGGAAAGAACATGAACCACTCTAGCCTAGGTGTCACTCAGGTCCCAGGTATAGGACCTTAAACTTTCAATGAACCCCACACATCAAAACAAAAACCAGATCCATCCAGATGACAATATGACAGTATGATATATAAAGCTATAAAGAAAGCAATAAATAACTGTACATAAAGCAGTAAATAAAGCAAATATACAAACACAAATAACACATAACACCCCAGTAAACACAAATCAAACAAGCGCTAGGAGGAACCCACAAAAAGAACCAGAAGCCCTGGTTACAGTATAAGGGTCCCCAGCAGAGTCGCCAAGCTGTCGCTCCCACCAAAATGACACCCAAGGTCAAGAGGGGTACAGACGCGAACGGTCGGCGAAAGGGGAAGAGTACACACAGGGGTGAACTCAAGAGAAAAGAGTCGCCAGCTAGGCATTTTTATCCCGAAGGAAAGGTAATGCTGCATAGACTTAGAAAGATATGGATAAGACGGTTGCGAACCAGAGAGACTGAGAAAGGGGGTTGGTTACAACCTGGGAAGGTATTAGCACCCATATTTTCCGCCGTACTCGACGGGATCCACGCTTAAAAGATTTGTGTTTTAAAGGGGTAGTGTCAGTGCAATCTGTGTATCAAAGCTGGAAAGAATGCAAGTGTCAGTGCTAAAAGAAAGGGAAGTGTATGAGAGAAGTGTCAGTGTAAGAACAAGAGTGTAAAGCTCAAGACTATGAGGCTTAAAGAAATAATGCTGAAAGAGGGGGGAATATACAGAGACTTTTGTTCGATAACAGTTAAGTTATGCCTACGTATCCTCTCGTGCAATGAGGAAGTCAGAACACCGTAGTTCGACTCAAAGAAACTGAAAGATAAATTGACTTGTGAACTGCTTACTTGTCTATGCTCAAGTGTATGACCTGTCTGGCTCAGGTGCAAACTGTCTTGCATTTGACGGAAGAAGCAAGTTCTCGTTTATGAGTGAATGAGATGAGAAAAGAATCCCGTAGGAGACGATTATTGTTTGTTTTTGTGTTTTCAGTCTTTTATTGATTTTTGTGTTTTTCATAAGAGAATAAGCTTAAGCCTATACCAATGTGTTAGTAAACTCATCACATCTTCCCTCTGATTAGGGGTAATGAGAATACCTTAAGTGTGAAGTCAGCATCTCACACTTAATCACCCTGAAGTAGGATTAAGATCATTAACCTACTTGTGATTATTTAAGTGTTTTTGTTGTTTTTGTTTAGTGTTAAGTAATGAGATTAAGCCATAATCAAGGATCTAATGGACTCATTACACCATCCTAATAGAAGGATAATAGATGAGAACATTTAAGCTGAGAAAAACTCCTCAACTTAATCCATGATTAGGGATTAACCTCATGACAAAACAAAACCTTTATTAAATGGATTTTAGTTAATGGTATGGTGAAGAAGTGTTTTTTTATGGTTTGTAAGACAACTTGAGGAGGACTTGTCCATTAACACTAGGGTTAGTCCTTCTTAACCAATTAAGGAAGAATTAGAACCCTAATGCAAGGCCCAAGTTACAAGCTTGATGTCTTGATGATTATTATGTGGATTGATTAAAGGAGTTAAACACATTAAGGGTTTAACACTTAGGATTAAAGTTATACACTCCAGCCTAATAGAAGGATGCAGGCATAATCTTAATCACAAAGCCTGAAAGCCTTTAGGGTTTAGTCCCTGTTTATGAGGTGAGAAGAGAAGACTCAATGATGACACAAAGGCAAAAGCTAAATGGGGGACTAATTAAAACCCTAATTATTATCATGCTTGGTTGTTCCTAGGGTTTGTGAGGTTTGCAAGAAGATCTTCAAAGAACTACCAAGGAGAGAAGCAGATGAAAGGAGGAAGGAGCAGAGAGAAGCAAAACAACTTGCTTCACTTAAGATGACAAGTTGCTTAAAGAAAGAAAGTAAGATGAACAAGAATGAGCAAGCTCAATCCAAAACACATACAAAATGCAGCAAGGGAAGTGAAAGAGATGAAAAGAGATCATGAGAAGTGAAGGCAAATTCACTTCTCAAAGTAACTTACCACCTGAAAAGTTAGTGAAAGAAATGAAATGCAATGCAAATGAGATGAAATGGCATGATGCAAGTCAAAGTCAGAAGCAAATACATGATGTTAATGATTCTAAGAGATGATGCAAACATGAGGTAAGGCATGAGAATGATCAAACATGTATAAAGATGCAAAAGAGACATGCTTAGAACCATGACCATACATGAAAGGTTATGGAATGCAAATGACATACAACATGGCAAATGAAAGATGAAATGATCAAACATGATTCTAATATGTCCTAAGATGTATTATGAATCAAATGAATGCACAAAATGTCATAGAAATTCATGGTATGCAAGCAAATGAGAAATGGATGCAAAGGGAGGCACAAATTAGGGTTTTATGCATCATACAAAGCAAAAATCCAAAACCAGAAGCAAACATCATGATAAAAATTTGAAAATGCAAACAAAGATACCATAAACCTATACAAACTCACTGCCCAAAGGAGAGGATCCAACTCTTAACCTAGTGAAAGTTATGAATTTTCTAAGATTGTTAGGGTTTTAAGGTACCTCATCAAGAAAAATGCTAAACAAATTGAAAATGCAAGATCAATTCAAATAAATTTTATCCTATAAACTACATGCTATGCAAGATGCAATGCAAAAAGAATCATCACCCAACTCCCAATGGTTAGGCAGAAATGAATTTTTGAAGTTTGTCACAAAATATTGCCTAAAAATGAAATTTAAACCAATGAAAATGATTAAAAGGCATCAAGAACAAAAACGAAATTTGGTTTGAGAGTTGGACAATGTTTCTAAATGTTTCTAAATGCAATGTGAATTTTTTTGTGATTTTTAAATACCTAAATGTATTTTTAATTAATTAATTTTCATTAATTAATTAAAAATAAACATTTAAATGATTTAAAAATAATTTTTAATGCAAAAAATAAAATAAAAAATCATTTTCTGATTGAGAAAAATATTTGAAACAAAAATGCAAAAGGAAATATTTTTGGGATTTTTCTAACTATTTTAAAATAAATATGAAAGAAAATGTAAGAAAAATGAAATTAAAATTGATTTTAATGGGAAGTCAACAGATCCAGAGGCTAGTATTCAAACTGAACGCGCGGGAGTTGACTGGCGCGCTATCCTACGGCTGGCATTTGAACTGACTGGATTAATATAAAAACATGATTAATTAACTAATGACGTGGATTAGGGCTTTAATGAAACGATCCAGGCCACCAAAACGCGCGGGAGTAAAACAAAGTCAACCAAATCTACGCTCCACATTCAAACTCCCATTAATGACGTAATTAGGGCTTAATGACTCTCAGGTGGCCGGAAATGACCTCCGGTCATCTTCTCCGGCCACATGTCTCCCTGAAAATTGCTAGCTCACTCCCCAGGTCCCTAAAACCTAATCTCTCTGCCCATAATCCATCCCCAAACATCATAGAGCAAGAATCAGCAATCAAAACACATTTATTTTTCATATCAAAGCTAAATCGAAACAAAATGCATTTAGGTCAAAAAAGTTTCAGAAGCTTCATACATACTCAATACTCAATCATTTTCGAAACAAAACATATCAACATGATCAGTGAAGCATAGAGAATCATTTAGGAACTTAAAAACATGTTTCTGGAAAAAATGTTCTTGAGCTCACCTGAACTGGAGCTTTGATCTTTGGAACTTTCTGGCTACCCCTTTGATCCAAAACGCCTCTAATGGACCTCCTGAGAAGCCTGCAATGCTTGGTTGGAGTTTCTTTTGGCTGGTTTGAGAGATTGAGTGAGTTCTGTTCAGAGAGGGGAGGAAATCGTGTTTTGATTTCAGGGAGTTTCAGGGCAAGGTGAAGGGCCAGGGATGATCAGTGGAACATGCTGAGATGTTCTATGAAGTTTGTTTTTGTGTTTGAAGGCTGTGTTGTGTGATTCGAAGCAAAATGCATAAGAGGTGAATTTCTTGAACTATGGCTTGGAGTGTGTTTCAGCATGAGTTGTATGGTGTTATGGCTTGCCTTTGGTCCACTTATCACTCATGGATAGGTCTGTGGAGTGGTTGTGCCCTATTGTGATTGGTATGGGTCTTTTGCAAAAAAGTCAAGCTTTGTGTAAGAGAGGTATGGGCCAATAGTTAGCCAAGGACAAGAGGAGTGTCCTGCGCAGCAAGAAGTGAGGAGGGCCATAAGATCAGTTTTGAAGCCAGCCAGCAAATGGATTAGGGTTTGAAGGATATTTTGCAACTTTGTTCCACTTTGCCCCTTTTGAAATTTCTTGATCCACAAGTCATGAAAATGAGTAAACTTTTGATGCAATCTGATCTTTAGGCCTTGGTTTATGTTGGTACAAAGATTAGAAGTCCATTTGATAGCACAATTTGTCTTGGCAAGTGGTTTTGCAACTTTGCCTCTTTGGTAGAAAACTTGAAATTATGTGATTTTTCCCAACTTTGACAAGCCATAACTTTTGATCCAAAATGAATTAGAATGAGTTCTTATAATTTTTGAAAAGGGAATGATCCATTCTACAACTTTCATGACCAAAGTTTTCTCATTTGAAGCATTTTTGAATCAAAAAGCAAGGGTTGAAAAAGTTTCCCAAAATGGCAAGTTTACATTACAAGTCATTTTCCCAAAAAGGAAACTTTGCAAATGGCTTGAAATTCTTCAATTTTATGAACTTTTAACATCTTCTATGATCAAATAAAGATCATACACAATCAAAATGATGAAGAACACCCTTTGGTTGGGTCATTGGGGGCCTCAGATGCCCTGATTTTGCACTGACTTGCTCAAGAAGTCAACTCTTGATTAGATGCCTTCCCCATGGAATTTCTTCATGAAACTTAATATGCATGATCCTTATAACATATAGAGATCAATAGAAACAAAAATGACCAAAAAATTTGGAGTTATGGCCCTTGAAACCAAAACCCTAATTCTAGGTCATTTGTGCAGTTAAACCTGGCTCTGCTTCCATGCCATTCTCAGTTCTTGTGATTCTTTGGCTTTCTTGACTTTGTTAGGATATAATATGATACTTGAACACACATGGACCCCTTTGAAGTGATTGAAGACCTTTGGAGTGGCTCAAGTAGCTCTTGGATAGCTCAGGTCACAAACCCTAGATGCAGATGACTTTGAACCAATGCAGTGAAACAAAAATGTGGTATGAGATGTCATGATTGAACTTATGCATATGATGAGATCACAAGCCATGGTGTGAATGGGTGAGGGCAAATTTGGGGTGTTTACACCTCCTTCAGAGGCTCTATATATGTTTGTTTACATTTGTGTAAAGACCTCAAAAGAGGCGCCCAATCCCCATTCCCCTTGATAAGACCTCGATGTAGGCAAGCGAAAAGGGCTTGTAATCAGCCCCTCACTATCATTGAGTCTTTCATTAGTTTGCACTTCGTGTTGATGCTTTTGGATAAAGTTCATCCTGCTCTTGTCCGGTCAGTCTGTGGAAGAGGATCTCACTTTTTGGATCCCCACACTTTGTGTAGCTCACGTCTATTGACGTTGACGCTTTGTGCTCGTACGCACATGATATTTCCCCCATCCTATTCTTACTTGGTGATATGATACCATGTATAGACATACTCCTTTCCTACAGTCACGAGCTCGAGGAGATCTCCTTGCTTCGTGTACCCATCATGCTCGATCCTCGATATCGTGGTTAGGTGTCACCCCTACTTTTGTCCTGCTTCGATCCTCCATATCGTTGCTAGGCCCTCTCTTTGCCACTGTGAAGACATAATCCACAGGTGGATGTTTGCTACTCGAGTGATGTGGATACTCCTCGGGCTTGTTTGCTTATTTGTGTGATGCGATTGTCTCCCCATAGGATTTCCAGGCTTTGTATAGTCTCTTGTTAGCATGTTAACTTAGGTAGCACGGTTCCTTTGTCTAGGATTACCTTTTTTTCATGAACATTCCTAAAACACAAATCAAACTCTTTGTTTTCTTTCTTCTTTCTTCTTCTTCATTAGGATAGACTTCAAACCACACTAACCTTAGGACCACCTTTGCATGATAACTTTAGGATTAGACTTTCCCCATTAGGTTTTATCTTTAAGATCCTTTTGTTTCTTTCTCTTCTAATCTCAAAACCAAAACCTAAAAAACACTTAATAATGGTTGAGGTAGCCTTGTGTGTATGGACTTATTCCATGGGGCCCTTGTAGTCTTCCCATCTTGGGATAGTACAAGCTTGTCTAGCATGATGTACAATTCTAATCATGAGACTACTTTCACAAATAAAATCATAAAAAAGACTTCTTCACAAAAATTACAAAAACACTTAATAAATTCAACGAGTTAGTGAGCTTAGGCCCTAATCTCTTGAACCAAGTTTTGGGGATCTTCTCCTTACTTGAGTGTGCTTGTTCTATTATTCCATCTTGGAATGCAGTAGCAAGTACACATTCCATGGAAAAGAGCTTGAGTTCACTTCCTTGTGCCACACTCATAGAAAACTCATAAAAAACACTGGACAAACAATAAACGTCTCTCCTTCGGGACTTCTTTTCACATCACCTTCACTCTCATCGTACGAACTTGCTCCTACTTGTCATTTTGCAAGTCGGTAACGCACTCGTCGTCCGAGCCTGCAACACCTGAGCATTGACATAGGCAGTTCAAGCCTTAAGACACAAGAAATCTTTTCCACCCTTAGTTAGGAGAACTACGGCGACTCTGACCCTCATTGTCCAGATGAGGTACGTAGGCAGCGGGGTAGGGCCCGTTCGAGCACACTCTTTTATTTTCCCTAAATTTTCCCCCTTTCTTTTCTTTTCTTTTCCAGTTCTAGTCCTTCTTTTTGCAGAAGCTTTCATTTCTTCACCCTTTGAAACATTTTCTTTGCAAGCGTGGATCCCGTCGGGTACGGCGGACGATCTGGGGTGCTAATACCTTCCTAGGTCGTAACCGACTCCCGAACTCAGTCTCTTTGGTTCGCAGGACCCGTGTCCTTACTTTTCTTTTCTTTGGTTTGTGAAGTATTACCATTCCTGTTTCTTCAGGATAAAAATGTCTGACTGGCGACTCTACCTCTTCCGCTTTACTTTCGCGTTTGTACCAGGATAGAAATCCAGGGAGTGACAGTTAACCATAGCAAGTTCTCCAGCTCTTCTCACCAAGAACTCCAAAGGGAGTGACAGTACTATTGTACTTCCATGGTATCTCACCATGATGAGTGGCGAAGTGTTCCACACCCAGATTGCGACCGTCTTGGAACTATTCTGTGTGGGGGTTTTTCCTCACTTTAGGGTAAGACCTCGATAGTCATGTGCATCTGGTGACCGATCATTAAGGACCTTAGTGGAAACACCCCTCTCCAGTGATGATAGTGGCAGACCACATTTATTGGCAAACCCACTCGCATCCGAGGGGCCACTGGGAACTTGCATAGGATGGTCTGGTTCTCTCATAGGAATCTAGTTAAAGTAAAACTGTTCATATGACAATAGTACTGTATCCCAAGGGCTGAATGTAATATTGTTTCTCGATTCAGTGCTTGAAGCTGGGGACTTATGAGGGATGCTTGTTTCCTTGGGCTCAGCTGAGACCTCCCTGAGTAGTACATAATGCCAAACCGATTCTCTGATTTGGTCATGAGCCATCTCTCAGAAATAGTGAACGTATTATTGCTATTTGGCTTTGAGAGTCCGTGATGTTGACCCGAGTAGCACACTCGTGAGATGGGAGGGGTTTACACGTTTGCAGGAACCATGAAACTTCCAACATACCCACTTTTCCAGTATTGTTCATTATTATGATCTGGTTCTTTGGTTCCGTGGTTCCGAGATCTGGGATTCTTATTCAGAAGAGTTGTTACTATGATTGTGACCCTGCACAGACACATGATTATATGCTTGGCACGTTAGAGACACGTCACAAATCACATGCCTTGCATTGCATAAGCATCATAATATCATTAATCATTGTGCTCTTTTTCATTCTCAGGATTCATACTACTCTCGTTTCCCGGTCATATTACTGCATCAGAATGGAAGGCATCCAAAAAGTAATTGTGCACTACAAATTCTTCGACACCAAAGTGGATATGATCAACCATATGGTGTCTCTTATTAAACCGGGTCAAATGGGATACTTCAAGGGGAAATATGGTGATATTCTGGATTTGGTGTTCAATCTGGACAATTCTCAAAGGAGCGTCATTCATACTTTACTGCAGGACTATGACCCACGGCTTAGGTCCTTCACCTTTCACGACTTCCAGTTAGGCCCTCTCTTGGAAGAGTATGCTGCGATTCTAGGAGTGCCAATTCAAGATCAGGTTCCCTTCAACTCAGAAATGACCAGACCAACTCATTCTGACATAGCCAAAGCTCTTTATTTAAGCGCATCTGAAGTGTCTGACAATCTGACTGCTACCAAATTTGGAGTGCTTTGTTTCTCTCTAGAGTTCCTGGTTAGAAGAGCTAGAGATCTTGCGGCAAAAATCAGTGGGATTCAGTTTGTGCCATCCTAGCATTGTCCATATACGGGATCATCCTGTTTGCTGATAGGGACAAGTTCGTGGATATTAACGCTATTCACCTGTTTGTGCTGAAGAATCCGGTACCCACTCTCCTGGGTGACCTCTATTATTCAGTGCATTACAAGAACGAGAAAAGACGGGGTGGCTTGGTCAAGTGTTGTGCCCCTCTCTTCTACAAATGGTTCATGAGGCATCTCCCTGTTACTGAAGCTTTCACGAATTTTAAGGTGGTTTGGGCGCAAAAGTTGAGCGCGTTGTCCTCCAGGGACATCAGATGGTTTACTTTGAGGATGAAAGGGAAGGACCTCATTTCCATTTGCAGAGGGTATCCCAATGTTCCACTCTTAGGAGTAGTTGGGGGCATTAATTACAACCCCATCCTTCTGAGAAGACAATTGGGATATGCACTCAAAGGCATTCCCAAAGAATCGGAGTTGGTTCAAACCCTCTATTTTCCTATGAAGGATAATCTCCCTTTGGTTCGAGAAGCCGCGGGTGCTTGGAAACTCATCAAGAGGAAGGTTATAGACCGCTTGGGTAAAAGTAACAACCAAATCTTCCTCAAGTTTGAGGCCTGGATAAGAGAAAAGGCCTAGGTATCTCTAATCCCTTTCTCTGCGCCAACTCCACCTCATGCAACCGTGTCGCTGGAAGACTACTGGAAGTTAGAAGCTTTTGTCAAACAACTTAGAGCAAAAAATCAGGAGGTTGATGATTCCTATCAAAAGTTGAAGATTCAGAACCAGAAGCTAGAAGAGAGAGCTCATCAAGCTGAGGAGTTGGTCAGGCTTAAGAAGCAAGATTTCGAAGAACGAGAGCTTTACTTCAGGAAGAGAGGTTTGACTGAGATCTACAGGGCGAGTCAACGTTAAAAGGATAAGAAAGCCTTGGATGAAGTTAACGAAGCAGTGACGCTTTGGCAAGAGAAGTGGGGAAACCGTCTGAGAGAGCAGAAAGAGGAAGAGATTAAGTACAAGCTAAAGATCAAATTCCTTCAAGAGACTCTGAATGACTAGGGGTAGTTGCTCCAGAAATCCCACCAGCAACGAAGAGACCATTTTCAGCAGATGGCCAACATCCAAAAGGAGTTAGAAGAACTGAAGCTTCAGGATGATATCAAGAAGATCAAGACTGAGTTTAGTCCTAGCAAAGAAAAGGAGGAAGTATTCCTACAACAAATCAACGAGTTGTACACTTCCTTTTAACTAAGGGACATCCTCATCCAGGAGCCGAGTCATCTGGATATTGCCCAACTGTTCCAAGCCGTCAAGCACCTTAGCTGGAGGTTACAGGACATGGAACTTCCTAGGGTTTAGTCTCATGCTCTTGTATCCGGGATTACCCACATTCCTGTTGTGGGATTCCTCTTTGCTTTACTTTGCTACTCTTTCATGTATGAATTGGCACCCTTCGGGGATTCTTGTTATTCATATTCCAGTTTATGATATGTGTGATTTGGTTTAAATCTTTGTTGTTATCTCTTGCACTGACACGAGGTATTAAGCACCAGTCCACCATGGTTGTCATCTTATCTGAGCATCATGCATGGTTTTCTTCCCTAAATCTGAAAGAGCTATCTGAATTCTCAAATACCGGAACGGGAACGTAAAAAACCTTGAGAATAAAAATGAACACAACATTGCATGCATATCATTTGCATTTTTATTTTGCAGGTTTTCCAGGGTTCTTAACTTATGTGAACTTTCAGGAAGGATTGCGAGAGCCACCAAGACTCGTCTTCTCAGGCAAGATTTACCGCCACACCGGTACACTACCTGTCGAAATCAGAGGAATTTCATGGATACTATGCAGACAAAACTGAACGAGCTTCACACCCGAATGAAGGAGTTTATGACGATGATGTTGGGTATAGCGTTAGGGCAGCAGGAGATGAGGGCTGCTATGCAAAGGCTCAACCCTCCGCAAACAGATCCACCAGTGGTTACCTTGGACGCCCAAGGCAATCCAGTCAACGACACTCTTGCTCCACATGTGGTGAACAGACCATAACTCCAGAAGCTGCTGGCCCGACTCCCGTCTTTGTGCAAGACCGTCAGGAGGATCAATTCACTTTGGTTAACGAAGATATGGGGTTCGGTACAGGAACCAACAATCAGGATTTCCAGATGTTGGTTGAGAAGGTGCGGGCACTAGAATGCAAGGGTACGCTCGGCATCGATGTCTCCGTTTTGGGCTTGGTTTCAGGGGTGATTATCCCTCCAAAGTTCTGACCACCAACTTTCGACAGGTATAACAACAACTCTTTCCCGAAGACTCACCTGCAGGCCTTCTATCGCAAGATTGTTGCACATACCAAGGACAAGAAGCTTTGGATGTATTACTTCCGCAACAGCCTATCTGGGGGCTCATTGGAATGGTATATGAAGTTGGAGAAGAACTTTGTCCGTAACTGGAAGGAGCTTGGGGAAGCCTTACTCAAGCAGTATCAGTATAACATTGACATGGCTCCCAGCCGAACTCAGCTTCAGAGCTTCTCTCAAAAGAATTCGGAGAGTTTCAAAGACTATGCGCAGAGATGGCGCGAGGTTGCTGCTAGGGTCCAACCACCCTTGCTGGAAAGGGAGATGGTCGATCTCTTTATGGATACCCTCCTGGGGCACTTCATGGAGAGATTGGTTGGCTGTTCCTCTAGCGGATTTTCTGATATCATTGTGATAGGTGAAAGAATAGAAAGCTGGATGAAACAAGGCAAAATTCAGGGCAGCGGAGCGTCAACCTTCGGAGTTAAGAAGCCTTTCGTAAGAAGAAGGGAATGAGAAGTTGGGGTTGTTTATGCTCAGAAGAAGAGAGGGAATCGAAACGCTTATGAAGCTTCCATCACCATTTATGCTCTTGCTAACCAGCAACAAGTTCAGAAACCTCAACAGTAGCGCCAGCAGGTTTATCAATAGCAAAGGGCTCCTCGTCCTTACTACCCTCCTAGAGCAAAATATAGGCATCTCGAGAAGCCTCTGATGTCCTACTCCCAGTTGCTACAAAATCTCCGCCAACTTCAGATGGTTCAACTGAGAACTCTGCAGCCTCCAAGGCCAGGGCAAATCCCTAAAGGCTACGATGCCAATGTTCGTTGTGAATTCTATTTTGGGGCTCCGGGCCATAGTACTGAGAATTGCAAGGCTTTGAAGCATGTCTTCTAAGACATAATAGACTCCAAAGCGATCAATTTCTCTCCAAATCCCAATGTGATATAGAATCCCATACCTGATCACGGAAGGACTATTGGGGTTGTTGATAGCGGTGAATGTTTGAACCTGGTATCTGATGTTAGGGACTTGAAAACTTCACTGCTAGCTGTGAAAGCTTGCTTGGCTGAGAAGAGCGTCTTTCCAGGTTGTGATAAGAATTGCCCAGATTGTGTAATTTCCATTGATGGTTATGCTCGATTGAGGTCGAGTATATAGAAGATGATCGATGAAGGAAGCATACAGTTTGATAAGATTTCGAGAGAAGACGTGGTATCAACTGTGACAATTTTCTACAATTCGGCACAAGTTCCTGCACTGACAAGGGTGGCTCCAATAACCATTACTACTTTGGGACCCGTCCCATACCAGAGTGATAAAGCAATCCCTTGGAACTATGGGGGAGAGGTCTATTACAATGGTCAGAAACAAAACATGGCTGCATCCAGTTCGACTCCGCACCCGATCGAGAATGTATGGGTCATAGGGTTCACCAGAAGTGGAAGATTATTTGCTCCTGAAACACTGAGAAGCAATGTGGTACCGCCGAGAGATAATGCTGAGGTTCAAACTAAAGCCAAGGGCAAGAAGCTCATGGCCAATGATGTACCTGCGCTGGTGACAGATCTTGACATCACTTTTGATAAGGATGCGGAAGAGTTCTTGAGGATTATCAAGAAAAGTGACTACAAGATCGTGGATCACTTACAGCAGACTCCATCTAAGATCTTGATCTTATCCTTATTGATGTGTTCAAATTTGCATAGGAAGGACCTATTGAAGATTATGAACAACGCTTATGTGTCGTAAGACATATCCATAAATCAACTAGAGACAGTGGTGTCGAGTGTAAATTCACGGTTATGGACCTAACATCTGAAGGTCGCAGTCACAACCGCGCATTGCACATTTCCATGGAATGCAAGGGAGTTGTGCTTTCTCATGTGCTGGTAGACACAGGGTCATCATTCAATGTACTTCCCAAGAAAGCCCTTATGAAGTTGGATTATGATGGGGTTATGCTGAGGCCAAGTAACTTGGTCGTCCGAGCTTTCGATTTCTCGAGGAGGTCAGTGTTCGGAGAGGTGGAGCTATTGATCAAGGTGGGACCATAAGTCTTCAATGCTACTTTTACGTGATGGATATCCAGCCGACTTATAGCTTCTTGTTGGGGAGGTCGTGGATACATTCAGCAAGAGTTGTATCTTCTACCCTCCATTAAAAGCTCAAATTTGTTTGGAAAGGACAGATTGTGACCATATGCGGAGAAGAAGACATCATCACCAGCCACCTAGCCTCGTTCAAATTCGTGGAAATGAATGGAGAAATCGTCAAGACTCCTTATCAAGCTTTTGAGCCCATCAAATCTGAGAATGAATCATCGTCAGTTGCTGTATCAGAAGACCCAAAGAAAGGAGCTTCCATAGCCTCCTATAAACAAGCCCTAGAGGATGTAGAATCAGGTTCCAAGGAAGGTTGGGGCAAAATGATTGAGGTTCCTGAAAAGAAAGACATGTTTAGAATTGGCTACAAGCCTGGTCAGTCAACATCAGGACAAATTGCTAGAGGTTGGAAAGGCCCGATTACCTTCAACAGTGCGGGGTGGTTTAACCCCAGTAATGTATGTGTCGTGCAGGAAGAAACAGTCGATAGTGACTGTGAGCTAGATGAATGGATAAGGCTTTGTGCTCTAGGGACACAACTCAACAACTGGTCAGCCGAAGCAGTAATCTCCGTCACTTAGCCTGAAGAGTAATGGTTTTATGTTTCTATTCTCCTGTATTCAAGCTTTATGCCTTGCCCGAGGCATAGCAGGTCATTGTAAGGGCTCATTATTCATAATACAATAATATAATCATCAATAAAGTGGACGTTTTTGCATTCAATCATGTTGTTCCCTATCTTTCATTTTCATTTTCATTTTGTTTTCAAAAATAAATGGAAATGTTTTCCGTGTCTCACACCGTTTCTAAAATCTAGCATGAATCAACATTCATGTAAATGCTCCTCATCGGGACTCATCGGTAACGACCTTGCTATGGCTCAGTATGACTTTGACAATCCGATTTACCTAGCCGACGAGGATGGTGAGGAAGATTGTGAACTACCCGAAGTGCTAGCCAGATTGCTCAAGCAAGAGGAGAAGATGATTTATACCCACGAGGAAGCCATTGAGGTGGTAAACCTGGGTACAGAGGAAGACCGAAAAGAGGTTAAGATCGGGGCCTCATTGGAAGAAATTGTCAAGAGCCGCTTGATCTCCATGCTCCGAGAGTACATCGACGTCTTCGCCAGGTCTTACTGGGACATGCCCGCGCTGGATACCGACATTGTAGTGCATAGGTTGCCTCTCAAGGAATACTGCCTACCGGTCAAGCAGAAGTTGAGACGGACGGGTCCAGACATGGCCATCAAAATTAAAGAGGTTCAGAAGCAGTTTGATGTCGGATTCTTGGTTGTAACCAGCTATACTCCATGGGTTGCAAATATTGTACCAGTCCCTAAAAAGGTTGGTAAGGTCATAATGTGCGCGGACTGTAGGGATTTGAATCGGGCAAGCCCCAAAGATGACTTTCCATTGCCACACATTGATGTGCTAGTTGACAACACTGCCCAGTTTTCTGTATTTTTCTTCATGGATGGCTTCTCGGGTTACAATCAAATCAAAATGTTGCCAAAGGATATCGAGAAGACTACATTCATTACCCCATGGGGCACCTTCTGTTACAAGGTCATTCCGTTCGGTTTGAAAAATTCTGGTGCTACATACCAATGTGCAATGGTGACTATATTCCATGACATAATTCATCACGAGATTGAGGTCTACGTTAATGACATGATAGTGAAGTCACATACAGAAGAAGAACATTTGGTCAACTTAGCCAATCTTTTTGACAGGCTTCGGAAGTTCAGATTGAGGTTGAATCCGAACAAATGCACATTTGGGGTGCGTTCTGAAAAGCTGTTGGGCTTTATCGTTAGCGAAAGAGGAATCGAGGTCGACCCTGTAAAAGTAAAGGAAATTCAGGAGATGCCTGAGCCGAAAACCGAGAAAGAGGTACGCGGTTTCTTAGGGAGGTTGAACTATATTGCAAGGTTCATCTCACACCTAACAGCCATATGCGAGCCTATTTTCAAGCTTCTAAGGAAGTATCAGGTTGTGGAATGGAATGATGACTGCCAACAAGCCTTCGATAGAATAAGGAGTACTTGCCAGAACCCCCAATTCTCATGCCTCTGGTGCCTGGGAGACCTCTAATCATGTACCTCACAGTACTCAAAGGATCAATGGGCTATGTGATGGGTCAGCAGGACGAGTCTGGTCGAAAAGAGCATGCAATCTATTACCTTAGTAAAAAGTTTACCGACTGTGAGACTCGCTACTCACTGCTCGAGAAAACATGTTGCGCTTTGGCATGGGCTGAACGCCGACTAAGATAGTACATGTTGACTCACACCATGCTACTAATTTCCAAGATGGACCCTGTAAAGTACATCTTCGAAAATCCAGCTTTAACCGGAAGAGTAGCTCGGTGGCAAATGATTCTGACAGAATAAGATATCCATTACACTTCATAAAAAGCAATCAAAGGAAGTTTATTGTCGGATTATCTAGTCCAGCAACCAATTGAGGATTACTAGCCGATGAAGTTTGAGTTTTCGGTTGAGGACATAATGTTCCTCAAGTCGAGAGACTACGAAGAACCACTCCCTGAGGAGGGGCCAGACCCCGAGTCCAAATGGAGTCTTATGTTTGACGGAGCCGTGAACATGAATGGTAGCGGAGTTGGTGTTGTTATTATCTTGCCGGAAGGGATCCATATGCCTTTCACTGCCCCGCTGACATTCGAATGCACTAACAATGAAGCTGAGTATGAAGCCTGCATAATGGGAATCGAGGAAGCAATCAACTTGAGAATCAAGAACCTCGAGATCTTCGGAGATTCTGCTCTGGTCATCAACCAAGTCAATGGAAAATGGTTGGTCCATAAACCTCATTTAACTCCTTACAGGGACTATACCAGGAGGTTGCTAACTTTCATCAAAAAGGTCAAGATGCACTACATACCTCGAGATGAGAATCAATTTGCTGATGCTCTGGAAACCTTATCTTCCATGATCAAGGTGCATCAAGAGAATTGCGTGCCTCGAATCGATATCTCTCGTCTCAAAAGGCCAGTATATGTCTTCGCATTTGACATCACTGATGATAGAAAACCCTGGTATCATGATATCAAGCAATTTCTGAACTCTCAGGAATACCCGACACGGGCATCAAGCAAAGACAAGAAAACCCTTAGGAGGCTGGCAGGCGAGTTCTTCTTAAACCAAGACGATGTGCTCTACAAACGGAACTTGGAGTCTTATGTTTGACGGAGCCGTGAACATGAATGGTAGCGGAGTTGGTGTTGTTATTATCTTGCCGAAAGGGATCCATATGCCTTTCACTGCCCCGCTGACATTCGAATGCACTAACAATGAAGCTGAGTATGAAGCCTGCATAATGGGGATCGAGGAAGCAATCAACATGAGAATCAAGAACCTTGAGATCTTCAGAGATTCTGCTCTGGTCATCAACCAAGTCAATGGCAAATGGCTGGTCCATCAACCTCATTTAACTCCTTACAGGGACTATACCAGGAGGTTGCTAACTTTCATCAAAAAGGTCAAGATGCACTACATACCTCGAGATGAGAATCAATTTGTTGATGCTCTGCCAACCTTATCTTCCATGATCAAGGTGCATCAAGAGAATTGCGTGCCTCGAATCGATGTCTCTCGTCTCAAAAGGCCAGTATATGTCTTCGCATTTGACATCACTGATGATAGCAAACCCTGGTATCATGATATCAAGCAATTTCTGAACTCTCAGGAATACCCGACAGGGGCATCAAGCAAAGAAAAGAAAACCCTTAGGAGGCTGGCAGGCGAGTTCTTCTTAAACCAAGACGATGTGCTCTACAAACGGAACTTCGACATGGTCCTGCTCAGATGTGTGGATAGACATGAAGCAGACATGTTGATGCATGAAGTTCATGAAGGCTCCTTCGGTATCCATGCTGGAGGGCAAGATATGGAAAAGAAACTTCACAAGAAGGGGTATTATTGGATCACCATGGAATCTGTTTGCTGCAAATACTCCTGCAAGTGCCAAATTTATGCCGACAAGGTTCATGTACCTCCAAATCCACTGAGTGTCATGTATTCACCTTGGCCCTTCTCCATGTGGGGCATCGACATGATTGGCAAGATTGAGCTAACTGCTTCTAACGGTCACTGCTTCATCCTGGTGGCTATCGACTACTTCACGAAGTGGGTTGAAGCGGCGTCTTATGCCAACATCACTAAACAAGTGGTAGCCTGATTCATCAAAAGGGATATCATCTTCCGGTACAAAATTCCCGAAAGAATCATTACTGGCAATGGTTTTAATCTTAACAACAAGATGATGGCAGACATGTGCCGGGATTTCAAAATTAAGCATCATAACTCTTCTCCATATCGCCCGAAGATGAATGGCGTCGTCGAGGCATCCAACAAGGACATAAAAAAGATCGAGCAGAAGATGGTTGTGACATACAAAGATTGGCATGAGATGTTATCGTTTGCATTTCATGGGTACCGGACGCTAGTGCGTACTTCGACTGGGGCAACCCCATTCTCACTAGTATACGGTATGGAGGCAGTCCTACCAATGGAAGTCGAGATCCCCTCGCTGAGAATAATGATGGAAGTCAAGCTTGACGAATCTGAATGGCTCCAAGCCAGGTATAACCAACTGAGCCTCATTGTAGAGAAATGCCTAGCAGCTGTATGCCATGGACAATTGTATCAGCGGCAAATGAAACAGACTTTCGACAAGAGAGTACGATCTCAACGATACATACCAGGCGATCTGGTGCTGAAAAGGATTCTTCCTCCTAACAACGATCACAGGGGCAAGTGGACACCCAACTATGAAGGTCCATTCGTGGTCAAAAGGGTCTTCTCGGGCGGAGCCTTGATGATAACGACCATGGATGGAGAAGACTTCCAATCCCCTTTCAATGCAGACACAGTGAGAAAATACTTCGTGTAAAAGACCCGCTGGACATGAACAGAATACGAGTCCAGGCAAAAATGGGCATCTCGGCGAGCCAAAAACAGAATAAAATGATCGGGCAAAAGTTAGGGAAATATCTGAAAAGAGGTACACGCGTTGAGTTGAAAAGCCACACTGGACAACTCATGCAAAAAAGGGTATCCCAGTGGATTGAAAACCCGAAAGGAAGATCCATGCAAGAGAGGGACTAAAACGAACCACTGCGATCTGCGAGATATGTGATCTGTCATTTGCAATCAAAGGTGATTCGAGGGTTGAAGATCAATTCAATTATCTTCCTCAAAGTGAATCAAACGGAGAAGCCTTAAAGACATACAAGTCATAGTCGGGTTGGAGCTTGATAAGACTTTGTTTTCACATTTCCATTAGGATAGTTTAATTTCCTTTTGTGCAATTTCCTCTTTCCAGGGGTTGCTTCCCGTGTAATGCCTATTAATGGCCATTCTTAGATCAATAAAAGTGTAATTTCAGTCAAACTTGCTTCCACAAGTTTTTGTTTTTCATCTACCGCTGATTGATTGCAAAAACATCCAACAAATTAGGATAAATATTACTTTATGAATATATGAATGCCTTATAACTCGTGCAGGAGAGTAAGAAACATTTGACACGTGTCTGAGGAGTGAGTGACTAGAATGGATTCATACCATGACCTTGGGGCATGCAGGCCAAACTAACTCTCTATTTCGCATGTACTATCAGCTGTGTTCGTTAACATGCAGGTACAGGCGTTGCTGACAAAGCCATCGCCAGCACAGAGCTTCGAAAAGCCTCTTCCTTGGCAGATCTTGGAGCATGACTCTCAGCAAGTCTCGTCAGATCGTCACCTTTCCAACATAGCAACAACAAAGGGAATGATAATTCCCAAGATGGATAGTATCAATATCTCATCCCCAACAGAGGACGCCCTCTACTTCTCATCTCCAGCATGAAACACGTCCTACTTCTTATCCCCAGCCATAGACAATTCAAGACTCTCAGCATCAGCATGAAATGTCCCCCAGCGGCACTCTCCATTATCTCTAGTAGAGTCGGAATTGGAAAAAGACAAACATTCTCCTCAAGCAGAGAGCCCTCCTTCAACGAAGAAGTATTCCCAACAGAGGCATGATACAGAAGATCTCAAATTCTCTTCTCTACCCAGCAGTGTCCGCCATCTTCCCAGTTGGTTTGCCAAACGGAGTCCAATCTTCATTGTGTATCAGACCGTTTCCCCAACATATCTTCTTCCCAAAGCAGAAGGGTTCACATAAAGGATTTCCTCAGCAGGTCTCTTCCTCAATAGAGTACTAACACGTCCTTCTCCCCAGCCGAGTCAGAAGGATATCATTTCCCCAACAGAATTCGACGGGTAGCGTGCCTTCCAAGTCAAGTTCATCCTCAACAGGGTCTTAGCTCTCCAATCTCAAAGTCCAATTTATTTTTGGAAAATGGTGACATTTCAGAGTCGGTGGATCATTAACACTATCTCCCCTCGGAGTTGCTTATTCCCCGCAGAGTTGCTCTTCCTCATAAGGATTCACCATAATCAATGCAACAATGGGCCTTTCCCCAGCAAAGTCGACGAGGATACATGTTCTCTCCTTGCCAGGATCCCTTGCATTTGCATTTAGTAATCATCATTACATGTGCATCCTCAAACACGTAGCATTTCCATCATTATGGAGCATTACTCCATGGAAAAATTCAAACATATGCATACGGAGCATAAGCCAGTTTCTGTACCTTGCACAAAAGCCCGAAACATTACATCTTCAATCAGACCGAAGTATCCCCACATAATGCCAAGTTCATTTCCCGGTGTGGTTATTTCTACCCAAGTCTTGTTTGACATCCCCAAGCAGACTCTCGTTTAAGTACAACGATCCCTCTAATTTCGGGTATTCCATTTAAGTACAATGGTCTCCCCAGTTGAGTCCTGTTTAAGTACAACAGTCCCATTGTTTCCGCGTCTCCGTTTAAGTAAAATGGTCGCATCTCGGGCTTTCGTTTAAGTAAAATGATCCCATTCCTCAATTCCATTTAAGTACAATGGTATCGTCTTTGAGTATTGTTTAAGTACAACAGTTTCATTATTTCCGCGTCTTTATTTAAGTACAACGGTCGAGTCTCGGGCTCTCGTTTAAGTACAACGATCCCATTCCTCGATTCCATTTAAGTACAATGGTCTCGTCTTTGAGTCTTGTTTAAGTACAACAGTCTCATTGTTTTCGCGTCTCCGTTTAAGTACAATGGTCGCGTCTCGGGCTCTCGTTTAAGTATAATGATCCCATTCCTTGATTCCATTTAAGTACAATGGTCTCGTCATTGAGTCTTGTTTAAGTACAACAGTCTCATCCTTTTTCGCGTCTCCGTTTAAGTACAATGGTTGCGTCTCGGGCTCTCATTTAAGTACAACAATCCCTCTCCTTTCGGGTGTTCCATTTAAGTACAATGGTTCCCTAGTTGAGTCTTGTTTAAGTACAACATCCTTACCTTTTTTCGCGTCTCCGTTTAAGTACAATGGTCGCGTCGTGGGTAATCATTTAAGTACAATGATCCCATTTTCCTTGATTTCATCTAAGTACGATGATTTCAGGTCTACGAATCCATTTAATAACAATGGTTACGTGTTGTCGAGCTCCCATTTAAATACAATGGCCCCGGTCTTTCGTCTCTGTTTAAGTACAACGGTCACGTTTTGGGTTATCGTTTAAGTACAATGATCCCATCCCCTCTGATTTTGTTTCATTACAGTGGTTTTATTCCCGATTTCGTCTAAGAACAATGGTCTCGTTTCCTTTGAGTTATCATCTAAGTATAATGAACTCTTTCCTTTCGTCATGTCAGAGGTCAATCTTATGTGTCTTGTCATCCAAGAATGACATTCTCTTCTCGATCACTTTCCATTCCCATAGAGTACAAATTTTTCGGTTTATTCGGGTATTCAATCACTCCATACCTCAAAGGTCTGAAAGCCATTGATATCATCCATTCAGATCTACAGATGATTGAATAGGGGCAGCTGTAATACCCTAAAATTTGCCCTCTTAATTTATTTCCAACCTCAAGTGGTTTATTCTACGTCATTTTGCATGATCGTCCGAGCATCGCATTGCATTCAAAAATAATAAAAAATAATAAAAATAAATCATGAGCATTTGCATGTGCATGAGGCATGTGATTGGGTAAGGCCTATCAAGTTTTGGAGCTCAAGGAGAAGAAACTAACGCTACAAAAATAATCCAAGCCAATTCCATGAAGTGCATCCAAAGAAGAGAGGAATTGAAGTTTTCATGTCGTTAACCGGTTAACACATATGGTTAACCGCCGCGAAAATGGGATAAATATTTCAAAAATTGGTTTCTTTTCACTTCCCTCCATTTTTTTCCTTCATTCTTTTCCACTTTGTTTCACACTCCTTCATTCATTCCATTTCACCTTGGATTTGTCTATCACATTCTAGATCCTTCTAGCATATTCCAAGGAATATTCTAGAACTCCAACTAACCCTAACTAACTCCAACCCTAATTATATACCTAACATAATGCCAAAGCAAGCTCCCAACCTAACCTAACTCCAAACCTACACACTATATAAATCCCAATCATTCCAAAGCAAGGGGTTGGAACTTCATTTTCACCATTTTCATCTTCAACCTCTAATTTCTCTCTCAATTCTCCCGTTTTCTCACCAAATTCACCAAGAGCTTCTTCATAGAAGTTCTTCAAATTCTTCATTGGAATTTGGAGAACTTGAAGCTAAACCTTCATCAATCATCAACATTGGAGCTTAATTGAAGAAGCAATTCTATTTTTGGAGTGATTTTGAGCATTGGAAGTGATTAATCAAGAAGCATCAAGAACGAATCACATTTAGTTTGCATTTGCAGATCTTCGGTTTTTCTTCTTTGTTTGCACTTCGATCTACACTGTAACACTCACCGAAGCAATCCTCCACATCGTAGGCTGGTGATCTAAAACCACTTTTTGCTTTAACTTATTCTCTTCATCTCGCCATAATGGCATTCTTTGCATGTTTATCATTTCTATTACGTTTTACCGTTCAATTTCATTTTGATTGCGATTTGTGCATTTCGATTGTTAGAAGCTAGATTCGTAGCTTAATCTAGGTACTAATAGGTGTTAGAAAATCTCATTTAAATAGAAAATTCGTGTTAACATGTTCATATATGTGTTAGGGGTCCTTTGAAGTATGTTCATGACCATAAGTGCTTATTTCTCACCTTTTTTCACCATTATGTTCAGTGTTATCCGGTTAACATGTTTGGTTAACCGGTTAACGCGTTAAAAATGCCCTGGATTTGAAAAAAATTGGGCGTTAACCGGTTAACACTGTTGAAACTTAGAAAAATATTTTTGTTTCTTTGCATGTTTGCATTGCATTGTGTCTTGATCATTCATATAGTGATAGATCATGATCTTAGAGAATTTTTAAGACCACTTTTAGTATCTAGTTCCATCGTTTCGAGTCATTTCGACGTGTTTCCATTTCTTTCGCATATTTTGTGCTTATTTGTTCATTAGTGCATAAAGTTATTGAGATCATATTGTTACTAAGTTCAATGCAACATTTAGCATGTAAATGATTATGCTACATTCTGTTTTTTGCATACCTTGCATGTTCCGTTAACTCGTACGGATCATTGCATCACATATTGTATGTTGCATTCTTGAAACTACATAATTATAAATATGTGTATGTGCTTGCATTTAGTTTGCATTTTGATTATACTCTCATGTTAATCCAATTCTGATTTTTTGCATCAAGATGCGTGATTCATTGTGTTGATTTTTTACATATGTTCATAATCCATATCCATATGTTTATGTGCAATAATTGGAGATGCATACTTGTTGCATATTGATCATTTGGTGCACTCTTTCATAATCCCTCATTAAAAATAATCATAATCATTTAATCATGCATGTTTTGATTCCATTTAATCATGTTGCATGTTAATCGTGCATTTTACCATTGATTGTGTGCATTAAAAATGAAAAATAAGCAAATCTGCCTTTTGCATTTCATAGCAGTTTTTTGTGCAGTAGTTGTAAAATGTATGCTGATTGTTGCTTTCTTATAATTTTTACACCTGTTTTGAATGCTGATTGTGAGCTGTAAAAAGCTGTGTGCATTTGTCGCTCCTAGGATTTTCATTCTAGTACAAACGTGAAAGTGGTGCGGAAAAGGTAGAGTCGCCAGCCAGGCATTTTTATCCCGAATGAACGGGAAAGGTAATGCTGCACAAACTTGGGGAAGAATGAAAAGACGAAGTCCTGGGAACCAAAGATTTGGGTTCGGGAGTCGGTTACGACCTGGGAAGGTATTAGCACCCCAGATCGACAGTCGTACCCGATGGGATCCACGTTTGTTTGTCTATTTCAAAGGGTGAGGAATAAAGTGCTGCTAAACAAAAACCACTAAATGGAACTGGAAATGAGAATGGGAAATGGAAAGAAAGAGGGAAATGTAGGGAAAATAAAGAATGTGCTCGCACGGGCCCTACCCCGTTGCCTACGTACCTCATCGGGAAAATGAGGATCAGAGTCGACGTAGTTCGCCTAACTAAGGCGGGAACTATTTATTTGTGTTTTTATGCGCTGGAACTACGTATCTCTATGCTCAAGTGTTGCAGGCTCGTCTGGTACGAGTGCGTTTACCGTCTTGCATGCGAGACAAGTTGTCGCAAGTTCGCGTTGAGAGTGAATGAGGTGAGAAGATAAGTTCCCGCAGGAAAGTCGCTTATTGTTTATTGTTTTGTCTTTTATGAGAAGTATTTTGAATTTGTTTGTGAACATTCCTATACTAAGACTTATTCATCGTGGTAGATAACCTACACCTCGCCCCGAAATAGGACGTGCATAAGTACTCCGCAATAAAGTCCCATGTCGTATGAGAACATTAAACCTTTATTAAGTGTTTTATTATTTTCTTTATAAGATGAGAAAAAAAGACTCAAGTTGAAAGAGGACAAACTAAGGGAACTAAGACACAACCCTAAGTTATTTATTATATACAAAAGGGAGATCCTAATAGTTTGTGAGATTTTCTAATCCTAAGGAAGAAAAGGGAAAGAAGAAAAGAGAATTAGAACTCAACTTACTTCCTAAGGAAGTTAAGTTAGTTCAAAAGAGGGGGAAGCCTATACAAGTGGAAAACTAACACTAAGGCATACACAATTAACAAAACATAAAGAAATGAAGAAGAAGGATAGGACCAAAGTCTTACCTCAACCTCCCTACAAAACAAAGATTAATTTCAACATGCATATTAAAGTACATATAATAAATACAAAGGCTAATCACCTCATGGAAACGCACTTAAAGGATTTCTAAGCCTAGGTCCTAAAGCTAAAGGATCTTAAATGATAACGACATTCTAAAATCAGTAGATAAACCATATCAAGTCATCAAACTATGTCTTAATGCAACCATAAAATATGAATTTGTATGGAAAACTTGAATAAAATCAAAGTACTAAAAAATAGTAATGGTCCTGGAAAAAATATGAAATTAATTCCCTAAATTCCCTAACCTAAATCTAATGTTGTGTAAAAAAAACTCCTAAGAATTCACAACCTAACTATGCCAAATGATCACCTAAATCTACTTAGGAATTGTTCACAAATTTGAACAAACAACTACTACCAAACAATGGATAAAATGGACTTAAAAATATAACAAAAATATTCTCAGATACCTTTATGAGTCCTCTAATCATAGCAAAAAGAATGGGGCAAAAAAGTTACAGAAAGTGGGAGAACCAAAATGTGCAAAATGAAGTGTAGATGAATGAATTCAATAGAAAACTAATTAAATGGAAAATCAAAATAAAATTGGAAAAAGGCAAAAAAAAAATCAGAAAGTAAGAACATAGAAAATTTCTAAAATGAGTTAGAGAGCTCCTATAAGTTTTCATATTTTTTATTGATTAAAATTGGAACTATACTAAAACAGAAAATAAAAACAAAGAAAAAGAAGAGGGGGTGCATGAAGTAATTTTTCTAGTTAAAATGAATAAATGGGCTTAAAAATGGGGGTGCAAAAAGCAACAGAATTGGCCCATGCATGCAGGCTTCTTGAGGGTGCAAATTATGAGCCTAGTCAACATCTTTGTCTCAATTTGGACCGCTAGATCTAAGGTCTTCCTTCTGTAATCTCATCAAGTGAATCCTATGGCGCACGAACATGGTAACTGCAATGGATCATACACACCGGATCGGCCGCGCAAAGAGCCTATCGGACGGTGACAAGTGTCACCACCAGTGTGGCTGGGGACTCCAAAAGCTTGATCTAATCTTATCTCTTTTGGAATTGTAAACGGTGCATTAATTGGTGATTAATGTAAGATTAATGATCTTTATCGGTGGATTACCTATTAATGGTCCATTAATTCCAATTAAACTTATAATAATCTTTTGATTTCCATTAACTAAAACTACTCACAATCGAAATTATAAAAAAAAAGGAACACAAACTGAATGCACAAACAAACCAAGGCAAACCCTAAGTCCTCCTCTTCCTCTTCGCCGCCACCACTACCACCATCCTCTTTTTCTGTTTTCCAACACCACCACCTTCAACCTAACCTTCAACCAACAAACCGAAAACGGACATAGAAACATACTCTTAATCTTAACTCTAACCTAAACCCCTTCCTAAACCTAGCTTATTCTTCATCCTGGAAATCAAACCCTAGCTTCATAAATCAATCCGCCGAAAATCCATAAATTCGCAGCTAAACAAACATCACACGGGAGCAACGAGCATCACCATACAATAATAAGGTGAAATCGCTTTGTACCTTATGATTTCACCGACGAAAATGCGGACAGAGAAATTTGACTCGTTGAAGATGAATCTTCGAATGAACACAATTCGGACGCCGATGGGTAGCGCGGATATGACGAAAACACTTTCGAGCGATGCAAATTTATGCTCAGGTATGATTCGACTTCATTTCTCCTTCCTCTGTTCTTACTCGCAATTCCGAATAGTTGTTACTTCTGAATTTTTAATGTAAATTCTCGAATTCGTTGCAGGTTGTTGATGCGGTTATTGAAGACAAAGAATCTGCGATACTGTGATGTTGATGAAGACAACTCGGTGAAGATGAAGATTATGAAGCAGGTCGATGTACAAAAGGATGGAGATCGGTGATGGATGAAGATTGAAGAGTGTTGAAGCCTGGATTGTTCACTATCAGAGGTTGATGCAAGTCTATGAGAAGATGAAGAATTAAGAGTTGATGATTGTATATTGAATTCGATGGAGGTTTGATGAAGATTGAAGAAAAATGAATGGAGAATGAGAGAACGAAAAATGGAGAGTGAGGTATGGAGATTGAAGCAAAAATCTGAAAATGGTGAAGAATGGTGGAGTGATTTCAAAACCCCTTGAGAAGTAGAGGATCTCACTGCTTTATAGAAGATCGGAGGGAGCTTTTATGAAAAATATCAGGTGAAGTTTCTAGAAACCCTCTATAACAAGTTTGTTATGAAATCAGTTAGGGTTAATTAGTATTAGTTTTCAGTTAGTTTCGATTAGAAGAGTTAGATATGGGTTGTTAGTATTCTATTGGCAGAGAATGATTTTTTGTAACTACTTCCTAACTGTTTTCTGTTTTCAGGTGGTTATGAGTTTGATTATTAAAGATTGTAGGATTGAAGGTTAGAGAAGAAGTTTGCAGGGTTTAATGATGCAGATAATTGAAGGTTGAAGAACATTGTAGATGCAGATTGTTGGTTCGGAGAATTGATGATGATGATACAATCAAATTGATAAAGATTGTTGATGTCGATTCGTTCTTGAAAAGCTTGTTGCAGATTATTGATATTGCGAGTTTTTCAAATCGTGGTTGTGAAGATGATTGCGGTTGCGAAGCTACTTGCTAGTTGAAGCATAAGATTGCAGAGGGAGAGCGGAGCAGTTGGTGGAGATGGAAGATGTCGTTGAAGGTTGATGAAGGATTTATGAGAGGTTATTGAGATTGGTGAGATTGTAGAGTGAAACTGGAATCGAGCCTTTGTTCTGAGTTTCCCGATAATCTATCATCTGCGGGATTTTCTGTATCAGTCTTTTTCCTGTTACTGATTTTTCTTCTCATTTTTGTAACTGATAGTAACTTTATTTTTGGTTGTATCGGTTATGGAGTAACCGACCTCTTTTTGATATATATTTTTTGTTATATCCAATCGTTTTTCTACCGATATATTATGATATATTCTTATTAAATTGAACTTCTTCTTGGTAAAAAACCATTAGAAACTCTGTTTTTGTTAGTAAATAAAATCTGTAGTAGAGGATGACCTGCCATAGTGAGATTTCCAGCAAGAGGGAGTCGATGCGGTACTTTGTAGCTTTTAAGAGGCTCAAATCCAAGCCCATTAAAATCATTAAAACTCAAGTCATGAAACTGGTAAATCCAATTTTTTTCATGAGTAATGAATCAGCCCAATACTTGTCACTTGAAATGAGTCTTTACCAAAAAAAAATTGCAATTAACTCCTCTTGAATGAATATTAACCCCGAGAAATACTTGAGATATAAGAATTCCATGAATTCCATTGTGAACAAGTATACCAAAACCTTCTCAATAACTTGCACCCTAAATGGTGATAGAACCTTGACTAATGCACCGATGAATAGTCCCCATAATTAAACCCTTGAAGGTCGCATAAGCAAGGAAATAAATCTTAATCACGCGATAGTGAGCACCAAAATCACGCTCTTGAAGATTACAGTGAAACACTTTAGGGATCCATATGATGACCGTATGCACGAGGGACAACCCCTAACCGATAATCTTCGCACTTTTCAAAAGAACAAAATCTGTAAGAGAGGTATCATAGGGCATTATGGAACCCTAAAACCTCCAACGAAACCTTGATCTAATATCCTTTAAGAAATCCTCTAAATAAGGAAAGCTATGGAATTTGACGTTCTCTGAATAGAAAAATTCAAATGACAGGTAGATGCTTTGATCCCATGCCTTAGGAGTTCGATGCAAATGCGTGATTGGAATGTTACGACCTAATGATCCATGCAGATGGATGAAGCATAAGCCAGTTAAAGTAAATAAATATGAGGGAAAATTTTGGGGTGTTACAGCATTATGCATTGCATTTCATTGTTGTTTGTGCGTTTAGTAGCTGTAGTAAGCCATTGAATTTTGCATCTCATGTCTTTTAGGTCCTCGAAACTTAGGAGTGAGTCTAGTTTAGGTCCTAGATCCCTTAGGATTTGTTTGGGTAATCGTTCACCACATTTCTTATTCATGTTTTACCATGCTAACCTTTGTTTTGTAGGGAGGTTAAGGTAAGTTCCTCACAACTTATTCCTTTTACTTTCTTTATGCATTTAATTTGCATTTTTCCTTACCTTTCATAATTGTGTTTGTTAGGTTTTCTCACAATTTCATGCTAATCCCTCTTGAATCAACTTAACTTCGTTAAGAAGTAAGTTGTATTCTATTTTCCCCTTTGTTTCTCTTTTCCTTTTCATTAGGATAGAAAGCGCACTAACCTAGGTTCATCCACGTATGATAACACTAGGATCTTAGTCTTCCCCTTAGAATTTTTGCCTTTGTTTCGTTTTGCTTTCTCTTTCTCATCTCATGAAGAAAAGTAAAAAACACCTAATAAAGGTTGACTTTCTTGTACGACACGAGACTTTGCCGTGGGTTACTTATGCACATCCTGTCTCGATGTGAGGTGTAAGTCATCTACCACGATGAACAAGTCTTAGTATGAGAAGGTTCACAAACAATAAACAAAAAACACTTCTCTAAAAGACAAAACAACAAATAAGAATCGTTTTTTCCTGCGGGAATTCTTTTCTAACCTCACTCACTCTTAACACGAACTTGCTACGACTTTTCTCATTTGAAAGACGGTAAATGAACTCGTTCAAGGCAAGCCTGCAACACCTGAGCATAGATATAAGCAGTTCCAGCACATAAAAAACGTAAATAGTTCCCGCCTTAGTTAGGCGAACTACGTCGACTCTAATCCTCATTTTCCCGATGAGGTACGTAGGCAGTGGGGTAGGGCCCATTCAAGAACACTCTATATTTTCCCTACATTTTTCCTGTTCCTTTTTGTTCTCTTTTTCGTGCTCCCTTCCTTAGTTCCAATTCCAGTTAGCAGTTCTTTTGTTCAACAACATTTTATTCCTTACCCTTTTGAAACAAACAAACAAGTGTGGATCCCGTCGGGTACGGCAGATGATCTGGTGGGCTAATACCTTCTCAGGTCGTAACCGATTCCCGAACCCAGATCTTTGGTTTGCAAGGCCTCGTCCTTTCCTTCTTCCTTAGGTTTGTGCAGCATTGCCTTTCCCATTCATTCGGGATAAAAATGCATGGCTGGCGACTCTACTTTTTCCGCGCCACTTTCGCGTTTGTACTAGGATGAAAATCTCGGGAGCGACACCATGGGAGTACAATGTCTGTCCATGCTAATCTTATGATGCACTCAAGTCGGATAGTTGGCTTATCTCCTAGTAACTCCCACCCATAGAAAAAATGCAAACTAGCACAGTCTAGTATTTATGATGTATGGAAAATAAATACTAAAAGTTGTAAATAAATGTTGTAAAGTAAAAAATGTAAATGAAAATAGTAAATAAACACACAGCATCAAATGGATAAACACCCAAAGAAACAGAAACAAACAGGCGCTAGGATTGACTCTCAAAGGGGAAACCGGAGATTATGGGTTCGGTCCCCAGTAGATTCGCCAGTTGTCGCTCCTTGGATTTTCATCCTAGTACAAACGCGAAAGTGGCATGGAAAAGGTAGAGTCGCCAGCCATGCATTTTTATCCCGAATGAATGGGAAAGGTAATGCTGCACAAACCGAAGAGAAAAGGAAAGGACAAGGTCCTGCGAACCAAAGAACTGGGTTCGAGAGTCGATTACAACCTGGGAAGGTATTAGCACCCCAGATCGTCCGACGTACCCGACGAGATCCATGCTTGTTTATCTGTTTCAAAGGGTATGAAATAAAATGTTGATGAACAAAAAAACTACTAATTGGAACTGGAATGAGAAAGGGAACTGGAAAAAGAGATCGAAAAGGAACGAGAAAAATGTAGGGAAAATAAAGAATCTGCTCGAACGGGCCCTACCCCGCTGCCTACGTATCTCATGGGAAATGAGAATTATAGTCAACGTAGTTCGCCTAACTAATGCAGAAACTAATTATTTGTGTTTTTTATGAGATGGAACTGCTTATGTCTATGCTCAGGTGTTACAGGCTCGCCTTGAACGAGTGTGTTATCGTCTTGAAAATGAGACAAGTCATCGCAAGTTCGCGTTGAGAGTGAATGAGGTGAGAAAAAAATTCCCGCAGGAAAAGACGAGTGTTGTTTGTTTACTGTCTTTTAAAGAAGTGTTTTCTGTTTATTGTTTGTGAAACATTCTCATACTAAGACTTGTTCATCGTAGTAGATGCCTCACACCTTGCCCCAAAATGGGATGTGTATAAGTAACCCATGACAAAGTCTCATGGCGTACGGGAAGTTCGACATTTATTAGGTGTTTTTTACTTTTCTTTTGAGATGAGAAAGAAAGAAAAGAGAACCAAAGGTAAAAGTCTAAAGAGAGACTAATAATCCTAAATGTTGTCATGCACGGATGAACCTAGGTTATTGCGGTTTTCTAATCCTAATGAGGAAAAGAAGAAAAGGGAACTAGAAATCAACTTACTTCTTGAGGAAGCTAAGTCATTTATAGAGGGGATTAGCATGAAGTTATACTAAATAAACAAAATGCTAAAGCGAATACACTTGAGAAAGCGTAAATGATTTAAAAAGGGAAAAGGTTGTATGAATATACCTCCACATCCCTACAAAACAAAGGTTAGTAGGATAAACATGATAAAAAGGAATGAGGTAAACAAGTACCAAACAAATCTTAATTCATATAGGACCTAATCTAGACTCAATCATAAGTCTAAGGGACCTAAAACGCTAGTAAAAGCAAAAATCCAGCAGCTACTACAACTCCTATAGCACAAACAGCTACTAAATGCAATGCCAAATGCAAACAGCCTATTACAGCTAACAAACCGCATGCAAAATAGGTGTAAAAAGTCAAAACAACATAAATGCAATATGTTTTTACAGCTCCTGTTTCAAAATGCAGTTATGAAAACAAGGCAGATTCCAATTATTTTTCAAACGCGCAAAAATGAGTTTTAATGCAATCAAGTAAAAAAGGAAAATTTATGCAAGATAATGTCATGACATGCAATGGATTATTTACAATGGAATGTAACATCAATATGCAATTAAATGATGCAAACTAAATTGATTTTTTGGAGTTTTTTACATTATGCCATTTCATTTATACACATGATTGAATCAGGATGATAATGGACTTCAAATGCAATGCCAAAACAGAAGCATACACAATTAACATGTTATGAAATGATGCTAATCTATGAAAATAATGATCACAAATTATTATGTAAATATATGTAACATTTATGCATAAAAACAGAAACTAACAACACTAATGTCGAAAGCTACCAAAACTACAGAATTATGCACCTAAAGTAATCATAAAAATTCACTAAAATCATGTCTATCAAGCTATAATGATTAAAGAGGCAATGAAAATCCAACATGCAATGAAACACGCATTTTTTTTCCAAAATTAATCAGTGTTAACCGGTTAACACTATGGGCCCATAAACCGGTTAACCCCTAGCGTTAACTAGTTAACACTGAATAGAATGAGGAAAAATTAGTTGGGAAAAGCACTTTTAGCCACCAACCTACTTCTAAAAGCTCCTAATACATCCATAAACATGCTAGCACGAAATATCTACTTAAACCTAGTTCTCTAACACCTATTAGCACCAAGAACTATCTATGATTCTAGTTATTAACACATAAATCGAAAAAATCGCAATCAAAATGTAAAATAATTAAAACGCAAGCAAGCAATAAAACGATCAAAGAATACCATACGGCGACATGAAGTGAATAAATTAAAAGTGAAAACGGTTTCAGATTCACCAACCTATAAAGCGGAGGCTTGGATTGGTGATTGTTGTGAGTCGATTGATGTGAAAATGAATAGAAAACCGTAGACTTCAAGCTTCGATCCGTAAGAATGCAAAATAAATCCAATTAATGACGATCTTGATGAACACTTGCAAAATCACTTCCAATAAGCTCAAATCAGCCCCAAACAAAAGCAATTAGTCCAATTAATCTTCAATAGACCTTGGAATCAATGGTTGGATGTGAATTTAGCTTTAAGTTCTTCAAGCTTCAATGCAAAACTTGAAGAACTTTGGATGAAGAAGCTCTTTGATGAAAGGTTGAAGATGAGAGAAAATTGGGAGAAAAATGAGAGATATGAAGTGAAATTGTGAAAAAAATGGTTGAAGTTGTGAGGTTTGGTGTGAATTCAACTTATATAGGAATTAGGATTGGAGTTAGGCTTGGGTATGGAGTGAGCTTAGGGTCTAGGTTTGAATAAGGATGTTAGGACTTGGGATTTGAGTTTGTTAAAGTTAGTTAGGGTTTCTAGAATATTCCTTGGAATATTCCTTGGAATACTCCTTGGAAGAGTGTGGAAGAGTCTAGAAAGTGGTGGAAAATACAAGGCAAAGTGGAGTGTGATGCAAAGTGGAAAAAAGTGGAGGGAAGTGTGCAAAACCAACCAACTTTTGAAATTTCTTCACAAATTTCGCAGCCATTAACCGGTTAACCCCAGGCGTTAACCGGTTAACAGATGAAAAATGTGAATTTTTCACTATTTTAATGGGTCAAATTGGAAATGAGCTGGGTTATTTTTGTGATATTATTTCTCCTCCTTGAGCTCCAAAGATCGACAAGAGACACTTGATCACAAGCCTCATGCACATGCAGATGATGATGATTTATTATTTTTCTGAATGCGGTGCAATATGGATGGATATGCAAGATGAAGAAGCCTAAACAACTCGAGGTTGATAATAAGTTAAGAGGGAAAATTTTAGGGTATTACACAGGGTCATACTTCCCCTTGAATGTAGGCGGATCATTCTTCCTGAACTCATCACTTTTGCGATTCCCAATATTCATCGGGTTTTGCACAGCCTGTGTCATCGCCTGCATAGCAGCGGACAATGCAACATCGTTTCTACCAGCCATTAAAAACTTGTCGCACAATAATAATCCAGACAATGATTTAGAAATCAACAATAACAACAACACTCAACGCTCAACAACAACACAACAACTCAACGACTCAACTACTTGGTCGGATGGACCTACCTGCTCTATACCACTTTGTAACACCCAAATTACCCCACGAGTTTAATTTAAAATAAGAGTAAATAATTTCACCAAAAATATTTGAGTGTCACAATTTAACTTAAAAACCACACATGGCCCAATGATACGTTTTATAAAAATTTGTTCAACACACAGCGGAAAACTTCAAATATCATATAAAGTAATAACAGTATTACAAAAAAATGTTTTTCTGAAAGAAATAAACAAAAGCAAACATTGTCTCGACACCCAAAGCGACATATCAGAGCCGACACCTAAGGACGCGAAGTACACCAACTTCACTAACCACCACTCGATTTATCCTGCTCACCTGCACGTTAGCAGCATAAGGGTAACATTCAATTATAAGGGGTGGGATACTTACATCACAAAAGATCAATATAATAAGAACTAGCAAGTATCATAATTAGACACCACTTCTCAATAACAACTACACAATCACATCATACACACATCATCATCATACACAACAATGACTATTATGCAATGAGACTCTACTTGACTTTATGCATGCGGTACCAAAATTTGATCTCTATTTCAAGATCCAGTTCCCGTCGAAACTCTCGACCCCTCTTTCATGGTCCAGTATGATCCCTATTTCATGATCATGCCCTCGACCCCTATTTCATGGCCATGTACGATCCCTATTTTATGACCGCACCAACATCACAACGATCCCACTCGGATCAAACAAACATACCCCACCTTGGTATGACGTCCCAACCATGCACATGTCATGCATCTTCAATGACATACATGCATATATGCAACAACTATCTTGTACAAATCAACATCAACAACTAATATACAACCTCTTACCACAACAACAACATCAACATTATACATATCTTTACATGCAATAATATAAATCAACTTCAACAAGGATATATACAAAAACGTAACATACTTCCACTTACTACATCAGCACACATCGACAACAGTACCATATAGTCACAACAACAATTACAACACATAACAACAACAACAAAACCAACAAACATGCCAATCTATGTTCATTTTCAAGTTATACTAATTACCCCTATAATTTCATGTATAATTTTAAGGATTACTAAAGTAATTAGATAATTTTAAGGAATTTTTCGGAATTAAATTACAACATTTTTTACTCCAGGTCTTGCTAAGTGAGGGGGATTACTTGTTAAGCGAGCAACTCTCTGTATTCTGACTCTTCTAAAGTTCTCCCTACTCGCTAAGCGAGCTCTTCACTTTTCGCAGTTCTCCCTTCTACGCTCTGACACCACCTGCTACCAAAATATTCATCCAAAACTAGTTTTTCCAGCCATACAGTTCCAGAATTACTCTTATTATCATCTAACTCATATAATTAGCATACAAAAACAACAACGAATTACCAACAATTCAACATGATACCTACTCAATCACCAAAACCTCAAACCTCTAATCATCAACCTACCCAATTCCCATTATAAAAACCTTAATAGATGGAAGAATCCCACCCTTACCTTGGTTTTGACGAGAAAACTCTTCTTCCTCGCGGATTATCCTTTTCAAGTCTTAGCCCTTTCTCTTTTCTCTTCTCAACTTTTCACAATCGTTCCTCTCTTCACAAAATACGATTGTTTTTCCTTCTTACCACTCAACCCCTTAGACCAACTTATGAATTTCCACCTTTACCTTACTAATTTCACCAAATGACCACCTTACCACTTAATTATTATTATTCCAATTATTTATTTATTCACAATACAATTATTCAATATAAACACAATAATATTTCTTCCCTCCACACACAACATAAAACAATCCAATTAAAATGATTAAATAAAGTTTGGGGCATTACAGGTTGTGAGTTATTCTAATGGCATTTGTCAACTTCTTGTTGAGTTTTGTCTAGGTATAGATCTGCGTTGGCTGCTTTTGCCAAATTTTTACTAAAAAGGGCGAGAAAAGTATTAGGATTGAGTTCATCCTTGAAGTTGTTTTGCCAAGATGCTTGATAGGATGTATTGACATTTTGTCTTGTTTGAGTCCTTCTTTTGTGTCTTGTGTTCTGACTTATTATGAACACAATTATGTCATGTGTTCTGAGTTACCTAGGTGAGGAAGTATAAATTCAGGGAGTCAGGTGGAGCTTACTGGAGGGGGAGTGTGTTTGAGGGGGAGACGTGTCTTGTCAACCCTTTCAGACATCCTTCAAGCTTATGGAGTCTCCAGTCTCTTATCTAGATGAATTAACTCCAGCCCCTTTTTCAACTTCACTCATCCATCACAAAAATGGAAGCATCTTGGGTTTATTTTTTAAAATTAGTTTTAGCCAAAAAAATTCAAAAGGGGGAGATTGAAATCTCCAGTGGTTTGACTAAATTTTGGTAAAACACATTACCGACAAAAATGAAGAAATCAGGGAACGTGTTAATGTGAAAAGTTATGCCAAAGAACGAAGATGTCAAATGAGATGTTCCATAATGAAGACTCAACATCTTGTACTATTACAGCAGGTGTTTTAAATATGGTTACAATCTATTCCAAGATTCTAGGAGCGATTACAATAGTGGATCAACGAATCAGAAGACAAAAGATTCGAAGCCCATAGATAGCAGAAGATTATAAATAGAAGACCTAGACCTAGGTAAAAATAACTATTCCTTATAACACTTTTGTAAAAGTAGAAAATAAGTTTTTAGGCTTTTGAAATTCATTGGCTTTCTTGTATAGCAAGTCACCATTTGTATCGGTTGGATACAATGAGGTAGACATAGTTGTTGATACAGATTCATAAACTGTGAGGTAATGAATTGTATATTGTTCTTGGATGAAATTGTGAAGCATATCTAATGAGAGTTGTTAGTCAAAGAGAGTTGACTGAACATTGCAATGAAAGGTGGGGCTTTCAAGATGAATGATATTGTTGTTGGGTTACAAAGATGAAGAATCACATGTGGTGATTAAAGGGAGTGAGATAGGGTTCTCTTACCAGAAGAGGTGGATGAGATTTACTAATGTGTTTCTCAAAGCTTGTTTGGATCTTTATCTGACACGGTTAAGCTTTAATAAACATCAATAATAGAACCAGAGCTTTGATATCAATTGAAAGGATGAGAAACACGAGAATGTAGGTTTGAATTGGGTTTCACATTTTGTACCCTTTTTGAGTAATTTCAAACATCAATGCTAACAAAGGAATAAAAATAAATAGACACAATTATTTTTATCCTGGTTCAATATTAACAAAGCTACTTCAGTCCACCTCGACAGGTGATTTGCCTTAGACAATAACTTAATCCAATAATCTGGAAATATTACAACAATAAGTCTAATCAACCTTGTTATGAACCATAATGGATACCCTTCATTGTATTCTTGAGAATTATGACTAAGACTAGTCCCTCAAGGAAAACATTAACCACTTAGAAAGGTGTTTACAAGAATTTCTTCTAACAAGCTGATTACACAAATCGAAGTACATAAACATAAAAGTATTTTTGGCAAGATATGAGCGACAACTCCTTGCTTAATCTAACAAAACTATATTAAGAATGAATCTCTGAGAGATTATGTACCACTAGTTTTGTTTCTTAAAAAATTTTCTTGTTTGAGCACTTCAGCTTCTTTTCATTGAGCTTCTAACTTTTTTCTTGTGCTCCTTCTTTTGAGCTTTAATTCCTTTTCTGATTTGACCAACAGGTTTAACTAAGCTATTATGCTTCCCTTATTAATGTTTCACTTGAATAGCTTCACATGGATTTAACATGATGCATCGTTTGTACACACATTTACAGCAGTTTGATCTTTTTCTTTTTGATCCACAAAGGCTTCCTTTTGGCCGATTCACCAAAACTTGAAAAGCTCCTTTTTTTTGGTTAACCATTAACATTATCTTTAAGCATTTTGATCTTAAATATATAGATCTTGAGAATAGATCCGTTCAAACGCATTCTTGAACACATATTCTAATAGTAAAATCCCAACGGTCACTTGAAATAATGGTCAACATCATATTACAGAAAAGTTGTCCTTGCGCCACCTTATCGAGGTAGAGTTCACAGAGTTTTTGTAATTTTATATCTAACTCAAAACCATTTCGATCTTCAGTCTTCTAATATCTTCAGAGGCTTCATATATGTATTTGATGAAGCGTGTTGTAGAAAATTCAGTCTTGTAACTTCAAAACCTATGTTTTCAGAGTCTCGGATCTTCATTCAGTAGAACCTTGTCTTGAGAACCTTCAACACTTGTTATTTAGAAGTGATATATTTAGAAACTTCGGAACTTTAATCAACAAAACCTTGTCTTCAGAATTCGTTAACCACATACTTGTCTTCGGAGTCTTCAAAAATCCGTTCAATCAGAACCTTGTCTTCATAATCTTCAGAACTTGAACTTCAAAGATGATGTCTTTAGAACCTTCAGAACATCGTTCAACAAAACCTTGTCTTAAGAATCTTCAGAACTTGTAGAAATAGAAGCACATCTCTTGTAAAGCCTTCTAGGCTTACTTATAAAGTCTCAATCATAAGCTTTATAACTAACATTCATCAGAACCATTGTATTAGAAATGTTCCTGAACCTTGACTTTATCTTGTACACAACATATGTTTTCTTCCAGTGTGTTGAGATCAGAGTCTGATCACGTCACACGCCTTCTTATTAGAGTCAGAATCAGATTAGCAAAATCTACACACTAGACAAAAACTATAAAGTACATAATTGTTCTCATAGAAAACATGTACAATTATAATCCAAACTAAAGACCAGATGTAGAACCAAATCTTGTTCTTACATAAACAACGGTCACAATGGTAGTGGTCTCATTCTTTAATTTTACCATTTGTCTGGTTCTAGTGAGTGATTCACTGGAGAAGATGATTGGAGAATAACACGGTGGCCTGAGTTTGTTTTGGTTTAAATATGATTACAAGTGTTATTTCATGTAAGGACCATGATGCTCCCTCTCATCTGGACCTCTATATGCGCATACATTAACTTTTTTGGCTTAGATCTGATGACTGACATATTGTTTGATCTGATGCGATGTTTTCATTTTATTCCACCATGAGCGCTCGCTTTTGGACCATTATATTTGTCATATTATATTAATGAATTAGATCCAACGCGCCTTGTTTTTTCATCTTTATCTCTTTTTCTATTTAGTTTTTTTAATTGCTTTAATCTTTAAAAATTCATAATAATTTCAATTTTTATCCAAAAATTCTGAAAATAATTTCTAAAATTTTCTTTCATTTTTCTTCATATAATTATATTTTTAGATTTTATTTTATGTATTTGCTATTTTTATTTGATTTTCTCCTTTTTGCTCTGTTTTAATTGGTTAAAAAATAATTTTATGTATTTATTCTTATATACTTCTTATTTTATTTTCGACCTTCCATAATTTTCTTGGCCATTTATTTGGTGTTTTGAAGGGCTTTGTGGATTTTCTATTTTATTTTCATTTTAAAAATCCTCTTATTGCATTTTAATTCATTTTATTGCATTTTATATTTGGTTGACCTTTGTTTACTTCTATTTACTTTGGATCTTAGTTGATTTGATCATAAGTTTCATCAAACTCAATGGATCTTGGGTGTTGATGGGGTGGAAACCCTAATCCACTAGAATGGATGATTGATTTTGATGATAACTTGATCAATCCCTTGATCCAATTTGGTTTTTGCCTCGTATCTTGTTGTCTCCTTCTTCATCCCCCCCCCCCTCTCTCTCTCTCTCTCTCTTTTGGTTGATGAAAATTTTAAATATCATGGAATTTTGACTTTTCATAGATATTGGATCTTCATTATTTCAAACATGTTGATGAATGATCATTTGGATCATTCTCTACATTTTGGGATAGTGATAGGTTTCCTTTGATTAATCAATGGAAGTTCTTGATTAAGATGAGACCACTCTCTTTTTCTTTTTGGTGTGTGGCATAGTTTTAGAAGAATGATTTACATATCATTTGTCTAGCATGTATTAACACGAACATTATTATTGACTAACCTCATATAGGTGTAACTTCTATATAAGTCCACTTACGATTTCTTAACATAACGCTAAATTTGTCCCGAACCGGAAAGGGATCTTTTGATCCAATCATCAATACTAACATACTAACCTTATTATTACGCTAACTTTACTTTAATGCTCTTTATTTCTTGCCATTTACTTTCCGCTTTTATTTTTATGCCTTTTATTTTAGCATTACATTTCATACAATATTGTTTATGCGTATGCCATTTTCTCTTTGTCCACTTGAACCTATGTTTATGTTTATGCTCTTTTGTTTTCCTTTGTCCACTCAGACTTTCTTTTTCTTTAAAGTCATTAATAAAGGAAAAACCCCTAAGAAACTTGGTTCTCTTAATCCCGGATTGTGTTGTTTTCTTGGGATTGGACTTGGACTTTGGACTCAGATCTAGGTTCTTGGATTATTGCTTGTTTGATTAAATTCTCATCAATATCAATGGACTTTGGGTGTTGATAGGTTTAATGTCTAATCCACCTAGAGAGGTGATTGATCTTGATGATGACTTGATCAATTGTGTGATCGAAGTTTTTTCTTTACCCAATGCTTGGAAGTTATGACTTAAGACCATGGAATTCTTCTTGTACCTTTGGCTTATGGATCTCTTAAGAAGAGTTGGCTTACTTGTGACTTTATCCAAATGAAAGGAACATTTTCTTGACTTATGTCACTTTCTTGTTATATCTTAGTTATATCTTTCCTCCTTAGCTTTTACTTTATTCTGTAAGGTAGCCTCTTCATCTTCTCCCCCTTCATTAATTTTTAAAATCTTCTGCCTTTTTAAAAACCTTCTTGTTTTCAAACTTGAACCACTTTCTTAGGAAACCTTGACTTTGTCAAGTGATTTTCAAACTCCTTTTCTCAATAAATGCTAAAACATCTTAAGTATATTCAAATAATTTCAAAAGACATAAAAAATACACAAACTCATTCAAATCATTTTGTGCCTTTTGTGCACTTTTCATTTTAAAACTTTTCTCAAATAATAGACATTAGTCATTTCTATAGTTAAGATGTAATTCTCCTATCCTCATAGTATTGATGATAATTCTTTTCCGCCTAAGAGAGCTAGTGGCATACTTGTTGATTTTTATCCAAGTTGGAGCCCTTCTCAATGGTGACACAAAGTTATCATACTTGGGGGTGATTAGTTGAAGTTTTATCCTTAAACGACAAAATGTCCCTTCATTTAAAATCAATCAAAACAAACAATTATGTTATTTTTACCATGAACTACGAGGTTGTGTTCCTCCATTGCACTTTGTGGGTACATAGGCACGAGGCTCAAGAAGTCTTGTCAAACACAAAAATCTTAAAAAATAATTTCTCTTCTCATCTCCCAATCATTGCAAACAAACACCTTTTTGAGCCAAAATGCATATATTCAAGAGGTTCCTATAGATTACTATAGATGTTTTGGCTTCTAACACCATCCCTTTGCATAACCAACCCTCGAACTCGTATCTCTCTTTGTTTTATTAGTTTTGTTTTAAAACTTCTTTGGGGTTTGTTCTTTATTTTTCCCTTTTCCTTTGGAAAAAATAAAAGTGTGATGGCAACTCTTGCTTTATGAGTTAAGTTAATCAATAACTTAATCTCAAAAATTTTACCGCTATAGATGTCATTCTGGATCTAAGACAAGTTTGCAAGGCTAAATATAGATTCTTCCACTTACTTGAACGAAGTTCCATATACCTACAAGCATCCATATACCTACAATTCAAAAAAAGAAGAAAGTTCATAGATCGTGAAACAAACATGTCACATAATGGAATGTCAACAATGAAATAAGGATGAAAAAACTATTGAAACAAATTTTTAAAGTTCAAAGATCGTGAAACTACAGAGAAAACGAACCTATAAATACCCATTAGCAAAGATTTGTTGTTATGGTTTCATTTTGGGGTTTCCACGAGTGAAAGAGTTGTTAGGGTTTTATTTTGAGAGAGACGGTTGTTGTGTACTTTAGGGATATATAATTTTGCTTTTATATTAATAAAGCATCATTTTTCATCATGGTTGGAATTAAAAATTGTGATGATATACAAGTGTGGTAAAATTTTATCACAATAAATGGCTAATTGTTGGTGTTGGGATTCAAACCATTTCACTTCACGTACCTTTTCACCATGGTTTCTACATTTGACTGTTATGACATGTCCTCTAGTAAATACAAAAAAAATACGCCTTGAAATAAACTATTACCACAGTTAACACTATGGCCGAGGTAAAATAGTTGTTACAAAATGTCTATTTCGTAGTAGTGTAGTGCATATAGTCATCATTAAAGGAAACATTTGGAAAATTTGTAATCATAGCTACATTGAAAAGTGAGAATGACAGTCATTTTGAAACAAATTATATTTGTTAAAACAACAATCATTTTGAAACGGAGGAAGTAAACATCTAAACCTTTAAATTCCAAAATATTTAATGGAACCAAAGCTTTGAGATTTGGTTAGTGAGAGCGAAGATTGGAATTGGCAGAAGCTCATGCATTTGCTGCCTGGTTTAGTGGTTCAAAAAATTAGAGTTGTTTACCTCCCAGGATAGAGTACGAAAAAGATGAATTCATAATGGTTGGGACTAGCCAGATTGGATTTTCTATTTGTGAGATGTACAACAACCGAGATAGGCATGAAAAGTATGATAAATCATACTTGTTGAGGAATGTTTGGAAGCTTAAGGTGCAAGAAAGAGTTAAACATTTGATGTGGTTCCTTGTTCATGGTAGGTTGCTAAACTATCTACTCAAAAGTAAGAAAGGATTGAGATGTGCAAGCTACAATATATGTGGTATTGTGTGTGAATCAACCATGCATACTATGAGGGATTTCCCTAAAGCCATGCAAACATGGAAGAATGTGGCCCCTGAAAATATAGCCAGTGATTTTTTAAGATGGATCTTGAAGATTAGTTATATTTGAATCTAAATTCACATGGGAGGGAGATGGGAGATGGAAGTAGTACTTGGGTGATAGGCTACCATAATATCTGGATGCGGCGAAATAAGGGGAACCATGATGATAATTAGAATAGACTTCCACACTTGGGGATTTATGTGTTTAAAAATTTAAAGGAGTATGAAGAGGCCACAATCAAGACTAAAGTTTCAACGAGGGGTGGTCGTATGGTAGGGTGGAATTCTCATCAAGAAAATTGGGTTAAGTTAAATACAGATAGGGTAAACAATGCTAATAATGTTATAGTGATATTATCAGAGATCAACAAGGGCAATGTAAGAGTGACTTCTTCAAATCTCTTGGGATGTTTAGTGCTTTCAAAGTGGATATGGAGAATTTCTGAAGGTTTGAATCTTACCAAGAGATTAGGTTTAAGAAGGGTTGAGTTAAATGTGGATTCCATGGTAATTATTAAAATATGTGAACATGGATTACTAACTAATATAGATGGCTATTCTTTATTGGATTAAACATATGTCACCCCCTGCCAATGTAACGAGTTTTGATTTCACCCCCTTTACGATTTTATTTGTAACTCCCCCTTGCCAAATCCATATTCCCTCAATATAGACCATAGGATCACATTTTCTCTTAGAATATGAATATATATCATATGTGACAAATGGGAACTTGCTGACTGTGTATTTAATCACACGTTGCACCCATTTTTTTTATTTACCCCCTGATGAAATCTAGGGCACACAAATACAATTTATGTATTTGTTTTCTGTTTCTTCCATTCACGTATATGTTCTTCTTCTTCTTCTCCCCCTGTATGAATTTTCCTAGAACATAACATGGTTGGAAGCAGCAATACATCTTTCGTTCGATTTTCATCTTTACCCAGGTGTGGATGCGATCATGTAATAGAGATGAGGGTCGCCAACCCTATTCAAAACCATAATAAATACATTTTGGAGATGTCGTAACACAGGGGTAAGAAATTAATAATGTTCAAATCATAAAATCCAGTATGTTATATTAGTGTTTAAATGTTGTTTGTGTTTGTAGAATGGGAATAAATGTGACCTGTATGTGTGGGGTGATGAAATTTGACACTGTATGAATCAGAATAAAATTATTCAAGCAAGTTGCAAAAAATGTGAAATTGCAAATGTGAAGTTAGAAATCACATCAAAGAAGTTAGAAAAAAGCAAAGATAAAGATTGATGTTTATAAGAAGAAATATTTTAATTTGAAGATGGCAATTGTGATGTCGTGTTTTATGTTTTCAATGTTGTACAAGTTTAAGTATTTTTCATCTTGCTGTACAAGTTTATGAAATTTTAATCTTGATGTTTTTTTGAAGTTTATGCAGTAAATGAATTATTCTATTTTGAAGATTATGCTGACAATGTAAAATTCCTTAGTATTAATGAAATGTTTCATTTTGCTATCATTCAATAATTGTGGTAAAAAGTAATGAAATTAATAGTTCATAAGATGATTAGAAAATGGCATAAAAAGTGTGCATTAGTCATTACAAAATGGCACAAAAATAGTGCATAAGTCATTACAAAATGCCATAAGGCATTACATAATGACATAATAAAAGGACATAAATCATTACATAAGGACATAAGTGATTACAAAAGGACATATTAAAATTACATAAAACTACTTCTTTGCTTTCTTCCTTGGAGATTTTTTTTGTTATCTTCTTTGAATTTTGAGATCCATTGCCTTCTTGTGTTAGAATACCTCCTACATTTTCTATCAAATACATTGGTGGGTTAAGGTAAGAACCAGGCCCTATAATTGGTTTTTGAAACCATTTCAGCTTAATTCTCTCACTTGACCTCTTTCTCATGGGCTTGCCTTCTTATTTTACTTTAGCTATGCCTTTCTTTTTGGCACTAGTTGTGTTGATGTATGTTTCTGTTTGCATAGCTGAATTTGATGTGTTGATGTTAGGTTGAGTTTGCCTAGCTGCACCATTTATGTTGATGTAAGGTATGGTTGGCATAATCTCATCAAAAATATCACCAAATAATCTTGTATCAGTTGTACCTACATCTTATTGACTTGCATTCAGTTCATCTGGTTGATTTACATTCACCTTAGCGGGATGATTTTGGCTTGCATACCCATTACCTGCATCAGACATCTACAAAAATCCAATTGACATAAAATATTAACACAACATGATAGAGAAACCAAATAACACAACAAGACTAAATGACAAGGTGTGATATGCACTCACCTCAGTTGATTGATTTACATTCACATCAGTGCCTGCACTTGTTCCTGCTTTGTTGCCACTTTGGTTTGCATTATTTGCATCAGCCTTGACCTTTTTGTACAACAATCTAAATGACAGACAACATCAGATTCATTTTTTGACAGAGAAACCAAGCAACATGACTAAACAAACAAACTACATACCTTTCATTTCAAGGCAATTAGATCTTGTTTTTTGCTTTTGCATGACTGAACATTGTGTCCAAACTTTTCACATTTTGTACACCTATAAGATACATCAGGCAATCTTATTTTAGCACCATCCTCACCACACTCCTTAATTCTTAGTTTCCCTAGTCTGCCAGGACCTTTTTTGTATAGAGGAGGTAGAAGCTCTTCACTTTGAACTTCATACCACATTTCTTGTCCATTTATGGGAATCACAGCAAAACCATAACAAAGGGCATATTTTTCCCTAGAGTAACATTCATCAACAAACATTTCTGGTTTTTTTGCCTAAGACCTAAAGTTGCAATAGCATGCCTACAAGGAATGCCAACTAACCTCCAAAAATTACATGTATAAGACCTTTTGGCAATGTCAACTATGAATTCCTGCGCGTTATAAGAATGAGTAAACTAAAAATTTTCATCCATAGCCCAAGTTGGTATCCAATGACCACTCATAGCCACATCATTATCTAATCTCTTCATAGGAATTGGCATAATCTTGTGTGGCCACTTATCAAGTTTGATGGCAGAAGTAGAGTATATATTCATTAATTACTATGTAATCCACTCACACATGGTTAGTATAGGTTTATCCCTAGTTACTAAAATTGTCACATTAAAAGACTCAACAATATTGTTCATAAGTAAATTAAATTTAGGGTAAGAACTAAATGCATGTTTACTCCAACATTTTGGAGGTACTCTCATTAGCCATGTCCAAGCCTTGAGATCTACATGTTTTAGTTCATTCATTTTTTGCATCCACCCTTGATAGTAAGTTTCCTTGGCATCTCCCCATTATGAGATCTCTTATTAATGATCCACCTCCAAAATAATTTCTTGAAATTTGCATACAAGTTTCTTAGACACAACCTATGCTATATTCTTTCAAATATTTCTTCAAATACTGCTATCAAACCCTGTAACAAATATGAAAATCACACACCATTAAATACATCTAACAATAGATAATTTAAAACATAATGAGAAGTATGAAAACCACACACCTTTTGCTGATCTGAAATAAAGAAATATATATTGTCATGTCCAACATCTTCCATTAAAAATTGTAGAAACCACCTCCAGTTGTCTTTTGTTCCAGTTTCCAAACACCAAAGGCCAATGGAAATTATTGGTCATTTGGGTCCCTACTTACAACAATTAAAAGTTACCCACCATATTTTGTCTTAAAATGGAATCCATCAACCCCAACAAATGGTCTACATCCATTTATGAATCCTTTTTTTTACAACTGTCAAACAAAAGTAAGAAGATCCAAATCTTGGTTGAATTGATGGGTTTGGTCTGTCAATGTTGATCTTCAAAGTATTCCCAACATTTACCCTTTGCAACTTGTAAACACCCCAAATTTTCCCTCACTAAGTTCACACCATGGCTTGTGATCTTTTCATTTGCATAAGTTCAATCAAATCATATCATGTTGCATTTTTGCTTCACTGCATTGGTTCAAAGTCATCTGCATTTAGGGTTTGTGATCTGAGCCATCCATGAGCTATCTGAGCCAATCCAAAGGTCTTAAATCATATCAAGAGGGTCTATGTGTGTTAAAACATCATATTATATCTTCCCAAGATCAAGAAAGTCAGAAAATCACAAGAACTGGCAAGGCATGGAAGCAGAGCCAGGTTTAACTACACAGATGACCTAGAATTAGGGTTTTGGTTTCAGAGGCCATAACTCCAAATTTTTTGGTCATTATTGTTTCTATTGGTCTCTATATGTCATAAGGATCATACATACCAAGTTTTATGGAAAAATTCATTGTGGAAGTCATATGATCACTAGATAACTTCTTGAGCAAGTCAGAGCCAAATCAGGGCATCTGAGGCCCTCATCAATGGACCCAAAATGGATTTTTCATAAAAATGAAGTTATATGGTCTTTATTTGATCATTGAAGTGCTTAGAAGTTCACAAATTTGAAGAAAAGTGGGCTAAACCAAAAGTTGCCAAATATGGAAATGACTTGTAATGTAAACTTTCCATTTTGGAAAAGTTTTTCAACCTCCTCTTTCTCAACCAAAAATGCTTCAAATGGAAAATTCTTGGTCATGAAAGTTGTATATTGGATCATTCCCTTTTCAAAAAGTACAAGAACAAGATCTAATTCATTTTGGAACTCAAGTTATGGCTTTCCAAAGTTGGCAAAAATCACATAATTTCATGTTTCATGCCAAAGAGGGATTTTTGCAAAACCTCATGCCAAACCATTTTGTGACTTCTAAATGACTTATATGCATCATTACAACTTGCCAAAATCAGAATTGCACAAATTCACAAAGTTTCATGCCTTGGATCACAAGCTTCCATAAGGCATTTTTCATAAAATCTCAAAAGAGGGATTTTTGCAAGAAGGACTTCTAATGATTGGTTTGTTTGCTAATTGATCTCAGTGCATCATAACAACATCACATGATTCATTTTGCTGCAAGTTTCCAAAGAATTCACAAGATTCCTTGCCTTGGTTCACAAGAAATTCCAAAGAGGGAAATATGCAAGAACATTGGAAACTCTTGATCAAGGCCATCCAGCTCACAAAATCTGATCCAAAGGCCTTCCTTGACCCAAACTGAAGCAGGACAAGCCCTAAGATCTTCTCTGACCCGAGCCATACCTATGGTACACAAAATCTTGACTTTTGCATTTTTGCCCATACCAATCAAGCTGTGACATTACCAACCCTCTGGCCAATCAGCATATGTTATGTGGACCTCAAGGACTTGAAAACAACCAGACACACAAGCCTGAACTCTCCCATAAGCCAGGATTCACAAAAACTGTCAAAACCTTCATCTCTTAGAAAATCCTTCCACAACCATCAAACTCCAAATTTTTCTTCTCCAACAAGTCACATATCATCCATAGAACAAGAATCAACCACTAAAACAGCCTGAAACATCACATACACAAACCTCAAAATCTGCCACACCAGAACTGGAATCTCCAAACTAGCCACTCTCAAAGTTTTTTAAGCTTCATTTCATCATCAGGAGGTTCATAGGAGTGGATTTTCATCAAAGAAGGAGCCAGAAAGCCCAGAATTAGAAGGTTCAATATCAGGTATAGCTCAAGAACTTTTTTCCCATAAACTTATTTTTAAGTTCTTAAATGAATCCTTGTGTTGTGCTGATGATCCTGATGTATTTATTTTTCAAAATGGTGGGATATTGAGCATGTATGGAGTCTCTGAAAGTTTCAACCCTAGAAATGTTTTGTTTCGATTTGGTTGTTTAATGAATGATAAATGGATTTTGTTTGGGGATTTAGGTTTAGTGATGCGTGGGGTTCATTTCTGGGCAGAAAAATCATGTTTTAGATGCTTAGGGAGGGAGATGGGAGTTTGGCTCATCGGAGAAGATGACCGGAACACTGTTCTGGTCACCTAAATTTGTTTATGCCCTAATCCTATAATTAAGCAACTTTGAATGTTAGCCTTAGGATCTGCCTTGCGCGCGCGTTTTCAATGGCCAGGATTGTTTCATTAGCCCTAATCCTCATTTATTTAGTTTAATTAAGATTAATTAAGTTAATTTAGTCAGGACAAATCCCAACCCTTGGATGACGTGCCAGTCAATCAATTTCTCTCCACTTTGAATTTGGATCACTGGATCAGTTTACTTTTCCATTTAATTAACTTTTATTTCATTTATTTCATTTTATCTTTTACGAATTTTTAAAAATAGGAAAAAACATCAAAAATTCTGAAAAATTTTATCAAACATTTTATTAATTTTCAGAACCCAAAAATATTTTTATTTTTATTTTTTGCATTAAAAAATATTTTTAAATCATTTAAATGATTATTTTTAATTAGTTAATGAGAATTAATTAATTAAAAATAGATTTAAGTATTTAAAAACCATAAAAAAAATTCATAGAGCATTTTCAAACATTTACAAACATTTACAAACTCACCACACAAATTTCATTTTGGTTTTGATCATACTTTGACATTTTTCAATTGAATTAGGGTTCTTAAACTTGAATATTTTTAACCCTAACTTCAAAAATTCATAACTTTTGAAGCAAAGTGAGTTTGTGAATGATTCTTTTTGCATTGTTCTATGCTTGGTTTCAAGCATCTAAAAACATTTTTGTTTCATTTTTATAATGCATTTTAAATTTGTTTGGAATTTACCTTTAGGATCACCCTTAAAACCCTAGAAACTTAGAAAAATCATAAGTCCTTCTAGGTTAAGCTTCTGACCTCCCCCTTTGGAGGGTAACTTAGTATAGGTTTAGGGTTCCTCTGATTGCATTTTCAATTTTTTATCTTATGATTTGCTTCTGTTTTTGAGTTTTGCATCTCATGTTGCATATAAACCCTAATTTGCATCTTCATTTACATTCATCTTGCATAAACTTGCATACATGAACTTGCCATGACATTTTGTGCATCCACATGACATATAAGACATCTTAGGACATATTGAAATCATGTTTGATCATTGCATCATCCATTTGCCATGTTTTTCTTTCATTTCATTTCCTGTGCATTCATAAACTTTCATGCCTCTTATATGCTTCATTTGCATTCCCATCCTTTGTATGATCATCTTCATCTTATGACATACATTTATGTCATCTCTTTGCATCATTAGCATCATGAACATACTTCTGGTTTTGGTTTTCATCTTGGCATTTCATCCCATTTTCATTTCATTTCATTTCCTTTTACTAACTTTTCAGGTGGTAAGTGTTTGAGTAGTGTATTTGCCTTCACTTCTCACAATCTCTTCTCATCTCTCTTATGAATTCATTGCTGCATTTTACTTTTATATTAGGGTGAGCTTGCTCATTCATGTTCCCTCCTCACTTTCTTTCTTCAAGCAACTTGTCTTCTTAAGTGAAGTAAGTTGTCTTGCTCCTCTCTGCTTCTCCTCCTTCCATCCTGCTTCTTCCATGGTGGCTTTTCCTTGAAGATCTCTTGTAAGCCTCATAAACCCTAGGAATACCCAAGCATGATAACAATTAGGGTTTGATTAGTCCCCCCATTAGTTTTACCTTTGTGTCATCTTTGTGTCTTCTCTCCTCATCTCATAATCAGGGACTAAACCTTTAAGGTTGTAAGACTTTGTGATTAAGGTTATGCATGCATCCTTCTCTTAGGATGGAGTGTATAACTTTAATCCTAAGTGTTAAACCCTTAATGTGTTTAAAACATCTAAATCAATCCATCTTAATAATCACTAAGACATCAAGCTTGTAACTTGGGCCTTGCATTAGGGTTCTAATTCTTCCTTAATTGGCTAAGAAGGACTAACCCAAGTGTTAATGGACAAGTCCCCCTCAAGTTGTCTTACAAACCATAAAATTAACTTCTTAATCTTACCATTAATTAAAATCCAATTTAATAAAGGTTTGTTTTGTCATGAAGTTAATCCCTAATCATGGATTAAGTTGAGGAGCCTTCCTCAGCTTAAATGTTCTCATCTATTATCCTTCTATTAGGATGGTGTAATGGGTCCATTAAATCCTTGATTATGGCTTAAACTCATTACTTAACACTAAACAAAAGCTCCAAAAAACATATAAATAAATGCATGTAGGTTAATGATCTTAATCCTACATCATGGTGATCAAGTGTGAGGTGCTTACTTCACACTTAAGGTATTCTCATTACCCCTAATCAGAGGGAGGATGTGATGAGTTTACTAACCCTTGGTTTAGGCTTAAGCTCATTCTCTTATGACAAACTCCAAAATCAATAAAAGATTGAAAATGCCAAAAACAAACAATAATCGTCTCCTCCGGGATTCTCTTCTCATCTCATTCACTCACAAACGAGAACTCGCTTCTTCCGTCTAATGCAAGATAGTTAGCACCTGAGCCAGACAGGTCATACACTTGAGCATAGACAAGCAAGCAGTTCACAAGTCAATTTATCTTTTAGTCTTTTTGAGTCGAACTACGGTGTTCTGACTTCCTCATTGCACGAGAGGATACGTAGGCATAACTTAACTGTTATCGAACAAAAGTCTCTGTATATTCCCCCTCTTCCAGCATTATTCTCTTAAGCCTCATTGTCTTGAGCATTGCACTCTTTTCTTACACTGGCACCCCTTTTGTTCACTTCACTTTCCAGCACTGACACCTGTACATTCTCTTCCAGCTTCTTGAACACAAAATAGCACTAACATTACCCCTTTAAGCACAAACTTTCAAACGTGGATCCCGTCGAGTACCACGGACAATCTGGGTGCTAATACCTTCCCAGGTTGTAACCAACCCCCTTTCTCAGTTTCTCTGGTTCACAACCGTATTATCCATCTCTTTCTAGGTTTATGCAGCATTACCTTTCCTTCGGGATAAAAATGCCTAGCTGGCGACTCTTTTCAGTTCATCTTCATGTCCTATTTCGCCGACCGTTCGCGCTTGTACCGGGATGCAAATCTTTGGGAGCGACAACTTGGCGACTCTACTGGGGACCCTTATACTGCAACCAGGGCTTCTGGTTCTTTTCGTGGGTTCCTCCTAGCGTTTGTTTGATTTGTGTTTACTGGGGTGTTATATGCTATGTGTGTTTATTTATTTTTCTTTATTTATTGCTTTATGTGCAGCTTTATTTATTGCTTTCTTTACAGTCTTATGCATATTTCATACTGTCATTGCTGGATCTGGTTTTCTGTTTCTGTGGGTGGGGTTTCATTGAGAGTTTAAGGTCCTATACCTGGGACCTGAGTGACACTTAGGCTAGAGTGGTTCATGTTCTTTCTCATTCCATTTCGGTCTGGTGCGGGAATATGGAACACGGTTCAGATGTGGGTTTCTTCTTGATAACTTTGTGCTACATATTTCCTATAGTGCTAGGGCTATCTGGGAAGCCTGCTAAGTCTGGATGACCTTTAGTTTTGACCTTCAGAAGCTGAGGTGAATTAGAGGAGGATCTTTTATGGTTATTGTAAACACTGTACCTCCGGGTTAGAAGTGTTTACACTTCTCATAACTGATCCAAATCTGAGGATCCTTGTTCTAGAACATTACATGTGAGGGGGTTGGGTTGTTTACAAGTTTGCAGGAACCCTTGGCCGCATCATACCCTATTACTGTTTTGTTTAACAATACTCCACTTTGGACAGTTCTTGTGATTAACCCTGGATATGTGACTCTTTACTTGAGTCCCCCACCCTGGTTACTGGATTTCTGAGCCTCCATCTGAACCTTTGAACATACATGGACCTTATATCAAGACAGATAATCAGATCCAGCTCTTGATCACAAACCCTTGCATATCATTTGCATATATCATCATTGCATCATTTAACATTTGTTTATTTGTTTTTCAGGGTATCCACCTCATTGTATCTTGGTTTTGGTTTTGACCCCTTCTTCTGCTTAGACCTCAGCTTCAGATATCTTCTTCAGCATCTGCTTCAATTATCTCTATCCCCACCTGTATCAGTCTGTCAGAGACTTACTTCCAGCACCTCAGTTTGTGATTTTCATCAGCATTTGTCTTCAGCTTCTTCAGCAGCACTCATGGCTACTCCCAGGAACAGCAACATATCTTATCACTTTTTTGAGCCTGTATTGACTGGTATCAGGCAGGTCCAGTCACTCATCACACCTGACCACATCCCACTGTTCAGAGAGCACTATGGGGGTATCTTGGACATGGTTATGGACCTTGATTCTTCTCAGAGAAGCATGATCCACACATGCTTGCAGTTCTATGACCCTCCACTGAGATGTTTCACCTTTCCTGACTTTTAGATGGGGCCCCTGTTGGAAGAGTTTTCTTTGTTGATTGGAGTGCCTATCAGAGGAGGGATCCCCTATAACCCGGAGATGGCTGCTCCTAGAAGTGAGGAGATAGCAAGGGCATTGTACTTGGAGCCTGCCCTTATTGAGCAAAATATGACAGCAAAAGCTGGGATTCCTGGTTTACATTTGGACTTCTTGATTTCTCAGGCCATCCTGAAGGCTTCATTGGGAGAGTGGAGGACAGTCTGTGCACTCTTGGCCCTCAGCATATATGGGGCTATACTGTTTGCAGATGAGCCTAAATTTGTCAGTAAGAATGACATCCATTTGTTTCTTCTGAAGAACCCAGTGCCTACATTGCTAGGGGATTTTTATTATTCCATACATCAGAGGAATGAGAAACAAAGGGGGAAGTTGGTTAGATGTTGTGCTCCCTTGTTTTATTCTTGGCTACTCAAACACCTGCCTAAATCATATGCTTTCTTGAACCCACATCAGAAGAGGAATTGGGCCAAGAGGTTCATTGCCTTAACTTCAGATGATATCAGATGGTGCACCCAGAGCACCAAAAGCAGGGACATTATCACCAGCTGTGGACAATATCCAAATGTGCCTCTGATAGGAGTAAAAGGTTGCATCAATTACAATCCTTTGATGTTTAAGAGACAATTGGGATATGCCTTAGTTCACCCTCCCAGAGGACTGGATTTAGCTGAGACCCTATACTGTGAAGTGCAACCTAATTCAGTTGTTGTTAGGCAAGTTGCCTGGGCTTGGGACAACATCCAGACAAAAGGGATAGTTATTCTTGGAAAATGTAACAATGTTGCTTCAACTCAGTACTATGACTGGTCCCGTACTAGAGCTCAGATCACCAGAATGCCTTTCACCTTGGAAGACACACCTGGACCATCTACAGTACAGCCTGCAGCAACTGTTAGCCTGGAGGAATTTGAAAGGTTGAAGGAAAGGAATGAGCAGCTATCTCAAGCCCTGAAGAAGACTCTTTGGGAAAGAAGTGACGGTCATCTGGACATTGAGAGATTGGAAAAGCTCAAAATTGAGCATCTGGCCAAAATTGAAAAGACAGAGGACTACATAAGGAAAGCAAGGGTTGGGGAACAGATATTGAAGAATGCCTGCAAGGAGGCCAAGATTCAGAAAGGTATGGTTGAGCACTATTTTTAAGAGAGCCAGGCTAGGTGGGTCAGGATCACCGAAGCCCGTGCACAAGAAGACCAGAAGACTCAAGCCAAGATTGAACAGCTGGAGGCCAATGAGAAGAAACACCAGGAAGCTTTGTTGGTAGCTCAGAAGGAGATTTCAGAATTGAAGCTTCGAGCAGGGTTAAAGAGATCAAAAGACCAAGACAGGCATAAGAAGCTGACTACTACCATTGCTACTAGGAACCTCCTCATTAGGACCATTACAGGGCACCCAACTGGTCCGGTGACTGAGGCACTCCTAAAGGAAGTTAGGGAAGATGTCTATGGACTAGATGTCTGATTTTCCTTGCTTGTTGTTCTTTCCTTTTGATGTACTTTTCCTTTTGTTGTATTTTTGACCCTCCATGGGCATGTTTTGTAAACAGACTATGTATTTTTCATCATTTGTAATGTATTTAGTTTGTTTCCATTGGGTTTCTTTTCTCAACAACATCAAGCATCTTCCTAGAGGTCTGGAAAGGTCAAAACCCAGAACCAAACCGGATACCTGGGAAAACAAATAAGCATACTGCATTGCATACTGACCTTTTTCTTTGTTTTGTAGGTTTTGTTTATTATTTTATTTCTCACTTTGTTGTGCTTTCAGGAAACATTGCTCGTCGCAGAGTGTTCCCTGTCAACCGCACACACCGGTACCTAACTCGTAACAACCTTCTCGGCATTCAAATGGAGCAAGTACAGTAGGATCTGAATGAGATCAGAAATCAGATGACAAACGAAAGGGTCGAGATGAGAAACCAAATGTCTCAGTTTATGGCTGTCATGACTGGCTTAGCCCAGAGCCAAGAAAGACTGAGAGAGCTGGTAGAAAGACAAACACCTGAGGAGCCCCATCTTGGAACAGGAGGAACCAGCAATAATGAACGGGGGCAGCCTCGTATTGACCCACCAGAATATGGACCCCATCTGAATCCAGATGTTAACATCCCGAGGAATGTTCAAGGTAATACCGCTGGGGGCAGAATCCTGCAAGAGGATCCCCAAGAAGAACAGTTTACTATTATAGGGGTTGGAGATGAGGTATATGATTGAAGATTGGATGAGATTGCTGAAAAGTTAAGATCTTTGGAATCTCAGAATTCTTTGGGCTTTGACGTGATGGATATGGGACTGGTAGATGGGGTGAGGATTCCCCACAAATTCAAACCCCCATGTTTTGAGAAGTATAATGGTACCTCATGCCCGCGTACCCATCTACAATCTTTCCTAGGAAGACTCAAGGCTTATACCATGGATGAGAAGTTATGGATGTTCTATTTTGAGGACAGTCTGACTGGAGCTTCAAGAGAATGGTATTCACATCTGACAAGGGCCACCATAAGATGTTGGAAGGACATGGCCGAGGTTTTCATCCGGCAATATCAATACAACCTAGACATGGCTCCCAATAGAACCCTTCTAATGGCCATGTCTCAGTCTTCAAGGGAGAGCTTCCAGGATTATGCTCAGAGGTGGAGACAGCTTGCTGCTGCTCTCCAGCCACCCATGTCAGAAAGAGAAATAGCTGACTTGTTTATGAACACCTTGCAAGGGACTTATATTGATAGACTTGCTGCTTTCTCCTCTACTAGTTTTGCTGATGTAATTATAGTTGGTGATAGAATTGAGAGTCTCTTGAAGATGGGCAAAATCTCCGACAATGGTGCAAGTTCCTCCAGCAACCCCAGAAAACCTTTTGCAGGACCCCGAAGGGCGGGAGAAACAAATGCTATTCATACAAGTAGGGGCAGGCTCCAATATTCTCACAGGTCAGTAGCAGTTGTCACCATCACAACTCCAGTTCCACAACAACCATTATATCCTCAACAACAACAACAACATCACTATCAGCAACCATCTCATTTTCCACAACAAAGAACGTATAACAACAATAGCAACCAACAGCAGCGTCCCTTCCAACAGAGGCCATCTCAGGCAAATAGGGTGATTGACCCTATCCCTATGCCTTATGCTGCCTTATTGCCACAACTCCTGAAGCTCAACCTGGTTGAGTTAAGGACGTTGGCACCACCAGGTTTGCCTTTCACTCCAACGCACCTGGTCACAATACCGAGAAATGCAGAGCCTTGTAGATGAAGGTGCAAGATTTGGTCGATTCCAAAGCTCTCAATTTCGCACCTCCTCCGAACGTTAACAGAAATCCTATGCCTAATCATGGTGGGCCTAGGATTAATGCCATTGAAGGGGACCAACCATCTACACTAATTGATAATGTTGCACAGATTCAAACACCACTGGCTGAAGTCAAAGTTCAACTTTTAAGATGCCAAGTGTTCCCGGGCTCTGGGGCCTACTGTGAATTGTGCAAGACAACTAGTAATGGTTGTGAAAAGCTAAGGTTTGGCATAGATGGCCTCATCAAAACTGGAATCTTGCAAATTACTTCAACAGCTCCTCCAGCAACTCTTGCTTCAACAACAATGGATCCTCCTACAACACAAACAGTTCTTCCTCCAACAGTTTCTCCTACAACCGTAACAACAATCATTCCTACTGATTCATCAACAACACCAGCAATCACTCCGCCCATTATTTCAACAAGTCAAAGTTCAACAACTTTTTCTTCTACAACATCAGCACCCCTTTTAACAACGAAATCTTCTACAACGCCAACAAACGTTAATGAAGACGTCTCAACGGTCACAATCTACTATGACCCAGCAAATGTTCACAACAACAACAATTTCCAACCATAAGCTACAGCACCTCTCGCCAGATCTCCAGTCACGAGTTACTATGATCCGCACACCATTACAGTACCTTCCTCTGCAGCAATCAGTCCAGTTACCATTACGGTGCCTGGACCTGTTCCTTATGAAAGCAGTAATGCCGTACCTTGGCACTACGACTCTGATCTCTACTGCAATGGGGAGAAAATCACTCTGGATTCATCATCCTCTTCACCACAAATTGACAATGTTGGGGGAGGCGGAGGCTTCACCAGAAGCGGACGCCTTTTTGCCTCACAAACACAAAGATCTAATGTTGAAGCAGAAGCTGCTACTAAGGCAAAAGGAAATAATGTGGTATCCGAAGAGCCAACTGCCAAAGAAACTCAGAAGACATCTTTTGAACAAGATGTAGACGAGTTCATGAGAATCATAAAAAGGAGTGATTACAAGGTGGTGGACCAGCTTCACCAAACACCCTCCAAAATCTCCATATTATCACTGTTAATGTGTTCCGAAGCTCACAGGAACGCATTGTTGAAAGTCCTGCACGCAACATACGTGCTGGAGGAGATCACTGTTAATCAGTTAGAAACTGTGGTTGCAAATGTTAGCACCAGTCATGGATTGGGCTTTACAAATGCTGATTTAACAACGGAGGGGCGCAACCATAACAAGGCTTTGCACATCACCTTGGAATGCAAAGGTGATGTTCTTTCTCACGTACTGGTGGACACTGGGTCTTCACTCAATGTCCTCCCAAAGAAAGCCTTGGTGAAGTTGGAGTATGATGGCTTGGCATTGCGTCCGAGTAATTTTGTAGTGAGAGCATTTGATGGCTCTAAAAGATCGGTGCTTTGAGAGATCGATTTGCCTGTGTTGATTGGCCCGCAGACCTTTAAAACTACCTTCTTTGTGATGGATATACAGTCGGCCTATAGCTGTCTGTTGGGTAGACTCTGGATCCACGTCGTCGGCGCTGTTACGTCTACCCTTCACCAGAAGTTAAAATTCGAGTGGGAAGGCCAAATCATCACCATTTGTGGGGAGGATGATATTTTTGTTAGCCAGCTGGCTACGTACAAATACATAGAAATGGATGGGGAGATCCATGAGACCATGAGTCAGGGGTTTGAGGCCCTTAACATTAATGAGGCATCTGCTGTGTCTGGGACCTCCATCACTTCATATCAACAGGCCCGGAAGGTTGTTGAGGAGGGTACCGCTCAAGGCTGGGGCAAGCTGCTGCCAGTTGAAAAGAAAGAAGACAGATTCGGGTTGGGTTACATACCAAATCGACAAGATCAACCAGAGGCTGCAATAAAGCCCAAGTTTGTCAACGGGGGAATGCTCACCCCGGATGTTGTGAACAGTTTGGAAGACGAGGAAGAAGACGAACGCAACCTGGAAAACTGGATACGTCCAAGGATCCCGGGGAACCATGTCTCAAACTGGTCTTCCCAGGAAATTATAAGAGTTACTCTGTAACACCCTCTACCCCAAAACATAATATTTAAAATAATATCAGAGTAATCATCAAAAAGGGTATTACATATCTTCAAAAATCAACACAACAATGTCATGTCCCGTCACACGGGTTAATCAACATCAAAATAACATAAATGATTTCAGAGCGGAATTTAACTTCATAATTCAAAACTTCATAAACATAATTTTCACCATCCTGAATTTAACATCATAAAATGGAAAACATTTATCCAGATAACAACATACTGAAAACAGCTTAATAAAGAAACACATCCCAGTGTTACATGACACAGAGCAGGATACATAAACCAGAACCACTCCTAAGGAACACTAAATCACGCTCCGAGACTCATGAGTTACTCCTATTGCACTGCAGGACTATTCTTCAACATCTGCAAGTTACCCACGAAAGAGGCAGTATTTCCAAGCAGGCAGGGTGAGTAATCATAATATATCATAAACGTACAAGAATATAGAATCATAAATAAATTAGTACACATATCATGACATCGTCAACTTCAAAATTCAGCAACGACCACAACACTATCATGAAATCAATCAACACCAACACAGTCATGAAATTCATCCAGAATATGCAATTCTAACATCCTGATATGCAATATGCATGTGGTACCATTTTCATCGTGAGATGGATACATGACCATCAACCCTCCACAAAGGAGCACATCGTAAATCATCGAGACACTTCAATCCACACAATGGGATTGAAGCAAATAAATAGGCCGAAGCCCCATCATGAATGTTATGAAATGCAATGATGCGCTACATCGAAAAATTCATCAAAACAATTCGCATCATTCATTTCAATTAGCATAACAACCATCAAATAATCATACATATCATCATGACATTACACCCTGAACACTGGTTCTCTAACCACCCTGACACGTCAAAGATTAACTCGTACCCGGTAATTTATAAGGGAATTATAAGGTTATTTCACAAATTCATTTATCAAAAATTATTGCATTTTTCTCGTTTATATTCATCAAAATAAAGTTCAGTTTATGCTCTTTCCGACGCTTCAAACGGAATGCGAATCGGACTTACGGTTTGAAAGATATGAATTTTTAAAGAAATAAAATTTACTATCCCAACAGTGTTAACCGGTTAACCAAAGCGTTAACCGGTTAACGCCTGCATAATTTCAGAAAAATATTCAAAGTTTTCATTGGTTAACCGGTTAACCAAATCGTTAACCGGTTAACGCCTATTTTCCAGCAGTCCTCTGCTACACAATTGTAGACTGTTCCAATTCCAAAAATCCCCAAACCCCATTACGGGTTTCACATCATAACACTCAAAAACCATTCAAAAACATCAATTAAACCTCGACAACATCAAGACAACAATTATACAAACAAGTATATGATTATAACTCATTCCAATCACTCTAATTCATCAAGATTTCTCATAAAACTCAAAACCCCAAAAACCCCTAAAACTCATACCATCCTAATCCATTCATATTCCAATTCCTATACAATTATCATAGATTATAAAAACTCCCCATACCTTAGAGAATTTTCGTCGCTTTACACTCTTCTCTGGGGTTCTCCACAGCCTCCTTACTCTGAGCTTCTCCTTTCTTCAGAGTACTTCTCCAAACACGATAGAAAACAAAAATGAGAAAACTGATCGTATTCTCTTCTTTGGATATATTATCCCAGTTTAGCCTTTTCCCACCTTACCCTCATAATTTCACAAAAGGACCACCTTACCCTTTTCTTTAAAATATTTTTAATAATAATAATAAAATAGCATAATAAAATACTATTTATCCTTATTATATATAAATACTCATTTTCTCCAAAATTCTCAAAATAACTCAAACTCTCCAACTTTTCTAAATTAATTAAATAAATGATTAAATAATTAAATTTAGATTTTCGGGGCGTTACAACTCTCCCCTACTTAAAGAATTTTCGTCCTCGAAAATTACCTGAAGTAAATAGAGTCGGATACGACTCCCTCATCTGATTTTCACGCTCCCAAGTCCAACTTTCTCTAGTTGTTCCTCCCCACAATACCTTCACTAAAGCAATTTCCTTGCCTCGAAGTCGCTTCAATTCTCTACCATCAATCCTTACTGGTACAGCTTCAATCGTCAGATTATCTCTCACCTGAACATCATCTATCTGAATTACATGCGACGGGTCCGGAATGTACTTCCTCAATTGTGATACATGGAATACATCATGTAAATTCGCAAGAGAGGGAGGTAAAGCCACCCGATAAGCTACTTCCCCTATCCTCTGCATAATCTGATACGGATCGACGAAACGTGGAGTGAGCTTTATAGACTTCAAAGCTCTTCCCACACCAGTCATAGGAGTAACTCTTAAGAACACGTGATCTCCCTCTTGGAACTCAAGTGCTTTCCTTCTCTTATCGTGATAACTCTTTTTTCATCCTTTCCTGAATCATTTTTATCTTTTCAGTTGTTTCTTGGACAATCTCTGGCCCAAGCACCAAATTCTCTCCTGACTCATACCAACATAATGGAGTACGACAACGTCTACCATACAACGCCTCATATGGAGCCATCCCGATACTAGCATGAAAACTATTATTGTACGTAAACTCGACCAACAGCAAATGACTATCCCAAGACCCTCCTTGATCTAATACACAAGCTCTCAGCAAATCTTCTAAATATTGGATTGTTCTTTCCGTCTGACCATCCGTTTGAGGATGATAAGCAGAACTCATCCTCAACTTAGTACCCAAGGCATCCTGCAAACTCTTCCAAAACCTCGACTAACCGCGGATCTCTATCTGATACAATACTTGAAGGAACACCATGCAACTTCACAATTTCCTCAATATAAATCTTAGCTAACCTTTGCATGGAATGGTTAATCCTCATCGGCAATAAATGTGTCGACTTAGTTAACCGGTCAACAATTACCCAAATCGAATCATTACCTCTAGCAGTCTTAGGTAACCCGGTCACGAAATCCATGGAAATACTATCCCATTTCCACTCAGGAACATTCAATGGTTGCATCATACCTGAAGGTCTCTGATGTTCTATCTTTGACTTCTGACATGTCAAACAAGCATATACAAATTCAGCAATGTCTCTTTTCATACCCGACCACCAAAACAACCTGCGTAAATCCTGATACATATTCGTAGCACCAGGATGAATACTCAGTCGACTCTTGTGCCCCTCTTCTAAAATACTTTTTTTAATTCCTGCAATATCCGGAACACATACTCTATCTAGGAATCTTAAAACTCCATCTTCATCAACTCGAAAGTCACCTGCATTACCTTGATCAACCAACATCAATTGATCAACTAATTTCAAGTCAGATTTCTGACCCTTACAAATCTCTTCCAAAATCTCACTGGTCAACTTTAACATTCCCAAATTCACACTATCAGCAGTAGTTTCACACAACAAGCTCATGTCTCTGAATTGCTCGATCATTTCTAATTCTTTCACCATAAGCATTGAAATATGTAACGACTTCCTACTCAAAGCATCAGCCACAACATTTGCCTTACCCGGATGGTAATTCAAATCAAAATCAAAATATTTCAATAATTCAAGCCACCGCCTCTGTCTCATATTTAACTCTTTCTGATCAAACAAGTATCTTAAACTTTTGTGATCACTGAATACTTCAAATTTCGAACCAAACAAGTAGTGCCTCCAAATCTTAAGCCCAAACACCACAGTTGCTAACTCTAAGTCGTGAGTAGGATAGTTCCTCTCTTGAACTCTTAACTGTCTAGAAGCATAAGCAACCACCTTATTATCCTGCATCAAAACTCCACCAAGACCCATCTTGGAAGCATCACAATAAACTACAAAGGACTCATCTGGATTCGGTAAGACCAACACTGGCGCGGTCGTTAATCTTTTCTTCAGTTCTATGAAACTCTCTTCACAAGCAACTTCCAACAGATACGCTTGACCCTTCCTAGTCAAATGCGTCAATGGTAAAGCTATCTTAGAAAAACCTTCAATGAACTTACGATAGTAACCAGCCAACCCAAGAATACTACGAATTTATGTAGCTGACTTCGGAGTCTCCCACTACAATACCGCATCAATCTTTGAAGGATCCACCGAAATTCCACCACTTGAAATTACATGACCGAGGAAACTCACTTCCCTTAACCAAAATTCACACTTAGATAATTTAGCAAACAATTTCTTTTCTCTCAACACTTGCAACACAACTCTCAAATGCTCGGCATGTTCCTCTTCTGATTTAGAATATACCAAGATATCATCTATGAAAACCACCACGAACTTATCCAGATACTCATGAAAGATTCTATTCATATATTCCATAAACACACCAGGCGCATTAGAAACTCCAAACGGCATCACCATATACTCATAATGCCCATATCTTGTCTTGAAGGTTGTCTTTGGAATATCATCAGCTTTAACTCGAATCTGATGATAACCAGACCTCAGATCAATTTTACTAAAGACACAAGCACCTACTAGCTGATCCATCAAATCATCGATCCTCGGAAGTGGGTACTTATTCTTGATAGTCACTTTATTCAACTGTCGGTAATCGACACACAATCTCATACTACCATCCTTCTTCTTAACGAGCAACACCGGAGCACCCCAAGGAGAAACACTGGGTCTAATGAACCTCTTCTCTAACAATTCTTCTAATTGTTTCTTCAACTCATTCAACTCTGAAGCCGACATTCTATAAGGAGCCATCGAGACAGGACTCGTACCCGGTACTAAGTCCACAGAAAAATCAATCTCACGTTCTGGTGGTAAATCACTTATATCACCAGGAAACACATCTTGAAATTCATAAACCACAGGCAACTCTGCACTGACAGTCTTATCATCAAATTGCAATGAGGTAGACACTGCAAACATCAAAGCTTCATCTAAAACAAGTTCATCCACTTGCTTAGCAGATAAAAACATCAACTCACCATTCCCGCTCAAATCAGGGAACTGCACCGTCTTACTATAACAGTTAATATGAACATAATTGAATTCCAACCAGTTCATACCAAGGATAACATCGATTTGGTGTAATGGTAGGCACACCAAATCCATCACAAAATTCTTCTCGAAAATTGTCAAAGGACATTTCAAACAGACAAGCATGGTAGTCACAGAACCATTAGCAAGAGTCTCTATTTTCATATTAGACAACTTTAAACCCAATCTATTAGCACACTCAAGAGAAATAAATGAATGTGTAGCTCCAGTGTCAATAATAGCAATCAACTCAATATTATTAATAAAACAGGTACCTCTGATCAAGTTGTCCTTCTTTGGAGCTTCTAAACCAGCTAATACAAACACTCTTCCAGCATTCTGAGCAGTAGCAGCATTCTTCTTTGGTTTCTGGCATTGGGCGCTGATATGCCCTTGTTCACCATAATTGTAACAGGTTGGGCCCTCATTAGGACAATCACTCATCTTATGCTCAAGCTTGCCACAACGGTAACATTTCATAACTCTTGTGGTACACACATCGGCCTTATGACCTGCCTCTCCACACTTGTAACACTTAACAGGTACATTGGCAGCTCCCCTACTTTGCTTCTTCTCATCAGATGCCTTCTGCTTCCCTCTATCACCAGTAGCTACATAAGGTTTCCCTCTATACTGACTCTTGCCTTTCTTCTCGCTCAGTTGTTTATAGTGAGCTGACCGAGCTCGGCTGTCTTCATCATAAATACGGCTCTTATCCACCAACTCTACATACTTGCGAATTTGTTGGCATCCAATTCCCTGCTAAATTTCAGGTCTCAGCCCATTCTCAAACTTAAGGCACTTGGAAAGTTCAGCATCTGCCCTGTTGTAGTGAGGACAAAACTTCACCAGCCTTTCAAATTTGGCAGCATACTCTGCCACTGTCATGTTTCCTTGCTTCAGCTCAAGGAATTCTATCTCCAACTTACCACAAGCATCTTCCGGAAAATACTTCTTAAGAAACTCCGCCTTAAATACAGTCCAAGTCACCACAACAGCTTCATCCTCGAGACCCTGACGAGTATTATCCCACCAGTCTTCAGCTTCCTCTGACAACATATGAGTTCTGAATTGAACTTTCTGCGCGTCAGCACACGCCATCACTCTGAAAATCTTCTCAATTGCCTTGAGCCACTTCTGTGCACTCGCCGGGTCATTAGTTCCTTCAAACACAGGTGGATTATTCCTCTGGAATTTCTCCAATGCACGAAACTCATCATGCGCATTGTTTCGAGCAGCAGTCTGAGCAAAAGCTGCAATAGCATCAGCGAGAGCACGCGAGTTGTTTCCAGCCATTCTGCACAACACTTACCACATCAGAAGAGAATAATTGTTAAGTAAATAACGACTTGACAACTGACTGACAATAACAAGACTTGGCCGGACAGACCGACCTGCTCTGATACCACTAATGTAACACCCTCTACCCCAAAACATAATATTTAAAATAATATCAGAGTAATCATCAAAAAGGGTATTACATATCTTCAAAAATCAACACAACAGTGTCCTGTCCCGTAACACGGGTTAATCAACATCAAAATAACATAAATCATTTCACAGCGGAATTTAACTTCATAAACATAATTTTCACCATCCTGAATTTAACATCATAAAATGGAAAACATTTATCCAGATAAAAACATACTGAAAACAGCTTAATAAAGAAACCCATCTCAGTGTTACATGACACAGAGCAGGACACATAAACCAGAACCACTTCTAAGGAACACTAAAGCACGCTCCGAGACTCATGAATTACTCTTATTGCACTGCAGGACTATTCTTCAACATCTGCAAGTTACCCACGAAAGAGGTAGCATTTCCAAGCAGGCAGGGTGAGTAATCATAATATATCATAAACGTACAAGAATATAGAATCATAAATAAATTAGTACACATATCATGACATCGTCAACTTCAAAATTCAGCAACGACCACAACACTATCATGAAATCAATCAACACCAACACAGTCATGAAATTCATCCAAAATATGCAATTCTAACATCCTGATATGCAATATGCATGTGGTACCATTTTCATCGTGAGATGGATACATGACCATCAACCCTCCACAGAGGAGCACATCGTAAATCATCGAGACACTTCAATCCACACAATGGGATTGAAGCTAATAAATAGGCCGAAGCCCCATCATGAATGTTATGAAATGCAATGATGCGCTACATCGAAAAATTCATCAAAACAATTCGCATCATTCATTTCAATCAGCATAACAACCATCAAATAATCATACATATCATCATGACATTACACCCTGAACACTGGTTCTCTAACCACCCTGACACGTCAAAGATTAACTCGTACCCGGTAATTTATAAGGGAATTATAAGGTTATTTCACAAATTCATTTATCAAAAATTATTGCATTTTTCTCGTTTATATTCATCAAAATAAAGTTCAGTTTATGCTCTTTCCGACGCTTCAAACGGAATGCGAATCGGACTTACGGTTTGAAAGATATGAATTTTTAAAGAAATAAAATTTACTATCCCAACAGTGTTAACCGGTTAACCAAAGCGTTAACCGGTTAACGCCTGCATAATTTCAGAAAAATATTCAAAGTTTTCATTGGTTAACCGGTTAACCAAATCGTTAACCGGTTAACGCCTATTTTCCAGCAGTCCTCTGCTACACAATTGTAGACTGTTCCAATTCCAAAAATCCCCAAACCCCATTACGGGTTTCACATCATAACACTCAAAAACCATTCAAAAACATCAATTAAACCTCGACAACATCAAGACAACAATTATACAAACAAATATATGATTATAACTCATTCCAATCACTCTAATTCATCAAGATTTCTCATAAAACTCAAAACCCCAAAAACCCCTAAAACTCATACCATCCTAATCCATTCATATTCCAATTCCTATACAATTATCATAGATTATAAAAACTCCCCATACCTTAGAGAATTTTCGTCGCTTTACACTCTTCTCTGGGGTTCTCCACAGCCTCCTTACTCTGAGCTTCTCCTTTCTTCAGAGTACTTCTCCAAACACGATAGAAAACAAAAATGAGAAAACTGATCGTATTCTCTTCTTTGGATATATTATCCCAGTTTAGCCTTTTCCCACCTTACCCTCATAATTTCACAAAAGGACCACCTTACCCTTTTCTTTAAAATATTTTTAATAATAATAATAAAATAGCATAATAAAACACTATTTATCCTTATTATATATAAATACTCATTTTCTCCAAAATTCTCAAAATAACTCAAACTCTCCAACTTTTCTAAATTAATTAAATAAATGATTAAATAATTAAATTTAGATTTTCGGGGCGTTACAACTCTCCCCTACTTAAAGAATTTTCGTCCTCGAAAATTACCTGAAGTAAATAGAGTCGGATACGACTCCCTCATCTGATCTTCACGCTCCCAAGTCCAACTTTCTCTAGTTGTTCCTCCCCACAATACCTTCACTAAAGCAATTTCCTTGCCTCGAAGTCGCTTCAATTCTCTACCATCAATCCTTACTGGTACAGCTTCAATCGTCAGATTATCTCTCACCTGAACATCATCTATCTGAATTACATGCGACGGGTCCGGAATGTACTTCCTCAATTGTGATACATGGAATACATCATGTAAATTCGCAAGAGAGGGAGGTAAAGCCACCCGATAAGCTACTTCCCCTATCCTCTGCATAATCTGATACGGATCGACGAAACGTGGAGTGAGCTTTATAGACTTCAAAGCTCTTCCCACACCAGTCATAGGAGTAACTCTTAAGAACACGTGATCTCCCTCTTGGAACTCAAGTGCTTTCCTTCTCTTATCGTGATAACTCTTTTTTCATCCTTTCCTGAATCATTTTTATCTTTTCAGTTGTTTCTTGGACAATCTCTGGCCCAAGCACCAAATTCTCTCCTGACTCATACCAACATAATGGAGTACGACAACGTCTACCATACAACGCCTCATATGGAGCCATCCCGATACTAGCATGAAAACTATTATTGTACGTAAACTCGACCAACAGCAAATGACTATCCCAAGACCCTCCTTGATCTAATACACAAGCTCTCAGCAAATCTTCTAAATATTGGATTGTTCTTTCCGTCTGACCATCCGTTTGAGGATGATAAGCAGAACTCATCCTCAACTTAGTACCCAAGGCATCCTGCAAACTCTTCCAAAACCTCGACTAACCGCGGATCTCTATCTGATACAATACTTGAAGGAACACCATGCAACTTCACAATTTCCTCAATATAAATCTTAGCTAACCTTTGCATGGAATGGTTAATCCTCATCGGCAATAAATGTGTCGACTTAGTTAACCGGTCAACAATTACCCAAATCGAATCATTACCTCTAGCAGTCTTAGGTAACCCGGTCACGAAATCCATGGAAATACTATCCCATTTCCACTCAGGAACATTCAATGGTTGCATCATACCTGAAGGTCTCTGATGTTCTATCTTTGACTTCTGACATGTCAAACAAGCATATACAAATTCAGCAATGTCTCTTTTCATACCCGACCACCAAAACAACCTGCGTAAATCCTGATACATATTCGTAGCACCAGGATGAATACTCAGTCGACTCTTGTGCCCCTCTTCTAAAATACTTTTTTTAATTCCTGCAATATCCGGAACACATACTCTATCTAGGAATCTTAAAACTCCATCTTCATCAACTCGAAAGTCACCTGCATTACCTTGATCAACCAACATCAATTGATCAACTAATTTCAAGTCAGATTTCTGACCCTTACAAATCTCTTCCAAAATCTCACTGGTCAACTTTAACATTCCCAAATTCACACTATCAGCAGTAGTTTCACACAACAAGCTCATGTCTCTGAATTGCTCGATCATTTCTAATTCTTTCACCATAAGCATTGAAATATGTAACGACTTCCTACTCAAAGCATCAGCCACAACATTTGCCTTACCCGGATGGTAATTCAAATCAAAATCAAAATATTTCAATAATTCAAGCCACCGCCTCTGTCTCATATTTAACTCTTTCTGATCAAACAAGTATCTTAAACTTTTGTGATCACTGAATACTTCAAATTTCGAACCAAACAAGTAGTGCCTCCAAATCTTAAGCCCAAACACCACAGTTGCTAACTCTAAGTCGTGAGTAGGATAGTTCCTCTCTTGAACTCTTAACTGTCTAGAAGCATAAGCAACCACCTTATTATCCTGCATCAAAACTCCACCAAGACCCATCTTGGAAGCATCACAATAAACTACAAAGGACTCATCTGGATTCGGTAAGACCAACACTGGCGCGGTCGTTAATCTTTTCTTCAGTTCTATGAAACTCTCTTCACAAGCAACTTCCAACAGATACGCTTGACCCTTCCTAGTCAAATGCGTCAATGGTAAAGCTATCTTAGAAAAACCTTCAATGAACTTACGATAGTAACCAGCCAACCCAAGAATACTACGAATTTATGTAGCTGACTTCGGAGTCTCCCACTACAATACCGCATCAATCTTTGAAGGATCCACCGAAATTCCACCACTTGAAATTACATGACCGAGGAAACTCACTTCCCTTAACCAAAATTCACACTTAGATAATTTAGCAAACAATTTCTTTTCTCTCAACACTTGCAACACAACTCTCAAATGCTCGGCATGTTCCTCTTCTGATTTAGAATATACCAAGATATCATCTATGAAAACCACCACGAACTTATCCAGATACTCATGAAAGATTCTATTCATATATTCCATAAACACACCAGGCGCATTAGAAACTCCAAACGGCATCACCATATACTCATAATGCCCATATCTTGTCTTGAAGGTTGTCTTTGGAATATCATCAGCTTTAACTCGAATCTGATGATAACCAGACCTCAGATCAATTTTACTAAAGACACAAGCACCTACTAGCTGATCCATCAAATCATCGATCCTCGGAAGTGGGTACTTATTCTTGATAGTCACTTTATTCAACTGTCGGTAATCGACACACAATCTCATACTACCATCCTTCTTCTTAACGAGCAACACCGGAGCACCCCAAGGAGAAACACTGGGTCTAATGAACCTCTTCTCTAACAATTCTTCTAATTGTTTCTTCAACTCATTCAACTCTGAAGCCGACATTCTATAAGGAGCCATCGAGACAGGACTCGTACCCGGTACTAAGTCCACAGAAAAATCAATCTCACGTTCTGGTGGTAAATCACTTATATCACCAGGAAACACATCTTGAAATTCATAAACCACAGGCAACTCTGCACTGACAGTCTTATCATCAAATTGCAATGAGGTAGACACTGCAAACATCAAAGCTTCATCTAAAACAAGTTCATCCACTTGCTTAGCAGATAAAAACATCAACTCACCATTCCCGCTCAAATCAGGGAACTGCACCGTCTTACTATAACAGTTAATATGAACATAATTGAATTCCAACCAGTTCATACCAAGGATAACATCGATTTGGTGTAATGGTAGGCACACCAAATCCATCACAAAATTCTTCTCGAAAATTGTCAAAGGACATTTCAAACAGACAAGCATGGTAGTCACAGAACCATTAGCAAGAGTCTCTATTTTCATATTAGACAACTTTAAACCCAATCTATTAGCACACTCAAGAGAAATAAATGAATGTGTAGCTCCAGTGTCAATAATAGCAATCAACTCAATATTATTAATAAAACAGGTACCTCTGATCAAGTTGTCCTTCTTTGGAGCTTCTAAACCAGCTAATACAAACACTCTTCCAGCATTCTGAGCAGTAGCAGCATTCTTCTTTGGTTTCTGGCATTGGGCGCTGATATGCCCTTGTTCACCATAATTGTAACAGGTTGGGCCCTCATTAGGACAATCACTCATCTTATGCTCAAGCTTGCCACAACGGTAACATTTCATAACTCTTGTGGTACACACATCGGCCTTATGACCTGCCTCTCCACACTTGTAACACTTAACAGGTACATTGGCAGCTCCCCTACTTTGCTTCTTCTCATCAGATGCCTTCTGCTTCCCTCTATCACCAGTAGCTACATAAGGTTTCCCTCTATACTGACTCTTGCCTTTCTTCTCGCTCAGTTGTTTATAGTGAGCTGACCGAGCTCGGCTGTCTTCATCATAAATACGGCTCTTATCCACCAACTCTACATACTTGCGAATTTGTTGGCATCCAATTCCCTGCTAAATTTCAGGTCTCAGCCCATTCTCAAACTTAAGGCACTTGGAAAGTTCAGCATCTGCCCTGTTGTAGTGAGGACAAAACTTCACCAGCCTTTCAAATTTGGCAGCATACTCTGCCACTGTCATGTTTCCTTGCTTCAGCTCAAGGAATTCTATCTCCAACTTACCACAAGCATCTTCCGGAAAATACTTCTTAAGAAACTCCGCCTTAAATACAGTCCAAGTCACCACAACAGCTTCATCCTCGAGACCCTGACGAGTATTATCCCACCAGTCTTCAGCTTCCTCTGACAACATATGAGTTCTGAATTGAACTTTCTGCGCGTCAGCACACGCCATCACTCTGAAAATCTTCTCAATTGCCTTGAGCCACTTCTGTGCACTCGCCGGGTCATTAGTTCCTTCAAACACAGGTGGATTATTCCTCTGGAATTTCTCCAATGCACGAAACTCATCATGCGCATTGTTTCGAGCAGCAGTCTGAGCAAAAGCTGCAATAGCATCAGCGAGAGCACGCGAGTTGTTTCCAGCCATTCTGCACAACACTTACCACATCAGAAGAGAATAATTGTTAAGTAAATAACGACTTGACAACTGACTGACAATAACAAGACTTGGCCGGACAGACCGACCTGCTCTGATACCACTAATGTAACACCCTCTACCCCAAAACATAATATTTAAAATAATATCAGAGTAATCATCAAAAAGGGTATTACATATCTTCAAAAATCAACACAACAGTGTCCTGTCCCGTAACACGGGTTAATCAACATCAAAATAACATAAATCATTTCACAGCGGAATTTAACTTCATAAACATAATTTTCACCATCCTGAATTTAACATCATAAAATGGAAAACATTTATCCAGATAAAAACATACTGAAAACAGCTTAATAAAGAAACCCATCTCAGTGTTACATGACACAGAGCAGGACACATAAACCAGAACCACTTCTAAGGAACACTAAAGCACGCTCCGAGACTCATGAATTACTCTTATTGCACTGCAGGACTATTCTTCAACATCTGCAAGTTACCCACGAAAGAGGTAGCATTTCCAAGCAGGCAGGGTGAGTAATCATAATATATCATAAACGTACAAGAATATAGAATCATAAATAAATTAGTACACATATCATGACATCGTCAACTTCAAAATTCAGCAACGACCACAACACTATCATGAAATCAATCAACACCAACACAGTCATGAAACTCATCCAAAATATGCAATTCTAACATCCTGATATGCAATATGCATGTGGTACCATTTTCATCGTGAGATGGATACATGACCATCAACCCTCCACAGAGGAGCACATCGTAAATCATCGAGACACTTCAATCCACACAATGGGATTGAAGCTAATAAATAGGCCGAAGCCCCATCATGAATGTTATGAAATGCAATGATGCGCTACATCGAAAAATTCATCAAAATAATTCGCATCATTCATTTCAATCAGCATAACAACCATCAAATAATCATACATATCATCATGACATTACACCCTGAACACTGGTTCTCTAACCACCCTGACACATCAAAGATGAACCCATACCCGGTAATTTATAAGGGAATTATAAGGTTATTTCACAAATTCGTTTATCAAAAATTATTTCATTTTTCTCGTTTATATTCATCAAAATAAATTTCAGTTTGTACTCTTTCCGACGCTTCAAACGGAATGCGAATCGGACTTACAGTTTGAAAGATATGAATTTTTAAAGAAATAAAATTTATTATCCCAACAGTGTTAACCGGTTAACCAAAGCGTTAACCAGTTAACGCCTGCGTAATTTCAGAAAAATATTCAAAGTTTTCATTGGTTAACCGGTTAACCAAAGCGTTAACCGGTTAACGCCTGTTTTCCAGCAGTCCTCTACTACACAATTGCAGGTTGTTACAATTCCAAAAATCCCCAAACCCCATTACGGGTTTCACATCATAACACTCAAAAACCATTCAAAAACATCAATTAAACCTCGACAACATCAAGACAACAATTATACAAACAAATATATGATTATAACTCATTCCAATCACTCTAATTCATCAAGATTTCTCATAAAACTCAACCTAACTCAAAACCCCAAAAACCCCTAAAACTCATACCATCCTAATCCATTCATATTCCAATTCCTATACAATTATCATAGATTATAAAAACTCCCCATACCTTAGAGAATTTTCGTCGCTTTACACTCTTCTCTGGGGTTCTCCACAGCCTCCTTACTCTGAGCTTCTCCTTTCTTTAGAGTACTTCTCCAAACACGATAGAAAACAAAAATGAGAAAACTGATTGTATTCTCTTCTTTGGATATATTATCCCAGTTTAGCCTTTTCCCACCTTACCCTCATAATTTCACAAAAGGACCACCTTACCATTTTCTTTAAAATATTTTTAATAATAATAATAAAATAGCATAATAAAACACTATTTATCCTTATTATATATAAATACTCATTTTCTCCAAAATTCTCAAAATAACTCAAACTCTTCAACTTTTCTAAATTAATTAAATAAATGATTAAATAATTAAATTTAGATTTTCGGGGCGTTACATACTCCTACATAGTAATTATTATTTCCCGTCTTTAAGCATGCATCACGTCATGCATCTTTCCCAAGATGTCAGGGCTCATTTTGTAATCGGGCCATCTTGTATTTTGTGCAAACGATCAATTAATGAATATCATGACATCTTTTGCAAAATGAGTCTTTTCTTTTCTGTTCACTGTTTTTCATTCTTTATTTTTTGTACAAAAATAAAATGGCAATGTTTTTCAAAAGAAATATAATAACTTCATTTTCACTTTTTTCTAAGCAAGATAAAATCGAATACTAAAATGAACAAATCTAAACCCTTGCAGAGAGTGCCCTCTAGACTGCACCGACAATGACACCGCTATGACTTTGTATGACTTTGACAATCCGATTAATCAAGCCGATGAAGGGATTGAAGAAGATTATGAGCTACCTGAAGAACTAGCCAGGTTGTTGAGACAAGAGGAGAAGGTCATCACTCCTCATCAGGAGGAAGTTGAGACGGTTAATCTTGGTACAGAAGAAGACTTGAAATAAGTAAAGATCGGGGCCCGTCTGCAAGATTCAATGAAGGAACAACTTATTGACATGCTTCGGGAGTATGTGGATGTTTTTGCTTGGTCTTATCAGGACATGCCAGGTCTGGACACCAACATCGTTATGCACAAGCTGCCTTTAAAAGAAGGTTGTCCTCCGATAAAACAGAAGCTTCGCCGTACTCGCCCAGATATGGCTATGAAGATAAAAGAAGAGGTACAAAAACAGTGGGACGCCGGTTTCCTTGCTGTGACTAGTTACCCGCCATGGGTCGCTAACATTGTGCCAGTGCCTAAGAAAGATGGCAAAGTACGGATGTGTGTGGATTACCGAGATCTGAATAAAGCAAGCCCGAAAGATGATTTCCCATTACCTCACATTGATGTATTGGTCGACAACACGGCTCAGTTCTCGGTGTTCTCCTTCATGGATGGATTTTCAGGATATAATCAGATCAAGATGTCACCTGAAGACATGGAGGAGACTACTTTCATCACACCTTGGGGCACATTCTGTTATAAGGTAATGCCATTCGGACTGAAGAATGCTGGTGCCACTTATCAACGGGCTATGGTGACATTATTCCATGACATGATCCATAAAGAAATTGAATGTTATGTGGATTACATGATTGCCAAGTCCCTCACAGAAGAAGACCACCTGGTGAACCTGTTGAAGTTGTTCAAGCGTTTGAGGAAGTACCAATTGAAGCTGAACCCCAACAAATGCACATTCGGGGTACGGTCCGGTAAACTGTTGGGTTTTATTGTAAGTGAAAAAGGAATTGAGGTTGATCCTGACAAAGTCAAAGCCATTCAAGAGATTCCTGCACCTAGGACTGAAAAGGAAGTTCGGGGGTTTCTAGGTAGATTGAACTACATTTCAAGGTTCATATCTCATCTTACAGCGACCTGTGAGCCCCTGTTCAAGTTGTTAAGGAAAGAACAAACAGTCAGGTGAAAAGAAGACTGCCAAAGGGCTTTTGACAAAATCAAGGAATACTTACAAGAGCCTCCAATTCTTATGGCTCCAGTTGAAGGAAGACCTCTAATAATGTACTTGACAGTATTAGAAGAATCAATGGGGTGTGTGTTGGGCCAGCATGACGAGTCTGGTCGAAAAGAGTATGCAATATACTACTTAAGCAAAAAGTTTACTGACTGTGAACAACGTTATTCACTGCTCGAGAAAACTTGATGTGCTTTAGCGTGGGCTGCTCGCCGACTAAGGCAGTATATGTTGACCCACACTACCTTATTGATCTCAAAGATGGATCCAGTCAAGTACATATTTGAGAAGCCAGCACTTACCGGACGGGTTGCAAGATGGCAAATGATTCTCACAGAATATGACATTCAGTACACATCTCAGAAAGCTATCAAAGGCAGTGTATTTTCTAATTATCTAGCTGAGCAACCCATTGATGATTACCAGCCCATGAGATTTGACTTCCCTGATGAAGACATCATGTTCATAAAAGCAAAAGATCATGAAGAGCCTGTTCACACTGAAGGGCCTGACCCAGAAGAAGAATGGACAATGATGTTTGATGGGGCTGTTAATATGAATGTTCGTGGTGTTGGTGTAGTACTCATTACACCTAAAGGAGTTCACATGCCATTCTCGGCAAAACTCACCTTTAACTGCACTAACAACGAAACTGAATACGAAGCCTGTATCATGGGTCTTGAGGAAGCTATTGACCTCAGGATCAAGACTTTAACTATATTCGGAGATTCATCTCTAGTAATCAATCAAACCCACGACAAATGGTATACTCACCAGGAGCATCTGATTCCATACCGGGATTATACGAGGAGATTACTAACTTTCTTCACCACAGTCAAACTTGAGTATATCCCTCGAGATGAAAATCATTTTGCAGATGCTCTGGCAACCATTTCATCCATGATCAAAGTTCAAGCTGCCAACTTTGTGCCTCGGATTTCAATATCCAGACTTGACAGACCAGCATACGTATTCTCGGCAGACATTGCTAAAGATGATAAGCCTTGGTTCTATGACATCAAATGCTTCTTAGAGGATCGAACATACCCACCTGAGGCGTCATCCAATGATAAGAAGACATTAAGAAGGCTAGCTGGTAGTTTCTTCCTGAATACTGATGGTTCGTTGTACAAAAGAAACTTTGACATGGTACTTCTCAGATGTGTGGATAAGGCAGAGGCAGACTTGCTGATGCACGAGGTGCATGAAGGATCTTTCGGTACCCATGTTGGAGAACATGGAATGGCTAAGAAATTGATAAGATCAGGCTACTACTGGATCACAATGGATGCAGAATGTTGTGTTTATGCCAGAAAGTGCCACAAATTCCAGATTTATGCAGACAAAGTGCATATGCCTCCGAACCCTTTGAATGCGATGTCTTCACCTTGGCCATTTGCCATGTGGGACATTGATATGATTGGAAAAATTGAACCAACTGCTTCAAATGGCCACAGATTCATCCTGGTAGCCATTAACTATTTTACCAAATGGGTTGAAGCAGCTTCATATGCAAATGTCACCAGGCAAGTGGTAGCCCGATTCCTGAAGAGAGACATCATCTGTCAGTATGGAGTGCCCGAGCGAATCATTACTGATAATGGTTCCAATTTGAACAATAAAATGATGGCAGAACTGTGCCGGGACCTCAAGATCCAACATCACAATTCTTCTCCTTACAGGCCAAAGATGAATGGCGCTGTGGAGGCAGCTAACAAGAATATCAAGAAGATTGTGCAAAAGATGGTGGTCACATACAAAGATTGGCATGAGATGCTACCATTTGCCTTGCATGGGTACCGTACATCAATCAGAACATCCACTGGGGCAACACCGTATCAGCTTGTGTATGGTATGGAAGCAGTCCTACCTGTTGAAGTTGAATTACCCTCCTTGCGGGTACTGATGGATGTCAAATTGAATGAAGCAGATTGGGTCCGATCCCGATACGATCAACTGAATCTGATTGAAGAAAGGAGATTAGTTGCAATCTGTCATGGGCAGCTGTATCAGAAGAGAATAAAGAAAGCCTCCGATCAGAAAGTCAGGCTTCGGGAATACCAAGTGGGAGATCTTGTGCTGAAAAGACTCCTCCCTCCTCATACAGACCACAGGGGCATGTGGACTCCGAATTATGATGGTCCATTCATTGTAAAGAAAGTTTTCTCAGGTGGAGCATTGATGCTCTCTACTATGGATGGTGAAGATTTCCTGTCCCCTGTGAATTCAGATGCAGTTAAAAAATACTTCGCATAAAAAGACCCGCTGGACATAAAAACAGAATGTAAGTCTAGGAAAAAAAATAGAGCATCCCGGCGAGTCAAAAACAGAATAAAAGACTCGGGAAAAAATAAGGGAAAATAAAGAGAGAAAAAATGTACACCCGCTGAGTTGAAAAGCCGCATTGGACAGCTCAGACAAAAATGGGTATCCTGGTGGATTGAAAACCCGAAAGGGCGATCCACGCAAAATAAGGGAATAAGCGAACAACTGTATTCTGAATTCGTCCGTATCACTTACAACTTGGCAAGTTTCGAAGGGTTAAATCGTCGATCAGAATCAGCCTTCTTCAGAAATCAAGATGAGAAGAATGTCAACGTCATATGAGTCATAGCAAAAGGGAAGCTCAATAAAGCGTCGTCAACATTGCCATCACCTTTTGTTTCTCAATTTGTAATAATCTCCTCATTTCAGGGGATCTGTTTCTTTGACTGTATTTGCCAATTCAAGGCACCCAAATTAATAAAACCAGAATTTTCAATCACACTTCGACTTGTGCACTTTTATTTTATTTGCAAAAATGTCTGATATCCTTGATATAATGTTTGCATAAATACAGATGCGCCTTTTCTAATCACATGCTTACAGGAAATATATTACTTACTCCCGGGAGTGTCTAAATTCCTATGATGGAATCCAGTAAGGGATGCCTCGGGGTACTTGTGCATTTCTTTGTCATAACAGGATTGCAGGTACTCAAAGCGCAACATAGGACATGAAATATTTCTCCCAGCAAAGCTGCCAAATCATTATTTCCTCAACACATCTTCCAAACAGCACCAGAGAAGCTCTCTCTCCCCCATCAGAACTATCGGGCATCACTTCTCCAGCACATCTGACAGAGCAGCATCAGAAGGTGTTCATTTCCCTAGCTGAGTTTGTTAGATATTACCATCCTTAGAGGGATCCCTACAGAAATCTATAGGAAGGTCGTTCAGTGATCTTTCTCCTCCCCAGCTGAGTGTCAGACAAGGAACCATCTCCCCACAGAGCTCCAGCCTCTCCAGAAGGGCAGTGTCTGAGAATCTCACAACAAAGTGACAAAGGCATCCACAGCCTTAGCTGGGTCCATCATTATTAAGATAGGTCTATCAGTGACTCATTTCCCCAAGCAGAATCATCTGTACCAGATCTACCAATGATCTCATCCCCAGCTGGGATTTTCCTTCGAGCAGATCAGCAAGAGATCTTCACGGCAGCGGGATCCGAGTCCCGGATCGGTATCTTTTGCATAATCATAGCATTTACATCATATTTCCCCTCAGAGCGTAAAATTCCGTCTAATACGGAGCATTACGGCAAAAATCAAACATATTGCATAATCACAAGTCATGTTTTGAATCAAACACTTGTATATACCAACATTCCGTCAGCAATGTATACAAGGACTCACGGTACCAGCAGAAAGCCAAAGCATCCCCTTTGCACTCACTAATACATATTAATATATATACTCATTCGACACTCGTCCGTGTCATGTGCATTCCCCTGCAGATATAACCCACAAACAGATATTTATATGCTCATTTGATACTCGTTTGTATCATACTCTCCCCAGCATGGTTGCCTAAACACTTATTGTAAACCAAACACTTGTTTATAATACACTTCTTCCGACACCGGTCCGTGTCATCTTATCCCCACAGAACTTCAGAATATCTTTTACACTTATAAGTTCATAACTTATACATTTTCTTTTCAACACTCGTACGTGTCACTTTCCCCAGCAAGTTGAACACTTGTCTGTGTCTCACTCATGCTTATTTTTTCACTCATACAGATACACGTCCGTACCTTGTATACACCACTTATCTCTCCTCAGATTCAACATTCATCCGTGTTCTTTGTTAACCAGTTGATACTCGTCCATATCATCATCTCTGGACATGCGTCAGCATCTGTTTCTACTGATATTCGTCTGTATCATAGTCTTAAGGATGCTCGTCCTCATCTTTAATCTATACACAGCGTCAAACGCTTATACCTTTCCTTTCTTGAATGTAGACACTCGTCTGTGTCTATCATTCCCCAGAAGAGTCCCCAGCAAATCGCAGTAAATTATTTTTCTTCTATCTGACATTCGTCCTATGTCATGATACTCTCGGTAGCCGTACCCTGCCAGGTGATCATCCTTCACCCTTTGATGATTGTCCCTCATCATTCCCCCAGCAGAGTCTCCATTATTAGAACCCCTTTCTGTCCGACATTCGTCCTATGTCGTGATATTTAGCAGCCGTCCCCTGCTAGGTGATCGTTCTTCACCTTTTTGATGATCGTCCTTCATCACTTTATCCGATGGTTGTCCCCATCTTTGATTCTGTTATATGACATTCGTCCTATGTCATGATAAACCCCGAGAGCAGCCGTACCCTGCTAGGAGATCGTCCTTCACCTCTTGATGATCGTCCTTCATCATGTTTATCCGATGGCCGTCCCCATCGTCGACCTTTTCTATCCGACATTCGTCCTATGTCGTGATACTCTCGGCAATCGTACCTTGCCAGGTGATCGTCCTTCACCTTGGATGACCGTCCCTCATCCTTATCCCCAACATAGCAACCGTCCCCTGCTAGGTGATCGTCCTTCACCTTTGATGACCGTCCCTCATCATTTTATTTCTTTTTGTTCAACCTGATGGCCGTCCCCATCATTGCCTTAACCTTTAATCCCCAGAGAAGTTTGTTACTGTATTTGATGGTCGTCCCCATCATAATCTCAATTTCCTCAGCATGTCGGTCGTCCCCGTCATTGCTTCATCCCCAGTAGTCGTCCTCTGCTTGATGGTCGTCCTCCATCGCCCGCACTTTATAATCATGATTATACTTTCTTTTACAATCTATATCCCTTTTTCTTCTTCACCCTGTGAGTGCAAATTTTGGACTGTCTTTAGTATTCAACCACAAGTTATCTCGTTTGTATGATAAGCCCGTCGCTTACATCCTGCACAGCTAACTCATGTTTGAATAGGGGCAGCTGTAAACACCCCAAATTTGCCCTCACTAAGTTCACACCATGGATTGTGATCTTTTCATTTGCATAAGTTCAATCAAATCATGTCATGTTGCATTTTTGCTTCACTGCATTGGTTCAAAGTCATCTGCATTTAGGGTTTGTGATCTGAGCAATCCATGAGCTATCTGAGCCACTCCAAAGGTCTTCAATCATCTCAAGAGGGTCTATGTGTGTTCAAACATCATATTATATCTTCCCAAGATCAAGAAAGTCAGAAAATCACAAGAACTGGCAAGGCATGGAAGCAGAGTCAGGTTTAACTGCACAGATGACCTAGAATTAGGGTTTTGGTTTCAGAGGCCATAACTCCAAATTTTTTGGTCATTCTTGTTTCTATTGGTCTCTATATGTCATAAGGATCATACATACCAAGTTTTATGGAAAAATTCATTGTGGAAGTCATCTGATCACTGGATAACTTCTTGAGCAAGTCAGAGCCAAATCAGGGCATCTGAGGCCCCCATCAATGGACCCAAAATGGAATTTTTCATCAAAATGAAGTTATTTGGTCTTTATTTGATCATTTAAGTGTTTATAAGTTCATAAATTTGAAGAAAAGTGGGCTAAACCAAAAGTTGCCAAATATGGAAATGACTTGTAATGTAAACTTTCCATTTTGGGAAAGTTTTTCAACCTCCTCTTTCTCAACCAAAAAAGCTTCAAATGGAAAATTCTTGGTCATGAAAGTTGTAGATTGGATCATTCCATTTTCAAAAAGTGTAGAACAAGATCTAATTCATTTTGGAACTCAAGTTATGGCTTTCCAAAGTTGGCAAAAATCACATAATTTCATGTTTCATGCCAAAAAGGGATTTTTGCAAAACCTCATGCCAAACCATTTTGTGACTTCTAAATGACTTCTATGCATCATTACAACTTTCCAAAATCAGAATTTCACAAATTCACAAAGTTTCATGCCTTGGATCACAAGCTTCCATAAGGCATTTTTCATAAAATCTCAAAAGAGGGATTTTTGCAAGGAGGACTTCTAATGATTGGTTTGTTTGCTAATTGATCTCAGTGCATCATAACAACATCACATGATTCATTTTGCTGCAAGTTGCCCAAGAATTCACAAGATTCCTTGCCTTGGTTAACAAGAAATTCCAAAGAGGGAAATATGCAAGAACATTGGAAACTCTTGATCAAGGCCATCCAGCTCACAAAATCTGATCCAAAGGCCTTCCTTGACCCAAGCTGAAGCAGGACAAGCCCTAAGATCTTCTCTGACCCGAGCCATACCTATGGTACACAAAATCTTGACTTTTTCATTTTTGCCCATACCAATCAAGCTGTGACATTACCAACCCTCTGGCCAATCAGCATATGTTATGTGGACCTCAAGGACTTGAAAACAACCAGACACACAAGCCTGAACTCTCCCATAAGCCAGGATTCACAAAAACTGTCAAAACCTTCATCTATTCGAAACTCCTTCCACAGCCATCAAACTCAAAATTTTTCTTCTCCAACAAGTCAAATATCATACATAGAACAAGAATCAACCACTAAAACAGCCTGAAACATCACATACACAAACCTCAAAATCTGCTACACCAGAACTGGAATCTCCAAACTAGCCACTCTCAAAGGTTTTTAAGCTTCATTTCATCATCAGGAGGTTCATAGGAGTGGATTTGCATCAAAGAAGGAGCCAGAAAGCCCAGAATCAAAAGGTTCAGTCTCAGGTATAGCTCAAGAACTTTTTTCCCAGAAACTTATTTTTAAGTTCTTAAATGAATCATTGTGTTGTGCTGATGATCCTAATGTATTTATTTTTCAAAATGGTGGGATATTGAGCATGTATGGAGTCTCTGAAAGTTTCAACCCTAGAAATGTTTTGTTTCGATTTGGCTGTTTAATGAATGATAAATGGATTTTGTTTGGGGATTTAGGTTTAGTGATGCGTGGGGTTCATTTCTGGGATTTTGGCTCATCGGAGAAGATGACCGGAACACTGTTCCGGTCACCTGAATTTGTTTATTCCCTAATCCTGTAATTAAGCAACTTTGAATGTTAGCCTTAGGATCTGCCTTGCGCGCGCGTTTTCAATGGCCAAGATTGTTTCATTAGCCCTAATCCTCATTTATTTAGTTTAATTAAGATTAATTAAGTTAATTTAGTCAGGACAAATCCCAACCCTTGGATGATGCGCCAGTCAACCAATTTCTCTCCACTTTAAATCTGGATCATTGGATCAGTTTACTTTTCCATTTAATTAACTTTTATTTCATTTATTTCATTTTATCTTTTACGAATTTTTAAAAATAGGAAAAAAATCAAAAAATTCTGAAATTTTTTATCAAAATTTTTATTAATTTTAAGAACCCAAAAATATTTTTATTTTTAATTTTTGCATTAAAAAATATTTTTAAATCATTTAAATGATTATTTTTAATTAGTTAATGAGAATTAATTAATTAAAAATACATTTAAGTATTTAAAAATCACAAAAAAATTCAGAGAGCATTTTCAAACATTTACAAACTCATCACATAAATTTCTTTTTGGTTTTGATCATACTTTGACATTTTTCAATTGAATTAGGGTTCTTAAACTTGAATATTTTTAACCCTAACTTCAAAACTTCATAACTTTTGAACCAAAGTGAGTTTGTGAATGATTCTTTTTGCATTGTGCTATGCATGGTTTCAAGCATCTAAAAACAGTTTTGTTTCATTTTTATAATGCATTTTCAATTTGTTTGGCATTTTACCTTTAGGATCACCCTTAAAACCCTAGAAACTTAGAAAACTCATAAGTTCTTCTAGGTTAAGCTTCTGACCTCCCCCTTTGGAGGGTAACTTAGTATAGGTTTAGGATTCCTTTAATTGCATTTTCAATTTTTTATCTTATGATTTGCTTCTGTTTTTGTGTTTTGCATCTCATGTTGCATATAAACCCTAATTTGCATTTTCATTTACATTCATCTTGCATAAACTTGCATACATGAATTTGCCATGACATTTTGTGCATCCACATGACATATAAGACATCTTAGGACATATTGAAATCATGTTTAATCATTGCATCATCCATTTGCCAAGTTTTTCTTTCATTTCATTTCATGTGCATTCATAAACTTTCATGCCTCTTATATGCTTCATTTGCATTCCCATCCTTTGTATGATCATCTTCATCTCATGACATACATTTATGTCATCTCTTTGCATCATTAGCATCATGAACATACTTCTGGTTTTGGTTTTCATCTTGGAATTTCATCCCATTTTCATTTCATTTCATTTCCTTTTACTAAATTTTCAGGTGGTAAGTGTTTGAGAAGTGAATTTGCCTTCACTTCTCACAATCTCTTCTCATCTCTCTTATGCATTCATTTCTGCATTTTAATTTTGTATTAGAGTGAGCTTGCTCATTCATGTTCCCTCCTCACTTTCTTTCTTCAAGCAACTTGTCTTCTTAAGTGAAGTAAGTTGTCTTGCTTCTCTCTGCTTCTCCTCCTTCCATCCTGCTTCTTCCATGGTGGTTTTTCCTTGAAGATCTCTTGTAAGCCTCATAAACCCTAGGAATACCCAAGCATGATAACAATTAGGGTTTGATTAGTCCCCTTATTAGTTTTACCTTTGTGTCATCTTTGTGTCTTCTCTCCTCATCTCATAATCAGGGACTAAACCTTTAAGGTTTTAAGACTTTGTGATTAAGGTTATGCCTGCATCCTTCTCTTAGGATGGAGTGTATAAATTTAATCCTAAGTGTTAAACCCTTAATGTGTTTAAAACCTCTTAATCAATCCATCTTAATAATCACTAAGACATCAAGCTTGTAACTAGGGCCTTGCATTATGGTTCTAATTCTTCCTTAATTGGCTAAGAAGGACTAACCCTAGTGTTAATGGACAAGTCCCCCTCAAGTTGTCTTACAAACCATAAAATTCACTTCTTAATCTTACCATTAATTAAAATCCACTTTAATAAAGGCTTTGTTTTGTCATGAAGTTAATCCCTAATCATGGATTAAGTTGATGAGCCTTCCTCAGCTTAAATGTTCTCATTTATTATCCTTCTATTAGGATGGTGTAATGGGTCCATTAAATCCTTGATTATGGCTTAAACTCATTACTTAACACTAAACAAAAGCTCCAAAAAACATCTAAATAAATGCAAGTAGGTTAATGATCTTAATCCTACATCATGGTGATCAAGTGAGAGGTTCTTACTTTACACTTAAGGTATTCTCATTACCCCTAATCAGAGGGAGGATGTGATGAGTTTACTAACCCTTGGTTTAGGCTTAAGCTCATTCTCTTATGACAAACTCCAAAATCAATAAAAGATTGAAAATGCCAAAAACAAACTATAATCGTCTCCTCCGGGATTCTCTTCTCATCTCATTCACTCACAAACGAGAACTCGCTTCTTCCGTCTAATGCAAGACAGTTAGCACCTGAGCCAGACAGGTCATACACTTGAGCATAGACAAGCAAACAGTTCACAAGTCAATTTATCTTTCAGTCTCTTTGAGTCGAACTACGGTGTTCTGACTTCCTCATTGCACGAGAGGATACGTAGGCATAACTTAACTGTTATCGAACAAAAGTCTCTGTATATTCCCTCTCTTCCAACATTATTCTCTTAAGCCTCATTGTCTTGAGCATTGCACTCTTTTCTTACACTGACACCCCTTTTCTTCACTTCACTTTCCAGCACTGACACCTGTACATTCTCTTCCAGCTTCTTGCACACAAAATAGCACTGACACTACCCTTTTAAGCACAAACTTTCAAACGTGGATCCCGTCGAGTACGACGGACAATCTGGGTGCTAATACCTTCCCAGGTTGTAACCAACCCCCTTTCTCAGTTTCTCTGGTTCGCAACCGTCTTATCCATCTCTTTCTAGGTTTATGCAGCATTACCTTTCCTTCGGGATAAAAATGTCTAGCTGACGACTCTTTTTAGTTCATCTTCATGTCCTCTTTCGCCGACCGTTCGCGCTTGTACCGGGATGCAAATCTTTGGGAGCGACACAACTCAGTAGCATATCTCCATAAATTTGCATATTGCTTGTCTTCATCTCCTTCAGTTATCTTATTTTCTATCAGCTTTTCCTTCCATGCCCTATCCACAATAATTCCCACAAAGTAATTTTATCTCATATCTTGAATAATATCATAAATCCCAATTGTTTCAGATGTTTGCATTTTCTTCACAACTGCCTTGGCCTCCCACCCACCTTGAATTTGCATATCTATTATCCAAAACCCTGGCATATGTGTGATTGTCTTTAATTGTCTTTGTTGCCTAAGTGTGTTTATGGCCCACTTTAGAGCATAACATTAAAAAATCACATTTAGCCGTGCATTCTACCCTTACCCTGTAACTTTCATTTTTCACAAAAGTAATTTTCCTACCATTTAATCTTGACCACTCACGAATTGCCTCACGAAAGTCATCTAGAGAATTGAACTGCATACCCCACTTAAACTTAGAATTCTTATTCAGTTGGTATTTACTAAACTTATAAAACTTAGGCCCATTATCATCATCATAAACATTTGGATCAAAGTGTCTAGCTCATCACTAACATATTCATCATTTTCCCATTTATTCTTATTAAAACCAGTTAACAATCTAGCAACTATGGTACCCTCATTAATGGGTAGAGAAACATCAATTCCATCAAATCCTTCAGTTCCCTCATCATCACTTCCACAAACATGTTCCACAAACATTTTTACTGTTACTTATATACCATTGACATCATGTTCCACAAACATTTTCCCATCTATTTGGGTAGCACAAACATATGCATCAAAATTGTAAGCATCATCATTATTCCTAATTTGGAAAAAGTTTCCATCAATGTCAAGAATTTTGGTCCACGTATGTACGTCCCTTCTATGTAATCTTGTCCACTCACCAACTTATGAATGTTAACCATTGATCACTTATCAATGAGTTATCCTAACACTATGGTCAAAACACCACCCATGTATAACGTATCACCATCAATCAACCTTACAAATTTCTCTCCATGGTGAAATACAACATTAAACACTTGTATGTTCTGAATTTACAAATAACAAAAACTTAAAACCAAAGTACATAGAGATTGTCCTTCACTTCGCTCCACCGTGACTTCGTCTTCTCCGATTTCTATTTTGGGTGAAATGCACAAATGTGAGCCCTAGGTTTTCAAGGGAGGGGGAATAAGAAAATATAAAAAATAAAAGTTCTTTTTCTTTTAAATACACAGTCAACAAGTTCTCATTTGCCACATAGAATATATTTTCAGTTTCTTGACGAAAATGTGACCCCAAGGTCTATATTGAGAGAATCTAAATTTGGTAAGAGAAAATTAAAAAAAAAAAAAAAAAATCTTAAAAAGAATGAAATCAAAATTCTCTACATTAACCGAGGATGATATATATTTAACCCTTCTTTATATAAGTAAATTCAACATTAAGGTGCAAGTGGTCATTTGACATTAGTTCTATAACCTTAAATACACACTTAATTATATTGACATGTGCATTATCAAATATATTTTATTTACAAATATAGGTACATAAATTAGTGAGTCAGGAAAGTTGATTATTAAACAAATATTTTTGAAAGGCTTAATTATTTAGATAAAAATTCGTACATAGAAATTATAGAAAATAAAAATATGAGCATGGAGCCATGCCATGGATGAGATAGAGAAGCAGTCACTTCAGCAGCTAGTTAGTTATCATAGATAAGAGTTGATCTCATTAGTCAAATGAATTGACAAAGAGAAAGTAAGAAATCATGGAAGCGTGGGTTGTTGATTGATATACGATATCATCATTAGCTACTGAATTCAGAATTAGGTTTGTACTTTGTAGCAGCAGCTAGTAGCGTTTGCTTGACTTATTGCTATATCTATCTCTGCTTTCTTTACTTCTATCGCTACTCTATTTCCATGTTGCGTAAGGTGAGATGATCCGATTCCGACACCTTTTTCAACCAAAACGGCTGATTTGACATTATCATCATATATTCAACCAAAAATTAAAATTTATAATTAAAATTTCATACAATATTTAACTATAATTGAATAAAATAACATGTTTTTTTATAAGGAATAAAATAACATGGTTGAATGAATTGAACCATGACAAAACTTTAGTTGAGCAAATATTATTGATGAGGTTAAGGCTCTGCTGTGTCTATTTGTTGCTCTTCTGTGCTGCTGCAACTGCGATGTTGTATCTTTGTGGGCAGACAGGCACAGGAAGGTGATACAGTACGATATGATCGTTGCAATCCGTTCTTTTCATTACTTAACCCTATCCGTCGTCTTGTCTGTCTTTAAGTTGAGGTCAAACCCCTCTTTGTCTGCACCTTCAAATCTTTTCGGATCTTGCCGATCTCCATTTATATTTAAAAACTGTTTTTTTTTTGTCTTCATTAATATATATATATATATATATATATATATATATATATATATATATATATATGAGAAAAAAGAAAATGCATGGACAATCACTCACAATCATATATAAAAATAAAATAATTGATATTATATGATAGTTGTAGACATTTTAATTAATTGTGTGTGTAAAATTGTCTTACATTCACAATATAATATATATATATATATATATATATATATATATATATATATATATATATATATATATATATGAGAAAAAAGAAAATGCATGGACAATCACTCACAATCATATATAAAAATAAAATAATTGATATTATATGATAGCTGTAGACATTTTAATTAATTGTGTGTGTAAAATTGTCTTACATTCACAATATATATATATATATATATATATATATATATATATATATATATATATATATATATATATATATATATATATATATATATATATATATATATAAGTTGCGAAAATTTAAAATTAAAGGTTAAACAGGTGAGAAAAAAAGAATCATGTAATGAGATATTAAATCTCAACATTTAATTTAAATCAAGCAATTGTTATCTTTTCCATTCACTCTCGTATAAGATTATCATTTCTCACTAGATACATCTCCTATATATAACAAGGTATAATCGGTTCTTTGATCAACAAGAAACTCACAAGTGTTAGAGTTTATGAAAAACACAAAGATAATAACAAGTATTTGGTTATAAACTGTTATTCTTTCATTTCACTTAAAACAAGATTACAAGTATACGAGAATAACAAATAATCTTCTCACTTTTGAATTAAGATTTGATCTTCCTATTTTTCCTTATTCAATATGAGAAATTAGTATGTTATTTATAAGAAAACTAATACACAAACCTAATGGACTTTTTAACAATTACTCATTACAAACTAACTTAGGGTGCAAGTTAACTTAAACAATTAGGCTTACAAGCAATGCCTAATTCAACATGCTAACAAACCTAGCAATATTGACTAATGCATGTTAGAACAAACTTCGACTACAACACACATTACTTCAACATCAGCATGTGAGCAAACTTCGATGACATACTAAAACTAGAGTTCAATCCAATATCTCACAAATCTCCACCTTGGAACAAATTCTACAACATCAAGAAATAAACTAGCTTTCTTCATGCAACTTTATCAACTACATACAGTGGAAGAACTTGCAACTGGGCAACGTCTTGGTGATCATATCAGCAACATTATAATTTGCTAAAACCTTCGGCACATGGACTTTTCCACACTCGATTACCCCTCTGCTGAAATGCAGTCTCACATCGATGTGTTTGGTTTGCTCATGATAGGCTGAATTCTTCGACAGATGTATTGCACTTTGACTATCACATTTAATAGTGACAACTCGACCTTGAAGTTTCAGCTCCTTTGCAAAACCTTCAAGCCACAATGCTTCCTTCACAACTTTAGTTAGGGCGATATATTCCGCTTCAGTGGTTAATAAGGCAATAACCTTCTAAAGTGTTGCTTTCCAACTGATTGTTGTACCAAACATGGTGAACACGTATCCAGAAATAGATTTTATAGAATCCATACAACCTGCATAATTAGAGTCGATATATCCTTTGATTGCTTCTTTACTATCTTCACTCAAGGCTCCACCATAAATTAGGACTTTGTTCAGGGACCCATTCATGTACCTTAGATCCACTTTAATGCTTTCCAGTGAGCCTTTCCAGAATTCGCCACGTATCTTCTTATAAGACTTACTGCATATGCTATGTAGGTTCTAGTACAGACCATAACATACGTCAAAGAACCTACTATATTAGCATATGGAATGTTATCCATATAAGTTCTTTCGACATTAGTATAGTGATATTAATTTATACTCGGCTTGAATTGAGGGTTTGTCGGAGTCACAATAGGCTTTGAATTCGACATACCAAACTTTTCGAGAATCTTCTGTAGGTCTGCCTTTTGAGATAAGCATAATTTTGATTGCTTTCTATCTCTTCGGATTTCAATCCCAAAAATCCTGGACGCATCTCCCAGATCCTTCATGTCGAACTCCTTATTGAGTTCAACATTTACCCTCCTTATATCTTCGACATTGTTGCTTGCTATTAGAATATCACCACACAGAGCCACAAAATAACAACTGAATTACCAGGTCGATATCTGAAGTAAACACAATGTCGAACTGACTTCTGATGAAACTTATGCGTTCCATGAACTTGTCGAATCTCCTATTCCACTATCGAGGAGATTGTTTCAGGCCATATAAAGATCTCTTCAGTTTGCACACATATTATTCCTTCCCCTTTTTGACATACCCTTCAGGTTGCCTCGTCAGGATTGTTTCATCTAGATCACCATACAAGAACGCGATATTCAGATCCATTTGTTCTAGTAATACCCCATATTTTATTAAAAGGTCTAGATAATTAATGGGGATCAATTGAATTTCGATGTGCTCTGAGAGTTAATTTATACTATTTGACTCTGAGTTTTTATTAATTGGTGCATTAGAGACATTTTTGGATATCCTTAATTTAAGACTAGTTAGTGTTACTTACTAGTGTATAACTTCTATTTTCCTCTCATTTCCTCATTTGAGAAAACAAAAATAGAAAAGATAGAAAGAAGTAGAGAGAAAGAAGAGAAGAAGAGAAAGGAATAAAAAGAAAAACCCTAGAAGTGGAAGAACTCAGATCATCTTCATTTCTTCATCAAATCATCACAACTTCTTCATCTCTATATTTGGCAAAGGTGGGTTCTAGATAGAAACTTAAGTTCTAGAATTTTTTATTTCAAAAGTTAGGTTAGAAATTGAGAAAAATGATTAATCTTGATAATCGATGTCCCTAACGGTTAAAATGAGGAACAAATGGCGTAAAATAGTCGGTGTATGGGTGATTATGACCTATGATATTTGCTATTGTGTTTGCATTGAGTTTCTTGAAGTTCCATTGTGTTTTGAGCAGAAAAATGCAGGTTTTAGGGCTTCTGACTCAGTGGTAATTGATTACCCTGAGATGAGTAATCTATTACCCTATTAAAATTGGTCTTTCTGCGTGAAATTATAATAGAGTAATCGATTATCCAATTATGAGTAAACGATTACCCAAAAGTGCCTCTAACTATCATTTTGGCTTTGTGTGAACAATGCAACCTTAAGTAATCGATTACCCTCATATGAGTAATCGACAACCCTGATATGAGTAATCAATTACCACTGTTTGAAAATGAAAAATATTTCAAAAAATCATATCTTTTGACTCAGGTGTCTAATTGAGGCGATCTTGGTATCGATAGAAAGCTGTGGAAATATTATATGCAATGAAAAGTGAATTTATTGGTATATGATTGAAATTAATTAATTGTGATAATGAAATGAAATTGAATAATTTTGATTAAAAGCTTCAAGATATGAGAAAGTGAGGAAAAACCCTAGATCAATGAAATAACCTAGAGATGTAACTAGGTCTTGATGGAGGTTTTAAGATAACAATGCTTAGGCATCAATGCTAGAAGTGTATCCTTGGTAAGCAGTTGTTAATGGAGGGTAAACCTTAGTTTAAGAGATCCTCCACAATATATTATTTATTCCTTAATAAATATTCGTGACTCATGCACATATCCTCTCGTGTAGGTTGCCTAGGGAAAGATACCTTAGCATGTTTTGCCGAATTAGTGAGATTGTGAGTTGTTTAACTCGTGATAATGTTTCATAGTGTGAGATGTTGAACTCAAGGTCATATTCCATTTTCCCCAACTTAAGTTAGGTTTGGATAGAACGTTGTAAACCCGATGTCGCTCCCGAAGATTTGCATCCCCGGTACAAGTGCGAACGGTCGGCGAGAGGAGAAAGGAAATGAACTGAAAAGAGTCTCCAGCTAGGTATTTTTATCCCGAAGGAAAGGTAATGCTGCATAAACCTGAGAAAAGATGGATAAGACGGTTGCGAACCAGAGAAACTGAGAAAGGGGGTTGGTTACAACCTAGGAAGGTATTAGCACCCAAATTGTCCGTCGTACTCGACGGGACCCATGCTTAAAAGATTTGTGTCTAAAGGGGTAGTGTTTGTGCTATCTGTGTGCAAAAGCTGGAAAAGAATATACAAGTGTCAGTGCAAGAAAGTGAAGTGAAATGCTCAGGAATGAGGCTTAAAAGAATGCTGAAAGAGGGGGAAGTCAGAACACCGTAGTTCAACTCAAAGAGACTGAAAAATGAATTGACTGAGGAACTGCTTACTTGTCTATGCTCAAGTGTATGACCTGTCTGGCTCAAGGGCTAACTGTCTTGCATTTGATGGAAGAAGCAAGTTCTCGTTTATGAATGAAGATGATGAGAAAAGAATCCCGGAGGAGACGATTATTGTTTGTTTTTGTGTTTTTAATCTTTTATTTCTTTTTGGTGTTTTTCATAAGTTAATGTACTTAAACCTAAACCAAAGGTTAGTAAACTCATCATATCCTTCCTCTGATTAGGGATAATGAGAATATCTTAAGTATGAGGTAAACACCTCACACTTAATTACCATGATGATGTAGGATTAACATTATTAACCTACTTGTGATTATTTAGATGTTTTTTAAATTTTTGTTTAGTGTTAAGTAATGAGTTCAAGTCATATTCAAGGATTAGTGAACCCATTACACCATCCTAATAGAAGGATAATAGATGAGCACACTTAAGTTGAGGAAGATACTTCAACTTAATCCATGATTAGGGATTAACCTCATGACAAAATAAGCCTTTATTAAAGTGGATTTTAATTAATGGTAAGATTAAGAAGTGAATTTTATGATTTGTAAGACAACTTGAGGGGGACTTGTCCATTAACACTAGGGTTAGTCCTTCTTAACCAATAAAGGAAGAATTAGAACCCTAATGCAAGGCCCAAGTTACAAGCTATTGTCTTAGTGATTATTAAGGTGGATTGATTAAGAGGTTTAAACAAATTAAGGGTTTAACACTTAGGATTAAAGTTATACACTCCATCCTAAGAGAAGGATGCAGGCATAACCCTAATCAGAAAGTCTTAAAACCTTAAAGGTTTAGTCTCTGATTATGAGATGAGAAGAGAGACACAAAGAAGACTCAAAGGTAAAACTAAGGGGGGACTAATCAAAACCCAAATTATTGTCATTCTTGGATGTTCCTATGGTTTGTAAGGCTTGAGAAAGATCTTCAGAGAAGCCACCAATGGAAGAAGCAGATGAAAGGAAGAGAAGCAGAAGAAACAAGTTACTTACTTCACTGAAGAAGATAAGTAACTTGGAGAAAGAAAGTGAGATATGAACATGAATGAGCAAGCTCACTCTAAATCAAAGAAAAATGCAGCAATGATGCATAAGAAAAAAGAGAAGAGAGATGAGAAGTGAAGGCAAATTCACTTCTCAAGTTACTTACCACCTGAAAAGGTTAACATAAATGAAAGAAATGAAATGAAAATGAAATGTATGAAAAGATGAAAACCAAAACCAGAAGCATATACATGATGCAAATGATGCTATGATATGATGCAAAGACATGTCAAGTGCTATGAATGTTCATACAAGAGATGAGAATGCAAAGGAGCATGTTTTGAAGTATGAAAACACATGAAAGTTCATGGAATGAAATGAATGCACATCATGGCAAATGGATGAAGAAATGATCAAGCATGGTTCTAATGTGTCCTATGATGTCTAATATGACATGTGAATGCATGAAATGTCATGGCAAGTTCATGAATGGATGCCTATGCAAGATGTATGCAAATGAACGTGAGAAATTAAGGTTTTAAGGCAACAGGAGATGCAAAAGTCAAAAACAGAAGCAAAACATAAGATAAAAAAATTGCAAATGAACTCAAAGGAACCATAACCCCATGTGATATCACACCCCAAAGGAGGAGGTCTAACTCTTAACCTAAAGAAAATTGTGAATTTTCTAAGTTATCTTGGGTTTTAAGGTACCTTAAGAGGGAAAATGAAAATCAAATAAAAAATGCAAGATAAATTTGTGACAAAACTATGCTAGATACTACATGTAACATGAAGAACAATGCAAAACGAACCAATGTCAAACCCTTCATGGTTAGGCAGAAAAGAATTCTTGAAGTTAGGGTTCAAAAAAGGGATTTTTATGAACCCTAAATTCAAGAAAAATGTTAAGATTGAATCAAAACCAAAAAGAAATTTGTATAAGTGGTTTGACAATGTTTCTAAATGTCCTAAGATGCAATGTGAATTTTTTTGGGATTTTTAGAAACCTAAATGGTATTTTAATTAATTAATTTCCATTAATTAATTAAAATAAACATTTAAATATTTTTAAAATGATTTTTTAATGCAAAAAAATAAAAATAAAAATGTTTTTGGATGAAGAAAAATATTTGAATTAAAAATGCAGAAGAAAAATATTTTTAGGATTTTCTAAGTATTTTAAATAAATTATGCAAAACAAATGATAAAAAATGAAATAAATATAATTAAAATGGGAAGTATCCAAATCCAGTGGCTGAGATTCAAATAAATTTGGTGGGAATTGACCACGCGTGTCAATGAAGGGCTTGGATTGGTTCTGGCAAAATTCAAATTAATCCTAATTAATTATCCTAATTAAGTGGATTAGGGTTAAGTGGATTCATCTAGACCATTCGTACGCGCGCGGGAAACAAATCCAAGGGCTGAAATTCAAACTAGCCTAATTAATGTGGCTTTGCCCTAATCACTCTCAGGCGACCGGAGGAGAGCTCCGGTCATCTTCTCCGGCAGCCTCCTCCCCTGAAACTCCCCAAAACCTCACCCAGGCCCTCTAAAGCTCCAGAATCACTCAACAAACATCAAGGAACAAGAATCCACAAACAAAAACAATTTATTTCACATGAACATCAAGATTCGAAGCAAAACAGAAAATCACACAGAAATTTCAGAAGTTCAATACATGCTCAATACTTGATCATTTTCAAAACTAAATACATCAGGATCATCCATGAATCATGAAGAATCATTTAGGAACTTAAAAACGCATTTCTGGAAAAAAAGTTCTTGAGGATACCTGAAGTGAAGCTTTCTCAAACTAAGCTATCTGGCCTCCTCTTTTGTTCAAAACGACTCCAATGATCCTCCTGGTGATGCTTTGATGCTTGGAGGAAGTTTATAATGGCTGGTTTGAATGGTTGCTCTTCAACTGGCCAGAAATTGTGTTTCAGTTTTGGGGGGTTTTTGGTTGCAATGAAGGGTGGGAAATGATCCTTTGATGAAGCTGAAGTGATTGATGAAAAAAGTTTGGAGTTTGAGTGTGTGAGCAGAGAGTTTCGAATGCTTTTGCAAATGGGGTGATTTTTGAGAGCTTGATGATTCTGAGCATTCAGCCTTGCTTGTTGTGTGTTATGAGTTCCATAATGCTTGCATATGATGCTGTGATTGGTCAGAGGAGTTGGTGTGGCATAGTGTGGTTGGTATGGGTGTTTTTGCACAAAGTCAACAAAACTTGTACTTGAGGTATGGGCTCTCTTGCAGCTGGCTTTTTGGCTTGTCTTGGTTCAGCAGAGATCAAGGAGAGCCATGGAATTGAAATTGTGGTGATTCAGCAAGTGGAAGCATGGTTGTGTATCATTTTGCAAATTTCATGAGGTTTGGCCCTTTTGTGATTTCTTGAAGTTCAAGGCATGAAATGAGATGATTCTTGGGCCAATTCTGACTTTTAGGAAATGCACTATGTTGGTATGATGCTTAGAAGTGTATTAGAGGTCACAAAATGGTTTGGCAAGTGGTTTTGCAAAAATCCCTCTTTGGTGTATTCTCGAAAATTATAGGATTTTTGCCAACTTTGAAAGGCCATAACTTGAGTTCCATAATGAATTAGAACTTTTGCTTGTTCTTTTTGAAAAAGGGAATGATTCAATCTACAACTTTCATGACCAACAATTTTTCATTTGAAGCATTTTTGGTTGAGAAAGAGGAGGTTGATATACTTTCCCAAAATGGAAAGTTTCCATTACAAGTCATTTCCATTTTTGGCAACTTTTGGTTTAGCTCAATTTTCTTCAATTTTGTGAACTTCCAAGAACTTCAATGATCAAATAAGGATAATATAACTTCAATTTGATGAAAAATCCACTTTGGTTCCATTGTTTGGGGCCTCAGATGCCCTGATTTTGCTCTGACTTGCTCAAGAAGTTACCCAGTGAATAGATGACTTCCACAATGAATTTCTTCATCAAACTTGGTACACATGATCCTTATAACATCTTAAGAACATTAGAAACAAGAATGACCAAAAAATTTGGAGTTGTGGCCTCTGAAACCAAAACCCTAATTTCAGGTCATCTGTGCAGTGAAACCCTAGCTCTGCTTCCATGCTTTGCCAGTTCTTGTGATTTTTGACTTCCTTTATCTTTGAGGAATATAATATGATGATGGAACACACATGGAACCTCTTGAAATGATTGGAGACCTTTGGAGTGGCTCAGATGGATCCTTGGATTGCTCAGACCACAAACCCTAGATGCAGATGGACTTGAACTAATGCTGTGAAACAAAAATGCAATATGAAATGGTATGATTAAACTAATGCAAAGATGAAAGATCACAAGCTATGGTGTGATCTTAGTGAGAGAAAATTTGGGGTGTTTACAGCTGCTCCTATTCAAGCATGAGTTAGCTGTGCGGGATGTAAGCGCCTGGCTTAACAGACAAACAAGATAACTTGTGGTTGAATACCAAAGACAGTCCGAAATTTGCACTCACTGGGTAGAAGAAGAAAAAGTATATAAATTGTAAAAGGTAGTATAGTATGATTATAAAGATGCGGGCGATGGAGGAAGACCATCGAGCAGAGGACGAATGCTGGGGATAAAGCAATTACGGGGACGACCGACATGCTGGGGAAATAAAGAGATCATGATGGGGACGACCATCAGGTAACGAAACAAGACTCTCTGGGGATTGCCACAAAGGAAATGATGGGGACGACCATCAAGCTTGGAAAGTAAAAGTAAACAATGATGGGGACGACCATCGGTTTAAAGAATAAATGAAATAATGATGAGGGACGGTCATCAAAGGTGAAGGACGATCACCTAGCAGGGGACGGCTGCTCTTTATCATGACATAGGACAAATGTCGGATAGAAAAAGGTCGACGACGGGGACGGCCATTGGATAAGCATGATGAAGGACGATCATCAAGAGGTGAAGGACGATCACCTAGCAGGGTACGGCTGCTCTCGGGGTTTATCATGACATAGGACGAATGTCAGATAGCAAGATCAATGATGGGGACGACCATCAGATAAAATGATGAAGGACGATCATCAAAAGGTGAAGGACGATCACCTAGCAGGGGAAGGCTACTAAATATCACGATATAGGACTAATGTCAGATAGAAAAGGGGTTCCAATAATGGAGACTCCACTGGGGAAGGGATGAGGGACGGTCATCCATAGGTGAAGGACGATCACCTGGCAGGGTACGGCTGCCGAAAGTATCACGACATAGGACGAATGTCGGATAAGAGAAAGTTGTTTTGCTGGGGAATGGTAAACATGGACGAGTGCTTACGCTTAAGAAATAAAAGGTATAAGTGTTTTGACGCTGTGTATAGATTAAAGATGCGGACGAGCATCCTTAAGACCACGATACGGACGAGTATCGATAGAAACAAACGCTGACGCGTGTTCAGAGATGATGATACGGACGAGTACCAACTGGTTAACAAAGAACACGGACGAGTGTCGAATCTGTGGGGAATAAGTGTATATATAAGATACAGACGAGTATCTGCATAAGTATGAACAAGTATTGTGAGGTATGAGCAAGACACGGACAAGTGTTTAACTTGCTGGGGAAAGGTGACATAGACGAGTGCCAGAAGAGTAAGTGTATAAGTTATGAACTTATAAGTGTAAGAAGGTATTCTGGAAACCTGTGGGGATAGGATGACACGGACGGGTGTCAACAAGAGTGTATTATAAACAAGTGTTTGGTTTGCGACAAGTGTTTGGGCAACCATGCTGGGGAGCGGTGACATGGACGGGTGCCAAGAGAGTGTGTATAGGTTTGTGTATTCAAAGAGGATGTTTGTGGCTTATCTGCGGGGGATAAAATGACACGGACGAGTGTCAAAAAGGCATATGAACATGTATTTGTTGGGGAGTGCAAAGGGGACGCTTTGGCTTTCTGTGGGGAGATTGGGATGACACGGATGAGTGTCGAGAAGAACATGTTATGGAAAAGTATTCGTACTTGAGGGTGAAAAGGGACGCTTTGGCTTTTATGTGCAAGGGATGTATTTTGTATATTGCTGATGAGGTACTATTGATATTTACAGGTGACTGGTTCAAAACCTTACTTGTGATCATGAAATATGTTTGATTTTTGCCGTAATGCTCTATGTTAAACGGAATGCTACGCTTTGTAGGGAAATATGATGCGGATGCTATGATTATGCAAGAGAAACCGATCCGGGATTCGAATCCCGCTGCCATGAAAATCTCTGACTGATTTGCTTGGAAGGATATCCCAGCTGGGGATGAGATCATTGGTAGATCTGATAAAACATATGGTTCTGCTTGGGGGACTAGATCACTGATATATCTATCCGGTAAGGAGATATCCCAGCTGGGGATGAAGAAGCTTCCGTCACTTTGTTGTGTGAGAATTTCAGACATTTCTCTTCTGGGTAGAGGCTGGAACTCTGTGGGGAGATGGTTCCCTTGTTTTTGGGAGACCCGACACTCTGTCTGGGGGAGGAAAGATCACTGGATGATCTTCCTAGAGCTTCTTGTGGGGGTCCCGGCTGGGGACGAGGAGGCTTTGACGACTCTGTTGGGGAAAAAGCATTTCAGATGCTGCCTGGAGAAGATGTGCTAGGGAAATGGTGCTGGCATGCCCCACGTTTGAATGCTTGCAACCTGTTAAGACAAAGAAACGCACAAGTATCCCGAGGTATCCCTTGTCGGATTCCGTCATAGGAGTTAGATATTCCTGAGATTAAATACATTTCCTGCAAGCATTTAATTTAGAAAGGCACATCTGTTTTATGCAAATATTATATCACGGATATTAGACATTTTGCAAACGAAACAAAAATGTACAAGACGAAGTGTGACTGAAAATTCTGATTTTATTAATCTGGGTGCCCTGAATTGGCAAATACAGTCAAAGGAACAAATCCCCTGGAATGAGGAGATTGTTACAAATTAAGAAAAATAAAAGTGTTGGCAATGTTGATGATGCTTCGTTGAGCTTCCTTTGCTATGACCCGTATGACCTTAACATTCTTCTCATCTTTCTTTCTGAAGAAGGTTGATTCTGACCGATGCTTTATCCTTTCGAAGCTTGCCATGTTGTAAGTGATACGGACGAATTCATAATGCAGTTGTTCGCTTATTCCATGATTTTGCGTGGATCGCCCTTTCGGGTTTTCAATCCACCGGGATACCCATTTTTGCCTGAGCTGTCCAATGTGGCTTTTCAACTCAGCGGGTGTACACATTTTGTTTTGAATTTTCCCTTATTTTTGCCCGAGTCTTTTATTCTGTTTTTGACTCGCCGGGATGCCCTATTTTTGCCTGGACTTACATTCTATTTTTATGTCCAGTGGGTCATTTTATGCGAAGTATTTTTTAACTGCATCTGAATTCACAGGGGATAAGAAATCTCCACCATCCATAGTAGTGAGCATCAGAGCTCCACCAGAGAAAACCTTCTTTACTATGAATGTACCATCATAATTTGGAGTCCATTTGCCCCTGTGGTCTGTATGAGGAGGAAGAAGTCTTTTCAGCACAAGATCTCCTACTTGGTGTTCCCGAAGCCTGACTTTCTGATCGAAGGCTTTCTTCATTCTTTTCTGATATAGCTGCCCATGACAGATTGCATCTAATCTCTTTTCTTCGATCAGATTCAGTTGATTGTACCGAGATCGGACCCATTCAGCTTTACATCCATCAGTACCCGTAAGGAGGGTAATTCGACTTCAACAAGTAGGACCACATCCATGCCATACACAAGCTGATAAGGTGTTGCCCCAGTGGATGTTCTGATTGAGGTATGGTACCCACGCAAGGCAAATGGTAGCATTTCATACCAGTCTTTGTAAGTTACCACCATCTTTTGCACAATCTTCTTGATGTTCTTATTAGCTGCCTCAACAACGCCGTTCATCTTTGGCCTGTAAGAAGAAGAGTTGTGATGTTGAATTTTGAAGTCCCAACACAGTTCTGCCATCATTTTGTTGTTCAAATTGGAACCATTATTAGTAATGATTCGCTCGGGTACTCCATACCGACAGATGATGTCTCTTTTCAGGAATCTGGCTACCACTTGTCTGGTGACGTTAGCATACAAAGTTGCTTCAACCCATTTGGTGAAGTAATCAATGGCTACCAGGATGAATTTGTGGCCATTTGAAGCAGTCGGTTCGATCTTTCCAATCATGTCAATGCCCACATGGCAAAGGGCCAAGGTGAAGGCATCACATTCAAAGGATTTGGAGGCACATGTACTTTGTCTGCATAAATCTGGCATTTATGGCACTTCCTGGCATAAGCACAACAGTCTGCATCCATTGTGATCCAGTAGTAACCTGATCTTAACAATTTCTTAGCCATTGCATGCCCTCCAGCATGGGTACCGAAGGATCCTTCATACACCTCGTGCATCAGCAAGTCTGCTTCTCTCTTATCAACACATCTGAGAAGAACCATGTCAATGTTTCTCTTGTATAATGAACCATCAACATTCAGGAAGAAACTACCAGCCAGCCTTCTTAATGTCTTCTTGTCATTGGATGATGCCCCAGGTGGGTATGTTTGATCCTCTGAGAAGCATTTGATGGCATGGAACCAAGGCTTGTCATCTTTAGCAATGTCCATAGAGAACATGTATGTCGGTCGGTCTAGTCTGGATACTGAAATTCGAGGCACGAAATTGGCAGTTTGAACCTTGATCATGGAGGAAATGGTAGCTAAAGCATCCGTGAACTGATTTTCATCTTGAGGGACGTACTCAAGTTTGATTGTTGTAAAGAAAGTCAATAATCTCCTCGTGTAGTTACGGTATGGAATCAGATGCTCTTGGTGAGTGTACCATTTGCCGTTGGTCTGATTGATTACCAAAGCTGAATCTCCGAATACAGTTAAAGTCTTGATCCTGAGATCAATGGCTTCCTCAAGACCCATGATACAGGCTTCGTATTCAGCTTCGTTGTTAGTGCATGCAAAGGTGAGTTTCTCCAAGAAAGGCATATGAACCCCTTGAGGTGTAATAAGCACTGCACCAACTCCACGCCCATTCATATTGACAGCCCCATCAAACATCATTGTCCACTCTTCTTCTAGGTCAGGCCCTTCAGTGTGAATAGGATTTACATGATCTTTTGCTTTTAGGAACATGATGTCTTCATCAGGGAAGTCAAATCTCATTGGTTGGTAATCATCAATGGGTTGCTTAGCTAGATAGTCAGACAGTACACTGCCCTTGATGGCCTTTTGAGAAGTGTACTGAATGTCATACTCTGTCAGAATCATTTGCCATCTTGCAACCCTTTCGGTAAGTGCTGGCTTCTCAAATATGTACTTGACTGGATCCATCTTAGAAATCAATAAAGTAGTGTGAGTCAACATATACTGTCTTAGTCGGCGAGCAGCCCACGCTAAAGCACAACAAGTTTTCTCGAGCAGTGAATAACGTTGTTCACAGTCGGTAAACTTTTTTCTTAGGTAGTATATTGCATACTCTTTTCGACCAGACTCGTCATGCTGGCCCAACACACACCCCATTGACCCTTCCAATACTGCCAGGTACATTATTAGAGGTCTTCCTTCAACTGGAGGCATAAGAATTGGAGGTTCTCGTAAGTACTCCTTGATTTTGTCAAAAGCCTTCTGACAATCTTCGTTCCACCTGACCGTTTATTCTTTTCTTAACAATTTGAACAGGGGCTCACAGGTTGCTGTAAGGTGAGATATGAACCTTGATATGTAGTTCAATCTACCTAAGAACCCCCGAACTTCTTTTTCAGTCCTAGGTGCGGGCATCTCCTGAATGGCTTTGACTTTGTCAGGATCAACTTCAATCCCCTTTTCACTTACAATAAATCCCAGCAACTTACCAGACCGCACCCCGAATGTGCATTTGTTGGGGTTTAGCTTCAGCTGATACTTTCTCAGACGCTTGAATAACTTCAGCAGATTTATCATATGGTCTTCTTCAGTGAGGGACTTGGCAATCATGTCATCCACGTAACATTCAATTTCTTTGTGGATCATGTCGTGGAATAAGGTTACCATAGCCCATTGATAAGTTGCACCGACATTCTTCAGTCCAAATGGCATTACCTTATAACAAAATGTTCCCCAAGGTGTGATGAAGGTAGTCTTCTCCATGTCTTCAGGTGACATTCTGATCTGATTATACCCGGAAAATCCATCCATGAAGGAAAATACCGAGAACTGAGCTGTGTTGTCGACCAATACATCAATGTGAGGTAAAGGGAAGTCATCCTTCGGGCTAGCTCTGTTCAGATCCCGGTAATCCACACACATCCATACTTTGCCATCCTTCTTAGGCACTAGTACAATATTAGCAATCCACGGCAGATAACTAGTTACAGCAAGGAAACCGGCGTCCCACTGTTTTTGTACTTCTTCTTTAATCTTCATGGCCATATCTGGACGAGTACGGCGTAGCTTTTGTTTCACTAGAGGACAATCTTCTTTCAAAGGCATCTTGTGCATAACAATATCAGTGTCCAGACCTGGCATGTCTTGATAGGACTAAGCAAAGACATCAACGTACTCTCGAAGCATGTCAATAAGTTGTTCCTTCACTGAATCTTGCAGACTGGCCCCGATCTTCACTTCTTTCAAGTCTTCTTCGGTACCAAGATTAACTGTCTCAACCTCCTCCTGATGAGGAGTGATCACTTTCTCTTCTTGCCTCAACAATCTGGCTAACTCTTCAGGTAACTCATAGTCTTCTTCAACCCCTTCATCAGCTTGATTAATTGGATTTTCGAAGTCATACAAGGTCATAGCAGTGCCGTTGTCGGTGCAATCTGGAGGATAATCTCTGCAAGGGTTGAGATCGGTTCGTTTTAGTGATCAGTTTTAATCTTGTTTAGAAAAAGTGAAAATGAAGTTATTTATTTTGAAAACATTGTCATTTTATTGTTTTGTACAAAAGTGAAAAATGAAAAGACAGTGAGCAAAAAAGAGACTCGTTTGTAAAAGATGTCTGATATTCATTGATTAATCATTTGCAAAAAATTACAATATGTCCATATTACAAAATGAGTCATGACACCTTGGGCAAGATGCAAGACTTGATGCATGCTAAAAAGACAGGAAATAATAATTACTCTGCAGGAGTAACCCTTATAATTTCCTGGGAAGACCAGTTAAGGACTTGATTCCCCGGGATCCTTGGACGTATCCAGCTCTCCAGGTTGCGGTCGTTTTCCTCCTCGTCTTCCAGATTGTTAACAGCATCTAGGGTGAGCATTCCCCCACTGACAAATTTGGGCTCCTTGGCAGCCTCTGACTGATCTTGTCGGATGGGTTTGTAACCCAAACCGAATCTGTCCTCCTCCTTCTCCACCGGTAGCAACTTGCCCCAGCCTTGGGCATTTCCATCTTCAACAACCTTCCGGGCTTGCTGATAGGAGACAATTGAAGTACCCATCTTATCCTCCTGGGATGCAGCAAATACTCCAGTCGTCGCCTCATTGACATTCAGGGCCTCGAACCCTTGGCTCATAGTTTCATGGATTTCACCATCCATCTCAATATACTTGTATGTAGCCAGATGGCTAAGAAATATGTCTTCCTCACCACAAATGGTGATAATCTGTCCTTCCCATTCATACTTTAGTTTCTGGTGAAGGGTCGACGTTACTGCACCTGCGGCGTGAATCCATGGTCGACCTAACAGACAGCTGTAAGCAGGCTGTATGTCCATCACGTAGAAAATGGTCTTAAAGACTTGTGAACCGATTATCACTGGAAGCTCCACCTCTCAAAGAACAGATCTTTTGGAGCCATCAAAAGCCCTGACCACAAGGTTACTTGACCGGAGAGCTATCCCATCATACTCGAGCTTGACAAGGGCTTTCTTGGGCAAGACATTGAGTGAGGACCCAGTGTCTACAAGAACATGAGATAGTACAGCCCCTTTGCACTCCAGGGTGATGTGCAAAGCCTTGTTGTGGTGACGTCCTTCTGTTGTCAGATCAGCATTGTTGAAACCTAGCCCGTGGCTAGTATTTACATTAGACACCACTATCTCAAGCTGATTCACTGTGATCTCTTCTGGCACATAAGCAGCGTGCAGAACTTTGAGTAGTGCATCCCGATGGGCTTCGGAACACAACAATAGGGATAATATAGAGATCTTAGAAGGAGTTTGGTGGGCTGATCCACAACTTTGTAGTCACTTCTTTTAATTATCCTCATGAATTCATCCACATCCTGATCAAAGGATGATTTATGAGTTTCTTTTGGTGCAGGTTCTTCGGGTATCACACTTTTCCCTTTGGCTTTGGCAACAGCCTCTGCCTTAGTATTAGTTCTTGGAGCTTGTGACGCAAAGAGGCGTCCGCTTCGGATGAAGCCTCTGCCTCCCCCGACATTATCCACTTGTGGAGTAGAAACTGAAGAATCAAGAAGGTCTTTTTCTCCGTTGCAGTAAAGGTCAGCACCATAATGCCATGGTACAACATTGTCTTTATCATATGGAATAGGCCCTGGCACCGTGATGGTGACTGGGCTCACTGCAGCAGAGGTTGGAACCGTTATTGTTTGCGGATCATAGAAGATGGTGACAAGAATTCTTGTGGATGTTGGTGGTGATGAATTGAAGCTTGGTTGTTGCTGAAACTATTGCTAAGATTGTTGTTGAAAGTTGCTGGAGTTCGGGACCGTTGTAGGGTCATAATAGATAGTAATTGTGGAGACGTCGTTGCTGGTGGTTGCTGAAGTTGTAGAAGGAGATGAAATGGAACTGTTGTTTGTTGAAGTGAAGGAAGAAATGGTTGATGAAGTTGTAGATGAGTCAGTAGGGACAATTGTTGTTGCAGTTGTAGAAGAAACACTTGGACAGATGGTTGTTGCATTTATAACAGACTCACTTGTTGTTGTCAAAAGGGTTGCTGGTGTTGTAGAAGTTGTGGTTGTAATTTGCAAAATGCCTTCCTTAATCAAGTCATTGATACCTTTCCTCAAGCTGGCACACCCATTCTCAGAATGTTTGCATAATTCGCAACAGGCCTCACAACCTGGAAACACTTGGCACTTTAAAAGCTGGGCTTTAACCTCGGCCAGAGGTGTTTGAATATATGCAATGTATTCTATTAAACTCAAGGGTTAACCATCCTCTACAACATTAATCCTTGGCCCACTGTGGCTTGGCATAGGATTCTTCATCACATTTGGAGGAGGTGCCAAGTTCAGGGCTTTTGAATCTACCAGATCCTGAACCTTCATATGCAGGGCTCTGCATTTTTCCGTAGAGTGTCCAGGTGCGTTGGAATGAAAAGCACACCTAGCATTGGCATCATAGTTTCTTGGAAGGTTTTGAGGATCAGGGGGAGCCAATGTCCTCAACTCAACAAGATTAAGCTTTAGGAGTTGTGGCAGCAGTGTAGTATATGGCATTGGAATGGGATCGATCACTCGGTTGACCTGAGATGGCCGCTGTTGGAACGGGCGTTGTTGTTGATTGTTGTTATTATTGTTGTATGATCTTTGTTGCGGAAATTGTTGTTGTTGCGGGAAGTGTTGCGGTTGTTGAGCATACTAAGGAGGTGGAACAGGGATAGTAACAACAACAACTGTCCTGGGCAAGTATTGGGGTCTCCCTCTTCCCATGTGCACAGAGTTTGTCTCACCAGCTCTACGGGGCCCAGCAAATGGTTTTCTTGTATTGCTGGAACTGGCACCGTTATCATAGATCTTTCCCATCTTCAATAGGCTCTCTATCCTTTCCCCAACTATTACCACATCTGCAAAGCTGGTGGAAGAGAATGTAGCTAGCATGTCAATGTATGTTCCTTGAAGGGTATTCATGAACATGTCTGCCATTTCCCTCTCAGACATAGGGGGTTGAACTGTAGTGGCCAGTTGCCTCCACCTTTGGGCATATTCATTGAAGCTTTCACGGGAAGACCGAGACATTGCCATTAGGAGGGTCATGTTTGGGGCCATGTCCAAGTTATACTGATATTGTCGGATAAAAGCTTCAGCCAAGTCTTTCCAGTTTCTTATTGTGGCTCTAGTCAGGTGGGAATACCATTCTCGGGATGCCCCTGTTAGACTATCCTCGAAGTAAAACATCCACAGCTTTTCGTCTATGGTGTATGCTTTTAACCTTCCAAATAATGATTGAAGGTGAGTGCGTGGGCAGGATGTGCCATTATACCTTTCAAAACACGGGGGTTTGAACTTGTGAGGAATTCTCACCCCTTCCACCAGTCCCATTTCCATTACATCAAATCCTAGGGAATTCTGGGATTCAAGAGACCTCAGCTTCTCTGCAATCTCATCCAGCCTACGGTCGTAAACTTCGTCCCTAGCCCCAACAACTGTGAACTGCTCTTCTTGAGGATCCTCTTGCAAGATCCTACCTCCAGCAGTGTTAGCCTGAGTATTCCTTATGGCATTAACTTCTGGGTTTAGATGAGGCCCAAACTCTGGTGGATCAGTGCGAGGCTGCACATGATCGTTGTAACTGGTACCTCCTGTACCTGGATGGTGTTCTTCAGGAGTTTGTCTCTCCACTAACTCCCTCAGTCTTTCCTGGCTCTGAGCTAAACCAGTCATTACAGTCATGAATTGGGTCATCTGATTCCTCATCTCAACCCTCTCATTAGCCATTTGGGTCCTTACTTCATTCAAGTCTTGCTGTACTTGATCCATCTGAATTCCCGGAAGGTTGTTTCTCGTCGGGTACCAGTGTATTCTATTGACAGGGAATACTCTTCTTCGAGCAATGTTTCCTGAAACCACAACAAAGTGAGAAACAACAATAAAACAAAAACCTAAAAAACAAAGAGAATGTTAGTATGCAATGCAATATGCTTATTTGTCTTCCAAGGGTATCCGGTTTGGTTATTTGGTTTTGACCTTTCCAGACCTCGAGGAAATGCTGATGATGTTGAGAGATAAAGCCCACCATAAATAATACAAACTGATATATTACAAAGAGGTGGAAATATATAGTTTGATTACAATACATCCCCGTGGTGGGTCAAAATACAACACAAAAGCAAAGTACAACAAAAGAAAAGTACAAGCAAAATAATCAGACATCCAATCCAAAGTCATCCTCTCTGACTTCCTTCAGGAGGGCCTCAGTCACTGGACCTACTGGGTGCTCGGTAATAGTCCTGATGAGGAGATTCCTGGTAGCAATGGCACTGGTTAGCTTCTTATGCTTATCCTGATCTTTTGACCTCTTCAACCCTGCCTGGAGTTTCAAGTCAGATATCTCTCTCTGAGCTGCTAACAAAGCCTCTTGATGCTTCTTCTCACTAGCCTCCAACTGCTCTATCTTATCCCGAGTCCTTTGGTCTTCCTGTGCACGGGCTTCGGTGATCCTGATCCACCTAGCTTGGCTCTCCTCAAGATAATGCTCTGCCCTAGCTTTTTGAGTCTTTGCTTCCTTGCAAGCATTCTTCAGCACTAACTCCCCTGCCCTAGCCTTCCTGATGTAGTCATCTATCTTCTCAATCTTGGTCAAATGCTCAACCCTAAGCCTTTCCAATCAATCATTATCCAGACGGGTGTCATTTCTCTCCCAAAGAGACTTCTTCAAAGCTTTAGCTAGCTGAGTATTCCTCTCTTTTAGCTTTTCAAACTCTTCCAAACTGACAGTGGCTGCAGGTTGTACTGTAGAAGGTCCAGGTGTATCTTCCAAGGTAAAAGGCATCTGGGTGATCTGAGCTCTGGTACGGGACCAATCAGAATACTGTGCTGAAGCAATGTTGTTGCACTTGCCAAGGATGGATGTCCCTTTGGTCTGGATGTTGTCCCAAGCCCAGGCAGCTTGTCTAACAATAGAAGAGTTGGGTTGAATTTCACAATAGAGAGTTTCAGCCAAATTTTGTCCTCTGGGAGGATGAACCAAAGCATATCCCAATTGTCTCTTAAACATTAAAGGGTTGTATTTGATGCAACCCTTCACTCCTATTAAAGGCACATTAGGATATTGCCCACAGCTAGTAATGATGTCCTTGCCTTTGGTGCTTTGAGTGCACCATCTAATGTCATCTGATGTCAAGGCAATGAATCTCTTAGCCCAGTTCTTCTGCTGATGTGGGTTCAGGAAAGTATTTGATTTTGGCAAGTGTCTTAGCAGCCAGGAGTAATAAAGAGGAGCACAACATCTGACCAGTCTTCCTCTTTGCTTTTCATTCCTCTGGTGTACTGAGTAGTAAAAGTCCCCAAGCAAGGTAGGAACTGGGTTCCTCAACAAGAACAGGTGGATGGCATTCTTGCTCACAAACTTTGGCTCATCTGTAAAAAAAATAACACCATATATAATGAGGGCTAGAAGTGCACAGACAGCCTTCCATTCTCCCATAGCAGCATGCAGGGTAGCCTGGGAGATCAAGAAGTCTAAGTGGAGGCCTGGAACTCCAGCCTTGGTTGTCATGTTCTGATCAATGAGGGCAGGCTCCAAATGCAATGCCCTGGCTATATCTTCATTTCTGGGAGCAACCATCTCGGGGTTGAAAGGAATCCCTCTCCTAACAGGAACTCCTAACAGCATAGAAAATTCTTCCAACAGAGGTCCTAACTGGAAATCAGGGAAAGTGAAGCATCTGAGTGGGGGATCATAAAACTGCAGGCAAGTATGGATCATGCTCCTCCGAGATGTATCTAAGTCCATGACCATATCCAATATGCCTCCATAATTCTCTCTGAATAGTGGGATATGATCAGGAGTAATGAGGGACTGGACTTGCCTGATGCCAGTCAGGGAGGGCTCAAAGAAGTGGTATGTGATGTTGCTCTTTCTTGAAGTGTCCATGGATGCTGGTGAAGAAGCTGAGATAAACCCTGAGGAAGATAACTGCTGAAAACTGAAGAAGAGAACTGAAGGGGGTCTCTGGTGAAGACAAACTGATGAAAGTGTTGGAGAAGATAGCTGAAGCAGTCTGAGCAGTAGAAGGGGTCAAAACCAAACCAAATATAAAAGGATGGATACCCTGTAAAAACAAATAAGCAAATGTTAAATGATGCAAAAATGATGTATGCAAATGATATGCAAAGGGTTTGTGATCAAGTGCTGGATCTGTTTATCTGTCTTGGTAAAAGTCCATGTATGTTCATAAGTCCAGATGGAGGCTTAGAAATCCAGTAACTAGGTGGGGGACTCAAATAAAGAGTCACAAGTCCAGGGTAATCACAAGAACTGTCCAAATAATACAACCTTAAAAAATCTAGTAACAGGGTATGATGAGGCCAAGGGTTCCTGCAAACTTGCAAACATCCCAACCCCCTCACATGTAATGTTCTAGAACAAGGATCCTCAGACTTGGATCAGTTATGAGAAGTGTAAACACTTCTAACTTGGAGGTACAATGTTTAAAATAACCATAAAGGATCCTACTCTAATTCCCCTCAGATGCTGAAGGTCATAAAAAGGTCATCCAGACTTAGCAGGCTTCCCAGATAGCCCTAGTACTACAGGAAATCTGTAGCACAGAGTTCTCAAGAAGAAACACATGTCTGAACCGTGTTTCATATTCCCGCACCAGACCGAAATGGAATGGGAAAGAATATGAAGCCACTCTAGCCTATGTGTCACTCAGGTCCCAGGTATAGGACCTTAATCACTCAATGAACCCCACCCACCAAGGAGAACACAAATCCAGCACATGATAATGACAGTATGAAAATGCATAAAACTGTAAATGAAAGCAGTAAATAAAGTTGTACATAAAGCAATAAATAAAGCAAATAAATAAACACAAGTAGCACATAACACCCCCGTAAACACAAATCAAACAAGCGTTAGGAGGAACCCACAAAAAGAACCAGAAGCCCTGGTTGCAATATAATAGTCCCCAGCAGAATCGCCAAGTTGTACTTCCCGAAGATTTGCATCCCCAGTACAAGCGCGAACGGTCGGCGAGAGGAGAAAGGAAATGAACTGAAAAGAGTCACCAGCTAGGCATTTTTATCTCGAAGGAAAGGTAATGCTGCATAAACCTAAGAAAAGATGGATAAGACGGTTGCGAATCGGAGAAACTGAGAAAGGGGGTTGGTTACAACCTGGGAAGGTATTAGCACCCAAATTGTCCTTCGTACTCGACGGGATCCACGCTTAAAATATTTGTGTTTAAAGGGGTAGTGTTTGTGCTATCTGTGTGCAAAAGCTGTAAAAGAATATACAAGTGTCAGTGCAAGAAATTGAACTTAAATGCTCAGGAATGAGGCTTAAAAGAATGCTGAAAGAGGGGGAAGACACATAGACTTTTGTTCGATAACAGTTAAGTTATGCCTACGTTTCCTCTCGTGCAATGAGGAAGTCAAAACACCGTAGTTTGACTCAAAGAGACTGAAAAATGAATTGACTGAGGAACTGCTTACTTGTCTATGCTCAAGTGTATGACCTGTCTGGCTCATGTGCTAACTGTCTTGCATTAGACGAAAGAAGCAAGTTCTCGTTTATGAATGAAGATGATGAGAAAAGAATCCCGGAGGAGACGATTATTGTTTGTTTTTGTGTTTTCAGTCTTTTATTGCTTTTTGGTGTTTGTCATAAGTTAATGAGCTTAAACCTAAACCAAAGTTTAGTAAACTCATCATATCCTCCCTCTGATTAGGGATAATGAGATTACCTTAAGTATGAGGTAAACACCTCACACTTAATTACCATGATGATGTAGGATTAAGATTATTAACCAACTTGTGATTATTTAGATGGTTTTGGTATTTTTGTTTAGTGTTAAGTAATGAGTTTAAGCCATAATCAAGGATTAGTGAACCCATTACACCATCCTAATAGAAGGATAATAGATGAGCACACTTAAGCTGAGGAAGATACTTCAACTTAATCCATGATTAGGGATTAACCTCATGACAAAAAAGCCTTTATTAAAGTGGATTTTAATTAATGTTAAGATTAAGAAGTGAATTTTATGATTTGTAAGACAACTTGAGGGGGACTTGTCCATTAACACTAGGGTTAGTCCTTCTTAACCAATAAAGGAAGAATTAGAACCCTAATGCAAGGCCCAAGTTACAAGCTATTATCTTAGTGATTATTAAGGTGGATTGATTAAGAGGTTTAAACAAATTAAGGGTTTAACACTTAGGATTAAAGTTATACACTCCATCCTAAGAGAAGGATGCAGGCATAACCCTAATCAAAATGTCTTAAAACCTTAAAGGTTTAGTCTCTGATTATGAGATGAGAAGAGAGACACAAAGAAGACTCAAAGGTAAAACTAAGGGGGACTAATCAAAACCCTAATTATTGTCATGCTTGGATGTTCCTATGATTTGTAAGGCTTGAGAAAGATCTTCAGAGAAGCCACCAATGGAAAAAGCAGATGAAAGGAAGAGAAGCAGAAGAAACAAGTTACTTACTTCACTGAAGAAGATAAGTAACTTGGAGAAAGAAAGTGAGAGATGAACATGAATTGAAGGTGGCAAAACACAAGGAAGGGGGGTTGGAATTGGGTTTTCTGTATAATTAAAATTAACTTCTAAAGACACGTTTTACTTTATCCTGGTTCGTTTGAACTCAAACTACATCCAGTCCACCCGCCAAGGTGATTTTGCCTCTACTGAGGTCTTAATCCACTATTCAATAAGAATACACACAAAGACCTATAGTCAATGTCTTCTTGAGTCTTCTGACTAAACTTAGTCACTCAAGGAAAAAGATAATTGTTACAAGAATGATAAAGACGTAACTTAAAATGCTTCTAGGTAAGCAGGTATCACTAAGTGATAGTTACAGCAATAAGAACAAGATAAAATGATTTGCTTGAGTATATGTTATACGTTGTAATGCGTTGCGTTCTCACTTGATTTCTTCAAATGATGTCCTTTATATAGTTCTTGATAAAGTAGCCGTTGGAGACATCTTGAACCAAATTAGGATATACTTTAATACCTTAATTTCTTTCCATAAGAAGAGATACTTGTCTTTGCATATTAAAGACCATATTCTTTAATTAAAGCTTTTTAATAAGGATACCAGCATCTTCTAAGCGGAAATCAGAGATAATGAATAATATATGCGCAGCCAATAAATGTCATTTAATGCTGGATTCTTCTTTGAGCGTATCTTCTATAAAGGTTCTCCTTAGCTTGTATGGATTACTCAAACAATATTATCTTCTACACGAGAGTAAGTATATTCATTAGAACTTTTAATATGAAAGGCTTTGTTATCATCAAAACACTTAGAGGATCAGAACCACATTTGTTCTAACAATCTCCCCCTTTTTGATGATGACAAAACATTTTAATTTAACAAGAAGAGAGTTTAATGAGTTTAAATGTACTCCCTTTGATTTGAAGAAAAATTTCTTTCAGATGTTCTATGATCCTTAGCTCCCCCTGAGTTGATTACTTGACCTGTTTCTTTTTAAGATATCAACTCAAATACTTTTATCAGAATATGTAAAAGGCAGATTATGGTAAACTGCTATGGATCAGAATCATTTTCGTTTCTCCCCCTTTTTGTCATAATCAAAAAGATAAAAGGAGAAAGAACAAGAGAAAAAAAAAATTATAAACCAAAACCAGTAGAGTTAAAGTACTTAGAAGCAAACGCAAACAACCAGTAGAAGTTCAAATAGATATGCAGAACCAGAAATTAAAATAGCAAAAAATAAAGCATGAGAGAAGAAAATCAGGTGTTCATCTTAGTGACTAAAGTCTCCAGCAAAGATTTAATGTCTGATGAAGATTCCACTTGCTTGGTGAGTAGAGTCTTCATTTCAGCAGTTGTTTCTTCTTGCTTGTCTAGACGTTCCTTCACTAGTTGATTTTCTTTCTTCAATTCTTGCAGAGTTTGTAACACAAAATTTGTTTCCAGAGGTTCTTCAGTTTGTGGAGCAGCTTGATTTTCAGGACTATTAGCAGTTTCTTCAACAGAGGATACTAAAATCATCTGAAGTGCTGAGAGCTTATCCAGAGGTTCTGGTTCTTTCCAGGGCTTGCTGTCCAGCAGAAGTGGTTTAGTTTGTGCAACATTTGAGACTACTGCTTGAAGGTACTCACAGAAGTTCTGATGAGCAACATCATAGCAGATGTCCTTGAGTCTTTTGGACTCAGCAGTAAACCATTTTCTGAGGTCAGCCCATAGAAAATCAGATGCAGCAGGATCAGTAAGCTCTGCACAAGCAGTCTTCAGATCTTCTAATTTTAATTTCAGAACTGTTTCAAAAGCCAGTAGTAAAGTAGAAATGTCTGATTTGGATGGTTTGGGTTTTGGAACAGGAATAGCTCTTTTGTTGGTCATAGAGGACAGTTTTTGAAGTGCTTCAAAGTCAATTGTGGTTCTAAGGGGATTGTCATTTTCAGTCAGAGTTTCTTCGGGTGAATCAGGAATGTTTATGATAGAAGGTGAATTTTGGGATGTTGAAATGTTATGGGAAATTGAGGCAGCATCTGAGTCTTGGTAGTGTTCAAGATCAAGGTCAAGTACAGCTTTCAAGGCAGATTGTGATTCATTTGTAAGGGAGCAGTCAATATCAGATGGTGGAGTGTCATCAATTGGTATGTCAAAATCAGCAATAGTTTGGGGTTGATGATTTTCTGTTTCTGTTTCTGGTGGATTTAAAGAGGATAGGATGGATGCAACAGCAGAAGTTGTGAGAACTTCATTTTGAATGGGACTAATATTTTGGGTTGGTTCAGAATCATGCATTTGTTCAGAGTTGGTATCAGAAGATGGTTGGCTAGAGTGTAAAGTGTTAGAAGGTTGTTCAGACACTTCTACAGTTACAGCTTCTACAACAGTAATGGAATCAGGATTAGAAGCAGAAGACTTACCTGTTGTCTTAGATGATTTTTGCATCTTCTGAGAGGGGTCTTCAGCAGTCTTCCTTTTCTTTAATCTGAGAGAGGCAACATCTGGAATTTGTTGATGGAGTTCTTTTGGGTTGAAGTCAGGTACCGTACCTTGACGCTTGCAGATATCCATATAGTTGAGAACAACATCTGCTGGTGTATCAGAAGAAAAAAGAGGAAAGCCTTCCAGAGGTATCCTTCTGGTGCTAATAACTTCTCTAGAGTGAAGAATGGGTTCTTGCTGAATGGATGTGATGAATCTCATTTTCTTCAGATTTTTGGCATTCAAGGGTTTTCCAACGTCTGTTTCCAAAAGTTCAGATTGGTTTATTTCTGCTAGGAAGTCCACTAGCTTGTTCTGACACAGAATATCAGAAATTAATCGTCCAAAAGGTATCCAGTCCCGTTTGGTCTTCTCACCGTCCCTTGTTTCTTTCACAGCGATGCGAAGATTTTGAAAGAGTGTGTGGGCAAGATTGATTTTCTTTTGCTTGGAAATGAAGTAAAGGAGGAATTGTTGATCCAGATTGATGTAGTCTGGAGAATTTGTAGGTTTCCTGTGACAGATTGTCCCAAGAATTATTTTTGCCCAAATACGCAGAGGAGTCTTTAGGTCTTTGATCTTGTTTGATGGTTTTCCAGCGGTGAAAATTTCTTTAGCAATCACGACAGCATCAGATACTCTATCCATATCACTACATTTGATACCATTGCCATCAGTTTCAAAGAGTTTGGCAATGTGATCTTCAGAGATGATAATCTGTTTACCAAGCACATAGGAGGTAACTTGTGCATCATTTTGGTATGCGTACATCCAAAATTCTTTAACCAGTTTAGGGAAAACTGGTCCCATTAGCCTGTCAAAGTATTTTTCCCAGCCTTGAGCTTCAACCTGAGGGAGGAGGTCAAAACCATTATCCTTCAAGCTTGCGAAATCAACGAACAACTCACATAGTACTTCCAGTTTCTCAGGAGTAGTGGAAAGAGTCTTTGATGGTTCAACGTAGTAATCATCAGAGAAATCTTTGCGTGAAGATGATGAAGCCATTTAGTGACTAAGATGAACTTTTAAGGTTTAGGGTTTTTAGAGAAAAATGAGGAAGCACAAGAGACTGAGAGAAAAAAAAAAACTTTAGAGAGAGTAAGATGCGGGTAAAATTTGAAAAAGAGGAATACACTGATATTTATAAAAAAAATTAAAGCAATTTATTAATTGAGAAATTAGTGGGAAACAATTAAGTTTGAAAACATAATCATTAACAACATTAAATGCGCTGACATGGGGTAAAGCGTAAATGATTCTGGAACAGTTACCCAAGAGATTTTCTTGCCTTTTTGGTGTCAAACCTAGCCGTATCAGATTCCAGAATCTCAACAGTTATCCTTCTGAGCGAACAGTTGCTAAGGCACGTTCTGTCACTCTTCAGAATTTGAACACGTGTTGTGATTCTGATGGAAGTCCTTAGAGCTTTGTTGACAAGTGTTTGATATGAAGATCTACAAATTAATCTTTTGAACAGAAGTTCTAAGAGTAAACGATAGAGCATAGAATCTTCTGAGACAATCAGATAGAATATAAATAGTAGAACTTCTAGAGATAAGACATATGATTAAAGCATTTTCATTCTGGACATAACTTCATGCTAAGGTTAGTTAGAATGAAATTAAATCTATCTTCAGAAAGGGGTTTAGTAAAAATATCAGCCCATTGGTGATTTGTGTCTATAAATTTTAACATTAAAATTCCCTTCTGAGTATAGTCCCTAATGAAGTGATGTTTAACTTCTATGTGTTTAGCTCTAGAATGTAAAATAGGATTTTTAGAGAGACAAATAGCAGAAGTATTGCCACAGAGGATTGGAATGTTACTCTCATAGATATTGAAATCTTCTAGCTGATTTTTCATCCAGAGCATCTGAGTACTGCATCCAGCTGCTGCAATGTATTCAGCTTCTGCAGTTGATAATGCTATGGTTGGTTGTCTTTTGCTAGACCAAGCGATTAGGTTGTCTCCTAGAAATTGACAACTTCCAGAAGTACTTTTTCTTTCTGTTCTATCTCCAGCAAAGTCAGCGTCACAATATCCTACAAGTTTATACTTTTCTGATCTTCTGTAATACAGACCAAGATTAGTAGTACCTTTCAGATATCTAAAGATTCTCTTAACTGCTGTTAAGTGAGTTTCTCTAGGATCTGATTGGAATCTAGCACATAAACATACACTATATAGAATATCTGGTCTAGAAGCAGTAAGATAGAGAAGTGATCCAATCATACCTCTGTAGAGCTTCTGATCTACTTTCATACTTACCTCTTCTTTCTCCAAGATACACGTAGGATGCATAGGAGTTTTGGATATTGAACTTTCTGATAAATCAAATTTCTTCAGAAGTTCTTTTACATATTTGCTTTGATGGATATATGTTCCTTCTGATGTTTGATTTATTTGAATTCCCAGAAAGAACTTTAATTCTCCCATCATGCTCATTTCAAATTCTGCCTGCATAGATTTAGCAAATTCCTTTCCCAAGGCACTTTTAGTAGAACCAAAAATTATATCATCTACATAAATTTGGCATATCAGGAGATCATTTTTAATGTTTTTACTGAAAAGAGTTGTGTCCACTTTTCCTCTGATGAATTTATTTACTAGTAGAAAATTACTTAATCTTTCATACCAAGCTCTGGGAGCTTGTTTTAAACCATATAATGATTTTTTGAGTTTGTAAACATGTTCTGGAAATTTTGTATTTTCAAAACCAGGGGGTTGGTGTACATATACTTCTTCATCAATATAACCATTTAAAAATGCACTTTTGACATCCATTTGATACAGAATGATATTATGATTTACAGCAAATGATATTAGAAGTCTTATTGATTCTAACCTGGCGACTGGTGCATAGGTTTCTGTATAGTCAATTCCTTCTTGTTGGCTATACCCTTGTGCAACCAGTCTTGCTTTGTTTCTGACAACTTCTCCTTTCTCATTGAGTTTGTTTCTGAATACCCATTTGGTGCCAATGATGTTGAATCCTCTGGGTCTAGGAACTAGATCCCACACATCATTTCTGGTGAATTGATTAAGTTCTTCTTGCATAGCCAGAATCCAATCATTTTCTGATAGAGCTTCTTCTACAGAAGATGGTTCAATCAGAGAGACAAGTCCTAGTAGTGTCTCTTCAGAGTTTTTGAATGAGGATCTTGTTCTGATTGGTTCATCTTTCTTTCCCAAGATTTTATCCTCTGGATGATTAATATTGCTTCTGGAGAGCTTCTTCAGGATGGGTTCTTCAGGTGTTGATGGAGCAGTTGTATTGTTTTGAACTTTAGAAGATTTATCTTTAGAAGTTCTGTTTGTAGAGATTTCTACTTCTATATCTGCAGTAAATTCTTTTTGCTTTGGTTTTTCAGAACCAAGCTTATCATCAAATCTGACGTGAATTGATTCTATCACAATACGTGTTTCTGTATTGTATACTCTGTATCCCTTAGAACGTTCAGAGTATCCTAACATATAACACTTTTGTGCCTTAGAATCAAATTTATTCAGAGTATCAAGAGTGTTTAGCATAAAACAAATACATCCAAAAGGATGAAAGTAAGAAATGTTGGGCTTTCTGTTCTTCCACAATTCATAAGGAGTCTTTTCAAGAATAGGTCTTATAGAGATTCTATTCTGAATGTAACATGCTGTATTTACTGCTTCTGCCCAAAAATGTGTAGCCATATTAGTCTCATTGATCATGGTTCTGGCCATCTCTTGTAAAGTTCTATTTTTACGTTCTACAACCCCATTTTGTTGTGGAGTTCTAGGACAAGAAAAATCATGAGAGATGCCATTTTCATTAAAAAATGATTCTAATTGTTTATTTTCAAATTCTCCACCATGATCACTTCTGACTTTTATGATCTTTGATTCTTTTTCATTTTGAACTTGTTTACAGAAGTTAGAAAATACAGTAATTGACTCATCCTTGTGTCTAAGAAACTTTACCCATGTCCATCTGCTGAAGTCATCTACGATCACCAATCCATACTTCTTGCCATTGACAGAAGCAGTTTTCACTGGTCCAAATAAGTCAATGTGCAGAAGTTCTAATGGTCTAGAGGAAGATACAATATTTTTAGCTTTGAATCCAGTTTTTGAAAATTTGCCTTTCTGACATGCTTCACATAGAGCTTCTGAGTTGAACTTCAAATTTGGAAGTCCTCTGACTAGATTGAGTTTGTTAAGTTGAGATATTCTTCTCATATTAACATGTCCCAATCTTCTGTGCCAGACCCATTGCTCAGTTTCCACAGACATTAGACATTTTACATTTTGAATTTTTAATTCAGAAAGCTTTATTTTATAAATGTTGTTCTTTCTCTTTCCACTAAAGAGGATTGTTCCATCTTTCTGACTAACAGCTTTACAGAACTTTTGATTAAAGATTATGTCATAGCCATTATCACTTAATTGACTTATGGATAATAAATTATGCATTAATCCTTCTACAAGCAGAACATTAGATATAGAAGGAAGATTTCCGTTACCAATAGTTCCGGAGCCAATAATTCTTCCTTTTTGATTGCCTCCAAAACCTACATGGCCTCCATCTTTTAATTCAAGACTTTGGAACATATGCTTTCTTCCCGTCATGTGACGTGAGCATCCAGAGTCCAGGTACCATGATTGGTGTTTCAGTTTTGCTGTTAAAGACATCTGCAACATACACAATTTTATCCTTGGGTACCCATATTCTTCTGGGTCCTTGTTTGTTAGATTTTACAAACTTCTGATTTATTTTGGGTTTTAAATCAGAACTTGTAGAGCAGGATGACTCACTAGTGTATATAAGATCATGATTATGACCGTAGGTGAAATGAGAACTTAGAGGAGTATTGGTATTTATGACAATGTCATCAATATTTTTTAATTTCAGAGTTTCATTATTTTTCACATAGCCAATGCCTCTTCTTTCATTTCTGCTAACACCATAGATCATAGAAGCAATCTTACTTCTATCTAAACTTTTAGTAAGAAATTGTTGAAAACTATAATCATATTGTTTTATGATATTATCAGAATTGATTAGATCTTCTAATTCAGATTTCTTCTGAGCTTTGAGCTTTTCAAAAGAGTTTTTACATTCAAAGAGATTTTCTTTCAGCTCAGAGTTTTCTGTTTTCAGTTTTCTAATATCTTCTAATTCAGATACAAGATTTTGTTTGACGTCTTTGTATTTGAATTGAAGCTTCTGATATTTTTCAAGAATTTCTGAAAGACTAGCTTCTAACTCAGATCTAGAGAATTTAGAAAATACCTCTTCTGAGTCTGATTCTAACTCTGATTCTGATGAGTGATCATCTTCTGGTATATTTTCCATTAATGCAATATTAGCTTGTTCATCTTCAGAATCTGACTCTGCTTCAGATGATTCAGAATCATCCCATGTTGCCATGAGACTCTTTTTCTTTTCTCTGCTGAATCTGTTTCTAGGTTTGTCTTTCTGAAGTTTTGGACATTCACTTTTGTAGTGTCCTGGTTCTTTGCATTCGTAGCACACAACTTCTTTGCTTCTGGGTTTCTTGTGACTGGATGTTGATTCAGAATAATTGTTTGATCTTCTGGTATTTCTGAACTTCTTCTGACGATGCTTCCAGAGTTGTTGAACTCTTCTTGACAAGAGAGATAATTCATCTTCTTCTGATGAGCATCCAGAGCTTTCTTCTTCTTCTGCCTGTAAAGCTTTAGAAACATGTTTGTTAGATTTAAGAGCTACAGACTTACCTTTCTTCTGGGGCTCATCTTCTTCTAATTCAATCTCATGACTTCTCAAGGAGCTGATCAGTTCTTCTAAGGAAATTTCATTCAGATTTTTTGATAACTTTAAAGCAGTGACCATGGGTCTCCAGGCTTTAGGTAAACTTCTGATGATTTTCTTCACGTGATCTGCTGTTGAGTAGCCTTTGTCCAGAACTTTTAGTCCAGCGACCAGAATTTGAAACCTTGAAAACATTTTTTCAATGGTTTCATCTTCTTCCATCTTGAAGGCTTCATACTTCTGGATGAGAGCTAGAGCTTTGGTCTCCTTGACTTGAGAGTTGCCTTCATGTGTCATCCTTAGAGAATCAAACATGTGTTTGGCTGAATCCCTGTTTGTGATCTTCTCATATTCTGTGTACGAGATGGCACTTAGAAGTATGGTCCTAGCTTTGTGATGATTTCTGAATTCCTTCTTCTGTTGAACTGTCATATTTTTCCTTTCGATCTTCTGACCATCTTCTCCAACAGGATGAATATATCCATCTGTCACCATGTCCCAGAGATCTCCATCTAGAGCTAGAAAGAAACTCTCTAGAACATCCTTCCAGTAGTCGAAATTGTCGCCATTGAACATTGGTGGTTTAGCATTGATCTTGTCATTCTGATAGTCATTGTTAATTCCAGTTTCTGCCATGTGTTTATCTTCTGGATCTTTTACTGACACGGTAAAGTGTAATACTCAGAACCTAGCGCTCTGATGCCAATTGAAGGTGGCAAAACACAAGGAAGGGGGGTTGGAATTGGGTTTTCTGTATAATTAAAATTAACTTCTAAAGACACGTTTTACTTTATCCTGGTTCGTTTGAACTCAAACTACATCCAGTCCACCCGCCAAGGTGATTTTGCCTCTACTGAGGTCTTAATCCACTATTCAATAAGAATACACACAAAGACCTATAGTCAATGTCTTCTTGAGTCTTCTGACTAAACTTAGTCACTCAAGGAAAAAGATAATTGTTACAAGAATGATAAAGACGTAACTTAAAATGCTTCTAGGTAAGCAGGTATCACTAAGTGATAGTTACAGCAATAAGAACAAGATAAAATGATTTGCTTGAGTATATGTTATACGTTGTAATGCGTTGCGTTCTCACTTGATTTCTTCAAATGATGTCCTTTATATAGTTCTTGATAAAGTAGCCGTTGGAGACATCTTGAACCAAATTAGGATATACTTTAATACCTTAATTTCTTTCCATAAGAAGAGATACTTGTCTTTGCATATTAAAGACCATATTCTTTAATTAAAGCTTTTTAATAAGGATACCAGCATCTTCTAAGCGGAAATCAGAGATAATGAATAATATATGCGCAGCCAATAAATGTCATTTAATGCTGGATTCTTCTTTGAGCGTATCTTCTATAAAGGTTCTCCTTAGCTTGTATGGATTACTCAAACAATATTATCTTCTACACGAGAGTAAGTATATTCATTAGAACTTTTAATATGAAAGGCTTTGTTATCATCAAAACACTTAGAGGATCAGAACCACATTTGTTCTAACATGAATGAGTAAGCTCACTCTAAAGCAAAGAAAAATGCAGCAATGATGCATAAGAAAAAAGAGAAGATAGATGAGAAGTGAAGGCAAATTCACTTCTCAAGTTACTTACCACCTGAAAAGGTTAACATAAATGAAAGAAATGAAATGAAAATGAAATGTATGCAAAGAGGAAAACCAAAACCAGAAGCATATACATGATGCAAATGATGTTATGAGATGATGCAAAGACATGTCAAGTGCTATGAATGTTCATACAAGAGATGAGAATGCAAAGGAGCATGTTTTGAAGTATGAAAACACATGAAAGTTCATGGAATGAAATGAATGCACATCATAGAAAATGAATGAAGAAATGATCAAGCATGGTTCTAATGTGTCCTATGATGTCTAAGATGACATGTGAATTCATGAAATGTCATGGAAAGTTCATGAATGGATGCATATGCAAGATGTATGCAAATGAACATGAGAAATTAGGGTTTTAAGGCAACATGAGATGCAAAAGTCAAAAACAGAAGCAAAACATAAGATTAAAAAATTGCAAATGAACTCAAAGGAACCCTAACCCCATGTGATATCACACCCCAAAGGAGGAGGTCTAACTCTTAACCTAAAGAAAATTGTGAATTTTCTAAGTTATCTAAGGTTGTAAGGTACCTTAAGAGGGAAAATGCAAATCAAATAAAAAATGCAAGATAAATTTGTGACAAAAATATGCTAGATACTACATGTCACATGAAGAACAATGCAAAAAGAACCAATGTCAAACCCTTCATGGTTAGGAAGAAAAGAATTCTTGAAGTTAGGGTTCAAAAAAGGGATTTTTATGAACCCTAAATTCAAGAAAAATGTTAAGATTGAATCAAAACAAAAAATAAATTTGTATGAGTGGTTTGAAAATGTTTCTAAATGTCCTAAGATGCAATGTGAATATTTTTGGGATTTTTAGAAACCTAAATGGTATTTTAATTAATTAATTTCCATTAATTAATTTAAATAAACATTTAAATATTTTTAAAATGATTTTTTAATGCAAAAAAATAAAAATAAAAATGTTTTTGGATGAAGAAAAATATTTGAATTAAAAATGCAGAAGGAAAATATTTTTAGGATTTTTTAAGTATTTTAAATAAATTATGCAAAACAAATGATAAAAAATGAAATAAAAATAATTAAAATGGGAAGTATGCAAATCCAGTGTCTGAGATTCAAATAAATTTGGTGGGAATTGACCACACGCGTCAATGAAGGGCTTGGATTGGTTCTGGCAAAATTCAAATTAATCCTAATTAATTATCCTTATTAAGTGGATTAGGGTTAAGTGGATTCATCTGGACCATTCGTACGCGCGCGGGAAACAAATCCAAGGGCTGAAATTCAAACTAGCCTAATTAATGTGGCTTTGCCCTAATCACTCTCAGGCGACCGGAGGAGAGTTCCGGTCGTCTTCTCCGGCAGCCTCCTCCCCTGAAACTCCCCAAAACCTCACCCTAGGCCCTCTAAAGCTCCAGAATCACTCAACAAACATCAAGGAACAAGAATCCACAAACAAAAACAATTTATTTCACATGAACATCAAGATTCGAAGCAAAACGGAAAATCACACAGAAATTTCAGAAGTTCAATACATGCTCAATACTTGATCATTTTCAAAACTAAATACATCAGGATCATCAGTGAATCATGAAGAATCATTTAGGAACTTAAAAACGCATTTCTGGAAAAAAAGTTCTTGAGGATACCTGAAGTGAAGCTTTCTCAAACTGAGCTATCTGGCCTCCTCTTTGGTTCAAAACGACTCCAATGATCCTCCTGGTGATGATTTAATGCTTGGAGGAAGTTTATAATGGCTGGTTTGAATGGTTGCTCTTCAACTAGCCAGAAATCGTGTTTCAGTTTTGGGGGGTTTTTGGTTGCAATGAAGGGTGGGAAATGATCCTTTGATGAAGCTGAAGTGATTGATGAAAAAAGTTTGGAGTTTGAGTGTGTGAGCAGAGAGTTTCGAATGCTTTTGCAAATGGGGTGATTTTTGAGAGCTTGATGATTCTGAGCATTCAGGCTTGCTTGTTGTGTGTTATGAGTTCCATAATGCTTGCATATGATGCTGTGATTGGTCAGAGGAGTTGGTATGGCATAGTGTGATTGGTATGGGTGTTTTTGCACAAAGTCAACAAAACTTATACTTGAGGTATGGGCTCTCTTGCAGCTGGCTTTTTGGCTTGTCTTGGTTCAGTAGAGATCAAGAAGAGCCATGGAATTGAAATTGTGGTGATTCAGCAAGTGGAAGCATGGTTGTGTATCATTTTGCAAATTTCATGAAGTTTGGCCCTTTTGTGATTTCTTAAAGTTCAAGGCATGAAATGAGATGATTCTTGGGCCAATTATGATTTTTAGGCAATGCACTATATTAGTATGATGCTTAGAAGTGTATTAGAGGTCACAAAATGGTTTGCCAAGTGGTTTTGCAAAAATCCCTCTTTGGTGTATTCTTGAAAATTATAGGATTTTTGCCAACTTTGAAAGGCCATAACTTGTGTTCCATAATGAATTAGAACTTGTTCTTGTACTTTTTGAAAAGGGAATGATCCAATCTACAACTTTCATGACCAAAAATTTTTCATTTGAAGCATTTTTGGTTGAGAAAGAGGAGGTTGAAATACTTTCCCAAAATGGAAAGCTTCAATTACAAGTCATTTCCATTTTTGGCAACTTTTGGTTTAGCTCAATTTTCTTCAATTTTGTGAACTTCCAAGCACTTCAATGATAAAATAAAGATCATATAACTTCAATTTTATGAAAAATCCAATTTGGTTCTATTGTTGGGGGCCTCAGATGCCCTGATTTTGCTCTGACTTGCTCAAGAAGTTACCCAGTGAATAAATGACTTCCACAATGAATTTCTTCATCAAACTTGGTATACATGATCCTTATAACATCTTAAGAACATTAGAAATAATAATGGCCAAAAAATTTGGAGTTGTGGCCTCTGAAACCAAAACCCTAATTTCAGGTCATCTGTGCAGTGAAACCCTAGCTCTGCTTCCATGCTTTGCCAGTTCTTGTGATTTTTGACTTCCTTGATCTTTGAGGGATATAATATGATGATGGAACACACATGGACCCTCTTGAAATTATTGGAGACCTTTGGAGTGGCTCAGATGGATCCATGGATTGCTCAGACCACAAACCCTAGATGCAGATGAACTTGAACTAATGTTGTGAAACAAAAATGCAATATGAAATGGTATGATTAAATTAATGCAAAGATGAAAGATCACGAGCTATGGTGTGATCTTAGTGAGGGAAAATTTATGGTGTTTACACCCGAGAGAATCTATAAGACAGGGAAATCACTAAGATTTGTTATCTCACCCTACGTTGTTGATTATATTTCAGGTACTTCGGGTTCTGCGAAGGGTAAGGATAAGGCCATTTGATTATCCTTACTTACTTTGGATTTTTGGGATGGCATAACTTCCGTTGTGGAGATTTATATTTTGATATCATTGTTTTTGATCTAGTTATTAGCACATTTTGAACATCTTGTATATGTTATGTCATTAGATTTTAGTACTTATATTTTGAGCATGTAATATATACATTGTGTTAACTAGAAACTTGTTGGTATTTCAATACCATGACTTGGATTCATGTATAATATGTGCCTTTTTGGATGTATTCATATGTGGGTGTTATAATTGGTATCAGAGCAGGCCGTATCCTCGACCTATCCATAAAATATGAAAGCTCTTAATGTTTGACAGAATTTTGGTAAAACCTAACGGTGAAGAAAAACTGCAGAAATCAAAGATGTCGAAGAAGATGTCCTATCATGTTAATAGGACATCCTGAAATATTACTTCAGTAGGTTTAGTTTCGTAACAAATCTTTTCAAGATTTGTTTCACTCCTAAAAGACTAGATCAAGAATCAAATATACAAGGTGTAAACACCCCAAAATTTCCCTCACTTTTTCTCACACCATGGCTTGTGAACTTTCAATTTTGCATTAGCATAAGCATATCCCACTACATAGTTCATTTCATCTGCATCTAGGGTTTGTGATCTGAGCAATCCAAGAAGTGATCTGAGCCATCCCAATGGTCTTGAAGCTTGCCAAGAGGGTCCATGTGTGTTCCATGATCATAATATGCCCCCCAAAGTTCATAAAAGTCAAGGGATCACAAAGCATGGCAAAGGCATAGAGGCAGACTGAAGATTTCCTGCACAGATGACCTAAAATTAGGGTTTTGGTTTCAGAGGCCTTAATCCCAATATTTTTGGTCATTCTTGTTTCTAATTGTCTTAATATGTTATAAGGATTACGTGTACTAAGTTTGATGAGGAAATTCATTGTGGAAGTCATCTGATCATTGGGTAACTTCTTAAGCAAGTAAAGTCATAATCAGGGCATCTGAGGTCTCCATCAAGGGTACCAAAGGGTCATCACCATCATTTTGAGTATTTATGATCTTTATTTGATCCTTGAAGTGGTTATAAGTTCACAAAGTTGAAGAATTTTGAGCCAAATGCAAACTTGCTATTTTTGGAAATGACTTGTAATGGAAACTTTCCATTTTGGGAAAGATATTCAACCCGTTCTTTCATGACCAAAAATGCTTCAAATGAAAAATCCTTGGACATGAAAGTTGTAGATTATGTCTTCCCATTTTCAAAAAGTACAAGAACATGTCTTGATTCATCCTAGAACTCAAGATATGGCCTTTCAAAGTTGGTAAAAATCCTATAATTTTCAAGTGTGCACCAAAGAGGGAATTTTGCAAATTCACTTGCCAAGCCATTTCATGACCTCTAATCAACTTCTAAAAATCATACCAACATAGTGCAACACATTTGGATCAGAATCATGTCTTGCATCACAAGTTTTCATGGCCAATTTCTCAAGAAATTTCAAAGTTGTCACATTGCATAAACTATGAAAACCCTTGATCAAGGCCATCCAGCTGCATAAAAATGATCCAAAGGCTCTCCATGAACCATGCTGAGGCCAGAAACCCCTTCAAGCCATCTCTGAACCATGCCCATACCTCATGGTACATAATGTTGACTTTTTGCAAATACCTACCATACCAATCAGCCTGTACCACAACAACTTTCTGATCACTCCCATTGGCCTATACTAATATTATGCAACTCATTCTATAACACACACAAGCCTGAAATAAGCCAAGCTCAGAAATCCCAAAATTTTCCATAACACTCCCTCTCTTCGAATCTCTCAGCATAACCATCAAACTTTGTTTCTTTCTTCACCACTCAACTCAAAATCACATAAGGATCATTTCCCACCCCTTGCCATGGCCTAAACGCTCCCCAAATAGAAACACGATTTCTGAGTTATCAGAACTGAAACACACAAACCAAGCCATACAAACTTGTTTCAACACTTTCAGAAGCTCAAGGGGGACCATTGGAGTGGTTTTGCATCAAAGGAAGGGTCAGAAAGCTCAAAGTCAGAAGCTTCATCTCAGGTAGTCACCTTCAAACTTTTTTTCCAGAACTCTTATTTTAAGTTCCAATATGATTATATGTGTCTCCCTGATCATGTGGATATCATTTGTTTTGAAAATGGTTGAGAAAACAGGTTGTATTGATGTTCTGAAACTTTTAGATCTGAAAATGTTTTTGTTCGATTCATGGATTTGATGCATGATAAATTGTTTTTGGGGCTGGATTCGTGTTTAGGGTTGTTAGATGTTTGATTCTGGAGCTTTAGAGGGTTTGGGGTAGTTTAGGGAAGAAGATAGGTTGAGAGCTCGCCTAAGAAGATGACCGGAACACTGTTCCGGTCACCTGAAAGTCATTTGCCCTAATCTGTGTAATTAATGCCAGTTTGAATATCAACATTTGGATTTGAATTTACCCGCGCGCGTGTGTGACCCAGATTGACTCATTAGCCCTAATTTCTGATTAATTAGTTTTAATTAGGATTAATTAATTTAAAATCCCAGAATGAATCTCATCCCTCCATCTACGCGCGCAATCAACCCCTTCCCCCCAGGTTCAAATCTCAACCATTGGATGTGCATACTTCTCATTTATTTTCATTTTATTTCATTTTTATTGCATTTCTTTCATATAATTTTTTAAAAATATCAAAAACAATTAAAAAATCCCATTTTCTGCATTTTTGTTTCAAATATTTTCCTTAACCTAAAAAATATTTTTATTTTTATTTTTGCATTAAAAAAGTATTTTTAAAATATTTAAAAGTTTTATTCAATTAATTAATTGATTTTAATTAATTAAATATGCATTTACGTTTCTAAAAATCACCAAAATATTCATGAAGCATTCTTAAACATTTAGAAACATTTTCAAACTTAACATACAAGTTTATTTTTAGGTTTGATCACATTTTCACAATTTCCTTTGAATTAGGGTTCTTAAATTTCACATTTTTTAACCCTAACTTGAAAAATTCATTTCTACCTAACCATGATGAGTTTGAACTTGATTCTTTTTGCTTTATTTCACATATTGCATATAGTTTCCAGGTTATTTATCTCGTATTTTTATCTTGCATTTTCAATTTGATTTGCATTTTCCCTTAAGAATTACCCAAAAACCCTAGTCAACTTAGAAATTTCATAACTTTCACTAGGTTAAGTTTCTGACCTTCTCCTTTGGGGTGTGAACTTGTATAGATTTAGGGTTTGTTTGAGCTCAATTTAAATTTTTTATCATGGTGAATGCTTCTATTTTAGTCATATTCATCTCATGTTGCCTTAAAACCCTAATTTTGCATCTTCATTTGCATTCTTCTTTGCATATCATGAACTTATGAACTTTCCATGCCATTCCATTCTTTTGTATGACATATTAGACATCTTAAGACATGCTTGAACATTGCTTGATCATTTTTTCATTCATTTTCTATGTTTTGCATTCATTACATTCCATGAACATCCATGTGTTTTCATGCTTCTAAACATGCTTCCATTGCATCCCATCCTTGTATGATCATTCATATGCATCTTGTATGACTTTGCATAATCTCATAACATATTTTCATTGCACAATCACTTATGGTTTTGGTATTTACATATTTACTCATCTCATTTCCTTATGCTTTATGTCTTATGCATTCATATTAACATTTCAGGAACCTTTGGTAAGTTATCTGGGAGGTGGATTTGCCTTCACCTCCCACTTTTTCTTTCCTTTTCATTTGCATATTTTTATTTGTCCTTGAAGTGAATTTGATTCACTTGTGCTCCCTCCTTCTTACCTTCTTTCTTTTAGGTTACTTATCTTCTTCATGAAGTAAGTAATTTATTCTCTCTTTCTCCTTCTCTTTTCATCTGCTTCTTCCACGGTGGCCTTCTTGAAGATCTTTTCTCTTAAGCCTCACAAACCATAGGATATCCAAGCATGATAAATTTTAGGGTTGTATATAGTCCCCCCTAAATTTTTACCTTTGAGTCTCCTTGAGTCTCTCTCTCATCTCATAATCAGAGGCTAAACTCTTAAAGCTTTAGGACTTTGAATTAGGGTTATGCCGACATCCTTATCTTAGGATGGAGTGTATAACTTTAATCCTTAGTGTTAAACCTTTAATTTGTTTACACCTCTTAATCAAAACACATTAATAATCACTAATACTTTATCTTGTAACTTGGGCCTTACATTAGGCTTCTATCTCTTCCTTATGGTTAAGAGGGACTAACCCTAGTGTTTAATGGACAAGTCCCCCTCAAGTTGTCTTACAAACATAAAATCCACTTCTTAATATAACCCTTTAATTAAAATCCACTTAATAAAGGATTGTTACATAATGAATTTAATCCCTAACCATGGATTAAGTTGAGGTATCTTCCTCACCTTAAGTGTTCTTATCTATTATCCTTCTATTAGGATGGTGTAATGAGTTCACTAATCTGTGATTAGAGATTAAACTCATTACTTAACACTAAACAAAACTCAAAAACATATTAATAATCACAAGTAGTGTAATACCCCGTATTTAATTAAATGCCCTGGATAATATTAATTAGGATTAATTAAGTATTATCTGACTCAGAGATATTTTCTAAATATTCTCAAAGTGAACCTGTTAGTATACTAACTATCGTGTATTGGTATGATATACATTGTTTGGTTTTTAAGAGAAAGAGAAACAAGTTATGTATTATAAAAAGAAAAGAAAGGAAACAAAGTTGGTAAGAAAAAGAAAAGAGAAAGAAGGAAAAAGAAGGGAAAGAAAGGGATAAGAGAAGAGAAGAAGGGGAAGAAACCCTAAGAGAGGAAAATGCTCGGATCATCGCCATTTCTTCGTCAAATCTCCATCTTCACCAACCTCCTCGTCGATTGCAAGGTGGATTCTTAGTTAGAAACTTTTCTTTTGAGTTTTGGTAGAGATATTGAGTTTTAGGGTTTTGTAGAAATCTTGGAAATTGAAAGATTAAACGGTTAAAACTCGATTAAAACTCGACTAAAACACCTACACTATGAATATAAACATGTTTGATTATGTTTTTCTGCATTGGTTGATGTTTGGGAGAGATTTGGTGTGGGAGAAGTGTTTTCCCGTAAGGCTGGAACTTCCTGAATTGGTGTAGCTTGCTCAGCGAGCAGACCTCGCTCAGGGAAAGTTCCAGGGCAATTTTCGCTCAGCGAGAAGGAGCTCGCTTAGCGAGACCTGTAGGTTTCAATTTAGGTATTTAATTCATAACTTTTGATCCGGGTATCCATTTTTAGCGTTCCACATATCAATTCGAAGCTAAAAACATGAACTATCCTTTGATACCGAAAAATGTTATTTTTACCCGACTTTTAACCGACTTTTCCGATTAACCGTAATTATGTTAGCTAAGGAATTGTGGTAATTATGTTAGTTGTGCAAGTTGTGGAAATATGCGATAATCGTGAGAATTGAATGGAAATAGAGACAATGAGATTAGTTTAATGATGATAATTAGACTAGAATGTTAGAGTTATATGTTTGAAAACTATATAACCAAAAGTATCAAGGATGAAGGAAGAGTTAGGAAATCTTACCATAAACCAATAGTGTGGCCTAGTATTGTAACTAGAAATTGTTAGGTGGTATGACTTGTGAGATGCTTAGGTTCATCCTAGGTTGTTGCGAATCCATGATGCGTTATACGCGGTATCCTCCGATAAGTCTTAGGTAAGTCTTGAGGTGGGTATTACACTGAGTCCCACGGGAAGTATCTGTAAAGGCTTGAGGTACCGTCAGTAATGATAAGTCTTGAGGTGGGTATTACACTGAGTCCCACGGGAAGCAAATGATAACTATTGAGGTGGGTATTACACTGAGTCCCACAGGTAGCAAATTATAAGTCTTGAGGTGGGTATTACACTGAGTCCCACGGGAAGCAAATGATAAGTCTTGAGGTGGGTATTACACTGAGTCCCACGGGAAGCAAATGATAAGTCTTAAGGTGGGTATTACACTGAGTCCCACGGGAAGCAAATGATAAGTCTTGAGGTGGGTATTACATTGTGTCCCACGAGAAGCAAATGATAAGTCTTGAGGTGGGTATTACATTGTGTCCCACGGGAAGCATGGTTTACGCTTGAGGTGGGTATTACATTGAGTCCCACGTGAAGTGTCAAGAATTTTATATGGATATTCCATATTGTTTTGTTTTCTTATAGAGAAGTGACCTTAGGCTTGAGATGGGTGTTTCACCGAGTCTCATGGGAAGTAAAAAGGTAATATCCTAGCTAGTGATAGTAGGATTTGTAGAACTCTTGGATGTGGTTCCAGCGAGAGTGAGGCGTATGAGCTCAAGGTCGTTTTCCTTGCCAAAGACTTGAGTTAGGTTTGATAGAACTCTTAGACACGAGAGAACTCTAAGATAGGGAACCCACTGAGATGTTGTTATCTCACCCCACTATTGTTGTTGCTTTTCAGGTTCATTTGCAGGTTTGATTTACGAGTGGAGCTTTGCTCGAGATGTTTCAAGTGAAGCTTAGTTTAGTCTTCCGCTGTGTATTATGTATCTTTGTACAATAATGGATATTGTATTGTTCTTAGTTTTTATTTGTGTATGATTTCCATATCTTGTGCCATATTTGTATAGTTTTAGAATTGGACGAGAATGTGAATTATACTAGTAGGTATTTATGATGGTGTCAGTACCAAAAATTAACACTGTATAATATTATTCTAGATATATATTATATGGGTGTTACAGTTGGTATCAGAGCAGGCCGTATCCTCGACCTAGCCTTGAAACATCATAAGTAAATCTTTCCTGCCTCTTACGTGTGTCTGGCCAGCATGGTTCTTAACATCATACTATGAAGTATTGGGTCTGATCAACCCAATGCTATTTATATGATAAGTAGGATCATGGTTGTGCGACCATGAGGACTCTGAAGTGTTGTCGTAACTTGGGCCGTGAGAGTAGATTCAAGCCAAGAGTTAGCAAAGTGGGCTTTGGTTAGCTCAGTTGGATAGTGACTGAAAGTTACAATTATCCGCAGGATGAGTGGTCGGTGTCCCATGGAATAAGTGAAGTCACTGGTGGATCAATGTTGGTCAGTGGTACGGATAAAAGTGTTGAGGAGTTTCATTTCACGAGAAGAGAAGATGTTTATGGAACGTGTGACTTAAGGTTATGGAATGAGTTAATTGTTAGTGTTTTGGACCTAAGATCATAGTGGCATCTTGGATGAGCAAGGGTACTTCAAGGAATGTATTTGGATAATACCTTGCAAATGGATAGGAGTTACGAGTAAAGAATTTTCATTTTCTTTTGGGAACTTAAAGTTGTGACAAAACGTGGGAAGAAACACGGGGATGTGATTACACGTTTCAAGGGAGACAAGTATACCCCGAATGAAAGATAGAAGACTAAAGTTGTATATCCGGCTATGAAGGAAGTTACAAGTTTAGAGTAATACATCAAGATGTTATATTTTAGTAAGGGACCATTTAGGAAATGTTGAATTACCTAAGGAATGGTATAAGGTATAATGCAGGAGAGAGAGTAAGCCTTATTCAGTATCGTGAGGAGCATTTGGTATGGACCGGATGAAGTTATGTTAAGTGTTAGAGTAAGCACCTTGGTTTCGGGAGAACTCTAGTAAGATGAATTATGTTTGGATGTAAGGAGATTACCGCAGAGCGTGAAGTTGATATGGTATGGAAACAGTCTTAGCAGCACAATATGAGACAGTGATAGAGGAAGGTATGTTAGACAAGTGTATAGTGGAATTGTTAAGTTATTGTTAAGACTAAGGTTAAGAAGTGTAAGCAGCGATGGTTCGCTCATTAAGGCTCTGGTGGTATGATTACTTTTATGTGGAATCATCGTTTAGTATGGTCGTAACTTTTGGATGTGATTGGAATAAGTTTGAGAGGTTTGGGTAACAATGAAGACCAAAAGTTCGCTTTTGCATTGAGTAATCAGATTGTCCTCTGGATAGTGCCCAGTTACCAAGTTGTGTTTCTAAACCTCTTACAACTACTAGAAGTGCAAGATCATACTGAGTGATCCGTTACCCTCCTGGTAGTGACCGGTTACCGTTGTTAAGTTTTGGAAAATTGGATTTTTCTAAGATGCATACATTTTGACTTGAGTGTCCGGGTGGAGTGTTCTTGTTACCAATGGGAAGTTGTGGAGACTTTCTATACGATGACCATTAGGGGGTAAAGGAACCTCAGTTGTTATGTAAGCGTAGACAATAAGGTTCTTCAGAAGAGTGCTTTGCCTCATTCTTCAAGAGTAAGGGAAAACCTATGTGTTTGTGAATAATCAAAGTAATTTGATTATGTCCCTGGCAAGATTAAGAATGTTATTGTTGATACTAATTCTTATAAGGAATGAGATAAAGAGAGGACAAGGTTGTATACTAGAAATAAGATCTCCTTTGTTTTTCTTTGTTTTACCCGATAAGGACTGTGTACTGGATTTTGTTTATGGACGAACCAAACATTAACTTGTAACTAAAACCCTTGATGTTGTCTTGGTCGATTCCTACTAGAGTCATTGTAAGAATGGAATCAGACTATTCCGTTGAGTATTCGTATTGTGACCGTAACAGAATGGTATTTCTACTTCGTCGTTTGTTAGAGAGTATAATCTGCATGTTGTGCCCGTTTGTGTTATCCTAGGTTGTGGATGGTGAACGATTGTTGCACCTATTTATAGACCGCAAGTGAGAATCATATTACAAGTCAGTATGGACTAGATTGCTAATTTTGAGTTGGATTACTTGCTAGCAAGAGGAACGAGTTTAGTTGTATTCGATCGTTTAGCCTGGGACAGGTAATCAATTAACACGCGACTTTTGTGGAGAATTTAGAGAATCGTTCTTTCCGGACTGTAAGTCCGTTTTAGTTTCCGTGTCAAGCGTCAGTGAACAAAGTGTTGGACTTTTATTTTGAGCATGATTTTTGGTGGACAGTAAATGATCTGAATTTTGAGTGGATCAGAGATGAACAATTGGTCAGTTTTAGTATCGTTAACATCAGTTATAGACTCCATGAGAGTAATACCAGATGTGCACAGTTGAGTCGTACTCAAGGATATGGTTCCTTAAGTTACCTTCAAGGTAAGAGTGAAAGGTGAATGTACCAAAGTTAAGCATGTAATTGGATTGTCTAAGAAACAAGACCTTTGAGAGAGGTGGATTTGAATGATAGGTTTTGTATGATCCTAAAAGGTGAGTGAGTATAATATTGTATGAAAAAGGCAAGTGTTGTGGAAACCCGCAAGTGTACTAAGGATGATTTGAGTTTGGTATTGGTGACTCACTAGTTATTATAAGTTCTGTGGCGTGGCTGCATTGTTATTGATGGATCCCTTGTGTCAGCAGAAGTCTTGACTGAATGGAATTTTGTAAAGAGAATTGATATGAAGCATTGTAATCATGGTTTGATTGGTTAAGTCTAATTGGATAGATGGTTTCGAGTTTTCGAATGGAATTGGAATGGTATTGGTTGCGTTTGCAGCAGTACAACCCTGCATCTTTGTTATTGGGGGGGGGGGGGGGTTGGAAAAATGTTGTCATTGTGTAGTAGACAAGTGAATTGTTCTATCGTTACATGTTTGCAAGTTCTTATTCTATTGGTTAGTGAGAGCTCCAATGGATACGAGAGTTCTCCGCAGACTACCAACTATTTGGTATTGCTTGAGAATTCATGGTATTCTCCACTGTTAGGCTTTGGAAGCATAGTGGGGGAGACAAATAAAAGAGTTCAGTCAGATTATGAGAGGTTAGAGAGATTAATTATAAGTGCCGAAGTAAGAGAATTTTATTCTAAGTGGATTATCTATGGTAAGATACCGACGGAATGAAACGCCCGATGCGAATGGTTATCGTTTAGGCGTAAAACTAGGGGAAATTGGTGAGGGAGTCTTTGACAACTTTTTTTATAGCGTTAGTAATTGGAGGATCTTAATAGGATGCTTTTGTTGGGAAATTGTACAAGGAAAGGATCTCGTCAAGATACCTTGTGGAACCTTGTCGAGGTAAGCCGTAGTGTTATGTTTTGTATTGTGATGCAGTGAGAAGAATTTGCATGGTGTGTTTCTCTGAAGGAGAAATGAGACTTAGTGTTTTGCATGAAGCAACAGATAAGTTAAGGAAATAATAAATTGAAAGTTAACCCGATATTAGAAACAAGCGTATGAGTAAGGATGCGAGGTTTGATTTTATTGTGAAACGAGGATTTGAGCCGCGAAGTCAAATTGGAATTTGAGTATGTCTATGTAAGAGAATTAAGGATAAGTATGGATCTAATATAGTGATGTAAACTGTCGTTGTGGATTAGTAAAGGAAATTCGAGGACGAAGTTCAATTCAAGGAGGGGAGGATGTAATACCCCGTAGTTAATTAAATGCCCTGGATAATATTAATTAGGATTAATTAAGTATTATCTGACTCAGAGATATTTTCTAAATATTCTAAAAGTGAACCCGTTAGTATACTAACTATCGTGTATTGGTATGATATACATTGTCTGGTTTTTAAGAGAAAGAGAAACAAGTTATGTATTATAAAAAGAAAAGAAAGGAAAGAAAATTGGTAAGAAAAAGAAAAGAGAAAGAAGGAAAAAGAAGGGAAAGAAAGGGATAAGAGAAGAGAAGAAGGGGAAGAAACCCTAAGAGAGGAAAATGCTCGCATCATCGCCATTTCTTCGTCAAATCTCCATCTTCACCAACCTCCTCGTCGATTGCAAGGTGGGTTCTTAGTTAGAAACTTTTCTTTTGAGTTTTGGTAGAGATATTGAGTTTTAGGGTTTTGTAGAAATCTTGGAAATTGAAAGATTAAACGGTTAAAACTCGATTAAAACTCGACTAAAACACCCACACTATGAATATAAACATGTTTGATTATGTTTTTCTGCATTGGTTGATGTTTGGGAGAGATTTGGTGTGGGAGAAGTGTTCTCCCGTAAGGCTGGAACTTCCTGAACTGGTGTAGCTCGCTCAGCGAGCAGACCTCGCTCAGCGAAAGTTCCAGGGCAATTTTCGCTCAGCGAGAAGGAGCTCGCTCAGCGAGACATGTAGGTTTCAATTTTGGTATTTAATTCATAACTTTTCATCCGAGTATCCATTTTTAGCGTTCCACATATTGATTCGAAGCTAAAACATGAACTATCCTTTGATACCGAAAAATGTTATTTTTACCCGACTTTTACCCGACTTTACCGATTAACTGTAATTATGTTAGCTAAGGAATTGTGGTAATTATGTTAGTTGTGCAAGTTGTGGAAATATGCGATAATCGTGAGAATTGAATGGAAATAGAGACAATGAGATTAGTTTAATGATAATAATTAGACTAGAATGTTAGAGTTATATGTTTGAAAACTATATAACCAAAAGTATCAAGGATGAAGGAAGAGTTAGGAAATCTTACCATAAACCAATAGTGTGGCCTAGTATTGTAACTAGAAATTGTTAGGTGGTATAACTTGTGAGATACTTAGATTCATCCTACGTTGTTGCGAATCCATGATGCGTTATACGCGGTATCCTCCGATAAGTCTTAGGTAAGTCTTGAGGTGGGTATTACACTGAGTCCCACTGGAAGCATCCGTAAAGGCTTGAGGTACTATCAGTAATGATAAGTCTTGAGGTGGGTATTACACTGAGTCCCACGGGAAGCAAATGATAAGTCTTGAGGTGGGTATTACACTGAGTCCAACGGGAAGCAAATGATAATTCTTGAGGTGGGTATTACACTGAGTCCCACAGGAAGCAAATGATAAGTCTTGAGGTGGATATTACACTGAGTCCCACGGGAAGTAAATGATAAGTCTTGAGGTGGGTATTACACTGATTCCCAAGGGAAGCAAATGATAAGTCTTGAGGTGGGTATTACACTGAGTCCCACGGGAAGCAAATGATAAGTCTTGAGGTGGGTATTACACTGAGTCCCACAGGAAGCAAATGATAAGTCTTGAGGTGGGTATTACACTGAGTCCCACGGGAAGCAAATGATAAGTCTTGAGGTGGGTATTACACTGTGTCCCACGGGAAGCAAATGATAAGTATTGAGGTGGGTATTACACTGAGTCCCACGGGAAGCATGGTTTACGCTTGAGGTGGGTATTACTTTGAGTCCCACGTGAAGTGTCGAGAATGTTATATGGATATTCCATCTTGTTTTGTTTTCTTATAGAGAAGTGACCTTAGGCTTGAGATGGGTGTTACACCGAGTCCCATGGGAAGTAAAAAGGTAATATCCTAGCTAGTGATAGTAGGATTTGTAGAACTCTTGGATGTGGTTCCAGCGAGAGTGAGGCGTATGAGCTCAAGGTCGTTTTCCTTTCCAAAGACTTGAGTTAGGTTTGATAGAACCCTTAGAACCGAGAGAACTCTAAGATAGGGAACCCACTGAGATATTGTTATCTCACCCCACTATTGTTGTTGCTTTTCAGGTTCATTTGCAGGTTTGATTTACGAGTGGAGCTATGCTCGAGATGTTTCAAGTGAAGCTTAGTTTAGTCTTCCGCTGTGTATTATGTATCTTTGTACAATAATGGATATTGTATTGTTCTTAGTTTTTATTTTAGTATGATTTCCATATCTTGTGCCATATTTGTATAGTTTTAGAATTGGACGAGAATGTGAATTATACTAGTAGGTATTTATGATGGTGTCAGTACCAAAAATTAACACTGTATGATATTATTCTAGATATATATTATATGGGTGTTACAAGTAGGTTAATGATCTTAATCCTACATCATCATGGTAATTAAGTTGAGATGCTTATCTTATACTTAAGTAGGCTCATTATCCCTAATCAGGGAGGATATAATGAGTTTACAACCCTTGATCTAGGCTTAAGCTCATAATCCTATGCAAAACACCAAAAACAATAAAAAAAACTGAAAACACCCAAAACAAACAATAATCGTCTCCTTCGGGATTCTTTTCTCATCACACTCATTTTATAAACGAGAACTCGCTTCTTCTGTCTAATAAAAGACAGTTAGCACTCGAGCCAGACGAGTCATACACTTGAGCATAGACAAGTAAGCAGTTCACAATCAATCTTTCCAGTCTCTTTGAGTCGAACTACGATGTTCTAACTTCCTCATTGCATGAGAGGATACGTAGGCATAACTTAACAGTTATCGAACAAAAGTCTCTTTGTCATTCCCCCTCTTCCAACATTCTTTCTAAGCCTCATTCTCTGAGCATTCACCCTCTCTTATTGCAATGACACTTTGTACATTCTTCTCTCCCTAGATTTTATACACAGTCAACACATACACTACCCTTTTTAAAAACAATATTGTAAGTGTGGATCCCGTCGAGTACGACGGACGATCTGGGTGCTAATACCTTCCCAGGTCGTAACCAACCCCCTTTCTCAATTTCTTTGGTTCGCAACCGTCTTATCCATCTCTTTCCGGGTTTATGCAGCATTACCTTTCATTCGGGATAAAAATGCCTAGCTGGAGACTCTATTCAACCCTTCTCTTTGCCGACGGTTCGCGTTTGCACCGGGATGAAAATCCGGGGAGCGACAACTTGGCGACTCTGTTGAGGATTTATCTTTGCAACCAGGGCTTCTGGTTCTTTTTGTGGGTTTCTCCTAGCGCTTGTTTGATTTATGTTTATGGGGTGTTATGTGTGCTTTCTGTTTTTTGCTTTATTTATTGCTTTATTTACAACTTTATTTATCGCTTTCATTTACTCCCTCCGTCCCATATTATTTGTCACATTTGATCATTTCACACAAATTAAGAAACAATAATAAATAAAAGAGAGAGAATAGTAATTTTACCAAATTATCCTAATTACCTAATGGTGTATTCAAATTAGCATTAATGTTAAGTGAGAAAAAAATTAATTAAGAGTATTTATTAGAGGATACAATTGGAAGATTAAATATAAAAATGTATTGGTAATATAAAGTGACAAGTATTATGGGACAATTTTTTTTCTGAAATGTGACAATTATTTTGGGACGGAGGGAGTACTGTTTATGCATTATATATTATTGTCATCATATCATGTGCTGGATTTGTTGGTTTGCCTTGGTGGGAGGGGTATCTCAGTGAGCAAGGTTCCACACCGGGAACCTGAGTGACACATAGGATTAGAGTGGATTCATATTCTTTCCCATTCCATTTCGGTCTGGTGCAGGAAAATGAAAACACGGTTCAGACGTGGGTTTCTTCTTGAGAACTCTGTGCTACGGATTTCCTGTAGTGCTAGGGCTATCTAGGAAGCCTGCTAAGTATGGATGACCTTTTTAGACGACCTTCATCATCTGAGGTGAATTAGAGGAGGATTCTTTATGATTAGGTTAAACACTGCACCTCCGGGTTAGAAGTGTTTACACTTCTCATAATAGATCCAAGTCTGAGGATCCTTGTTATAGAAAAATACCTGTGAGTGGGTTGGGATGTTTACAGGTTTGCAGGAACCCTTGGCCTCAACATACCATGTTACTGATATTTTTTTAAGGTTACACTACTTTGGACTGATCTTATGAAGCCCTGGACTTGTGACTCTTTATTTGAGTCCCCCCTGGTTACTGGTTCTCAGACCTTCATCCGGACTTATGAACACTCATGGACCCTATCTAGCAAATGAAAAATCTAGCACCTAATTACAAACCCTTGCATATCATTATGCATACATCATTTTGCATCATTTTAACATTTGTCTATTTGTTTTACAGGGTATCCACATCATCTTTGGTTTGGTTTTGACTGTTCTTCTACTCAGCCATCTTCATCAGTTATCTTCCTCAGAGATCTTCTTCAGCTGATATCTTCTCCAGTTGTCTTCATCAGTATTTCTCCTCAGTTATCTTCATCAGCACCCATTATCAGTCTGGATTCATCCAGGAAGAGCAACATCACTTATCATTTCTTTGAGCCCTCCTTAGCAGGCATCAGGCAGATTCAGGCACTTATCACTCCTGATCATGTCCCTTTATTCAGGGAACATTATGGTAGTATCATGGACCTGATCATGGACTTGGATGCATCACAGAGGAGCATGATTCACACTTGCCTTCAGTTTTATGATCCTCCTCTCAGATGTTTCACTTTCCCAGACTTTCAAATGGGTCCTTTGCTGGAAGAGTTTTCCATTTTGTTGGGTGTCCCTATCAGAAGAGGAATCCCTTTCAACCCTGAGATGAATGCTCCTAGGAATGAAGATATAGCCAAAGCTCTACATCTAGAAGCCACCATCATGGCTCAGCATATGACTACCAAGGATGGAATCCCAGGCCTCCATTTGGACTTCTTGATCACTCAGGCCACCAGTCATGCTGCAGCAGGGAAGTGGGAAACTGTTTATGCTCTCCTGGCTCTTAGTATATATGGAATCATCTTGTTTGAAGACGAGCCTAAGTTTGTAAGCAAGAATGATATCCATATCTTCCTGCTGAAGAATTCAGTTCCTACCTTGCTAGGGGATTTCTACTACTCAGTGCACCAGAGGAATGAGAAGCAGAGGGGAAGACTAGTCAGATGTTGTGCACCTCTCTTCTACTGTTGGTTATTGAGACACCTGCCGAAGACAGAAGCTTTCTTGAATCCTCATCAGTCAAGAAATTGAGCTAGAGAATGATTGCTCTCACTTAAGAATTACAAGCTGTGACATAATTACAAGTTGTAGGCAGTATCCCAATGTACCTCTCATTGGAGTGAAGGGTTGCATCAACTACAATCCTTTGTTGTTCAAAAGGCAACTAGGGCATGCCTTAGTACATCCACCATGAGAACAGGATTTAGCGGAGACCCTTTACTGTGATGTTCAAAATAATCGTGCCATCATCCGACAAGCAGCCTGGGCTTGGGATAACATACAATAAAAAGGGACTGCTATTCTTGGCAAGTGCAACAACATAGCTTCAGCTCAGTACATTGATTGGTCTCGCATCAGAGGAAAGATCACCCGCATGCCATTCACCCTGGAGTTTGAGAAGTTGAAAGAGAGGAATACCCATCTTTCTGAAGCTCTGAAGAAGACCCTTTGGGAAATGAATGATGGTCGTCTAGACATTGAGAGGTTAGAGAAGCTCCGGATCGAGCATATGACCAAGATAGAAAAGACAGAGGACTTCATCAGAAAATCCCGAGCAGGAGAGTTGGTGTTGAAGAATGCTTGCAAATAAGCTAAGATTCAGAAAGCAAGAGCTGAGCATTACCTAGAGGAGAGTCAGGCTAGATGGATCAGAATTACTGAGGCTCGTTTGCAAGACGATCAGAGGACACGGGCTAGGATAGAGCAGCTGGAAGCTAATGAGAAGAAGAGTCAGGAAGCCTTGTTAGCAGCACCGAAGGAAATCTCCGAGTTGAAACTCCGGGCGAGGTTGAAGAGATCAAATGACCAAGACAAGTACCAGAAGTTGACAAGTGCCATTGCCACCAGGAACCTTCTTATCAGGACCATCATAGAGCATCTAGTTGGACCAGTGACTGATGCTCTCCTGAAGGAAGTCAAGGAGGATGACTTTGGGCTGGATGTTTGATTTCTTTGTACTTGTATTTTATTTGTACTTTAATTCTCCATGGTGATTTTGTTGTATTTCTTAACTTAATTGTATTTTGACCCACCATGGGAACTTGTTGTAATCATAAACTATGTATTTTGGCATTCTTGTAATGTTATGGTTTATGTGTTACCTGGATTATCTTTTGGGCTTAATTTCTCTTCAACATCTTCATTCCTAAAGGTCTGGAAGGTCAAAACCAAAGAACCAAACCGGATACCCTTAGAGGACAAATAGACATACTGCATTGCATACTAACCTCATTCCTCGTTTTGTAGGTGTTTTTGTTGTTGTTTTCTCACTTTGCTGTGTGTTTCAGGAAACATTGATCGTAGGAGGGTTTTCCCTATCAACAGAGTTCACCGGTATCCAACCAGAAACAACCTTCTGAGCTTATAGATGGACCAAGTTCAACAAGATCTGACTGACGTGAGAACTCAGATGGCTAATGAGAGAATTGAGATGAGAGCTCAGATGAACCAGTTCATGGAAGTAATGACTGGGTTGGCCCAAAGCCAAGAAAGATTAAGAGAGTTAGTCGAGCGGAAAACTCCAGAAGAGAATCATCCAGGTACAGGAGGTACTAGTAACAATGATCACGGACAGCCACGAACATATCTGCTAGAGTTTGGGCCTCACCTCAACCCTGAAGTCAATGCTATCAGAAATACCCAAGGAAACACTAAAGATCTTGCCTTGCAAGAGGACCCTCAAGAGGAACAATTTACAGTAATTGGTGCTGGGGATGAAGCCTATGATCGTCGTCTGGACAAAATAGCGGAGAAGCTGAGATCTTTGGAGTCCCAAAACTCTTTGGGATTTGATGTAATGGACATGGGTTTAGTTGAGGGAGTCAGGATTCCTCACAAATTCAAGCCTCCTTGATTTGATAAATATAATGGTACCTCTTGTCCACGTACTCACCTGCAGTCATTTCTAGGGAGACTAAAAGCTTATACCATGGACGAAAAGTTGTGGATGTTCTACTTCGAAGACAGTCTGACCGGGGCATCCTGTGAATGTTATTCTCACCTGTCCAGAGCAACAATCAGAAACTGGAAGGATTTGGTCGAAGCTTTCATACGCCATTATCAATATAGCTTGGACATGGCTCCCAACAGGACCCTCCTGATGGGTATGTCTCAATCTTCAAGAGAATGTTTCCGGGAATATGCCCAAAGATGGAGACAGCTTGCTGCTGCTGTCCAGCTTCCTATGTCGGAAAGAGAGATGGATGACATGTTTATGAACACGTTGTAAGGAACTTATATTGACAGACTTGCTTCTTTCTCATCCACCAGCTTTGCAGATGTAGTTATAGCTGGCGAGAGAATTGAGAGTCTTTTGAAGATGGGCAAAATTTCAGACAACGGTGCTAGTTCCAGCAACATAAGAAAACCTTTCTCAGGACCTCGCAAGACAGCTGAGACCAACTCAGTACACATGGGCAGAGGTAGGCCTCAATACATGCCAAGATCAGTAGCTGTTGTCACCATTCCAGCTCCAACACCTCTACAACAATATCCTCCACAACCACAACACTTCCCACCGCAACAACAATTTCCTCAACAGAGATCTTACAACAATAACAATCAGCAACAACGTCCATTTCAACAAAGGACTTCACAAATCAACAAGGTTATCGATCCCATTCCGATGCCTTATGCTGCCTTACTTCCATAATTATTAAAGCTTAACCTGATCGAGTTGAGGACTCTGGCCCCACCAGATCCCCAGAATCTTCCAAGAAACTATGATGTTAATGCCAGATGTGCCTTCCACTCCAATGCACCTGGACATATAACAGAGAAGTGTAGAGCCTTACACATGAAGGTTCAAGATTTGATTGATTCTAAGGTAGTCAACTTTGCACCCCCTCCAAGTGTTACTAAGAATCCTATGCCTAGCCATGGTGGGCCTAGGATAAATGCCATTGAGGAGGATCAACCAGTGAACCAAATTGACAGTGTTGCAAGTATTCAAACACCTCTTGCCGAGGTTAAAGCCCAACTTTTGAAGTGCCAAGTGTTCCCGGGTTGTGAGGCCCATTGCGAAGCTTTCAAGACTTCTATCAACGGTTGTGCAAATTTGAAGACCGGTATCAACAATCTTATCAAAGAAGGCACTTTAGTGATCACTTCAACGATTCTAGCTCCTATTAATCAAGCAGATGAAGGGGTTGATGAAGACTATGATTTTCCTGAAGAGTTGGCTAGGTTGTTGAGACAAGAGGAAAAAGTGATTGCTCCTCATCAGGAGGAGGTTGAAACTATCAATCTTGGTACCGAAGAAGATGTGAAAGAGGTGAAGATCGGGGCCAGTGTGCAAGCTCCAGTGAAAAAAAAGCTCATCAGTATGCTTCGAGAATATGTCGACGTCTTTTCTTGGTCTTATCAAGATATGCCAGGTCTGGATACAAACATCGTCATGCACAGGCTTCCATTGAAAGAAGATTGTCCTCCGGTTAAACAGAAATTACGCCGTACTCGCCCATATATGGCCATGAAAATCAAAGAAGAAGTACAAAAGCAGTGGGACGCCGGTTTTCTCGCTGTAACTAGTTACCCCCCGTGGGTTGCTAACATTGTACCCGTACCTAAGAAGGATGGCAAGGTGCGTATGTGTGTGGATTACCGGGACCTGAATAGAGCTAGCCCGAAATATGATTTTCAATTACCTCACATTGATGTATTGGTAGACAATACGGCTCAATTCTCGGTATTTTCTTTCATGGATGGATTTTCGGGATATAATCAGATTAAGATGTCACCTGAAGACATGGAGAAGACGACTTTCATCACACCTTGGGGCACGTTTTGTTACAAGGTAATGCCGTTTGGTCTGAAGAACGTCGGTGCAACATATCAACGGGCTATGGTAACATTATTCCACGATATGATCCACAAAGAAATCGAGTGCTATGTGGATGATATGATTGCCAAGTCCCTTACAGAAGATCATCTGGTGAATTTGCTGAAATTCTTTAAGCGTCTGAGGAAGTATCAGTTAAATTTAAACCCCAACAAATGCAAATTCGGGGTATGTTCCGGTAAGCTGCTGGGTTTTATTGTAAGTGAAAAAGGAATTGAGGTTGATCCCGACAAAGTGAAAGCCATTCAGGAGATGCCTGCACCTAAGACTAAGAAAGAAGTTTGAGGGTTCCTAGGTATATTGAACTACATCTCAAGGTTCATATCTCATCTCACTGCAACCTGCGAACACTTGTTCAAGCTGTTAAGAAAGGAACAAATAGTCAGGTGGAACGATGATTGTCAGAGAGATTTTGACAAGATCAAAGAGTATCTGCAAGAACCTCCAATTCTCATGCCTCCAGTTTAAGGAAGACCTCTAATCATGTACCTGAAAGTATTAGAAGAGTCGATGGGGTGTTTGTTAGGCCAACATGATGAGTCTGGTTGAAAAGAGTATGCAATATACTACCTAAGCAAAAAGTTTACCGACTGTGAACAATGTTATTCACTGCTCGAGAAAACTTGTTGTGCTTTAACGTGGGCTGCTCGCTGACTAAGACAGTATATGTTGACTCATACTACCTTATTAATCTCAAAGATGGATCCAGTCAAGTACATATTTGAGAAGCCAGTACTTACCGAAAGGGTCGCAAGATTGCAAATGATTCTAACAGAATATGACATTCAGTACACCTCTCAGAAAGCCATCAAGGGCAGTGTATTGTCTGAACATCTGGCTGAGCAACCCATTGATGATTACCAGCCTATGAGATTTGACTTCCCTGATGAAGACATCATGCTCTTGAAAGCAAAATATTGTGAAGAGCCTATTCACACTGAAGGGCCTGACCCAGAAGAAGCATGGACTATGATGTTTGATGGGGTAGTTAATTGCAACGGTCGTGGGGTTGGTGTAGTACTTATCACACCCAAGGGAGTCCACATGCTTTTCTCAGCAAAGCTAACATTTGCCTGCACTACCAATGAAGCAGAATATGAAGCTTGTATCATGGGTATTGAGGAAGCCATTGATCTCAGGATCAAAACCTTGAATGTATTCGGAGATTCAGCTTTGGTAATCAACCAGACCAACGGCAAGTGGTACACTCATCAGGAGCATCTAATTCCCTACCGTGACTATATGAGGAGATTGTTGACCTTCTTCACAACAGTTAAGCTTGAATACATCCCTCGAGATGAGAATCAGTTTGCAGCCGCTCTGACTACCATTTCATCCATGATCAAAGTACAAACTGCCAATTATGTACTTCGGATTTTGGTATCCAGACTGGACAGACCGATATATGTATTCTCTGTGGACACTGTCACCGATAACAAGCCTTGGTACCATGACATCAAATGCTTCTTGGAGAATCAGACATACCCATCCGGGGCATCATCGAATGATAAGAAGACATTAAGAAGACTAACCGACAATTTCTTCCTCAATACTGATGGTTCTTTGTACAAGCAAAATATCGACATGGTCTTCCTCAGATGTGTTGACAAGAAGGAAGCAGACCTGCTAATGCACAAAGTACATGAAGGTTCTTTTGGTACCTGTCGCTCCCGAAGATTTACATCTCGGTACAAGTGCGAACGGTCGGCGAGAGGAGAAAATGAAGATGAAGTGAAAAGAGTCGCCAGCTAGGCATTTTTATCCCGAAGGAAAGGTAATGCTGCATAAACCTAGGAAAAGATGGATAAGACGGCCGCGAACCAGAGAAACTGAGAAAGGGGGTTGGTTACAACCTGGGAAGGTATTAGCACCCAGATTGTCCGTCGTACTCAACGGGATCCACGCTTGAAAGTTTGTGTTTAAAGGGGTAGTGTCAGTGCTATCTGTGTGCAAAAGCTGGAAAAAGAATGTACAAGTATCAGTGCAAGAAAGTGAAGTGAAATGCTCAGGAATGAGACTTAAAAGAATAATGCTGGAAGAGGGGGAAGAGACAAAGACTTTTGTTCGATAACAGTTAAGTTATGCCTACGTATCCTCTCATACAATGAGGAAGTCAGAACACCGTAGTTCGACTCAAAGAGACTGAAAGATGAATTGACTGATGAACTGCTTACTTATCTATGCTCAAGTGTATGACCTGTCTGGCTCAGGTGCTAACTGTCTTACATTAGACGGAAGAAGCGAGTTCTCGTTTGTGAGTGAAGATGATGGGAAAAGAATCCCGAAGGGGACGCTTATTGCTTGTTTTTGTGTTTTCAATCTTTTATTGCTTTTTGTGTTTGTCATAAGTTAATGAGCTTAAGCCTAAACCAAAGGTTAGTAAACTCATCACATCGTCCCTCTGATTAGGGGTAATGAGAATACCTTAAGTATGAAGTAAACACCTCAAACTTAATTACCATGATGTATAATTAAGATCATTAACCTACTTGTGAATATTTAGATGTTTTTGGAGTTTTTGTTTAGTGTTAAGTAATGAGTTTAATCCATAATTAAGGATTTAATGGACCCATTACACCATCCCAATAGAAGGATAATAGATGAGAACATTTAAGCTGAGGAAGATACCTCAACTTAATCCATGATTAGGGATTAACCTCATGACAAAACAAAGCCTTTATTAAAGTGGATTTTAGTTAATGGTAAGATTAAGAAGTGAATTTTATGGTTTGTAAGACAACTTGAGGGGGACTTGTCCATTAACACCAGGGTTAGTCCTTCTTAACCAATTAAGGAAGAATTAGAACCCTAATGTAAGGCCCAAGTTACAAGATTATTGTCTTAGTGATTATTAGATGGATTGATTAAGAGATTTAAACACATTAAGGGTTTAACACTTAGGATTAAAGTTATACACCCCCTCCTAAGAGAAGGATGCAGGCATAACCTTAATCACAAAGCCTTAAAACCTTGAAGGTTTAGTCTTCTGATTATGAGATTGTAAACACCCCAAATTTTCCCTCACTCATTTCACCATGGCTTGTGATCTTTTCATGTGCATAAGTTCAATCATAGCATCTCATATTGCATTTTTACTTCACTGCATTGTTTCTAAGTCATCTGCATCTAGGGTTTGTGATCTGAGCCATCCCTGAGCCATTTGAGCCACTCCAAAGGTCATCAATCACTTCAAAGGGGTCCATGTATGTTAAATCATCATATTATATCCTCACAAGGTCAAGGAAGTCAAAGAATCACAAGAACTGAGAAAGGCATGGAAGCAGAGCCAGGCTTAACTGCACAGATGACCTAAAATTAGGGTTTTGGTTTCAAAGGCCATAACTCCAATTTTTTTGGTCATTCTTGTTTCTATTGGTATCTATATGTTATAAGGATCATGCATATCAATTTTCATGAAGAAATTCCATGGGGAAGGCATCTGATCACAAGATGACTTCTTGGGCAAGTCAGTGTAAAATCAAGGCATCTGAGGCCTCCAATGACCCAACCAAAGGGTGTTCTCCATAATTTTGAATATGTATGATCTTTATTTGGTCATAGAAGATGTTAGAAGTTCACAAAGTTGAAGAATTTCAAGCCATGTGCAAAGTTGCCTTTTTGGGAAAGTGACTTGTAATGAAAACTTGCCATTTTGGGAAAGTTTTTCAACCTTCTCTTTCTGATTCAAAAATGCTTCAAATGAAAGAACTTTGGTCATGAAAGTTGTAGAATGGATCCTCCCATTTTCAAAAAGTACAAGAACTCATTCTAATTCATTTTAGATCAAAAGTTATGGCTTGTCAAAGTTGGGGAAAATCACTTATTTTTCACTTTTGCACCAAAAGAAGAAACTTGCAAAAACCTTTGCCAAACCAATTTATGACTTCAAAGTGGCTTCTATGCATTACATAAACCTCACACATGACCCAAAACTCAGAATTGCACAAGAATTTCTCAAGTTTCATGCCATGAACTTCAAAAAATTCAAAAGGGACCAAACTTCCTCAAAATTACAAAATGGATCAAAGATTCTCATCCACTTGTGCCGGCTGCCAAAAGTGACTTCCATGGACCTCCTTGAAGCATGCTGATCCAAGCCATGCCCTTGTACCATGACTGAACCAGCCCATACCTCCTCTTACACAAAAGTTGACTTTATTCAAGTTGAGCCATACCAATCAAGCTAGGCCAGCATCAACTCTCTGACCAATCACAGCTTCACATACATGCCTCATGGATCATTTTCATACAATCTTGGAGCCTGAAACCACAACATTGCCATAGTTCCCAAAAACTCTCCCCCTTGCATTTTCATTCGAAACTCAGCACTCAAGTCTCAAACATCAAAACAAACTTCACAAAACCATTCACCATGATCCTCTGATCATTTCCCAATCCTCATTTGACCCTAAAACCACCCCAAGCAGAAACACGATTTTTCACCCCTTCTGAACAGAACTTCATCAATCTCTTAAACCAGCCATAAGAAATTCCAAACAAGCATTGCAAACTTCTCAGGGGGTCCATTAAAGGCATCTTGGACCAAAGAAGCAGCCAGAAAGCTTCAAAGATCAAAGCTCCAGTTCAGGTGAGCTCAAGAACAATTTTTCCAGAAACGTGTTTTTAAGTTACTAATTTATTCTCCATGATTCATTGATAATGCTAATGTGTTTGGTTTTGAAAATAGTCAAGTATTAAGCATGTATGAGCTCTCTGAAATTTTTTGACCTAGAACTAATTTGCTTCGATTCAGCTTGAATATGTGAAATAAATTTGTTTTAGTGAGTGATTCTTGTTGAGTGATGTATGGGGTTGGATTCTGGGCAGAAAGATTAAGTTTTAGAAGCTTGGGGAGAGAGATAGCAAAATCTCAGGGGAGGTGTGGCCGGAGAAGATGACCAGAGGTCATTTCCGGCCACCTGAAGGTCATTAGTGCATTAATTGTGATTAGGGCTTAGTTTGAATGTGAGCCATAGATCCTGTTGACTTGGGTTGACCCGCGCGCGAATGAGTGGCCCAGATCCCTCATTAAAACCCTAATCTTATAATTAGATTTAATTAATTAGGTTTAATTTAAATCCAGTCAGTTTGAATAATAGCCCTAGGATCTGGCGCGGGTCAACTCCCTCCAAAACTATTTGAATGCCAGCCATTAGATCTGTGACTTCTCATAATTTCATTTTTATTTCATTTATTTTATATTTCACTTCTACGAATTTTTAAAAATAGCAAAACACTTTAAAAAATTCTGAAATTTTTTATCAAACATTTCATTAATTTTCAGAACCCAAAAATATTTTAATTTTTATTTTTTGCATTAAAAATCATTTTTAAATCATTTAAATGTTTATTTTTAATTAGTTAATGGAAATTAATTAATTAAAAATGCATTTAGGTATTTAAAAATCACAAAGAAATTCACATTGCATTTCAAAACATTTAGAAACATTATCAAACTCTCAAAACAAATTTCGTTTTGGTTCTTGATGCATTTTGACAATTTTCATTGGAATTAAATTTGTTTAAAGGCAATATTTTGACCCTAACTTGAAAAATTTCTTTCTGCCTAACCATGAGGAGTTTGATGATGGTTCTTCTTGCATTGCATCCTTCACATCATGTAGTTTCTAGGGAAAAATTGGTTTGAATTCATATTTCATTTTCAATTTGTTTTGCATTTTTCCTTTTGAGGTACCTTGAAACCCTAGTTAACTTAGAAAATTCATAACTTTCACTAGGTTAAGAGTTAGGTCCCCTCCTTTGGGCAGTGAACTTGTGTAGGGTTAGGATACCTTTGATCCCATTTTCAATTTTTTATCTTGTCATTTGCTTCTGGTTTTGAATTTTTGCATTGCATGTTGTATGTAAACCCTAATTTGTGCCTTCCTTTGCATCCATCCCTCATTTGCTTGCATTTAAGAACTTGCCATGACATTTTGTGCATCCACATAATTCATAAGACATCTTAGGACATATTAGAATCATGTTTGATCATTGCATCTTTCATTTGCCATGTTATATGTCCATTCCATTTCTTAAACTTTCATGAACTTCCATGGTTCAAAGCATGCTTCATTTGCATCCTCATCCTTGTATGATCATCCACAACTCATGCCATGTGTTTGCATCATCTCTTAGCATCATTGAAATCATGTTTATGCCTCTGACTTTGGTTTGCATCATGACATTTCATCTCATTTGCATTGCATTTCATTTCTTTTGCTAACTTTTCAGGTGGTAAGTTGTTTTGAGAAGTGAATTTGCCTTCACTTCTCACAATCTCTTCTCATCTCTCTCTTGCATCCTTGCTGCATTTTTATATTTGTATTAGAGTGAGCTTGCTCATTCATGCTCCCTCCCCTCTTTCTTTCCTCAAGCAACTTATCTTCTTAAGTGAAGTAAGTTGTCTTGCTCCTCTCTGCTTCTTCCTCCTTTCATCTGCTTCCTTCCTGGTGGTTTCTCTGAAGATCTTCTTGCAAGCCTCATTAACCCTAGGAACAACTAAGCATGATAACAATTAGGGTTTGAATAGTCCCCCATTTAGCTTTTACCTTTGTGTCATCATTGAGTCTTCTCTTCTCATCTCATAATCCAGGACTAAACCCTAAAGGTTTTAAGGCTTTGTGATTAAGCTTATGCCTGCATCCTTCTATTAGGATGGAGTGTATAACTTTAATCCTAAGTGTTAAACCTTTAATGTGTTTAAATCCTTTAATCAATCCATCTAATAATCACTAAGACATCAAGCTTGTAACTTGGGCCTTGCATTAGGGTTCTAATTCATCCTTAATTGGTTAAGAAGGACTAACCCTAGTGTTAATGGACAAGTCCCCCTCAAGTTGTCTTACAAACAATAAAACTCACTCCTTAATCCCACCATTAACTAAATTCCACTCTAATAAAGGCTTTTTTTTGTCATGAGGTTAATCCCTGATCATGGATTAAGTTGAGGAGCCTTCCTCAGCTTAAGTGTTCTCATCTATTATCCTTCTATTAGGATGGTGTAATGAGTCCATTAAATCCTTGATTATGGCTTAAACTCATTACTTAACACTAAACAAAAACACCAAAAACATCTAAATAATCACAAGTAGGTTAATGATCTTAATCCTACATCAGGGTGATTAAGTGTGAGGTGCTTACTTCACATTTAAGGTATTCTCATTACCCCTAATCAGAGGGAGGATGTGATGAGTTTACTAACCCTTGGTTTAGGCTTAAGCTCATTAACTTATGAAAAATCCAAAAGCAATAAAAGATTGAAAATACAAAAAAACAAACAATAATCGTCTCCTTCGGGATTCTTTTCTCATTTCATTCACTCACAAACGAGAACTTGCTTCTTCCGTCTAATGCAAGACAGTCTGCACCTGAGCCAGACAGGTCATACATTTGAGCATAGACAAGTAAGCAGTTCACAAGTCAATTTATCTTTCAGTCTCTTTGAGTCGAACTACGGTGTTCTGACTTCCTCATTGCACGAGAGGATACGTAGGAATAAATTAACAGTTATCGAACAAAAGTCTCTGTATATTCCCTCCTCCTCCAGTATTATTCTTTTAGCCTCATTATCTTGGGCATTTCATTCTTGTTCTTACACTGACACTTCTCTTATACACTTCACACTTCTTTTACACTGACACTTGCATTCTTTCCAGCTTTGATACACAGATTGCACTGACATTACCCCTTTAAAACACAAATATTTTAAGCGTGGATCCCGTCGAATACGGCGGACAATCTGGGTGCTAATACCTTCCCAGGTTGTAACCAACCCCCTTTCTCAGTTTCTCTGGTTCGCAACCGTCTTATCCATATCTTCTTAGGTTTATGCAGCATTACCTTTCCTTCGGGATAAAAATGCCTAGCTGGCGACTCTATTCATTCCTTCTCCTCTTGCCGACCGTTCGCGTCTGTACCCCATCTGACCCAGGTGTCATTTGGTGGGAGCGACAGCCTTGCGACTCTGCTGGGGATACTTATACTGTAACCAGGGCTTCTGGTTCTTTTTGTGGGTTCCTCCTAGCGCTTGTTTGATTTGTGTTTACTGGGGTGTTATGTGCTAGTTGTGTTTATTTATTTGCTCTATTTATTGCTTTATGTACAACTTTATTTATTGCTTTCCTTTACAGTTTTCCATACTTCATACTGTCATTATCATTGCTGGATCTGGTTTTCTGTTTTGGTGGGTGGGGTTCCATTGAGAGTTTAAGGTCCGATACCTGGGACCTGAGTGACACCTAGGCTAGAGTGGTTCATGTTCTTTCCCATTCCATTTCGGTCTGGTGCGGGAATATGAAACACGGTTCAGATATGGGTTTCTTCTTGAGAACTCTGTGCTACAGATTTCATGTAGTGCTAGGGCTATCTGGGAAGCCTGCTAAGTCTGGATGACCTTTATTATGACCTTCAGAAACTGGGGTGAATTAGAGGAGGATCTTTTATGGTTATTGTAAACACTGTACCTCCGGGTTAGAAGTCTTTACACTTCTCATAACTGATCCAAGTCTGAAGATCCTTGTTTTAGAACACTACCTGTGAGGGGGGTTGGGCTGTTTACAGGTTTGCAGGTACCCTTGGCCACATCATACCCTGTTACTTGTTTGATTAAGAGTACCTCATTTTGGACAGTTCTTGTGATTTAACCCTGGATATGTGACTCTTTATTTGAGTCCCCCACCCTGGTTACTGGATTTCTGAACCTCCATCTGGACTTCTTGAACATACATGGGCTTTATATCAAGACAGATAATCAGATCCAGCTTGATCACAAACCCTTGCATATCATTTGCATACTCATCATTTGCATCATTTAACATTTGTTTATTTGTTTTTCAGGGTATCCACATTACATCTGGTTTGGTTTTGACCCCTTCACTTGTATAGACCTCATCTTCAGCTGTCTTCATCAGTTGTCTGCTTCAGTAATCTTCATCATCACCAGCATCAGCCTATCAGTGGCTCATCTCCAGTATCAGTCTTGATCCTCATCAGCACTTGTCTTCAGCTCTTCATCAGCACTCATGACCACTTCCAGGAAGAGCAACATATCTTACCATTTCTTTGAGCCTGTGTTGACTAGTATCAGGCAGGTCCAGTCACTTATCACCCCTAACCACATCCCATTATTCAGAGAGCATTATGGAGATATCCTTGATATGGTTATGGACCTGGACCCTTCTCAGAGGAGCATGATCCACACCTGCGTACAGTTTTATGACCCTCCTTTGAGATGCTTCACATTCCCAGACTTTCAGCTAGGACCTCTGCTGGAGGAGTTTTCATCATTGATTGGAGTACCTGTCAGGGGTGGTGTCCCCTTCAACCCATAAATGACTTCTCCCAGCAATGGAGAAGTAGCAAAAGCACTGTACCTGGAGCCTGCCTTAATTGAGCAAAACATGACAACAAAGGCTGGGATCCCTGGTTTGCACTTAGACTTCTTGATTTCTCAGGCCATCCTGAAGGCCTCCTTGGGAGAATGGAGGGCAGTCTGTGCACTGTTAGCCCTCAGCATATATGGGGTTATACCGTTTGCAGATGAGCCCAAGTTTATCAGCAAGAATGCCATTCATCTTTTCCTTCTGAGAAACCCAGTACCCACATTGCTGGGAGATTTTTATTATTCCATTCATCAGAGGAATGAGAAACAAAGGGGGAAGTTGGTGAGATGATGTGCTCCTTTGTTTCACACCTGGCTGCTCAAACACCTGCCTAAGTCAGATGCATTCCTGAATCCCCACCAACAGAAGAATTGGGCCAAGAGGCTCATTGCTTTGACTTCAGATGACATCAGATGGTGCACCAAGAGTACTAAAGGCAAGGACATCATCACCAGCTGTGGGCAATACCCAAATGTACCTCTGATAGGAGTGAAGGGTTGCATCAACTACAATCCTTTACTGTTTAAGAGACAACTGGGCTATGCTTTGGTTCATCCTCCTAGAGTGCAAGATTTAGCTGAGACCCTGTATTGTGAAATAAAGCCTAATCTAGCTGCTGTCAGACAAGCATCCTAGGCTTGGGATAACATCCAAACAAAGGGGATGGCTATTCTTGGGAGGTGCAATAATGTTGCTTCAGCTCAGTACTATGAATGGTCCCATGCTAGAGCTCATATTACTGGAATGCCCTTCACCTTGGAGGACATACCTGGACCATCTACAGCTCAGCCAGCAGCAACTGTCAGCCTGGAAGAATTTGAGAAGCTGAAGGAAAGGAATGAGAATCTGTCTCAAGCTCTGAAGAAGACCCTCTGGGAGAGGAGTGATGGTCGTTTGGACATTGAGAGGATAGAAAAGCTTAGGGTGGAGCATCTTGCCAAAATTGAGAAAACAGAGGACTACATCAAGAAGTCAAGAGTCGGGGAGCAAATATTGAAGAATGCCTATAAAGAGGCTAAAATTCAGAAGGCTAAGACTGAGCTCTATCTGCAAGAGAGTCAGGCTAGGTGGGTCAGGATCATTGAAGCCCGGACACAAGAAGATAAGATAACTCAAGCCAAGATTGAGCAGTTAGAGGCCAATGAAAAGAAGCAGCAGGAAGCTTTGCAGGCAGCCCATAAGGAGATTTCAGAGTTGAAACTTAGGGCTGGAGTGAAGAGATCCAAGGATCAGGATAGGCATAAGAAGCTGACCACTGCCATTGCCACCAGAAACCTCCTCATCAGGACTATTACAGAGCATCCAGCTGGTCCAGTGACTGAGGCACTTCTGAAGGAGGTTAAGGAGGATGAGTTTGGACTAGATGTCTGACTTTTTGATTGTTGTTGTTTTCATTTGATGTACTTTTCTTTTGTGTTGTATTTTGACCCTTCAGGGGCTGTGTTGTAAAAAGAAAAACAAACTATGTATTATTCATCATTTGTAATATATTTTAGTTCGTTTCCACTTGGGTTTTCTTTTCTCAACATCAAAGCATCTTCCTCGAGGTCTGGAAAGGTCAAAACCAAGAACCAAGCCGGATACCTTGGAAAACAAATAAGCATACTGCATTGCATACTAACTTTTGTTTTGTAGGTTTTGTTTTTATTTTTGTTTCTAACTTTGCTATGACTTCAGGAAATATTGCTCGCAGAAGAGTGTTCCCTGTCAACCGTGCACACCGGTATCCTACTCGCAACAACCTTCCGGGTATTCTAATGGAGCAAGTACAGCAAGAACTGACTGAGGTCAGGACCCAGATGGCTAACGAAAGGGTGGAGATGAGAAACAAAATGGCCCAATTCATGACTGTGATGACTGGCCTGGCCCAGAGTCAGGAAAGGTTAAGGGCATTGGTAGAGAGACAAACTCCCGAGGAACCTCATCCTGGAACTGGAGGAACAAGTAATAATGAGAGGGGTCAGCCTCATGTTAATCCACCTGTATTTGGACCTCATCTAGACCCGGAAGTCAACATCCCGGGTAATGTGCAAGGAAATACTACTGGGGGGAGAATCTTGCAAGAAGATCCTCAAGAGGAGCAGTTTACTGTCATGGGAGCTGGTGACGAAGTCTATGATAGGAGGTTTGATGAAATTGCTGAGAAGTTGAGGTCTTTGGAGTCTCAAAACTCCTTGGGCTTCGATGTAATGGATATGGGGTTAGTGGATGGGGTGAGAATTCCCCACAAGTTCAAACCCCCGTGCTTCGAGAAATACAATGGAACCTTCTGTCCACGAACTAAACTGCAGTCTTTCCTGGGGATACTTAAAGCATATACCATGGATGAGAAGCTGTGGATGTTTTACTTTGAAGACAGCCTGACTGGGGCTTCAAGAGAGTGGTATTCACATTTGACCAGAGCTACTATCAGATGCTGGAAGGACTTAGCTGAAGCCTTCATCAGACAATATCAATATAACCTAGACATGGCTCCTAACAGGACCCTCCTAATGGGAATGTCTCAATCCTCCAGAGAAAGCTTCAGGGAATATGCCCAAAGGTGGAGACAGCTTGCTGCTGCTGTCCAGCCACCCATGTCGGAAAGAGAAATGGCCGACATGTTCATGAATACTTTGCAAGGAACATATATTGACAGACTGGCTGCCTTTTCTTCCACCAGTTTTGTTGACGTAGTTATAGCCGGTGAAAGAATTGAACGTCTATTAAAAATGGGCAAAATTTCTGATAATGGTGCAAGTTCGTCCAGTAATCCCAGGAAGCCTTTTGTGGGACCTCGAAGAACCGGTGAGACAAATGCCATTCATACCAACAGGGGCAGATCTCAGTATGTCCACAGATCAGTAGCAGCTGTCACTATTCCAGCTCCGGTTCCTCAGTAACCAACATATAAACAACAACAACAACCACATTATCAACAGCAAGTTCAGTATCCGCCGCAGAGAACCTACAACAACAATAATAGCAATCAACAACAAAGACCCTTCCAACAAAGACCATCACAGGCAAACAGGGTGATTGACCCTATCCTTATGCCTTATGTTGCCTTATTGCCACAACTCCTGAAGCTTAACTTGGTTGAGTTAAGGACATTGGCACCACCAGATCCCTCCAACCTCCCGAAGAATTATGATGTCAACGCCAGGTGTGCTTTCCATTCCAACGCACCAGGCCACAATACAGAAAAATGCAGGGCATTGCAAATGAAAGTCCAAGATCTGGTGGATTCTAAAGCCCTCAACTTCGCACCTCCTCCAAATGTCAACAGAAATCCTATGCCTAATCATGGTGGGCCGAGGATTAATGCCATTGAGGAAGACAAACCATCTACTTTGATCACCAGTGTTGCACAAATTCGAACACCTCTGGTCGAAATTAAAGCTCAGCTTCTAGAGTGCCAAGTGTTCCCCGGGTGTAAACTCGGTTGTGGGTATTGCAACATTGCAGTCAACGGGTGTGATAATTTGAGAAGCAGCATAGATAGTCTTATCAAGGATGGTATCCTTCAAATCTCCACAACGGCACCTGCAAATCCAGCCATCCCTTTAACAACAATTCCTGATTCTTCTACAACAGCAGCAACAATCATTCCTACCGATTCATTAATATCATCAGCAATGGCTCCATCCATCACTTCAACAAATCAGATTTCAACAACCATTTCTTCTACAACATCAACATCCATTTTGTCAGCAGAATCTTCTACAACGCCAACAGAAATTAATGAAGATGTCTCAGCAGTCACCATCTACTATGATCCATCAGATGTTCCTCCAGACCATAATTTCCAACAACAAATAGTGGCACCCCCTGCTAGATCACCAATCACAATTTACTACGATTCCGCACACCATTACAGTACCCTCCTCTGCAGCAGTCAATCCAGTTACCATCAGGGTGCCTGGACAAGTTCCTTATGAAAGCAGTAATGCCATACCTTGGCATTATGGCTCTGATCTTTACTGCAATGGGGAGAAAATCATTCTGGATTCTTCAACCTCTTCTCCACAAGTTGATAATGTTGGGGGAGGAGGAGGCTTCACCAGAAGTGGACGCCTTTTTGCCTCACAAATACAAAGACCTAATGTTGAAGTAGAAGCTGCTGCCAAAGCAAAAGGGAAGAGTGTGGTACCTGAAGAGCCAACTGTCAAAGAAACTCAGAAGACATCTTTTGAACAAGATGTAGACGAGTTTATGAGAATCATAAAAAGGAGTGATTACAAGGTGGTGGATTAGCTTCACCAAACTCCCTCAAAAATCTCCATATTATCACTGTTGATGTGTTCCGAGGCTCACAGGAGCGCATTATTGAAAGTCCTGCACGCAGCATACGTGCCAGAGGAGATTACCGTTAATCAGCTAGAAACTGTGGTGGCAAATGTCAACAACAGTCATGGACTGGGCTTTACCAATACTGACTTAACAACAGAGGGACGTAACCACAATAAGGCTTTACATATCACCTTGGAATGCAAGGGTGCTGTTCTATCTCATGTACTGGTAGATACTGGGTCGTCACTCAATGTTCTACCAAAGAAAGCCTTAGAGAAGCTGGAGTATGATGGCTTGGCACTGCGTCCGAGTAATTTGGTGGTGAGAGCATTTGATGGATCTAAAAGATCAGTGCTTGGGGAGATTGATCTGCCTGTGATGATTGGCCCGCAGACCTTCAAAACTACCTTCTATGTGATAGACATTCAGCCGGCCTACAGCTTTTTGTTGGGCAGAACCTGGATCCACGCCGCTGGCGCTGTTACGTCTACCCTTCACCAGAAGCTGAAATTCGAGTGGGAAGGCCAGATCATCACCATCTGTGGGGAGGAAGACATCTTTGTTAGCCATCTGGCTACGTATAAATACATAGAAATGGATGGAGAAATCCATGAAACTATGAGCCAAGGGTTTGAGGCCCTCAACATTAATGAAGCATCTACTGTACTGGGAACCTCCATAACGTCATATCAGCAAGCCCGGAAGGTTATTGAAGAGGGTACTGCCCAAGGCTGGGGCAAGCTGCTGCTCGTGGAAAAGAAAGAAGACAGATTTGGGTTGGGTTACAGACCAACTCAACAAGATCAATCAGAGGCTGCAAAAGAGCCCAATTTTGTCAGCAGGGGAATGCTCACCCCGGATGCTGTGAACAATTTGGAAGACGAGGAGGAAAGCGACCTCAACCTGGAGAGCTGGATACGTCCAAGGATCCCGGGGAGCCAAGTCCTTAACTGGTCTTCCCAGGAAATTATAAGGGTTACTCCTGCAGAGTAATTATTATTTCCTGTATTTTAAAGCATGCATCAAGTCTTGCATCTTGCCCAAGATATCAAGACTCATTTTGTAATCGGGCCATCTTGTAATTTTGTGCAAATGGATTAATCAATGAATATCGGACATCTTTTGCAAACGAGTCTCTTTTTCGCTCACTGTCTCTTCATTTTTTCTTTTTGTACAAAAATAACATGGCAATGTTTTTCAAAATAAATAACTTCATTTTCATTTTTACTAAACAAAATTAAAATTGATCACTAAAATAAACCAATCTAAACCCTTGCAGAAGGTGCCTTTCAGACTGCACCGACAACAACACTGCTATGACTTCGTATGACTTTGACAATCCAATCAATCAAGCTGATGAAGGGGTTGAAGAAGATTATGAGCTACCTGAAGAGCTAGCCAGGTTGTTAAGACGGGAGGAGAAGGTTATCACTCCTCAACAGGAGGAGGTCGAAACAGTTAATCTTGGTACGGAAGAAGACGTGAAAGAGGTTAAGATCGGGGCCTGCCTGCAAGATTCGGTAAAAGAGCAACTGATCAACATGCTTCAGGAGTACGTAGATGTTTTCGCTTGGTCTTATCAGGATATGCCAGGGCTGAACACCGATATTGTCATGCACAAGCTACCTTTGAAAGAAGATTGCCCGCCAGTAAAACAGAAGATGCACCGAACTCGCCCGGATATGGCAATGAAGATAAAAGAAGAGGTGCAAAAGCAGTGGGACGCCGGTTTCCTTGATGTGACTAGTTATCCGGCGTGGGTTGCTAATATTGTACCTGTGCCTAAGAAAGATGGCAAGGTGAGGATGTGTGTGGACTACCGGGATCTAAACAGAGCTAGCCCGAAAGATGACTTCCCATTACCTCACATTGATGTATTGGTGGATAATACGGCTCAGTTCTCGGTGTTCTCCTTCATGGATGGATTTTCAGGATATAATCAGATCAAGATGTCACCTGAAGACATGGAGAAGACAACTTTCATCACACCCTGGGGCATGTTCTATTACAAGGTGATGCCATTCGGACTGAAGAATGCTGGCACAACTTATCAACGGGCTATGGTAACATTATTCCATGACATGATCCACAAAGAAATTGAATGTTATGTGGATGACATGATTGCCAAGTCCCTCACAGAAGAAGACCACCTGGTAAATCTGTTGAAGTTGTTCAAGCGTCTGAGGAAGTACCAACTGAAGTTAAACCCCAACAAATGCACATTCGGGGTGCGATCCGGTAAACTGCTGGGATTTATTGTAAGTGAGAAGGGGATTGAAGTTGACCCTGATAAAGTCAAAGCCATTCAAGAAATGCCTGCACTGAAGACAGAAAAAGAATTTTGGGGGTTTTCTAGGTAGATTGAACTACATTTCACGGTTCATATCCCACCATACAGCAACCTGTGAGCCTTTGTTCAAGCTGTTAAGAAAAGAGCAAACAGTCAGGTGGAACGAAGACTGCCATAGGGCTTTTGACAAAATCAAGGAATACTTACAAGAACCTTTGATCCTTATGCCTCCAGTTGAAGGAAGACCTCTAATCATGTACTTGACAGTATTAGAAGAGTCAATGGGGTGTGTGCTAGGCCAGCATGACGAGTCTGGTCGAAAAGAGTATGCAATATACTACCTAAGCAAAAAGTTTACCGACTGTGAACAACGTTATTCACTACTCGAGAAAACTTGTTGTGCTTTAGCATGGGCTGCTCGCCGACTAAGCCAGTATATGTTGACCCACACTACCTTGTTGATCTCAAAGATGGATCCAGTCAAGTACATTTTTGAGAAGCCAGCACTTACCGGACGGGTTGCGAGATGGCAAATGATCCTCACAGAATATGACATTCAGTACACATCTCAGAAGGCCATCAAAGGCAGTGTATTGTCTGATTATCTTGCTGAGCAGCCCATTGATGATTACCAGCCTATGAGATTTGACTTCCCTGATGAAGACATCATGTTCATAAAAGCAAAAGATCATGAAGAGCCTGTTCACACTGAAGGGCCTGACCCAGAGGAAGAATGGAATATGATGTTTGACGGGGCTGTTAATATGAATGGTCGTGGTATTGGTGCAGTACTCATTACACCTAAGGGAGTCCACATGCCTTTCTCGGCAAAACACACCTTTAACTGCACTAACAACGAAGCTGAATATGAAGCTTGTATTATGGGTCTTGAGGAAGCCATTGACCTCAGGATCAAGACTTTGACTGTGTTCAGAGATTCAGCTCTGGTAATTAATCAAACCAACGGCAAATGGTACACCCACCAAGATCATCTGATACCTTATCGGGACTATACAAGAAGGTTATTGACTTTCTTCACAACAGTCAAGCTTGGGTATATCCCTCGAGACGAGAATAAATTTGCAGATGCTCTGGCTACCATTTCATCCATGATCAAAGTTCAAGCTGCGAACTTTGTACCTCAGATCTCAGTATCCAGACTTGACAGACCAGCATATGTATTCTCAGCAGATGTTGTTAAAGATGATAAACCTTGGTTCCATGACATTAAGTGCTTCTTGGAGGATCAAACATACCCACCTGGGGCATCTTCCAATGATAAGAAGACATTAAGAAGGTTTGCTGGTAGTTTCTTCCTGAATACTGACGGTTCCCTGTACAAGAGAAACTTTGATATGGTACTTCTCAGATGCGTTGATAAGACAGAAGCAGACTTGTTAATGCACGAAGTGCACGAAGGATCCTTCGGTACCCATGCAGGAGGGCATGCTATGGCCAAAAAGTTGTTAAGATCAGGTTATTACTGGATCACAATGGATGCAGACTGTTGTGCCTATGCCAGAAAATGCCATAAATGCCAGATCTATGCGGATAAGGTGCATGTGCCTCCGAATCCTCTGAATGTGATGTCTTCACCCTGGCCCTTTGCTATGTGGGGCATTGATATGATTGGCAAGATTGAACCGACTGCTTCAAATGGCCACAGATTCACCTGGTAGCTATTGACTATTTTACCAAGTGGGTTGAAGTAGCTTCATATGCAAACTTTACAAGGCAAGTAGTAGCCCGATTTCTGAAAAGAGACATCATTTGTCGGTATGGAGTTCCCGAGCGAATCATTACTGATAATGGTTCCAACTTGAACAACAAAATGATGGCGGAGCTATGCTGGGACTTCAAGATCCAACACCACAATTCTTCTCCTTACAGGCCAAAGATGAATGGCGCTGTAGAGGCAGCTAACAAGAATATCAAGAAGATTGTGTAGAAGATGGTGGTCACCTATAAAGACGGGCATGAAATACTACCATTTGCCTTGCATGGGTACCGTACGTCAATCAGGACATCCACTAGGGCAACACCTTACCAGCTTGTGTATGGTATGGAAGCAGTCCTACCTGTTGAAGTTGAATTACCCTCCTTACGAGTATTGATGGATGTTAAGTTGAACGAAGCAGAGTGGGTCCGATCCCGATACGAACAACTGAATCTGATTGAAGAGAAGAGATTAGCTGCAATCTGTCATGGGCAGCTGTATCAGAAAAGAATGAAGAAAGCCTTCGATCAGAAAGTCAGGCTCCGAGAGTACCAAGTAGGAGATCTTGTGCTGAAAAGACTCCTCCCTCCTCATACAGACCACAGGGGCAAGTGGACTCCGAATTATGATGGCCCGTTCATAGTGAAGAAAGTTTTCTCCAGTGGAACACTGATGCTCAATACTATGGATGGTGAAGACTTCCTGTCCCATGTAAATTCAGATGCAGTTAAAAAATACTTCGCATAAAAAGGACCCGCTGGACATAAAAACAGAATGTAAGTCCAGGCAAAAATAGGGCATCCCGGCGAGTCAAAAACAGAATAAAAGACTCGGGCAAAAATAAGGGAAAAAAAATAAAAAAAATGTGTGTACACCCGCTGAGTTGAAAAGCCACACTGGACAACTCAGGCAAAAAAGGGTATCCCGGTGGATTGAAAACCCGAAAGGGTGATCCACGCAAAATAAGGGAATAAGCGAACAACTGCATTCTGAATTCATGTGTATCACTTGCAACATGGTAAGCTTCGAAAGGTTCGAGCATCGGTCAGAATCAGTCTTCTTCAAAAAGCAAGATGAGAAGAACGTCAAAGTCATACGAGTCATAGTAAAAGGGAAGCTCACTGAAGCGTCATCAACATTGCCAGCATCTCTTTGTTTCTCAATTTGTAACAATCTCCTCATTTTAGGGGATTTGTTTCTATGACTGTATTTTGCCAATTCAGGGCACACAAATTAATAAAATCAGATTTTTAGTCATGTTTCGTCTCGTACATTTTATTTTCGTTTGCAAAAATGTCCGATGCCGCTAATATATTGATTGCATAAATAACAGATGCTCCCCTTCTAAAAATATGTGCTTACAGGGAATATACTTACTCCCGGGAGTGTTTAAATTCCTATGGCGGAATCCAGTAAGGGATACCTAGGGATACTTGTACGTTTCTTTGTCATACAGGATTGCAGGTGTTCAAAGCGCAACATGGGGCACGAAAAACAACTCCCCAGCCAGCTGTCAAATCATTATCTACTTAGTCTATCTTCCGATTAGCACCAGAGGTGTTTCCTCCCCAGCTGAGTTGCCAGTCATCATTCCTCCTCAGCCAAGTGCAAAGACAGGGAACCATCTCCCCACAAAGTTTCAGCCTCTATCCAGAAGAGCAACGCCTGAAGATCTCACAACAGAGTGACGAAAGCTTCTACAGACCCCAGCTGGGTCCCTCATTACCGAGATAGGTCTATCAATGACTTATTTCCCCAAACAGAGTCATATACGTCAGATCTACCAATGATCCCATCCCCAGTTGGGATGTCCACTTCAAGAAGATCAGCCAGAGATCTCCACAACAACGGGATCCGAACCCCGGATCGGTATCTTTGCATAATCATAGCATTCACATCATATTTTCCCCACAGAGCGTAGCATTCCGTTTAAAACGGAGCATTACGGCAAAAAATCAAACATATTGCATAATCATATGCCATGTGTCGAACAAAACACTTGTAAATACCGACAATCCACCAACAATATACATGATATTTCCCAGTTCCCCACCAGAGAGCCAAGGCATTTACTTGCACACTCACGAATACAGATACATGATCCTTTTGACACTCGTCCGTGTCATCATTCCCCAGTAAATTTCTCGAGCAAACAGACACTTATATTACAGATGCTTCTTGACACTCGTTTGTGTCATACCCCAGCAGAAAGCAAAAGCGTCCCCTTTGCACTCACTAACACAGATACATATATATACAATTCCTTAACACCCGTCCGTGTCACCCTCCCCAGCATAGTTACCTAAACACTTCGGGAACCATATACTTGTTTATAATACACCTTTTTCCGACACCCGTCCGTGTCGTGCTCTCTCCAGCAAGTTAAACACTCGTCTGTGTCTCACTCTTACTTTTACAGATACTCGTCCGTATCTTGTATATACCACTTAAATCCCCTCAGAATCAACACTCGTCCTTGTTCTTTGTTAACTAGTTGGTACTCGTCCGTATCATCATCTCTGAACATGCGTCAAGCGTTTGTTTCTACTGATACTCGTACGTATCATAGTCTAAAGGATGCTCGTCCGCATCTTTAATCTATACACAGTGTCGAACACTTATACCTTCATCTCTTGAATTTAGACACTCGTCTGTGTCTACTCTTCCCCAGAAGAGTCCCCAACAAAACTTGTTAAACTATTTTCTTTCTATCTGACATTCGTCCTATGTCATGATACCTTTTCGGCAGCCGTACCCTGCCAGGTGATCGTCCTTCACCTTCTTGATGATCGTCCTTCATCACCCCCAGTGGAGTCTCTATTCATTAGAACCCCTTCTTATCTGACATTCGTCCTATGTCATGATAAACCCTGAGAGCAGCCGTACCCTGCTAGGTGATCGTCCTTCACCTCTTGATGATCGTCCTTCATCATGCTTATCCGATGGCCATCCCCATCGTCGACCTTTCTCATCCGACATTCGTCCTATGTCGTGATATTTTCGGCAGCCGTACCCTGCCAGGTGATCTTCCTTCACCTTGATGACCGTCCCTCATCCATATCCCCAACAGAGCAGCCGTCCCCTGCTAGGTGATCGTCCTTCACCTTGATGACCGTACCTCATCATTTATTTCATTCATACCTTGAACTTGATGGTCGTCCCCATCATTCACTTTACCTTTAACCCCCAGAAAATCTTATTTCTTTGCTTGATGGCCGTCCCCATCATAATCTCTTATATCCCCAGCCTGTCGGTCGTCCCCGTCATTGCAATTATCCCCAACAGTCGTCCTCTGCTCGACGGTCGTCCTCCGTCGCCCGCACTTTATAAACATACTTTACTCCCTTTTACAATCTATATCCCTTTTCTTCTTCATTCTGTGAGTGCAAATTTTGGACTGTCTTTGGTATTCAACCACAAGTTATCTTGTTTGCCTGTTAAGCCGTTGCTTACATCCTGCACAGCCAACTTATGCTTGAATAGGGGCAGCTGTAAACACCCCAAATTTTCCCTCACTCATTTCACCATGGCTTGTGATCTTTTCATGTGCATAAGTTCAATCATAGCATCTCATATTGCATTTTTACTTCACCGCATTGTTTCTAAGTCATCTGCATCTAGGGTTTGTGATCTGAGCCATCCCTGGGCCATTTGAGCCACTCCAAAGGTCATCAATCACTTTAAAGGGGTCCATGTATGTTCAAGCATCATATTATATCCTCACACGGTCAAGGAAGTCAAAGAATCACAAGAACTGAGAAAGGAATGGAAGCAGAGCCAGGCTTAACTGCACAGATGACCTAAAATTAGGGTTTTGGTTTCAAAGGCCATAACTCCAAATTGTTTGGTCATTCTTGTTTCTATTGGTCTCTATATGTTATAAGGATCATGCATATCAATTTTCATGAAGAAATTCCATGGGGAAGGCATCTGATCACAAGATGACTTCTTGGGCAAGTCAGTGTAAAATCAAGGCATCTGAGGCCTCCAATGACCCAACCAAAGGGTGTTCTCCATCATTTTGAATATGTATGATCTTTATTTGGTCATAGAAGATGTTAGAAGTTCACAAAGTTGAATAATTTCAAGCCATGTGCAAAGTTGCCTTTTTGGGAAAGTGACTTGTAATGAAAACTTGCCATTTTGGGAAAGTTTTTCAACCTTCTCTTTTTGATTCAAAAATGCTTCAAATGAAAGAAATTTGGTCATGAAAGTTGTAGAATGGATCCTCCCATTTTCAAAAAGTACAAGAACTCATTCTAATTCATTTTGGCCCTAAAACCACCCCAAGCAGAAACACGATTTTTCACCCCTTTTGAACAGAACTTCATCAATATCTTAAACCAGCCATAAGAAATTCCAAACAAGCATTGCAAACTTCTCCGGGGGTCCATTAAAGGCATCTTGGACCAAAGAAGCAGCCAGAAAGCTTCAAAGATCAAAGCTCCAGTTCAGGTGAGCTCAAGAACAATTTTTCCAGAAACGTGTTTTTATGTTACTAATTGATTCTCCATGATTCATTGATAATGCTGATGTGTTTGGTTTTGAAAATAGTCAAGTATTAAGCATGTATGAGCTCTCTGAAATTTTTTGACCTAGAACTAATTTGCTTCGATTCAGCTTGAATATGTGAAATAAATTTGTTTTAGTGAGTGATTCTTGTTGAGTGATGTATGGGGTTGGATTCTGGGCAGAAAGATTAAGTTTTAGAAGCTTGGGGAGAGAGATAGCAAAATCTCAGGGGAGGTGTGGTCGGAGAAGATGACTGGAGGTCATTTCCGGCCACCTGAAGGTCATTAGTGCATTAATTGTGATTAGGGCTCAGTTTGAATGTGAGCCATAGATCCTGTTGACTTGGGTTGACCCGCGCGCGAATGAGTGGCCCAGATCCCTCATTAAAACCCTAATCTTATAATTAGATTTAATTAATTAGGTTTAATTTAAATCCAGTCAGTTTGAATAATGGCCCTAGGACCTGGCGTGGGTCAACTCCCTCCAAAACCATTTGAATGCCAGCCATTAGATCTGTTGCTTCTCATAATTTCATTTTTATTTCATTTATTTTATATTTAACTTCTACGAATTTTTAAAAATAGCAAAACACTTTAAAAAATTCTGAAATTTTTTATCAAACAATTCATTAATTTTCAGAACCCAAAAATATTTTAATTTTAATTTTTTTCATTAAAAATCATTTTTAAATCATTTAAATGTTTATTTTTAATTAGTTAATGGAAATTAATTAATTAAAAATGCATTTAGGTATTTAAAAATCACAAAGAAATTCACATTGCATTTTAAAACAGTTAGAAACATTATCAAACTCTCAAAACAAATTTCTTTTTGGTTCTTGATGCATTTTGACAATTTTCATTGGAATTAAATTTGTTTAAAGGCAATATTTTGACCCTAACTTGAAAAATTTCTTTCTGCCTAACCATGAGGAGTTTGATGATGGTTCTTCTTGCATTGCATCCTTCACATCATGTAATTTCTAGAGAAAAATTGGTTTAAATTCATATTTCATTTTCAATTTGTTTTGCATTTTTCCTTTTGAGGTACCTTGAAACCCTAGTTAACTTAGAAAATTCATAACTTTCACTAGGTTAAGAGTTAGGTCCCCTCCTTTGGGCAGTGAACTTGTGTAGGGTTAGGGTACCTTTGATCCCATTTTCAATTTTTTATCTTGTCATTTCCTTCTGGTTTTGAATTTTTGCATTGCATGTTGTATGTAAACCCTAATTTGTGCCTTCCTTTGCATCCATCCCTCATTTGCTTGCATTTAAGAACTTGCCATGACATTTTGTGCATCCACATGATTCATAAGACATCTTAGGACATATTAGAATCATGTTTGATCATTGCATCTTTCATTTTCCATGTTATATGTCCATTCCAATTCTTAAACTTTCATGAACTTCCATGGTTCAAAGCATGCTTCATTTGCATCCTCATCCTTGTATGATCATCCACAACTCATGCCATGTGTTTGCATCATCTCTTAGCATCATTGAAATCATGTTTATGCTTCTGACTTTGGTTTGCATCATTACATTTCATCTCATTTGCATTGCATTTCATTTCTTTTGCTAACTTTTCAGGTGGTAAGTTGTTTTGAGAAGTGAATTTGCCTTCACTTCTCACAATCTCTTCTCATCTCTCTCTTGCATACTTGCTGCATTTTTATATTTGTATTAGAGTGAGCTTGCTCATTCATGCTCCCTCCCCTCTTTCTTTCCTCAAGCAACTTATCTTCTTAAGTGAAGTAAGTTGTCTTGCTCCTCTCTGCTTCTTCCTCCTTTCATCTGCTTCCATCCTGGTGGATTCTCTGAAGATCTTCTTGCAAGCCTCATTAACCCTAGGAACAACTAAGCATGATAACAATTAGGGTTTGAATAGTCCCCCATTTAGCTTTTACCTTTGTGTCATCATTGAGTCTTCTCTTCTCATCTCATAATCCAAGACTAAACCCTAAAGGTTTTAAGGCTTTGTGATTAAGCTTATGCCTGCATCCTTCTATTAGGATGGAGTGTATAACTTTAATCCTAAGTGTTAAACCCTTAATGTGTTTAAATCATTTAATAAATCCATCTAATAATCACTAAGACATCAAGCTTGTAACTTGGGCCTTGCATTAGGGTTCTAATTCTTCCTTAATTGGTTAAGAAGGACTAACCCTAGTGTTAATGGACAAGTCCCCCTCAAGTTGTCTTACAAACCATAAAACTCACTCCTTAATCCCACCATTAACTAAAATCCACTCTAATAAAGGCTTTGTTTTGTCATGAGGTTAATCCCTAATCATGGATTAAGTTGAGGAGCCTTCCTCAGCTTAAATGTTCTCATCTATTATCCTTCTATTAGGATGGTGTAATGAGTCCATTAAATCCTTGATTATGGCTTAAACTCATTACTTAACACTAAACAAAAACTCCAAAAACATCTAAATAATCACAAGTAGGTTAATGATCTTAATCCTACATCAGGGTGATTAAGTGTGAGGTGCTTACTTCACATTTAAGGTATTCTCATTACCCCTAATCAGAGGGAGGATGTGATGAGTTTACTAACCCTTGGTTTAGGCTTAAGCTCATTAACTTATGACAAATCCAAAAGCAATAAAAGATTGAAAATACAAAAAAACAAACAATAATCGTCTCCTCCGGGATTCTTTTCTCATCTCATTCACTCACAAACGAGAACTTGCTTCTTCCGTCTAATGCAAGACAATCTGCACCTGAGCCAGACAGGTCATACATTTGAGCATAGAAAAGTAAGTAGTTCACAAGTCAATTTATCTTTCAGTCTCTTTGAGTCGAACTACGGTGTTCTGACTTCCTCATTGCACGAGAGGATACGTAGGCATAACTTAACAGTTATCGAACAAAAGTCTCTGTATATTCCCCCCTCCTCTAGTATTATTCTTTTAGCCTCATTATCTTGGGCATTTCATTCTTGTTCTTACACTGACACTTCTCTTATACACTTCACACTTCTTTTACACTGACACTTGCATTCTTTCCAGCTTTGATACACAGATTGCACTGACACTACCCCTTTAAAACACAAATCTTTTAAGCGTGGATCCCGTCGAATACGGAGGACAATCTGGGTGCTAATACCTTCCCAGGTTGTAACCAACCCCCTTTCTCAGTTTCTCTGGTTCGCAACCGTCTTATCCATATCTTTTTAGGTTTATGCAGCATTACCTTTCCTTCAGGATAAAAATGCCTAGCTGGCGACTCTATTCATTCCTTCTCCTCTCGCCGACCGTTCGCGTCTGTACCCCATCTGACCCAGGTGTCATTTGGTGGGAGCGACAGAGATGAGAAAAGAGACACAAAAGAAGACACAAAGGTAAAGCTAATGGGGGAATAATCAAAAACCTAATTGTTATAATGCTTGTATGTTCCTAGGGTTTATGAGGCTTGCAATAAATCTTCAAGAAAAGCCACCAAGGAAGAAGCAGATGAAAGGAGGAGAAGCAGGAAGAAACAAGTTAACTTACTTCACTTAAGAAGATAATTAACTTGAAGAAAGAAAGTGAAGGAAGGACATGAATGAGCAAGCTCACTCTAAAGCAAAAGCAAAATGCAGTAATGAATGTATAAGAGAGATGAGAAGAGAAGTGAGAAGTGAAGGCAAATTTACTTCTCAAAGTACTTACCACCTGAAATGGTTAGCATAAAAGAAAGAATGAAATGAAAATGAGATGTATGCAAGGATGCAAACCAAAACCATAAGAATGTTAATGATGTTAATGATGCTATGAGATGATGCAAGGACATGTCAAGTGATATGAAGGATCATACAAGAGATGAGAATGCAAATGAAGCATGTAAGAAGCATGAATGCACATGAAAGTTCATGGAATGTAATGAATGCATAACATGGCAAATGGATGAAGAAATGATCAAGCATGGTTCTAATGTGTCCTATGATGTCTTAGAAGTCATGTGGATGTATGAAATGTCATGGCAAGTTCTTGAATGAGTTCTTATGCAAGATGTATGCAAATGAAGGTGAGAAATTAGGGTTTTAATGCAACATGAGATGCAAAAGTCAAAAACAGAAGCAAATGAAAAGATAAAAAATTGAAAATGCAATCAAAGGAACCGTAACCCCATATGATATGACACCCCAAAGGAGGAGACCTTACTCCTAACCTAATGAAAGATATGATTTTTCTAAGTTATCTAGGGTTTTAAGGTACCTAAAGGGAAAAATGCAAATCAAATCAAAAATGCAGAAGAAATGTGTGACAAAATTATGTTAGATACTACATGCTAAATGAAGATCAATGCAAAAAGAATCAATGTCATACCATTCATGGTTAGGCAGAAAAGAATTCTTGAAGTTAGGGTTCAAAAATAAGAATTTTATGAGCCCTAAATTCAAGAAAATTGTCAAAGATTGTTCAAAACCAAAAAGAAATTTGTATGAATGGCATGATAATGTTTCTAAATGTCCTAAGATGCAATGTGAATTTTTTTGGGATTTTTAGAAACCTAAATGATATTTTAATTAATTAATTTCCATTAATTAATTAAAATAAACATTTAAATGTTTTAAAAATGATTTTTTATTGCAAAAAATAAAAATAAAAATATTTTTGGGTGAAGAAAATTATTTGAATTGAAAATGTAGAATAAAATATTTTTTAGGATTTTCTAGGTATTTTTAATAAAAGGTGTAAAATAAATGAGAAAATATGAAATAAAAAATAAATAAAACAAAAGTAGGATGATCTAAGGGTCCAGACTGATTCTGAGGAGATTAGGGTTGACCACGCGCCAAATCCTAAGGCTCTAACTCAAACTTATCTAATCTTGATTAATTAATTAAATAATCCAGAAATTAAGTTAATGAAATGATCTGGATCGTCTATCACACGCGGGAAACGTAAATCAAACGACCTACATTCAAATCTTGCCCTAACCCTAATTAAGCCAGCTAATCACTTTCAGGCCACCGAAGAAGAGCTCCGGTCGTCTTCTCCGGAAGCCTCCTCCCCTGAAAATCTCAAAACCACTCCCTAGGTCATTTCTGGAGCTCTAAAGCTCCAGATCAGTTCCTCTCATCCTCCTAAACTCCAATCCACACTCAAATCAAATTTATCATGGCTGAACAACAAGATTCGAAGAGAAACTTAAAAATGGTAGAACTTTCAAACAATGCATACAAACTTAATTCTTAACCATTTTCAAAAATACAAAGCACAGAATGATCAGTGAAGCATGCTCTTTCACATTGGAACATAAAAATAGAGTTCTGGAAAAATGTTTTGAGATGACTACCTGAGATGAAACTTTCCAAACTTGAGTTTTATGGCCTCTTCCTTTGTGAAAATCACCTCCAATGATCACCCTGATGCTATTGAGAAGCTTGAATGGAGTTTAGATTGGCTAGTTTGTGAGATTGCACTTCAACTGGCCAAGAATCATGTTTTGTGTATGGGGTGTTTTTGGTTGTTTTAATGGTTGCTTTAGGTTCAGTTGATGATTTTGAGATGAATGGTGGAATTGGTTTGAAGATTGAGTGGGTATTCAGTGAGTTTCGAAGGAATTTGCAAGAGGGATGATTTTGTGGAATGCTGAGTTCTTGGAGGTTTCAGCTTGTGTGTCTTATGAAAAATGATCCTTGAAGCATGCTTGTAGAGTTCTGGTTGGGCAGAGAGTGGGTGGTGGCTACAGCTGATTGGTATGGGCTTCTTGCCAAAAAGTTAAAAGTTTTGTACTTGAGGTATGGGCAATGGTGCAGCTGGCTTCTTTGCTTGTCCATGCGCAACATGGATCAAGGAGGTCCATCGAATTAGTTTTGAGGCAATTCAGCAAGTGGAAACAAAGTTATGTATCATTTTGCAATTTCATGAAGTTTTGGCCCTTTTGAGATTTCTTGATGTTCAAGGCATGGAATGATACAATTCTTTGGGAAATTCTGATTTTTATGCAATGCACAATGTTTGTATCATGATTAGAAGTGTGTTTGAAGTCAAAAAATGAATTGGCAAGTGGTTTTGCAAAGAATCCTCTTTGGTGCATTCTTGAAAATTATGTGATTTTTGCCCACTTTGACAAGCCATAACTTGAGTTCCATAATGAATTAGAACTTGTTCTTGTACTTTTTGAAAAGGGAATGATCCAATATACAATTTTCATGACCAACAATTTTTCATTTGAAGCATTTTTGGTTGAGAAAGAGGAGGTTGAAAAACATTCCCAAAATGGAAAGTTTACATTACAAGTCATTTCCATTTTTGGCAACTTTTGGTTTAGCTCATTTTTCTTCAATTTTGTGAACTTCAAAGCACTTAAATGATCAAATAAAGGTCATATAACTTCAATTTGATGAAAAATCCACTTTGGTTCCATTGATGAGGGCCTCAGATGCCCTATTTTTGCTCTGACTTGCTCAAGAAGTTACCCAGTGATCAGATGACTTCCACAATGAATTTCTTCATAAAACTTGGTACACATGATGCTTATAACATATTGAGACCAATAGAAACAAGAATGACCAAAAAATTTGGAGTTATGGCCTCTGAAACCAAAACCCTAATTTCAGGTCATTTGTGTAGTGAAACCCTAGCCCTGCTTCCATGCTTTCTCAGTTCTTGTAATTTTCTGACTTCCCTGATCTTTGGGGGATATAAAATTATGGTTGAACATACATGTACCCTCTTGGAATGATTGGAGACCTTTGGAGTGGCTCAAATGATCCTTGGATTGCTCAGATCACAAACCCTAGATGTAGATGAACTTGAACTAATGCAGTGAAACAAAGAATGCAATATGGTATGATATGCTTAAACTTATGCAAAGATGAAAGATCACAAGCCATGGTGTGAACTTAGTGAGGGCAAATTTGGGGTGTTTACAGCTGCCCCTATTCAAGCATGAGTTAGCTGTGTAGGATGTAAGCGCCTGGCTTAACAGACAAACAAGATAACTTGTGGTTGAATACCAAAGACAGTCCAAAATTTGCACTCACTGGGTAGAAGAAGAAAAGGGATATAAATTGTAAAATAAAGTATAGTATAATTATCAAAATGCGGGCGATGAAGTATGACCATCGAGCAGAGGACGACTGCTGGGGATAAAGCGGTGACGGGGACGGCCGACATGCTGGGGATATAAAGATACTAAGATGGGTACAGCCATCAAGTGAAGTAACAAGATTCTTTGGGGATTGAAACGAAGGCAATGATGGGGACGACCATCAGGTTTGCAAAGGTAAGATAAACAACGATGGGGACGACCATCGGTTTAAAGAATAAATGAAAAAGTGACGAGGGATGGTCATCAAAGGTGAAGGACAGTCACCTAGCAGGGGACGACTGATCCTTATCGCGACATAGGACGAATGTCAGATAGAAAAGGTCGACGATGGGGACGGCCATCAGATAAGCATGATGAAGGACGATCATCAAGAGGTGAAGGAGGATCACCTAGCAGGGTACGGCTGCTCTCAGGATTTATCACGACATAGGACGAATGTCGAATAACAAAGATCAACGATGGGGACGGCCATCAGATAAAATGATGAAGGATGATCATCAAAAGGTGAAGGACGATCACCTAGCAGGAGACGGCTGCTCTTTATCACGACATAGGATGAATGTCGGATAGGAAAGGGTTCCAATAATGGAGACTCCGCTGGGGAAAGGATGAGGGACGGTCATCCAAAGGTGAAGGACGATCACCTGGCAGGGTACGGCTGCCGAAAGTATCGCGAAATAGGAAGAATGTCGGATAGAAAAAAGATGTTTTGCTGGGGACACGCTGGAGAATGGTAAACACGGATGAGTATAAATGTTTGATGCTGTATATAGATTAAAAATGCGGACGAGCATCCTTAAGACTATGATACGGACGAGTATCAGTAGAAACAAACGTTGACGCGTGTTCAATGATGATGATACGGACGAGTACCAACTGGTTAACAAAGAACACGAACGAGTGTCGAATCTGTGGGGAATAAGTATATATACAAGATACAGACGAGTATCTGTATAAGTAAAACAAGTATTGTGAATTATGAGCAAGACACGGACGAGTATTCAACTTGCTAGGGATGAGTATGACACGGACGGGTGTCATAAAAGGAAGTGTATAAGTTATGAACTTATGAGTGTGAAAAGGTATTCTGGCAACCTATGGGGATAGGATGACACGGACGGGTATCAATGAGAGTGCATTATAAACAAGTGTTTGATTTGCAACAAGTGTTTTGGCAACCATGCTAGGGATGGGTGACACAGACGGGTGTCAAGAGAGTGTATAGATATATCTGCAGGGGATGATAAGAGATGACACGGACGAGTGTCGGAATAGTATATAAAGAAGTATTTGTGAGTGCAAAGGGGACGCTTTGTCTTTCTGTGGGGGGATATGAGATGACACGGACGAGTGTCGAGAAGAACATGTTATGGATAAATATCTGCTGGTAGAAAGTGTCCGGGAGACCTTGCTAGGGAATGATGACACAGATGAGTGTCAAAAGGAGCATGTATCTGTATTTGAGAGTTCAAAGGGGACGCTTTGGCTTTCTGTTGGGGAAATTGGGATGACACGGACGAGTGTCGAGAAGAACATGTTATGGATAGGTACCTGTACTCGGGTGTCTGCATTCATCACGGTACCCAATATTAATGTTTGGCTCCACAAAACATAACTATATATCAAAGTGTGAAATTGGGCCCAGAAAATCCCCTCTCTTATTTTATCCAGTGTTCCCACAGCAAGATAGTATCACAAATCCTTCGTTGCCTTTTTAGCAGCAAAGTCGCTTAGAAGGCGAATCAGAATTGCCCGCTGAAGCATAAGACTGTCTGGCTTCAGATTTTCTGCTGAAATGATGTCATGAAGCTACGAAGAGAGGGGAGTGAAGAGTGTGGTTAGGGTTTCGTACTTTTACTTACTTTTTCATCTTACCCTCCCCCCCCTTTTTTTTTGCAAGGGATGTATTTTGTATATTGCTGATGAGGTACCGTTGGTATTTACAGGTGACTGGTTCGAACCTGACTTATGATCATGCAATATGTTTGATTTTTGCCGTAATGCTTCGTATCAGACGGAATGCTACGCTCTGGGGAAAAATGATGCGAATGCTTATGATTATGCAAAAGAAAACGACTCGAGATTCGGATCCCGCTGTTGTGAAGATCTCTGGCTGATCTGCTTGGAAGTAGGAAATCCCAGCTGGGGATGATCATTGGTAGATCTGATAAGAGGTATTGTTCTCCTTGGGGACTAGATCACTGATAGATCTATCCGATGAGGAGATAACCCAGCTGGAGATGAGGAAGCTTTCGTCACTTTGTTGTGTGAGAATTTCAGGCATTGCCCTTCGGGATAGAGTCTGGAACTCTGTGGGGAGATGGTTCCCTAACTTTGCTGAGGATGAGAGATCTGGAACTCTGGGGGGAGGAAAGATCACTGAATGATCTTCCTAGAGATTTTTGTGGGGACCCTGCTGAGGATGAGGAGACTTGACGAATCGGCTGGGGAAATGAGCATTTTCTGATGCTGCTTGAAGATGTGCTAGAGAAGTGATGCTGGAAACTTCGTCGGGGAAAAACATTCCTGATACTATTAGGGGAGGAAGTATGTTTGGTATGCCCCCTGTCGCGTATTGAATACCTGCAATCCTGTTAAGACAAAGAAACACACAAGTGTCCCGAGACATCCCTTACCGGATTCCATCATAGGATTTAGATATTCCTAGAAGTAAATACATTTCCTGCAAGCATTTATTTAGAAAGGCACATCTGTTTTAAGCAAGTATTATATTGTGGATATTGGACATTTTGCAAACGAAACAAAAATGTACAAGACGAAGTGTGACTGAGAACTCTGATTTTATTAATCTGGGTGCCCTGAATTGGCAAATATAGTCAAAGAAACAAATCCCCTGAAATGAGGAGATTGTTACAAATTGAGAAAAGTAAAAGAGCTGGCAATGTTGACGACGCTTCGGTGAGCTTCCTTTTGCTATGACCCGTATGACCTTGATGTTCTTCTCATATTGCTTTCTGAAGAAAGTTGCTTCTGACCGATGCTTTATCCTTTCGAAGCTTTCCATGTTGCAAGTGATACAAACAAATTCAGAATGCAGTTGTTCGCTTATTCCCTTGTTTTGCGTGGATTGCCCTTTCGGGTTTTCAATCCACCGGGATACCCATTTTGGCCTGAGATGTCCAATGCGGCTTTTCAACTCAGCGGGTGTACATTTTTTTTGATTTTCCCTTATTTTCCCCCGAGTCTTTCATTCTGTTTTTGACTTGCCGGGATGCCCTATTTTTGCCTGGACTTACATTCTGTTTTTATGTCCAGCGGGTCATTTTATGCGAAGTATTTTTTAACTACATCTGAATTCACAGGGGATAAGAAATCTTCACCATCCATAGTAGTGAGCATCAGTGCTCCACCAGAGAAAACTTTCTTTACTATGAATGGACCATCGTAATTTGGGGTCCACTTGCCCCTGTGGTCTGTATGAGGAGGAAAGAGTCTTTTCAGCATAAGATCTCCCACTTGGTATTCCCGAAGCCTAACTTTCTAATCGAAGGCTTTCTTCATTCTTTTCTGGTATAACTGCCCATGACAGATTGCAGCTAATCTCTTTTCTTCGATCAAATTCAATTGATTGTACCGAGACCGGACCCATTCTGCTTCATTTAGCTTGACATCCATCAGTACCCGTAGGGAGGGTAATTCAACTTCAACAGGTAGGACTGCCTACATACCATACACAAATTGATAAGGTGTTGCCCCAGTAGATGTTCTGATTGAGGTACGATACCCATGCAAGGCATATGGTAGCATCGCATGCCAGTCTTTGTAAGTTACCACCATCTTCTGCACAATCTTCTTGATATTCTTGTTAGCTGCCTCAACAGTGTCATTCATCTTTGGCCTGTAAGGAGAAGAGTTGTGATGTTGAATCTTGAAGTCCCGACACAGTTCTGCCATCATTTTGTTGTTCAAATTGGAACCCTCGTCAATAATGATTCTCTCGGGAACTCCATACCGATAGATGATGTCTCTTTTTAGGAATCTGGCTACCACTTGTCTGGTGACGTTGGCATACGAAGTTGCTTCAACCCACATGGTGAAGTAATCGATGGCTACCAGGATGAATTTGTGGCCATTTGAAGCAGTCGGTTCAATCTTTCCAATCATGTCAATGCCCCACATGGCAAAGGGCCAAGGTGAAGACATCACATTCAAAGGATTTGGAGGCACATGCACTTTGTTTGCGTAGATCTGACATTTGTGGCACTTTCTGGAATAGGCACAACAATCTGCATCCATTGTGATCCAGTAGTAACTTGATCTTAACAATTTCTTAGCCATTGCATGTCCCCCCCGGAATGGGTACCAAAAGATCCTTCATGCACCTCGTGCATCAGCAAGTCTGCCTCTTTCTTGTCAACACATCTCAGAAGAACCATGTCAAAGTTTCGCTTGTACAAGGAACCATCAGCATTCAGGAAGAAACTACCAGCCAACCTTCTCAATGTCTTCTTATCATTAGATGATGCCCCAGGTGGGTATGTTTGATCCTCTAAGAAGCATTTGATGTCATGGAACCAAGGCTTGTCATCTTTAGCAATGTCCACGGAGAATACGTATGCTGGTCGGTCAAGTCTGGATACTGAAATCCGAGGCACATGATTGGCAGTCTGAACTTTGATCATGGAGGAAATGGTAGCCAAAGCATCTGCGAACTGATTCTCGTCTCGAGGGATGTACTCAAATTTGATTGTGGTGAAGAAAGTCAAAAATCTCCTCGTATAGTCACGGTATGGAATCATATGCTCCTGGTGAGTGTACCATTTTCCGTTGGTTTGATTGATTACCAAAGCTGAATCCCCAAATACAGTTAAAGTCTTGATCCTGAGGTCAATGGCTTCCTCAAGACCCATGATACAGGCTTCGTATTCAGCTTCATTGTTAGTGCATGCAAATGTGAGTTTTGCCGAGAAAGGCATGTGAACTACTTTAGGTGTAATGAGCACTGCACCAACTCCACGACCATTCATATTAACAGCCCCATCAAACATCATTGTCCATTCTTCTTCTGGGTCAGGCCCTTCAGTGTGAACAGGCTCTTCATGGGCCTGAACCAGAAGAAGAATGGACTATGATGTTTGATGGGGCTGTTAATATGATCGGTCGTGGTGTTGGTGCAGTGCTCATTACACCTAAAGGGGTTCACATGCCTTTCTCGGCAAAGCTCACCTTTAACTTCACTAACAACGAAGCTGAATACGAAGCTTGCATTATGGGTCTTGAGGAAGCCATTGACCTCAGGATCAAGACTTTAACTGTGTTCGGAGATTCAGCTCTGGTAATCAATCAAACCAATGGCAAATGGTACACCCACCAAGATCATCTGATACCTTATCGGGATTATACAAGGAGGTTATTGACTTTCTTCACAACGGTCAAGCTTGAGTATATCCCTCGAGACGAAAATCAGTTTGCAAATGCTCTGGCTACCATTTCATCTATGATCAAAGTTCAAGCTGCCAACTTTGTGCCTCGAATCGCAGTATCCAGACTTGACAAGCCAGCATACGTGTTCTCAGTAGACATTGTTAAAGATGATAAGCCTTGGTTCCATGATATTAAATGCTTCTTGGAGGATCAAACGTACCCACTTGGGGCATCTTCCAATGACAAGAAGACATTAAGAAGGCTAGCTGGTAGTTTCTTCCTGAATACTAACGGTTCCCTGTACAAGCGAAACTTTGATATGGTACTCCTCAGATGCGTTGATAGGACAAAAGCAGACCTGTTAATGCACGAGGTGCACGAAGGATCTTTTGGTACCCATACAGGAGGGCATGCCATGGCTAAAAAGTTGCTAAGATCAGGCTATTACTGGATCACAATGGATGCAGACTATTGTGCTTACGCCAAAAAATGCCATAAATGCCAGATTTATGCGGATAATGTGCATGTGCCTCCCAATCCTTTGAATGTGATGTCTTCACCCTGGCCCTTTGCTATGTGGGGCATTGATATGATTGGCAAGATTGAACCGACTGCTTCAAATGGCCACAGATTCATCCTGGTTGCCATTGACTACTTTACCAAGTGGGTTGAAGCAGCTTCTTATGCAAATGTTACAAGGCAAGTGGTAGCCCGATTTCTGAAAAGAGCCATCATCTGTCGGTATGGAGTACCCGAGCGAATCATTACCGATAATGGTTCCAACTTGAACAACAAAATGATGGCAGAGCTATGCCGGGACTTCAAGATCCAACATCACAATTCTTCTCCTTACAGGCCAAAGATGAATGGCGCTGTTGAGGCAGCTAACAAGAATATCAAGAATATTGTACAAAAGATGGTGGTTACCTATAAAGATTGGCATGAAATGCTACCGTTTGCCTTGCATGGGTACCGTACGTCAATCAGAACATCCACTGGGGCAACACCGTATCAACTTGTGTATGGTATGGAGGCAGTCCTACCTGTTGAAGTTGAATTACCCTCCCTGCGGGTACTAATGGATGTTAAGCTAAATGAAGCAGAATGGGTCTGATCCCGATACGAACAACTGAGTCTGATTGAAGAGAAGAGACTAGCTGCAATTTGTCATGGGCAGCTATATCAGAAAAGAATGAAGAAAGCCTTCGATCAGAAAGTCAGGCTCCGAGAGTACCAAGTAGGAGATCTTGTGCTGAAAAGACTCCTCCCTCCTTATACAGACCACAGGGGCAAGTGGACTCCGAACTATGAAGGGCCATTCGTAGTAAAGAAAGTTTTCTCCAGCGGAGCACTGATGCTCAGCACTATGGATGGTGAAGACTTCCTGTCCCCTGTGAATTCAGATGCAGTTAAAAAATACTTCGCATAAAATGACCCGCTGGACTTAAAAACAGAATGTAAGTCCAGGCAAAAATAGGGCGTCCCGGCGAGTCAAAAACAGAATAAAAGACTCGGGCAAAAATAAGGGAAAATAAACAAAAAATGTACACCCGCTGAGTTGAAAATCCTCATTGGACAACTCAGGAAAAAATGGGTATCCCGGTGGATCGAAAACCCGAAAGGGCGATCCACGCAAAATAAGGGAATAAGCGAACAACTGCATTCTGAATTCATCTGTATCACTTACGACCTGGCAAGCTCCAAAAGGTTCGAGCGTCGGTCAGAACCAGCCTTCTTCAGAAAGCAAGATGAGAAGAACGTCAATGTCATACGAGTCATAGTAAAAGGGAAGCTCCTCGAAGCGTCGCCAGCATTGCCAGCACCTTTTTGTTTTTTTCAATTTGTAACGATTCCCTCATTTCAGGGGATCCGTTTCTTTGAATGTATCTTGTCAATTCAGGGCACATAATAATAAAATCAGATTTTCAGTCATATTTCGTCTCGTACTCTTTTATTTGCAAGATGTCCGATGTCATTAAGATATTTGATTGCATAAATACAGATGTTTCCTTTCTAAAAACGTGCTTACAGGAAATATACTTACTCCCAGGAGTGTCTAAACTCCTATTATGGAATCCAGTAAGGGATACCTCGGGGTACTTGTGCGTTCTCTGTCTTTACAGGATTGCAGGTATTCAAAGCACAACGTGGGGCATGAAAGCTTCTCCCCAGCAAGCTGTCAAATCATTATCTACTCAGTTCGTCTTCCAGATTAGCACCGGAGGTGTTTTCTCCTTAGCTGAGTTGTCAAGTATCATCCTCAGCAGGATCCCTACAGAAATCTTTAGGAAGATCTTCCAGTGATCTTTCTTATTCCCCAGCCAAGTGCCAACCAAGGAACTACCTCCCCGCAGAGTTTCAACCTCTACCCGGAAGAGCAACGCGTGAAGAAATCACAACAGAGTGAAGAAAGCTTCTGCAAACCCCGGCTGGGTCCCCCATTGTTGAGATGGGTCTATCAGTGATCTATTTCCCCATGCAGATACATCTTATCAGATCTACCAAGGATCTTATCCCCAGCTGGGATATTCACTTCAAGCAGATCAGCTAGAGATCTTCACAGCAACGGGATCCGAGTCCCGGATCGTTATCTTTACATAATCATAGCATTCGCATCATATTTTCCCCACAGAGCGTAGCATTCCGTCTAAAACGGAGCATTACGGCAAAAATCAAACATGTTGCATGTTCTGAATCAAACACTTGTAAATACTGACAAGCCATCAACGATATACAGAAAACATCCCAAATTCCCCGGCAGAGAGCCAAGGCATTTTCCCTAAAAGATACAGATACTCCTTGACACCCGTCTGTGTCATACCCCCATCAGAAAGCCAAAGCGTCCCCTTTGCACTCACCACATATTTACCTATATCTGTATAATTCCTTGACACCCGTCCATGTCGCCTTCCCAGCACAGTTACCTAAACACTTGGTAAACCATATACTTGTTTATAATACACTTTTTCAGACACCCATCCGTGTCATGCTCTCTCCACAGCAAGTTAAACACTCATCCGTGTTTCACTCATGCTTGTTACTCATCGTCCTATGTCATGATACCTTTTCGGCAACCGTACCCTGCCAGGTGATCGTCCTTCACCTTTTTGATGATCGTCCTTCATCATTCCCAGTGGAGTCTCTATTCATTAGAACCCCTTCCAATCTGACATTCGTCCTATGTCGTGATATGATTAGCAGCCGTCCCCTGCTAGGTGATCGTCCTTCACCTCCTGATGATCGTCCTTCATCATTTTTAACCAATGGCCGTCCCCATTGTTGATCTTGTTATCTGACATTCGTCCTATGTCATGATAAACCCTGAGAGCAGCCGTACCCTGCTAGGTGATCGTCCTTCACCTCTTGATGATCGTCCTTCATCATGTTTATCCGATGGCCGTCCCCATCGTCGACCTTTTCATCCGACATTCGTCCTATGTCGTGATATTTTCGGCAGCCGTACCCTGCCAGGTGATCGTCCTTCACCTTAGATGATCGTCCCTCATCTTATCCCCAACAAGAGCAGCCGTCCCCTGCTAGGTGATCGTCCTTCACCTCTGATGACCGTACCTCCTCATTTATTTTCATAATCCCCGGAGAGTCTTATAGCTTTACCCGATGGCCGTCCCCATCACAATCTCTCATATCCCCAGCATGTCGGTCGTCCCCGTCACTGTTTCATCCCCAACAGTCGTCCTCTGCTCGACGGTCGTCCTCCATCGCCCGCACTTTATAATTATACTTTATTTTCTTTTACAATCTATATCCCTTTTCTTCTTCATTCTGTGAGTGCAAATTTTGGACTGTCTTCGGTATTCAACCACAAGTTATTTTGTTTGCCTGTTAAGCTGTCGCTTACATCCTACACAGCTAACTCATGATTGAATAGGGGCAGCTGTAAACACCCCAAATTTTCCCTCACCCATTCACACCATGGCTTGAGATCTTTTCATATGCATAAGTTCAATCATAGCATCTCATACCACATTTTTGCTTCACTGCATTGTTTCTAAGTCATCTGCATCTAGGGTTTGTGATCTGAGCAATCCAAGGGCCATTTGAGCCACTCCAAAGGTTTTCAATCACTTCAAAGGGGTCCATGTATGTTCAAGCATCATATTATATCCTCTCAAGATCAAATAAGTCAAAGAATCACAAGAACTGAGGAAGGCATGGAAGCAGAGCCAGGTTTAACTACACAGATGACCTAGAATTAGGGTTTTGGTTTCAGAGGCCATAACTCCAAATTTTTTGGTCATTCTTGTTTCTATTGGTCTCTATATGTTATAAGGATCATGCATATCAAGTTTCATGAAGAAATTCAATGGGGAAGGCATCTGATCAAAAGATGACTTCTTGAGCAAGTCAATGCAAAATCAGGGCATCTGAGGCCCCCAATGACCCAACCAAAAGGGTGTTCTCCATCATTTTGAATGTGTATGATCTTTATTTGATCATAGAAGGTGTTAGAAGTTCACAAAATTGAATAATTTCAAGCCATTTGCAAAGTTGCCTTTTTGGGAAAATGACTTGTAATGAAAACTTGCCATTTTGGGAAAGTTTTTCAAACCTTTCTTTTTGATTCAAAAATGCTTCAAATGAGAAAACTTTGTTCATGAAAGTTGTAGAATGGATCCTCCCATTTTCAAAAAGTACAAGAACTCATCCTAATTCATCATGGATCAAAAGTTATGGCTTGTCAAAGTTGGACAAAATCACATAATTTCAAGTTTTGTACCAAAGAGGCAAAGTTGCAAAACCTCTTGCCAAGGCAAAATGTGACTTCAATGTGACTTCTAACCTTTGCACAAACATAAACCAATGCCTAAAAATCAGATTGCACAAAAGAACCTCCCATTTTCATGACTTATGCTTCAAGTAATTACAAAAGGGCCAAAAGATCACAAAGTTGCAAAACCTCACACAAACCCTAATCCACTTGCTGCATTGCCTCTAATCCATTTCCATGGTTCTCCTTGATTCAAGCTGCAGCCAAGCCATGCCTTGTATCTTGACAGAATTGACCCATACCTCTCTTACACAAAAAGTTGACTTTATGCATTTTGCTCCATACCAATCACACTGCTCCACAACAACTCTCTGACCTATCAAGGATTGAAATGTGTACCAAAAGAAACCCAACACACAACACAACACAGCCTGATCTCTCCTACAAGCCAGCATTCTCCAAACTCACCTCTTATGCATTTTCATTCGAATCTCCTCACACAAGCTTCAAACATCAAAATAAACTTCACAGAAACACTCACCATGATCCACTGACCAGTTACCAACCATTACTTTGCCCTGAAACCCTACATATCAAAAACACGATTCTCATCCCTCACTGAACAGAACTTCATCAATCTCACAAACCAGCCAAAATAAACTTCATACAAGCTTTGCAAACTCCTCAGGAGGTTCATTGGGTTCATTTTGAAGCAAGGAAGCAGTCAAAAAGCTCCTGGATTGAAAGCTCCATCTCAGGTAGCCATGTGAAAACATTTTTCCAGAACTCTTGTTTTAAGTTTCTAAATGATTAAGCTTGCTTCCCTGGTCACACTGAACTTTAAATTTTCGAAAATGGTTGAGAAATGAGTGTGTATGGCTTGTCTGAAATTTCTACCATTTTTGTATCTTGCTTCGAATCTAGTTCATGCTTAGAAATAAATTGTTTTTGAGGTCAGGGATGAGTTTAGGGAGGTGAGAGGAAGTGATTTGGAGCTTTAGAGCTCCAGAAATGGCCTGGGGAGTGATTTGGGAAATTCTCAGGGGAGGTGTGGCCGGAGAAGATGACCGGAGGTCATTTCCGGCCACCTGAATGTCATTAGGGCATTAATCACGTTTAGGGCAAAGTTTGAATTTGGACCATAGATCTGGCTGACTTTTGTTGACTCCCGCACATATGAATGGCCTGGATCATTTCATTAAACCCTAATCCCATTTAATTAAATTAATTAATCAGGTTTAATTTAATCCAGCAAGTTTAAACGTGGGCCGTCCAGATGCGCGCGGGTCAATTCCCCCCAATTTTGTTTGAATCTCAGCCAGTGGACGCGCATACTTCTCATTAATTCATTTTTATTTTCATTTTATTTGATTTATCTTGTACGAATTATTTAAAATAGCAAATCATGTTTAAAAATTCTGAAAATTTTTGTCAAGCTTTTCATTAATTTTCAGAACCCAAAAATATTTTTATTTTTATTTTTTGCATTAAAAATCATTTTTAAATCATTTAAGTGTTTATTTTTAATTAGTTAATGGAAATTAATTAATTAAAAATGCATTTAGGTATTTAAAAATCACAAAAAAATTCACATTGCATTTAAAAACATTTAGAAACATTATCCAACTCTCAAAACAAATTTCTTTTTGGTTGTTGATGCCTTTTGATCATTTTCATTGGAATTAAATTCATTTTAAGGCAATATTTTTGTGCAAACTTTGAAAAATCCATTATGCCTAACCTTTGAGAGTTTGATGATGGTTCTTCTTGCATTGCATCCTTCATGGCATGTAGTTTATAGGATAAAATTGGTTTGATTTGATCTTCTATTTTCATTTTGTTTTGCATTTTTCATGATGAGGTACCTTAAAACCCTAGCCAACTTGAGAAATTCATAGCTCCCATTAGGTTAAGAGTTGGGTCCCCTCCTTTGGGCAGTTAACTTGTGTAGGTTTAGGGTTCCTTTGATCCCATTTTCAATTTTTTGTCATATCATTTTCTTCTGGTTTTGGATTTTTGTGATGCATGTTGTATGTAAACCCTAGTTTGTGCTTTCCTTTGCATCCATCTCTCATTTGCTTGCATTCAATGACTTGCCATGACATTTTGTGCATCCACATGATTCATAATACATCTTAGGACATATTAGAATCATGATTGATCATTGCATCATTCCCTTGCCATGTTATATGTTCATTTCATTTCATAAACATTCATGAATCCTTATGGTTCAAAGCATGCCTCATTTGCATCATTATGCTTGTTTGATCACTCTCATCTCTTGTCATGTGTTTGCATCATCTCTTAGCATCATTAACTTCATGTTCTTGCTTCTGGTTTTGGTTTTCACCATGGCATTTCATCTCATTTGCATTGCATTTCTTTTCTTTTGCTAACTTTTCAGGTGGTAAGTTGTTTTGAGAAGTGAATTCGCCTTCACTTCTCACAATCTCTTCTCATCCCTCTCTTGCATCATTGCTGCATTTTATCTTGTCTTTGTGTGAGCTTGCTCATTCTTGCTCTTTCTTACTTTCTTCCTTCAAGCAACTTGTCTTCTTAAGTGAAGCAAGTTGTCTTGCTTCTCTCTGTTTCTTTCTCCTTTCATCTTTTTCTTTCCTGGTGGCCTCTTTGAAGATTCTTTCTCTCTTAAGCCTCACAAACCCTAGGATACCCAAGCATGATAATAATTAGGGTTTGATTAGTCCCCCATTTAGTTTTGCCTTTGTGTCATCTTTGAGTCTTCTCCTCTCATCTCATAATCAGGGACTAAACCCTAAAGGTTTTAAGGCTTTGTGATTAAGCTTATGCCTGCATCCTTCTATTAGGATGGAGTGTATAACTTTAATCCTAAGTGTTAAACCCTTAATGTGTTTAAATCCTTTAATCAACCCATTTAATAATCACTAAGACATCAAGCTTGTAACTTGGGCCTTGCATGAAGGTTCTAATTCTTCCTCAATTGGTTAAGAAGGACTAACCCTAGTGTTAATGGACAAGTCCCCCTCAAGTTGTCTTACAAACCATAAAATTCACTTCTTCATCTTACCATTAAATAAAATCCATCTAATAAAGGCTTTGTTTTGTCATGAGGTTAATCCCTAATCATGGATTAAGTTGAGGAGCTTTCCTCAGCTTAAATGTTCTCATCTATTATCCTTCTATTAGGATAGTGTAATGAGTCCATTAAATCCTTGATTATGGCTTAAACTCATTGCTTAACACTAAACAAAAACAACAAAAACATCTAAATAATCACAAGTAGGTTAATGATCTTAATCCTACACCATGGTGATTAAGTGTGAGGTGTTTACTTCATACTTAAGGTATTCTCATTACCCCTAATCAGAGGGAAGATGTGATGAGTTTACTAACCCTTGGTTTAGGCTTAAGCTCATTTTCTTATGACAAATTCAAAAGCAATAAAAGATTGAAAACACAAAAACAAAAAATAATCGTCTCCTCCGGGATTCTTTTCTCACCTCACTCACTCATAAACGAGAACTTGCTTCTTCTGTCTAATGCAAGACAGTTTGCACCTGAGCCAGACAGGTCACACACTTGAGCATATGCAAGCAAGCAGTTCACAAGTTAATTCACCTTTCAGTCTCTTTGGGTCGAACTACGGTGTTCTGACTTCCTCATTTCACGAGAGGATACGTAGGCATAACTTAACGGTTATCGAACAAAAGTCTTTGTATATTCCCCCTCTTTCCAACATCATTCTTTAAGCCTCATAGTCTTGAGCATTTCACTCTTGTTCTTACACTGACACTTCTTTATTTCACTCCACACTCCTTGTACACTGACACTTGCATTCTTTCCAGCTTTGATACACAGATTGCACTGACACTACCCCTTTGAAACACAAATCTTCTAAGCGTGGATCCCGTCGAGTACGACGGACAATCTGGGTGCTAATACCTTCCCAGGTTGTAACCAACCCCCTTTCTCAGTCTCTCTGGTTCGCAACTGTCGTATCCATCTTTTCTCAGGTCTATGCAGAATTACCTTTCCTCCGGGATAAAAATGCCTAGCTGGCGAGTCTTTTCTTTTTGAGTTCACCCTTGTGTGTTCTCTTCCTCTTTCGCCGACCGTTCGCGTCTGTACCCCTCTTGGCCCTGTGTGTCATTTGGTGGGAGCGACAACTGGGAACCTCCATAACATCTTATCAGCAAGCCCGGAAGGTTGTTGAAGAGGGTACTACCCAAGGCTGGGGCAAACTGCTGCCCGTGGAGAAGAAAGAAGACATATTTGGGTTGGGTTACAGACCAACTCAACAAGATCAATCAAAGGCTGCAAAGGAGCCCAATTTTGTCAGCGGGGGAATGCTCACCCCGGATGCTGTGAACAACTTGGAAGACGAGGAGGAAAGCGACCGCAACCTGGAGAGCTGGATACGTCCAAGGATCCCGGGGAGCCAAGTCCTTAACTGGTCTTCCCAGGAAATTATAAGGGTTACTCCTGCAGAGTAATTATTATTTCCTGTATTTTTGAGCATGCATCAAGTCTTGCATCTTGCCCAAGATGACAAAACTCATTTTGTAATCGGACCATCTTGTAATTTTGTGCAAATGGATTAATCAATGAATATCAGACATCTTTTGCAAATTAGTCTTTTCTTTTTTCGCTCACTGTCTTTCCAAAATGATAACTTCATTTCACTTTTTTTAATAAGATAAAAAATGATCACTAAAATGAACCAATTTAAACCCTTGCAGAAAGTACCCTCCAGATCGCACCGACAACAACACTGCTATGACTCCGTATGACTTTGACAATCCAATCAATCAAGCTGATGAAGGGATTGAAGAAGATTATGAGCTACCTGAAGAGCTAGCCAGGTTGTTAAGGCAAGAGGAGAAGGTTATCACTCCTCATCAGGAGGAGGTCGAAACGGTTAATCTTGGTACGGATGAGGACGTGAAAGAGGTTAAGATCGGGGCCTGCCTACAAGACTCAGTGAAAGAGCAACTGATTGACATGCTTCGTGAATATGTGGATGTTTTTGCTTGGTCTTATCAGGATATGCCAGGGTTGGACACCGACATTGTCATGCACAAGCTGCCTTTGAAAGAAGATTGTCTGCCGGTAAAGCAGAAGCTGCGCCGTACTCGTCCAGATATGGCAATGAAAATTAAAGAAGAGGTACAAAAGCAGTGGGACGCCGGTTTCCTTGCTGTGACTAGTTACCCGTCATAGGTTGCTAACATTGTACCCGTGCCTAAGAAAGACGGCAAGGTGAGGATGTGTGTGGACTACCGGGATCTGAACAGAGCCAGCCTAAAAGATGACTTCCCTTTACCTCACATTGATGTATTGGTTGATAATACGGCTCAGTTCTCGGTATTCTCCTTCATGGACGGATTTTCGGGATACAATCAGATCAAGATGTCACCTGAAGACATGGAGAAGATAACTTTCATCACACCCTGGGGCACGTTCTGTTATAAGGTGATGCCATTCGGACTGAAGAATGCTGGTGCAACTTATCAACGGGCTATGGTGACATTATTCCATGACATGATTAACAAAGAAATTGAATGTTATGTGGATGACATGATTGCCAAGTCCCTTACAGAAGAGGACCACCTGGTAAATCTGTTGAAGCTATTCAAGCGTCTGAGGAAGTACCAACTGAAGTTAAACCCCAACAAGTGCACATTCGGGGTGCGATCCGGTAAGCTGCTGGGATTTATTGTAAGTGAAAAAGGGATTGAAGTTGACCCTGACAAAGTCAAAGCCATTCAAGAAATGCCTGCACCGAAGACAGAAAAAGAAGTTCGGGGTTTTCTAGGTAGATTGAACTACATTTCACAGTTCATATCTCACCTTACCGCAACCTGTGAGCCTCTGTTCAAGCTGTTAAGAAAAGAACAAACGGTCAGGTGGAACGAAGACTGCCAGAGGGCTTTTGACAAAATCAAGGAATACTTACAAGAGCCCCCAATCCTTATGCCTCCAGTTGAAGGAAGACCTCTAATCATGTACATAACAGTATTAGAAGAGTCAATGGGGTGTGTGCTGGGCCAGCATGACGAGTCTGGTTGAAAAGAGTATGCAATATACTACCTAAGCAAAAAGTTTACCGACCGTGAACAACGTTATTCACTGCTCGAGAAAACTTGCTGTGCTTTAGCGTGGGCTGCTCGCCGACTAAGGCAGTATATGTTGACCCATACTACTTTATTGATATCCAAGATGAATCCAGTTAAGTACATTTTTGAGAAGCCAGCACTTACCGGACGGGTTGCAAGATGGAAAATGATCCTCACCGAATATGACATTCAGTACACATCTCAAAAAGCCATCAAAGGCAGTGTGTTGTCTGATTATCTTGCTGAGCAACCCATTGATGATTACCAGCCTATGAGATTTGACTTCCCCGATGAAGACATCATGTTCATAAAAGCAAAAGATCATGAAGAGCCTGTTCACACTGAAGGGCCTGACCCAGAAGAAGAATGGCCTATGATGTTTGATGGGGCTGTTAACATGAATGGTCGTGGTGTTGGTGCAGTACTCATTACGCCTAAGGGAGTGCACATGCCTTTCTCGGCAAAACTCACCTTCAACTGCACTAACAATGAAGCTGAATACGAAGCTTGCATTATGGGTCTTGAGGAAGCCATTGACCTTAGGATCAAGACTTTGACTGTGTTCGGAGATTCAGCTATGGTAGTTAATCAAACCAACGGCAAATGGTATACCCACCAAGATCATCTGATACCTTACCGGGATTATACAAGGAGGTTATTGACTTTCTTCACAACAGTCAAGCTTGAGTATATCCCTCGAGATGAAAATCAGTTTACGAATGCTCTGGCTACCATTTCATCCATGATCAAAGTTCAAGCGGCCAACTTTGTACCTCGGATCTCAGTATCCAGACTTGACAGACCAGCATACGTGTTCTCAGCAGATGTTGTTAAAGATGATAAGCCTTGGTTCCATGACATTAAGTGCTTCTTGGAGGATCAAACATACCCACCTGGGGCATCTTCCAATGACAAGAAGACATTAAGAAGGCTAGCTGGTAGTTTCTTCCTGAATACTGATGGTTCCCTGTACAAGAGAAACTTTGATATGGTACTCCTCAGATGTGTTGATAAGGCAGAAGCAGACTTGTTGATGCACGAGGTGCACGAAGGATCTTTTGGTACCCATGCTGGAGGACATGCCATGGCTAAGAAGTTGTTAAGATCAGGCTATTAATGGATCACAATGGATGCAGATTGTTTTGCCTATGCTAGAAAATGCCATAAATGCCAGATCTACGCGGATAAAGTGCATGTGCCTCCAAGTCCTCTAAATGTGATGTCTTCACCCTGGCCCTTTGCCATGTGGGGAATTGATATGATTGGCAAGATTGAACCGACTGCTTCAAATGGCCACAGATTCATACTGGTTGCCATTGACTATTTTACCAAGTGGGTTGAAGCAGCTTCCTATGCAAATGTTACAAGGCAAGTGGTAGCCCGATTTCTGAAGAGAGACATCATATGTCGGTATGGAGTGCCTGAGCGAATCATTACTGACAATGGTTCCAACTTGAACAATAAAATGATGGCAGAACTATGTCGGGACTTCAAGATCCAACACCACAATTCTTCTCCTTACAGACCAAAGATGAATGGCGCTGTAGAGGCGGCCAACAAGAATATCAAGAAGATTGTACAGAAGATGGTGGTTACCTACAAAGATTGTTATCAAATGCTACCATTTTCCTTGCATGGGTACCATACGTCAATCAGAACATCCACTGGGGCAACACCGTATCAACTTGTGTATGGTATGGAGGCAGTCCTACTTGTTGAAGTTGAATTACCCTCCCTGCGGGTACTGATGGATGTTAAGCTAAACGAAGCAGAATGGGTCCGGTCCCGATACGAACAACTGAATCTGATCGAAGAGAAGAGATTGGCTGTGATCTGTCATGGGCAGCTATATCAGAAAAGAATGAAGAAAGCCTTCGACCAGAAAGTCAAGCTTCGAGAGTACCAAGTAGGAGATCTTGTGCTGAAAAGACTCCTCCCTCCTCATACAGACCACAGGGGCAAGTGGACTCCGAACTATGAAGGGCCGTTCGTAGTAAAGAAAGTTTTCTCCGGTGGAGCACTGATGCTCAGCACTATGGATGGTGAAGACTTCATGTCCCCTGTGAATTCAGATGTAGTTAAAAAATACTTCGCATAAAATGACCAGCTGGACATAAAAATAGAATGTAAGTCCAGGCAAAAATAGGGCATCCCGGCGAGTCAAAAACAGAATAAAAGACTCGGGCAAAAATAAGGGAAATTAAAATAAAAAATGTACACCCGCTGAGTCGAAAAGCCGCATTGGACGACTCAGACAAAAAAAGGGTATCCCGATGGATTGAAAACTCGAAAGGGCGACCCATGCAAAATAAGGGAATAAGCGAACAACTGCATTCTGAATTCATCTGTATCACCTACAACATGGTAAGCTTCGAAAGGTTCGAGCGTTGGTCAGAATCAGCCTTCTTCAGAAAGCAAGTCGAGAAGAACGTCAATGTCATACGGGTCATAGCAAAAAGGGAACCTCCTTGAAGTGTCATCAACATTGCCAACATCTTTTTGTTTCTCAATTTATAACGATTTCCTCATTTCAGGGGATCCGTTTTTTTTTACTGTACTGGCCAATTCAGGGCACTCGAATTAATAAAATCAGATTTTCAGTCATATTTCGTCTCGTACTCTTTTATTTGCAAGATGTCCGATGTCATTAATATATTGATTGCATAAATAACAGATGCTACCCTTCTAAAAAACTACATGCTTGCAGGAAATATATTGACTCCCGGGAGTGTCTAAACTCCTATGATGGAATCCAGTAAGGGATACCTCGAGGTACTTGTGTGTTCCTTTGTCTTTACAGGATTGCATGTATCCAAAGCGCAACATGGGGCATGAAAGCTTCTCCCCAGCAAGCTGTCAAATCATTATCTACTCAGTCCGTCTTCCAGATTAGCACCGGAGGTGCTTTCTCCCCAGCTGAGTTATCAAGTATCATCCTCAGCAGGATCCCTACAGAAATCTCTAGGAAGATCTTCCAGTGATCTTTCTTCTTCCCCAGCCAAGTGCCAACCAGGGAACTACCTCCCCACAGAGTTTCAACCTCCTTCCAGAAGAGCAACGCATGAAGAACTCACAACAGAGTGAAGAAAGCTTCTACAGACCCCATCTGGGTCCTCCATTGCTGAGATAGGTCTATCAGTGATCTGTTTCCCCATGCAGATACATCTTATCAGATCTACCTATGATCTTATCCCCAGCTGGGATGTCCACTTCAAGCAGATCAGTCAGAGATATTCACAGCAACGGGATCCGAGTCCCGGATCGTTATCTTTGCATAATCATAGAATTCGCATCATATTTTCCCCACAGAGCATAGCATTCCGTCTAATGCGGAGCATTAAGGCAAAAGTCAAGCATATTGCATAATCACAAGCCATGTGTCGAACTGAACACTTGTAAATACCGACCATTCGTCAACAATATACAAAAATACCTCTCAAATTCATCACCAGAGAGCCAAAGAATTTTCCTTATAGATACAGATACATGCTCCCTTCGGCACTCGTCCGTGTCATCATTCCCCAGTAAATTGCCCGAAGCAAAAAGATGCATATACAGTACAGATACTTCTTGACACCCGTCCGTGTCATATCCCCAGTAGAAAGCCAAAGCGTCCCCTTTGCACTCACATATACATATATACACAATTCCTTGACGCCCTTCCGTGTCACTTTCCCCAGCATAGTTACCCAAAAACTTTGGAAACCACACACTTGTTTATAATACACTTTTTCCGACACTCGTCCGTGTCGCACTCTCACCAGCAAGTTAAACACTCGTCTGTGTTTCACTCATACTTGTTACTCATCATCTTTTTACTCATACAGATACTCGTCCGTATCTTGTATATACCACTTAAATCCCCTCAGATCCGACACTCGTCCGTGTTCTTTGTTAACCAGTTAGTACTCGTCCGTATCATCATCTCTGAACATGCGTCAAGCATTTGTTTCTACCTGATACCCGTCCGTATCGTAGTCTTAAGGATGCTCGTCCGCATCTTTAATCTATACACCATGTCAAACACTTATACCTTCATCTCTTGGATTTAGACACTCGTCTGTGTCTATCCTTCCCCAGAAGAATCCCCAACAAAACTTGTTAAACTATTTTCTTTCCATCTGACATTCGTCCTATGTCATGATACCTTTCGGCAGCCGTACCCTGCCAGGTGATCGTCCTTCACCTTTTTTGATGATCGTCCTTCATCACCCCCAGTGGAGTCTCTATTCATTAGAACCCCTTCCTATCCGACATTCGTCCTATGTCATGATATTTTCGGCAGCCGTCCCCTGCTAGGTGATCGTCCTTCACCTCTTGATGATCATCCTTCATCATGCTTATCCGATGGCCGTCCCCATCGTTGATCTTGTTATCTGACATTCGTCCTATGTCATGATAAACCCTGAGAGCAGCCGTACCCTGCTAGGTGATCGTCCTTCACCTCTTGATGATCGTCCTTCATCATGCTCATCCGATGGCTGTCCCCATCGTCGACCTTTTTTATCCGACATTCGTCCTATGTCGTGATACTTTCGGCAGCCTTACCCTGCCAGGTGATCGTCCTTCACCTTAGATGACCGTCCCTCATCTTATCCCCAACAGGGCAGCCTCCCCTTGCAAGGTGATCATCCTTCACCTTTGATGACCGTACCTCATCATTTATTTCATTTACCTATAATCCCCAGAGAGTCTTATAGCTTTACTTGATGGCCGTCCCCATCACAATCTCTCATATCCCCATCTTGTCGTCCGTCCCCGTCATTGCTTCACTTCCTGCATTTCCCAAGCATATCGGTCGTCCCCGTCATTGCTTCATCCCCAGCAGTCGTCCTCTGCTCGGCGGTCGTCCTCCGTCGCCCGCACTTTATAATTATACTTTATTTTATTTTACAATCTATATCCCTTTTCTTCTTCATTCTGTGAGTGCAAATTTTGGACTGTCTTTGGTATTCAACCACAAGTTATCTTGTTTGCCTGTTAAGCCGTTGCTTACATCCCGCACAGCTAACTCATGTTTGAATAGGGGCAGCTGTAAACACCCCAAATTTTCCTTCACTCATTTCACCATGGCTTTTGATCTTTTCATGTGCATAAGTTCAATCATAGCATCTCATATTGCATTTTTGCCTCACTGCATTGTTTCTAAGTCATCTGCATCTAGGGTTTGTGATCTGAGCAATCTAAGAGCCATTTGAGCCACTCCAAAGGTCTTCAATCACTTCAAATGGGTCCATGTATGTTCAAGCATCATATTGTATCCTCACATGGTCGAGAAAGCCAAAGAATCACAAGAACTGAGAATGGCATGGAAGCAGAGCCAGGTCTAACTGCACAAATGACCTAGAATTAGGGTTTTGGTTTCAGAGGCCATAACTCCAAATTTTTGGGTCATTCTTTTTTCTATTTGTCTCTATATGTTATAAGGATCATGCATATCAATTTTCATGAAGAAATTCCATGGGGAAGACATCTAATCAAGAGTTGACTTCTTGAGCAAGTTAGTGCAAAATCAGGGCATCCGAGGCCCCCAATGACCCAACCAAAGGGTGTTCTCCATCATTTTGAATGTGTATGATCTTTATTTGATCATATAAGGTGTTAGAAGTTCACAAAATTGAAGAATTTCAAGTCATTTGTAAAGTTGCCTTTTTGGGAAAGTGACTTGTAATGAAAACTTGCCATTTTGGGAAAGTTTTTCAACCTCCTCTTTTTGATTCCAAAAATGCCTCAAATGAGAAAACTTTGGTCATGAAAGTTGTAGATTGGATCATTCACTTTTCAAAAAGTACAAGAACTCATTCTAATTCATTTTGGATCAAAAGTTATGGCCTTACAAAGTTGGATAAAATCATTGAAATTTCACTTTTGTACCAAAGAGGCAAAGTTGCAAAACCTCATGCCAAGCCTTTATGTGACCTCTAATTGACTTCTATGCATTACACAAACATGAACCATGACCTAAAAATCAGAATGCACCAAAGAACCTCCCATTTTCATGAATTATGCTTCAAGTAATCACAAAAGGGCCAAAAGATCACAAAATTGCAAAACCTCACATAAACCCTAATCCACTTGCAAGTTGGCCTCAATATCATTTCCATGGTCTGCCTTGATTCAAGCTGCAACAGACATGCTTTTGTTCTAGCCCTAAAACAGCCCATACCTTATAGTACACCTAGACTTGACTTTTTGCAAAAGGGGCCATACCAATCAAGTTGTGCCACCAACAACTCTCTGCCCTATCACAGCTTGATATGTGGACTAAAAGAGACTAAAAACACACAACAAGCCAACCTGAATCCAAAGCATTGTTAGAGTTCACAAAACTCCTCCATCTTGCATTTTCTATCGAATCCCACAACCCAGCCATTCATTCCCCAAATTTCTTCCACCATCCATCTCAAAACACTCCACTGATCATCCCTGACCCCTCAAAGCAGCCTAAAACCACCATAAACAGAAACACGATTCTCACCACCCCTGAACTGGAAGCTTCAAAATCCTCCATATAAACTCATTCCAAGCTTACCAGAAGCTTCAAGGAGTCCATTAGAGTGGAAAAGCACAAGGCAGAAGGTCAGAAAGCCCAGGATTCGAAAGCTCAATCTCAGGTAACATGATGAACAAATTTTCCAGAACTTTGATTTCTTGTTAAAATATTGTTCTATGTGTTGCCCTGATCATGGGGATGTATTTATTTTTGGAAATGAGCCAGAAACAAGCATTTTTTGGTGCTCTGAAACTTTTGCCCTAGAATTTGTTTTCTTCGATTCTCACTGTGTGGTTAAGATAAATTGTTTTTGGACCTGGATTCTTGTTACCCAATGTTAGAGGATTGATTCTGGAGTTTTGGAAGTCTTGGGGGTGTGTTTTGGGTGTTTCAGGTGAGGGAGATGACCGGAGAAGACGACCGGAGCTTGTCTCCGGTCGCCTGAGGTTAATTAGGGCTAAGCATGTTTAATTAGCAACTTTGAATAATAGCCTTAGGATCCTGCTTCCCGCGCACGCTTGAATGGTCCAGATGATCCACTTAAACCCTAATCAACATTTAATTAACCTAACCTAAGTTTAATTAATTATAAAACAAAATTAGCCAGGTTTGAACTTGGGCCATTGGATGTGGCGCCAAGTCAACACCTCCTAGCCCAGACTCAATCTGATCCTTTCATTTTGCATACTTCTCCTTTTATTTTATTTTATTTTCATTTTTATTGCATTTATTTACACGAATTATTTAAAATAGTAAAAAACATTTTAAAATTCTGAAAATTTTTGTCAAGCATTTCATTAATTTTCAGAACCCAAAAATATTTTTTATTTTATTTTTTGCATTAAAAATTATTTTTAAATCATTTAAATTTTTATTTTTAATTAGTTAATGGAAATTAATTAATTAAAAATGCATTTAGGTATTTAAAAATCACAAAAAAAAATCACATTGCATTTTAAAACATTTAGAAACATTATACAACTCTCAAAGCAAATTTCTTTTTAGTTCTTGATGCATTTTGACAATTTTCCATGGAATTAAATTCATTTTAAGGCAATATTTTTGTGCAAACTTTGAAAAATCCATTCTGCCTAACCTTTGAGAGTTTGATGATGGTTCTCCTTGCATTGCATCCTTCATGGCATGTAGTTTATAGGATAAATTTGGTTTGAATTGATCTTCCATTTTTAATTTGTTTTGCATTTTCCATGATGAGGTACCTTAAAACCCTAATTGACTTAAGAAAATCATAACTTTCACTAGGTTAAGAGTTAGGTACCCTCCTTTGGGCAGTGAACTTATGTAGGGTTAGGGTTCCCTTGATCCCATTTTCAATTTTTTGTCATGTCATTTGCTTCTGATTTTGAATTATGCTTTGTGTGTTGATCATAAACCCTAATTTGTGCCTTCCTTTGCATCCATCTTTCATTTGCTTGCATCCAATAACTTGCCATGACATTTTGTGCATCCACATGATTCATAATACATCTTAGGACCTATTAGAATCATTTTTGATCGTTGCATCTCTCATTTGCCATATTATATGTTCATTTCATTTCATAAACATTCATGAGTCTTTATGGTTCAAGCATGCTTCATCTGCATCCATATCCTTGTATGATCATTCTCATGTCTTGCCTTCTGTTTGTATCTTCTCTTAGCATCATTAACATCATGTTTATGCTTCTGACTTTGGTTTGCATCATGACATTTCATCTCAATTGCATTGCATTTCATTTCTGTTGCTAACTTTTCAGGTGGTAAGTTGTTTTGAGAAGTGAATTTGCATTCACTTCTCACAATCTCTTCTCATCTCTCTTATGCATCATTGCTGCATTTTATATTTGTATTGGAGTGAGCTTGCTCATTCATGCTCTTTCCCACTTTCTTTCTTCAAGCAACTTGTCTTCTTAAGTGAAGCAAGTTGTCTTGCTTCTCTCTGCTTCTTTCTCCTTTCATCTGCTTCTTTTCCTGGTGGTTTCTCTGAAGATCTTCTTGCAAACCTCATTAACCCTAGGAAAAACCAAGCATGATAATAATTAGGGTTTGATTAGTCCCCCATTTAGCTTTTACCTTTGTGTCATCTTTGAGTCTTCTCTTCTCATCTCATAATCAAGGACTAAACCCTAAAGGTTTTAAGGCTTTGTGATTAAGCTTATGCCTGCATCCTTCTATTAGGATGGAGTGTATAACTTTAATCCTAAGTGTTAAACCCTTAATGTGTTTAAATCCTTTAATAAATTCATCTAATAATCACTAAGACATCAAGCTTGTAACTTGGGCCTTGCATTAGGGTTCTAATTCTTCCTTAATTGGTCAAGAAGGACTAACCCTAGAGTTAATGGACAAGTCCCCCTCAAGTTGTCTTACAAATCATAAAATCCATTTCTTCATCTTATCATTAACTAAAACATATTCAATAAAGGTTTTGTTTTGTCATGAGGTTAATCCCTAATCATGGATTAAGTTGAGGAGTCTTCCTCAGTTTAAATGTTCTCATCTATTATCCTTCTATTAGGATGGTGTAATGAGTCCATTAAATCCTTGATTATGGCTTAAACTCATTACTTAACACTAAACAAAAAACTCCAAAAACATCTAAATAAATGCAAGTAGGTTAATGATCTTAATCCTACATCATGGTAATTAAGTGTGAGGTGTTTACTTCACACTTAAGGTATTCTCATTACCCCTAATCAGAGGGAGGATGTGATGAGTTTACTAACCCTTGGTTTAGGCTTAAGCTCATTTTCTTATGACAAACTCAAAAAGCAATAAAAGATTGAAAACACTAAAACAAACAATAATCGTCTCCTCCGGGATTCTTTTCTCATCACCTTCATTCACAAACGAGAACTTGCTTCTTCCGTCTAATGCAAGACAGTTTGCACCTGAGCCAGACAGGTCATACACTTGAGCATAGACAAGTAAGCAGTTCACAGGTCAATTTATCCTTCAGTCTCTTTGAGTCGAACTACGGTGTTCTGACTTCCTCGTTGCACGAGAGGATACGTAGGCATAACTTAACAGTTATCGAACAAAAGTCTCTGTAAATTCCCCCCTCTTCCAGCTTTATTCTTTAAGCCTCATTATCTTGAGCATTTCACTCCTATTCTTACACTGACACTTCTCTTATACACCTCACACTTCTTTCACACTGACACTTGCATTCTTTCCAGCTTTGATACACAAATAGCACTGACACTACCCCTTTAAAACATAAATCTTTTAAGCGTGGATCCCGTCGAGTACGACGGACAATCTGGGTGCTAATACCTTCCCAGGTTGTAACCGACCCCCTTTCTCAGTTTCTCTGGTTCGCAACCGTCTTATCCATATCTTTCTAGGTCTATGCAGCATTACCTTTCCTCTGGGATAAAAATGATTAGCTGGCGACTCTTTTCTCTTGAGTTCACCCTTGTGTGTTCTCTCTCCTTTTCGCCGACCGTTCGCGTCTGTACCCCTCTTGGCCCCATGTCATTTGGTGGGAGCGACACTGGGTACTGATGAAGAAGCTGAGAACAAATGCTGATGAAGGTCACTGACTGAGAAGCTGGAGGTAAGATCTCTGATGAAGACAAAGCTGGAGATGAATCTCTGACAGTCTGGTGGAGATTGCTGGAGAAGAAGAATGGAGCAGTCTGAGTAGAAGAAGGGGTCAAAACCAAACCAAATATGATAGGATGGATACCATGTAAAACAAATAAGCAAATGTTAAATGATGCAGAAATGATGTATGCAAATGATATGCAAAGGGTTTGTGATCAAGAGCTGGATCTTATTATCTGCTTTGGTAAAAGTCCATGTATGTTCAAAGGTCCGGATGGAGGCTCAGAAATCCAGTAACCGGGTGGGGGACTCAAATAAAGAGTCACAAGTCCGGGGTAATCACAAGAATTGTCCAAAGTGACGCATTCTTAAACAATACTAGTAACAGGGTATGATGTGGCCAAGGGCTTCTGCAAACCTGCAAATATCCCAACCCCCTCACAGGTAATGTTCTAGAACAAGGATCCTCAGACTTGGATCAGTTATGAGAAGTGTAAACACTTCTAACCCGGAGGTACATCGTTTACAATAACCATAAAGGATCCTCCTCTAATTCACCCCAGATTCTGAAGGTCATAAAAAGGTCATCCAGACTTAGCAGGCTTCCCAGATAGCCCTAGCACTACAGGAAATTTGTAGCACAGAGTTCTCAAGAAGCAACCCACGTCTGAACCGTGTTTCATATTCCCGCACCAGACCGAAATGGAATGGGAAAGAATATGAAGCCACTCTAGCCTAGGTGTCACTCAGGTCCCAGGTATAGGACCTTAATCACTCAATGAAACCCCACCCACCAAAACAGAAGCAGATCCAGCAATGACAGTATGAAAATGCAATAAAACTGTAAAGGAAAGCAATAAATAAAGTTGTACATAAAGCAATAAATAAAGCAAATAAATAAGTACAAGTAGCACGTAACACCCCCGTAAACACAAATCAAACAAGCTCTAGGAGGAACCCACAAAAAGAACCAGAAGCCCTGGTTGCAATATAAGGTTTTCCCAGCAGAGTCGCCAAGCTGTCGCTCCCGAAGATTTGCATCCCGGTACAAGCGCGAACGGTCGGCGAGAGGTGAAAATGAATATGAAGTGAAAAGAGTCGCCAACTAGGCATTTTTATCCTGAAGGAAAGGTAATGCTGCATAAACCTAGGAAAAGATGGATAAGACGGTCGCGAACCAGAGAAACTGAGAAAGGGGGTTGGTTACAACCTGGGAAGGTATTAGCACCCAGATTGTCCGTCGTACTCGACGGGATCCACGCTTGAAAGTTTGTGTTTAAAGGGATAGTGTCAGTGCTATCTGTATGCAAAAGCTGGAAAATAATATACAAGTGTCAGTGCAAGAAAGTGAAGTGAAATGCTCAGGAATGAGACTTAAAAGAATAATGCTAGAAGAGGGGGTAAAAGACAGAGACTTTTGTTCGATAACAGTTAAGTTATGCCTACGTATCCTCTCGTGTAATGAGGAAGTCAGAACACCATAGTTCGACTCAAAGAGACTGAAAGATGAATTGACTGATGAACTTCTTACTTGTCTATGGTCAAGTGTATGACCTGTCTGGCTCAGGTGCTAACTGTCTTGCATTAGACGGAAGAAGCGAGTTCTCGTTTGTGAGTGAAGATGATCAGAAAAGAATCCCGAAGGAGACGATTATTGCTTGTTTTTGTGTTTTCAATCTTTTATTGCTTTTTGTGTTTGTCATAAGTTAATGAGCTTAAGCCTAAACTAAAGGTTAGTAAACTCATCACATCCTCCCTCTGATTAGGGGTAATGAGAATACCTTAAGTATGAAGTAAACACCTCAAACTTAATTACCATGATGTAGGATTAAGATCATTAACCTACTTGTGATTATTTAGATGTTTTTGGAGTTTTTGTTTAGTGTTAAGTAATGAGTTTAAGCCATAATCAAGGATTTAATGGACCCATTTCACCATCCTAATAGAAGGATAATAGATGAGAACATTTAAGCTGAGGAAGATACCTCAACTTAATCCATGATTAGGGATTAACCTCATGACAAAACAAAACCTTTATTAAAGTGGATTTTAGTTAATGGTAAGATTAAGAAGTGAATTTTATGGTTTTTAAGACAACTTGAGGGGGACTTGTCCATTAACACTAGGGTTATTCCTTCTTAACCAATTAAGGAAGAATTAGAACCCTAATGTAAGGCCCAAGTTACAAGCTTATTATCTTAGTGATTATTAGATGGATTGATTAAGAGATTTAAACACATTAAGGGTTTAACACTTAGGATTAAAGTTATACACTCCATCCTAAGAGAAGGATACAAGCATAACCTTAATCACATAGCCTTAAAACCTTGAAGGTTTAGTCTTCTGATTATGAGATGAGAAAAGAGACACAAAAGAAGACACAAAGGTAAAGCTAATGGGGGACTAATCAAAACCCTAATTGTTATCATGCTTAGATATTCCTAGGTTTTATGAGGCTTGCAATAAATCTTCAATAAAAACCACCAAGGAAGAAGCAGATGAAAGGAGGAGAAGCAGAAGAAACAAGTTAACTTACTTCACTTAAGAAGATAAGTTACTTGAAGAAAGAAAGTGAAGGAAGGGCATGAATGAGCAAGCTCACTCTAAAGCAAAAGCAAAATTCAGCAATGAATGCATAAGAGAGATGAGAATAGAAGTGAGAAGTGAAGGCAAATTCACTTCTCAGAGTACTTACCACCTGAAATGGTTAGCATAAAAGAAAGAATGAAATGAAAATAAGATGTATGCAAGGATGAAAACCAAAACCAGAAGCATGTTCATGATGTTAATGATGCTATGAGATGATGCAAGGACATGTGAAGTGATATGAATGATCATACAAGAGATGAGAATGCAAATGAAGCATGTAAGAAGCATGAATGCACATGAAAGTTCATGGAATGTAATGAATGCATAACATGGAAAATGGATGAAGAAATGATCAAGCATGGTTCTAATGTGTCCTATGATGTCTTAGAAGTCATGTGCATGTATGAAATGTCATGGCAAGTTCTCGAATGAGTGCTTATGCAAGATGTATGCAAATGAAGGTGAGAAATTAGGGTTTTAATGCAACATGAGATGCAAAAGTCAAAAACAGAAGCAAATGACAAGATAAAAAATTGAAAATGCAATCAAAGGAACCGTAACCCCATATGATATCACACCCCAAAGGAGGAGACCTAACTCCTAACCTAATGAAAGTTATGATTTTTCTAAGTTATCTAGGGTTTTAAGGTACCTAAAGGTGAAAAAATGAAAATCAAATCAAAAATGCAGAAGAAATGTGTGACAAAATTATGTTAGATACTACATGCTAAATGAAGATCAATGCAAAAAGAATCAATGCCATACTATTCATGGTTAGGCAGAAAAGAATTCTTGAAGTTAGGGTTCAAAAATAAGAATTTTATGAACCCTAAATTCAAGAAAATTGTCAAAGATTGTTCAAAACCAAAAAGAAATTTGTATGAATGGCATGATAATGTTTCTAAATGTCCTAAGATGCAATGTGAATTTTTTTTGGATTTTTAGAAACCTAAATGATATTTTAATTAATTAATTTCCATTAATTAATTAAAATAAACATTTAAATGTTTTAAAAATGATTTTTTAATGCAAAAAATAAAAATAAAATAATTTTTAGGTGAAGAAAATTATTTGAAGTGAAAATGCAGAATAAAATATTTTTTAGGATTTTCTAGGTATTTTTAATAAATGGTGTAAAATAAATGAGAAAATATGAAATAAAACAGAAGTAGGATGATCTAAGGGTCCAGACTGATTCTGAGGAGATTAGGGTTGACCACGCGCCAAATCCTAAGGCTCTAATTCAAACTTATCTAATCTTGATTAATTAATTAAATAATCCAGAAATTAAGTTAATGAAATGATCTGGATCGTCTATCACACGCGGGAAACCTAAATCAAACGACCTACATTCAAATCTTGCCCTAACCCTAATTAAGCCAGCTAATCACTTTCAGGCCACCGAAGAAGAGCTCCGGTCGTCTTCTCTGGCAGCCTCCTCCCCTGAAAATCTTAAAACCTCTCCCTAGGTCATTTCTGCAGCTCTAAAGCTCCAGATCAGTTCCTCTCATCCTCTTAAACTCCAATCCACACTCAAATCAAATTTATCATGGCTGAACAACAAGATTTGAAGAGAAACTTAAAAATGGTAGAACTTTCAGACAATGCATACAAACTCAATTCTTAACCATTTTCAAAAATACAAAGCACAAAATGATCAGTGAAGCATGCTCTTTCACATTAGAACATAAAAATAGAGTTTTGGAAAAATGTTTTGAGATGACTACCTGAGATGAAGCTTTCCAAACTTGAGTTTTATGGCCTCTTCCTTTGTGCAAATCACCTCCAATGATCACCCTGATGCTATTGAGAAGCTTGAATGGAGTTTAGATTGGCTAGTTTGTGAGATTGCACTTCAACTGGCCAAGAATCATGTTTTGTGTATGGGGTGTTTTTGGTTGTTTTAATGGTTGCTTTATGTTCAGTTGATGATTTTGAGATGAATTGTGGAATTGGTTTGAAGATTTAGTGGGTATTCAGTGAGTTTCGAAGGAATTTGCAAGAGGGGTGATTTTGTGGAATGTTGAGTTCTTGGAGGTTTCAGCTTGTGTGTCTTATGAAAAATGATCCTTGAAGCATGCTTGTAGAGTTCTGGTTGGGCAGATAGTGTGGTGGATGCAGCTGATTGGTATGGGCTTCTTGCCAAAAAGTCAAAAGTTTTGTACTTGAGGTATGGGCAATGGTGCAGCTGGCTTCTTGGCTTGTCCATGCGCAACATGGATCAAGGAGGTCCATGGAATTAGTTTTGAGGCAATTCAGCAAGTGGAAACAAAGTTATGTTTCATTTTGCAATTTCATGAAGTTTTGGCCCTTTTGAGATTTCTTGATGTTCAAGGCATGGAATGATACAATTCTTCAGGCAATTCTGATTTTTATGCAATGCACAATGTTTGTATGATGATTAGAAGTGTGTTTGAAGTCACAAAATGAATTGGCAAGTGGTTTTGCAAAGAATCCTCTTTGGTGCATTCTTGAAAATTATGTGATTTTTGCCCACTTTGACAAGCCATAACTTGAGTTCCATAATGAATTAGAACTTGTTCTTGTACGTTTTGAAAAGGGAATGATCCAATATACAACTTTCATGACCAACAATTTTTCATTTGAAGCATTTTTGGTTGAGAAAGAGGAGGTTGAAAAACTTTCCCAAAATGGAAAGTTTACATTACAAGTCATTTCCATTTTTGGCAACTTTTGGTTTAGCTCATTTTTCTTCAATTTTGTGAACTTCCAAGCACTTCAATGATCAAATAGAGGTCATATAACTTCAATTTGATGAAAAATCCACTTTGGTTCCATTGATGGGGGCCTCAGATGCCCTGATTTTGCTCTGACTTGCTCAAGAAGTTACCCAGTGATCAGATGACTTCCACAATGAATTTCTTCATCAAACTTGGTAAACATGATCCTTATAACATATTGAGACCAATAGAAACAAGAATGACCAAAAAATTTGGAGTTATGGCCTCTGAAACCAATACCCTAATTTCAGGTCATCTGTGTAGTGAAACCCTAACCCTGCTTCCATGCTTTCTCAGTTCTTGTGATTTTCTGACTTCCTTGATCTTTGGGGGATATAAAATGATGGTTTAACATACATGGACCCTATTGGAATTATTGAAGACCTTTGGAGTGGCTCAGATGATCCTTGGATTTCTCAGATCACAAATCCTAGATGTAGATGAACTTGAACTAATGCAGTGAAACAAAGAATGAAATATGGTATGATATGCTTAAACTTATGCAAAGATGAAAAATCACAAGCCATGGTGTGAACTTATTGAGGGAAAATTTGGGGTGTTTACAGTACCCATGCCGAAGGATATGCAATGGAAAAGAAGTTGTTAAGGTCAGGTTACTACTGGATCACAATTGATGCAGATTGTTGTGCATATGCCAGAAAATGCCACAAATGCCAGATCTACAAAGACAAAGTGCACGTGCCTCCAAATCCTTTTAATGTAATGTATTCACCTTGGCCCTTCTCCATGTGGGGCATTGATATGATTGGAAATATTGAACCGACTACTTCAAATGGTCACAGATTTATCCTGGTAGCCATTGATTACTTCACCAAATGGGTTGAAGCAGCTTCGTATGAAAATGTCACTAGGCAAGTGGTTGCTCGATTTCTGAAAAGGGATATCATCTGTCGATATGGGGTTCCCGAGCGAATCATTACTGATAATGGTCCCAATTTAAACAACAAGATGATGGTCGAACTTTGTCGGGACTTCAAAATTCAACATCACAACTCTTCTCCTTACAGGCCAAAGATGAATGGCTCTGTTGAGGCTGCTAACAAGAACATCAAGAAGATTGTGCAGAAGATGGTAGTCACCTACAAATACTGGTACAAAATGCTACCATTTGCCTTGCATGGGTACCGAACCTCTATCAGAACATCTACTGGGGCAACACCGTATTAGCTTGTGTATGGTATGGAAGCGGTCCTACCTGTTGAAGTTTAACTACCTTCCTTACGGGTAATGATGGATGTGGAACTGGATGAAGCATAATGGGTCCGGTCTCGATACAATCAACTGAATATGATTGAAGAGAATAGATTAGCAGCTATCTGTCATGGGCAGTTGTATCAGAAACGAATGAAGAAAGCCTTCAATCAAAAAGTCAGACCTCGGGAATACCAAGTGGGAGAGCTTGTTCTGAAAAGACTTCTTCCTCCCCATTCAGACCATAGGGTCAAATGGACGCCAAACTACAAAGGTCCATTCATAGTAAAGAAAGTCTTCTCTGGTGGAGCACTGATGCTCACTACTATGGATGACGAGGACTTCCTATATCCTGTGAATTCAGATGCAATTAAAAAAACTTTGCATAAAATGACCCGCTGGACACAAAAACAGAATGTAAGTCCAGGCAAAAATAGGGCATCCCGACGAGTCAAAAACAAAATAAAAGATTTGGGCAAAAATAAGGGGAAAACTAAAAAAATGTACACCCGCTGAGTTGAAAAGCCAGATCGGACAGCTCAGGCAAAAATGGGTATCCCGGTGGATTGAAAACCCGAAAGAGCGATCCACGCAAAATCGGGGAATAAGCGAACAACTGCATTTCTGAATTCGTCTGTATCACTCACAACATGGAACGCTTCGAAAGGACGAAGCGTCAGTCAAAATCAACATTCTTCAGAAAGCAAGATAAGAAGAACGTCAAGGTCATACGGGTCATAGCAAATGGAGCTCACTAAAGAGTCAACTTCAAACATTGCCAACACTTTTATTTTCTCAATTTATAACAATCTCCTCCTTTCAGGGGATTCGCTTCTTTGATTGTACTTGCCTATTCAGGGCACACCAATCAATAAAATCAGAATTTTCAGTCATACTTTGTTTTGTACATTTTTGTTTCGTTTGCAAAATGTCCAAAGTTCATGGTACAACACTTTCATAAAACATATATGCCATTCTCAACAAACGCTTGCAGGAAATATGAATTCTTAAGCAAATCTAATTCCTATGACGGAATCCGGTTGAGGATACCTTGGGACACTTGTGCGTTTCCTTTGTTTAACAGGTTGTAGGTACACAAGGTAGACCATTTCACAACATGGGGCATATCAAGCATTATTCCCAAGCCAAGTCAACAATCACCTCATCAGCATAAATCTTTGACAATAAGTATTTACTCACGAAGTTTTTATCCCACCAGAGGATCCCTCGAGGAATTCATCAATCCCCAAGTAGGATCTCCCGAGCAATGCCCGACAGATTTTTCCCAGCAAAGCGGTCAGGAACTTTCTATTCCCCGTCAGAGTTGCCATTCTCTCCCCAGTAGAGCAATGCATGAAATACTGCCCCAGCGGAGTTGCTGAAACTTCCTCATCCCCAGCGGAATTCTTCCTCCAGACAGATCGCCCAGAGATCTTTCTCCTTGTAGGATCCGGATCTCGGATCGGTTTTCTCATTTGCATAATCATAGCATTCACATCATTTTCCCCCAAAATAAGCGTATCATTCCGTCTAATATGGAGCATTACGGCAAAAATCAAACATTTGCATGATCATGAGCCGGGTTCGAGCCAGTCGCCTGCAAATACCATAATCACTTCAATCAGCAATATATAAAACTTATCCCCCGCAGACAAAGCCAGAATACCTTCTGCATTCTCAATACAGATATTTGTTCATACTTGTACATATTCTTTTTCACACTCGCCCGTGTCATACTTCCCCAGCAAGTCAAACATTCGTCTGTGTCCCTTGCCCAATCTTTCGATACTCGTCCGTGTCTTACACATATTTCCCCAGCAGATCAATACTTGTACATACTTATACAGGAGTCTTTGATACTCGTCGGTATCTTGTATAATCACCTCCTCAAAATATCAACACTCGTCTGTGTTCCTTGCTAACCAATTGATACTCGTCCGTATCATCACTCTTAAACACATGTCAGCATTTGTTTCTATCTATACTCATCCGTATCATGGTTCTAAGGATGCTCGTCCGCAGCTTTAGTCCATACACACTGCCAAACACTTATACCTTTAATTTTAAAGCGTAAGCACTCGTCCGTGTTTACATCCCCACAGAAACAAAACAACTATTTCTATCCGGCATTCGTCCTATGTCGTGATATTTTCGGCAGCCGTCCCCTGCCAGGTGACCGTCCATCACCTTTGGATGACTTTCCCTCATCCCTTCCCCAGTGGAAGCCCCGTTGTTGGAACTTTCTATCCGACATTCGTCTTATGCCGTGATATCTTTTAAGCAGCCGTCCCCTGCTAGGTGATCGTCCTTCACCTTTTGATGACCGTCCCTCATCATTTTTCCAATGGCCGTCCCCATCGTTGATCTTATTATCCGACATTCGTCCTATGTCGCGCTAATCCCCAAGAGCAGCCATACCCTGCTAGGTGATCGTCCTTCACCTCTTGATGATCGTCCTTCATCATGTTTATTCGATGGCCATCCCCATCATTGATCTTTTCTATCCGGCATTCGTCGTATGTCGTGATAAAGAGTAGGCCGTCCCCTTCTAGGTGATTGTCCTTCACCTTTTTATGACCGTCCCTCATCATTATTTCATTTATTCTTTAAACCCGATGGCGTCCCCGTCGTGGTCCCTTTTCCTTTTCCTGATGATCGTCATTCATCAGTTTTACCCAATGGCCATCCCCATCATTGATCTTTTCTATTTAACTTGATGGCTGTCCCTGTCACTATTTCCCTCATTCCTTTGATCCCCAGAGAATTTTATTTCCTTACCCGATGGCCACCCCCGTCGCGGTTTCTTTATTTCCCAACATGATGGTCGTCCCCCTCATTGCTTTGCTTACCGTTTTACCCCCAACAGTCGTCCTCTGCTCGATGGTCGTCCTCCATCACTTTCATTTGACACTCATATTATACTATCTTTTACGATTTATATCCCTTTTCTTCTTCTCCCCAGTGAGTGCAAATTTTGGACTGTCTTTGGTATTCAACCACAAGTTATCTTGTTTGTCTGTTAAGCTAGGAGCTTACATCCTACACAGCTAACTCATGCTTGAATAGGGGCAGCTGTAAACACCCCAAAGTTTCCCTCACTTTTCTCACACCATGGCTTGTGATCTTTCATTTTTGCATTAGCATAAGCATATCCCACTACATAATTTATTTCATCTACATCTAGGGTTTGTGATATGAGCAATCCAAGAAGTGATCTGAGCCATCCCAATGGTCTTGAAGCTTGCCAATAGGGTCCATGTGTGTTCCATGATCATAATATGCCCCCCAAAGTTCATAAACGTCAAGGGATCACAAAGCATATCAAATGCATAGAGGTAGACTGAAGAATTCCTGCACAAATGACCTAAAATTAGGGTTTTGGTTTCAGAGGCCTTAATCCCAATATTTTTGGTCATTCATGTTTCTAATGGTCTTAATATGTTATAAGGATTATGTGTACCAAGTTTGATGAGGAAATTCACTGTGGAAGTCATCTGATCATTGGGTAACTTCTTGAGCAAGTAAAGTCAAAATCAAGGCATCTGAGGCCTCCATCAAGGGTACCAAAGGGTCATCACCATCATTTTGAGTCTCTATGATATTTATTTGATCTTTGAAGTGGTTAGAAGTTCACAAAGTTGAATAATTTTGAGCCAAATGCAAACTTGCTATTTTTGGAAATTACTTGTAATGGAAACTTTCCATTTTGGGAAAGATATTCAACATATTATTTCATGACAAAAAATGCTTCAAATGAAAAATCCTTGGACATGAAAGTTGTAGATTATGTCTTCCCATTTTCAAAAAGTACAAGAACATGTCTTGATTCATCCTAGAACTCAAGATATGGCCTTTCAAATTTGGCAAAAATCCTATAATTTTCAAGTGTGCACCAAAGAGGGGATTTTACAAATTCACTTGCCAAGCCATTTCATGGCCTCTAATAAACTTCTAAACATCATACCAACATAGTGCAACACATTTGGATCAGAATCATGCCTTGCATCACATGTTTTCATGGCCAATTTCTCAAGAAATTTCAAAGTTGTCACATTGCATAAACTATGAAAACCCTTGATCAAGGCCATCCAGCTACATAAAAATGATCCAAAGGCTCTCCATGAACCATGCTGAGGCCAGACACCCCTTCAAGCCAGCTCTGAACCATGCCCATACCTCATGGTACACAATGTTGAGTTTTTGCAAATACCTCCCATTCCAATCAGCCTATGCCACAACAACTTTCTGATCACTCCCATTGGCCTATACTAACATTATGCAACTCATTCCATAACACACACAAGCCTGAAACAAGCCAAGCTCAGAAATCCCAAAATTTTCCATAACACTTCCTCTCTTCGAATCTCTCAGCATAACCATCAAACTTTGTTTCTTTCTTCACCAATCAACTCAAAATCACATAAGGATCATTTCCAACCCCTTGCCATGGCCTAAAAGCTCCCCAAATAGAAACACGATTTCTGAGTTATCAGAACTGAAACACACAAACCAAGCCATACAAACTTATTTTAAGTCTTTCAGAAGCTCAAGGGGGACCATTGGAGTGGTTTTGCATCAAAGGAAGGGTCAAAAAGCTCAAAGTCAGAAAGCTTCATCTCAGGTAGCCACCTTCAAATATTTTTCTAGACTCTTATTTTAAGTTCCAATATGATTCTATGTGTCTCCCTGATCATGTTGATATGATTTGTTTTGAAAATGGTTGAGAAAACAGGTTGTATTGATGTTCTGAAACTTTTTGATCTGAAAATGGTTTTGTTCGATTCATGGATTTGATGCATGATAAATTGTTTTTGGGGATTGATTCATGTTTAGGGTTGTTAGATGTTTGATTCTGGAGCTTTAGAGGGTTTGGGGTAGCCTAGGGAAGAAGATAGGTTGAGAGCTCGCCAGAGAATATGACCGGAACATTGTTCCGGTCACCTGAAAGTCATTTGCCCTAAATTGTGTAATTAATGTCAGTTTGAATATGAACCTTTGGATTGGATTTTACCCACGTGCGTGTGTGGCCCAGATTGACTCATTAGCCCTAATTTCTGATTAATTAGTTTTAATTAGGATTAATTAATTTAAAATCCCAGAATGAATCTCATCCCTCCATCTGCATGCGCAGTCAACCCTTTCCCCCCAGGTTCAAATCTCAACCATTGGATGTGCATACTTCTCATTTATTTTCATTTTATTTCATTTTTATTGCATTTCTTTCATATAATTTTTAAAAATAGCAAAAACAATTAAAAAAGTCCCATTTTCATCATTTTTGTTTCCAATATTTTTCTTAACCTAAAAACATTTTTTATTTTAATTTTTGCATTAAAAAAGTATTTTTAAAATATTTAAATGTTTTATTTAATTAATTAATTGATTTTAATTAATTAAATATGCATTTAGGTTTCTAAAAATCACTAAAAAATTCATGAAGCATTCTTAAACATTTTCAAACATTTTCAAACTCACCATACAAATTTATTTTTAGGTTTGATCACATTTTCACAATTTCCTTTGAATTAGGGTTCTTAAATTTCACATTTTTTAACCCTAACTTGAAAAATTCATTTATACCTAACCATGATGAGTTTGAACTTGATTCTTTTTTCATTGTTTCACATATTGCATATAGATTCTAGGTTATTTATCTCAAATTTTTATCTTGAATTTTCAATTTGATTTGCATTTTCCCTTGAGAATTACCCAAAAACCCTAGTCAACTTAGAAATTTCATAACTTTCACTAGGTTAAGTTTCTGACCTTCTCCTTAGGTGTGTGAACTTGTATAGGTTTAGGGCTTATTTAAGCTCAATTTAATTTTTTATCATGGTGAATGCTTCTGTTTTGGTCATATGCATCTCATGTTACCTTAAAACCCTAATTTTGCATCTTCATTTGCATTCTTCTTTGCATATCATGAACTTATGAACTTGCCATGCCATTCCATTCTTTTTTATGACATATTAGACATCTTAAGACATGCTTGAACATTGCTTTATAATTTATTCATTCATTTTCTATGTTTTGCATTCATTACATTCCATGAACATCCATGTGTTTTCATGCTTCTAAACATGCTTCCATTGCATCTCATCCTTGTATGATCATTCATATGCATCTTGTATGAATTTGCATCATCTCATAACACATTTTCATTGCACAATCACTTGTGGTTTTGGTATTTTCATCTTTATTCATCTCATTTCCTTTTGCTTTATGTCTTATGCATTCATAGTAACATTTCAGGAACCTTTGGTAAGTTATCTGGGAGGTGGATTTGCCTTCACCTCCCACTTCTTCTTTCCTTTGCATTTGCATATTATTATTTGTCCTTGAAGTTAACTTTATTCACTTGTGCTCCCTCCTTCTTACCTTCTTTCTTTTAGATTACTTATCTTCTTCATGAAGTAAGTAATTTATTCTCTCTTTCTCCTTCTCTTTTCATCTGTTTCTTCCATGGTGGCCTTCTTGAAGATATTTTCTCTTAAGCCTAACAAACCATAGGATATCAAAGCATGATAAATTTTAGGGTTGTATATAGTCCCCCCTAACTTTTTACCTTTGAGTCTCCTTGAGTCTCTCTCTCATCTCATAATCAGAGGCTAAACTCTTAAAGCTTTAGGACTTTGAATTAGGGTTATGCCTGCATCCTTATCTTAGGATGGAGTGTATAACTTTAATCCTTAGTGTTAAACCTTTAATTTTTTTACACCTCTTAATCAAAACACATTAATAATCACTAAGACTTTATCTTGTAACTTGGGCCTTACATTAGGGTTCTATCTCTTCCTTATGGTTAAGAGGGACTAACCCTAGTGTTTAATGGACAAGTCCCCCTCAAGTTATCTTACAAACTTAAATCCGCTTCTTAATCTCACCCTTTAATTAAAACCCACTTAATAAAGGCTTGTTACATAATGAATTTAATCCCTAACCATGGATTAAGTTGAGGTATCTTCCTCAGCTTAAGTGTTCTCATCTATTATCCTTCTACTAGGATGGTGTAATGAGTTCACTAATCTGTGATTAGAGATTAAACTCATTACTTAACACTAAACAAAACTCAAAAAAATCTTAATAATCACAAGTAGGTTAATGGTCTTAATCCTACATCATCATGGTAATTATGTTGAGATGCTTATCTTATACTTAAGTAGGCTCATTATCCCTAATCAGGGAGGATATAATGAGTTTACAACCCTTGATCTAGCCTTAAGCTCATAATCCTATGCAAAACGCCAAAAACAATAAAAAAACTGAAAACACCCAAAAGAAACAATAGTCGTCTCCTCCGGGATTCTTTTCTCATCACACTCATTCTATAAACGAGAACTCGCTTCTTCCGTCTAATGACGGACAATTAGCACTCGAGCCAGACAAGTCATACACTTGAGCATAGACAAGTAAGCAGTTCACAATCAATATTTCCAGTCTCTTTGAGTCGAACTACGGTGTTCTGACTTCCTCATTGCACGAGACGATACGTAGGCATAACTTAACAGTTATTGAACAAAAGTCTCTTTGTCACTCCCCCTCTTCCAGCATTCTTTCTAAGCCTCAGTCTCTGAGCATTCACCCTCTCTTTTTGCACTGACACTTTGTACATTCTTCTCTCCCTAGCTTTTATACACAGTCAGCACATACACTACCCCTTTTAAACACAATCTTGTAAGCGTGGATCCCGTCGAGTACGACGGACGATCTGGGTGCTAATACCTTCCCAGGTCGTAACCAACCCCCTTTCTCAATTTATTTGGTTCGCAACCGTCTTATCCATCTCTTTCTGGGTTTATGCAGCATTACCTTTCCTTCGGGATAACAATGCCTAGCTGGCGACTCTATTCAACCCTTCTCTTTGCCGATGGTTCGCGTTTTCACCGGGATGAAAATCCGGGGAGCGACACAAGGCCCAAGAAGAAACATAAGAGTATAAATATGAACACTTAGACCTAGGGTTAGTTATGCCTTATGTAACAATTATAACCTAGTTCTTTTTTGTAAAATAAGGGTTTATATTTTGAGTGTTGTTGGCTCTTAGGGTTGTAGTTATAATCTACAATATGGAATGCAGAGAGGACAACATAGGTGCATGTACATTTCCAGAAGCCTTTAGGTAATGGTTGTTGTATTGTTCCTGGACGAAGCTGTGAAGCAAGTCCAGGATAACTTGTAGGTCACGAAACCGTGACATGTTTTGTGATGGCAGAAGATAGATGCAACGCAGGTTATGAAGGATGTGAGTGGTCTCTCATATCAAGGTTGTAAACTGTAGAATTTATACTCTCCAACGATAGAGATACATGGATTTATACTGTTGCAATCATAACTTATACAATTCCAATTTCCATTCTAAACTCGAAACAATTTATCAAATTTAGCTTAACAAATATGGCAATGGTCACTATTCTCCATACCAACTCTCTTCACAGGATTCCATTCACTCAAAGTTTCCGCTAACACAAGGTCTCCATTAATAACAATGCAGTCACACCACAAAACTTACAACAACCAGTGAGTCACCAATACCAAACTCAAATCATCCTTAGTACACTTACGGGTTTCCATAACACTTATCTTTAAAGACCATACAAAATTTACCGTTCAAATCCATTTCTCTCAAGGGTCTCATTCCTTAAACTATCCAACTTATATACTTAACTTCAGAACATTCACCTTTCACCCTTACCTAGAAGGTAACTTAAGGATCCATATCCTTGAGTACGACTCAGCTGCATACATCTGGTATTACTCTTACGGAGTCTATAACTAATGTCAATGATACCAAAACTGACCAATTATTCATCTCTTATCCACACAAAATTCAGATACCAAAACGATTCCTGGAATATCGACACTTTGTGTGTCTCTTATAGCTTCTCAATTTAGTTCCTCAATAGTCGCAATGACGACGCATCATTTATTCAGATCATTTACTGTCTATCAATCATTCCCAAAATAAAGTCAAACACTTTATCCTCTAATACTTCGAACAGAAGACAAAACGGACTTACAGTTCAGAAAGTACAATTCTCTAAGGTCCCCAACAAAAGTCATGTGTCAATCGACTGCCTATCCGAGGCTAAACGATCGAACACAACTGAACTTGTTCTTCTTATTAAAAAAGAATCTGACTCAAAGTTACCAATTCAGACCACACCATCTTACAAGATGATTCTCACTCTTGATGTTGAGACATGAGCACAAATGCTATTCGTTCACAACTCGAGATAGCATAAACGGGCACAACATGCAGATCACAACTCCAACAAGCGACGAAGTAGAACTACCATTCTGTCACGGTCGCAATACGAATACTTAACGGAATGGCTCAATTCCATTTGCACAATTACGTTATCACAAGGGTTTTAGTCGCAGACTAACACTTGGTTCATCCACAAACAAAATCAACACATAATCCTTATCGGGTAAAACAAAATGATGAACGTCTCATCTCTAGTATAAAACTTTGTCCTCTCTCTCTCTCTCTAATTACTTGCAAGAATTAATATCAACAACAACATTCTTAATCTCACAAGGGGCATATTCCAAATACTTTGATTATTCACAAACACATGAGTTTTCCCTACACCTGAAGACTGAGGTAAAGCACTTCTTTGAAGAACCTTGTTGTCTCTGCTTACATATAAACTGAGGTTTCCTTACCCGTTGCTAATCATTGCATATAACATTTCCATAGCTTCCCATCGGTACCAAGAATGCTTCGATCGGGCACTCAAGTCGAAAAGTATGCATCTTAGAAAAATCCAATTTTTTCCAAAACTTAACAACGATAATCGATCACTACCAGGAGGTTAACCGATTACTCAGTGCAATCTTAGACTTTTAGTAGCTAAAGGAGATTTAGAAACACACTTCTGTAACCGGGTACTACCCATAGGGAAATCTGATTACTCAATCACGGAAGCAAACTTCTGGTCTTCATTGCTACCTAAACCTCCCAAGCTCATTCCAATCACATCCAAAAGTTACAACCATACCAACCGGCGATTCCATACAAAAGTAATCGTACCTCCAGAGTGCTAATGAGCGAATCGTTATTGATTACACCTTCTTAACTTTAGCTTCAACAACATCTTAATAACTCCATTGCACATTCGCCCAAAATACAATTCTTTATTACTTCCTCAAATTATACTGTTAAAACTGTTTCCATACCGTGTTCACTTCATGCTTTGCGGTAATCCTCTCATACCCAACATAATTCATCTTACTAGAGTTCTCCTGAAACCAGGGTGCTTACTCAAACACTTAACAGAACTTCATCTGGTCCATACCAAATCTCCTCATGATATTAAATAAAGCGTACTCTCTCTTCGGCATTATACCTTATACCATTCCTTAGTTAATTCAACATTTCCAAAATGATCCCTTACTAAAATATAACATCTTGATGTATCACTCTAAACTTGTAACTTCGGTCATAACCGAATATACAACTCTAGTCTTATATCCTTTATCCGGGGTATACTTGTCTCACTAGAAACATGTAATCACATCCTTGTGTTTCTCTTCACGTTTCACCACGACTTTAGGTTCTCATAAGAAAACGAACATTCTTAACTCGTAACTTCTATCCATCTGTAAGGTATTATCCAAATACATTCCTTGAAGTCTTCTCGCTTATCCAAGATGCCACCGCGACCTTAGAAATGAGACACTAACAATTTACTCGTTCCCGAACCTTACGTCACACTTTCCATGAAGCACCCTCTCTTTTCGTAGAATGAGATTCCTTAAAACCCTTGTCCATACCGGTGACCAATACTGATCCACCAATGACTTTACGTATTCCTTGGTACATTGACCACTCATCTTGTAGATATATGTATTCTTTCAGACTCTCCATTTCCAGGGGATTTCTTGAACAACACACTTCTCAGAAACTCTATGTTACAGGAAGTAAAACTCTTAAGAAGACTCCAACTGAGCTGACCAAAGCTCCCTTTGCTAACTCTTGGCTTGAATCTACTCTTACAACACAAGTTACGACAACACTTCGGAGTCCTCATGGTCGCACAACCATGATCCTACCTATCACATACATAGCATTAGGTTGATCAGGCCCAATACTACATAATATGATATTAAGAACCACGCCAGCAAGACACACTTAAGAGGCAGGAAAGATTTACTTATGATGTTTCAAGGCTAGGTCGAGGATACGACCTGCTCTAATACCAACTGTAATGCCCATATAATATATATCTATAATAATATCATACAAGTGTTAATTTTGGTACGGACACCATCATAAGTGCCTAATAGCATAATTCACATTCTTGACCTATACTAAAACAATACAAAATATGGTACAAGACATGGAAATTATACTAAAACAAAAATGCTAAGATCAATACAATATCCATTATTGTATAAAGATAAAATACAAAGCGGAATCTAAAGCTGAGCTTCACTTGTAACATCTCGAGCATATCTCCACTTGTAAATCAAACTTGCAAAAGAAACCTGAAAAACAACAACAATAGAGGGGTGAGATAACAAAATCTTAGTGGGTTCCCTATCTTAAAGTTCTCTCGGCTCTAAGGGTTCAATTCTAAACAATATTCAAGTCGGGGGAAAACCTAGACTTCGAGTTCACATAAATCTAGAGACATCAAGGTAACAAAACGGAGCACACACCAGGTACTTAGAGGCATCTTTCTCTGCCCAGCCATAGCCGTAGCAGACGAGCATGGGTCACTCGATCCTCAACATGTAGAAAACTTTCCCCGCCCAGCCACACAAGGACGAGCACGAGTCACTCATTATCTACCTATGGATAACTTTCCCCGCCCAGCCACACAAGGACGAGCACGAGTCACTCATTATCCATCTAAGGTACTTTCCCCGCCCAGCCACACAAGGACGAGCACGAGTCACGGTACCTCGCCACAAAGTAACTTCCCCCACCCAGCCACACAAGGACGAGCATGGGTCACTCGTAACTTATCCTAATGGATACTTTCCCATCCCGGCCACACCAGGACGAGCACGGGTCATGGTCATCCATTAAGGGATTCGAATCCATATATTAATTATATCTCCCCGGCCGTCCCACCTCATGGGACCTCGACACGAGCTAAACATAATTAAATTAGGATTATATCGCAAGGAAGTAACTCCAACTTCCTACAACAACCTAGCCCGAAGACACTAATCGAGCATCGACGCCTAAGCATTGTCATGCCTCTAAACAATTTGTATCAACCTAGGGTAATTCTACTTACCTCTCAAGTTATACCATCTCACAGACCCTAATCACCATACTAGGCCATACTATCGGTTTTAGGTAAAGTTTCCTCACTTTTTTCAATATTCTTGATGCCTTTAATTTATATCATTTTCAATTACAATATTCTAACATTTTATTTTAATTATCACCATTAAAAAATTCTCACAATAATCTCATTGACTCCATTTCCATTCAATCCTCACGATTATCGCTTATTTCACAACTTGCTCAATACCACAATTTCTTAACTAACATAATTATGGTTAATTGGAAAAGTCGGGTAAAAGTCAGCTGGAAATATTATTTCTCGGCATCATCAATTTGTAAATGTATTTAGCTTTAAATAGATATGCGGAACACTAAAAACGAATACCCATATCAAAAGTTATGAAAAAAACATAATTCAGCTGAAAGCTACAGTTCGCGGGGCGAACTCAGAAAATTTCTACAGTTCACGGGGCGAACTCATAAAAATTCTGCTAAAAACTAGCAACTGGAAACCATTCCCAAAACCTCCAAATTTCACAAAAGTGCACCAAAACAGAGGAATCCAATCACAAATATGCATATAATCATATACCAAACATCATATTTATGTTTTTTTTTGAGTTTTTAACCGTTTATTCTTTCGATTTTCAAGCTTTCTACCAAAATTCCTATAACTCATAAACCCTAAAACTCAACCAAAATCAAAAAACAAAAGTATCTAACTACGAACCCACCTTGAAACCTATGAGGAGGTTGGTGAAGATGAAGATTCAATGAAGAAATGATGATGGTCCTAGCTTCCATGAACTCTAGGATTTTCTTCTTCTTCCTTTCATTTCTCTTCTCTTCTCTTTTTCCTTTTTCTTTCTTCTTACCAACTTTCTCTTCGTTTCCCTCTTTATAACAAATTCTTGTTTTCTTTATTTTTAAACCAAACAACAATAGTTAGTATTCTAACGGGTCTAACTTGAAAGTATCCAAAATATCTCTGAGTCGGTATTTAATAAAGCCTCTGAGTCAGATAATACTAATTAATCTTAATTAATATTATCCAAAGCGTTTAATTAAATACAGGGTATTATAGTGTATTTCCTATACTTGTTATAATAATTTTTTTTACATCTATGAAGCATTGTACATGTTGATTTCATGTTTGCATGGACTTGTTTACATGATAATAATTGTTCAATATGTTGGTGTGCATTATCTATGCACTTGTTTCATGTTTTCATACTCACACACATAAACTTGAAATTTCCATGAATGTTCATGTTTTCTCAAAGGTGATACATGATTAAATGTTGTTGATGTGCATTCTCGTTATGGCCATGTGTTGAGATGTACTCATTTGTACATGTTCTTGGTTGCATGTTGATCATAAATGCATATGTTCACTTCTTGAATATGTGATTCATTTAAGACTCTTAGATGCATATCCATGCTTGTTTGTTGATGGTTATCCATGCTCATTAATACATGATCGTGATGCATTCTTTGTGTTTACTTGCTGTATGATGCATAGGAGTGTGCATTTAATCTTGATGTTTTCATTTGTGCATCCAAAAATGTCTTGCATTCTACTGCTGTCTTGTTGCATAAGAGTTGTAAAAAGTATGCAGTTTGTGTTTTGTCTTAACTTCTATAACCTGTCTTGGTGTTGAATGTGGGATATTATATGTTGTTTGTGTTCATTTGCTTATTTCATGCTTATGCAAGTGCTAGAGTGCTGTGATAAGTGCTGTTTGGTTTTATTTTCTCATTTTGCTAACTTTTCTGGGGCTATGGTAAGTCATAAGAGTGTGGATGTGCATCCACATTCTAACCTCTTCCCTCTTCTTTTATATTTCAATTTGTGTTTTAATTAAGCATTTAAGATGATTTACTTATACAATCTTTTCTCATTCCTCTTAGAAACAACTTAACTTCCATCTTGGAAGTAAGTTGCTTTCTTCTTCTTCTTCTTCTTTCTTCTTGTCTCCTTCTCCTTTCTTTTAGGATAGAGATATCATACCTCACTAAACCTAGGATATCCAATCATGACAATTCTTAGGATTGTTAGTTTCCCTTTAGAACTTTAACCTTTTGAGTCTCTTTTGAGTCTTTCTCCTTCTCATCTCAAAACAAAAGCTAAAAAATACCTAATAAAGGTTGAACTTCTTCATGTGCCAAGGGACTTTGCCATGAGATACTTGAATTCATTCCATATGGGGATGAGGTGAAAGGTATCTATCATGATGAATAAGTCTTAGCATGGGGATGTTTCACAAATAAAACCTAAAAAACACTTCTTCATCGCAAAAACAACAAAAACGTTTATTAAATAAAATAGGCTAGTGTACTTGAGCCTTGATCTTTGGAACTAGGTTTGGGGATCTCCTCCATACTTAGGTGTACTTTTTTTTCATTCCATCTCGGAGTGATATAGGAAGTACACACTCCATTGAATAAGAGTTGAATACACTCTCCTATGCAAACTCTCAAATAAAAAGCTTCTAAAAAACTTCAACAAAGAATAAGTGTATTTCCTTTGGTAATTCTCTTCTCATCTCCCTTATTCTAAACGAAAGAACTTGCTCCTACTTTTCATTTTCAAGACGGTAAACACACTCGTTTTAGATGAGCATGCAATATCTGAGCATAAACATAAGCAATTTAATCCCAAAAGCATAAGCAATTTGTGTTAGTCTTATTGAGTTAAACTACGGTGTTTTGACTTTCCTATTGCACAAAGGGAATGCGTAGGCACAAGCGACGATGCTTGACGAACATAATCCTTCAGTCTCTTTCCTTGTTCCTCGTTCTATTTAATCTTCTTATCCTTTCATTTCATTCTTCCTTATTTACTTTTCAGTCATTTTTCAGTAGCTGGCGCAACACTAACAAATACTCTCACCCTTTGAAACAGTGCTAGCAAGTGTGGATCCCGTCGGGTACGACTGACGATCTAGGGTACTAATACCTTCCCAGTTTGTAACCAACTCCCTTACCATTTCTCTTTGGTTCATGAGACCCCACTTACTCCTTCTTCCGGGTTTGTGCAATATTATCCTTCCTTTGGGATAAAAATGCATGGCAGGCAACTCTTCCTTTACTGTGCCACTTTCGCGTCTGTACCAGGATGGAAATTCCGGGAGCAACACTCAGTAGATACTGCACACACCAAAATGTATCTGTTTTATTTGTCTCGATGAACTGGAATCAAGGATTAGATACCCTCAAAATGGATAAACATGACATTTGCATACATTTCATGCATTTTATTTTTGCATTTAACCGATTTTGTGAATTTCTTAACTTATCTGATGTTGCAGGAAGAATTGCGGAACCTCACTTCCAGAGGTACGCCACCCGTCACAATCAACATCACATAATGGAGGGTATGCAAGCTGAGTTGGCAGATTTGAAGAATCGTATGGCCCAATCCATGGACCTTATGCAAGAGGTCGCACTGGGTCAGCAAGAGTTAAGAACTGTGGTGCAAAGACTTGATGATCAGCGCGACAAAGTTCAAGTTGATCCTCCCACCCAGGATAGAGCTAATGTCAACAATGGTACTGGTGCGCATCCTAAAGGAGCTCAGGTGCCTCCCACTCCTATTCCCATCCCTATTCCAGTTCCCAATCTGGAAGATCTCCAAGATGAATAATTCTCTATGCTGAATGAGAACGTGGATGAGTATAATGGTTATGGTAATCATGATTTTCAGATGCTTGCTGAAAAAGTCTGTGCTTTGGAGTGTCAAAATACTCTAGCAATTGATGTTGCTGATATGGGTCTGGTCCATGGAATTGTGATCCCTCCCAAGTTTAAATATCATGGGTTTGATAAGTAAAATGGGAATTCTTGTCCAAAACTCATCTCCAGGCATACTTTCACAAAATCTCTACTTACACTCGGAATTAGAAATTGTGGATGTATTTCCTTCATGACAGCTTATCCGGAGGATCGTTTGAGTGGTACATGAAGTTAGAGAGCACTTCTGTCAGGAATTGGAAAGAGCTAGGGGAAGCCTTCTTGAAGAAATATCAATATAACATTGATATGGCCCCGAATCCCACTCAACTTCAGAGCTTGGCACAGATGAATTTTGAGAGTTATAAGGAATATACGTAGAGATGGCATGAACTTACTGCTAGAGTGCAACCTCCCTTATTGGAAAGGGAAATGGCGCATATCTTCATGGGGACTCTTCAGGGGCCGTTCTTGAAATTTCTTATGGGATGTCCACTACAAGGTTTTCATATATTGTGGTTGCCAAAGAACGGATTGAGAATTGGTCGAAGATGGAGAGAATTCAGAATAATGGGGCAGCAGCTTCCGGTGCTAAAAAGCCTTTTGCATTTGGGCAGAAGAAGAGTGAATGTGAGGCTGGTGCATTCTTGTATCAAAGGGGTCACAATAAAGGTTATCAACCCTACTATCACCAAAAGGCTTCAGTTACTATTCCCGCTACACCTAGTCAAACTGTGCAATAACCTCAGCAACAACAGAGGCCCCCCGATAAGGTTATCAACCAAGACCTAGAATGACAGAGACGCATTTTGACACTCCACATATGTCATATGTGCAAATTCTACAACACCTCTTGCATTTACATTTAATTTAGTTAAGGAACCTTGCACCGCCCAAGACTAGTCAGATTCCTGAAAATTATGATGCTAATGCCCATTGTGATTTCCATTATGGGGAACCCCATCATAATGTTGAAAATTTCAAGGCTCTGAAACATAAAGTTCAAGATATAGTTGATTCCAAAGCCATTAATTTCTCTCCATCCCCTTACATCATTCAGAACCCCATGCCACCGCATGGAAAAACAACTGTCAATGTCATTGAAAAGGGTGAAGGTTTGAATTTGGTATTCAGTATAAACTAGGTGAAGAATCCTCTCTCATTTGTGAAAAAAATGTTTGTTGAAAGAAGATATGTTCCCTGGTTGCGGCAAAGATTGTCCGAATTATGTGGTGTATTAAATGGTTTTAATAATCTAAAGAAGGGAATCCATAATCTGATTGATGAAGGAAGTGTGAGGTTTGAACGTGTTTCAAATAATGATAATGATTCTACCATAACTATCTTCTTCACACCTGCAGAAATCCTAGTGCCTCCTAGGCCAGCTCCTGTTACCATTACCATACATGGACTAATTCCATTCTAGAGTGAGAGGGCCATCCATTTGAACTACGGTGTTGAAGTGTACTACAATGGCCAAAAGCAAGATATCAAAACTCTGAATGTGATGGGACCAAAAGTTGGAAATGTTGGAATCGGTGATTTCATCTGGTGTGGAAGATTATATTTTCTCTGCAAACTCTGAGGAATGGTAAAGCTCCACAGAATGACAACAGAAAGGCATTGGCAAGAGCCAAAGGAAAGTAAGTGATGTCTGATACCCCGCCACAACATCCATTCCTGACACAACTTTCCTGAAATAAGATGAAGAGTTCTTGATGATCATAAAGAAAAATGATTACAAGATAGTTGATCACTTGCATCAGACTCCTTCTAAGATCTTTATTTTGTCACTACTGCTATGCTTTGAGGCACATCAGAACACCTTGCTGAAGATATTGAACAAAGCTTACATTTCGTAGAAGATATATATTAATCAACAAGTGATTGTGGTTTCTAGTGGTAATGCTAGACATGGACTAGGCTTTACAGAATTTGATTTAATAGCGGAAGGAAGAAATCATAACCACGATCTGCATATATCCTTGGAGTGCAAGGGAGATGTGTTGTCCCATGTGTTGGTGGACACACGGTCGTCTCTCAATGTATGTCCCAAGAAAGCCCTAATCAAGTTAGATTATAACAGTGTGGTGCTTCGGCCCAGTGACCTTGTGATGCGAGCGTCCAATGGTTCAAAGCGATCCGTTTTTGGGGAAGTGGAGCTACCCATCAAAGTGGATCCACAAGTTTTCAAAACTACTTTCTATATAATGGACATTCAACCAACTTACAAATGTTTATCGAGTCTTCCCTGGATACATGTTGCTGGCGCTGTAACGTCAACTCTACACCAGAAGGTTAAATTTGTTGTAGACGGGCAGGTTGTGATGGTGTGTGGTGAAGATGACATCTTCATAACCATCTATTATCTTTCAAGTATTTCGAAATGGACGGATAGATCCATGAGACATTGTGCCAGGCTTTTGAAATCGTGAATATTGAAACAGCTTCGCCATCTGAAGAGAAGAAGAAAGGGATTTCAATTTCTTCTTACAAGAAAGCCATTGAGGTAATGCAATCCAGTAACACGAAAGGATGGGGAAAAATGATTTAAGTGCCAATTAAAGAGGATATGTTCGAGGTCGGATATCCGCCCACTCAGGCAACGACATTAAAAGGTAAAATCCGGAAGGGGCCCATTACATTTTCAAGTGTTGGGTTGATAGACTATAGTCAGATCTGCACAGTCAATGATGATGATAATGTCGACAGTGATTGTGATCTAGATAATTGGATAAGGTTGCGTGTCCTTGGAATGGAAATAAACAATTGGTCTGCTGATGATATTGTCATTGTTATTCTTTATAAAGAGTAAATATCTTTTGTTTTTAATTGATTTATGATAGCCCTACGCTTTTTCGGAGGCATAATGGTTCATTGTAAGGGCCCAATTTGTTTCATTTTTTATATTTATCATGAATAAAAGGACATATTTTTGCATTCAAACTTGATGTTCCCTGTTTTTCATTTTTTATTTTTAATAATAAATGACAATGTTTCATTCTTCCACACCCATTCTAAAACAAAGCATGAATCATCATTCATACAGATGCACTTCAGGGTTCCATCGATAACAACTCTGTTATGGCCCGATATGACTTTGACAATCCAATTTACCATTCCGATGAGGAAGGTGAAGAAGATTGTGAATTATCTGAAGAGTTAGCCAGGTTGTTAAAGCAAGAGGAAAGGGTGATTCAACTGCATGAAAAGTCGATGGAAGTTGTAAATCTAGGTACTGAGGATGCCAGAAAGGAGGTGAAAATCGGGGCCGCTTTATAAGAGAGTGTGAAGAGAAGACTGATTGAAATTCTCCATGAGTATGTTGATATCTTTGCATGGTCCTATCAAGACATGCCTGAGCTTGATACAGATATTGTAGTGCACAAATTACCACTTCGATAAGATTTTCCACCAGTGAAACAAAAGCTACATAGAGCTCGACCTGACATGGCCGTCAAGATCAAGGAAGAGGTACAAAAGCATTTTGATTCTAGATTCCTGGCCATCACTAGTTATCCTCTGTGGGTTGCCAATATTGTGCCTGTGCCGAAGAAATATGGTAATGTACAAATGTGTGTTGAGTACCAGGATTTAAATAGAGCTAGTCTGAAGGAAGATTTCCCACTACCTCACATTGATGTATTAGTCGATAATACTACTCAATTCTCGGTGTTCTCCTTCATGGATGTCTTATCGAGATATAATCAGATTAAAATGTCGCTTGAGGATATGGAGAAGACAATATTCATCACCCCTTCGGGTACCTTCTGTTACAAAGTGATGTTGTTTGGTCTCAAGAATGTTGGGGAAACTTACCAACATGCTATGGTGACTATGTTTCATTACATGATTCATCATGAGATTGAAGTTTATGTCGATGATATGATTGCAAAGTCACAAACAAAAGAAGATCATCTAGTGAACTTGTCCAAGTTGTTTGACAAGTTGAGAAAATTTAGATTGAGGTTGAATCCTAATAAGTGCACTTTTGGGGTGTGTTTTGGTAAAATATTGGGTTTCATTGTTGGTGAAAGATGGATAGAGGATGATCCTCCAAAAGTAAAGGAAATACAAGATATGCCTGAGCCTAGAACAGAAAAAGAGGTTCATGGTTTCTTAGGTAGATTGAACTACATTGCCAGGTTCATATCTCATCTAACAGCCATTTGTGAACCAATATTCAAGTTGCTGAGAAAAGATCAGGCGGTCAGGTTGAATGACGATTTCTAAGCGGCTTTTGATAAAATAAAAGAATATTTGCATGAACCTTTGATCCTTATGCCTCCAATTCCAGGGAGGCTTTGATCATGTATTTGACTGTGCTTGAAGGTTCCATGGATTGTGTTCTCGGTCAGCACGGCGAGATAGGTAGGAAAGAGCATGCCATCTACTACTTGAGTAATAAGTTTACTGATTGTGAATCCAGATACTCGATGCTTGAAAAGAAATGTCGTGCACTTGCATAGGCTGCCAAGCAATTGAGGCAATACATGCTTACTCACACAACATTGTTGATTTCTAATATGGACCATGTCAAGTATAACTTTGAGAAGCCAACATTGACCAGAAGGGTTATACGATGGTAAATGATTCTAACTGAATATGACATTCAATTTACTTCCCAGAAGGCCATTAAGGGAAGCGTATTGTCAGACTATCTCACACAACAACCGGTTGATGATTATCAGCCAATGAAGTTTTAATTCTCTGATGAGGACGTCATGTTCTTGAAAATGAAAGATTGTGAAGAACCACTCCCGGAGGAGGGGCTATAACACCCGTCTAAACCCCACGTATTTTTTTACAAATAAATCAAATACATTAATAATTGTAAAACTATTCCACGGATGTCACATCTTCATAAAACAATGTATAATCAAGGACCCTGATCTGTAACACGGGTTGTGTAACACGGTGGGAGAACTGACTTTGTCGTTTTTGTTTTCACAAAAACTATGTTGTGGATAGCAAGAGTTGCCACCAAATTTTATTTTATCCAATAAGGAAAAGCTTAAAAGAACAGGAAAGACTTTTGAAAAATATTTGAGTTCGGGGGGTAAGTTATACAAAGGGAAGGTGTTAGCACCCTTTGTATCCATGGTTATCCATGGTTTCTTAACTGCTTAGCTCACTTTACTTTTGTTTGAAAAATAGTGTAGTGTGTGATTAGAAAATATTTTCATAAAGACTTTAACTTTGTAATGATTCTTATATGAATGTATACATAGTGTTTAGCTTGAGAGTATTTGAAAATGTAGGGTGTAGAGAGTATTTTTAAAATTTATGAGCAAGCACTTAAGAACTACTTGCCCTAAATTGTAAGGTCTTTCTTGTTATTTCATTTCTTTAGGGACATAACTGTCCTTACTATTAGTTAGTAAGTAGTCTTGTCCTTGGATTTTAAAGGGACGGGCGCAGGGTCATCGTATGGTCATAGAAGGCAACCTTGCAGGGGTATCTTAGTAATTCGAAGGGACGATCATCATTTTCGTAGGTGTAGCACCCCAAATTATCCCTCTCCTGTTTAGCATCATCATCATATCATAATCATCATAAGCATATCATGTCCTTAGCATTTTTACATAGAAAGATGAAGCATAGCACTTGCATGTTCTAGCATAAGGCATGTGATCGACTATTCGGGAAATTTGAAGCATTATAAGTCAAATTCAAGAGCATAGGTGACTTAGCAGAAAGCTCTCAAGGCATGTTATACAAGCCTTGTATCATGGTCAAGGCCCTAAAAAAGATGGAGGATCAAAATCAGGTCAAAACGGTTGGCGCCGGGTTATTATTGAGGTTTCCCACCAAAAGGAGGGAGAATTCAAAATTTGCTTGCGTTAACCGGTTAACGCTTTTGGTTAACCGGTTAATGGCTGCGAATTTTGAATTCCAGCAGCAAAATTCAACATGTATTTTTTGGCTGCAATTTTCCAATTTTCCAATTTTTATTCATTTAAATTAAGGAGAAGGATCTAGAGCATTTATCCAAGCCTAATTCCAATGCTAGGTCCTAATCACTTTCTAAGCCAATTCCAAACCATATATTTTGGATCCCAAGCCTAGATTTTGGGCCCCAAACCTAAACCATATTTAATCCATTTTCCTCCAAACCAAGAAAGGACTCTCTCATAATTCACTCCTCTTCATTTTTCTGAATTTTGATCTCTCTCACCATTCTCTCACTTTTTTCCTCTCAATTTTCCAATTCACTCAAAGTTCCTCTTTAAATATCACATAACTTTACCTTAAAGTGTCTAGATCTTGGAACTAGGCCTTCATCCATAGCTTATTTGCATCATTTTTGCTGGTTTACTTGGTGGTTCAGATCTGTTTTGGAAATTAGAAGTGCTTGTGGAACTAAAATTCTACATCAAGACCCTTAGCTTGCATTTATTTTGCATGAAGTGTGAAGCTTAGCACCGGATCTTCAAAGTTCTCCGTGAAATCTCTCATCTCCAGCTCAAATAACAATTACCAAAGCATACCTCAGCTTTATAGGTTGGTTAAATTCAGATCTAGCTCTGTTTTAGCTTATTTGCATGCTTGTGCTTTAGATCCACCATGTGCTTGTGTATTTGCTTGTGTTGCTTGAATTGATTGGTTAATTTGTAGCCGGATCTGTGTGCTAATGTTCATGAGCTTAATGATGTCAATTAATGTGAATTGATCCATTTATTTCATGCTTAATTGATTGCTGGTCTGGTGTGGAATTATTTGAATAAGTTGGATTTGAGCTGATTTTCTGCAGGAAATTGTTGCTGTTTTTACAGTGTTAACCGGTTAACGCTTTTGGTTAACCGGTTAACGCACATGTTTTTTGCGTATTTGCTGCAGGTTTGAACTGGTTAACCGGTTAACGCTTTTGGTTAACCGGTTAAACTGATGCAAAATTCCATTTTGGAGCTGTTTTGAGCTTGTTTGACCCCCTTACATGTTTTAATTGCCATGGATCATTGTATGATCATTAAATATGCTAGTTTAGGGTGATTTGCTTGCTGGTTGATGTATGCTTCCATGTTCTCGACGCGTAAATGCTTGTATGTGCAAAGTTTGGCATGTTGTTTGATCTTTGTTGACTTGAACTTTGAGCATGCTAGCTCCATGATTGTATTGATGAACATATGCTGGATTTTTGCTAACACTTGCAGGGGCTAATGGTAAGAGAAGTGTGGATGTTTATCCACATTTCAACTCTTTTTCTTTTCTTTTTTAAGTTGCTTTCTCTTTGTGGTTTTTGATGTGCCTTATGCCATCATATGATGCAACTCTTTTCTTCCCCCTTTAGGAGCAACTTATCTCCTTTAGAGGAGTAAGTTGCTTGCTAGCTTTCTTTTCCTCTCTTTTGCCCCTCTTTGGTTCTTCTTTTCTCTTAGGATAGTTGAAACCTCACTAACCTTAGGACTACTTTTTGCATGCTAATATTAGGAGTATTCTTTCCCCATTAGACTTTTACCTTTTGCTCCTTTGGTTCTTTCTCTTCTCATCTCAAAACAAGACCTAAAAAAATATTAATAAAGAAAGGAGTAACTTCTTGTGTAATAGCCTTATTCCATGGGGCCTATGTATTCATTCCATCTTGGAATATTGCATTTGTCTAGCATGATGCACAAGTCGGATCATGAGGTCATCTTCATCAAGAAAAACCCTAAAAAATACTTCTTCATTTTTAATCACTAAAACATCTAATAAATTCAACAAGTCAATGAATTTAGGCCCTTGCCCTTGGAAACAAGTTTTGGATAAGTTCTCCTTACTTGGTGTGCTTGTTCTATTATTCCATCTTGGAATGTAGTAACAAGTACACGTTCCATGAAAAAAATCTTGAGTTCATTCTCTTGTGCCACACCAAATAAAAGCTCATAAAATACACAAACAATCCATAAGCGTCTCCTTCGGGATTTCTTTTCTCATCATCTTTGCTCCGTACGCGAATTTGCTTCTACTTGTCATTTTGCAAGACGGTTACGCACTCGTCGTCCGAGTCTGCAACACCTGAGCATTGACATAGGCAGTTCAAGCCTTAAGACACAAGCAATCTTTTCCACCCCTAGTTAGGGGAACTACGACGTCTCTGATCCTCATGTCCAGATGAGGTACGTAGGCAGCGGGGTAGGGTCCGTTTGAGCACACTCTTTTATTTTCCCTACATTTTCCACCTTTCTTTTTTTCTTATCCAGTTTCAGTTTCAGTTTTGCAGCAACTTTCATTCTTTCACCCTTTGAAACAGTTTCTTTGCAAGCATGGATCCCGTCGGGTACGGCGGACGATCTGGGGTGCTAATACCTTCCCAGGTCGTAACCGACTCCCGAACCCAGATTCTTTGGTTCGCAGGACCTTTGTCCTTCCTTTTCTTTTCTTTCGGTTTGTGCATCATTACCATTCTCGTTCCTTCGAGATTAAAATGCCTGGCAGGTGACTCTACCTCTTTCCGCGCCACTTTCGCGTTTGTACCAGGATGGAAATCCAGGGAGCGACATTAGGGTCATAGAGGGACTAGATCATTTATTCGTATGGACTTGAAGGGACAACGAGGGACTATGATCTTTTATTTGAAGGGACTTGATGATTTTAAACTCATGAAACTTTACTAAGATACCCCCACATTCGAAGGACTTGACCATATTTCGTAAGGCAACAAAGAGGAGAAACCCTAGGGGTGAGTGTGTGAGAAGTCTGTTAATTACAGTTATTTTATCTTTTGAAATTAGGGTTATCTAAGTCTGTTTATTTTGTTCACATATATTCGTTTTCACACCCTACATTTACTAACCACGCAATTAATAATTTACGGAATTTAAAAACGGAAAGTAAACCTAGACTATTACATCATGGAGGCCTGGATCAAACCTATGACCTCCCATTCCCAACACATGCATGCTTCCACTGGGCTAGTGGTGCCCGCGTGTAAAGAAACAACAAATGGTTATTATAAAATAAAACAAATATTTAAATATAAAGCGTGCGCCATAGTCCTTCTTCTTCCTCTATCTGTCCACCAACTTTTACCTATGGTTTTTTCGTAGCTAAACCTATAGTGACGATTTAGTCCATCACTATAGCACCTGCATTTTTTGAAATCATCACATACACAATATAAATTATTTTTAAAGATGTAAATTAATTAAATGTTGTCTTATGAGTTCAATGATCCCAACAATTTCACTTAAAATCATCTCTAGCCATGGTTCCCAAATTCGAAGCTTCAAACCCTAGTAATGGCACTTCCTTGTTCCAACACGCAAGCTTCAATCAAATTGTCCAGAAATGTTCTAAACATCCATACAAAAAATAATATAGGATCAAATCATGTTTATAATGCATAAATAATTGAAATCAAAAAATAAAATAAAAAGCAAGAAAAACGAATTCAATTTAAGCAATTCAGTATGTTTTTGATGATGATGATGATTGGTATGCACTCTAAAGATCCTCAGGAAGTTGTTTAGACCTTCAAAACCTCTTGTAGTTGGTTGTAAATGGAAAATCGATTCTGACTTTGTTCTTGGATTTTTGAAGTTTGGTAAGGGTTCTTAGGCTCAAAATTTCGTCCCCTGTCCTTATGGTCTTATTGTGTACTTATAGAAGATTCAAATTAGGTTAAATTTTGGGCTTTTTATGATGGATTTGGGATTACTTGGAAGTGAAAAAAGAAGGTTTCTATTTTGGTCAAAATTTGGTATTAAGACATTCTCTTTTGGTTTTCACAAAATTTGGATCCTTATAATGATTATAAACATCCAAATCTCATCCCAAAATAGTCCTAAAATCAAATATTTGATTTTCTAATATTTATTCTAATTAAAATTGATTTTAAATAAATTAAATCTAATATAATGTAAAATAAATATAAAAAATCAGATATTATGACTTATGGGTCATGAATGATCTTATGATTGAGTTTTGGTTAGAAAAATATAGGCCCATTTGGAAGAAACTTGAGTTTTGGTCATTTCTTGCTTCATACACCTCCTCAAAATTTCCCAACTTTAACAATACATAACTCTATCAATTTTTATCCCATGTATGTGTTCTTGGACTTTTTAGAAATCTTAGAGTGTCCTCTAACTACTCCTTTTGGTCCCACGTCCATTTGATATTCCATTTTCAATTTATGAGCTTTTGAAAAAGTTGACTTTTTGTTGACTTTTAAAAGGACCTGTAATGTCTTGGTTCATATCTCTCAAATGAAGCAATTTTGGCCTTGGCTTGTGAAACACAAAGTTGTAGGGAATTGATTTTCCTTAAAAATGAGATCTGGATGTGAAAGTTATGGATGGTCAAAGTACAACTGACTTTTCCTGCAAAAACCCTAATTTAGTAACTTTTGATTCTTGATGAATTTGAAGTTTCCTTGATGAATCATGATCAACCCTTGATAAAATGATGAATCTTACTTCAAAATATTGATATTGACCAAAAATCTTAAAGTTTGACTGTATGTTGACCACAATTGACTTTTTGACCAAGTTAACTGATTTTTTTTATTATCTAAGCATCTGTCTGACCAAACTTGTGGGGCAAGCCTTGAAACTTGACATAAGGATTCTCTGAAGTATAAAGGACACCATGAAGTCCACTTGAGCCTTTGGAAGTCCAATTTTCTTTGAGAAACTCAAAACCCTAGTTTTATGCGAGGTCATTTGATGTATGAATGCATGACATGACTTTCTTAGTATAAATGAGAATGTGGTATGCATTATGGATGCGTATGCCATGATGTGATGAAAATGATGTATGAATTATGTAGTCGAATCTCATTAGTAGCTTCATATAACAAAATGCTATTTGGGGAAAATAAATCTCGATTTCTTGCTGAGGAATATGAAGACATCGTTCCCGTCTCATTTCAGAATTTTGTATTTAGGATCCTCCGTTTTCCGTTCGTCGGACTTCTTATTGAAAGATTAAATTCCTGAATACCCTGACTGGGGATAAAAGAGATAGATATTCCACTGAGGGACTTCTCCAACCAAGTGTCAATTCTTCTGGGGATATCAGGTTTTGAGAGAAATATGTCTAGAACTTTGTAGAGCTGGAAGTACAAGAGGCTACTTGGAATACTTCGTTGAAATAAATCTATAAAGATTACTCTATGGGGATGAGTCTACGAAGATCTGTTGGATATGAACTTTGTTGGTGATTCCTACCTCCAAGAGTCCTTAGTAAATGCTATTATTGTAATTTTATATTATTTTATATGTATGTTTGGTAAACATCAATCATATTCAAAAGCATATATACATTCAAACATAATCAATAGACATTTACGCTTAAGTAAAACAGAAAAAGTAAAGCTGAGTTTGAAAATAGAATTGTAGTAATCTTGAAAGTGGCCTATAAACAAGCAAGTTTGAACAAAGAGACAAAAATCCTAGTAAGAGGAATTCTTCGTAGAAAATTTAAAAGAGTACATAAATCAAGGAAAAACAACTATGTGTAAATGATCCCATCAAGTTTCAACTCTGCTTTTACCATTATCTTGAAGTATCTCATCTTTTGCTGTCGGAAGAGAAATGACTGGACTCATCTGTACCGTTTGAACTTGATATTAGTAGCACAACTAGTTGAGGTTACATGGGTGATCCAACGAGACATAGTCGTACATTTTAATCCCTAACTTTTTCCTGGACCGCCTTTTCATGTTTTCAATCCACCAAGATACCCTTTTTTGCCCAAGCTGCCTTTTTAGGTTTTCGACTTGACGGGTGTACACTTTTTTTATATATATATCCCTAATTTTTACCCGAACCCTTTTGGTTTGCTAAGATCCCCTTAATTTTTCCTAGGCCAGTCAACCTAGCGGGTCTCTTTTTATGCGTACTATTTTTTTTACTATGTCTGCGTTCACAGGTTGTTGGAAGTCTTCACCATCCAGAAAATACTCTTTTGACTACAAATGGCCCTTCATAAGTGGGAGTCAGTTTGCCCCTGGGATCACCTTGTGGTAATATGATACGCTTTATCACCAAATCACCAGCCTGGTATACTTGATGTTTGACTTTCTTATTAAAGGCTTTGATCATACGCTTTTGATACATCTGACCGTGACAAACAACCGCAGGCCTCCTTTTATCAATCAATTTTATCTGGTCAAGTCGAGTCTGAACCCATTCGTCTTCATCTAAGTCTGCATCTTTGATAATTCTCAAAGAAGGAATCTGGACTTCAACGGGTAATACTGCTTCCATAACATAGACAAGAGAGAATGGGGTTGCTTCGGTTGAGGTACGTATTGTCGTGCGATAACCATGAAGAGAAAATGGTAACATCTCGTGCCAATCTTTATATGTCACTATCATCTTCTGCAAGATCTTCTTCATATTTTCTTTGGCGGCTTCCACTGCGCCGTTCATCTTTGGTCGATATGGAGAAGAATTGTGATGCTTAATCTTGAATTGCTTGCAGAGTTCAGTAATCATAGTATTGTTTAGATTAGTACCATTGTCTATGATAATTCTTTCAGGGATGCCATATCGACATATAAGATTATTCTTGATGAATCGAGCCACAACATTCTTGGTAACAAAAGCAAACAAGGTTGCCTCTACCCACTTCGTAAAATAATCAATAACAATAAGAATGAAACAATGTCCATTGGAAGCGGTAGGTTTGATCTCACCAATCATATCAATGCCCCACATTGCAAAAGGCCAAGGAGAAGTCAGAATATTCAACGGAACTGGTGGCACGTGTACTTTATCAACATATATCTGTCACTTATGACATGTTTTGGAGTGCTGATAGCAATCAGCTTCCATGGTAGACCAGTAGTAACCTGCTCTAAGAAAATTTTCTTAGCCATCTTATGCCCGCTAGAGTGAGTACCGAAGATCCCATCATGCATGTCTTCCATAATCTCTCTTGCTTCCTTCTTGTCCACATAATGAAGCACAGTCGAATCGTGATTGCACTTGTACAAAATTCCATTACTCAGGAAAAACTTGGCAGAAAATCTCCTTAGAAACTTCTTGTCATTGATAGACACCCCTTCAGGATACTCCTGGGCTTCAAGATATCTTTTTACTTCGTGGAACCAAGGTGTTTCTTCCACTCCCTCAGTATTAACCTCATAACAGTATGCTGGCTCATCTAATCTATCAATAGTAATTCTAGGAGCTTCATTATCCCAACTGATTTCGAACATAGATGACATAGTGGCTAATGCATCTTCTAACTGATTCTCTTCTCGTGGAATATGTTCAAAGGTGATCTTTTCAAAGTTTGGAATCAAAGATAACACATGCTCTCTGTAAGGAATGAGATTTGGATGCTTTGTGTCCCATTCTCCTTTAATCTGACTAACTACCAGGTTTGAATCTCCATATACATTCAAGAATTGGATCTTCATCTCAATGGAAACCTTGATACCTATGATACATTCTTCATATTCAGCCATATTGTTGGTACAATCAAAGCAAATTCTTGTAGTAAACGGCGTATAACAACCCTCAGGAGATATAATCACAACACCAATACCATTACCAAGTGAATTAGAATCTCCATAAAAAACCATAGTCCATCGGGATCCCTGTTCGGGTCCTTCATACAATCCAAGTTCTGTATGATTAGTAACAAGCATAATATCTTCATCTGGATACTCAAAGTTCATAGAATAATAGTCATCCACTGCCTGATGAGCCAAATGATCATCTACCACACTTCCTTTAATTGACTTCTGAGTAGTGTACTGAATGTCATATTCTGTCAAAATCATTTTTCATCGCACTATTCGTTAGGAGAGAGTAGGTTTCTCAAATATTTACTTGATAGGATCCATCTCCGAAATCAATAAAGTGGTATGAGTCAACATATACTGTCTTAGTTAGCGAGCAGCCCATGCCAAAGCGCAAAAAAATTTCTCGAGCAGTGAGTATCTGTAAACACCCCAAATTTGCCCTCACCCATTTACACCATGGCTCTTGATCTCTTCATATGCATAAATCCAATCATAGCATCTCATACCACATTTTTGATTCACTGCATTGGTTCTAAGTCATCTACATCTAGGGTTTGTGATCTGAGCAATCCAAGAGCTTCTTGAGCCACTCCAAAGGCCATCATTCACTTCAAAGGGGTCCATGTATGTTCAAATCTCACATTATATCCTCTCAAAGTCAAGAATTCCAAAGAATCACAAGAACTGGGAATGACATGGAAGCAGAGCCAGGCTTGACTGCACATATGACCTAGAATTAGGGTTTTGGTTTCAGAGGCCATAACTCCAATTTTTTGGTCATTCTTGTTTATATTGGTCTCTATATGGTATAGGGAGTATGCATATCAATTTTCATGAAGAAATTCCATGGGGAAGTCATCTGATCAAGAGTTGACTTTTCAAGCAAGTCAGTACAAAATCAGGGCATCTGAGGCCCCCAATGACCCAACCAAAGGTTGTTCTTCATCATTTTGATTGTATATGATCTTTATTTGATCATAGAAGATGTTAGAAGTTCACAAATTTGAAGAATTTCAAGTCTTTTGCAAAATTGACTTTTTGGGCAAGTTTGACTTTTAATGAAAATGTCATTTTAGGCAACTTTTTCAACCTTTACTTTTTGATTCAAAAAAGCTTCAAATGAAAAAACTTTGGTCATGAAAGTTGTAGAATAGACCTTTCCCTTTTCAAAAAGTACAAGAACATGACCTAATTCATTATGGATCAAAAGTTATGGTTTGTCAAAGTTGGCAAAAATCACAAAATTTCAAAGTTTCCACCAAAGAGGCATTTTGCAAAATGACTTGATCAAGTGTTTTAAAGCTACCAAATGGACTTCTAAGCTTCACGACATGATCATACAACACCTAAAGTTCAGATTGGGCCAAGAGATTTCTCACTTTCATGGCTTGTGGATCAAGAAATTCAAAAAGGGGTAAAAGTTCACAAATTTGAAAAATGATCCATAACTCCTCATCCACTTGAGCCAGCTCACAAGATCTGATTTCATGACACACCTTGATCCTTGCTGCGCATAGCCATGCCCCTATCTCAGCCTGCCACTTGCCCATACCTCCAAGTACAACTTGCTTGACTTTTTGCAGTTGGAGCCATACCAATCACAACAGTCCACACCAACTCCTCTGACCTCTCTAGTTGTGATAAGTGGACAAAATGGAACCCAACACATAACACACAAAAGCCTGAAAGCTCCAAGAACACAGCATACTCAAAAATCCTCTCATTTGCAAAAGCCTTCGAATCTCTTGATTCAGCCATCAAACCTTCAAACTTTTTTTCACCATTCAACTCCACAAACCTTGCTGATCATTTCCCTGCCCTCACTTTGCCCTAAAACCTCCACAATCAAAAACACGATTTTCACATTTCATGAACTGAGATTCTGCAAACTCTCTCCAGAGGCTATTTAAACTCCAACCAAGCATTGCAAGCTTCTTAGGAGGATCATTGGAGTGGATTTGAGGCAAAGAACTGGCCAGAAAGCCCCTGATTCGAAAGCTCAAGCTCAGGTAGCCATGGCATTTATTTTTCCAGAACTCTCATTTTATGTTATAGAATGATTCTACATGCTTCACTGATTGCCATGATGTGTTTAGTTTTGAAAATAGTTGAGAAATGAGTATTTCACAAGCTTCTGAAATTTCTGTGTTCTTTTCCGTTTTGCTTCGATTCATGGATTTGATGATGAATAAATGATTTTTGGTGAGTGATTCTTGTTGGGGATGTTATGGGGATCATTTCTGGAAAGTTAGAGGGTTTGGGGATGCGTAGAGAATGAGATAGCATAAGTGGCTTGCCGGAGAAGATGACCGGAACACTGTTCCGGTCATCTGAAAGTCATTAGGGTTCAGATTAGGGCTTTAATCATAATTAGGCCAGTTTGAATGTGAGCCGTCCAAACGCGCGCGTAGTCAACTCCCGCCTCCTGGAATTTGAATCCTGGCCCTTGGATGCGCATACTTTCCCATTTTTCAGTTTAATTCATTTTATTTTTCCATTTATTTCATTTGTTTTCTCATATTTATTAAAAATAGCAAAACCTTTTCAAAAATTCTGAATTTTTTTATACAAACTTTTATTTAATTTCAGAAACCAAAAACATTTTTATTTTTATTATTTTGCATTAAAAAATATTTTTAAATCATTTAAAAGTTTATTTTTAATTAATTAATGAGAATTAATTATTTAAAAATCACCAAAAAATTCGTGAAACCTTTAAAATCATTTAGAAACATTGTCCAACCCTCAAACCAAATTTCTTTTTTGATCTTGATGTCTTTTGGGAATTTTTCATGGAATTAAAATCATTTCAAAGCATTATTTTGATCCAAACTTCAAAAAATCATTTCTGCCTAACCAATGAGAGTTGGACTTTGATTCTTTTTGCATTGTGTTTAGCATATCATGTAGTTTGTAAGATTAAATTGGCATGATTTGATCTTTCATTTCCCATTTGTTTGACATTTTTCTTGTTAAGGTACCCTAAAACCCTAGAAATTTTAGGAAATTCATAACTCTAATTAGGTTAAGAGTTAGAACCTCTCCTTTGGGAAGTGAGTTAGTGTAGGGTTAGGGTTCCTTGGAGTGCATTTTCAATTTTTTATCTTGATGTTTGCTTCTGATTTTGGTTTTTGTTTGATGCATTGATCATAAACCCTAATTTGGGCTTCCATATGCATCCATCTTGCATTTGCTTGCATACCTTGACTTGCCATAGCATTTTGTGCATCCATTTGATTCATTTGACATCTTAAGACATATTGTAAACATGTTTGATCATTGCATCTTTCATTTGCCATGTTGTATGTCATTTGCATTCCATAACTTTTCATGTATGATCATGGTCCAAAGCATGTTTCTTTTGCATCCATATGTTTGTATGATCACTCACATCTCTTGTCATGTGTTTTCATCATCTCTTAGCATCATTAACATCATTTTTGTGCTTCTGGTTTTGATTTACATCATGCCATTTCATTTCATTTTGCATTGCATTGCATTTCTTTCACTAACTTTTCAGGTGGTAAGCAACTTTGAGAAGTGAATTTGCCTTCACTTCTCACAACTTCTTTTCATCTCTTTTATGCATCCATGCTGCATTTTGTTATGTGTTTGAGATTGAGCTTGCTCTTTCTTCTTCTTCTTACTTTCTTTCCTCAAGTGACTTGACTTCTTGAATGAAGCAAGTTACTTTGCTTTCTCCTGATCCTTTCATCTGTTTCCTGGTGGTTCCATTGAAGTTTTCTCTTGTTAACCTCACAAACCTTAGGAACAACCAAGCATGACAATGATTAGGGTTTTGATTAGTCCCCCACTTAGATTTTACCTTTGTGTCTCATTGAGTCTTCTCTCCTCATCTCATAATCAGGGACTAAACCCTAAAGGTTTTAAGGCTTTGTGATTAAGTTTATGCCTGCATCCTTCTATTAGGATGGAGTGTATAACTTTAATCCTAGTGTTAATGGACAAGTCCCCCTCAAGTTGTCTTACAAACCCTAAAAAATCACTTCTTCATTATACCATTAAATAAAATCCACTTAACAAAGTCTTTGTTTTGTCATGGGTTTAATCCCTAATCATGGATTAAGTTGAGGAGCTTTCCTCAGCTTAAACATTCTCATCTATTATCCTTCTATTAGGATGGTGTAATGGCTTAACCTCATTACTTAACACTAAACAAAAACAACAAAAACATCTAAATAATCACAAGTAGGTTAATGATCTTAATCCTACATCAAAGGTGATTAAGTGTGAGAATCTGACTTCACACTTAAGGTATTCTCATTACCCCTAATCAGAGGGAAGCTGTGATGAGTTTGCTAACCCATTGGTTTAGGCTTAAGCTCATTAACTTATGACAAACTTTCAAAAGCAATAAAAGACTAAAAACACAAAAAACAAACAATAATCGTCTCCTCCGGGATTCTTTTCTCATCTCATTCACTCACAAACGAGAACTTGCTTCTTCCGTCTAATGCAAGACAGTTTGCACCTGAGCCAGACAAGTCATACACTTGAGCATAGACAAGTAAGCAGTTCACAAGTCAATTCACCTTTCAGTCTCTTTGGGTCGAACTACGGTGTTCTGACTTCCTCATTGCACGAGAGGATACGTAGGCATAACTTAACAATTATTGAACAAAAGTCTCTGTATATCCCCCCTCCTCCCGGCATCATTCTTTTAGCCTCATGACCTTGAGCATTTTATTCTTATTCTCACATTGACACTGTACATTTATACACTTCACTTCTTTTACACTAACACCTGTACATCCTTTTCCAGCTATTTTATACACAAAATGCACTGACACTACCCCTTTAAAACACAAATCTTTTAAGCGTGGATCCCGTCGAGTACGACGGACAATATGGGTGCTAATACCTTCCCAGGTTGTAACCAACCCCCTTTCTCAGTCTCTCTGGTTCGCGACCGTCTTATCCATATCTTTCCCAGGTCTATGCAGCATTACCTTTCCTCCGGGATAAAAATGCCTAGCTGGCAACTCTTTTCATTCCCTGTGAGTTCACTCCTGTGTGTTCTCACATCCTCCTTTCGCCGACCGTTCGCGTCTGTACCTTTATTTGGGCCATTTCCCATTTATCGGGAGCGACAGCTTGGCGACTCTGTTGGGGATCATTTATACTGTAACCAGGGCTTCTGGTTCTTTTTGTGGGTTCCTCCTAGCGCTTGTTTGATTTGTGTTTACTGGGGTGTTATGTGCTAATTGTGTTTGTATATTTGCATTTATTTTTGCTTTATGTACAGTTATTTATTGCTTTCTTTACAGCTTTATATACATCATACTGTCATATTGTTCTGGCTGGATCTGGTTTTATTGCTTTGGTGGGTGGGGTTCCATTGAGAGTTAAGGTCCTATACCTGGGACCTGAGTGACACCTAGGCTAGAGTGGTTCATGTTCTTTCCCATTCCATTTCGGTCTGGTGCGGGAATATGAAACACGGTTCAGATATGGGTTTCTTCTTGAGAACTCTGTGCTACAGATTTCCTGTAGTGCTAGGGCTATCTGGGAAGCCTGCTAAGTCTGGATGACCTTTATTATGACCTTCAGAAACTGAGGTGAATTAGAGGAGGATCTTTTATGGTTATTGTAAACACTGTACCTCCGGGTTAGAAGTGTTTACACTTCTCATAACTGATCCAAGTTTGAGGATCCTTGTTTTAGAACATCACCTGTGAGGGGGTTGGGCTGTTTACAGGTTTGCAGGTACCCTTGACCTCAACATACCCTGTTACTTTGTTTTGATTAAGAGTACTCCATTTTGGAACAGTTCTTGTGATTTTTAACCCTGGACATGTGACTCTTTATTTGAGTCCCCCACCTTGGTTACTAGACTTATGAACCTCCATCTGGATTTCTTGAACATACATGGACCTATACCAAGGCAGTTAATCAGATCCAGCTCAGTCACAAACCCTTGCATATCATTTGCATACATCCTCATTGCATCATTTTTAACATTTGCTTATTTGTTTTTCAGGGTATCCATACTATATTTTGGCTTGGTTTTGACCCCTTTTCTCAGCATATACCTATCTTCATCAGTATCTGCATCAGTTACCTGCTTCAGTCACCTGCATCACCAGTCTCAGCCTGTCAGTGGCCCATCTTCAGTGTTATTCTCAGCATCTGTCTCAGCTCCTCTTCAGCAACATGGCACCTAAGAAGAGTAACATCTCCTATCACTTCTTTGAGCCTGAGTTGGCTAGCATCAGGAAGATTCAGACCCTGATTACTCCAGACCATATACCACTTTTCAGAGAACATTATGGAGGAATCCTGGATGTGGTTATGGATTTGGACCCTTCACAGAGGAGCTTGATTCATACTTGCTTGCAGTTCTATGATCCCCCTCTGAGGTGCTTCACCTTCCAGAATTTTCAGTTGGGACCCTTGTTGGAAGAGTATTCATCACTGATTGGTGTACCTATTAGGGGTGGAGTCCCCTTCAACCCTGAGATGGCTTTCCCTAGTAATGAAGAGGTGGCAAAAGCCTTGTATCTGGAACCAGTTCTGATTGGGCAGAATATGACAGCAAAGGCTGGAGTCTCTGGTCTTCATCTGGATTTCTTGACCTCTCAGGCTATTCTGAAGGCCTCCTTGGGGGAGTGGAAGGCAGTCTGTGCTTTGTTGGCCCTTAGCATATATGGGATCATACTTTTTGCAGATGAGCCTAAGTTTGTTAGCAAGAATGCAATCCACCTTTTCATCCTGAGGAACCCAGTGCCCACCTTGCTGGGAGATCTTTACTACTCTGTTCACCAAAGGAATGAAAAGCAAAGGGGAAGATTAGTGAGATGCTGTGCTCCTTTATTCCATACATGGCTGCTCAAACATTTGCCAAAGACTGATGCATTCTTGAACCCTCACCAGTAGAGGAACTGGGCTAGAAGACTTGTTGCTTTAATCTCAGATGATATCAGGTGGTGCACTCAGAGCACCAAGGGCAGAGACTTCATCACTAGTTGTGGACAATTTCCCAATGTGCCTCTGATAGGAGTGAAGGGTTGCATCAACTACAACCCTCTGCTATTCAAAAGACAACTGGGTTATGCATTAGTCCACCCTCCTAGAGCACATGATCTAGCTGAGACCCTTTATTGTGAGAACAAGCCTAATCTGGCTATTGTCAGGCAAGCATCCTGGGCTTGGGACAATGTACAGACTAAAGGGGTAACCATTCTTGGGAGATGCAATAATGTAGCCTCAGCTCAGTACTATGAGTGGTCTCATGCCAGGGCTCAAATTACTGGGATGCCCTTCACCATTGAAGATATGCCTGGACCTTCCACAGCACCACCTCCAGCAACTGTCAGCTTAGAGGAGTTTGAGAAATTGAAAGAGAGAAATGAGAATCTGACTCAGGCTCTACAGAAGACCCTCTGGGAAAGGAGTGATGGTCGGCTGGACATTGAGAGGTTAGAAAAGCTAAAGGTGGAGCATCTAGCCAAAATTGAGAAGTCAGAGGATTACATTAAGAAGTCTAGGGCTGGAGAGCAGATCTTGAAAAATGCCTGCAAAGAGGCCCAATTCCAGAGAGCTAGGACTGATTTGTATCTAAAGGAGAGTCAGGCTAGGTGGGTCAGGATCACCGAAGCCCGTACTCAGGAGGATAAAAGGACTCAGGATAAGATTGAGCAGCTGGAGGCTAGTGCAAAGGAGCAACAGGAAGCCCTGGCAGCAGCCCAAAGAGAGATCTCAGAGTTGAAGATTAAAGCTGGTGTGAAGAGGTCAAAGGACCAGAGTCGACACAAGAGGCTAACTGCAGCTGTTACTACCAGGAATCTCCTTATCAGGAATCTTACAGAGCGTCCAGCTGATCCTGTGACTGAAGCACTTCTAAAGGAAGTTCAGGGGGATGAGTTTGGTCTTGGCGTCTGACTTTTGCTTGTTGTTGCTTTCATTTCATGTACTTTTCTTTATGTTGTATTTTTGACCCCTCAGAGGGCATGTATTGTAAAAAGAAACAAACTATGTATCATTTACCTTTTGTAATATATGTGTTGGTTTGTTTTATCTGAGTTCTTTCAAAGCAACATCACAAGCACCTTCTTCAGGGGTCTGGAAAGGTCAAAACCAAGTGCCAAGCCGGATACCTTAGATACAAATAAGCATACTGCATTGCATACTAACCTTTTGTTTTGTTTTGTAGGTTTTTGTTTTATTGTTACTAACTCTGTTGTGATCTCAGGAACTATTGCTCGACGTCGGGTGTTTCCACTCAACCGTCCACACAGATATCCAACCCGCAACAACCTTCCGGGTATACAAATGGACCAAGTACAGCAGGACCTTACAGAGGTCAGGACTCAAATGGCCAATGAGAGATTGGAAATGAGGAATCAGATGACACATTTTATGGAGGTGATGAATAATATGGCTCAAAGCCAAGAGAGACTAAGAGCACTGGTAGAGGGGAGGAATCAGGAAGACCCCCATCCAGGGACTGCTGGGACAAGCAATAATGAGAGAGTTCAACCTCATATTAATCCCCCAGTCTATGGACCCCACCTTCATCCCGAGATCAACATCCCTGTTAATGTGCAAGGGACTGCCACTGCAGGAAGAGTGCTGCAAGAAGACCCCTAGGAAGATCAGTTCACAGTGATGGGAGCTGGGGAGGAAGCCTATGACAGAAGGCTAGATGAGATTGCTGAGAAACTGAGGTCCCTAGAGTCCCAGAATTCTTTGGGATTTGATGTTATGGACATGGGTCTAGTGGACGGGGTCAGGATTCCCCACAAATTTAAACCACCGTGCTTTGAGAAGTACAACGGGACATCCTGTCCACGGACCCATTTACAATCTTTTCTGGGGAGGCTGAAGGCATATACCATGGACGAAAAGCTATGGATGTTTTATTTTGAAGACAGCTTAACAGGAGCTACAAGGGAATGGTACTCTCACCTGACTAGAGCAACCATTAGATGCTGGAAGGACCTGGCTGAGGCCTTTATCAAACAGTATCAGTACAATTTGGATATGGCTCCCAACAGGACCCTCCTGATGGGGATGTCACAATCATCCAGGGAAAGCTTCCGGGAGTACGCTCAAAGGTGGAGACAGCTTGCTGCTGCTGTCCAGCCACCCATGTCAGAGAGGGAGATGGCTGATATGTTTATGAACACCCTCCAAGGAACATACATTGACAGGATAGCTGCCTTTTCTTCCACTAACTTTGCTGATGTAGTCATAGCCGGGGAAAGAATTGAGAGCCTATTAAAGATGGGTAAAATTTCTGACAACGGTGCAAGCTCGTCCAGCAACCCAAGAAAGCCTTTTGTAGGCCCAAGAAGAACTGGTGAAACCAATGCTATCCATACCAGCAGGGGTAGACCCCAATATGTTCATAGGTCTGTGGCAGCAGTCACCATTCCCGCTCCAATTCATCCTCAACCAGCTTATCAACCACAGCAACAAAATTACCAACAACAAACTCAGTATCCTCCTCAAAAAAATTATAACAACAACAACAATCAGCAAAGACCATTTCAACAGAGACCCTCTCAGGCCAATAGGGTGATCGATCTGATCCCTATGCCCTATGCCACATTATTGCCACAACTCCTAAAACTCAACCTAGTTGAGCTAAGGACATTGGCACCTCCAGATCCTACCAGTCTGCCCAGAAATTATGACGCCAGCGCCAGATGTGCTTTTCACTCAAATGCACCTGGCCATAGTACAGAGAAGTGCAGAGCTTTGCACATGAAAGTACAGGACTTGGTAGATTCTAAAGCTCTGAACTTTGCACCACCACCAAATGTTAACAAGAACCCTTTGCCACACCATGGCGGCCCCAGAATCAACGCTATCGAGGAAGACAAGCCGTCTTACCTGATAACCAGTGTGGGTCAGATTCGGACACCCTTGGTGGAGATTAAAGCTCAACTCCTTGAATGTCAAATGTTCCCGGGATGTGAGCTAGGGTGTGCTTATTGCAACATTTCAGTGAATGGGTGTGATAACTTGAGGGATGGCATAGATGGTCTCATCCAGAGTGGCCTGCTTCAAATCACAACATCCATACCTACCAATCCAGCAATCTCCTTAACAACAGTTCCAGAATCTGCTACAACTGCAACAACCATTGTTCCAAACAACTCTTCAATCTCATCAACAAATGCTTCATCTGTTACTTCAACGGACCAAATGTCAACTGACATCCCTTCTACAACTTCAGCACCCCTTCATTCAGAATCACCTACAACAACAACACCCATCCTTCCAACAATGTCTCCTACAACATCAGCAACAAACAATGCAAGTGTTTCAACAGTTACAATTTATTATGATCCTGCAAATGATTCCGCCTACAACTCACAAAATGCCACTCCTACCAGAGCACCAGTCACAATATACTATGATCCACAGACTATCATGGTCCCTTCTGCAGCTGACATCAGTCCAGTCACTATCACAGTGCCTGGGCCAGTACCCTATGAAAGCAGTAATGCCATCCCTTGGCATTACGGCTCCGACCTATACTGCAAAGGACAGAAAATCACTCTTGAATCATCAACTTCTTCACCACAAATAGACAATGTGGGGGGAGGCGGAGGCTTCACTCGAAGCGGACGTCTCTTTGCCCCGCAAATTCAAAGACCCACTGCTGAAGCAGAAGCTGCTGCCAAAGCAAAAGGGAAGAGCATGGTGCAAGAAGAGCAAATTGTTAAAGAAGCTTTAAAAACACCTTTCGATCAAGAAGTTGATGAATTCATGAAAATCATCAAGAAAAGTGATTACAAGATAGTGGACCAGCTTCACCAGACGCCTTCCAAGATCTCCATTCTATCATTGCTTATGTGCTCCGAGGCTCATCGGAACGCACTACTCAAAGTCTTGCACGCAGCTTATGTGCCAGAAGAGATCACCGTCAATCAGTTGGAAGCTGTGGTTGGAAATGTTAATGCTAGTAATGGACTAGGATTTACCAACACTGATTTGACTACAGAAGGACGCAATCACAACAAGGCTTTGCACATTACCATGGAGTGTAAGGGTGCAGTTCTTTCACATGTACTGGTGGACACAGGGTCATCCCTCAATGTCTTGCCTAAAAAAGCCCTTGTGAAGCTGGAATATGAAGGATTGGCATTACGTCCCAGCAACTTAGTAGTGAGAGCCTTTGACGGCTCTAAGAGATCAGTTCTGGGAGAAATTGAGTTGCCTGTAACGATTGGCCCACAAACTTTCAAAACGACCTTCTACGTGATGGACATTCAGCCTGCCTACAGCTGTTTGTTGGGTAGACCATGGATTCATGCCGCTGGCGCAGTTACGTCTACCCTTCACCAGAAGTTAAAATTCGAGTGGGAGGGCCAAGTCGTTACTATCTGTGGGGAGGAAGATATTTTTGTTAGCCATCTGGCTACATACAAATACATTGAGATGGATGGGGAGATCCACGAAACATCTGCTGTGCTTGGGACTTCCATGACATCCTACCAGCAAGCCCGGAAGGTTGTTGAAGAAGGAAACGCTCAAGGCTGGGGCAAACTGTTGCCTGTGGAGAAGAAAGAAGATAGATTTGGGTTGGGTTACAAACCAACTCAACAAGATCAAGCAGAGGCTGCTAAGAAGCCCAACTTTGTTAGTGGGGGGATGCTCACCCCTGATGCTGTCAACAACTTGGAAGATGAGTCGGAAGATGAACGCAACCTGGAAAGCTGGATACGTCCAAGGATCCCGGGGAGCCGTATCTCAAACTGGTCTTCCTAGGAAATTATAAGGGTTACTCCTGCAGAGTAATTATTATTTCCTGTATATTTTAAGCATGCATCAAGTCTTGCATCTTGCCCAAGATGACAAGACTCATTTTGTAATCGGGCCATCTGTAATTTTTGTGCAACAAGATTAATCAATGAAATATCAGACATCTTTTGTAAATGAGTCTTTTTCTTTTTCGCTCACTGTTTTTCCATTTTTCTTTTTGTACAAAAAAATAAATGGCAATGTTTTCAAAATGACAACTTTATTTCACTTTTCAAAACAAGATTAAAATCAATCACTAAAATGAACAAACTGAACCCTTGCAGAGAGTGCCTTCCAGACCGCACCGACAACAACACGGCTATGACTTCGTATGACTTTGACAATCCGATCAATCAAGCTGATGAAGGGGTTGAAGAAGATTACGAGCTTCCAGAAGAGCTAGCCAGGTTGTTAAGGCAAGAGGAGAAGGTTATCACTCTTCATCAGGAGGAGGTCGAAACGATTAATCTTGGTACAGATGAAGATGTGAAAGAAGTTAAAATCGGGGCCTGCCTACAAGACTCGGTGAAGAAACAACTGATTGACCTACTTCAGGAATATGTGGATGTGTTTGCTTGGTCTTACCAAGACATGCCAGGGTTGGACACCGATATTGTTATGCATAAGTTGCCTTTGAGGGAAGAATGCCCACCGGTCAAACAGAAACTGCGCCGTACTCGTCCAGACATGGCAATGAAGATCAAAGAAGAGGTACAAAAGCAGTGGGACGCCGGATTCCTTGCTGTAACTAGCTATCCGCCGTGGGTTGCTAACATTGTGCCTGTTCCAAAGAAAGATGGCAAGGTAAGGATGTGTGTTGACTACCGGGACCTGAACAGAGCCAGCCCGAAAGATGATTTCCCATTACCTCACATTGATGTATTGGTTGATAATACGGCTCAGTTCTCGGTGTTTTCCTTCATGGACGGATTTTCAGGATACAATCAGATCAAAATGTCACCTGAAGACATGGAGAAGACAACCTTCATCACACCCTGGGGCATGTTCTGTTACAAGGTGATGCCATTCGGATTGAAGAACGCTGGTGCAACATATCAACGGGCTATGGTAACATTATTCCACGATATGATCCATAAAGAAATCGAGTGTTATGTGGATGACATGATTGCCAAGTCCCTTACAGAAGAAGACCACCTGGTAAATCTGCTGAAGCTATTCAAGCGTCTGAGGAAGTACCAACTGAAGCTGAACCCCAACAAGTGCACATTCGGGGTACGATCTGGTAAGCTGCTGGGTTTTATTGTAAGCGAGAAAGGGATTGAAGTGGACCCTGATAAAGTCAAGGAGTCTGAAAAAGAAGTTCGAGGGTTTCTAGGTAGATTGAACTACATCTCAAGGTTCATATCTCACCTTACAGCGACCTGTGAACCTTTGTTTAAACTGTTAAGAAAAGAACAGACGGTCAGGTGGAACGAAGACTGCCAGAGGGCTTTTGACAAGATCAAGGAGTACTTGCAAGAACCTCTAATCCTTATGCCTCCAGTTGAAGGAAGATCTCTAATCATGTACTTGACAGTATTAGAAGAGTCAATGGGGTGTGTGCTGGGCCAGCATGACGAGTCTGGTCGAAAAGAGTATGCAATATACTACCTGAGCAAACAGTTTACTGACTGTGAACAACGTTATTCACTGCTCGAGAAAACTTGCTGTGCTTTAGCGTGGGCTGCTCGCCGACTCAGACAGTATATGTTGACCCACACTACTTTATCGATCTCAAAAATGGACCCAGTCAAGTACATTTTCGAGAAGCCAGCTCTTACCGGACGGGTTGCAAGATGGCAAATGATTCTCACAGAATATGACATCCAGTACACCTCTCAGAAAGCCATCAAGGGCAGTGTACTATCTGAATATCTTGCTGAGCAACCTATTGATGACTACCAACCTATGAGATTTGACTTCCCTGATGAAGACATCATTATTCATAAAAGCGAAAGATCATGAAGAGCCTATTCACACTGAAGGGCCTGACCCGGAAGAAGAATGGACTATGATGTTTGATGGGGCTATTAATATGAATGGTCGTGGTGTTGGTGCAGTACTCATTACACCTAAGGGAGTTCACATACCTTTCTCCGCAAAGCTCACCTTCAACTGCACTAACAACGAAGCTGAATACGAAGCTTGCATTATGGGTCTTGAGGAAGCCATTGACCTCAGGATCAAGACATTGACTGTATTCGGAGATTCAGCTCTGGTAGTTAATCAAACCAACGGCAAATGGTACACCCACCAGGATCATCTGATACCTTACAGGGATTATACAAGAAGGTTATTGACTTTCTTTACAACGGTCAAGCTTGAGTATATCCCTAGGGACGAGAATCAGTTTGCAGATGCTCTGGCTACCATTTCATCAATGATCAAAGTTCAGGCTGCCAACTTTGTACCGCAGATTTCAGTGCCCAGACTTGACAGACCGGCATATGTGTTCGCAGCAGATGTTGTCAAGGATGATAAGCCTTGGTTCCATGACATTAAGTGCTTCTTGGAGGATCAAACATACCCACCTGGGGCATCTTCCAATGACAAGAAGACTTTAAGAAGGCTTGCTGGTAGTTTCTTCCTGAACACTGATGGTTCCCTGTACAAGAGAAACTTTGATATGGTACTCCTCAGATGCGTTGATAGAACAGAAGCAGACTTGTTAATGCATGAAGTGCACGAAGGATCCTTTGGTACCCATGCTGGAGGGCATGCCATGGCTAAAAAGTTGCTAAGATCAGGTTATTACTGGATCACAATGGATGCTGACTGTTGTGCCTATGCCAGAAAATGCCATAAATGCCAGATTTATGCGGATAAGGTGCATGTGCCTCCCAATCCTTTGAATATAATGTCTTCACCCTGGCCCTTTGCTATGTGGGGCATTGACATGATTGACAAGATTGAGCCTACTGCTTCAAATGGCCACAGATTCATCCTGGTAGCCATTGACTATTTTACCAAGTGGGTTGAAGCAGCTTCTTATGCCAATTTACAAGGCAAGTGGTAGCCAGATTTCTGAAGAGAGATATCATCTGTCGGTATGGAGTGCCCGAGCGAATCATTACTGATAATGGTTCCAACTTAAACAATAAAATGATGGTTGAGCTATGTCGGGACTTCAAGATCCAACACCACAATTCTTCTCCTTACAGGCCAAAGATGAACGACGCTGTTGAGGTAGCTAATAAGAATATCAAGAAGATTGTGCAGAAGATGGTAGTCACTTATAAAGACTGGCATGAAATGCTACCATTTGCCTTGCATGGGTACCGCACATCAATCAGAACATCCACTGGGGCAACACCGTATCAGCTTGTGTATGGTATGGAGGCAGTCCTACCTGTTGAAGTTGAATTACCCTCTCTGCGGGTATTGATGGATGTTAAGCTGAACGAAGCAGAATGGGTTCGGTCCCGATACGAGCAACTGAGTCTGATCGAAGAGAAGAGATTGGCCGCAATCTGTCATGGGCAGTTGTATCAGAAAAGAATGAAGAGATCCTTCGATCAGAAAGTCAGGCACCGAGAATACCAAGTAGGAGATCTTGTGCTGAAGAGAATCCTCCCCCCGCATACAGACCACAGAGGCAAGTGGACTCCAAATTACGAAGGACCATTTGTATTAAAGAAGGTTTTCTCTGGTGGAGCACTGATGCTCAGCACCATGGATGGCGAAGACTTTCCGTCCCCTGTGAATTCAAATGCAGTTAAAAAATACTTCGCATAAAAATGACCCGCTGGACATAAAAACAGAATGTAAGTCCAGGCAAAAATAGGGCATCCCGGCGAGTCAAAAACAGAATAAAAGACTCGGGCAAAAATAAGGGAAAATAAACAAAAAAAAATGTACACCCGCTGAGTTGAAAAGCCGCATTGGACAACTCAGGCAAAAATGGATATCCCGATGGATTGAAAACCCGAAAGGGCGATCCATGCAAAACAAGAGAATAAGCGAACAACTGCATTCTGAATTCATCTGTATCACCTACAACTTGGTAAGCTTCGAAAGGATCAAGCTTCTGTCAGAATCAGCCTTCTTCAGAAAGCAAGACGAGAAGAACGTCAAAAGTCATACGAGTCATAGCAAGAGGGAAGCTCCTTGAAGCGTCATCAACATTGCCAACATTTTGTTTCTCAATTTGTAACAATCTCCTCATTTCAGGAGATATGATTCTTTGACTGTATCTCGCCGATTCAGGGCATATGAATTAATAAAAACAGATTTTCAGTCAAGTTTCACCTCGTACACTTCATTTTATTTGCAAAGAATGTTTGATATCTTTAAAATACTGATTGCATGAATACATATGCTTATCCTCAAAAATAAAAACCACGTGCTTACAGGAAATGTACTTACTCTCGGGAGTGTCTCACTCCTATGGCGGAATCCAGTAAAGGATGCCTCGGGATTACTTGTGCGTTTCTCTGTCTTTGCAGGATTGCAGGTATTCAGAAGTGCAACATGGGGCATGAAAGCTTCATCCCAGCAAGCTGGCAAATCAACGCTCACTCAATCTTAGCACCCAAGTGCTTTCTCCCCAGCTGAGTTGCCACTGTTTATTTCTCCCCAGTGGAGTGGCCATCAATCATTCTTCCTCAGTCAAGTACAAAAGCCAGGGAACCATCTCCCCACAGAGTATCAGCCTCTATCCAGAAGAGCAACGCACGAAGGAATCACAACAGAGTGACGAAAGCTTCTACAAACCCCAGTTGGGTCCTTCATTTACCGAGAATAGGTCTATCATTGACCCATTTCCCCAAGCAGAATCATTTCATCAGATCTACCAATGATCTCATCCCCAACTGGGATGTTCAATTCAACAGATCGACCAGAGATCTTCACTGCAACGAGATCCGAATCCCAGATCAGTATCTTTTGCATAACCATGGCATTCGCATCATATTCACCCCACAAAGCGTAGCATTCCGTTTAATACGGAGCATTATGGCAAAAATCAAACATATTGCATAATTATAAGCCATGGTATGAATCAAACACTTGTGAATATCGACAATCCATTAACAATATACAGAATACCCCCAGATTCCCCAGCAAAAACAGTTGCCTCACATTCACCAATACGAATACACACTCCTTGTGGCACCCGTCCGTGTCATCATTCCCCAGTAAAGTCGCCCAAGTTTTTCTTTGCAAACAAACACTTGTATATTACAAATACTTCTCGACACCCGTCCGCATCATATCCCCAGCAGAAAGCATAAGTATCCCCTTTGCACTCACAGACACAGATATATGTATAACTTTCTTGACACCCGTCCGTGTCACTTTTCCCAGCATATTCTCTCAAACACTTTGTATACCAGATTCTTGTTTATACTATACTCTTCTCCCTTTGACGCTCGTCCGTGTCACTCTCTCCAGCAGATTGAACACTCATACTTACGACTCATGTCACTTATACAGATACTAGTCCATATCTTATATACACCACTTACATCCCCGCAGATTCGACACTCGTCCGTGTTCTTTGTTAACCAGTTGGTACTCGTCCGTACCATCATCTCAGAACATGCGTCAGGCATTTGTTTCTACTTGATACTCGTCCGTATCATAGTCTTAAGGATGCTCGTCCGCATCTTTAATCCATACACTCATGTCTTCTTGAATATATATACTCGTCTGTGTCTACTATTCCCCAGAAGAGTCCCTTCAGATTCAACACTCGTCCGTGTTCTTTGTTAACCAGTTGATACTCGTCCGTATCATCATCTCTGAACATGTGTCAGTATTTGTTTCTACCCGATGCTCGTCTGTATCGTGGTCTTAAGGATGCTCGTACGCGTCTTTAATCTATACACAAACATCTAAACACTTATACCTTTTATTTCTTGGATGTAAACACTCGTCCGTGTTTACTATTCCCCAGTAAACAAATTTCTTTTTATCTGACATTCGTCATGATAAACCCTGAGAGCAGCCGTACCCTGCTAGGTGGTCGTCCTCCACCTCTTGATGGTCGTCCTCCGTCATGCTCATCCGATGGCCGTCCCCATCGTTGACCTTTTATCCGACATTCGTCCTATGTCGTGATATTTTAGCAGCCGTCCCCTGCTAGGTGATCGACCTTCACCTTTTTGATGATCGTCCTTCATCATTTTATCCAATGGCCGTCCCCATTGTTGATTTTGGTTATCTGACATTCTTCCTATGTCATGATAAACCTTGAGAGCAGCCGTCCCCTGCTAGGTGGTCGTCCTCCACCTCTTGATTGTCGTCCTCCATCATGCTCGTCCGATGGCCGTCCCCATCGTTGACCTTTTATCCGGCATTCGACCTATGTCGCGGTATTTTCGGCAGCCGTACCCTGCCAGGTGGTCGTCCTCCACCTTAGATGACCGTCCCTCATCTTATCCCCAACAGAGCAGCCGTCCCCTGCTAGGTGATCGTCCTTAACCTTTGATGACCGTACCTCATCATCTGTTTATTTCATTTATTCTTTAACCCGATGGCCGTCCCCGTCGTGGTCCCTTTTCTTTTTAGCCCGATGGCCGTCCCCATCGTTGGTTACTTTGCTTTATGAACTTGATTGCCGTCCCCTTCATGTTTCATTAATCCCCAGAGAATTTTACAGCTTTACTTGATGGCCGTCCCCATCATAACCCCTTTTATCCCCAGCATGTCGGCCGTCCCCGTCATTGCTTTGCTTCACACACTCTTCCCAGCATGTCGGCCGTCCCCGTCATCGCTCTTTACCCAGCAGTCGTCCTCTGCTCGACGGTCGTCCTCCATCGCCCGCACTTTATAATATACTTTATTTTCTTTTACAATCTATGTCCTTTTTCTTCTTCATTCTGTGAGTGCAAATTTTGGACTGTCTTTGGTATTCAACCACAAGTTATCTTGTTCGCCTGTTAAGCCGTAGCTTACATCCTGCACAGCTAACTCATGTTTGAATAGGGGCAGCTGTAAACACCCCAAATTTTCCCTCACCCATTTACACCATGGCTTGTGATCTCTTCATATGCATAAATCCACTCATAGCATCTCATACCACATTTTTGATTCACTGCATTGGTTCTAAGTCATCTACATCTAGGGTTTGTGATCTGAGCAATCCAAGAGCTTCTTGAGCCACTCCAAAGGCCATAAATCACTTCAAAGGGGTCCATGTATGTTCAGATCTCACATTATATCCTCTCAAAGTCAAGAATGCCAAAGAATCACAAGAACTGGGAATGGCATGGAAGCAGAGCCAGGCTTGACTGCACAGATGACCTAGAATTAGGGTTTTGGTTTCAGAGGCCATAACTCCAATTTTTTTGGTCATTCTTGTTTCTATTGGTCTCTATATGGTATAGGGAGTATGCATATCAATTTTCATGAAGAAATTCCATGGGGAAGTCATCTGATCAAGAGTTGACTTTTCAAGCAAGTCAGTACAAAATCAGGGCATCTGAGGCCCCCAATGACCCAACCAAAGGTTGTTCTTCATCATTTTGATTGTATATGATCTTTATTTGATCATAGAAGATGTTAGAAGTTCACAAATTTGAAGAATTTCAAGTCTTTTGCAAAATTGACTTTTTGGGCAAGTTTGACTTTTAATGAAAATGTCATTTTAGGCAACTTTTTCAACCTTTACTTTTTGATTCAAAAAAGCTTCAAATGAAAAAACTTTGGTCATGAAAGTTGTAGAATAGACCTTTCCCTTTTCAAAAAGTACAAGAACATGACCTAATTCATTATGGATCAAAAGTTATGGTTTGTCAAAGTTGGCAAAAATCACAAAATTTCAAAGTTTCCACCAAAGAGGCATTTTGCAAAATGACTTGATCAAGTGTTTTAAAGCTACCAAATGGACTTCTAAGCTTCACGACATGATCATACAACACCTAAAGTTCAGATTGGGCCAAGAGATTTCTCACTTTCATGGCTTGTGGATCAAGAAATTCAAAAAGGGGTAAAAGTTCACAAATTTGAAAAATGATCCATAACTCCTCATCCACTTGAGCCAGCTCACAAGATCTGATTTCATGACACTCCTTGATCCTTGCTGCGCATAGCCATGCCCCTATCTCAGCCTGCCACTTGCCCATACCTCCAAGTACAACTTGCTTGACTTTTTGCAGTTGGAGCCATACCAATCACAACAGTCCACACCAACTCCTCTGACCTCTCTAGTTGTGATAAGTGGACAAAATGGAACCCAACACATAACACACAAAAGCCTGAAAGCTCCAAGAACACAGCATACTCAAAAATCCTCTCATTTGCAAAAGCCTTCGAATCTCTTGATTCAGCCATCAAACCTTCAAACTTTTTTTCACCATTCAACTCCACAAACCTTGCTGATCATTTCCCTGCCCTCACTTTGCCCTAAAACCTCCACAATCAAAAACACGATTTTCACATTTCATGAACTGAGATTCTGCAAACTCTCTTCAGAGGCTATTTAAACTCCAACCAAGCATTGCAAGCTTCTTAGGAGGATCATTGGAGTGGATTTGAGGCAAAGAACTGGCCAGAAAGCCCCTGATTCGAAAGCTCAAGCTCAGGTAGCCATGGCATTTATTTTTCCAGAACTCTCATTTTATGTTATAGAATGATTCTACATGCTTCACTGATTGCCATGATGTGTTTAGTTTTGAAAATAGTTGAGAAATGAGTATTTCACAAGCTTTTGAAATTTCTGTGTTCTTTTCCGTTTTGCTTCGATTCATGGATTTGATGATGAATAAATGATTTTTGGTGAGTGATTCTTGTTGGGGATGTTATAGGGATCATTTCTGGAAAGTTAGAGGGTTTGGGGGTGCGTAGAGAGTGAGATATCATAAGTGGCTTGCCGGAGAAGATGACCGGAACACTATTCCGGTCATCTGAAAGTCATTAGGGTTCAGATTAGGGCTTTAATCATAATTAGGCCAGTTTGAATGTGAGCCGTCCAAACGCACGCGCAGTCAACTCCCGCCTCCTGGAATTTGAATCCAGGCCCTTGGATGCGCATACTTTCCCATTTTTCAGTTTAATTCATTTTATTTTTCCATTTATTTCATTTGTTTTCTCATATTTATTAAAAATAGCAAAACCTTTTCAAAAATTCTGAAATTTTTTATACAAACTTTTATTTAATTTCAGAAACCAAAAACATTTTTATTTTTATTTTTTTGCATTAAAAAATATTTTTAAATCATTTAAAAGTTTATTTTTAATTAATTAATGAGAATTAATTAATTAAAAATACTTTTAGGTATTTAAAAATCACCAAAAAATTCATGAAACCTTTAAAATCATTTAGAAACATTGTCCAACCCTCAAACCAAATTTATTTTTTGATGTTGATGTCTTTTGGGAATTTTTCATGGAATTAAAATCATTTCAAAGCATTATTTTGATCCAAACTTCAAAAAATCATTTCTGCCTAACCAATGAGAGTTGGACTTTGATTCTTTTTGCATTGTGTTTAGCATATCATGTAGTTTGTAAGATTAAATTGGCATGATATGATCTTTCATTTCCCATTTGTTTGACATTTTTCTTGTTAAGGTACCCTAAAACCCTAGAAATTTTAGGAAATTCATAACTCTAATTAGGTTAAGAGTTAGAACCTCTCCTTTGGGCAGTGAGTTAGTGTAGGGTTAGGGTTCCTTGGAGTGCATTTTCAATTTTTTATCTTGATGTTTGCTTCTGATTTTGGTTTTTGTTTGATGCATTGATCATAAACCCTAATTTGGGCTTCCATATGCATCCATCTTGCATTTGCTTGCATACCTTGACTTGCCATAGCATTTTGTGCATCCATTTGATTCATTTGACATCTTAAGATATATTGTAAACATGTTTGATCATTGCATCTTTCATTTGCCATGTTGTATGTCATTTGCATTCCATAACTTTTCATGTATGATCATGGTCCAAAGCATGTTTCTTTTGCATCCATATGTTTGTATGATCACTCACATCTCTTGTCATGTGTTTGCATCATCTCTTAGCATCATTAACATCATGTTTGTGCTTCTGGTTTTGATTTACATCATGCCATTTCATTTCATTTTGCATTGCATTTCTTTCACTAACTTTTCAGGTGGTAAGCAACTTTGAGAAGTGAATTTGCCTTCACTTCTCACAACTTCTTTTCATATCTTTTATGCATCCATGCTGCATTTTGTTATGTGTTTGAGATTGAGCTTGCTCTTTCTTCTTCTTCTTACTTTCTTTCCTCAAGTGACTTGACTTCTTGAATGAAGCAAGTTACTTTGCTTTCTCCTGATCCTTTCATCTGTTTCGTGGTGGTTCCATTGAAGTTTTCTCTTGTTAACCTCACAAACCTTAGGAACAACCAAGCATGATAATGATTAGGGTTTTGATTATTCCCCCACTTAGATTTTACCTTTGTGTCTCATTGAGTCTTCTCTCCTCATCTCATAATCAGGGACTAAACCCTAAAGGATTTGAGGCTTTGTGATTAAGTTTATGCCTGCATCCTTCTATTAGGATGGAGTGTATAACTTTAATCCTAAGTGTTAAACCCTTAATGTGTTTAAATCCTTTAATCAATCCATCTAATAATCATCAAGACATCAAGCTTGTAACTTGGGCCTTGCATTAGGGTTCTAATTCTTCCTTAACTGGTTAAGAAGGACTAACCCTAGTGTTAATGGACAAGTCCCCCTCAAGTTGTCTTACAAACCCTAAAAAATAACTTCTTCATCATACCATTAAATAAAATCCACTTAACAAAGGCTTTGTTTTGTCATGGGTTTAATCCCTAATCATGGATTAAGTTGAGGAGTTTTCCTCAGCTTAAACATTCTCATCTATTATCCTTCTATTAGGATGGTGTAATGAGTCTGTTTAATCTCTGATTATGGCTTAACCTCATTACTTAACACTAAACAAAAACAACAAAAACATCTAAATAATCACAAGTAGGTTAATGATCTTAATCCTACATCAAAGGTGATTAAGTGTGAGAATCTGACTTCACACTTAAGGTATTCTCATTACCCCTAATCAGAGGGAAGATGTGATGAGTTTGCTAACCCATTGGTTTAGGCTTAAGCTCATTAACTTATGACAAACTTTCAAAAGCAATAAAAGACTAAAAACACAAAAAACAAACAATAATCGTCTCCTCCGGGATTCTTTTCTCATCTCATTCACTCACAAACGAGAACTTGCTTCTTCCGTCTAATGCAAGACAGTTTGCACCTGAGCCAGACAGGTCATACACTTGAGCATAGACAAGTAAGCAGTTCACAAGTCAATTCACCTTTCAGTCTCTTTGGGTCGAACTACGGTGTTCTGACTTCCTCATTGCACGAGAGGATACGTAGGCATAACTTAACAGTTATCGAACAAAAGTCTCTGTATATCCCCCCTCCTCCCGGCATCATTCTTTTAGCCTCATGATCTTGAGCATTTTATTCTTATTCTCACATTGACACTGTCCATTTATACACTTCACTTCTTTTACACTGACACCTGTACATCCTTTTCCAGCTATTTTATACACAAAATGCACTGACACTACCCCTTTAAAACACAAATCTTTTAAGCGTGGATCCCGTCGAGTACGACGGACAATCTGGATGCTAATACCTTCCCAGGTTGTAACCAACCCCCTTTCTCAGTCTCTCTGGTTCGCGACCGTCTTATCCATATCTTTCCCAGGTCTATGCAGCATTACCTTTCCTCCGGGATAAAAATGCCTAGCTGGCGACTCTTTTCATTCCCTGTGAGTTCACTCCTGTGTGTTCTCACATCCTCCTTTCGCCGACCGTTCGCGTCTGTACCTTTATTTGGGCCATTTCCCATTTATCGGGAGCGACATTATCTTGTTTCACAGTCGGTAAACTTTTTGTTAAGGTAGTATATTGCTTGCTCTTTTCGACCAGACTCGTCATGTTGCCCCAACACACACCCCCATTGAATTGTCCAAAACTATCAGGTACATAATCAAGGGTCTTCCCGCAACTGGTGGCATTATATTGGAGGTTCTTGGATATATTTCTTGATCTCATCAAAAGCTATCTGGCATTCGTCGTTCCATTCCATTATTTGATCTTTCTTCAGCAATTTGAAGATTGGCTCACAAGTAGTGGTTAGTTGGAAAATAAATCGTGTAATGTAGTTCGGGCAACCCAAGAAACCTTTGACTTCCTTCTTAGTACAAGGAGCTAACATATCTTGTATTGCTTTTACCTTTGCAGGGTCAACTTCAACACCTTTACTACTGACAACGAAACCCAAAAGTTTACCATATCTAAATCCAAAGGTACATTTGTTTGTATTCAACCTCAGCTTGTATTTCTTCAATCTCTCAAACAACTTGTGTAGATGATCAAGATGTTATTCTTCAGTATGGGATCTGGCTATCATGTCATCAACATATAACTCTATCTCATGATGAATCATATCATGGAACAAAGCTACCATAACATGATGATATGTTGCCCCAACATTCTTCAGACCAAATGGCATTACTTTGTAACAAAAGGTGCCCCCACTGTGTGACAAACGTAGTCTTCTCCATATCTTTAGGTGCCATCTTAATCTGATTATAACCAGAGAAACCATCCATAAATGAGAATACCTTATGCTGAGCAATGTTGTCTACCAAAACATCAATATGTGGAAGTGGAAAATCATCTTTGGGGTTGGCCTTGTTCAAATCCCTGTAGTCCACACACATGCGCAATTTACCATATTTATTAGGTATCGGTACCAAATTTGTAACCCATTGAGGATAAGAAGTGACAGCTAGGAATCCTGCTTCAAATTGTTTCATCACTTCAGCTTTGATCTTTTCTGACATTTCAGGACGCATACGACGAACTTTCTATTTTATCAGGCGACAACCTTCCTTCATTGGTAGACGCTGAACCACAATATCAGTATCAAGCCCTGACATATCTTCATAAGACCAAGCAAAGATTTCCATGTAATCATGTAGCATCTGAATTAACCTATTCTTAACACTGTCTTCCTATTCAGCACCTATCTTGATCTCTTTCTTATCTTTCTCAGTACCCAGATTCACAACCTCAATTGGTTATTCATACGGCGGTGTAACTTTCTCTTCTTGCTGTAACAACCTAGCAAGTTCTACAGGCACTTCGCAATCTTCACCATTTCCATCCTCGGCTTGGTATATTGGATTTTCAAAGTCATAATTGGCAATAGCAGAACTGTTATCAATGGGATCCAGAGTGGATAAGGATATGCATTTTAGTGATGTGGGTGTGTGTAAGAACACATAGTTTTTTTTTTTAAATAAAAAGAAAAATAAAAGAAAGATAAAGAGCGCAATATTTACGAAAGCAAAAACATCCATTGATTTTATTGAATGAAAATATGCAAATGAAATGACATCCCTAATAAGCATACCATTGTGCCCCGGGAAAGGCGCAAGACTTAAAAAGTTTTAATTGTTCGAATTACAAAACCAAAATAAGAAAAGCAAAAATAGCATTTACTCATGACTAAAGGAGATAGGAATAACATATTCAGCCTTCCAATTGTCGAACCCATTGTTAATGGTAGGAAAGATCCAACTGTCTATGTTACAGTCTTCATCAAAGTCTTCCACAACATTAACTTCATCTTTCTGAACTCCCTTGTTGGTGATACGAATAGCATGAGCATGACATACATCCTTCTGAGCCTCTGCAGTAAAACCCAAACCAAACTTGTCAGACTTGTAAGGAATGTCAGGAAGCTGACCCTAAATAGTACAACCACTTCTTCAACCACAAAATTAGCATCTTTCAAGGAGGCAATTGCAGGAGTTGCTCTAGGAACAATATGAACTAGCTTAACAACAAGAATAGTCTGAGGAACCACTTCAAATGTATGACAAGGAGTCTCAACAAATTCATCGTCCATTTCAACATACTTGAAAGTACTCACATGACCGACCATGTACTCTTCTTCACCATAGACAGTGACAATATTGCTCTTCACTGGATATTTTAGCTTTTGGTGTAAGGTAGTGGTCATAACACCTGCCCCATGTATCCAAGGGAGCCCAAGCAAGCAGGAGTAGGCAGGACGAATATCCATCACATAGAAAGTAGAGTCAAATACTTGAGAACCTACTTAGATTGGAAGATCAACTTCTCCGTGCACACTTCTTCTTGAACCATCAAAGGCTCTCACCACTGTAATACCCCAAAATTTTCCCTCCCGTTTTCATGGCATTTAGCATATCACTTTGCATACTCAAATTTATAGCATGACTCAAAACATTGCATTATAACCACCATAGCAAAGGCAGTACAAGGAGCAATCCCCGACAGTACGAGGAGTTCCTTCCTCCCCAGCAGGTCTCTTACTTAGTAGAGCATTAACTCATACATCCGCTTCCCCAGGCAAGTCAGAAGGTTGTCACTTCCCCGACGGAGTTCAATGAGTAGCGTACCTCGCAAGATGAGTTCATTCCCAACAAGATCCTGCCTCTCCAATCTCAAAGTCCAATTTATTTTTGGAAATGGCGGCAGTTCAGAGCCGGTGTATCATTAACAATATCTCCCGCATAGTTGTTTTCTCCTCACAAGGATTAACCAGGTCAGTGCAGTGATCATCATTTCTCCCCAGTCAAGCCACCTGGGATACCTGTTATCTCCTTTTCAAGAGATCTCTTCGCATTTGCATTTGCATTTAGTAATCATCGTTACATGTGCACCTTCAAAACACGTAGCATTTCCATTATCATGGAACATTACGCTATAAATTCAAACATGTGCATGCCAGCATGGGCCAGTTTTGAGGTATATTACATAAGACCCATAACATCTTTTCAACCTGAAGTACTCCCCACAAAGGATACCCATTTTATTATCCAAGCATCATTGTCTATCCAAGTCAATGGTCGTACGTCGGGTCATCGTTTAAGTACAACGATCCCTTTCCTTTAGGGTGTTCTGTTTAAGTACAACAGTTCCCCAGTTGAGACTTGTTTCAGTACAACAGTCTCATTTCTTCGCGTCTCTGTTTAAGTACAATAATCGCGTCACATGTCATTATTTAAGTGCAACGATCCTATTCCAATGAATTCATTTAAGTACAATGATTTCATTTCTACGACTCCTTTTCAGTACAATGGTTTCATATTCGTCGAGTTCCATTTAAGTACAATGGTCTCGTCTTTAAGCCCCGTTTAAGTACAACAGTCTCAGTTTTCACGTCTCGTTTCAGTACAACGGTGTCGTGTTGGGCTCTCATTTCACTACAATGAACCCATTTCTTTGACTTCATCTAAGTATGATGATTTTAACCTCTCGATTCCATTTAAGTATAATGGTCTCGTTATCAAGCCCTGTTTAAGTACAATAAGCTTATTCTTTTCACGTCTCGTTTAATTACAACAGCCGCGTCGCGGGTCATCATTTAAGTACAACGATCCCATTCATTCTGAGTTCCATTTAAGTACAACATTCTCGTTGTCAAGCCCTGTTTAAGTACAACAGGCTCTTTCTTTTCGCGTCTCGTTTCAGTACAACGGTCGCATCGTGGGTAGTCATTTAAGTATAATGATCCCATTCTCTCTGATTCCATTTCAGTACAATGGTTTCATACTCAAGTCCGTCTAAGTACGATGGTCTTGTGATTTTCGAGTTATCATCTAAGTACGATGACCTCCTTTCTTTTTGTCTTGTCAGAGGTCTGCAAAAATTTATAACAATAAAAAAGAAACAAAGATCATAAAATGGCATTCTCCTCATTTTGTTAGAGTACAAATTTTCAGTATTTATTCGAGTATTCAATCACTGCATACCTTGAATGTCTAAAAGTCATTGCTATTATTCACTCAAGTCTACAAATGATTGAATCAGGGCAGCTATAATACCCCAAAATTGGCCCTCCCATTTTTATGGCATTTAGCATATCACTTTGCATACTCAAATTCATAGCATGACTCAAAACATTGCATCATATCCACCACAACAAAGGCATAGGCTTGTGATCAATGATTGAAGTAGTTGATGACTATCCAAAGACAATCAAAGGGGAAATATGACTTCACAATATTGTGCAAAGGGTTCACAACATCCCACAAGTCTTCATTTGAGGCCACAAGTCTTAGAAAGAAGTGGATTGATCAGAGGAATCAAGTCGGCAACATCTCATGACAAAAATAAAGCTAAATTAGGGTTTCTAATTAACTGGGCTTACCAAGGAAATTTTGATTCAAACTTGATTTCATTGTCTTATACATGATATTGGGTACCTAGGGTTGAATGTTCATCCATTTAATCATTTTGGAAGAGGTTCAATTAGTCAATTGATTGAAAATCATGAAATTGGGGAAAAGTCAACCAGGCTGAGTAAAAAATCAACTCCTGACTTTTTGAGATCAATTTCATGAAATTAGGGTTACAAGGATCCTATGGACGAAATTTGATAAGGAAATGATAGAGGAATCATGAAAAATCAAGAAAACCAAAACTCACCATTTTTGGAAAATCAGGGATTCCAAAAATGGCAAGTTTAGGCCATTTTTGCAGCCACTTCAAGATAGGCCTTCTCCCAAAATAAAAAGAAAATGAAAATTCCACTTGGGCTATTTGAAAGAGGGTATCTTGAGCTTCAAATCCATAGGTGGAACACATTCATATCATTAAAACTGAAAGAGTTATGATCTTTCAAAGATTGGACAAATCAAGGCCAAAACCAAGACATGGGCTAAGCAAGGCAATGCCTACGCGCGTGACTTGCCAGGAAATTTTTCAAACAGGTGGTGTGCCACAAGTTTTGCTATTTTTCTCCATCAAGATTATCTCAAATGGAAAAACTTACAACATCAAAGTTGTTCCTTGCCATGTTTTCTAAAAGTTTCATGTTTACCGTTTTTTCATTTGATCAATATTTCATGAACTTTTGAGGGGTCAAAGTAGGTAACTTCAAACTAAAGATCCATAGGCCGTTTGCTCAAGGCATTCCTATGTATCCAAGCCCAAGTATGCAGCCATGAGGTGATGAATTCATTGACATTTTTTAGGTACCAAATGACATTGTCTCATCTTGGTATGAACTTCAAAGATGTTGTATGATGATTGATCTTTGATTTGAACCCAATAAGTTCATGGATTAGTTTCTTAAGCTGGAAGAAACAACCCATGAAAGATCAATACTTGCCACCTGTTTTCTTGCAATCCAAGGCAGTGTATTTCATATGTGATACAGTTCAACATATGCATATCTCCTTTGAATTACCAAACTCATCACAAGTAGAAGGAAATTATGCGCTTGCTTGATCACATCAACTATCATGTACCCTCTTTTGGAAAATAAGATAAATGGAGAGAATCAAGTATGCTGTAACATTCAAATGAACCAGTCCCATTGCATCACCATAAGCCTCACCACACTTATAATGAGCATTCTTGCATAGGATCTAGCTCGAGCAAGTTCAATCACACCATGTATTTCATTTGCTTTAGCTCATTACACTTGCCATAACAAACTTAACAAACTTGACTCAGTTAAACAGGGTTCTAACCCTGGTTCTAACTGTTAACTATGAGGGTTAAGCCCTTTATAAAGGGATGAGGTCCAACTGAATAGTGGATTGGCTTCATTTTTCTCGAATCACATCACAAGTTCATCAATCTTGCTCTGATTTTTCTCTACAAATTCAATGCAGTTTGAGTGAAACCAGCTTCATATCTCATCTCCAAGATCCTTCATTCTTCATTGAGTATCATCCTCATCATTGCAGAGCTCCATTTCCATGGCTGCATTCATGTGAATTTCTCAAATGTCACCATTGAAAATCTCTGCAATTTGGCCTGAATCTCACTGATCACAATCTCCAACATTGCAATCATCATCAGATCAACTTCATCTTCATCACAAGAATGAATTCCATGGCTGTATTGGCTTGAAGCATCAAGAATCAGCTCTGCAACATCACTGCATCAGATCATTTTTCTTCAAGATTCTACACCTATTGAGTGTTTATTTCACTTTTAAGAATTCAAGATCAAGCATAGAGTGCATTGGAACCTCCTCTCTGGTCTTCCCTTCATATTTTGAATCACTACACTTCAGGTTCTTCTTCAAATTCTACTTACATATTTTGCTTCTGTTTTAATGGATTTGTATGCTTTAGAGCTTGATAGAGGTAGTGATTGTTCTGGCTAGTTGATATGCCTCTTAGAGGCATAGTTTCAGTTTTAGGTTGGATTTTTGTTGCCTTCGATCTTGCTTATTCTTGCATGAAAAAGGGATTCTAAACCTGGATTATGAACATGTAGAGTGAGGCGAGTGTTTCCGTGTCATTAGTTTTCATTTTCATGGAAGTTTGGAGTAAGCCCTAGCTAGGGGTCACCAGAGAAGACAACCGGAAATGTCCTTCGGTGACCAGTATAGTTGCCCTAGATTTAATCCAGTTTTATAACACATCCGTTAGATGAGAAGGATCCAACGCTTCATGAGCTGCCAACATATTAATGAAGGTGAGCGATTAATCAGAGAGTCCAGAGAGAGTCAACTTGTTAACTAAAGCCTACCATAACTCAATAGTCTTCAGCGGCCTGGGTATGGGCCTTAATGGCTATTCATACCCCTCAGTTTGTAAGCCCATGCACATTGAACTGAATTTTTTTCTTAATGCACCCCTGGTCATTTTTCTTCATTTTTATTTTCTATTTTAATTCCATTCTCATTTTGATTTTATAAAAATATCAAACTCCTTCTAAAAATTCCAAATTAATTCATAGGTGATCTTGGTCATTTTTCCTAATTTTCCATATTTTGTATTTTCATTTTCCATTTATTTTCATCCAAAATTAATTTCTCAATTAATTTCTTCCTTATTTTCTTCATTTCTGACCAATCACCTTGTTCATTTTTGTTCTCCCAAACCATAATTGATCTTGATACCATTCTCCTTGAATTATTTAGAGAACACATTGAATATCTCATAAATATTTTTGTTACAATTTTTAGGTCATTGTTTGTACCATTTTGTGTTTTCATTTTGAACTTCATCCCTTAAAACCCTAAGTCACTTCTAGCTTTCATTGGAATGAGTTAAAATAGGAATTTTCAAGAGATCTTTTAGAAGTAGGTCACCTTCTGGATTTTATATTTGATTGTCCATTTTCATAATTTCTCAATGTCCTTTTCTATTTTTCCAAGTATTTGGTACCATAGGGTCCGTTAGAGGTAATTAAATGTTGAGAATCCATTTTGGGTCATTGTATTTTGATTTGTGTTGGCTACTTGAGCCATAAGTCACATATGCCTTCCTTTGCCCAAATTCTTCTTCTTCTTCTTCTTCCATCTTAACCCTTCAAAACCAATCTTGTGATCATGTTAGCTTTGTTATATCATTTTTGTATACCTCATAAGTGTTTCATACTCATTTTTATGTACTCATTTCAAGTCTTGAGTCTTTGTGCTTTATTTAGGGTCATATGCCTTCTTAAGATTTCAAAGCTTAACATTTTGGTGTCCTTAACCCTAATGCTTCCACACCACCTTACTTGTGAGCCATTTGTGAGATCTAATTCTACTTTAACACTTCATCAAGCCCCTGGTTTTTGTATGGGTGTAACACCCCAAAAATTTCCATCTTATTTATAACCTTAACTAACTTTTCACAATCATTCATAGCCTTTATTTTCTCAAAGCAGGTGTATGATCAGGAGTACTTTGGGAGAAATTTTATGCATATTCAAAGATTCATTCGGGCATTCATGTAGAGTAATTTGGTCCCTCGGTCGAGGTTGTGGTTGGATTTGATGAAAGAATGGTTTATGTTACAAGATACGACTTGAGCCTTCATTGTGGTCAAGGTCGTTACTTTCTCGTTATTGTTCAATATTTGACACACAAATTTGAGTTGGATTGGAGAGATGAATCAAAATCAGATTAAGTTTGGGAACTGCGTTCTTCTTGCACCTGATTCAAGATTTGGTACAAATAAATTAAAATACCCCGTTCATAGTCTTCTAGTACATAACTAAGAGAAAAAGATATTATTCCCGTGGTACGGATCATAACACCAAGGTCTTCATGTTTGGACGCACATCGACGGATGAGGTCTTTGCACAATAAAGTTCACAAAAAAGATCTTAATTTGAAGTGGGCTGGCTTCATACTAGACGAACCATCTCATGATGTCCTAGGAGTCAGGGACGTGTTTCAGTACTCAGTATTGATAAGATTTTGGCAAGTTTGACATTTATGGCATAGAAACACAATTAAGCGTATGAAGACAGGTATGCCAATCAAATTATCCAAACGACTTGTGTGGATAATAGATAGTATGTTTCAGTGATGAATATAATTTTCTGGACTATGTCAAGGTGGTATCCTAGAAGGGGAGCATGGGTTGAGGCCCTTAGAGCTCCTCCTCTTGCTATCCAAAAGTCTTATACATCAATGGATTTTTTACCACAACCGAATGAAGATCTAATTTTATGGACTATGTTCATCAATGCGCTGATTGTTTGGTTGACAAGATAAGCACAAAGGTTCATTCTTATTATTGAATTGATGAGTGCTCAGATAAATATATTTTTGCACAATAATAAAAACGCAAGGAAGATTACAAGGAATTATTTTATTTTATTGAATTCATTCAAAAAATTTCAGAAATCAGAAAGAGTTCATCATCTATCACTCAATAACCAAGAACTGGTAAAATATTTTACAAAAAAAGACTCCCTGAATTCGGAAGTGAACGTTCAATATAGAGTTGATCGCATAAAATTTCTATTAACTTTGAATGCCAGAAACTTATACCAGAAAAGTACAACAACAAAAAAAATCATCATTTTAAAAGAGGAGAAACTATTCTGGAGGCTTTTAATCCCAACTGTCTATCGACTCCTCGTACTCCCCTTTGAATCTCTCTACATTTTCAATACTCAACCTGTAGAATTCATGAGATACTCAGAGAAATCGTCTTCAAACCGATATACCCTCCTCCAATCTACATCATTCACCTTCAAAGCTTATACTCCCTACAATGATCAGAAAAAAACTCAAATCAGTGCACACAAAAGGAAATAAAGCAAAAGAGAGGAATCAAGAGAAAATTTCACAACAGGAAATTCTAAAACCAATTCAAAAATATCTAACATAATTTTCAACAAACTTCCTAACCGAATTCAATCGAAAATACTAATGTGCCCTCACCTTGATCACATATAAGAATGAGTTTTGTTACAAAGTGGTGGCGGGATCCCATTTTTTCGCTGGATTAAATCAATCTTCTTCATTCTCCCTCACTTTTCCACCATCTTCTTCAACTTTTGTCTTCTTAAACCTTCATCTTCACTCAATCTTCATTCATCATCATCATTTCATCAAAAACCTGCAAAAGAAATTTAGATTACAACCATGATTCAGAGTCGTACAAAAGAAGAATAAGAAGTTCATAATGGTCACGGATACAATAGTGCAGAAAGAGAAGTGGACGAAGAATCAAGACGGAGATCATAGAAATAGTTTCGAGAAAGAACATACCTCCATTCGCGTCTTCGTTAAAGTCATCAGATCGACTTCATCATTCGCGTACATTGTTATCTACGTCACTTCATCATCACCAATTTAGAAATGAATCAGCAGATCAAGTGCAATTTCCTGCAACTTTTTCGCATATCCTCCATACGTCCATCGAATCCGCAATTTTCCTTCAAAATTACCTTCAATCGTCTCTGCAATATTAATATCAACACAGTTCCAACCTTCATCAAGATTCATAAGCTTCGCACAAAGGTCAATAACTCTGACTCATAATCTCAAGAAATCAGAAGGAGAGGTTCGACACCGATATAGTAGTGGAGAAAAGGAGTGGAACCTTACCAATAATTTTCCCTGCATCGCCGCGACGAAGACGCATCGATTCCAATAGAGCACCGTTGTTGTACAAGGACGGTTATCCTCCACATGGACCTCTATTTCGATACGATGGCACCATGGTGATAGTGAGATACAAGATGATTCGCGACACCAAATGTTGAGAAAGTGAGAATGACGCGACGCCGTGAATCGCTGGTGACAGTGCAAGGTTGAAAAGTAGACGAACTACGGAGAATTTGATCCTCATTTTCTCGATGAGGTACGTAGGAAGTGGGGTAGGGCCCATTGTCGCTCCCCGGATTTTCATCCCGGTGCAAACACGAACCGTCGGCGATGTTGGAGGTTGAGGTTGAATAGAGTCGCTAGCAAGGCATTTTTATCCAGAAGGAAAGGTAATGCCGCATAAACCTGGAAAGATATGGATAAGACGGTTGCGAACCAAAGAGACTGAGTAAGGGGGTAGGTTACGACATGGGAAGGTATTAGCACCCAGATTTTATGTCGTATTCGACGAGATCCACGCATACCTGATTGTGTTTAAAGGGGAAAGGTGTATGTGCTAAATTGTGCATAAAAAGCTAGGGAGGAAAGGATGTACACAGTGTCAGTGCAAAAAGAAAGGGAGTGCTCAAAACTGAGGCTAAGGAAAGTGAAACTCGGAGGAGGAGAGGGGGGAGACAAAGAGACTTTTGTTTGATAACTATTAAGTTATGCCTACGTATCCTCTCGTGCAATGAGGAAGTCAGAACACCGTAGTTCGAATCAAAGAGACTTGGATGATTTTGTTGTAAACTGCTTATTGTCTATACACAAGTGTATGACTCGCCTGGCTCGAGTGCTAACTGTCTTGCATTAGACGGAAGAAGCGAGTTCTCGTTTTTAGAGTGAATGTGATGAGAAAAGAATCCCGGAGGAGACATTTATTGTTTGTTTTTGTGTTTTCAGTTTTTTATTGTTTTTGATGTTTTGCATAAGATAATGAGCTTAAGCCTTAATCAAGGGTCGTAAACTCATTATATCACCCCTAATGATGCAGGATTAAGATCATTAACCTACTTGTGATTATTAAGTGTTTTTTTTGGATTTTTGTTGTGTTAAGTAATGAGTTTAATCTCTAATCAGGGATTAGTGAACTCATTACACCATCCTAAGAGAAAGATAATAGATGAGAACACTTAAGATGAGGAATACTCCTCAACTTTATCCATGGTTAGGGATTAAAATCATTATATAACAAGCCTTTATTAAAGTGGATTTTAATTACAGGTGGGATTAAGAAATGGATTTTATGTTTGTAAAACTAAACCCGAGGGGGACTTGTCCATTGATCACTAGGGTTAATCCCTCTGAACCAACAGGCAAAGATGTAACCCTAATATAAGGCCCAAGTTACAAGCTTAAGTCTTAATGATTATTAGGTGTTTTGATTAGGAGGTGTAAACAACTTAAAGGTTTAACACTAAGTATTAAAGTTATACACTCCATCCTAAGATAAGGATACATGCATAACCCTAATTCAGAGTCTTAAAACTTTAACTATTTTGCCTTGATTATGAGATGAGAAGCAGAGACTCAAGGAGATTCAACGGTAAGAAACTAGGGGGGACTATGTACAACCCTAAAGTTATCATGCTTGGATATTCCTATGGTTTGTGAGGCTTAGAGAAAGATCTTTAGATGGACACCAAGGAAGAAGAAGCAGATGAAAAGAGAAGAGAGAGAAGAGAATATGTTACTTACTTCCTGAAGAAGTTAAGTAACCTAAAAGAAAGAAAGGGAGCAAGAGAGGGCATAAGTAAGTCAAACTCACTTCAAAGACAAATAAAGATGCAAATGAAGAGATAAGAAGAGGTTGGATGTGGAGGCAAATCCACATCCTAAACAACTTACCTGAAGCCCTTGAAATGGTTAGTATGAATAAATAAGATGTGAAACAAAAGGAAATAAGGCAAATGAAAGGTGAAGGACGATCACCTAGCAGGGTACGACTACTTAATATTACGACATAGGACGAATGTCGGATAGAAAAGGGTTCCAATAATGGAGACTCCGCTGGGGAAAGGATGAGGGAAGGTCATCCAAAGGTGAAGGACGGTCACTTGGCAGGGTACGGCTGTCGACAGTATCACGACATAGGACGAATGTCGGATAGGAGAAAAGTTGCTCTGGTGGGGAATGGTAAACACGGACGAGTGCTTACACTTAAGAGATAAAATGTATAAGTGTTTGACGCTGTGTATAGAATAAAGATGTGGACGAGCATCCTTAGGACCATGACACGGACGAGTATCAGTAGAAACAAATGCTGACGCGTGTTTAGAGATGATGATACGGACGAGTACCAACTAGTTAACAAAGAACACGGACGAGTGTCGAATCTGTGGGAGAAGTGATATATATATACAGAATATGGACGAGTATCTGTATAAGTATGATTGAGTATTGTGAGGTATGAGTAAGACACAGATGAGTGTTCAACTTGCTGGGGAAAGTATGACACGGACGAGTGTCAAAAAGAGAAAGTGTATAAGTTATGAACAATCATTTATATATGAGCGTGTAAAAGATGTTTCGGCGACCTGGTGGGGATAGGATGACATGGACGAGTGTTGACAAGAGTATATTATAAACAAGTGTTTGGTTTGCAATAAGTGAACTGGAAACCATGCTGGGGAAATGTGACACGGACGAGTGTCAGAAGAGTATATATGAACATGTATATGTGTTAGAGAGTGCAAAGGGGACGCTTCGGCTTTTTGCTTGCAAGGAATGTGAGTTTTATATACATTGCTGATGAGATATTGATGGTGCTTGCAGGTGACTAGCTCGAACTGGCTTGTGATCATGAAAATGTTTGATTATTTCCGTAATGCTCCGTATTAACCGGAATGCTACGCTCTGTGGGAAAAATGATGCGAATGCTATGATTATGCAAAAGAGAAACCGATCCGGGATTCAGATCCCACTATGATCTCTGGATGATTGTCTTGGAAGGATATCCCAGCTGGGGAAGATATCATTGGTAGATCTGATACGATGTATGGCTCTGCTTGGAGAACTAGATCATTGATAGACCTATCTTGTAAGGAGAAAACCCAGCTGGGTAGGAAGAAGCTTTCGTCGCTTTGTTGTGTGAGAGTATCAGGCATTGCTCTTCTGGGGAGAGGCCGGAACTCTGCGGGGAGATAGTTACTTTGTCTTTGAGAGACCTGGCACTCTTCTTGGGGAAGAAAAGATCATTGAACGATCCTCCTAGAGGATTATGTGGGGATCCCGGCTGGGGATGCTCCTGTTGAATAGACTTATGCTGGTGATGAGGAAGTTTTGATAACTCCGCTAGAGAAAAGCATTCCAGATACTGTTCGGGGTGGAGGTATGCTGGGGAAATGTGCCTGGCATGCCCCATGCTGTGTATTGAATACCTGCAATCTGTTAAGACAAAAAACGCACAAGCATCCCGAGGTATCCCTTACCGGATTCCGTCATAGGAATTAGATATTCTTGAGAGTGAATACATTTCCTGCAAGCATTTATTAAGAATGGCTCATTTGTTTTATGAAAATATTATATCATGGATATTGGACAAGAAGAGGTGTGACTGAAAATATGATTTTATTAATCTGGGTGCCCTGAATTGGCAAATACAGTCAAAGAAACAGATCCCCTGGAATGAGGAGATTGTTACAAATTGAAAAAAAGTAAAAGTGCAGGCAATGTTGACGAAGCTCCGGTGAGCTTTCCTTGCTGTGACCCGTATGACCTTGACACTCATCTCATCTTGCTTTCTGAAGAATGTTGATTCTGACCGATGCTTTAACTCTTTCGAAGCTTGCCGTGTTGTGAGCGATACAGACGGATTCATAACGCAGTTGTTCGCTTATTCCCTGATTTTGCGTGGATCGCCCTTTCGGGTTTTCGATCCACCGGGATACCCATTTTTGCCTGACCTGTCCAATGTGGCTTTTCAACTCAGCGGGTGTACACATTTTGTTTTACTTTTCCCTTATTTTTGCCCGAGTCTTTTATTCTGTTTTTTACTCACCGGGATGCCCAATTTTTGCCTGGACTTACATTCTGTTTTTATGTCCAGCGGATCATTTTATGCGAAGTATTTTTTAACTGCATCTGAATTCACAGGGGACAAGAAATCTTCACCATCCATAGTAGTGAGCATCAGTGCTCCCCAAGAGAAAACCTTCTTTACTATGAATGGACCATCGTAATTAGGAGTCCACTTTCCCCTGTGGTCTGTATGAGGAGGAAGAAGTCTTTTCAGCACAAGATCTCCCACTTGGTATTCCCGAAGCCTGACTTTCTGATCGAAGGCTTTCTTCATTCTTTTCTGATATAACTGCCCGTGGCAAATTGCAGCTAATCTCTTTTCTTCGATCAGATTCAGTTGATTATACCGAGAACGGACCCATTCTGCTTCATTCAGCTTTACATCCATCAGTACCCGTAAGGAGGGTAGCTCAACTTCAACAGGTAGGACTGCCTCCAAACCATACACAAGCTGATAAGGTGTTGCCCTGGTAGACGTTCTGATTGATGTTCGATACCCATGCAAGGCAAATGGTGGCATTTCATGCCAGTCTTTGTAAGTAACCACCATCTTTTGCACAATCTTCTTGATGTTCTTATTACCTGCCTCAACATCGCCATTCATCTTTGGCATGTAAGGAGAAGAGTTGTGATGTTGGATTTTGAAGTCCCGACACAGTTATGCCATCATTTTGTTTTTCAAATTGGAATTGTCAGTAATGATTCTCCCGGGTACTCCATATCGACAGATGATGTCTCTTTTCAAGAATCTGGCTACCACTTGTCTAGTGACGTTTGCATATGAAGTTGCTTCAACCCATTTGGTGAAGTAATCAATGGCTACCAAGATGAATCTGTGGCCATTTGAAGCAGTCAGCTTGATCTTTCCTATCATATCAATGCCCCACATTGCAAAGGGCCAAGGTGAAGACATCACGTTCAACGGATTCGGAGGCACATGCACTTTGTCTGCATAAATCTGGCATTTATGGCACTTTCTGGCATAAGCAAAACAGTCTGCATCCATTGTGATCCAGTAGTAACCTGATCGTAATAATTTCTTAGCCATTGGATGTCCTCCTGCATGGGTACCGAAAGAACCTTCGTGCACTTCGTGCATCAGCAAATCTACTTCTTTCTTATCAACACATCTGAGGAGAACCATATCAAAGTTTCTCTTGTATAATGAACCATCAGCATTAAGGAAGAAACTACCAGCCAGCCTTCTTAATCTCTTCTTATCATTGGATGATGCCCCAGGTGGATATGTTTGATCCTCTAAGAAGCATTTGATGTCATGGAACCAAGGCTTGTCATCTTTAGCAATGTCCGCAGAGAATACATATGCTAGTCGGTCTAGTCTGGATACCAAAATACGAGGCACGTAATTTGCAGTTTGAACCTTGATCATGGAAGAAATGGTAGCTAAAGCATCTGCGAACTGATTTTCGTCTCGAGGGATATATTCAAGTTTGACTGTTGTGAAGAAAGTCAATAATCTCCTCGTATAGTCACGGTATGGGATCAGATGCTCTTGGTGAGTGTACCATTTTTCGTTGGTCTGATTGATTACCAAAGCTGAATCTCTGAATACAGTTAAAGTCTTGATCCTGAGGTCAATGGCTTCCTCAATACCCATGATACAGGCTTCGTATTCAGCTTCGTTGTTAGTGCAGGCAAAGGTGAGTTTTTCCGAGAAAGGCATATGAACTCCTTTAGGCGTAATGAGCACTGCACCAACTCCACGACCATTCATATTGACAGCTCCATCAAACATCATAGTCCACTCTTCTTCTGGGTTAGGCCCTTCAGTGTGAACAGGCTCTTCATGATCTTTTCCTTTTAAGTACATGATGTCTTCATCTGGGAAGTCATACCTTCCGGTAAGTGTTGGCTTCTCAAATATGTACTTGACGGGGTCCAACTTTGACATCAATAAAGTAGTATGAGTCAACATATACTGTCTTAGTCGGCGAGCAGCCCACGCTTAAGCACATCAAGTTTTCTCGAGCAGTGAATAATGTTGTTCACAGTCGGTAAACTTTTTTCTTAGGTAGTATATTACATTCTCTTTTCAACAAGACTCGTCATGCTACACACACCCCATTGATCCTTCTAATACTGCCAGATACATTATTAGAGGTCTTCCTTCAACTGGAGGCATAAGAATTGGAGGTTCCTGAAGGTACTCTTTGATTTTGTCAAAAGCCTTCTGACAATCTTCGTTCCACCTGACTATTTGCTCCTTTCTTAACAATTTGAACAGGGGCTCACAGGTTGCAGTAAGATGAGATATGAACCTCGATATGTAGTTCAATCTACCTAGGAACCCCCGAACTTCCTTTTCAGTCCTAGATGTAGGCATTTCCTGAATGGCTTTGACTTTGTCAGGATCGACCTCAATTCCTTTTTCACTTACGATAAATCCCAGCAACTTACCGGAACGCACCCCAAATGTGCATTTGTTGGGCTTTAATTTCAGCTGATACTTTCTCAGACGCTTGAACAACTTCAGCAAATTTACCAGATGATCTTCTTCAGTGAGGGACTTGGCAATCATGTCATCCACGTAACATTCAATTTCTTTGTGGATCATATCGTTGAATAACGTCACCATAGCCCGTTGATAAGTAGCACCGACATTCTTCAGTCCAAAAGGCATTACCTTATAACAAAATGTGCCCCAAGGTGTGATGAATGTAGTTTTCTCCATGTCTTCGGGTGACATTCTTATCTGATTAAACCCGAAAAATCTATCCATGAAGGAAAACACCGAGAACTGAGCTGTGTTGTCGACCAATACATCAATGTGAGGTAATGGGAAATCATCCTTCGGGCTAGCTTTGTTAAGATCCCGGTAATCCACACACATCCGTACTTTGCCATCCTTTTTAGGCACTGGTACAATGTTAGTGACCCACGGCGGGTAACTAGTTACAGCAAGGAAACCGACATCCCACTGTTTTTGTACTTCTTCTTTAATCTACATGGCCATATCTGGGCGAGTACGGCGTAGCTTTTGCTTCACTGGAGGGCAATCTTCCTTTAATGGCAGCTTGTGCATAACAATAATAGTATCCAGACCCGACATGTCTTGATAGGACCAAGCAAAGACGTCGACGTATTCTCGAAGCATGTCAATAAGTTGTTCTTTTACTGAATCTTGCAGACTGGCCCCAATCTTTACTTCTTTCAAATCTTCTTTGGTACCAATATTAACTGTCTCAACCTCCTCTTGATGAGGAGTAATTACTTTCTCTTCTTGCCTCAACAACCTGGCTAGCTCTTCAGGTAACTCATAGTCTTCTTCAACCCCTTCATCAGCTTGATTAATCAGATTGTCGAAGTCATACAAGGTCATAGCAGTGCTGTTGTTGGTGCAATCTGGAGGATAATCTCTACAAGGGTTGAGATTGGTTCGTTTTAGTGATCAGTTTTAATATTGTTTAGAAAAAGTGAAAATGAAGTTATTTATTTTGAAAACATTGCCATTTTATTGTTTTGTACAAAAGTGAAAAATGAAAAGACAGTGAGCGAAAAAGAGACTCGTTTGCAAAAGATGTCTGATATTCATTGATTAATCCATTTGCACAAAATTACAATATGGCCCTATTACAAAATGAGTCTTGACACCTTGGGCAAGATGCATGACTTGATGCATGCTAAAAAGATAGGAAATAATAATTACTCTGCAGGTGTAACCCTTATAATTTCCTGGGAAGACCAGTTAAGGATTTGGTTCCCCGGGATCCTTGGACGTATCCAGCTCTCCAGGTTGCGGTCGCTTTCTGCCTCGTCTTCCAGGTTGTTAACAGCATCTGGGGTGAGCATCCCCCCACTGATGAACTTGGGCTCTTTGGCAGCCTCTGATTGATCTTGTCGGAATGGTTTGTAACTCAAACCGAAACTATCTTCCTTCTTTTCCACTGGCAGTAGCTTGCCCCAGCCTTGGGAATTACCATCTCCAACAACCTTCTGGGCTTGCTGATAGGAGACAATTGAAGTACCCATCCTGTCTTCCTGGGATGCAACAAATACTTTAGTCATCGCCTCACTGACATTCAGGGCCTCGAACCCTTGGCTCATAGTTTCATGGATTTCACTATCCATCTCAATGTACTTGTATGTAGCCAGCTGGCTAACAAATATGTCCTCATCGCAACAGATGGTGATAATCTGTCCTTACCACTCATACTTCAGTTTCTGGTGAAGGGTCGACGTTACTGCACCTGCGGCGTGAATCCATGGTCGACCTAACAAACAGCTGTAAGCAGGCTGTATGTCCATCACATAGAAAGTGGTCTTAAAGACTTGTGGACCGATTATCACTAGAAGCTCCACCTCTCCAAGAACAGATCTTTTGGAGCCATCAAAAGCCATGACCACAAGGTTACTTGGCCGGAGAGCTATCCCATCATATTCGAGCTTGACAAGAGCTTTCTTGGGTAAGACATTGAGTGAGGACCCAGTGTCCACAAGAACATGAGATAGTACAACTCCTTTGCACTCCAGGGTTATGTGCAAAGCTTTATTGTGGTTGTAAACAACCCAAATTTTCCCTCACCCATTCACACCATGTCGTGATATATTTAGCAGCCGTCCCCTGCTAGGTGATCGTCCTTCACCTGTTGATGATCGTCCTTCATCATTTTATCCAATGGCCGTCCCCATTGTTGATTTTGGTTATCTGGCATTCGTCCTATGTCATGATAAACCTTGAGAGCAGTCGTACCCTGCTAGGTGGTCGTCCTCCACCTCTTGATGATCGTCCTTCATCATGCTCGTCCGATGGCCGTCCCCATCGTTGACCTTTTATCCGGCATTCGTCCTATGTCGCGATACTTTCGGCAGCCGTACCCTGCCAGGTGGTCGTCCTCCACCTTAGATGACCGTCCCTCATCTTAACCCAACAGAACAGCCGTCCCCTGCTAGGTGATCGTCCTTCACCTTTGATGACCGTACCTCATCATCTGTTTATTTCATTTATTCTTTAACCCGATGGCCATCCCCGTCGTGGTCCCTTTTCTTTTTAGCTCGATGACCGTCCCCATTGTTGGTTACCTTATGAACTTGATGGCCGTCCCCATCATTTTTTCATTAATCCCCAGAGAATCCTACAGCTTTACTCGATGGCCGTCCCCATCATAACCCCTTTTCATCCCCAGCATATCGGCCGTCCCCGTCATTGCTTTATTTCCCGCACTCTCCCCAGCATGTCGGCCGTCCCCGTCATTGCTCTTTACCCAACAGTCGTCCTCTGCTCGACGGTCGTCCTCCGTCGCCCATACTTTACAATATACTTTACTTTCTTTTACAAATCTATATCCCTTTTCTTCTTCATTCTATGAGTGCAAATTTTGGACTGTCTTTGGTATTCAACCACAAGTTATCTTGTTTGCCTGTTAAGCCGTCGCTTACATCCTGCACAGCTAACTCGTGTTTGAATAGGGGCAGCTGTAAACACCCCAAATTTGCCCTCACCCATTCACACCATGGCTTGTGATCATTTCATATGCATAAACACCATCACAACATCTCATATCACATTTTTTGATTCACTGCATATATTCTAAGTCATCTGCACCTAGGGTTTGTGATCTGAGCAATCCAAGAGCTTCTTGAGCCACTCCAAAGGCCATAAATCACTTCAAAGGGGTCCATGTGTGTTCAAGTATCATATTATATCCTCTCAAAGTCAAGAATGTCAAAAAATCACAAGAACTGGGATTGGTATGGAAGCAGAGCCAGGCTTGACTGCACAGATGACCTAAAATTAGGGTTTTGGTTTCAGAGGCCATAACTCCAATTTTTTTGGTCATTCTTGTTTCTATTGGTCTCTATATGGTATAGGGAGTATGCATATCAATTTTCATGAAGAAATTCCATGGGGAAGTCATCTGATCAAGAGTTGACTTTTCAAGCAAGTTAGTGCAAAATCAGGGCATCTGAGGCCCCCAATGACCCAACCAAAGGGCATTCTTCACCATTTTGATTGTATATGATCTTTATTTGATCATGGAAGATGTTGGAAGTTCCCAAAATTGAAGAATTTCAAGTCTTTTGTAAAGTTGACTTTTTGGGCAAGTTTGACTTTTAATGAAATTGTCATTTTAGGCAACTTTTTCAACCTTTACTTTTTGATTCAAGAAAGCTTCAAATGAAAAAACTTTGGTCATGAAAGTTGTAGAATGGATCATTCCCTTTTCAAAAAGTACAAGAACATGACCTAATTCATTTTGGATCAAAAGTTATGGTTTGTCAAAGTTGGCAAAAATCACAAAATTTCAAAGTTTCTACCAAAGAGGCATTTTGCAAAATGACTTGATCAAGTGTTCTAAAGCTATCAAATGGACTTCTAAACTTCACAACATGATTACATGACCTCTAAAAGTCAGATTGCACCAAGGAACTTTGCATTTTCATGCCTTGAAACTCAAGAATCCATAAAGGGGCCAAAACTTGTGAAATTTGCAAAACACATCATAAACTTTATGCAAGTTGCTGAATTGCCTCAAAACCTCTTCCATGGTTCTCCTTGTTTCAAGCTGCAGCCAAGCCATGCTTTGTACCTTGACAGAAATGGCCCATACCTCTCTTACACAAAAAGTTGACTTTGTGCATTTTGCTCCATACCAATCACACTGCTCCACAACAACTCTCTGACCTATCAAGGATTGAAATGTGTACCAAAAGCAACCCAACACATAACACAACTAAGCCTGAAAGCTCCCATAAGCCAGCATTCTCATTTTTCACCTCTTATGCAAAACCATTCGAAACACACAACACAAGCATCAAACACAAAAACAAACTTCACCATTGATCTCAAGAGGTTCCCCTGATCACAAACCAACCATTGTTTTGGCCTGAAACCTCCCACATCAGAAATACGATTTTCACCCTCCCTTGGCCTGAGCTTCTGCCAACTTTCTCTAGAGGCCACATAAACTCCAACTAAGGGTCAAAAGCTTCTAAGGAGGATCATTGGGACTTGTTTGAGCCAAAGAAACAGCCAGAAAGCTCCTGAATCGAAAGCCCAATCTCAGGTAGCTTCATGAACTTTTTTTTCCAGAACTTGCTTTTTAAGTTTCTAAATGATAAAGCATGCTTCCCTGAGTTCACTGAACTTGTTACTTTTGAAAAAGATTGAGAAATGAGGTTGTATTGTGTTTCTGAAATTTTGGCAGTTTTTGATGTTTGATTCGCATCTTGATTTTGTGTTGAAATAAATGGATTTTGTTGCTGGATTAATGTTTAGGGATGTTAGTTTAGTTGATCTGGAGAGTTTGGCATGATTTCATGGCGTATTGAGAGAGATTGGGAGATGACCTAGCCGGAGAAGACGATCGGAACAGTGTTCCGGTCACCTGAAAGTCATTAGGGCACGAATTAGGGCTTAATCAGTTAATTAGTGAATTTGAATGCCAGCCCTTGGATATGGCGCCAAGTCAAACGCGCGCGCTGCCAGTTCAAACCTAGGCCCTTGGATCTGATTACCACCCATTTAATTCATTTTATTTTCTTTTTATTTCATTTAATTTGTCCATTTAATTTAAAATATCAAAACCTTTTTAAAAATTCTGAAATTTTTTGTACAAACTTTTATTTAATTTCAGAAACCAAAAACATTTTTATTTTTATTTTTTGCATTAAAAAATATTTTTAAATCATTTAAAAGTTTATTTTTAATTAATTAATGAGAATTAATTAATTAAAAATACTTTTAGGTATTTAAAAATCACCAAGAAATTCATGAAACATTTAAAACCATTTAGAAACATTGTCCAACCCTCAAACCAAATTTCTTTTTTGATCTTGATGCATTTTGATAATTTTCCATGGAATTAATTCATTTTCAAAGCATTATTTTGATCCAAACTTCAAAAAATCATTCCTGCCTAACCATTGAGAGTTGGACTTTGATTCTTTTTGCATTGTGTTATGCATATCATGTAGTTTGTGAGATTAAATTGGCATGGATTGATCTTGAATTTTCCATTTGTTTGGCATTTTTCTTGTTAAGGAACCCTAAAACCCTAGAAATTTTAGGAAATTCATAACCCTAAATAGGTTAAGAGTTGGAACCCCTCCTTTGGGCAGTGAGTTAGTGTAGGGTTAAAGTTCCTTTGAATGCATTTTCTATTTTTTATCTTGATGTTTGCTTCTGATTTTGGTTTTTGTTTGATGCATTGATCATAAACCCTAATTTGGGCTTCCATATGCATCCATCTTGCATTTGCTTGCATAACATGACTTGCCATGATATTTTATGCATCCATTTGTTTCATTTGACATCTTAAGACATATTAGAAGCATGCTTGATCATTGCATCTTGTATTTGCCATGTGATATGCCATCTGCATTACATAAACTTTTCATGTATGTTCATGGTTCTTAACTTGCTTCATTTGCATCCATAAGTTTGTATGATCATCCCCATGCTTTGTTTCATGTCTACATCATCTCATAGCATCATTATCATCTCATATGTGCTTCTGGTTTTGATTTACATCATGCCATTTCATTTCATTTTGCATTGCATTGCATTTCTTTCACTAACTTTTCAGGTGGTAAGCAACTTTGAGAAGTGAATTTGCCTTCACTTCTCACATTTTCTTCTCATCTCTTTTATGCATCCATGCTGCATTTTGTTATGTGTTTGAGATTGAGTTTGCTCATTCTTTTCTTCTTACTTTCTTTCCTCAAGTGACTTGACTTCTTGAATGAAGCAAGTTACTTTGCTTCTCCTTGCTCCTTTTCATCTGCTTCCTGGTGGTTCCATTGAAGGCTTCTCTTGTAAACCTCACAAACCTTAGGAACAACCAAGCATGATAATGATTAGGGTTTTGATTAGTCCCCCACTTATTTTTACCTTTGTGTCTCCTTGAGTCTTCTCTTCTCATCTCATAATCAGGGAATAAACCCTAAAGGCTTTAAGGCTTTGTGATTAGGCGTATGCCTGCATCCTGCTATTAGGATGGAGTGTATAACTTTAATCCTAAGTGTTAAGCCCTTAATGTGTTTAACTCCTCTAATCAATTCACTTAATAATCATCAAGACATCACACTTGTAACTTGGGCCTTGCATTAGGGTTCTAATTCTTACTTAATTGGTTAAGAAGGACTAACCCTAGTGTTAATGGACAAGTCCCCCTCAAGTTGTCTTACAAACCCTAAAAATCACTTCATCATCATATCATTAAGTAAAATCCACTTAATCAAAGGCTTGTTTTGTCATGGGTTTAATCCCTAATCATGGATTAAGTTGAGGAGCTTTCCTCAGCTTAAACACCCTCATCTATTATCCTTCTATTAGGATGGTGTAATGAGTCTGTTTAATCTTTGATTATGGCTTAATCCCATTACTTAACACTAAACAAAAACACCAAAAACATCTAAATAATCACAAGTAGGTTAATGATCTTAATCCTACACCAAAGATGATTAAGTGTGAGAATCTGACTTCACACTTAAGGTATTCTCATTACCCCTAATCAGAGGGAGGATGTGATGAGTTTACTAACCCATTGGCTTAGGCTTAAGCTCATTAACTTATGACAAACTTCAAAAGGCAATAAAAGACTGAAAACTCAAAAAAACAAACAATAATCATCTCCTCCGGGATTCTTTTCTCATCTCATTCACTCACAAACGAGAACTTGCTTCTTCCGTCTAATGCAAGACAGTTTGCACCTGAGCCAGACAGGTCTTACACTTGAGCATAGACAAGCAATCAGTTCACAAGTCAATTCATCTTTCAGTCTCTTTGGGTCAAACTACGGTGTTCTGACTTCCTCATTGCACGAGAGGATACGTAGGCATAACTTAACAGTTATCGAACAAAAGTCTCTGTATATTCCCCCTCTTTCTAGCTTTATCCTTTTAAGCCTCATGGTCTTGAGCATTTCATTCTTGTTCTTACACTGACACATCATTTATACACTTCACACTTCTTTTACACTGACACCTGTACATCCTTTTCCAGCTCTTTATACACTAATTGCACTGACACTACCCCTTTTAAACACAAATCTTTCAAGCGTGGATCCCGTCGAGTACGACGGACAATCTGGGTGCTAATACCTTCCCAGGTTGTAACCAACCCCCTTTCTCAGTCTCTCTGGTTCGCAACCGTCTTATCCATATTTTTCTTAGGTTTATGCAGCATTACCTTTCCTCCGAGATAAAAATGCCTAGCTGGCGACTCTATTCATTTCCCGTGAGTTCACTCCTGTGTGTTCTCACATCCTCCTCTCGCCGACCATTCGCATATGTACCTTTATCTGGGCCATTTCCCATTTATCGGGAGTGACAGCTTGGCGACTCTACTGGGGACCCTTATACTGTAACCAGGGCTTCTGGTTCTTTTTGTGGGTTCCTCCTAGCGCTTGATTGATTTGTGTTTACTGGGGTGTTATGTGCTATTTGTGCTTATATTTGTATTTATTTTTTCTTTATGTACAGTTGTTTTATTGCTTTCATTATAGCTTTACATATATCATACTGTCATACTGTGCTGGCTGGATCTTTTTTGTTGTTTTGGTGGGTGGGTGTTCTAATGAGAGTTAAGGTCCTATACCTGGGACCTGAGTGACACCTAGGCTAGAGTGGTTGATGTTCTTTCCCATTCCATTTCGGTCTGGTGCGGGAATATGAAACACGGTTCAGATATGGGTTTCTTCTTGAGAACTCTGTGCTACAGATTTCCTGTAGTGCTAGGGCTATCTGGGAAGCCTGCTAAGTCTGGATGACCTTTAGTATTGACCTTCAGAAACTGAGGTGAATTAGAGGAGGATCTTTTATGGTTATTGTAAACACTGTACCTCCGGGTTAGAAGTGTTTACACTTCTCATAACTGATCCAAGTCTGAGGATCCTTGTTTTCAGAACATCACCTGTGAGGGGGTTGGATTGTCTACAGGTTTGCAGGTACCCTGGACCTCAACATACCCTGTTACTTTGTTTTGATTAAGAGTACTCCATTTTGGAACAGTTCTTGTGATTTTTTTTTACCCTGGACACGTGACTCTTTATTTGAGTCCCCCACCTTGGTTACTGGACTTATGAACCTCCATCTGGATTTCTTGAACATATATGTACCTATATCAAGGCAGTTAATCAGATCCAGCTCAGTCACAAACCCTTGCATATCATTTGCATACATCATCATTGCATCATTTTAACATGTGTTTATTTGTTTTTCAGGGTATCCATCATACATTTTGGCTTGGTTTTGACCCCTTCTTCAGCATAGACCTATCTTCATCAGTTCTTGCCTCTGCTATCAGCTACCTGCTTCAGTCACCTGCATCACCAGTCTCAGCCTGTCAGTGGCCCATCTTCAGTGTTGTTCTCAGCATCTGTCTCAGCTCTTCTTCAGCAACATGGCACCCAAGAAGAGTAACATCTCCTATCATTTCTTTGAGCCTGAATTGGCTAGCATCAGGAAGATTCAGACCCTGATTACTCCAGACCATGTACCACTTTTCAGAGAACATTATGGAGGCATCCTTGATGTGGTTATGGATTTGGATCCTTCCCAGAGGAACTTGATTCATACTTGCCTGCAGTTCTATGATCCCCCTCTGAGGTGCTTCACCTTCCAGAATTTTCAGTTGGGACCCTTGTTGGAAGAGTATTCATCACTGATTGGTGTACCTATTAGGGGTGGAGTCCCCTTCAACCCTGAGATGGCTTTCCCTAGTAATGAAGAGGTGGCAAAAGCCTTGTATCTGGAACCAGTTCTGATTGGACAGAATATGACTACCAAAGCAGGAATCTCTGGTCTACATCTGGATTTCTTGACCTCTCAGGCCATCCTGAAGGCCTCCTTGGGGGAGTGGAAGGCAGTCTGTGCTTTGTTGGCCCTTAGCATATATGGGGTCATACTTTTTGCAGATGAGCCTAAATTCGTTAGCAAGAGTGCAATCCATCTTTTCATCCTGAGGAACCCAGTACCCACCTTACTGGGAGATTTTTACTACTCTGTTCACCAAAGGAATGAAAAGCAAAGGGGAAGATTAGTGAGATGCTGTGCTCCTTTGTTCCATACTTGGCTGCTCAAACATTTGCCAAAGACTGATGCATTCTTGAACCCTCACCAGCAGAAGAACTGGGCTAGGAGGCTTGTTGCTTTAACCTCAGATGATATCAGGTGGTGCACTCAGAGCACCAAAGGCAGAGACATCATTACTAAATGTGGGCAATTTCCCAATGTGCCTCTGATAGGAGTGAAGGGTTGCATCAACTACAACCCTCTGTTATTCAAAAGACAACTGGGATATGCATTAGTCCACCCTCCTAGAGCACAGGATCTGACTGAGACCCTTTATTGTGAGATCAAGCCTAATCTGGCTATTGTCAGGCAAGCATCCTGGGCTTGGGACAATGTACAGACTAAAGGGGTAACCATTCTTGGGAGATGCAATAATGTAGCCTCAGCTCAGTACTATGAGTGGTCTCATGCCAGGGCTCAAATTTCTGGAATGCCCTTCACCCTTGAGGATGTGCCTGGGCCATCCACAGCACCACCTCCAGCAACTGTCAGCTTAGAGGAGTTTGAGAAATTGAAAGAGAGGAATGAGAAACTGACTCAGGCTCTACAGAAGACCCTCTGGGAGAGGAGTGATGGTCGGCTGGACATTGAAAGGTTAGAGAAGCTAAAGGTGGAGCATCTAGCCAGGATTGAAAAGTCAGAGGATTACATTAAGAAGGCAAGGGCTGGAGAGCAGATCTTGAAGAATGCCTGCAAAGAGGCCCAATTCCAGAGAGCTAGGACTGATTTGTATCTGAAGGAGAGTCAGGCTAGGTGGGTCAGGATCACCGAAGCCCGTACTCAGGAGGATAAGAGGACTCAGGACAAGATTGAGCAGCTGGAAGCTAGTGCAAAAGAGCAACAGGAAGCCCTGGCAGCAGCCCAAAGAGTGATCTCAGAGTTGAAGATTAAAGCTGGTGTGAAGAAGTCTAAGGACCAGAGTCAACACAAGAAGCTAACTGCAGCTGTTACTACCAGGAATCTCCTTATCAGGAATCTTACAGAGAGTCCAGCTGATCCTGTGACTGAGGCACTTCTCAAGGAAGTTCAGGAGGATGAATTTGGTCTTGGTGTTTGACTTTTTGCTTGTTGTTGCTTTCATTTCATGTACTTTTCTTTATGTTGTATTTTTGACCCCTCAGAGGGCATGTATTGTAAAAAGAAACAAACTATGTATCATTTATTGTTGTAATATATGTGTTGGTTTGTTTTATCTGAGAATCTTTCCAAGCAACATCACAACCATCTTCCTCAAGGGTCTGGAAAGGTCAAAACCAAGTGCCAAGCCGGATACCTTGGAAACAAATAAGCATGCTGCATTGCATACTAACCTTTTGTTTTGTTTTGTAGGTTTTTGTTTTATTGTTACTAACTCTGTTGTGATCTCAGGAACTATTGCTCGGCGTCGGGTGTTTCCACTCAACCGTCCACACAAATATCCAACCCGCAACAACCTTCCGGGTATACAAATGGACCAAGTACAGCAGGACCTTACAGAGGTCAGGACTCAAATGGCCAATGAGAGATTGGAAATGAGGAATCAGATGACACAATTTATGGAGGTGATGAATAATATGGATCAAAGCCAAGAAAGACTAAGAGCAGTGGTAGAGGGGAGGAATCGGGAAGACCCCCATCCAGGGACTGCTGGGACAAGCAATAATGAGAGAGTTCAACCTCATGTTAATCCCCCAGTCTATGGACCCCACCTTCATCCAGAGATCAACATCCCTGTTAATGTGCAAGGGACTGCCGCTGCAGGTAGAGTGCTGCAAGAAGACCCCCAGGAAGATCAATTTACAGTGATGGGAGCTGGGGAGGAAGCCTATGACAGAAGGCTAGATGAGATTGCTGAGAAACTGAGGTCCCTGGAGTCCCAAAATTCTTTGGGTTTTGATGTTATGGACATGGGTTTAGTGGACGGAGTCAGGATTCCCCACAAATTTAAACCTCCGTGCTTTGAAAAGTACAACGGAACTTCCTGTCCCCGGACCCACTTGCAATCCTTTCTGGGGAGGCTGAAGGCATATACCATGGACGAAAAGCTATGGATGTTTTATTTTGAAGATAGCTTAACAGGAGCTTCGAGGGAATGGTACTCTCACCTAACCAGAGCAACCATCAGGTGTTGGAAGGACTTGGCTGAGGCCTTTATCAGACAGTATCAGTACAACTTGGATATGGCTCCCAACAGGACCCTCCTGATGGGAATGTCACAATCATCCAGGGAAAGCTTCCGGGAGTACGCTCAGAGGTGGAGGCAGCTTGCTGCTGCTGTCCAGCCACCCATGTCAGAGAGGGAGATGGCTGATATGTTTATGAACACCCTCCAAGGAACATACATTGACAGGCTAGCTGCCTTTTCTTCCACTAGCTTTGCTGATGTAGTCATAGCCGGGGAAAGAATTGAGAGCCTATTAAAGATGGGTAAGATTTCTGACAACGGTGCGAGCTCATCCAGCAACACAAGAAAGCCTTTTGTAGGCCCAAGAAGAACTGGTGAGACCAATGCTATCCATGCCAGCAGGGGCAGACCCAATATGTTCATAGGTCTGTGGCAACAGTCACCATTCCCGCTCCAATTCATCCTCAACCAGCTTATCAACCACATCAACAAAATTACCAACAACAAACTCAGTATCCTCCTCAGAGAAATTATAACAACAACAACTCCAACAACAACAATCAGCAAAGACCATTTCAACAAAAACCCTCTCAGGCCAATAGGGTGATCGATCCGATCCCTATGCCCTATGCCACATTACTGCCACAACTCCTGAAACTCAACCTGGTTGAGCTAAGGACATTGGCACCTCCAAATCCTGCCAGTCTACCCAGAAATTACGATGCCAGCGCCAGATGTGCTTTTCACTCAAATGCACCTGGCCATAGTACAGAGAAGTGCAGGGCTTTGCACATGAAAGTGCAGGATTTAGTGGATTCCAAAGCTCTAAACTTTGCACCACCACCAAATGTTAACAAGAACCCTATGCCACACCACGGAGGACCCAGAATCAATGCTATTGAAGAAGACAAGCCGTCTTACTTGATAACCAGTGTGAGTCAAATTCGGACACCCTTGGTAGAGATTAAAGCTCAACTCCTCGAATGTCAAATGTTCCCGGGATGTGAGCTAGGATGTGCTTGTTGCAACATTTCAGTGAATGGGTGTGATGATTTGAGGGATGGCATAGATGGTCTCATCCAGAGTGGCCTGCTTCAAATCACAACATCAATACCTACCAATCCAGCAATCTCCTTAACAACGGTTCCCGAGTCTTCTACAACTGCAACAGCCATTGTTCCAAACAACTCTTCAATCTCAGCAACAAATGCTTCATCTGTTACTTCAACGGACCAAATATCAACAAACATCCCTTCTACAACTTCAGCACCCCTTCATTCAGAATCTCCTACAACAACAACACCCATCCTTCCCACAATGTCTCCGACAACTTCAACAGCAAGCGTCTCAACAGTTACAATTTATTATGATCCTGCAAATGATTCTGCCTACAACTCACAAAATGCCACTCCTATCAGAGCACCAGTCACAATATACTATGATCCACAGACTATCATGGTCCCTTCTGCAGCTGCCATCAGTCCAGTCACTATCACAGTGCCTGGGCCAGTACCTTATGAAAGCAGTAATGCCATCCCTTGGCATTACGGCTCCGATCTATACTGCGAAGGACAGAAAATCACTCTTGAATCATCAACTTCTTCACCACAAATAGACAATGTGGGGGGAGGCGGAGGCTTCACTCGAAGCGGACGTTTCTTTGCCCCGCAAATTCAAAGACCCACTGCTGAAGCAGAAGCTGCTGCCAAGGCAAAAGGGAAGAGCATGGTGCAAGAAGAACAAGTTGTTAGAGAAGCTTTGAAAACACCTTTTGATCAAGAAGTTGATGAATTCATGAGAATCATCAAGAAAAGTGATTACAAGATAGTGGACCAGCTTCACCAGACGCCTTCCAAGATCTCCATTCTATCATTGCTTATGTGCTCCGAGGCTCATCGGAACGCACTACTAAAGGTCTTGCACGCAGCCTATGTGCCAGAAGAGATCACGGTCAATCAGTTAGAAGCTGTGGTTGGAAATGTTAATACTAGTAATGGACTAGGATTTACCAACACTGATTTGACTACGGAAGGCCGCAATCATAACAAGGCTTTGCACATTACCATGGAATGTAAGGGTGCAGTTCTTTCCCATGTGCTGGTAGACACAGGGTCATCCCTCAATGTCTTACCTAAAAAAGCCCTTGTGAAGCTGGAGTATGAAGGATTGGCATTACGTCCCAGCAACTTAGTAGTGAGAGCCTTTGACGGTTCTAAGAGGTCAGTACTGGGAGAAATTGAGTTGCCTGTAACGATTGGCCCACAAACTTTCAAAACGACCTTCTACGTGATGGACATTCAGCCGGCCTACAGCTGTTTGTTGGGTAGGCCATGGATTCACGCCGCTGGCGCCGTGACCTTAACCCTTCACCAGAAGTTAAAATTCGAGTGGGAGGGCCAAGTCGTTACTATTTGTGGAGAGGAAGATATTTTTGTTAGCCATCTGGCTACATACAAATATATTGAGATGGATGGGGAGATCCACGAAACGATGAGTCAAGGGTTTGAGGCCCTGAATATTAATGAAACATCTTCTGTACTTCGGACTTCCATCACATCCTACCAGCAAGCCCGGAAGGTTGTTGAGGAGGGGAATGCTCAAGGCTGGGGCAAACTGTTGCCTGTGGAGAAGAAGGAGGATAGATTTGGGTTGAGTTACAAACCAACTCAACAAGATCAAGCAGAGGCTGCTAAGAAGCCCAACTTTGTTAGTGGGGGAATGCTCACCCCTGATGCTGTCAACAACTTGGAAGATGAGTCGGAAGATGAACGCAACCTGGAGAGCTGGATACGTCCAAGGATCCCGGGGAGCCGTATCTCAAACTGGTCTTCCCAGGAAATTATAAGGGTTACTCCTGCAGAGTAATTATTATTTCCTGTATATTTTAAGCATGCATCAAGTCTTGCATCTTGCCCAAGATGACAAGACTCATTTTGTAATCGGGCCATCTGTAATTTTTGTGCAACAAGATTAATCAATGAAATATCAGACATCTTTTGCAAATGAGTCTTTTTCTTTTTCGCTCACTGTTTTTCCATTTTTCTTTTTGTACAAAAAAATAAATGGCAATGTTTTCAAAATGACAACTTTATTTCACTTTTCTAAACAAGATTAAAATCAATCACTAAAATGAACAAACTGGACCCTTGCAGAGAGTGCCTTCCAGACCGCACCGACAACAGCACGGCTATGACTTCGTATGACTTTGACAATCCAATCAATCAAGCTGATGAAGGGGTTGAAGAAGATTACGAGCTTCCTGAAGAGCTAGCCAGACTGTTGAGATAAGAGGAGAAGGTTATCACTCCTCATCAGGAGGAGGTAGAAACGATTAATCTTGGTACAAATGAAGACGTAAAAGAAGTCAAAATCGGGGCCTGCCTACAAGACTCAGTGAAGAAACAACTGATTGACCTGCTTCAAGAATATGTGGATGTGTTTGCTTGGTCTTATCAAGATATGCCAGGGTTGGACACCAACATTGTTATGCACAAGCTGCCTTTGAGAGAAGATTGCCCACCGGTTAAACAGAAATTGCGCCGTACTCGCCCAGACATGGCAATGAAGATCAAAGAAGAGGTACAAAAGCAGTGGGACGCCGGGTTCCTTGCTGTAACTAGCTATCCGCCGTGGGTTGCTAATATAGTACCTGTGCCTAAGAAGGACGAAAAGTAAGGATGTGTGTTGACTACCGGGACCTGAACAGAGCCAGCCCGAAAGATGATTTCCCATTACCTCACATTGATGTATTGGTGGATAATACGGCTCAGTTCTCGGTATTCTCCTTCATGGACGGATTTTCAGGATACAATCAGATCAAAATGTCACCTGAAGACATGGAGAAGACAACCTTCATCACACCCTGGGGCACGTTCTGTTACAAGGTGATGCCATTCGGATTGAAGAATGCTGGTGCAAGATATCAACGGGCTATGGTAACATTATTCCATGATATGATCCATAAAGAAATCGAGTGTTATGTGGATGACATGATTGCCAAGTCCCTCACAGAAGAAGACCACCTGGTAAATCTGCTGAAGCTATTCAAGCGTCTGAGGAAGTACCAACTGAAGCTGAACCCCAACAAGTGCACATTCGGGGTGCGATCTGGCAAGCTGTTGGGTTTTATCGTAAGCGAGAAAGGGATTGAAATGGACCCTGATAAAGTCAAAGCCATTCAAGAAATGCCTGCACCGAAGTCAGAAAAAGAAGTTCGAGGGTTTCTAGGTAGATTGAACTACATCTCAAGGTTCATATCTCACCTTACAGCAACCTGTGAACCCTTTTTCAAGCTGTTAAGAAAAGAACAGACGGTCAGGTGGAACGAAGATTGCCAGAGGGCCTTTGACAAAATCAAGGAATACCTTCAAGAACCACCAATCCTTATGCCTCCAGTTGAAGGAAGACCTCTGATAATGTACTTGACAGTATTAGAAGAGTCAATTGGGTGTGTGTTGGGCCAGCATGACGAGTCTGGTCGAAAAGAGTATGCAATATACTACCTGAGCAAAAAGTTTACCGACTGTGAACAACGTTATTCACTGCTCGAGTAAACAACCCAAATTTGCCCTCACCCATTCACACCATGTCGTGATATATTTAGCAGCCGTCCCCTGCTAGGTGATCGTCCTTCACCTGTTGATGATCGTCCTTCATCATTTTATCCAATGGCCGTCCCCATTGTTGATTTTGGTTATCTGGCATTCGTCCTATGTCATGATAAACCTTGAGAGCAGTCGTACCCTGCTAGGTGGTCGTCCTCCACCTCTTGATGATCGTCCTTCATCATGCTCGTCCGATGGCCGTCCCCATCGTTGACCTTTTATCCGGCATTCGTCCTATGTCGCGATACTTTCGGCAGCCGTACCCTGCCAGGTGGTCGTCCTCCACCTTAGATGACCGTCCCTCATCTTAACCCAACAGAACAGTCGTCCCCTGCTAGGTGATCGTCCTTCACCTTTGATGACCGTACCTCATCATCTGTTTATTTCATTTATTCTTTAACCCGATGGCCGTCCCCGTCGTGGTCCCTTTTCTTTTTAGCTCGATGACCGTCCCCATCGTTGGTTACCTTATGAACTTGATGGCCGTCCCCATCATTTTTTCATTAATCCCCAGAGAATCCTACAGCTTTACTCGATGGCCGTCCCCATCATAACCCCTTTTCATCCCTAGCATATCGGCCGTCCCCGTCATTGCTTTATTTCCTGCACTCTCCCCAGCATGTCGGCCGTCCCCGTCATTGCTCTTTACCCAACAGTCGTCCTCTGCTCGACGGTCGTCCTCCGTCGCCCATACTTTACAATATACTTTACTTTCTTTTACAAATCTATATCCCTTTTCTTCTTCATTCTGTGAGTGCAAATTTTGGACTGTCTTTGGTATTCAACCACAAGTTATCTTGTTTGCCTGTTAAGCCGTCGCTTACATCCTGCACAGCTAACTCGTGTTTGAATAGGGGCAGCTGTAAACACCCCAAATTTTCCCTCACCCATTCACACCATGGCTTGTGATCATTTCATATGTATAAACACCATCACAACATCTCATATCACATTTTTTTGATTCACTGCATATATTCTAAGTCATCTGCACCTAAGGTTTGTGATCTGAGCAATCCAAGAGCTTCTTGAGCCACTCCAAAGGCCATAAATCACTTAAAAGGGGTCCATGTGTGTTCAAGTATCATATTATATCCTCTCAAAGTCAAGAATGTCAAAAAATCACAAGAACTGGGATTGGTATGGAAGCAGAGCCAGGCTTGACTGCACAGATGACCTAAAATTAGGGTTTTGGTTTCAGAGGCCATAACTCCAATTTTTTTAGTCATTCTTGATTCTATTGGTCTCTATATGGTATAGGGAGTATGCATATCAATTTTCATGAAGAAATTCCATGGGGAAGTCATCTGATCAAGAGTTGACTTTTCAAGCAAGTCAGTGCAAAATCAGGGCATCTGAGGCCCCCAATGACCCAACCAAAGGGCATTCTTCACCATTTTGATTGTATATGATCTTTATTTGATCATGGAAGATGTTGGAAGTTCACAAAATTGAAGAATTTCAAGTCTTTTGTAAAGTTGACTTTTTGGGCAAGTTTGACTTTTAATGAAATTGTCATTTTAGGCAACTTTTTCAACCTTTACTTTTTGATTCAAGAAAGCTTCAAATGAAAAAACTTTGGTCATGAAAGTTGTAGAATGGATCATTCCCTTTTCAAAAAGTACAAGAACATGACCTAATTCATTTTGGATCAAAAGTTATGGTTTGTCAAAGTTGGCAAAAATCACAAAATTTCAAAGTTTCTACCAAAGAGGCATTTTGCAAAATGACTTGATCAAGTGTTCTAAAGCTATCAAATGGAATTCTAAACTTCACAACATGATTACATGACCTCTAAAAGTCAGATTGCACCAAGGAACTTTGCATTTTCATGCCTTGAAACTCAAGAATCCATAAAGGGGCCAAAACTTGTGAAATTTGCAAAACACATCATAAACTTTATGCAAGTTGCTGAATTGCCTCAAAACCTCTTCCATGGTTCTCCTTGTTTCAAGCTGCAGCCAAGCCATGCTTTGTACCTTGACAGAAATGGCCCATACCTCTCTTACACAAAAAGTTGACTTTGTGCATTTTGCTCCATACCAATCACACTGCTCCACAACAACTCTCTGACCTATCAAGGATTGAAATGTGTACCAAAAGCAACCCAACACATAACACAACCAAGCCTGAAAGCTCCCATAAGCCAGCATTCTCATTTTTCACCTCTTATGCAAAACCATTCGAAACACACAGCACAAGCATCAAACACAAAAACAAACTTCACCATTGATCTCAAGAGGTTCCCCTGATCACAAACCAACCATTGTTTTTGCCTGAAACCTCCCACATCACAAATACGATTTTCACCCTCCCTTGGCCTGAGCTTCTGCCAACTTTCTCTAGAGGCCACATAAACTCCAACTAAGGGTCAAAAGCTTCTAAGGAGGATCATTGGGACTTGTTTGAGCCAAAGAAACAGCCAGAAAGCTCCTGAATCGAAAGCCCAATCTCAGGTAGCTTCATGAACTTTTTTTTCCAGAACTTGCTTTTTAAGTTTCTAAATGATAAAGCATGCTTCCCTGAGTTCACTGAACTTGTTACTTTTGAAAAAGATTGAGAAATGAGGTTGTATTGTGTTTCTGAAATTTTGGCAGTTTTTGATGTTTGATTCGCATCTTGATTTTGTGTTGAAATAAATGGATTTTGTTGCTGGATTAATGTTTAGGGATGTTAGTTTAGTTGATCTGGAGAGTTTGGCATGATTTCATGGCGTATTGAGAGAGATTGGGAGATGACCTAGCCGGAGAAGACGACCGGAACAGTGTTCCGGTCACCTGAAAGTCATTAGGGCACGAATTAGGGCTTAATCAGTTAATTAGTGAATTTGAATGCCAGCCCTTGGATATGGCGCCAAGTCAAACGCGCGCGCTGCCAGTTCAAACCTAGGCCCTTGGATCTGATTACCACCCATTTAATTCATTTTATTTTCTTTTTATTTCATTTAATTTGTCCATTTAATTTAAAATATCAAAACCTTTTTAAAAATTCTGAAATTTTTTGTACAAACTTTTATTTAATTTCAGAAACCAAAAACATTTTTATTTTTATTTTTTGCATTAAAAAATATTTTTAAATCATTTAAAAGTTTATTTTTAATTAATTAATGAGAATTAATTAATTAAAAATACTTTTAGGTATTTAAAAATCACCAAGAAATTCATGAAACATTTAAAACCATTTAGAAACATTGTCCAACCCTCAAACCAAATTTCTTTTTTGATCTTAATGCATTTTGATAATTTTCCATGGAATTAATTCATTTTCAAAGCATTATTTTGATCCAAACTTCAAAAAATCATTCCTGCCTAACCATTGAGAGTTGGACTTTGATTCTTTTTGCATTGTGTTATGCATATCATGTAGTTTGTGAGATTAAATTGGCATGGATTGATCTTGAATTTTCCATTTGTTTGGCATTTTTCTTGTTAAGGAACCCTAAAACCCTAGAAATTTAGGAAATTCATAACCCTAATTAGGTTAAGAGTTGGAACCCCTCCTTTGGGCAGTGAGTTAGTGTAGGGTTAAAGTTCCTTTGAATGCATTTTCAATTTTTTATCTTGATGTTTGCTTCTGATTTTGGTTTTTGTTTGATGCATTGATCATAAACCCTAATTTGGGCTTCCATATGCATCCATCTTGCATTTGCTTGCATAACATGACTTGCCATGATATTTTATGCATCCATTTGTTTCATTTGACATCTTAAGACATATTAGAAGCATGCTTGATCATTGCATCTTGTACTTGCCATGTGATATGCCATCTGCATTCCATAAACTTTTCATGTATGTTCATGGTTCTTAACTTGCTTCATTTGCATCCATAAGTTTGTATGATCATCCCCATGCTTTGTTTCATGTCTACATCATCTCATAGCATCATTATCATCTCATATGTGCTTCTGGTTTTGATTTACATCATGCCATTTCATTTCATTTTGCATTGCATTGCATTTCTTTCACTAACTTTTCAGGTGGTAAGCAACTTTGAGAAGTGAATTTGCCTTCACTTCTCACATTTTCTTCTCATCTCTTTTATGCATCCATGCTGCATTTTGTTATGTGTTTGAGATTGAGTTTGCTCATTCTTTTCTTCTTACTTTCTTTCCTCAAGTGACTTGACTTCTTGAATGAAGCAAGTTACTTTGCTTCTCCTTGCTCCTTTTCATCTGCTTCCTGGTGGTTCCATTGAAGGCTTCTCTTGTAAACCTCACAAACCTTAGGAACAACTAAGCATGATAATGATTAGGGTTTTGATTAGTCCCCCACTTAGTTTTACCTTTATGTCTCCTTGAGTCTTCTCTTCTCATCTCATAATCAGGGAATAAACCCTAAAGGCTTTAAGGCTTTGTGATTAGGCGTATGCATGCATCCTTCTATTAGGATGGAGTGTATAACTTTAATCCTAAGTGTTAAGCCCTTAATGTGTTTAACTCCTCTAATCAATTCACTTAATAATCATCAAGACATCACACTTGTAACTTGGTCCTTGCATTAGGGTTCTAATTCTTCCTTAATTGTTTAAGAAGGACTAACCCTAGTGTTAATGGACAAGTCCCCCTCAAGTTGTCTTACAAACCCTAAAAATCACTTCATCATCATATCATTAAGTAAAATCCACTTAATCAAAGGCTTGTTTTGTCATGGGTTTAATCCTTAATCATGGATTAAGTTGAGGAGCTTTCCTCAGCTTAAACACCCTCATTTATTATCCTTCTATTAGGATGGTGTAATGAGTCTGTTTAATCTTTGATTATGGCTTAATCCCATTACTTAACACTAAACAAAAACACCAAAAACATCTAAATAATCACAAGTAGGTTAATGATCTTAATTCTACACCAAAGATGATTAAGTGTGAGAATCTGACTTCACACTTAAGGTATTCTCATTACCCCTAATCAGAGGGAGGATGTGATGAGTTTACTAACCCATTGGCTTAGGCTTAAGCTCATTAACTTATGACAAACTTCAAAAGGCAATAAAAGACTGAAAACTCAAAAAAACAAACAATAATCGTCTCCTCCGGGATTCTTTTCTCATCTCATTCACTCACAAACGAGAACTTGCTTCTTCCGTCTAATGCAAGACAGTTTGCACCTGAGCCAGACAGGTCTTACACTTGAGCATAGACAAGCAAGCAGTTCACAAGTCAATTCATCTTTCAGTCTCTTTGGGTCGAACTACGGTGTTCTGACTTCCTCATTGCACGAGAGGATACGTAGGCATAACTTAACAGTTATCGAACAAAAGTCTCTGTATATTCCCCCTCTTTCTAGCTTTATCCTTTTAAGCCTCATGGTATTGAGCATTTCATTCTTGTTCTTACACTGACACATCATTTATACACTTCACACTTCTTTTACACTGACACCTGTACATCCTTTTCCAGCTCTTTATACACTAATTGCACTGATACTACCCCTTTTAAACACAAATCTTTCAAGCGTGGATCCCGTCGAGTACGACGGACAATCTGGGTGCTAATACCTTCCCAGGTTGTAACCAACCCCCTTTCTCAGTCTCTCTGGTTCGCAACCGTCTTATCCATATTTTTCTTAGGTTTATGCAGCATTACCTTTCCTCCGGGATAAAAATGCCTAGCTGGCGACTCTATTCATTTCCCGTGAGTTCACTCCTGTGTGTTCTCACATCCTCCTCTCGCCGACCGTTCGTGTCTGTACCTTTATCTGGGCCATTTCCCATTTATCGGGAGCGACAGTGGTGACGTCCTTCTGTGGTCAAATCAGCATCAGTGAAACCTAGCCCATGGCTAGTGTTAACATCTGACACCACTATTTCCAGCTGATTTACTGTGATCTCTTCTGGCACGTAGGCAGCGTGCAGAACTTTGAGTAGTGCATCCCGATGGGCTTCAGAACACAACAGCTGGGATAATATAGAGATCTTTGAAGGAGTCTGGTGGAACTGGTCCACAACTTTATAGTCACTTCTTTCAATTATCCTCATAAATTCATCCACATCCTGATCAAAGGATGATTTATGAGTTTTTTTGGTGCAGATTCTTCAGGTATTACACTCTTCCCTTTGGCTTTGGCAACAATTTCTGCCTCAGTATTAATCCTGGGAGCTTGTGATGCGAAGAGACGTCCGCTTCGGGTGAAGCCTCTGCCTCCCCCGACATTGTCCACTTGGGGAGTGAGAACTGGAGAATCAAGAAGGACTTTTTCTCCGTTGCAGTAAAGGTCAGCACCATAATTCCATGGTATAACACTGTGTTTGTCATATGGAATTGGCCCTGGCACCGTGATAGTGACTGGGCTTACTGCAGAAGATGTTGGAACTGTAATAGTCTGTGGATCATAGAAAATAGTAACAGGACCTCTGGTGGATATTGGAGGAGGTGAATTAAAACTTGGTTGAAACTGTTGTTGAGATTGTTGAAAATTGCTAGAGTTCGGGACCGTTGTCGGGTCGTAATAAATTGTAACTATGGAGACATCATTGTTGGTGGGTGCTTGAGTTGTAGTAGCAGGTGAAAATGTATTGTTGTGTGTTAAAGTGATGGAAGAAGTAGTTGCTGAAGTTGTAGCTGAATCGGTTGGAACAATGGTTGTTGCAGTTGTAGAAGAACTAGTAGGAAAGATGGTTGTTGCAGTTGTAGAAGAACTAGTAGGAAAGATGGTTGTTGCATTTGTAGAAGATTCACTTGTTGTTGATAAAAGAGTTGCTGGTGTTGTAGAAGTGGTGGTTGTAATTTGCAAAATGCCTTCTTTAATCAAAGCATTGATGCCATTCCTCAAGCTAGCACACCCATTCTCGGAAAGTTTGCATAATTCACAACAGGCCTCACATCCTGGATACACTTGGAATTTTAAAAGCTGGGCTTTAATCTCTGCCAGAGGTGTCTGAATACATGCAATGTCTTCTATCAAACTCATGGGTGAAGCCTCTTCTATAGCATTAATCCTCGGCCCACTGTGGCTTGGCATAGGATTTTTCATTACATTGGGAGGAGGTGCAAAGTTCAGGGCCTTTGAATCTACCAGATCCTAGACCTTCATATGTAGAGCTCTGCATTTTTCCGTAGAGTGACCAGGTGCGTTGGAATGAAAAGCACACCTAGCGTTGACATCATAGTTTCTCGGAAGGTTCTGAGGATCAGGTGGAGCCAATGTCCTCAACTCAACAAGATTGAGCTTTAGGAGTTGTGGTAGCAGTGTGGCATATGGCATTGGAATGGGGTCAATTACTCTGTTGATCTGAGATGGCAGCTGTTGAAAAACGCGTTGTTGTTGATTGTTATTGTTGTTATTGTAAGTTCTCTGTTGAGGAAATCGTTGTTGTTATGGAAAATGTTGTGGTTGTTGAGTATACTGAGGAGGTGGAGCAGGGATAATAACAACAGTAACTATTCTGGGCAAGTATTGGGGTCTCCCTCTTCCCAAGTGTACATAATTTGTCTCACCAGATCTACGGGGCCCAGCAAATGGCTTCCTTGTACTGCTTGAACTGACACCATTATTGGAGATCTTTCCCATCTTCAGTAGGCTCTCTATTCTTTCTCCAGCTATCACCACATCTGCAAAGCTGGTAGAGGAAAATGCAGCCAATCTATCAATATATGTTCCCTGGAGGGTATTCATGAATATGTCTGCTATCTCCCTTTCAGACATGGGGGGTTGAACTGCAGCAGCCAGTTGCCTCCACCTTTGGGCATATTCTCTAAAGCTTTCATGGGATGATTGAGACATTCCCATTAGAAGGGTCCTGTTTGGAGCCATGTCCAAATTATACTGATACTGACGGATGAAAGCTTCAGCCAAGTCTTTCCAGTTTCTAACTGTGGCTCTGGTCAAGTGGGAATACCATTCTCGGGATGCCCCTGTCAGACTATCCTCGAAGTAAAACATCCACAGCTTCTCGTCCATGGTGTATGCTTTTAACCTTCCCAAGAATGATTGAAGGTGGGTGCGTGGGAAGGATGTTCCATTATACCTTTCAAAACACGGGGGTTTGAACTTGTGAGGAATTCTCACCCCTTCCACCAATCCCATGTCCATTACATCAAAACCTAGGGAGTTTTGGGATTCAAGAGACCTTAATTTCTCTGCAATCTCATCCAACCGTCGGTCATAAACTTCGTCTCCTGCCCCGACCACAGTGAACTGCTCTTCTTGAGGATCTTCCTGCAAGACCCTTCCTCCAGCAGTGTTACCCTGAGTATTTCTTATGGCATTAACTTCTGGGTTTAGATGAGGTCCAAAATCTGGTGGATCAGTGCGAGGCTGCACGTGATCGTTGTTACTGGTACCTCCTGTACCTGGATGGTGTTCTTCAGGAGTTTGTCTCTCAACCAACTCCCTTAGTCTCTCCTGGCTTTGAGATAAACCAGTCATTACAGTCATGAATTGGGTCATCTGATTCCTCATCTCAACCCTCTCATTGGCCATTTGGGTCCTTACTTCATTCAAGTCTTGCTGAACTTGATCCATCTGAAGTCCCGGAAGGTTGTTTCTTGTCGGGTACCGGTGTATTCTGTTGACAGAGAACACTCTTCTGCGAGCAATGTTTCCTGAAACCACAACAAAGTGAGAAACAATAATAAAGCAAAGATCTACAAAACAAAGAGAATGTTAGTATGCAATGCATGATGCCTATTTGTCTTCCAAGGGTATCCGGTTTGGTTCTTTGGTTTTGACCTTTCCAGACCTCGAGGGAATACTGATGATTTTGTAGAGATAGATAAAGCCCACCAAAAATAATACAAGATGATATATTACAAAGAGTGAAAAATACATAGTTTGATTACAAATAACATCCCCATGGTGGGTCAAAATTCAAAAACAAAATCAAAAGTACAACCAAAGAAGAGTACAAGCAAAAGAGTCAAACATCTAGTCCAAAGTCATCCTCTCTGACTTCCTTCAGGAGGGCCTCAATCACTGGACCTACTGGGTGCTCTGTGATAGTCCTGGTGAGGAGGTTCCTATTAGCAATGGCACTGGTTAACTTCTTATGCTTATCCTGATCCTTTCACCTCTTCAACCCCCGCCCGGAGTTTCAATTCTGATATTTCCTTCTGTGTTGCCAATAATGCCTCCTGATGCTTCTTCTCACTAGCCTCTAGTTGCTCTATCTTAGCTTGAGTTCTCTGATCTTCTTCTCTTGATCCACCTAGCCTGGATCTCCTCTAGATAATGCTCTTCCCTAGCCTTCTGAGTCTTTGCTTCCTTGCAAGCATTCTTTAGTACTAACTCCCCTACTCTAGCCTTCCTGATGTAGTCATCTGTCTTCTCAATCTTGGTCAAGTGCTCAATCCTGAGCCTCTATAACCTCTCATTATCCAGACGGCTGTCATTTCTCTCCCAGAGAGTCTTCTTCAAGGCTTCAGAGAGTTGAGTATTCCTTTCTTTCAGTTTCTCAAACTCTTCCAAACTAACAGTAGCCGCAGGCTGCACTGTTGAAAGCCTAGGTACATTTTCTAAGGTGAATGGCATACGGGTGATCTGTGCCCTGGTACGAGACCAATCAAGATATTGTGCTGAAACAATGTTGTTGCACTTGCCAAGGATAGCCGTCCCCGTAGTCTGGATGTTGTCCCAAGCCCAGGCTGCCTGTCTGACAACAGCAGAGTTGAGTTGGATTTCACAATAGAGGGTCACAGTCAAATCTTGCCCTCTTGGAGGATGGACCAAAGCATACCCTAATTGTCTCTTAAAAAGCAAAGGGTTGTAGTTGATGCAACCTTTTACTCCTATCAAAGGCACATTAGGATACTTCCCATAGCTAGTAATGATGTCTTTGCCCTTGGTACTCTGAGTGCCCCATCTGATGTCTTCTGATGTCAAGGCAATTAATCTCTTAGCCTAGTTCCTTGGCTGATGAGGGTTCAGGAAAGTATCTGACTTTGGTAAATGTCTTAACAACCAAGAGTAATAGAGGGGAGCACAGCATCTAACCAGTCTTCCTCTTTGCTTCTCATTCCTCTGGTGCACTGAATAGTAGAAGTCTCCAAGCAAGGTAAGAACTGGGTTCCTTAGTAAGAACAGGTGAATAGCATTCTTGCTCACAAACTTTGGCTCATCTGCAAACAAGATAACCCCACATATGCTGAGGGCTAAGAGTGCACAAACAACATCCCACTTCCCTGCTGCAGCATGCAGGGTGTCCCGGGAGATCAAAAAGTCTAAGTGAAGGCCTGAAACTCCAACCTTGGTGGTCATGCTCTGATCAATGAGGGCAGGCTCCAAATGCAATGCCCTAGCTATGTCTTCATTCTTGGGAGGAATCATCTCAGGGTTGAAAGGAATCCTTCTCCTGATAGGAACTCCTAACAACATGGAAAATTCTTCTAGCAGAGGTCCCAACTGAAAGTCGGGAAATGTGAAGCATCTAAGAGGAGGATAATAAAACTGCAAACAAGTATGGATCATGCTCCTCTGGGATGCATCCAGGTCCATGATCATGTCCAATATTCCTCCATAATGTTCTCTGAATAGTGGGACATGACCAAGAGTAATGAGAGACTGGATCTGCCTGGTGCCAGTCAAGGTAGGCTCAAAGAAATGGTAAGTGATGTTGCTCTTCCTGGAAGTGTCCATGCTGATGATGGATGCTGGTGAAGAAGCTGAGATAAACCCTTATGAAGGTCACTGGATGAGATGCTGGAGATGAGTCTCTGATGAAGATAGCTGGAGAAGAATCATTGACAAACTTATGAAGGTGTTGGAGAAGATAACTGAAGAAGTCTGAGTAGCAGAAGGGGTCAAAACCAAACCAAAGATAATAAGATTGATACCCTGTAAAACAAATAGGCAAATGTTAAATGATGCAAAGATGATGTATGAAAAATGATATGCAAAGGGTTTGCGATCAAGAGCTAGATCTGGTTATCTGCCTTGATAAGGTCCATGTGTGCATAAGTCCGAATGGAGGCTTAGAAATCCAGTAACCAGGTGGGGGACTCAAATAAAGAGTCACAAGTCCAGGGTAATCACAAGAAATTTCCAAAGTGACGCATTATTAAAACAAAACTAGTAACAAGGTATGATGTTGCCAAGGGTTCCTGCAAACCTGTAAACATCCCAACCCCCTCACATGTAATGTTCTAGAACAAGGATCCTCAGACTTGGATCAGTTATGAGAAGTGTAAACACTTCTAACCCAGAGGTACATTGTTTACAAAAACCATAAAAGATCCTCCTCTATTTCACCTCAGGTGCTGAAGGTCATAAAAAGGTCATCCAGACTTAGCAGGCTTCCCAGATAGCCCTAGTACTACAGGAAATCCGTAGCACAGAGTTCTAAAAAAGAAACCCATGTCTGAACCATGTTTCATATTCCCGCACCAGACCGAAATGGAATGGGAAAGAATATGAAGCCACTCTAGCCTATGTGTCACTCAGGTACCAGGTATAGGACCTTACTCACTCAATGATCCTCACCCACCAAAGAAACAGCAGATCCAGCACATGATAATGACAGTATGAAATGCATAAAACTGTAAATGAAAGCAGTAAATAAAGCTATACAGAAAGCAATAAATAAAGTAATACATGAGCACAAGTAGCACATAACACCCCCGTAAACAAAAATCAAACAAGCGCTAGGAGGAACCCACAAAAAAAACCAGAAGCCCTGGTTGCAATACAAGTTCCCCAGTAGAGTCGCCAAGTTGTTGCTCCCCCGAAAAGACACATGGTCAGATAGGGTACAGACGCGAACGGTCGGCGAAAGGAGAAATGAAGTTAAGGTGAATAGAGTCGCCAGGTAGGCATTTTTATCCTGAAGGAAAGGTAATGCTGCATAAACCTAAGAAAAGAGATGGATAAGACGGTTGCGAACAAGAGAAACTAAGAAAGGGGGTTGGTTACAACCTGGGAAGGTATTAGCACCCAGATTGTCCATCGTACTCGAAGGGATCCATCTTAAATGATTTGTGTTTAAAGGGGTAGTGTATGTGCTATCTGTGTGCAAAAGCTGGAAAAGAAATATACAAGTGTCAGTGCAAAAGGGTGAAGTGAGATGCTCAAGAATGAGGCTTAAAAAGAGAATGCTGAAAGAGGGGGAAGACACAAAGACTTTTGTTCGATAACAGTTAAGTTATGCCTACGTATCCTCGCGTGCAATGAGGAAGTCAGAACATCGTAGTTCGACTCAAAGAGACTGAAAATAAAATTGACTGTGAACTGCCTGCTTGTCTATGCAAAAGTGTATGACTCGTCTGGCTCGAGTGCTAACTGTCTTGTATTAGACGGAAGAAGCAAGTTCTCGTTTGTGAGTGAAGATGATGAGAAAAGAATCCCGGAGGAGAAGATTATTGTTTGTTTTTGGGTTTTCAATCTTTTATTTGTTTTTGGTGTTTTTGCATAAGTTAATGAGCTTAAGCCTAAATCAAAGGTTGTAAACTCATTATATCCTCCCTTTCTTAGGGATAATGAGAATACTTAAGTGTGATATAAACATCTCACCTTAATTACCATGATGATGTAGGATTAATATCATTAACCTACTTGTGATTATTTAGATTTTTTTGTTTTTGTTTAGTGTTAAGTAATGAGTTTAAGCCATAATAAAGGATTAGTGAACTCATTTCACCATCCTAATAGAAGGATAATAGATGAGCACACTAAAGCTGAGAAAGATACCTCAACTTAATCCATGATTAGGGATTAAAGTCATTAGATGAAAAGCCTTTATTAAGTGGATTTTAATTAAGATATGAGATTAAGAAGTGGATTTTATGGTTTGTAAGACAAACTTGAGGGGGACTTGTCCATTAAACACTAGGGTTAGTCCTTCTTAACCAATAAAGGAAGAATTAGAATCCTAATGTAAGGCCCAAGTTACAAGTTAATGTCTTAGTGATTATTAAGATGGATTGATTAAGAGGTTTAAATAAATTAAGGGTTCAACACTTAGGATTAAAGTTATACACTCCATCCTAAGAGAACGATGCAGGCATAACCCTAATTCCAAAGTCCTAAAACCTTAAAGGTTTAGTCTCTAATGATGAAATGAGAAGAGAGACACAAAGAAGACACAAAGGTAAAAGCTAAATGGGGACTAATCACAACCCTAATTATTGTCATGCTTGGATGTTCTTAATGTTTTTAAGGCTTAAGAGAGATCTTCAGAGAAGCCACCAATGGGAGAAGCAGATGAAAGAAGGAAGAAGCAGATGAATAAGTTACTTACTTCACTGAAGAAGATAAGTAACTTAGAGAAAGAAAGTGAGAGATGAACATGAATGAGCAAGCTCACTCAAAAGCAAAGAAAAATGCAGCAAGGATGCATATGAAGAAGATGAAAAGAAATGAGAAGTGAAGGCAAATTCACTTCTCATGTTAGTTACCACCTGAAAGTGTTAGCACAAAGAAAGAAATGACATGAAAAGATGCATATGTAATGACAAAGAAACAAAACCAGGAGCAAACACATTATGCAAATGATGCTATGAGATGATGTGAGAGCATACAACATGCACATATGTGATCATACAAGAGAATGAATGCATATGAGGCATGTGGGAAGCATGAAAACACATGGATGTTTATGAAATGAAATGGATGCAAAGCATGGAAAATGTATGAATAAATGACCAAGCAATATTAAAGCAATGTCTTAATATGTCTAATATGGCATACAAGTGCTTAAAATGTCATGGCAAGTTCATATGTTCAGGCAATGCAATGTAAGATGCAAGTATGGATGCAAAATTAGGGTTACATGAAAGGATGAGATGCAAATGATCAAAACAGAAACAATTCACATGATAAAAATTTTCAAATCAACTCAAACCAACCCAAACCCCATATGATATCACACCCCAAAGGAGAAGGTCTAACTCTTAACCTAAAGAAAGTTGTAATTTTTCTAAGTTACCTAGGGTTTTTGGGTACCTTAAGAGGAAAAATGCAAATCAATTTGAAAATGAAGGATAAATTAATGACAAAAATACTCTAGAAACTACATGTTATATAGAAAACAATGCAAAAAGAACCATTATCAAACCATACATGATTAGGCAGAAAAGATTTTTCAAAGTTAGGGTTCTAAAAAGGGGATTTTATGAACCCTAAATTCAAAGAAAATGTCAAGATTGGATCAAAACCAAAAAGAAATTTGTATGAATGGTTTGACAATGTTTCTAAATGTCTCAAGATGTAATGTGAATTTTGTTGTGATTTTTGGAAACCTAAATGGTATTTTAATTAATTAATTTCCATTAATTAATTAAAATAAACAATTAAGTATTTTTAAAATTAATTTTTAATGCAAAAAAATAAAAATAAAAATGTTTTTGGGTGAAGAAATATATTTGAAATTAAAATGCAGAAGGAAATATTTTTGTGATTTTTCTAGGTATTTTAAATAAAATGACAAAGAAAATGCAATTTAAATGGAATAAAAATTATAATAAATGAAAGTATGACAATCCAGTGGCTAGGATTCAAACTGGGGGTAAAGGCATTGACCAACGCACAATCTAATGGCTGAGGTTTGTCCTGGCTAATTAACTCAGATTAAATTAATTAATTAGGTTTTAGGGTTTAATGAATAATCTGGGCCGTCCAGACATGCGCGGGAAACAACATCCAAGGGCCAACATTCAAACTTCCTTAATTATGCAGATTAACCCTAATTAGTCTCAGGTGGCCGGAGAAGACTTCCAGTCGTCTTCTCCGGCGAGACCAAACTACAAACTTCTTCCCTAGGCCATTTCCAGAGCTCTAAAGCTCCATATCACATCCCCAGCTCACCCCAAACTCAAATCAACTCTCAAAATTCATTTCTCATTCATCATTCTCAAGATTTGAAGAAAAACATAAAAATGACATAACTTTCAGACAACCATGAAATTCTTAATACGCAACCATTTTCAAAACCAACAAGTGCAGTGTGATCAGTGAAGCATATAGATTATTTCTATAACATAAAAAACAAGTTCTAGAAAAAAGTTTGAATATGGCTACCTGAGTTGGAGCTTTCACCTCTGAAGCTTTTGGACCTCTTCTCCTGTGAAAATCCACCTCACTAGATCCTATGATGATGTTGCAAAGCTTTGAAAGAGTTTAGAATGGCTGGATTGAGAGGTTGCAACTCAGCTGGTCCAAAATCGTGTTTGTGTTTGGCTGGCTTGTAGGGCTTGGTAATGGTTGGGAAATGATCTGTGGGTGATGATGAGTTGATCTATGGAAAAATATTGAAGGTTTGATGCTTGTGCAGAGTGTTTCGAAGAGAGGAAGGTTTTGAGTGATTTTGTGAAACTTGGCTTGTGAGAGGTTATGAGCTCCAAGATTATGTGAGTTAGCCTGCTTTGAGTCCACATAACATGTCTTGATAGGTCAAAAAGTGGGTGGTGGCCTATGGTGATTGGTATGGGGTGATTTGCAAAAAGTCAACATTATGTGTACTTGAGGTATAGGCTATGGCAGGAGTTGTTCAAGAGCATGTCTGGCCTCAACATTGATCAAGGAGAGCCATGGGATTGAAATTATGCAGCTGGCACCAGTGGAAGCATGGCTGCAAGAGATTTTGCAAGTGTTAGGCAATTTTCCCCTTTTGTGATTTCTTATGATGCAAGCCAAAGAAACTTGTGATTCCTTGGGCAATTCTAGTCTTTGGAAGTTGCTTTGTGTTGTTATGATGCTTAGAGGTTGATTAGAGGTCACAAAATGGCTTGGTATGTGAAATTGCAAAAAATCCTCTTTGGTGTGAAAGTTAAAATTATAGGATTTTTGCCAACTTTGCAAGGCCATAACTTGAGTTCGATAACGAATTAGGAAATGTTCTTGTACTTTTTGAAAAGGGAATGATCCATTATACAACTTTTATGACCAACAAATTTTCATTTGAAACATTCTTGGTTGAGAAAGAGGAGGTTGAAAAACTTTCCCAAAATGGAAAGTTTCCATTACAAGTCATTTCCATTTTTGGAAACTTTTGGTTTAGCTCAAATTTCTTCAATTTTGTGAACTTACAAGCACTTAAATGATAAAATAAAGATCATAGAACTTCAATTTGATGAAAATATCACTTTGGTTCCATTGTTGGGGGCCCCAGATGCCCTGATTTTGCTCTGACTTGCTCAAGAAGTTACCCAGTGAACAGATGACTTCCACAATGAATTTCTTCATCAAACTTGGTACATATGATCCTTATAGAATCCCAAGAAAAATAGAAACAAGAATGACCAAAAAATTTGGAGTTATGGACTCTGAAACCAAAACCCTAATTTCAGGTCATCTGTGTAGTGAAACCCTAGTTCTGCTTCCATGCTTTGCCAGTTCTTGTGATTTCTTGACTTACTTGATCTTTGAGGGCTATAATATGATGATAGAACACACATGGACCCTCTTGGAATGCTTGGATATCCCTGGAGTGGCTCATATGGATTCTTGGATTGCTCAGATCACAAACCCTAGATGCAGATGAACTTGAACTATGCAGATGAAACAAATATGCAATATGATATGATATGCTTATGCTAATGCAAACATGAAAGAACACAAGCCATGGTGCGAAATTAGTGAGGGAAAATTTAGGGTGTTTATAGGATTAAGAAATGGATTTTATGTTTGTAAAACTAAACCTGAGGGGGACTTGTCCATTGAAAACTAGGGTTAGTCCCTCTGAACCAACAGGCAGAGATGTAACCCTAATATAAGGCCCAAGCTACAAGCTTAAGTCTTAATGATTATTAGGTGTTTTGATCAGGAGGTGTAAACAACTTAAAGGTTTAACACTAAGTATTAAAGTTACACACTCCATCCTAAGATAAGGATACATGCATAACCCTAATTCAGAGTCTTAAAACTTTAACTGTTTAGCCTTGATTAGGAGATGAGAAGCAGAGACTCAAGGAGACTCAAAGGTAAGAAACTAAGGGGGACTATGTACAACCATAAAGTTATCATTCTTGGATATTCCTATGGTTTTTGAGGCTTAGAGAAAGATCTTCAGATGGCCACCAAGGAAGAAGAAGCAGATGAAAAGAGAAGAGAAATGAGAATAGGTTACTTACTTCCTGAAGAAGTTAAGTAACCTAAAAGAAAGAAAGGGAGCAAGAGAGGGAATAAGTGAGTCAAACTCACTTCAAAGAAAAATAAAGATGCAAATGAAGAGATAAGAAGAGGTTTGATGTGGAGGCAAATCCACATCCTAAACAACTTACCTGAAGCCCCTGAAATGGTTAGTATGAATGCATAAGATGTGAAACAAAAGGAAATAAGGAAAATTAAGATGAAATGATCAAAACCAGAAGTGCAAACACAACGCAAATGTGTTATGAAATGATGCAAAGTCAAATACAATGCATATGCATGATCATACAAGATATGGGATGAAAAGGAAGGCATGTTAGAAGCTTGAAATCACGTGAATACACATAAGAAGTAATGAATGCAAAACATACCAAATGGATGCAAAAATGATCAACTAATGTTCATACATGTCCTAAGGTATCTAAGATGACATACAAATGCCTGAGATGTCATGAGAAGTTCATATGATGAAGGTATGCAAAGATGCATACAAATGAACATGGCAAATTAGGGTTTTAAGAAAGTATGAAATGCACATGTCCATAACAGAACGATAACACATGATAAAAATTTGAAAATGCAACCAAATGAACCCTAAACACACATAAGATCACTCCCCAAAGATGGAGGTCAGAAGCTATACCAAAGTCAAGTTATGGTTTTTCTAAGTTAGGCTAGGGTTTTGGGTACTTCTTCATGAAAAATGCCAAACAAATAGAAAATACAATGCAAAAATATGAGTTAAATTCCCTATATACTACATGAAAAGTATGAAAGAATTGTGCAAACTCATATTGGTTGACCAGAAATGGATTTTTGAAGTTAGGGTTAGAAAAATAGGAAATTTGGAAACCCTAATTCATGGTTAATTGTCAAAACATGATCAAACCCTAAAAGAAATTTGTAAGATGAGTTTGTAAATTGTTCTAAATGTGTAAGAATGCTTCATGATTTTTTTTGGTGATTTTTAAATACCTAAAAGTATTTTTAATTAATTAAAATAAGATAATTAATTAAATAATACAATTAAATGATTTAAAATTATATTTTTAATGCAAAAATTTAAAATAAAAATGTTTTTGGTTTCTGAAAAATTATTTAAAGGCAATATGCAAAAGATCATATTTTTACAAAATGATTTGCTATTTTAAATAAATATATGAAGTAAAATGAAATAAACAAAAATAAAAAAATGGAAAGTAATTACAAGGAAAGACCATGATTGCGTGGGAAGTGGATAAAGGGCTTGAGATCTCAAGTCAGCTTGACTTAAAGTATGAAGATCTAAGGGACCAAATTTAAATTCTCATTACGCGTGTGATCCAAGGGTCCAGGTTCAATCTGAGTTAATTAATTAGGATTAAATTAATTAATTAAAATTAGGGTTTAATGATACATCTAGACCGTTCGTACACTAACCTAATCTCAATCCAATGGATGTGGTTCAATCTGGGCTCACTAACCCTAATGACTTTCAGATGACCGGAACATTGCTCCGGCCAACCCCAAACCTAACTTCTTCTACAGGCCACTAAAACTCATGAAACTTTCCTAGAAATGATCCTCTAACATCATACAACACAAATCAATCAACAAAAGTCATTTATATTGCATGAATCATGAGAATCAAAGAAAACATCAAACACGGGCAAAATTTCAGAACATCAATACATACTCATTTTTCACTCATTTTCAATTCTAAACATATCATGATGATCAGGATAACATGTAGAATCAATTTATAACAAGAAAATGATGTTCTGGAAAAATTGTTCTTGAGGGATACCTGAACCGGAGTTCTTCAAACTGGAGCTTTCAAGGCCTTCCCTTTGTGCAAACCAACTCCCTTGGACCTCCTGAAGCTATTGAGATGCTTGGATGAAGTTTATTTTGGTTGGTTTATGAGATACATTTCTGATATGGCATAAATCGTGTTTGTGTTTGAGGCTGTTTCAGGTCATGGTGATGGGTGGGTTTTGTTCCTTGAGTGATGAGGAGTTGAATGGTGAAAGAAAATGTGATTTTTGATGGCTGTGCAATGAGTTTCGAAGAGGGGAAGTTCTTGAGTATTTTTTGCAATCTGAGCTTGTGTGTTCTTTCAAGGCTTCATATGTTGTGTTTTATGATCCTTGGAGTTTGCATAAACAAATGGAATGAGTCAGACGAGTGGGTGTGCACTGTGGGAATGGCATGGCTCCATTGGCCAAAAATTCAAAAGTTTGTGTACTTGAGGCATGGGCTGGGACATAGGTGATTTGAAGGCTTGAGCTGCCTCAACTGCCTTCAAGGAGGGTCTTAGGATCGAAAGTTGTGAGATGTATGGTCTGGATCATGAAAATTGGCCATGAAACTTGTGAAGCAAGGCATGATTTTTGGTCTTGAGATGTTTCTCATCAATGTTATGCAGTGTAGAAGTGAATTCTAGGTCATGAGAAGGCATGGAAATCAAAATTGCACATTTCCCTCTTTGGCATGAACTTGAAAATTATGTGATTTTTTCCAACTTTGATCCATCATAACTTGAGTTATAGGATGAATCAAGAGGAGTTCTTGTACTTTTTGAAAATGGGAAGATCCAATCTACAACTTTCATGTTTAAAGAAAATTCATTTGAAAACTTTTTGATCAAGAAAGAGGAGGTTGAAGATCTTTCCCAAAATGGAAAGTTTTCATTACAAGTCTGTAAACACCCCAAATTTTCCCTCTATGTTTTCTCACACCTTGGCTTGTTATCCTCCATATTGCATTGCATAAGCATACCATCTCACACTACATAGTTATTTCATTGCATAAGTTGCATAGCTAGGGTTTGTGATCAAGTGAATCTTAGAAGTGGTTTGAGCTATCTCAGAGGCCATGAAGCATGCCAAGAGGGTCCATGAGTGTTCTATGATGATATTATACCTCCAAGGGTTCTTTAAAGTCAAGAAATCACAGAGGATTCTACAGTTCCCCAGGCAGACTTAAAGCTCCTACACAGATGACCTAGAAATTAAGGTTTTGGGTTTGAGGCCCTTACACTCAAAAATTTTGGTCATTATTGATTCGATTGGTCTATATATGATATAAGGAGCATGTGTATCAAATTTGAAGCAAAACTTCCTTGTGGAAGTCATCTGATCAAATGGTAACTTGTTGTGCAAGAAAAGTTAGAATCAGGGCATCTGAGGCCACCAACAATGGTTCCAAAGGGTCATCATCATCATCTTGAGGTCATATGATCTTTATTTGATCTTAGGAATGCTTGGAAGTTCACAAGATTGGAGAATTTTGATCCATTTGAAAACTTTCTATTTTTGGGCATGACTTGTAATGAAAACTTTCCATTTTGGGAAAGATCTTCAACCTCCTCTTTCTTGATCAAAAAGGTTTCAAATGAATTTTTTTCAAACATGAAAGTTGTAGATTTGATCTTCCCATTTTCAAAAAGTACAAGAACTCCTCTTGATTCATCCTAGAACTCAAGATATGGCAAGTCAAAGTTGGGAAAAATCTTGTAATTTTCAAGTTCATGCCAAAGAGGGAAATTCGCAAAATGGTATTTCAGGCCTTTGTGTGACCTCTAATCCACTCAAATACATCATGCCATGATCAAAAAACTTCTAAAGATCAGAATTGGGCCAAGAACCTAGGGTTTTCATGCCTTGCTTCTCAAGAAATGTCAAAGTTGTGAAAATGCAAAACCTTTTAAAACTCATGAATCAAGCCATACAACTCACCAATTTCGATCCAAGGGCGCTCCTTGAACTCAGCTGAGGCGGCCTAAGACCTCAAATTACTTCTGCCATGGCCCATGCTTCAAGTACACAACTTTTGACTTTTTGGCCAATGGCATCATACCAATCCCACAGTGCATATCCACTCCTCTGACTGATCTCATTTGTTTATAGAAACACTAAGGATCATAAAACATAACACTTAAAGCCTTGAAGCAAGCCACACACTCAGATTGCAAAAATCCATCAAAAACTTCATCTCTCCGATTCTCTCAAACCAGCCATCAAACTTCCAAAATTCATTCACCAATCAATCACATATCATCCATAGAACTAGAATTAACCATCAAAATGGCCTGAAACACTACATATCAAAAACACGATTTCTGCTTCATCAGAACTGGACCTCAAAAACCAACCACTTTCAAAGAATTCTAAGCACTCCACTAGCTTCAGGAGGTCCAAAGAAGTCATTTTGCACAAGAGGGAGGTCCTGAAAGCTCCATTTTGAAGAACTTCAGTTAAGGTATTCATCAAGAACAAATTTTCCAGAACCTTGATTTCTTGTTATAAAATGATTTTATATGCTTTGCTGATCATTTTGATGTGTTTAGAATTGAAAATGGTGTAGAAATGAGCATGTATGTTTGTTCTGAAAGTTTGCCCGTAAAAATGTTTTGCTTTGATTCTCATGGTTCATGAAGTTTAAATGTTGTTTGTTGATTGATTCATGTTCTATGATGTTTGGGGATCATTTATGGGCAGGTTTGATGAGTTTTAGTGACTTGTAGGTGAAGTTGGGGATTTGGCTGGCCGAAGAAGATGACCGGAGCTTATCACCGGTCACCTGAAAATAATTAGGGCTAATTAGGGTTTAGGTTTCCAGATTGAATAAGGACCCTTGGATCATGTTTAGATTAGTGTATGAACGGCCCAGATAATTCACTTAAACCTAATTTTAATTAATTAACTTAATTATAATTAATTAAATCAGATCAAACCCTGGCCATTGGATCACGCGCGAATCACAGATTTAAACCCAGGCCTTTAGATCCTTGTAACACCCCAAATTTGATTATGAGTATTTGTTGCTTATTTGAGGATATATGAATGAATTGACAATTGGTGGTTATGTGACCTGATGCATGGTGGTGAAATTATTTTAATAATATTAATAATAAGAATAATCATGTAGTATTATTCGGATTATTAGTTATTATTATATTAAAGAAAAAGGTAAGGTGGTCTTTTTGTGAAAATTATGAGGGTAAAGTGGGAAAAGACATAAGTGGGATAGTTTTGATCAAAAGGGATTATACGATCAAAATGCTCATTTTATCGTGTTTGGTGAAGTACTCTGAAGAAGAGGGAGAAAGAGGAAGCTCTGAGTCAGGAGGCTGTGGAGAACCCCAGATAAGAGAGTCAATCAGACAAATTCTCTAAGGTATGGGGAGTTTTTATAATCTATTATGAATGTGTAGGAATTGGATTATGAATGGATTAGGATTGTATGAGTTTTATGAGTTTTTGGGGTTTTGAGTTAGGTTGAGTTTATGAGAAAATCTTGATGAATTAGAGTGGTAAAAGTGAATTGAATAACATAATTGATTGTATAATTGTTATCATGATGTTGGGGGTGTTTTGGTTGATGTTTTGAATGAATTTTGGGTGTTTTGATGTGAAACCCGTAATGAGATTTTGGGATTTTGGTGTAAAAACGCAGTCTGCATTTGAGTAGCAGAAAACTGCTGTAAAACGTGCGTTAACCGCTTAACGCTACGGGTTAACCGGTTAACCATTGAAATTTTGGTGTTTTTCTAAAGTTTCGCAGGTGTTAACCGGTTAATGTTATGGGTTAACCGGTTAACACTGTTTGAGAGGCAAATTTTAATTCTTTAAAAATCCATAACTTTCAAACTGTAAGTCTGATTCGCATTCCGTTTGAAGCGTCAGAAAGAGCATAAAATGAACTTTATTTTGATGAATAAAAATGAGAAAAATGCAATAGTTTTTTTATAAATGAATTTATGAAATAACCTTGTAATTGCCTCATAATTTACCGGGTACGGGTCAATTCTTGATGTGTCAGAGTGGTTTTAGAACCAGTGTTTTGGGTGTAATGTCATGATGATATATATATGATTATTTGATGATTGGTTTGCTGATGTGAAATGAATGATGCGAATTATTTTGATGAATTTTTACGATGTAGAGCATCACTGCATTTCATAACATTCACGATGGGGGCTTCGGCCTATTTAATTGCTTCAATCCCATTGTGTGGATTGAAGTGTCTCGATGATTTACAATGTGATCCTTGTGGAGGGTTGATGGTCATGTATCCATCTCATGATGAAATTGGTACCACATGCATATTGCATATCAAGATGGTTAGAATTGCATATTCTGGATGAATTTCATGACTGTGTTGGTGTTGCTTAATTTCATGATTGTGTTGTTGTTGTTGCTGAATTTTATAGTTGATGATGTCATGGTATGTTGTACTAATTTATTTATGTTCTATATTCTTGTACATTTATGATATATTATGATTACTCACCTTGCCTTCTTGGAAATGTTGCCTCTTTCGTGGGTAACTTTCAGATGATAAAGAATAGGCTTGCAGTGCAAGAGGAGTTTTTCATGAGTCTCGGAGCGTGCTTTAGTGTTCCTTAGAAGTGGTTTTGGTCTATGTGTCCTGCTCTGTGTCATGTAACACTGGGACGGGGTATATTTGTTAAACTGTTTTCAGTTATGTTATTACTTTGATAAATGTTTTCTCATTATATGATGTTGAAATTTAGGATGGAGAAAATTATGTTTATGAAGTAAAAGTTATGATTTTGAAATATGAAGTTTAAATTCCGCTGTGAAATGCTATATGTTATTCTTGATGTTGATTAACCCGTGTTACGGGACAGGACACTGTTCAATTGAATTTTGATGAAATGTGATACCCTTCTCGATGATTACTCTGATATTATTTAAATATTTTGTTTTGGGGTAGAAGGGTGTTACATTAGTGGTATCAGAGCAGGTCGTTCTGTTTGACCAGTGTCGTTAATGTCGTTTATTTCCCTAGTGCGCGATATGTGTGTGAAACACTGTCGTCTCTTGTTTGTTGGTTTCTAGTTGTTGTTAGTAGAGATTAGTATGGATTTAAGTGGGGGAGATATTTGTCCCAGAATGTTATTGATATCAAGAAGTTGGTTCAAGTTGATATTGGTTGCGAGAATGCAAAGTTGTGAAGGCGATGTTGTTTTAGACCGGCAGGAGTTTGGACTCCTGAATTCGTATCGGTCGGATTTGAGAAGTGCGTATATTTTAGATGGGAATTATTTGAGAAGGAAGATTTATTTTGAGGATAATGATAAGTTGACGGACCAAGTCGGTAGCTTGTTTCACTTTGAGTGTAGTTGGATTAAGTCGAGTAATTTTCGAAGTTGAAGGTAGAGTAAGATTCATAGTAGAGCTTAGAAGTAAAAGCGAGAGAGATGGAACTTATGTTCACCAATCTCAAAATTCTGGTTTTTGAAATCTTGAAGCAGTTGTCACAGGGAGTGGCATAACTTTTTAACCATGATTCGGATTGAAGCGGTTCTGGACTTTTTGGAAAGGTTACAGAATTTTCTACAGTTTTCATATAAGATTTATATTGGGAGGTTTGTGATGAGGAAGATAAGTAGGTTTTAATAGTTGGGTCTGCTACTGATTTTGGAACAATTCTGCATACGGAAATTGTTGACCAGCCCCATTGCGAGAGGAATAACTTTTTACTCGTAAGCCGGATTCAAGCGATTCTCGAAGTTCTGGAATCTACACAAAATTATCTTCATTTTAAAATATGACTTTGTGTTTGGGGGGTCTATATTGAAAGAGATAATTATGGTCGAAGTTGAGTGACTATTGCTGAAAATTTTGGAATGATGAAAACAAGTGTGAATTATTATTAAGGATGAAATGTGGGTATTTTTAAGATTGTAACCGTGTTGGAGAATGCATTGAGAGGCAATTTACGTTGAATAAGAATGAGTAAAGTGACGATGTATGTGATGGTGGAGTTGAGAGAAAGGACGAATGCCCGAGTAACGTTGTTAAAAAAAACTTAACTTGGATGAAAGTGGTAATTGGAACGAACCGAATTGGATAGTACTCGATGTTGTAGTGATTCATGTGTTGGAAAAGTATTTAAGGTTGTGCTATGCTATGAGCATGTATAAGAGATTGTGGAATGGATTTTTGGACGTTTTGATATAATTGTCGAAGTTGGAGATAAGGAAACTAAGAAGGCGTTGGTAAGCCTTAGAGAGTTGGTGGAGCATTATGCTTACAGACTCTAGGACATGAGTTGAAGTACACTATTGTGTTGGCTAATGATGATTTATGCCACAATTATGGTTTCTGTATGTATATCGACAAATTGAGGAACTGATCACCTTTAATCTATTGTTGATAGTAGATGGAATCATAATTGATGGATAAATATATCATGCGGGCTGGAATAATATGTATGTTGGATTGGTTGAAGTTAAGTCGAGCGCTTGAGTATTGTTTGTTTTGTTGATATGAATTCGTATATAAGAATGTTAGTCGGATTTAAGGATGATAGTATGAAGTTGCGTTTGAATTGAATAGTAATATGGAAACTCATAGTTAAACTCTAGATAATTGGATTGTTGCTTTGGTGATGAATTAAGTGACGTGAGACTTGAAGTTTTTTTGAGATGATTATAGGGGAAAGTAGATGGAAATGTAAGACCGTGATTTGACAAGAATGTTAGATAAAGTTGAGTTACAAGTATTAGAAGAGGGAATTGTAAGTTGGTTTATTAAAGTACGAGTTTTGGTCGGAACAAGAATAGTTGTTTAGTTGTGTTGTTTCGGATAAGAATTTATGAAGGGTTGTGTTGGTATGAGTAAGAATCGAGGATTCAATATGTTGAATTTGTTAGAAGCGAAGGATATGAGTTATCTTGTAGAAATTGTTGGACTAGGTACCCTATGTTGTTACTGTGATGTTGCACGATTAAGATGATTTTCGAAGGATGCGTTGTTAAAAGATGGTAAGGTTGTAGTTGTGTTGAGGATAATTGGAAATTCGTGAGAGTACATGTATATCTTACCCAAGATTTGGAAGTAGTCGTCGTTGTAATTATGTTGAATGTCAGAGGTGTTGTCATACAAATCTAAGTTGAAGTGTCCAATAACTATGAGAGTGTAGAATATATGTGGGACGAAAATTCCAAAGAGTTAAGTCGAAGTCTTTTACTATATCTGTATTGGTGATTTGGAGTTGGAAGTTGAACTTGGTGGAGTTACTACCTTACAGGCAATCAGAGTTTGCATCGAACGCATGGCATAGTGTAGTTGCTCATATGTGAGTAACAATGATGTTTAGGTTGGTTGTATTAATATCGTGTTGGAGTTGTGTGTTCGTATGTTATGATTTTCTAGTGCTTCAATTATTGAATTATTGAGTTGGGTACTATCTTGTGTACGATGCTAGTTGTCAAGTGTATCACTTGTGTAGAATTCACATTGTTGTTGTCGTTGATGTTATGAGTTATGATTTGTATTATATGTGGAGTTGCCTTTCTGAGTCGAAAGTTGATTAGTTGGATGGATTAAATAGTTAAAATAGTTGAATCAGATAAATTTTCGAGGATGAAATTCTTTAAGTGGGGGAGAGTTGTAACACCCCAAATTTGATTATGAGTATTTGTTGTTTATTTGAGGATATATGAATGAATTGACAATTGGTGGTTATGTGACCCGATGCATGGTGGTGAAATTATTTTAATAATATTAATAATAAGAATAATCATGTAGTATTATTCGGATTATTGGTTATTATTTAAAATAATAGAAGTGGAAGTATGAATGTTATGTTGGTTATTTTGGAGTATAAGAGTAATTTATATAATAAGGATAAATAGTATTTTATTATACTATTTTATTATTATTATTGAAATTATATTAAAGAAAAGGGTAAGGTGGTCTTATTGTGAAAATTATGAGGGTAAAGTGGGAAAAGACATAACTGGGATAGTTCACTACGCCAAAAATGCTTTTTAACAGCGCATCTTAGACAGCGCTTTTAAGAGAAAGCGCTGTCTAAGGTTAAAATTAAAATTAAACACGGAAAATGGTCCAAAAAAATAATGAAAGCGCTGTCTAAGGGGGGGTCTTAGACAGCGCTTTCAAAAAGCGCTGTCTAAGACCCCCCCCCTTAGACAGCGCTTATAGAAAGCGCTTTTATATATATACCTTAGTCAGCGCTTTTGATAAAGCGCTGTTTAAAGTTTTTAAATTAAAAAAATAAATAAAACCAAAAGCGCTGTCTAAGGGGGGGGGTTTAGAAAGCGCTTTTGGAAAGCGCTGTCTAAGGCATACCTTAGAAAGCGCTTTTCCCAAAAGCGCTGTCTAAGGTCTAATTAAAATTAAATTTCATACTTCTATTTTCATTCTCTGTTCTTTTCGTTTTCCCTCCTGCGAACGTTTCCAACGAACCCTAACAGCGAACGTTTCCAGAAGAACTTGAAGTCATTGAAGTCATTGAAATTTGTTTGAATCGTTCGTCTGTTCTTCATCGCGGTATGTATTTCAGTTTCAGTTCACGTTTTCATTCATTCATTCATGTTCTTCGTTTCAGTTCTTCATTTCAGTCATTCAGTCATTTCTGTTTTCGGATTTCAGTTCTTCATTCAGTCATTTCTGCTGTTCTTCGTTTCAGGCATTGCAAGAGTTGAATCGTTCATTTCTGAAAGTGTTTGAAGAATCTCATTACGGTATGTGTTTCAGTTTTGATTTTTTTAGGAATCATTCATTTCCCTGATTTAGCAAGCTTTTTGTTCTGGTTGTGGTTGGTTAGGGAAAAATCAGTACTTTTCATAACTCACTTTTGATGTTTTTAGTGAAAAATGAGTATTTTTGTTCTGGTTGTGGTTGTTTGGTTTGGGTACATTCCATAACTCTGCATGTTTCCCTGATTTAGCAAGCTTTTTGTTTCACTTAGGATGATAAGTTTCATACTGAAATTATGGATGATATATATATATATATATATATATATATATATATATATATATATTAAAGTAGTTCCTCATGGATGGTGGAAAGACTTCATTAATTTAGTTTTTCTTTGAATTGATGAAAAGATTCGAGTGAGATAATATGAGATGGAAAATAGTGATATTCTATTGTTTACTTTAGTTATTCAAAGATACTACCTTAGTTATGTATTTTTGTCTGGATTGATTGTTTATTTTAATAAGTAGGAAAACCATGGGTAAAACATGGATCTGTGCCGATCGAATGACCAAAGAGTACGAGAGTGGGGTTGCGGAATTCGTTAAGTATGTTGTTCAACACGCTGAAAACCCCAGACGAATGCATTGTCCTTGCTTGCGTTGTTATTATATTGGTAAGGTTGACGCACATGGATTGAAATCGCATTTGCTGAGGCATGGAATTGATCAAAGTTATCAGTGTTGGATATTTCATGGTGAGAAAATTAACGGGAATGTTGAATCGAGTGGAAAAAGTAATACGACCTATGCTTCATACGACAAAGACACGAAAACATATGATTGTGATCGAGTTGAAGAGATTGTAGAAGCACTGGAAGAAGATCTTCATGATTGTCCTGAAATGTTTGAGAGGATGGTAAGCGATGCAGAGAAACCGTTGTACAAAGGTTGCACTAAATTCTCAAGACTTTCTGTGGTATTAAAGTTGTACAACTTAAAGGCGGGCAATGGATGGTCGGATAAAAGTTTCACAGAGTTGTTGGCCCTTATGAGAGAAATGCTACCGGATGATAATGTTCTTCCAAATCGAACCTATGAGGCAAAAAAAAATGTTGTGCTCTATTGGCATGAGCTATGATAAGATACATGCTTGTCCTAACGATTGCATTTTGTTTCGTAACGAATTTGAAACGTTAACTGAGTGCCCTAAATGCGGTTTGTCTCGATATAAGAAAAGATTATCTCCCGCAAAAGTCTTATGGTATTTTCCGATAATTCCGAGATTTAGGCGCATGTTTCGTAGTGAAACCAATGCAAGACATCTTACTTGGCATGCAGATGAAAGAATTACTGATGGAAAGTATCGGCATCCGGCTGATTCACCACAGTGGTCGAAGATTGATAATGATTATCCTGAGTTTGGATCAGAAGCAAGAAACCTTCGATTGGCATTATCTATTGATGGAATGAACCCACATGGTCTTCAAAGTATTTCACATACCACATGGCCTGTGATTCTTATGATTTATAACCTACCTCCGTGGCTATGTATGAAGCGTAAGTACATGATGTTATCTATGTTAATCTCTGGGCCTAAACAACCAGGTAATGACATAGACGTATACTTGACACCTCTGATCGAAGATTTAAAGATTTTGTGGGAGAACGGTGTGGAGGTTTATGATGGATATAGGAAAGAAAGTTTCAATTTGAGGGCGATGTTGTTTGGCACAATTAATGATTTTCCAGCATACGGGAATCTATCTGGGTATAGCATTAAAGGTCAACGTGCGTGTCCTGTTTGTGAAGACGAAACCGATACGATTCGATTGGAACTTTGCCAGAAGAATGTGTTTCTCGGTCATCGTAGATTCTTACATTCTAAACATCACTACCGTGGGTGGAGAAAAGCATTCAATGGAGACACCGAACATCGTAGAGCTCCACCCGCATTGTCAGGTGAACAAGGTTTTGAAAAGGTGAAAGATGTGCGTACTGAGTTTGGAAAGCCTTTTGCACATAAGATTGTGAAAGGTGGGTGGAAGAAAAGGTCGATATTTTTTGAATTTCCATATTGGAAGTCTTTGTACGTGAGACATTTTCTCGATGTTATGCATATTGAAAAAAACGTATTTGAAAGTGTTATCGGTACATTACTCAATATAAAAGGCAAGTCTAAGGATGGCCTTAAAGCAAGGGAGGACATGTTAAAAATGGGAATGAGAACTGAATTAGCACCCGTGAAGAAAGGAAGACGAACATATCTACCACCTGCTGCTTTTACTTTATCTAGAAAGGAGAAAAAAATTTTGTGTAAGTCTCTGAGTGAAGTTAAGGTTCCAGAAGGATACTCATCTGATATCAGAAGACTTGTTTCTATGAAAGACCTCAAGTTGAAGAATTTGAAGACACATGATTGTCATGTTATAATGGAACATTTTCTACCGATCGGTATACGTTCTATTTTGCCAGAAAAAGTAAGAAGTTCCATAACTAAATTGTGTTTTTTCTTTAGGTCAATTTGTAGTAAGGTGATCGATCCCGAGATCTTACCAACACTACAAAAAGAGATTGTAATTACCAAGTTACCATCTAACATTTGCCTATTCATTACAGTGGACATTGGTTGTTGCTCGCAATCAATCCTATCCGAGAAATTGTGTATTATCTTGACTCGTTAGGAAATGATTGGACAACATACCCGGATATGAAGGTCCTAAATGACACGTAAGTGAGAATGTTCAAAAATTTTCTTAGTTTATGTGAATTGTTCTAATTGCTTCATTTTTATTTTATTAGCGTCCTACAAGCTTTTCGGGCCCAACGAGTTATCCAGACCTCAAGGAGGGGCGCCAACTCCATTACATGGATTAAAGTGGCGGTATATTTTTAATTACCGCGTTTTTTATTATATTAGTGATGACTACACTTGATAAAACTTAGGATTTATAATTCATATTTTTTTTTCATATGTAGTGTCCTCGTCAACGTAATCAAATAAATTGCGGGTATTTCATGTTGAGATTTATGCGAGATACTCTCATGTTGGGCCGATTAGAGATTCCCACCGATGTATGTATTTCTAACTTATGAGTTAATTTTATATTTACACATATCTCATATAATTAAATAGTTGGAATTAATTCAAAATATGTTATATTATTATGTAGTACTTTGATGAATTCAAGTGTGCATCTTATACAAAGGATCAAGTGGACGAAATCAAAGAGGAGTGGTGTCAATTCATGATAGAGCTCAAAGTGTGTAATTAATGTGTACATTTGTAGTAGTATATGTAATGACTTATAAATGTAAACATAGATTTGTATATATTTTGATACATTTATGACAAATTTGGTTTGAATTGGTTTGAATTGGTTAGCCAAAAATTGGTAAAAAAAGGCCAAAATGGCATATATAAAATGTGATAATTGTCTGCCAAAATCTGGTTCAAAACAGGTAGAAATTCTGGTTTATAAACCTGGAAAAAATGTGGTTTCAAACAAATCCTACAAAAAATTTCGTATACCTTAGACAGCGCTTTTGCCAAAAGCGCTGTCTAAGGGGGGGATTAGAAAGCGCTTTAGGCAAAAGCGCTGTCTAAGGGGGGGGGGGGGGGGGGGCTTAGACAGCGCTTTGTGAAAAGCGCTGTCTAAGGTATACCTAAAAAAATTAAAATAGGAGGGGCTTAGACAGCGCTTTTGGCCAAAGCGCTGTCTAAGGGGGGGGGGGCTTAGACAGCGCTTTTGAAAAGCGTTGTCTAAGGTGTACCTAAAAAATTTAAATTAAGAGGGTCTTATAAAGCGCTTTTGGCCAAAGCGCTGTCTAAGGGTGGGGGATTAGACAGCACTTTTCACATTTTAAAAAGCGTTGTCTAAACCTTTAGCAGCGGAGGTTTAGACAGCGCTTTAAAGCGCTGTCTAAGGCTAAAAAAAAGCGCTGTCTAAGGTCTTGTTTGTTGTAGTGGTTTTATTCAAAAGGGATTATATCATCAAAATGCTCATTTTATCGTGTTTGGTAAAGTACTCTGAAGAGAGTCAATCGGAGAAATTCTCTAAGGTATGGGGAGTTTTTATAATCTATTATGAATGTGTAGGAATTGGATTATGAATGGATTAGGATTGTATGAGTTTTATGAGTTTTGGGGTTTTGAGTTAGGTTGAGTTTATGAGAAAATCTTGATGAATTAGAGTGGTAAAAGTGAATTGAATCACATAATTGATTGTATAATTGTTATCATGATGTTGTTGGTGTTTTGGTTGATGTTTTGAATGATTTTTGAGTGTTTTGATGTGAAACCTGTAATGAGATTTTGGGATTTTGGTGTAAAAACGCAGTCTGCATTTGAGTAGTAGAAAACTGCTGTAAAACATGCATTAACCGGTTAACGCTATGGGTTAACCGGTTAACCATTAAAATTTTGGTGTTTTTCTAAAGTTTCGCAGGCGTTAACCGGTTAACGCTATGGGTTAACCGGTTAACACTGTTTGAGAGGCAAATTTTAATTCTTTAAAAATCCATAACTTTCAAATCGTAAGTCCGATTCGCATTCTGTTTGAAGCGTCAGAAAGAGCATAAACTGAACTTTATTTTGATGAATAAAAATGAGAAAAATGCAATAGTTTTTTTATAAATGAATTTATGAAATAACCTTGTTGTGTCATAGTGGTTTTAGAACCAATGTTTTGGGTGTAATGTCATGATGATATATATATGATTATTTGATGATTGGTTTGCTGATGTGAAATGAATGATGCGAATTATTTTGATGAATTTTTACGATGTAGCGCATCATTGCATTTCATAACATTCACGATGGGGGCTTCGGCCTATTTAATTGCTTCAATCCCATTGTGTGGATTGAAGTGTCTCGATGATTTACGATGTGCTCCTTGTGGAGGGTTGATGGTCATGTATCCATCTCATGATGAAATTGGTACCACATGCATACTGCATATCAAGATGGTTAGAATTGCATATTCTGGATGAATTTCATGACTGTGTTGGTGTTGCTTAATTTCATGATCGTGTTGTTGTTGTTGCTGAATTTTATAGTTGATGATGTCATGATATGTTGTACTAATTTATTTATGTTCTATATTCTTGTACGTTTATGATATATTATTATTACTCACCCTGCCTGCTTGGAAATGTTGCCTCTTTCGTGGGGTAACTTGCAGATGATAAAGAATAGGCTTGCAGTGCAAGATGAGTTTTTCATGAGTCTCGGAGCGTGCTTTAGTGTTCCTTATAAGTGGTTTTGGTCTATGTGTCCTGCTTTGTGTCATGTAACACTGGGACGGGGTTTATTTGGTAAACTGTTTTCAGTTATGTTATTACTTTGATAAATGTTTTCTCATTATATGATGTTGAAATTTAGGATGGAGAAAATTATGTTTATGAAGTAAAAGTTATGATTTTGAAATATGAAGTTTAAATTCCGCTGCGAAATGCTATATGTTATTCTTGATGTTGATTAACCCGTGTTACGGGACAGGACACTGTTCGATTGAATTTTGATGAAATGTGATACCCTTCTCGATGATTACTCTGATATTATTTAAATATTTTGTTTTGGGGTAGAAGGGTGTTACAATCCTCATACCCTTGGTTTTGCTGACTTCCAATCCCAGCCCTCCATCCATCTCCTACGCATCCTGAACCCTTCATCTAGCTTACTTTGCAATTTATTTTATTTTTATTTCATTTTATTTTCTTTATTTATTTAAAATAGTAAAACATTTTATAAAATTCCAATTTTTTTCACTTTTACTTTAAATAATTTTAAAAACCCAAAAAAAATTATTTTTAATTTTTTCATTAAAAATCTATTTTTAAATCATTTAATTCTATTATTTAATTAATTCATTCATTTTAATTAATTAAAAATACTTTTAGGTATTTAAAAATCACCAAATAAATCATGAAGCATTCTTACATGTTTAGAACAATTTACAAACTCATATTACAAATTTCTTTTAGGGTTTGATCATGTTTAGACAATTAACCATGAATTAGGGTTTCCAAATTTCCCATTTTTCTAACCCTAACCTCAAAAATTCATTTTTGATCAACCAAGATGAGTTTGTGCATGGTTCTTTTTTGCATTCTTTCACACATTTCATATAGTATATAGGGCATTTAATTCATATTTTTGCATTGCATTTTCCATTTGTTTGGCATTTTTCATGAAAAAGTACCCAAAACCCTATTCTAACTTAGAAAATCCATAACTTGATTTTGGTTTAGCTTCTGACTTCCATCTTTGGGGAGTGATCTTGTGTGTTTAGGGCTCACTTGGTTACAGTTTCAATTTTTTTATCATGTGTTTTGCTTCTGTTTTGATCATATGCATCTCATACTCTCTTAAAACCCTAATTTGCCATGTTCATTTGCATTCATCTTTGCATACCTTCATCGTATGAACTTGTCATGACATCTCATGCATTTATATGTCATCTTAGATGCCTTAGGACATGTGTAAAAATTGGTTGATCATTGTTGCATTCATTTGGTATATTTTGCATCCATTACATCTTATGTATGTTCATGTATTCTTAAGCTTCTAACATGCTTATTTTTGCATCCATCACTTGTATGATCACACATAAACATTGTACATGTCCTTGCATAATTTCATAACACATTTCCATTATGTATTCACTTTTGGTTGACATCATTCCATCTTCATCTTTTCTTCATTGCATCTTGTTTCATCTTATGCATTCATATTAACCATTTCAGGGGCTTCAGGTAAGTTGTTTAGGATGTGAATTTTCCTCCACATCCAATCTCTCCTTATCCTTTCATTTCCATTTTTATTTTTCTTTGAAGTGAGTTTGACTCACTTATGCTCTCTCTTGCTCCTTTTCTTTCTCTTAGGTTACTTAACTTCTTTAGGAAGTAAGTAACTTATTCCCCTTTCTCTTCTCTTTTCATCTGCTTCTTCTTCTTTGGTGGACATCTGAAGACTTTCTGAAGATCTTTTCTTAAGCCTCACAAACCATAGGAATATCCAAGCATGATAACTTTAGGTTTGTACACAGTCTCCCCTAGTTCTTTACCTTTGAGTCTCCTTGAGTCTCTGCTTCTCATCTCATAATCAAAGGCTAAACAGTAAAAGTTTTAGGGCTCTATATTAGGGTTATACATGTATCCTTATCTTAGGATGGAGTGTATAAATTTAATACTTAGTGTTAAACCTTTAAGTTGTTTACACCTCCTAATTAAATCACCTAATAATCATTAAGGCTTAAGCTTGTAACTTGGGCCTTATATTAGGGTTACATCTCTTCCTGTTGGTTCAGAGGGACTAACCCTAGTGTTTAATGGACAAGTCCCCCTCAGGTTTAGTCTTACAAACATAAAATCCATTTCTTAATCCAACCTTTAATTAAAATCCACTTTAATAAAGGCTTGTTATATAATGATTTTAATCCCTAACCATGGATTATGTTGAGGTATCTTCCTCATCTTAAGTCTCCTTATCTACCATCCTTCTCTTAGGATGGTGTAATGAGTTCACTAATCCCTGATTAGATATTAAAATCTTTACTTAACACAAAAAAAATCCAAAAACATTTAATAATCACAAGTAGGTTAATGATATTAATCCTGCATCATTAGGGTAATTAAGTTGAGAATTTTATCTCATACTTAAGTAGGCTCATTATCTATAATCAGAGGTGATATAATGAGTTTGCAAACCCTTAATTAAGTCTTAATCTCATTATCCTATGAAAAACACCAAAAACAATAAAAAACTGAAAACACAAAAAATAAATAATAAACATCTCCTCCGGGATTCTTTTCTCATCATATTTACTCTGAAAACGAGAACTCGCTTCTTCCGTCTAATGCAAGACAGATAGCACTTAAGCCAGACGAGTCATACACTTGAGCATAGACAAGCAAGCAGTTCACACCAAAATCAACCAGTCTCTTTGAGTCGAACTACGGTGTTCTGAATTCCTCATTGCACGAGAGGATACGTAGGCATAACTTAACGGTTATCGAACAAAAGTCTCTTTGTCTCCCCCCCTCTCTCTTTCCTCAGCCTCAATTTTGAGAACTCACTTTGCACTGACACTCTATACATCCATTACTACCTAGCCTTTTATACATTGTTAGCACATACACTATCCCCTTTTAAACACAATCAGGTATGCGTGGATCCCGTCGAGTACGACGGACGATTTGGGTGCTAATACCTTCCCAGGCCGTAACAAACCCCCTTTCTCAGTTTCTTTGGTTCGCAACCGTCTTATCCATACCCTTCCAGGTTTATGCAGAATTACCTTTCCTTCGGGATAAAAATGCCTAGCTGGCAATTCTATTCAACCTCAACCTCCACCATCACTGACGATTCGCTTTTCCACCGAGATGAAAATACGGGGAGTAACAAAGTCATGTCCAAAAAAACAACTTTTGCAATGACTCAAAACTCTTCAATTTTGTGAACTTCCAAGCATTAATAAGATCAAATAAAGATCATAGGACCTTAAATTGATGATGATGACCCTTTGGAACCCTTGTTGGTGGTCTAAGATGCCCTGATTCTGACTTTTTTTGCACAACAAGTTACCACTTGATCAAATGACTTCCACGAGGAATTTTTGCTTCAAATTTGATACACATGCTCCTTATATCATATGTAGACCAAAAGAATCAAGAATGTCCAAAAAAAATTAGTGTAAGGGCCTCAAACCCAAAAACCTAATTTCTGGTCATTTGTGTAGGAGCCTTGAGCCTGTCTGGGTAACTGTGCAATCCTCTGAGATTTTGTGACTTCAAAGAAAACATGGAGGTATATTATGATCATAGAACACTCATGCACCCTCTTGGCATTCTACATGGGCTCTGAGATAGCTCAAACCACTTCTAAGATTCATTTGATCACAAACCCTAATTATGCAACTTATGCAGTGAAATAACTATGCAGTGTAAGATGGTATGCTTATGCAATGCAATATGAAGGATCACAAGCCAAGGTATGAGAAAAAGAGAGGGAAAATTTGGGGTGTTTACACCCATTCGAGCACTTTCTTTGTTTTCCCTACATTTTCCCCCTTTGTTCCATTTTCTTTTCCAGTTCCTTTTCTCATTTCAATTCCATTCCAGTTAGCGTATTCTTTCGTTCAAACAATATCTTGTTTCTCACCCTCTGAAACAAACTATCAAGTGTGGATCCCATCGGGTACGGCAGACAGATTGGGGTGCTAATAACTTCCTAATTCGTAACCGACTCCTGAACCCAGATCTTTGGTTCGCAAGGCCTCGTCCTTTCCTTCTTCCTTAGGTTTGTGCAACATTACCTTTTCCATTCATTCGGGAAAAAAAATGTCTGGTTGGCGACTCTACCTTTTCCGCGCCACTTTCGCGTTTGTACTAGGATGAAAATCCAGGGAGCGACAATGGGGAGTTCAAATCCCATTATTCATGTTTGACTTTATTCTAAGTCTTTTTCTTTCCTTTGAAGTTCTATGTTAATTTCTTCTTATTCTCACACCATTCTACATAGAGTTTGAATCTTTTTCACTTAAATCTCTTTGCAAGTTTAGTATACTTAATCACTTAAGTTCATCATTCAATTTCACCTTGACTCCTATTAGGGTTTAGCTTCATTTTAGGGCATAGTTTGAAGTTGTTCACCCTTATGGATTTAGAATACTTAAGTGTGAATTAGCTACTGACTTTGTAAGCTTGCTACCATGTAAGATCCCTTAGCTTTAGATCTTATTCCTAGAAGGTCACTAACACTTTTCTTTAGCTAGTTTGAACTTTCCTTGAGTTTTTCCATGCTTTATATGTTCAAATTGCTTCATCATGCTAATGTTTTTTTTATAGGGGGGAAGATTGAGGTAAGTATTACTTCATTCCTATCTCTTATGCATTTTTAATGTGTTTATCTTATCGCCTTGTGCTTTGCTCTTAGGCTCTCCCCTTTTCTTTAGATATAACTTAACTTCCTTAGGAAGTAAGTTAATCTCTAACTCTCTTCTCTTCTTCTTCTTTCTCTTTAGGATTAGAAAGCCTCGCAAACCCTTATGGCCTCCTTTTGCATACACTAAATAACTTAAGGTTGTGTCTTAGTCTCCCATAGTTCTGCCTTTTGCCATTTGAGTCTTCTTCTCTCATCATAAAACAAAAATCCAAAAGACACTTAATAAAGGATGGAAGTAGTCTCTTGTGTATAGCCTTATAGCATGGGGCACTCATATTCATTCCATCTTGGAATAGTATGGGATTTTCTAGCATGATGTACAAGTCTGATCACGAGACTATCTTAACAAAGAAAACATAAAAGACATTTCTTCAAAAGCTACAAAACACATGTAATAAGTTCAATCCCAGCGCTTGTCTGTTTCTGTTTTCTTTGGTTGTTTATTTGTTTGCTATTGTGCTTTTGTTTAGCTTTACTGTTTATTTATAGTTCATCGCTTTACTTTATTTACAGCTTATCGCATTATACTTTACTATTGCATACACTAGCATATACTATACTGGCTGTTCTGGTTTTCCTTGGCGGGATGGAATTATTGTGAGATAAGCCAAATACCTGGCTTGAGTATACACATAGGATTTAGAATGGGCAGTCGCGTGGCTTGCGTGGTCTTGAGCACGTGTAGTTTTCACGAGTCCCACACCAAGATCAGGCTCTCTTGGGATATGTCCTATACTGCCTAGGTAGACCATAGAATGTTCCCACCTGAGCTGCTAACACTGGGAACCAATCACCAAGGACCTTAGTGGAAACAACCCTCTCTAGTGGTGACAGTGGCAGACCATATTTTGTGGCAAACCCATTCGCACCCGAGAGTCCACTAGGAATCACATAGGATGACCTTGTTCTCTCATAGGTGTCGCTCTCGATAAATGGGAATGGCCCAGATAAAGGTACAGACGCGAACGGTCGGCGAAAGGAGGAATGAGAACACACAGGAGTGAACTCACGGGGAATGAATAGAGTCGCCAGCTAGGCATTTTTATCCCGAAGGAAAGGTAATGCTGCATAAACCTAGAAAGATATGGATAAGACGGTTGCGAACCAGAGAGACTGAGAAAGGGGGTTGGTTACAACCTGGGAAGGTATTAGCACCCAGACTGTCCGTCGTACTCGACGGGATCCACGCTTAAAAGATTTGTGTTTTAAAGGGGTAGTGTCAGTGCAATTTGTGTATAAAAGAGCTGGAAACAGATGTACAGGTGTCGCTGTACAATAAGTGTAAAGTGTAATATATACAGTGTCAGTGTAAGGACAAGAGTGAAATGCTCATGATAATGAGGCTAAAAATAATGCTGGAAGGAGGGGGAATATACAGAGACTTTTGTTCGATAACTGTTAAGTTATGCCTACGTATCCTCTCGTGCAATGAGGAAGTCAGAACACCGTAGTTCGACCCAAAGAGACTGAAAGGTGAATTGACTTGTGAACTGTTTACTTGTCTATGCTCAAGTGTATGATCTGTCTGGCACAAATGCTAACTGTCTTGCATTAGACGGAAGAATCAAGTTCTCGTTTATGAGTGAAGGTGATGAGAAAAGAATCCTGAAGGAGACGATTATTGTTTGTTTTTGAGTTTTCAGTCTTTTATTGCTTTTGAGAATTTGTCATAAGTTAATGAGCTTAAGCCTAAACCAGTGGATTTAGTAAACTCATCACATCTTCCCTCTGATTAGGGGTAATGAGAATACCTTAAGTGTGAAGTCAGCTTCTCACACTTAATCACCTTTGATGCAGGATTAAGATCATTAACCTACTTGTGATTATTTAGATGTTTTTGTTGTTTTTGTTTAGTGTTGAGTAATGAGATTAAGCCATAATCAGGGATTAAACAGACTCATTACACCATCCTAATAGAAGGATAATAGATGAGAATGTTTAAGCTGAGGAAAGCTCCTCAACTTAATCCATGATTAGGGATTAAACTCATGACAAAATAAAGCCTTTATTAAGTGGATTTTAGTTAATGGTATGATGATGAAATATTTTTTAGGGTTTGTAAGACAACTTGAGGGGGACTTGTCCATTAACACTAGGGTTAGTCCTTCTTAACCAATTAAGGAAGAATTAGAACCCTAATGCAAGGCCCAAGTTACAAGCTTGATGTCTTGATGATTTATTAAGTGGATTGATTAAAGGATTTAAACACATTAAGGGTTTAACACTTAGGATTAAAGTTATACACTCCATCCTAATAGAAGGATGCAGGCATAAGCTTAATCACAAAGCCTTAAAGCCTTTAGGGTTTAGTCCTTGATTATGAGATGAGAAGAGAAGACTCAATGAGACACAAAGGTAAAACTAAGTGGGGAACTAATCAAAACCCTAATCATTGTCATGCTTGGTTGTTCCTAAGGTTTGTGAGGTTTAAGAAAGAAATCTTCAGAGGAACCACCAGGAAGCAGATGAATGGAGCAAAGAGAAGCAAAGCAACTTGCTTCATTTAAGAAGACAAGTCACTTGAAGAAAGAAAGTAAGATGAAGAAGAAAGAGCAAGCTCAATCTCAAACACATAACAAAATGCAGCAAGGATGCATAAGAGAGATGAAAAGAAGTTGTGAGAAGTGAAGGCAAATTCACTTCTCAAAGTAACTTACCACCTGAAAAGTTAGTGAAAGAGATGCAATGCAATGCAAAATGAGATGGAATGGCATGATGCAAACCAAAACCAGAAGCATATATGAGATGATAATGATTCTATGAGTGCTGCAAACATGTAACAAGGCATGGGGATGATCATATGAACAAATGGATGCAAAGGAGGCATGCTTAGAAACATGATCATACATGAAAAGTTATGAAATGCAAATGTCATACAAAGTGGAAAATGAAAGATACAATGATCAAACATACTTCTAACATGTCTTAAGATGTCTAATGGATCAAAAGGATGAATGAAATGTTATGGCAAGTCAGGGTATGCAAGCAAATGCAAGATGAATGCAAAAGGAAGCCCAAATTAGGGTTTATGATCAATGCACCAAACAAAAACAAAATCAGAAGCAAACATCAAGATAAAAAATTGAAAATGCACTCAAAGGAACCCTAACCCTACACAAACTCACTTCCCAAAGGAGGGGTTCTAACTCTTAACCTAATGAGAATTATGAATTTCCTAAGTTTATTAGGGTTTTGGGGTACTTTGACAAGAAAAATGTCAAACAAAAGGAAAATGCAAGATCAATTCATTTCAATTTAATCCTACAAACTACATGATATGCAAGACACAATGCAAAAAGAATCAAAGTCCAACTCTCAATGGTTAGGCAGAAATGAATTTTTGAACATTGGATCAAAATAATGCCTTGAAATTGAATTAATTCCATGGAAAATTGTCAATATGCATCAAGATCAAAAAAGAAATTTGTTTTGAGGGTTGGACAATGTTTCTAAATGATTTTAAAGGTTTCATGAATTTTTTGGTGATTTTTAAATACCTAAAAGTATTTTTAATTAATTAATTCCCATTAATTAATTAAAAATAAACTTTTAAATGATTTAAAATTATTTTTTAATGCAAAAAATAAAAATAAAAATGTTTTTGGTTTCTGAAAATTCATAAAAGTTTGTACAAAAATTTTCAGAATTTTTAAAATTGTTTTGCTATTTTAAATAAATTGGAGAAAAGAAATGAAATAAAATGCAAAATAAAAATGGATTTAATCTGAAAATGAGAAAGTATGCGCATCTAAGGGCCCAGATTCAAATTCACACGCGCGGGAGTGGACCTGGCGCACATCTGGACGGCCTATATTCAAATTTCGCTAATTAAAGATTAAACCCTAATCCAGCCCTAATTACTTTCAGGCGACCGAAACACTGTTCCGGTCGTCTTCTCCGGCTAGCTCATTTCTCTATCTCTCTCTACACGCAATGAAAACGAAATCTAACTGCCCAGAACTTATCCCCATTCAAAAACGAATCAAACCCCTCAATCAAACATCATTTTTCATTCATTAAACAGCCAAATCGAATCAAAACATTCTTAGGGCAAAAAGTTTCAGACAGTTCATACATGCTGGTTTCTCAACCATTTTCAAAAGTAAACACATATTCATGATCAGGGAAGTGCATAGAAGCTTTTAAGAACTCAAAAACATGTTTCTGGAAAAACGTTTTGAGATGACTACCTGAACTGAAGCTTTTGATTCAGGAGCTTTCTGGCTGTTTCTTTGGCTCAAATCCACTCCAATGATCCTCCTAAGAAGCTTGCAATGCTTGTTTGAAGTTTAGAATGGATGCTTTGAGAGATGGCAGAAGCTCTGTTCAATGGCAAGTGGTGATCGTGTTTTTGATTCTTTGAGTTTAAGGCCACTGTGAGGGGTGCTTTGTGATCAGGGAAGTGTGTTGAGTTGATTTGTGAAGTTAGTTTATGAGTTTCAGGCTTGTGTGATGAGTTTCGAATGCTCTTGCAAGATGGTGTGAAAATGAGAATGCTGTGATGGAGAGTGTTTCAGGCTTATGTTGTAGCTGCTTTGGCTTGCTTTTTGCTTGTATATACAATTGGGATTGGTCAGAAGAAGTGATGTGTGCTTTTGTGATAGGTATGGCTCAAGTTGCCAAAATGTCAAAGTTGTGTAAGAGAAGCATGGGCTACTTTATAGCCAAGGACAAAAGGTGTGTCCTGCGCAGCATGATGTGGGGAGAACCCTAGGATGGCTTGGCAAGTCAGCAAGCAAGTGGATTGTAACTTATGATGAGTTTTGCAACTTGCCTTGCTTTTGCTTCTTATGAGATATCTTGCTCCATAGGCCACAAAAATGAGAGACTTCTTGGCCCATTCTGAATTTTAGGTCTTGTATGATCATGTTATGAAGTTTAGAAGTCCATTTGATAACTTAATTTGCCTTGAGAAGTGAATTTGCAACATTGTCTCTTAGGTGGAAAACTTCAAATTTTGTGATTTTTGCCAATTTTGACAAGCCATAACTTTTGATCCAAAATGAATTAGGTCATGTTCTTGTACTTTTTGAAAAGGGAATGATCCATTCTACAACTTTCATGACCAAAGTTTTTCCATTTGAAGCTTTTTTGAATCAAAAAGTAAAGGTTGAAAAAGTTGCCTAAAATGGCAATTTCATTAAAAGTCAAACTTTCCCAAAAAGTCAACTTTGCAAAAGACTTGAAATTCTTCAATTTTGTGAACTTCCAACTTCTTATATGATCAAATAAAGATCATATACAATCAAAATGATGAAGAATACCCTTTGGTTGGGTCATTGGGGGCCTCATATGCCCTGATTTTGCACTGACTTGCTTGAAAACTCAACTCTTGATCAGATGACTTCCCCATGGAATTTCTTCATGAAAATTGATATGCATACTCACTATAACATATAGAGACCAATAGAAACAAGAATAACCAAAAAAATTAGAGTTATGGCCTCTGAAACCAAAAACCTAATTTCAGGTCATCTGTGCAGTCAAGCCTGGCTCTGCTTCCATGCCATTCTCAGATCTTGTGATTTTTTGACATTCTTGACTTTGAGAGGATATAATATGATGTTTGAACATACATGGACCCCTTTGAAGTGATTGATGACCTTTGGAGTGGCTCAAGAAGCTCTTGGATTGCTCAGATCACAAACCCTAGATGCAGATGACTTTGAACCAATGCAATGAGTCAAAAATGTGGTATGAGATGCTATGATTGAGTTTATGCATATGAGGAGATCACAAGCCATGGTGTGAATGGGTGAGGGCAAATTTGGGGTGTTTACAATAGGAACCGAGTTAAAGCAACTAGTCATATGACAATAGTATTGTACCCTTCGGGGTGAATGTACTATTGTTTCTCGACTTCAGTGCTTGAAGCCGAGAACTTATGAGGGATGCTTGTTTTCCCAAACTCAGTTGAGACCTCCCTGGGTAGTACATAATGCCAAAATGATTCCCTGATTTGGTCATGAGCCATTTCTCGGAAATGGTGAATGTATTATTGCTACTCGGCTTTGAGAGTCCGTGATGGTGACCCATAGTAGCACACCCGTGAGATTGGGAGGGGTTTACAGGTTTGCAGGAACCCTCAACTTCCAACATACCCGCTTTTTCCAGTGTTACTCCATGATATGATCCGGTCCTATATGATACTTGGTTGGGAATTCTGGAATTTCTGCACAGAGATAATGATATTATGACTCTTCACCAACACTTGGTTATCTGACCCACACCAACATCAGATCGTTGATCACGTTCCAGTTGCATACATGACATCATGGCATTTTAGCATACATGTTCAGTTATTTTTAAAGATCACATATCTGAATTAAATCGTCAGATTTTTTCTGCATTAAAACTTGGGTCAAAACAGATAGATTCCTTGGAAATAACCGAACATGGAATTTGCATACATCCTTGCATTTGTGACAGGTGTTCAGGAACAAATTCTTATCCTGCCTTGGTTTCCCTCCATAATGGCCAACTTGAATCATGATTGTCAGGGTATGGGCATGGAACAACTCCGAGCGGAGGTGACTGAAATGAAAGCCCAACTGGGGCATTTTATAGTGGACATTCGAGCGTTGTCCCAAGATCAGAAATTACTGAGAGAAGAATTCAACTTGATGAAGACTCAGATGAAGCTGCTTACGGGAATCATGAATGCTATGTTGAAAAAGGAAAATATCCATGTGTCTGCTTTCCAAACAGAAGGTCATGTTTCTCCCATCTCTTTGGGATGTCCACCAAATCAAAAGTTATTAGGTGGATTTCCTCTACAGTTTGAGCCTCTTCACCAGAAATCACCACTTGGCAGTCGGGAAGAACCTTGTAGCGGTAAAATCGTGAGTGTAAGCTATTGATTAACTTAACTCGATTGACACAGAGTCGCCACCGCGCTTTTCTTTATTTCCGAAAGGAAAAAGGTAAAAGAACGAATAAAAACCTAGGATTCTAAAAGCAAAGGCTAAAAGAAATAAACAGAGATTGGGTAAGGGGATTGGTTATGAACCGGGAAGGTTTTAGGCACCCGACTCATCCGTGGTACTCCACGGGAGCCCTTTGAAATACTTATTGCTTTTTGGTCTGAAATTAGTTTGTTTAAAATGATGGAAGAGATGAGGAGAAGAATATTTTTTAAGGATTTTGTGTTTGATAAGGTTTTAAAGCCTTATGCCTACGTACCCACAAAGTGAAATGCGAGATCAAAACCTCGTAGTTCGTGGTACAAAGTTTGAAAAGAATAAGTGGGTTGAATTAATTTTAAGATGTAAAGATAAGTCGTCATCCCTTAGCGAATAATTCCGCTAAAAGGGATGAATCATATCTAAACATATGGAAAAGAAGAAAGGTGCACAAGGCACAAAAACAATTGAATGGATTTGTATTTTTTAAAGTATGTACAAAAATGGTTTTAATATATTTACATTAATTAATATTTGGTTAAGAAAATAAAAGGAAAAGATTAAAAATCGCTTGACCTAAGTCAAGGTTTGTTTATGAAAATGTTTGAAGTTTAAAAAACGAGAAAGTTTTGAAATAGGAAGAAGTTTTGAAAATTAAAGAATGGGGAGGAGATGAAGAGACTAGTCCTAATGCTTGAATTAAAAGATAAAGAAAGAAGTTACCAAACTATAATATGCACAATTCTTCAAAGATCGGAATGTCCTTCTTCAAAAGTCAATGACATTACTTGAAGTCGAGGTTTCTAATCCATTCCAACTTGAGCAAAGGGAGATCTTAGGAGTCTAAGTCCATTCTCCAAAAGCAAAGGGATAGTAACCATAAGTCCAATGTTAGAAGTTACAAGTTTTTTTAAGAGTTTAATCCTTTATTAAGTATTTTGATGTCCAAATGGACAAAAATAAAAACAAGTACAATATGAATATAAACAAGCACAATATGAATATAAACAATGATATATGATATTATATGGTAAAGCATAATAAAGAGATAAGGGAGCAAGAGATTTAAAATAAAAGGATAAGGTGCGAGAGATTAAATTTAAACAAATATTATATTCACAATATTAAGCAATCGCCGAGTAATTTACGAAGTAATTACCCTACAAATGAGGCCGGCCACCACTAATTAAAGTGGAAAATATTCGTGTTAATACATGTTAGAGAAACGATATAATGGATCGCTCTCCGAAAACATGCCACACTAAAAGAAAAAGGAAGGTCTAATCTTAATCGAGATTATCGTTGAATCTCTCGATTAGCAACCTATCACGATCTCAAAGTATGGAGAATGATCCAAATGATCATTCATCCATAGATTTGAAATAATGAAGATTAAACTTAATCGGAAATCAACAATCCCGAATCGGAAGATTGTCATCGACCAAAATTAAAAAAGAGATGAAGAATAATGGATCCAAAATAGATCCAATAAAAGAAATAGAAAAATATTTAAATCATTTTTCTAAAACTCCTTCTAAAAAATTCTTTTCTAAAACACTTTTTCTAAATTGTTAAAAGAAATAGAGTTTCTAAAATATCCTTTTATAAAATTATTTTATATAACAAAAAAAGAAATATTATAAAATCTTATTAGAGAAAAGGAAATGAATTAAAGAGAACAAAAAAAAAGGAAAGAGGAAAGTGAAGATATAGGATCCGCGGACAGGGTATGGTGGATAGCAACAATCCACAAGCTGATCCAAGCCCACACAATACATATTCTCTTCTTTTTTTTAATTCAAAAATAAATAAATAAAATTAATATAAAAAACGAAAAGAAAGAAAAATGAAACAGATCCTCTTCTTCTTCCTCTTTGCGTTCACAAACAAACAAACAGGGGAAATTTACGGACCAATCTCACGGCCTCACCTTCGAAAACGAAAGCAAACGAATCCTCTCTCTCTCAATCGCAAGTCTTCTTTTCTTCTCTTCCTTTCTCAAATCAATTCAATTCGGGTTTTATGGTGTTTTCGTGTGAAGATGAAATTGAGGGAAGAAATTGAGGATTGAAAGGGGTTTCGGGTTTGATAACAATTTGGGGAGTTTTGAGCAGGGATTTTTTGGCTTATCAAAGCTTTCTTTTCGAAATGATATGAGGTTCCTTTTATAGGAGAAGCTGAGTTTGGAATTGATGCCGTTTTGAGAAAATTTTGGGCGTTTGGGGAAATCACGAGTATTGCGTGTTCACTTGGCTTTGTTGTGCGTTTTGAAGCTTCTGCGTTTTGTTTCGGTTGTTTTTGCGTTTTGATATTTTTGAGTTGTGATTTGAAATGTTTGCGTTTTGATATTTTACTTCAGGTGAGTTTGCGTGCGTAACGCGTGATGGCAAGGGAAGCTGGCTTGAATGAGGCTTGATGGTGAGGCTGCAGCTGAAGACTTGTTTTGTTGTGGCTTCGGTTTTGTGAAGCTGTTTTGTTGTGGCTTCGGTTTTGTGAAGCTATGCTTACAGGAAGTTTTTTCGTGCGGCGTACGTGAATGTGTGGTACGGCTGTTGTTTTTGATGTTGGGCTTAATGCTTGAAGTATTGATGCAGGATGCGGCTGGTGTAGCTGGGATGGCTGTTACGGCTTTTGTTTGATGCGTGCTGAAGCATGGGGTTTGTTGTGTGTATTGGCTTGTTACGGTGTGACTTGTTGTCTTGTGAATACGGCGTGAAACCGTGGGTAGGCTTTGGCTTGAAGCTAGGAGTTGATGTGTTTGGTACGGAAAGGCTAGTTTTGATGCTGCACGTGAGGAGTTTTTGTGGGAAAGCTGATGTTGGTAACTGGCTTGTGGAAGGCATGTTGTGTACGTGAGCAAGCCGAAGTGCAAGGCTGGAATTGGCTTGTTTTGTTTGGCTTGGATTTCTATGCAGGTTGGCTGTGGTGAGGCTAGGGAGAGTTGCTTTTGAAATGCTTGTGGGGCCTTAGGGCATATGGGCCAAAGGGTGTTAGGAAGAGTTTGTGAAATTGGTGTACGGTAAAAAAAAATGTTGGATATCTTGGAATGATAATAAAAGGCAATTAATGAATATAAAAATGAGAATATTAAAAAAACTTATTATTTGATTATTTATTTTTTATGACATAGAAATAAAAGGAAAAAGAATATGCTAGAAAAATATTTGGTTTTGTTTAAATGAAAAATATTTGGTATGGATGGATGAAATAATAAAAAAAGGATAATGGCAATTCAATCAATGAAAATGATAAAAGAAAAATGATAATTGGGAATGGTGATTTGGAATGATTTAATCGGAAAAAGATAATGGATATTTGTGAAAAATGGAAAAAAACGACAAATATAAATTGGTTATTGGAGATTAAAATGGTTTAATGGATGATAATTTCCTCTTAAAGCCCACGGCCAATTCCCGATTTTTTCACAAGCCTCTGATAATGAATACATCCAATCACAGAACCCATGAACCACTTGTCAACACCACAGTCACTAATACTGTCTGAAATTCGCCTTTACAATTCGAAACCAAATTGAGGAAAATAAATCCTCAGATGAATCGCTGATGAACTGATGAAACGATGAACTGATAAACACTGAAGATTCAAACTGCAACACACTGCCTGATAACTGATGAACAAACCAAACTTTGCACAGAAAATAACTGTCACACAACCCCAACTTTGTACTTTGAAAACGCATTGCCTGATGAATGAATTATTGGCATACACAACTTGCAGTCAACACAATCTTCTGATAGTTTGACCAGATTAGGTCAAACATCCTTCTGAAAACGCATTGTGATTGAACAAACGCATCTGAATCAAATTCCTGTCTCATCTTCGCAAACCTACAACACAGAGAAGAAGAAGAACACTGCGACATATTTTTTTGTATTTTTGGTTAATGATCAGTAAATATAAACAAATATATAAAGCAGTAAATAATGGTGATCCCCTGCGAAGCATAGACCTACATCTGAGGAGAAACTCAAAAGCTAGTGCGATCTTGTTTGATATGCAAAATGCAGATGATATGCGACAAAATCTTAGGGCAAAAATTAGGGTGTTACAGCTGCCCCTATTTAAGTTTCTTCAATCCGGAGATATGAAGATTGACATCTTCGTCTCTACAAGATAGGAGAGACTTAAATACAGAATACCCAATTTTTCTCCTAAGAGAAAAAAATGATATGATATGAATATGATATGCAAACCCAAGATCTCTGTGGGGAAGATAATGACCACCAGAGAAAAGCACAACTTGGGGACACAGAAGAAAATCCCGCTGGGGAAACAACAACAGACAACAAAAGAGTTACCAGGAAAATAAATCACTGGATAACAGACTCCACTTGGGAAAAGATATGATATAATCAAGAACAACATTCAACCAGGGAAATATCAACACCCTGCCAGAAATATCAACCAATCAAAGTATTCGAATCCAAGAATGGAGAAACACTGAGTTGGAAAAAAAATCACCGACTACCTGATTTACTGGGTAGGAAAAAAATAACAGACTCGATTATCAATTTACTGGATAGGAGCAAAATGCGGAGGGATAACCTCAATTACCTTTTTACTAGGCAAGAAACTCTCAACTACCTAATTTACTGGGTAGGAGTGTAAGGGACTCGACTATCGATTTACTGGATAGGAGCAAAAAAATGGAGGAATAACCTCAATTACCTTTTTACTGGGTATAAAGAAACTCGACTATCGATTTACTGGATAGGAGTATGATCCACTTCCTGGTTTACTGGGTAGGAACTCAATCAAAGAGAAACAACTTTTATTACCTTTTTACTGGGTAAGAGGAAAATAACTCGACTACCGGATTTACTGGGTAGAACAATTCTCGACTACCTGATTTATTGGGTAGGAGCTAAATCAAAGAATAACAAACTCTATTACCTTTTTACTGGGTAAGAGGCAGAAATCTCGACTACCGTATTTACTGGGTAGGAACTCAATCAAATTACCTTTTTACTGGGTAATATGAAAATATCTGATTCTATTACCTTTTTACTGGGTAAAAGAAAAATAACTTGGCTACCGGATTTACTGGGTAGAACAATTCTCGAATACCTGACTTACTGGGTAGGAGCATAAGGGACTCGACTATCGATTTACTGGATAGGAGTATGATCGACTACCTGATTTACTGGGTAGGAACTTAATCAAAGAGAAACAAACTTCTATTACCTTTTTACTGGGTAAGAAGAAGAAATATTGGCTACCGGATTTACTGGGTAGAAACTCCATCAAGTTACCTTTTTACTGGGTAAGATGAAAATGACTGATTCTATTACCCTTTTACTGGGTAGAACAAAATTCTCAACTACCTGATTTACTGGGTAGGAGCTCAATCGAAGGGAAACAGTTTTTTTATTACCTTTTTACTGGGTAAGAGGAAAATAACTTGACTACCGGATTTACTGGGTAGAACAATTCTCGACTACCTGATTTACTGGGCAGGAGTGTAAGGGACTCGACTATCGATTTACTGGATATGAGCAAAATAATGGAGGAATAACCTCAATTACCTTTTTACTGGGTATAAAGAAACTCGACTATCGATTTACTGGATAGGAGTATGATCCACTACCTGGTTTACTGGGTAGGAACTCAATCAAAGAGAAACAACTTTTATTACCTTTTTACTGGGTAAGAGGAAAAAATATTGGCTACCGGATTTACTGGGTAGAAACTCCATCAAGTTACCTTTTTACTGGGTAAGATGAAAATGTCTGATTCTATTACCCTTTTACTGGGTAGAACAAAATTCTCAACTACCTGATTTACTGGGTAGGAGCTCAATCGAAGGGAAACAGTTTTTTTATTACCTTTTTACTGGGTAAGAGGAAAATAACTTGATTACCGGATTTACTGGGTAGAACAATTCTCGACTACCTGATTTACTGGGTAGGAGTTTAAGCAAAGGAACAGAAACTCTATTACCTTTTTACTGGGTAAGAGGAAAATAACTCGACTACCAAATTTACTGGGTAGGAGCACAAGTAAAAGAACTTGATCAAATCTGGTAATATTACCCACTATCGATTTACTGATAGCTTAATTCCAAAGTGATATACTCAAGCTGGAGAAAATGTTGCCCACTATCAAACAATGATAGCTTAATTCCAAAGCAAAATATCCACAAAAGGGGACCAAAATTCAATCCAAGAACAAATTGGAAAGAAACAGTCAAACAAGACTCATCCCGAGGAGGAAATATCTCAACTGGGGAAAATTCCATCCAGATAATAAACTGGGGAGGAAACTAAATCAACATCATCCACGAGAAACAAACTCAGTGGGGAATTAGAAAGGATTAACTCTTTCTGCTTAATGGTCGACACTCTAAACTTGAGAGGAATACGACACACACACTCTGTGGGGAAAAAACACACCAAAGAGCAGATAACAATGATAAACGCAAGAATGCAAGCAAACAATGCTATGCTTATGCGTATGAATATGTTTATGAATATGCTGACAAAACAGACATAAAGATAAGAAATGGGTGACATGAACACCACAACCACCGGATACTCGGCTAATCCCAAGGCAACAATGCAGGGAAACATGCTGGAGATTCAATCTTGAAATCTGCAGGGGAATATCACAAGCCATCAAAGGAAATAAAATCCTACTACAAGGCTCAAATCATGATGAAACAACATCTGCTAGGAACAACATCCTGCTGAGGAAAAGGTAATAATCTGCTGAGGATGGAAAATTTCTTGATAAAAATCAAACTTCACGAGGAATAACTGTCATACAACTCTTGCTCCACTTGGGGATAGAGTGCAAGACCTGCTAAAAATCACATAGGAACCTGCTGGAAACCAACACATGCAGACCTACTGGGGATCCATATGGGGATATTAGAAGTTAACATCATAGTCAAAGCACAGTTACGAGGGATTTTAAATCAGTACCCAACATAGGGTAAAAAGAAAACCTCTAAACTGACTGCTATATCAATACTTCTATATTCAAGGATGCAAATAATTCAGGCTGAGTAACATGAGCTCAGCTGGGGATTCCCAATACTTCTCAATTCAAAGATAACATGCTGAGGAATAGATCAACATTCAGCTAGGGACTCTGAACATCCCTTCCAACAACTCTTCTGGGGAATACATACAATCTCCATTCAACATCATGGTGGGGGAACGAAACATCATTAACATCAATCTGTCAAGACTATCCAAGAACTTCGCATGGACATCACCGAATCAAACCCTGCTTTGGGAGAGATGAGTTGCACACATCCAGACTTTACCATTCTTGGAATCACTGTTGATAACCTTTCTTTGTTCATATATCAAAAGAAAAATGTTTTTGAAATCTTCAAAGATTAAATTTACAGCAAATGGCGTGACTCCATGGATCATTACAAGTTTGAAAAATGGTAAATACATGGAAAGGGCTACATTGAGATACAATGATCACTATTCTCCCTATCAACTTTGAACTCCACTGTGTCCGAAACTTCAGTCAAGGATGAGTGAATACGAATCTTTGATGAATAATTCTTCTGAGGGATAGAATCTGAAATCCTCGGTCCCTACAAGTGGTTCAGTCTGTCGACGCAGTTACTTGCTATGATCCCTAACTTTTGCCTAGATTGCCCTTTCGGGTTTTCAATCTACCGGGATAATTATTTCTGTTTTTGTCTCTAATTTTTGCCTGGACCGCCCTTTCGGGTTTTCAATCCACCGAGACGCTCATTTTTGCCTAAGCCGCCCTTTCGGGTTTTCAACTTAGCGAGCTGTTCTTTTATTTTGTTAGGCGAAGTATTTCTTGACTGCATCCGTATTCACAGGGCGAGTGATCTCCTCACCATCCATAATTGCAAGAATTAATGAACCTCCAGAGAAGGCTTTCTTAACAACATATGGGCCATCATAGTTCGGAGTCCACTTGCCCCGAGAATCTTTAAGGAAAGACTGAATCTTTTTGAGCACGAGGTCGCCTTCTCTGAATACACGAGGTTTGACCTTCTTATCAAAAGCTTTCTTCATTCTTTGCTGGTACAACCGACCATGATACAAAGCTGTTATTCTCTGTTCTTCAATCAAATTCAACTGATCAAATCTACTCTGACACCATTCAGCCTCAGTCAACTTGGCTTCCATCAGAACTCTCATTGATGGGATCTCAACTTCGACGGGGAGCACTGCTTCCATACCATAAACAAGTGAGAAAGGGGTTGCCCCTGTTGAAGTGCGGACAGATGTACGATACCCATGCAAAGCAAAAGGGAACATCTCATGCCAGTCTACTCGGAAATTAGAAATGCTACTGCTGAACAAATCTCTGTCCCACCAGTAAATTGCATCAAGTTGAAAATCTTTTGAGAAAAATCATGCAAAGCTGCTTGGAGATTCTTGAAGAAAGTTGCCCCAAGTTCAATGACTGATAAAGGTAAACTGATAATGGATTCAATTCTTGATTTCTTCCGGAGAAAATACTCAGATCTTTGGAATAACTGTTGAAAGAATAAACTGATCATGGCTTCAGTTCTTGAAATGATTGTTGAGAAAATAACCCAGAAATGAATCCTGCAGAGAATCTTCCGACTAACCATATCTGAGAATAACTTGCACTGATCAACAACTCTTGAACCATAGGACCTGAGGAGAAATTGCCCCTGATAAGATCACCGACCAAGTTTCTCAACTGTTTGAAAATTCCTTGATGAGGAAAGTTTATTTGCAAATAAAAAATGTTTGTACAAACCTGGTGATTTTAATGCAAAGTTCAATGCAATGTTTGAAATCAAGAATCCTTTTTGGAATAAAATTTATTGATGTAAAGTAATTAAAAACAATGTCAAAACCCGACGGTTGAGACAACATTAAAGATAAAGCAAAGGTAAGAAAACAAATGATTGGTAAAGAACTTGGGAGTCAGTTTATGCAGCCTCGTTGTAGTATGCTTTTCAAAAGAAACCTGAATTCAATTAGGACTTTTGAAGGTTGTAACGTGGTCTGGTTCACGGTTTATGAATCAAAGGATATAGGCTCAAAGTTTATTTATACCCAACCCCTCTTCGTGATGAACTCCAGTCCTACATTCAATTAATTCAGCCTATGCATTCAAATTCCCAGACATTTAGGATTGCACAGATGAAGATGGTTCATAAGCCAAAGGATTTTGAGATAACAATCACATCTTTCCTTTTTTTTATTTCTAGTGAGGACTTTGGTCCATTCAACTTGCTTTTGCTGAGGATTTTGATGACCTCTTGATAAGTATTTCTTTTTATTATCCCTAATTTTTGCCTGAACTGTGTCATTTCAACTTACAGCCAGCGGGATGCCCCAGTTTTTGCCTAAGTCTCCTTCATAGGTTTTGGCTTAGCGGGCTTTGATTTTTTTTCTTCAATAATTTTTCACTATCATTTTTTTTAAAAGATAATGACTGCATGGCTTAATGATTACGATGGACCATCATTGGCTTTTGAATTGAGAGACATCTTCAACACTTCTTGATGTGTATGAAGGAAAACTTGAGATTGCAACCTTTATTGAAAGGTATCTTGAATGATTCTCTTGTACTTGAATGCACATTCGAATTAATTGAGAACTACCCATCCCCGGGTTAAAACTGCGGGTTTTTTCGAATAGAAAGAAACTCCAACTTCAAGGTTCAAAGGGGTTAACAAAGGATTAACTTCCTTATTTCTCCAGTGTTTAGGATTTGAAACAATGTCTGTATATCATCAACCAAGTCTCAATTGTAAGCATACCAACAACAATTATGGGTATCTCGTTTTCGTCATCCTCCCTCCAATCATTGAGACAAGATAAATGAACTTGAAATGTAAAGCATAAAGATGCAAATAGTAAATGAAATCAAAACAAAGCAATGCTCATTTCATTAAAATCAACATGAAAGTACAAACAAGCTTAAAAGCAAACAACTTAATATGATTGAAGAAAAAATTGCAAACATAAAGAAACAATGGCCTAATGATCCATCCGCAACAAAGGATGAGCTGTCCCGTCTGAGATTCTGGCCTTGAAGAAAATCTGACAGTTGAATTCCTCTAGAAGATTCATTTCTCATGATTCGGAAAAGGGTTAGTGTCCTCAAAAGTGATCATCCCATTTCTAACAAGCTCTCTTACTTTAGCCTTCAATGCAAAACAGTGTTCTAGGTCATGACCAGTTCCACCTTGATGAAACTCACAACGAAGATCTGATCTATAACCAATCGGAAGAGAATTTGGAACAGGAGGCGCAGGCCTAGTAGTAATCCAATCATTCTGGACCAAGTAAGGATACAACTCAGCATAAGTCATCAGAATAGGATCAAAGTTTGGCCTACTCCTAGCATTACGATTCTGGTTCTGGCAAATCTTTCCATGCGTAACGAAATCAAACATTTCTTCGTCTTCATCAGACGCATTACCAGGACAACCATCAACCATGTTCACAGACACATTACCATGCTTCGGCAACGGATTCTTCTGCACATTAGGATTAACATCATTGAAATACAGAACATTGTTCCTCATCAATTTCTGTACTTCAAACTTCAGCGGGTAACAGTTCTCAACATCATGCCCCGGGGCATCTTGATGAAAAGCACAACGAGCTTCTGGCTTATACCACCATGGAATAGTCTCTGGAACCGGAGGTGGTGGACGAGTCTGCACAAGATTCTTTGCAATTAAAGATGGAAGCAAGTATGCATACGGCACAGGAATAGGATCAAAGTTTGGCTTACTCCTAGCATTACGATTCTGGTTCTGGCCAACATTCCTTTGAATAGATGGACCATTGGTCCATGGTGTTGTTGTCTGCGACGAGTCATCCCAACAACACTTGTTTCACCAGCAGAAACATTGACTTGAGGCATGACAATCCTCTGAGGTTGAGTTTCCCTGATGATCAAAGCCTATAGCATCTCCATGATCTGACTCACATTGCTTTTCAACTCATCAAGGTCTTCCCTAACTTTCTTGTTATGTTGGGCTTGATTTTCCATTCTCAATCTAATAATTCTCAATCTGTTAGCAGCTCTAGTACCGTATCTGTGGTGAGGAGTCAGCTTGACGGATCAACAGACAACTGAGGAAAGAAACAACCGGGATGAGTTCCCACACAACTCGGATGAACACAAGAATATGCGAGGATGCAATGATATGCAAAATTCACTTCCATTTTAAGAAAAACAACTCGATTATTGCAAACATGGTCAACATCGAGAATATTATCATGAAAAAATCTTGACAGGAAGGAATATTTATTCTTTCCAATATTTGCAATAATCAGAATTGTCTTCCTTGAAAAATGGTTGTGATGATGATCATGATGAATATGTAGATGCAACAACCACAAACAAGATCACGCAAAGCACTCAGGTTCAAAGGTTCAGATCACGAGCATGGAGTCAAGGGATAAGAACCAACCCACACAGGCATGTACTAAGGTTTGTCTTCATTGTACCTGCAAAAAACCAAAAGGGTGCTAACAGAGGTGCCCGGAGTTAACAGCCATCTTTAGAATATCACCGGTACGTTGGATTACTCCCCAACTGATAACATTCTTAAAATAGACCTCGTCCGAGTGTAGTATCGCGTGATAACCGCCTTAGATTTACATCCAGACAGCTTCCGCACTACGTTCCTAAATTGGCTTAGATGGGTTAAGGGTTCTAAGGTCCTCAGTATGATCAGCTCAAGGTCGGAAAATAATGCCACGTACGATTACTCGTCATGACATTGATAGTCCAAGAGAGCCTAACCGAGTGGAGATTATCAAATTGATATTGCTTTGGACTACTCCATCACATATCGCTTCGAATATCGCCGTCCTATCATAAGTGTCACTCAGATCCGGGTTAGAATCTATCTCACACAGAGGATCACCAAAAACCAAAACGGAACAAACAAATAACAAACAAGTCAAACCAAAGCGATAAATAAATCAAAGTAGGCTAAATCCGCTTAGAAATTACTCCCCAGCAGAGTCGCCACTTTTCTGTAGCGGTAAAATCGTGAGTGTAAGCTATTGATTAACTTAACTCGATTAACACAGAGTCGCCACCGTGCTTTTCTTTATTTCCGAAAGGAAAAAGGTAAAAGAACGAAAAAAAACCTAGGATTCTAAAAGCAAAGGCTAAAAGAAATAAACAGAGATTGGGTAAGGGGATTGGTTATGAACCGGGAAGGTTTTAGGCACCCGACTCATCCGTGGTACTCCACGGGAGCCCTTTGAAATACTTATTGCTTTTTGGTCTGAAATTAGTTTGTTTAAAATGATGGAAGAGATGAGGAGAAGAATATTTTTTAAGGATTTTGTGTTTGATAAGGTTTTAAAGCCTTATGCCTACGTACCCACAAAGTGAAATGCGAGATCAAAACCTCGTAGTTCGTGGTACAAAGTTTGAAAAGAATAAGTGGGTTGAATTAATTTTAAGATATAAAGATAAGTCGTCATCCCTTAGCGAATAATTCCGCTAAAAGGGATGAATCATATCTAAACATATGGAAAAGAAGAAAGGTGCACAAGGCACAAAAACAATTGAATGGATTTGTATTTTTTAAAGTATGTACAAAAATGGTTTTAATATTTTTACATGAATTAATATTTGGTTAAGAAAATAAAAGGAAAAGATTAAAAATCGCTTGACCTAAGTCAAGGTTTGTTTATGAAAATGTTTGAAGTTTAAAAAACGAGAAAGTTTTGAAATAGGAAGAAGTTTTGAAAATTAAAGAATGGGGAGGAGATGAAGAGACTAGTCCTAATGCTTGAATTAAAAGATAAAGAAAGAAGTTACCAAACTATAATATGCACAATTCTTCAAAGATCGGAATTTCCTTCTTCAAAAGTCAATGACATTACTTGAAGTCGAGGTTTCTAATCCATTCCAACTTGAGCAAAGGGAGATCTTAGGAGTCTAAGTCCATTCTCCAAAAGCAAAGGGATAGTAACCATAAGTCCAATGTTAGAAGTTACAAGTTTTTTTAAGAGTTTAATCCTTTATTAAGTATTTTGATGTCCAAATGGACAAAAATAAAAACAAGTACAATATGAATATAAACAAGCACAATATGAATATAAACAATGATATATGATATTATATGGTAAAGCATAATAAAGAGATAAGGGAGCAAGAGATTTAAAATAAAAGGATAAGGTGCGAGAGATTAAATTTAAACAAATATTATATTCACAATATTATAATATTTACAAAATAAGGTGGTATGATGAACTTAATCAAGCACAACCACAACAATGAAAATAAAATGAAGCAACCGGATCCAAATGGATCTTTAATCGAATCGGGACAACTTTAGGTCTATGTTAAGCAATCGCCGAGTAATTTACGAAGTAATTACCCTACAAATGAGGCCGGCCACCACTAATTAAAGTGGAAAATATTCGTGTTAATACATGTTAGAGAAACGATATAATGGATCGCTCTCCGAAAACATGCCACACTAAAAGAAAAAGGAAGGTCTAATATTAATCGAGATTATCGTTGATTCTCTCGATTAGCAACCTATCACGATCTCAAAGTATGGAGAATGATCCAAATGATCATTCATCCATAGATTTGAAATAATGAAGATTAAACTTAATCGGAAATCAACAATCCCGAATCGGAAGATTGTCATCGACCAAAATTAAAAAAGAGATGAAGAATAATGGATCCAAAATAGATCCAATAAAAGAAATAGAAAAATATTTAAATCATTTTTCTAAAACTCCTTCTAAAAAATTCTTTTCTAAAACACTTTTTCTAAATTGTTAAAAGAAATAGAGTTTCTAAAATATCCTTTTATAAAATTCTTTTATATAACAAAAAAAGAAATATTATAAAATCTTATTAGAGAAAAGGAAATGAATTAAAGAGAACAAAAAAAAAGGAAAGAGGAAAGTGAAGATATAGGATCCGCGGACAGGGTATGGTGGATAGCAACAATCCACAAGCTGATCCAAGCCCACACAATACATATTCTCTTCTTTTTTTTAATTCAAAAATAAATAAATAAAATTAATATAAAAACGAAAAGAAAGAAAAATGAAACAGATCCTCTTCTTCTTCCTCTTTGCGTTCACAAACAAACAAACAGGGGAAATTTACGGACCAATCTCACGGCCTCACCTTCGAAAACGAAAGCAAACGAATCCTCTCTCTCTCAATCGCAAGTCTTCTTTTCTTCTCTTCCTTTCTCAAATCAATTCAATTCGGGTTTTATGGTGTTTTGGTGTGAAGATGAAATTGAGGGAAGAAATTGAGGATTGAAAGGGGTTTCGGGGTTGATAACAATTTGGGGAGTTTTGAGCAGGGATTTTTTGGCTTATCAAAGCTTGCTTTTCGAAATGATATGAGGTTCCTTTTATAGGAGAAGCTGAGTTTGGAATTGATGCCGTTTTGAGAAAATTTTGGGCGTTTGGGGAAATCACGAGTATTGCGTGTTCACATGGCTTTGTTGTGCGTTTTGAAGCTTCTGCGTTTTGTTTCGGTTGTTTTTGCGTTTTGATATTTTTGAGTTGTGATTTGAAATGTTTACGTTTTGATATTTGACTTCAGGTGAGTTTGCGTGCGTAACGCGTGACGGCAAGGGAAGCTGGCTTGAATGAGGCTTGATGGTGAGGCTGCAGCTGAAGACTTGTTTTGTCGTGGCTTCGGTTTTGTGAAGCTGTTTTGTTGTGGCTTCGGTTTTGTGAAGCTATGCTTACAGGAAGTTTGTTCGTGCGGCGTACGTGAATGTGTGGTACGGCTGTTGTTTTTTATGTTGGGCTTAATGCTTGAAGTATTGATGCAGGATGCGGCTGGTGTAGCTGGGATGGCTGTTACGGCTTTTGTTTGATGCGTGCTGAAGCATGGGGTTTGTTGTGTGTATTGGCTTGTTACGGTGTGACTTGTTGTCTTGTGAATACGGCGTGAAACCGCGGGTAGGCTTTGGCTTGAAGCTAGGAGTTGATGTGTTTGGTACGGAAAGGCTAGTTTTGATGCTGCACGTGAGGAGTTTTTGTGGGAAAGCTGATGTTGGTAACTGGCTTGTGGAAGGCATGTTGTGTACGTGAGCAAGCCGAAGTGCAAGGCTGGAATTGGCTTGTTTTGTTTGGCTTGGATTTCTATGCAGGTTGGCTGTGGTGAGGCTAGGGAGAGTTGCTTTTGAAATGCTTGTGGGGCCTTAGGGCATATGGGCCAAAGGGTGTTAGGAAGAGTTTGTGAAATTGGTGTATGGTAAAAAAAATGTTGGATATCTTGGAATGATAATAAAAGGCAATTAATGAATATAAAAATGAGAATATTAAAAAAACTTATTATTTGATTATTTATTTTTTATGACATAGAAATAAAAGGAAAAAGAATATGCTAGAAAAATATTTGGTTTTGTTTAAATGAAAAATATTTGGTATGGATGGATGAAATAATAAAAAAAGGATAATGGCAATTCAATCAATGAAAATGATAAAAGAAAAATGATAATTGGGAATGGTGATTTGGAATGATTTAATCGGAAAAAGATAATGGATATTTGTGAAAAATGGAAAAAAACGACAAATATAAATTGGTTATTGGAGATTAAAATGGTTTAATGGATGATAATTTCCTCTTAAAGCCCACGGCCAATTCCCGATTTTTTCACAAGCCTCTGATAATGAATACAGCCAATCACAGAACCAATGAACCACTTGTCAACACCACAGTCACTAATACTGTCTGAAATTCGCCTTTACAATTCGAAACCAAATTGAGGAAAATTAATCCTCAGATGAATCGCTGATGAACTGATGAAACGATGAACTGATAAACACTGAAGATTCAAACCGCAACACACTGCCTGATAACTGATGAACAAACCAAACTTTGCACAGAAAATAACTGTCACACAACCCCAACTTTGTACTTTGAAAACGCATTGCCTGATGAATGAATTACTGGCATACACAACTTGCAGTCAACACAATCTTCTGATAGTTTGACCAGATTAGGTCAAACATCCTTCTAAAAACGCATTGTGATTGAACAAACGCATCTGAATCAAATTCCTGTCTCATCTTCGCAAACCTACAACACAGAGAAGAAGAAGAACACTGCGACATATTTTTTTGTATTTTTGGTTAATGATCAGTAAATATAAATAAATATATAAAGCAGTAAAATAATGGTGATCCCCTGCGAAGCATAGACCTACATCTGAGGAGAAACTCGAAAGCCAGTGCGATCTTGTTTGATATGCAAAATGCAGATGATATGCGACAAAATCTTAGGGCAAAAATTAGGGTGTTACAAACCTGACATAGGAACCGACTCCACTTTGCTTGATACAAGTGAGCTAAATGATCCTACACCAATCGATTCCAATGAAGTGAGCATATTCTTTCCTTATCAAGTATCTTCTTTAACTGCTACGCCTTGGTTTTCATGAGAAAGACTTCAACGGGTTTCATGTGTAGCTCCTCCATTGGCAGTATTCCATTATCAACAGGATCAATAAAGGGTTATTGATCCGGTACCCGTGTCTTACGCTGAGTTATGACCACAACTGCTCAAAATGGGGTCGATTGAGTTTCACAAGCTAACTCCTCCTTCTAGTAAACTTCACCGAGGTTCGAATCCCTACGCCTACTGTGTTTATCACTCTGGAGCTCCTGGACATGATGTTAATGATTGCAAGGCGTTTAAACATCAAGTGCAAGACTTAATTGATGAAGGGGTAATCACTTTTGGACTGATCGGGCCATAAGTGCCACAAGATGAAGCATGCAGGAATACAAAAGAGGTGGTCAACTTTCCTTCTTCTAGAATCATTGCTCAGGCCAAGTCTTCAAAGGGGTTACATCAACAACCTTCATTCTCTCCTCGGTCGAGTATGAGTAAGAAAGTGCAGGGGCATGTTAGGCATTCAAAGAAATATCTACAACAAAATGTTCAACCATAACCTCAAGGTCAGCAACAACAGGCACATGGACCATTTCAGGAAAGAACAAGAGCGAGGAACCGCAGACTTGATCCTATCCCATGTCCATATGTTGTATTGCTTCCAGAGCTGCTAAAGTTGAACATGGTCGAGCTTTGTACCATGAGAGCTCTTTCTCCTTACAATCTACCTCCGAATTTTGATGCAAACGCCAGATGCGAGTTCCATTCAGGTTCCCATGGGCATAACATCGAGAAATGTTGGGCTTTCCAGAACAAGGTACAGGACCTAGTTGACTCCAAGGCGATCAGCTTCGCTCCTCATCCAAATGTACTCCAGAATCCAATGCCTAATCACGGTGGAACCGGTGTCACGGTAGTTCTACCAGATGGTCCAAGTCAAGCTAAAATCTTCGAGTTAATCACCCAGGACGCAAGAGTACCCGCAAAGCAAATAAAGCAAGCAATATTCAAATACTCTCAATGATGGCATTTGTGTGTTTTATTTTCTTCATTGTTCATTTTCATCCCTATTAAGGGGAACTACGTCGCTCTGATTCTTCATTGGTCATAGATCAATGAAGATACGTAGGCAGAAGACCGTCACGTCTTTCCGAGAAACCTTATAAGACAACTTTACTCTCCACCTGTACTCTTTCTTCCAAACATCTCGTGTTAGAGTCAGAATAACTAGAAGAAGAGGTATGATTGTCATGGTTGGGTATACGGTTGCAAATTGAAGATTACAAATCTATGAAAGAGCTATTGATCACTGAAGGTATCCAAGACTGACAGGTCCAGACGGAGTCAAGCCTCCTCGACTACGACAATATTCAGTTTCTTCACTGCATTTCCAATTGTAGTTTCTGTTATGTGCTAAACATTTGTCTACATGTATGAAATTTGTTTGCTTTTGAATGATAGCAATAATAAAACTCACATGTTTTTCTTGAAGTAATTCATTCGCATTAACTTATAATTTTTCATGTGTACATCGCAATACCAATTGTCGTGCTTAAACTCTATGAAGGAGGATGACGAAACAAAAATGCAAGAATTTCGAATTGTGTGCTCTTGAATAAGACTTTGTTGACGATGTACAAGCTTTGTTTCAAATCCCTAAACACTAGAGATATAAGGGAGATAGACCCTCACTAACCCCTTTGAGCCTTGAAGTAGGAGTTTCTTTTCGCATGAAAAAACCCTCACTTGTAACTTAGGGGTAGGGTAGATGTCAGCTAGTCGGACCAAGCGTTCATGCCTTCATAAAGGAGTGTATTTGAGGATCCATTACATTCCACTATGATAATCAAGAGGTCCAAAGACCGAAAACCACAATGGTTATCCAAATCAAGAGGTCCAAAGACTAGAAACCACAATGGTTATCCTTCATCGACCAAAGAATGAGGCAGTCGCAACCCTCGCAAAGCAATCAAGACAAACAGTTTCACACGATTTGTTCAAAAAAAATAGAAAATGAAAAGCCCGCTAAGTCGAACTTGAAAAAAAGCGACTTAGGCAAAAGTTAGGGCATCCCACTGGACTTCACAATCAAAGATTTACAAGAATCAGTCCAGGCAAAAGTTATGGATAAGCAAAACAATGCAAGAGAGAAAGACAAAAAGGATTACACAAGAAAGATCCTTAAGCAAGAACAAAGTCGTGTGATACAGACATGAAAGACAAAGGGGTGACTGACTCCAAATGACAACCTGATTGGTACTTGAACCGATAGCAGGAATGGTTCCTCAACCGACACGAAACCCTTATGAAAGGTGAGCGCTTGTGAAAATTAGCTGAACATAGGAATGAAGGACATCACGAAGAGGGGTGGGCACAAATAAACTTCGAGCCTATATCCTTTGTTTCTATAACCATGAACCAGACTACGATACAACCCTCAAAAGTCCTAACTAAAATAGGGTTACTTTGAGAGCATACTACCACTAGGCCGCATTCCTGAATCCTATGAGTTTTGCTAAAAGATCCTTGTTGGTATTGCATGAACATACTTTCATTCAAAAATAATGTCGTATCTTAACCAGTGATTCACTCACAAAGGTTTGCGACCCCTTTTCAAAAATTCAAGATTGACATGTGTGTTGCATTAGAATTTCCATTCTCATAATAAACATTTTCTGCTTGCATACGTTTGTTTGACATCATAAGAAGTTCACATACAGAATTTTAGTCCAGAAACTTAAGCTTGCGAAGTTGAGAAGTCTAAAACTTCTGAAAGACAGTCACGTCGTGGTACACTTTTTCGAGAATGCTCCATTGAGTAAGGACTTTCCCAACCAGTCATGGTAAGAGCTAGCCAATCTGGGGCAGTTACATCGAGCAATCTCTTCAAAATTCAGCCAAACTAGGGCAATCGCCTCGAGATTCAAATCTCTCCAAAGAGAGAAGATTAGTCAGTCAAGTGCAAAACTATTCAAATACTCGTACTGGGGCAGGCCACCCCAATAGTACGAGAATTCATCCTTTCCCGAAGACAGACGATCAAAAGCATTTACCCAGAGTTCAGAGTATCGGTACAGTTATACTCTCAAAGAGTTTCTATGGCACCCTCTTGTCATAACTATTACGGATTGAGTCTATTACCTATCTAGCGGTCGCTCGTCAAGCCAATTATCTCGTTCAGCGCTTCCGACAGCTCCAAGCTCATTTGCGTTGACAATGGTTACCTCCCTAGCAAGGTTATTACGCCAATTCAGGCAATCACTGTGATACCTAAGAGTTTAAAGACACCAAGTCTTTTGTAAAATCCACTTAAGGTAAAGTCTAGGCAAGAGAAAAAATGATCCCCAGCAAGAGACAACTTGAAATCTTTTTCCTCCTCAGCAGGACGTGTCTCGGTTTTGTCATCCCCAACAGACGAATGGATTTTATCCCCAGTAAAGTTGCCAAACTTTTTCTTCAGCAGGTTTCCTTGATCTTGTTTCCTCAATAGATCTAAGGTAACTCCTATTCCTCTTGAAGATTTCAGACAAATCATTCTCTTCCCCAGCAGATCCATAAGAGTGGATAATCCCCAAATAGAGAGTCTTCTTCCCACGGTGAAGTATTTCTTATAGGATTTCGCATATTCCCAGCAACCAGATAAACAACTCCCTTCCCCTCAGAGGTTTGGAAAATTCAGGTAGAAAAGAGAGTTCTCCTCAGCAGAGCCTAGACAAGACTTTTCCCAACTATGGCGAAACGTTGCAGATCCCCCCAACAGAGTATTATGGGTGAGATTCAATCCCCAATAGTTGTGGTATCCTCAAGCAGGTTCCTCAAATCTAAAGTCCAATTTATTTTTGGCAAAGGTGATAATGTGGGACAGATGAATTATTCACGCTCTTCTCCAGCAAAGATGTTATCCTCGCAGGGCTTCTCGAGATTGAATCCGCGATCATTGCATTCTCAGCAGAGTCAGCAGGGACTTATTACTTCTGCACCAGGAATTCCCTTTACACTCACATCGGTTCTCAAGACATAATATCCCTAGTGTTATAGGGCATCACGTCAGGCAATTTAATATATGCGTACCCAACATAATCCAAGTTTGATATCTTGCAAAAGTCCAGCCACAGACTAGCCAAAGTCCATCTTCGGGTGGCCAATTTCAAAAGTCCCCCGCAATGGGCAAAAGTCTCCCGCAGTGAGCAAAAGTCCAGCCATAGACTGGCCAAAGTCCATCTTTGGGTGGCAAATTTCAAAAGTCCTCCGCAGTGGGCAAAAGTCTCCCGCAGTGAGCAAAAGTCCAGCCACAGACTGGCCAAAGTCCATCTTCAGGTGGCAAATTTCAAAAGTCCCCCGTAGTGGGCAAAAGTCTCCTGCAGTGAGCAAAAGTCTAGCCACAAACAGGCCAAAGTCCATCTTCGGGTGGCAAATTTCAAAATTCCCCCGCAGTGGGCAAAAGTCTCCCGCAGTGAGAAAAAGTCCAGCCACAGACTGGCCAGAGTCCATCTTCGGGTGGCAAATTTCAAAAGTCCCCTGCAGTGGGCAAAAGTCTCCTGCAGTGGGAAAAAGTCCAGCCACCGACTATCCAAAGTCCATCTTCGGGTGGCAAATTTCAAAAGTCCCCCGTAGTGGGAAAAAGTCTCCCGCAGTGAGCAAGAGTCCAGTCACAGACTGGCCAAAGTCCATCTTCGGATGGCAAATTTCTAAAGTCCCCCCCTCAGTGGGCAAAAGTCTCCCACAGTGATCAAACGTCCAGCCACAGACTTGCCAAAGTCCATCTTCGGGTGGAAAATTTCTAAAGTCCCCCGCAGTGGGAAAAAGTCTCCCGCAGTGACAAAAAGTCCAGCCACAGACTGGCCAAAGTCCATCCTCGGGTGGAAAATTTCTAAAGTCCCTCGTAGTGGGCAAAAGTCTCCCGTAGCGAGCAAAAATCTCCCACAGTGAGCAAAAGTCCAGCCACAGACTGGCCAAAGTCAAACTTCGGGTGGAAAATTTCAAAAGTCTCCCGTAGCGTGCAAAAGTCTCCCGTAGTGAGCAAAGGTATCCCGTAGTGAGCAGCAGCCCCTGTAGTGTGGCAAAATCTACAAAATCCACCCGTAGTGTGGCAATCTAAAGTTCACCCGAAGTGTGGAAAATCATCCAAAGACCACCCGCAGTGTGGTAAATTATCCTGAAGTCCAACCGCAGATTGGCAAAAGTCCGTCCTCAGGGTGGCAAAGTATCCTGAAGTCCAATCGCATATTGGAAAAAGTCCGTCCTTAGTGTGGCAAATTATCCTGAAGTCCAACCGCAGATTGGCAAAAGTCCGTCATCAGGGTGGCAAATTATTCTTGTAGTCCAACCATAGATCGGTGAAAGTCCATCCGTAGCGTGGCAAGTCAGTAGCCTTCTGACATCATTCAAAAGGCATCCTTAGTTTACTATTCTTCCCATCATAATTATATCCAAGTAGAGTTCATTCGGTTGAGTTTACTTCCCTGTTCTTCTGCCACAGAGCGCAAATTTTCTGGTTGTTTCTGGTATTCAATCCCTGCATACCTCAAATGTCTGAAAGTGACTGCTATCATCCATTCACGTCCACAATGATTGAATAGGGGAAGCTGTAACACCCCAAAATTTGCCCTCTTATTTATAACCTTAACTAACTTTTCACAATCATTCATAGCCTTGATTTTCTCAAAGTAGGTGTATGATCTGGAGTACTTTGGAAGAAATTTTATGCATATTCAAAGATTCTTCCGGGAATTCATGTAGAGTAATTTGGTCCCCCGGTCGAGGTTGTGGTTGGATTTGATGAAAGAATGGGTTATGTTACAAGATACGACTTGAGCCTTCATTGTGGTCAAGGTCGTTACTTTCTCGTTATTGTTAAATATTTGACACACAAATTTGAGTTGGATTGGAGAGATGAATCAAAATCAGATTAAGTTTGGGAATTGCGTTCTTCTCGCACCTGATTCAAGATTTGTTACAGATAAATTAAAATACTCCGTTCATAGTCTTCTAGTACTTAACTTAGAGAAAAAATTATTATTCCCGTGGTACGGATCATAACACCAAGGTCTTCATGTTTGGACACACATCGACGGATGAGGTATTTGCACAATAAAGTTCACACAAAAGATCTCGATTGGAAGTGGGCTGGCTTCATACTAGACGAACCACCTCATGATGTCCTAGCAGTCATGGACGTGTTTCAGTACTCAATATTGATAAGATTTTGGCAAGTTTGACATTTATGGCATAGAAACACAATTAAGCATTTGAAGACTGGTATGCCAATCCAATTATCTAAACGGCTTGGGTGGATAATAGATAGTATGTTTCAATGATGAATCTAATTTTATGGACTATGTCAAGGTGGTATCCTAGAAGGGGAGCATGGGTTGAGGCCCTTAGAGCCCCTCCTCTTGCTAGCCAAAAGTCTTATGCATCAATGGTTTTTTTTTACCACAACCGAATGAAGATCTAATTTTATGGACTATGTTCATCAATGCGCTGATTTTTTGGTTGACAAGATAAGCACAAAGGTTCATTCTTATTATTAAATTGATGAGTGCTCATATAAATATATTTTTGCACAATAATAAAAACGCAAGGAAGATTACAAGGAATTATTTTATTTTATTGAATTCAGTCAAAAAGTTTCAGAAAGTAGAAAGAGTTCATCATCTATCACTCAATAACCAGGAACTATTAAAATATTTTACAAAAAAAGACTCCCTGAATTCGGAAGTGAACGTTCAATACAGAGTTGATCGCAGAAAATTTCTATTAACATGGTGTCGCTCCCGAAGATTTGCATCCCGGTGCAGTCGCAAACGGTCGGTGAAAAGAGAAAATGAAGGTGAAGTGAATAGAGTTGCCAGCTAGGCATTTTTATCCCACAGGAAAGGTAATGTTGCATACACCTAGAAAGAGATGGATAAGACGTTTGAGAACCAGAGAAACTGAGAAAGGGGGTTGGTTATAACTTGGGAAGGTATTAGCACCCAGATTGTCCATCGTACTCGACGGGACCCATGCTTATAAGATTGTGTTTAAAGGGAGTAAGTGTATGTGCTATCTGTGTGCAAAAGCTAAAGAATGTACAGGTGTCAGTGCAAAAAGGTGAATGCTCAGATAACAATTAAGTTATTCCTACATATCCTCTCGTGCAATGAGGAAGTCAGAACACCGTAGTTCGACTCAAAGAGACTGAAAGGTAAATTTAATGTTGAATTTCTTATTTGCCTATGCTCAAGTGTATGACTCGTCTGGCTCGAGTGCTAACTGTCTTGCATCAGACTGAAGAAGCAAGTTCTCCTTTATGAATGAATGTGATGAGAAAAGAATCCCGAAGGAGATGATTATTGTTGGTTTTTGTGTTTTCAGTTTTGTTATTGTTTTTTTGTGTTTTTCATAGGATTATGAGCTTAAGCCTAAATCAAGGGCTTGTAAACTCATTATATCCTCCCTGATTAGGGATAATGAGCTTACTTAAGTATGAGATAAGCATCTCAACTTAATTACCATGATGATGTAGGATTAAGATCATTAACCTACTTGTGATTATTTAGATGTTTTTGGGTTTTTGTTTAGTGTTAAGTAATGAGTTTAATCTCTAATCACAGATTAGTGGGCTCATTACACCATCCTAATAGAAGGATAATAGATGAGAACATTTAAGCTGAGGAAGATATCTCAACTTAATCCATGGTTAGGGATTAAATTCATTATATAAAAAGCCTTTATTAAATGGATTTTAATTAAAGGATGAGATTAAGAAGTGGATTTTAAGTTTGCAAGACAACTTGAGGAGGACTTGTCCATTAAACACTAAGGTTAGTCCTTCTTAACCATAAAGGAAGAATTGGAACCCTAATGTAAGGCCCAAGTTAGAAGATGAAGTCTTGGTGATTATTAGGGTTATTTGTTTAAGATATTTAAACAAATTAAAGGTTAAACACTTAGTATTAAAGCTATACACTTCATCCTAAGAGAAGGATACAGGTATAACCCTAATTCCAAAGTCCTAAAACTTTAAGAGTTTAGTCTCTGATTATGAAGATGAGAGGAGAGACTCAAGGAGACTCAAAGGTAAAAGACTAATGGGGACTATACACAATCCTACTGTTATCATGCTTGGTTATCCTATGGTTTGTGAGGCTCAAGATAAGTCTTCAAGATGGCCACCAATGGAAGAAGCAGATGAAAGGAGGAAGAAGCAGAAGAAACAAGTTACTTACTTCATTGAAGAAGATAAGTAACTTAAAGAAAGAAAGTGAGAAAGAAAGAACACAAGTGAACAAGTTCACTTAAAAACCAGCAAGATGCAAATGAAAGAGATAAAGAAGAATGAGAAGTAAAGGCAAATTCACTTCTTAAATTAACTTACCACCTGAAAGTGTTAGCATGAATGCATAAGATATAAAGCATAAAGAGATGAAATGAAATGAGATGAGATGAGATGAAGTGACCAAAGTCAGAAGTGTTTATGCAATGTTAATGTCATGTGAGATGATGCAAAGGCATACAAAGTGCATATGAATGATCATACAAAGACGAAATGTCATGTAAGCATGCTTTGAGGTTTGAAAGTTCATGAAAGTTAATGGAATGAAATGGATGCAAATCATGGCAAATGAATGAAGAAATGATCAATCATGATTCTAACATGTCCTAAGATGTCTAAGATGACATATGAATGCAAGAAATGTCATGGCAAGTTCATGTATGGATGCATATGCAAGATGAATGCAAATGGACATGAGAAATTAGGGTTTTAAGGACATACGAGATGAAAATGACAAACACAGAAGCAAATGACATTATAAAAAATTGAAATGCACTCAAAGGAACCCTAAACCTATACTAGGTTACCATCCAAAGGGGGAGGTCAGAAGCTAAGCCTAGAAGAAGTTATGAATTTCCTAAGTTCCTAGGGTTTTTTGGGTGATCTTCAATGTAAAATGCCAAACAATTTGGAAATGTAAGATAAAAATGTAACAAAAATGTTTTTAGAAACTAGAGGACATGCATAGAACAATGCAAAATGAACCATTCACATACTCAACTTGGTTTAAAAGTTATGAATTTTTGAAGTTAGGGTTAGAAAATAGGTCATTTTTGGAACCCTAATTCAATGAAAAATCTCAAATTGTGATCAAAACCAAAAAGAAATTTGTATGGTGAATTTGTAAATGCTTCTAAATTTCTAAGAATGCTCTTTGATTTTTTATGTGATTTTTAAATACTTAAATGTATTTTTAATTAATTAAAATCAATTAATTAATTAAATGAAAATTTTAAATGATTTAAAAATGTGTTTTTAATGCAAAAAATAAAAATAAAAATATTTTTGGTTTCTGAAAATTAATAAAAGTCTTGACAAAAATTTCCAGAATTTTTAAATCATTTTTGCTATTTTTAATAAATATATGAAATAAAATACAAAGAAAAGAAATAAAAATCAAATAAATGCAAAGTAATCAGATCTGAGGGCTGAGATTTGAACCTAGGGGACAAGCATTGACTGCGCGCGCATCTTAAGGGCCAGGATCATTTCTGATTAAATTAATTCAATTAAACCTAATTAAACTAATTAATTAATATTTAGGGTTAATATACTCATCTGGACCGTACGCTGCCTAATCTAATCTCAATCCAAGGGCTCACAATGAAATTGGGAAACGAAACCCTAATTAATCTCAGGTCACCGGAGCAAGCTCCGGTCATCTTCTCCGGTCAACCTCTCAGGCTATCTCTCTCAATACGCCATGAAAACGCACAAAACTTTCCATAAATGATCCTTAGGCATCATAGAACAAGAATCCAACAACAAATTTCATTTATTTTACATCAACAACAAGAATCGAAGCAATCAAGTTTTACGGGAAAAATTTCAGAACAAGCATACATGCTTAATTCTCAATCATTTTCAAAACTAAACATATCAGGATCATCAACACATCATGAAGATTCATCTAAGAACTTAAAAATGCATTTCTGGAAAAAATGTTCTTGAGGTTACCTGAGATGGAGCTTTGCTATCTGGAGCTTTCTGGCCACCTCCTTGGTGCTTTTCCACTCCAATGAACCCCTTGATGCTTCTGGCAAGCTTGAAACAAGTTTATGTTGGCTAATTTGAAGGTTTCAGTTCAGAGCAAGCTGAAATCGTGTTTTGTTTGAGATGGTTTCAAGATAATGTGAGGGGTGGGAAATGATCCTGGGGTTATGTGGAGATGATTGGTGAAAGAATTTTGAAGTTTTGATGGCTGAGTTGGGAGATTCGAAGAGATGAAGTTTTGAGAGGAGTTTGTGAAATCTGAGCATGGTGTGTTTCAGGCTTGTGTGTTGTGTTCTTTGTGATCCATAAGGTTTGTATATGCAACTGTGATTGGTCAGAGGAGTTGGTGTGGCATAGTGTGATTGGTATAGGGTGATTTGCAAAAAAGTCAACATTGTGTACTTGAGGTATGGGCATGGTGCAGGTCTGAGATTTTGCGGTGTCTGGCCTCAACATGGATCAAGGAAGGCCATAGGATGGAAATATTGCAGCTAGAACACTTGATGCTAGGGTTTCTATGAGTTTTGCATATTTTCCCTCTTTGGTGTATCTTGTGGTTCAAGGCATGAAATGATCCAATTCTTGGGCCAATTCTGATGCTTTGAAGTTGTTTTATCATGTCATGAAGTATTTTACCTCATTTGAAGTCATTAGAAGCCCTTGCAAGTGGTTTTGCAAAAATCCCTCTTTGGTGCATTCTTGAAAATTATAGGATTTTTGCCAACTTTGAAGGATCATAACTTGAGTTCTATAATGAATCAGAACATGTTCTTGTACTTTTTGAAAAGGGAAAGACCTAATCTACAACTTTCATGACCAAGAATTTTTCATTTGAAGCATTTTTGATCAAGAAACAGGAGGTTGAATAACTTTCTCAAAATGGAAAGTTTCCATTACAAGTCATTTCCATTTTTGGCAACATTGCAAATGGCTCAAAATTATTAAATCTTGTGACTTTCAACCACTTCTAAGATAAAAAAAAGATCATATAACTTCAATTTGATGAAAATACCGCTTTGGTTCCATTGTTGGGGGCCTCAGATGCCCTGATTTTGACTTAACTTGCTCAAGAAGTTACCCAGTGAACAAATGACTTCCACAATGCGTTTTTTCATCAAACTAGGTACACATGATCCTTATAACATCTTAAGAACATTAGAAACAAGAAAGGCCCAAAAATTTGGAGTTAAGGCCTCTGAAACCAAAACCCTAATTTTGGTCATTTGTGCAGTGAAAACCCTGGCTCTGCTTCCATACCTTGCCAGTTCTTGTGGTTTTTTGACTTCCATGAACTTTGAGGGACATAATATGATGATAGAACACACATGGACCCTCTTGGAATGCTTTTAAGCCTTTGTGATGGCTCAGATGGATTCTTAGATTGCTCAGATCACAAACCCTAAATGTAGATGAATTTGAACTTATGCAGTGAAATAAATATGCAATATGAGATGTAATGCTTATGTTAATGTAAAAATGAAAGATCACAAACCATGGTGTGATAGGAGTAAGGGAAAATTTGGGGTGTTTACAGCTGCCCCTATTCAAACATGAGTTAGCTGTGTAGGGTGTAAGCGTCTGGCTTATTAGACAAACAAGATAACTTGTGGTTGAATACCAAAGACAGTCCAGTCCAAAATTTGCACTCGCTGAATATAAGAAAAGGGATGTAAATTCTAAAAGCTAGTATAGTATGATTATCAAATGAAGGCGATGGAGGACGACCATTGAGCAGAGGACGACTGCTGGGGATAAATTGGTCAGTAAAGCAATAACGGGGACGGCCGACAAGCTGGGGAAATAAAGAGACCATGACAGGGACGACCATCAGGTACATAAATAAGATTCTCTGGGGATTAAAACAAAGGTAATGATGGGGACAACCATCAGGTTTGCAAATTAAAGTAAACAACGATGGGGACGGCCATCGGTTCAAAGAATAAATGAAATGATGATGAGGGACGATCATCAGAGGTGAAGGACGATCACCTAGCAGGGGACGACTGCTCTTTATCACGACATAGGATGAATGTCGAATAGAAAAGGTCGACGATGGGGACGACCATCGGATAAGCATGATGAAGGACGATCATCAAGAGGTGAAGGACGATCACCTAGAAGGGTACGGCTGCTCTTTGGGTTTATCATGACATAAGACGAATGCCGGATAACAAAATCAATGATGGGGACGACCATCAGATAAAATGATGAGGGACGGTCATCAAAAGGTGAAGGACGATCACCTAGCAGGGGACGGCTGCTAAATATCACAACATAGGACGAATGCCGAATATAAAAAAGGGGTCCAATAATGGAGACTCCGCTGGGGAAAAGATGAGGGACGGTCATCCAAAGGTGAAGGACGATCACCTGGAAGGGGACGGCTTCCGAAAGTATCGTGACATAGGACGAATGTCGGATAGAAGAAAGTTGTTTTATTGGTGACTTACTGGGGAATGGTAAACACGGACGAGTGCTTACGCTCAAGAACAAAAGGTATGAGTGTTTGATGCTATGTATAGATTAAAGATGCGGACGAGCATCCTTAGGACCATGATACAAACGAGTATCGGTAGAAACAAACGCTGACGCGTGTTCAGAGATGATGATACGGACGAGTACCAACTGGTTAACAAAGAACACGGACGAGTGTGTAATCTTTTAAGGAGTGATATATATATATATATATATATATATATATATATATATATATATACGAGATACGAACGAGTATCAAAGACTTTTGTATAAGTATGAGTGAGGATTGTTTGTTAGTGAAGTATGAGTAAGACACGGACGAGTATTTGACTTGCTGGGGAATGTATGACACGGACGAGTGTCAAATATGTATAAGTTATGAACAAATATTTGCATGTGAGAGTGTAAAAGGTATTCTGGCGACCTGTGGGGATAAGATGATACAGACAGGTGTCGAAAGGAGTGTGTTATAAATAAGTACTTTGTTTGCACCAAGTGATTTGGCAACCATGTTGGGGAAAAGTGACACTGACGAGTGTCAAAAGAGTATGTATAGGTATCTGTATTCGAGAGCGCAAAGGAGGTGCTTTGGCTTATATCTGCGGGGAATAGTATGACACGGACGAGTGTCGAACAGGGTATATACGAACAAGTATTTGTGTTGGAGAGTGCAAAGGGGACGCTTTGGCTTTTATTTACAGGGGTGTGAGCTTTTACATTCATTGCTGATGAAATACTGATGGTGATTGCAGGTAACTGGCTCGAACCTGGCCTGTGATCTTGCAACTGTTTGATTTTTGCTGTAATGCTCCATATTAGACGGAATGCTACGCTTATTTTATGAATATGATGCGAATGCTATGACTATGCAAAGAGAAACTGATCCGGGATTCGGATCCCACTGAAGATCTCTGGCTGATCTGCTTGGAGGAATATCCCAGCTGGGGAAGAGATCATTGGTAGATCTGGAGATATAGCTCTGCTTGGGGAAATAGATCAAGGGTTGAGCTACCCTATAAGGAGAACTCAGCTGGGGAGAAGGAAGTTTCCATCACTTTGTTGTATAAGAGTTTCAGGCATTACTCTTCTGGAGAGAGGAGGGACCCTCTGTGGGGAACTTGGCCGGAGATGCTCCTGTTGAGTAGATCTGTGATGGGGATGAGGAAGCTATGACAACTCCGCTGGGGAAGAGCATTCCAGATACTGCTTGGGGAGGGGGTATGCTGGGGAAGTGATGCTTGGCATGTCCCATGCTGCGTATTGAATACCTGCAATCTGTCAAGACAAGAGAAATGCACAAGTATCCCGAGGTATCCCTTACCGGATTCCGTCATGGGAATTAGATATTCCTGAAATTAAATATTTTTCCTGCAAGCATTTATTAAAAATGGCTCATTTGTTTTATGCAAGTATTATATCATGAGTATTGGACATTTTGCAAACGAAACAAAAATGTACAAAAAGAGATGTGACTGAAAATTCTGATTTTATTAATCTGGGTGCCCTGAATTGGCAAATACAGTCAAAGAAACAAATCCCATGGAATGAGGAGATTGCTATAAATTTGGAAAAGTAAAAGTACTGGCAATGTTGACGATGCTCCGGTGAGCTTCCCTTATTATGACCTGTACGACCTTGATGTTCTTCTCATCTTGCTTTCTGAAGAAATTTGATTCTGACTAATGCTTTATCCTTTCGAAGCTTGCCGTGTTGTGAGTAATACAGACGAATTCATAATGCAGTTGTTCGCTTATTCCCTGATTTTGCGTGGATTGCCCTTTCGGGTTTTCAATCCACCGGGATACCCAATTTTGCCTGAGCTGTCCAATGCGGTTTTTCAACTCAGCGGGTGTACATTTTTTTCAATTTTCCCTTATTTTTGCCCGAGTCTTTTATTCTGTTTTTGACTCTCCGGGATGCCCTATTTTTTCTTGGACTTACATTCTATTTTTATGTCCAGCGGGTCATTTTATGCGAAGTATTTTTTAATTGCATCTGAATTCACAGGGGATAAGAAATCTTCACCATCCATAGTGATGAGCATCAGTGCTCCACCAGAGAAAACCTTCTTTACTATGAATGGACCATCGTAGTTTGGAGTCCATTTGCCCCTGTGGTCTGTATGAGGAGGAAGAAGTCTTTTCAGCACAAGATCTCCTACTTGGTATTCCCGAAGCCTAACTTTCTGATCTAAGGCTTTCTTCATTCTTTTTTGATATAACTTCCCATGACAGATTGCAGCTAATCTCTTTTCTTCGATCAGATTCAATTAATTGTATCGAGACCGGACCCATTCAGCCTCGTTCAGCTTTACATCCATCATACAGGTAGGACTACCTCCATAAGGAGGGTAGCTCAACTTCAACAGGTAGGACTACCTCCATACCATACACAAGCTGATAAGGTGTTGCCCCAGTAGACGTTCTGATTGAGGTCTGATACCCATGCAAAGCAAATGTTAGCATCTCATGCTAGTCTTTGTAGGTTACCACCATCATTTGTACAATCTTTTTGATGTTTTTGTTAGCCACCTCAACAACGACATTCATCTTTGGCCTGTAAGGAGAAGATTTGTGGTGTTGGATTTTGAAGTTCCGACATAGTTCTGCCATCATTTTGTTGTTCAAATTGGAACCATTATCAGTAATGATTCGCTCGGGAACTCCATATCGACAGATGATGTCTCTTTTCAGAAATCGGGCTACTACTTGTCTGGTGACGTTTGCATATGAAGCTGCTTCAACCCATTTGGTGAAGTAATCAAATGCTACTAGGATGAATCTGTGGCCATTTGAAGCAGTCGGTTCGATCTTTCCAATCATGTCAATGCCCCACATGGCAAAGGGCCAAGGTGAAGACATTACGTTCAAAGGATTTGGAGGCACATGCACCTTGTCTGCATAGATCTGGCCTTTGTGACATTTTCTGGCATAGGCACAACAGTCTGCATCCATTGTGATCCAGTAGTAACTTGATCTTAACAATTTCTTAGCCATTGCATGTCCTCCAGCATGGGTACCGAAAGATCCTTCATGCACCTCGTGCATTAGCAAGTATGCTTCTTTCTTATCAACACATTTGAGTAGCACCATGTCAAAGTTTCGCTTGTATAATGAACCATCAGCATTAAGGAAGAAACTACCGGCCAACCTTCTTAATGTCTTTTTATCATTAGATAATGCCCCAGGTGGGTATGTTTGATCCTCTAAGAAGCTTTTGATGTCATGGAACAACGGCTTGTCATCTTTAGCAATGTCCACAGAGAATACGTATGCTGGTCGGTCTAGTCTGGATACCAAAATCCGAGGCACAAAATTGCTAGTTTGAACCTTGATCATGGAGGAAACAGTAGCTAGAGCATCTCCGAACTGATTCTCGTCTCGAGGGATGTATCCAAGTTTGACTGTTGTGAAGAAAATCAGTAATCTCCTTGTATAGTCACGGTATGGGATCAAATGCTCTTGGTGGGTGTACCATTTGCTGTTGGTCTGATTGATTACCAAAACTGAATCTCTGAATACATTCAATGTTTTGATCCTGAGGTCAATGGCTTCCTCAAGACCCATGATACATGCTTCGTATTCTGCTTCATTGTTAGTGCAGGCAAAGGTGAGTTTTGCCGAGAAAGGCATGTGAACTCCTTTAGGTGTAATGAGCACTGCACCAACCCCACGTCCATTCATATTGACAGCCCCATCAAACATCATAGTCCATTCTTCTTCTGTGTTAGGCCCTTCAGTGTGAACAGGCTCTTCATGATCTTTTGCTTTTAGGTACATGATGTCTTCATCAGGGAAATCAAATCTCATGGGCTGATAATCATCAATGGGTTGCTCGGCTAGATAGTCAGACAGTACACTGCCTTTGATGGCTTTTTGAGATGTGTACTGAATGTCATACTCTGTCAGAATCATTTGCCATCTTGAAACCCTTTCGGTAAGTGTTGGCTTCTCAAATATGTACTTGACGGCCTCCATCTTTGAGATCAACAAGGTAGTGTGAGTCAACATATACTGCCTTAGTCGGCGAGCAGCCCACGCTAAAGCACAACAAGTTTTCTCGAGCAGTGAATAGTGTTGTTCACAGTCGGTAAATGTTTTTCTTAGGTAGTATATTGCATACTCTTTTCGACCAGACTCGTCATTTTGGCCCAACACACAACCCATTGATCCTTCTAATACTGTCAAGTACATTATTAGAGGTCTTCCTTCAACTGGAGGCATAAGAATTGGAGGTTCTTGTAGGTACTCCTTGATCTTGTCAAATGCCTTTTGACAATCTTCATTCCACCTGACTGTTTGTTCCTTTCTCAACAATTTGAACAGGGGTTCATAGATTGCAGTAAGATGAGATATGAACCTTGATATGTAGTTCAATCTACCTAAGAACCCTCGAACTTCCTTTTCGGTCCTAGGTGCAGGCATTTCTTGAATGGCTTTGACTTTGTCGGGATCAACTTCAATTCCCTTTTCACTTACGATAAATCCCAGCAACTTACCGGAACGTACCCCGAATGTGCATTTCTTGGGATTTAGCTTCAGCTGTTACTTTCTCAGACGCTTGAACAACTTCAACAGATTTACCAGATGGTCTTCTTCTGTGAGGGACTTGGCAATCATGTCATCCACTTAGTATTCAATTTCTTTGTGGATCATGTCGTGAAATAACGTTACCATAGCCCGTTGATAAGTCGCACCGGAATTCTTCATTCCAAAAGGCATTACTTTGTAACAAAATGTGCCCCAAGGTGTGATGAAGGTTGTTTTCTCCATGTCTTCGGGTGACATTCTGATCTGATTATACCCAGAAAATCCATCCATGAAGGAAAACACCGAGAACTGAGTTGTGATGTCGACCAATAAATCAATGTGAGGTAATGGTAAATCATCCTTCAGGCTAGCTTTGTTCAGATCCTGGTAATCCACACACATCAGTACTTTGCCATCCTTCTTCGGCACTGGTACAATATTAGCGACCCACGGCGGGTAACTAGTTACAGCAAGGAAACCGGCGTCCCACTGTTTTTGTACTTCTTCCTTAATCTTCATGGCCATATCTGGACGAGTACGACATAGCTTCTATTTTACTGGAGGGCAATCTTCTTTTAATGGCAGCTTGTGCATAACAATATCCGTATCCAGACCTGACATGTCTTGATAGGACCAAGCAATGACGTCGACGTATTCTCGAAGCATGTCGATAAGCTGTTCTTTTACTGAAGCCTGTAGACTAGCCCCAATCTTCACTTATTTCAAATCCTCTTCGGTACCAAGATTAACTGTTTCAACCTCCTCCTGATGGGGAGTGATCACTTTCTCTTCTTGCATCAACAATATGGCTAACTCTTCAGGTAACTCATAGTCTTCTTCAACCCCTTCATCAGCTTGATTAATTGGATTGTCGAAGTCATACAAGGTCATAGCGGTGCTGTTGTCGGTGCAATCTGGAGGGTAATCTCTGCAAGGTTTGAGATTTGTTCGTTTTAGTGATCAATTTTAATCTTGTTTAGAAAAGTGTCAAAATGAAGTTATTAATTTTGAAAACATTTCCATTTTATTGTTTTGTACAAAAGTGAAAAATGAAAAGACAGTGAGCGAAAAAGAGAATTGTTTGCAAAAGATGTCCGATATTCATTGATAATTCATTTGCATAAAATTACAATATGGCCCTTTTACAAAATGAGTCCTGACACCTTTGGCAAGATGCAGGACTTGATGCATGCTAAAAAAGGTAGGAAATAATAATTACTCTATAGGAGTAACCCTTATAATTTCCTGGGAAGACCAGTTAAGGACTTGGTGCCCCGAGATCCTTGGACGTATCCAGCTCTCCAGGTTGCGGTCGCTTTCCGCCTCGTCTTCCAGGTTGCTAACAACATTCGGGGTGAGCATCCCCCCACTGATGAACTTGGGCTCTTTAGCAACCTCTGATTGATCTTGTCGGAATGGTTTGTAACCCAAACCGAATATGTCATCCTTCTTCTCTACTGGTATCAGCTTGCCCCAGCCTTGGGCATTACCATCTTCAACAACCTTCCGGCTTGCTGATAGGAGACAATTGAAGTACCCATCCTATCCTCCTGGGATGCATCAAATACTTCAGTCGTCGCCTCATTGACATTCTGGGCCTCGAACCCTTGGCTCATAGTTTCATGGATTTCACCATCCATCTCAATGTATTTGTATGTAGCCAGATAGCTAACAAAGATGTCCTCCTCACCACAGATGGTGATAATCTGTCCTTCCCACTCATATTTCAATTTCTGGTGAAGGGTCGACGTAATTGCGCCAGCAGCGTGAATCCATGGTCGACCCAATAAACAGTTGTAGGCCGGCTGAATGTCCATCACATAGAAAGTAGTCTGAGAGACCTACGGACCGATTATCACAGGTAGCTCCACCTCTCCAAGAATAGACCTCTTGGAGCCATCAAAAGCCCTGACCACCAGATTGCTTGGTCGGAGAGCTATTCCATCAAATTCGAGCTTGACAAGGGCTTTCTTCGGCAAGACATTGAGTGAAGACCCAGTGTCCACAAGAACATGAGATAGTACAGCTCCTTTGCACTCCAAGGTTATGTGCAGAGCCTTGTTGTAGTGACATCCTTCTGTTGTCAAATCGGCATTGGTGAAACCTAGCCCATGGCTAGTATTGACATTAGACACCATTGTTTGAAGCTGATTCACTGTGATCTCTTCTGGCACGTAGGCAGCATGCAGAACTTTAAGTAGTGCATCCCGATGGGCTTCGGAACACAACAGCAGGGATAGTATAGAGATCTTAGAACGAGTCTGGTGGAGCTGGTCCACAACTTTGTAGTCACTTCTTTTAATTATCCTCATAAATTCATCCACATCCTAATCAAAGGATGATTTATGAGTCTCTTTTGGTGCAGATTCTTCAGGTATTATACTTTTTCCTTTGGCTTTGGCAACAGTCTCTGCCTCAGTACTAGTTCTTATAGGTTGTGATGCGACGAGGCATCCGCTTCGGGTGAAGCCTCCGCCTCCCCCGATATTATCCACTTGGGGAATAGGAACTGAAGAATCAAGAAGGACTTTTTCTCTGTTGCAGTAAAGGTCAGCACCATAATGCCATGGTACATCGTTGTCTTGGTCATATGGAATATGCCCTGGTACAATGACGGTGACTGGGCTCATTGCAGCAGAGGTTGGAATCATTATTGTCTGTGGATCATAGAAGATGGTGATAGGGCTTCTTGTTGATGTTGGTGGTGATTGATTGAAGCTTGGTTGCTGCTGAAACTGTTGCTGAGATTGTTGTTGAAAGTTGCTGGAGTTTGGGACCGTTGTAGGGTCATAATAGATAGTAACTGTGGAGACGTCGTTGCTGGTGGTTGCTGAAGTTGTAGAAGCAGGTGCAAACGAATTGTTGTGTGTTGAAGTGATGGAAGAAGTGGTTGCTGAAGTTGTAGATGAATCGGTTGGAACAATTGTTGTTGCAGTTGTAGAAGAATCACTTGTTGTTGACAAAGGAGCTGCTGGTGTTGTAGAAGCTGTTGTGGTTATTTGCAGAATGCCTTCTTGAATCAAGTCATTGATGCCATTCCTCAAGCTTTCACACCCATTCACAGAAATCTTGCAAGATTCACAATAGGCCTCACAACCTGGAAACACTTGGCATTTTAAAAGTTGGGCTTTAACCTCTGCCAGAGGTGTCTGAATACTTGCAATATCTTCTATTAAACTTATGGGGGAGCCATCCTCTATAGCATTATTCCTTGGCCCACTGTGGCTTGGCATAGGATTTTTCATGACATTGGGAGGTGGTGCAAAGTTCAGGGCCTTTGAATCTACCAGATCCTGGACCTTCATATGCAGAGCCCTGCATTTTTTCGTGGAGTGACTAGGTGCATTAGAATGAAAAGCACACCTAGCGATGACATCATAATTTCTTGGAAGGTTCTGACGATCAGGTGGAGCCAATGTCCTTAACTCAACAAGATTGAGCTTTAACAGTTGTGGCAGCAGTGTGGCATATGGCATTGGAATAGGGTCGATCACCCTATTGATCTGAGATGTCCACTGTTGAAAAGGGTGTTGTTGTTGATTGTTGTTATTGTTGTTGTAAGATATCTGTTAAGGAAACTATGGCTGTTGAGGAAAATGTTGTGATTGTTGAGTATATTGAGGAGGTGGAGTAGGAATAGTGACGACAGCAACTGATCTGGGCAGATATTGGGGTCTTCCTCTTCCCATATGCACAAAATTTGTTTCACCAGATCTACGGGGCCCAGCAAATGGCTTCCTTACACTGCTGGAACTGGCACCATTGTCGGAGATCTTTCCCATCTTCAGTAAGCTCTCAATTCTTTCCCCAGCTATCACCACATCTGCAAAGCTGGTGGAGGAAAATGCAACCAATCTGTCAATATAGGTACCCTGGAGAGTATTCATGAACATGTCTACCATCTCCCTTTCTGACATGGGGGTTGAACAGCAGCAGCTAGTTGCCTCCACCTTTGGGCATATTCTCTAAAGCATTCACGGGAAGATTGTGACATTCCCATCAGAAGGGTTTTGTTTGGAGCCATGTCAAGATTATACTGATATTGACGGATGAAAGCTTCAGCCAAGTCTTTCCAATTTCTCACTGTGGCTCTGGTTAAATGTGAGTACCATTCTCAGGATGCCCCTGTCAAGCTATCCTCGAAGTAAAACATCCAAAGATTCTCATCCATGGTGTAGGCTTTCAATCTCCCCAGGAAAGATTGAAGGTGGGTACGTGGGCAGGATGTGCCATTGCATCTTTCAAAACAAGGGGGTTTGAATTTGTGAGGAATTCTAACCCCTTCTACCAATCTCATGTCCATGACATCAAAACCCAAAGAGTTTTGGGATTCAAGAGACCTTAACTTCTCTGCAATCTCATCCAACCGACGATCGTAAACTACGTCTCCAGCCCCAACCACAGTAAACTGTTCTTCCTGAGGGTCCTCCTGCAAGGCCCTCCCTCCAGTGTTACCTTGGGTGTTTCTTATAGCATTGATGTCTGGGTTCAGATGAGGTCCAAACTCTGGTGGATCAGTGTGAGGCTGCACGTGATCGTTGTTACTGGTACCCTTTGTACCTGGATGGTTTTCCTCGGGAGTTTGTCGCTCAACCAACTCCCTCAGTCTCTCCTGGCTCTGAGCCAAACCAGTCATCACTGTCATAAATTGATTCATTTGGGCCCTCATTTATGTCCTTTCATTGGCCATTTGGGCCCTCACTTCAGTCAAGTCTTGTTGAACCCGATCCATTTGTAATCCCGGAAGGTTGTTTCTTGTCGGGTACCAGTGAACCCTATTGACAGGGAACACTCTTCTGCGAGCAATGTTTCCTGAAACCACAACAAAGTGAAAAACAACAACAAAACAAAACCCTGCAAAACAAAGAAATGATGTTAGTATGCAATGAAGGATGCCTATTTGTCTTCCAAGGGTATCCGGTTTGGTTCTTTGGTTTTGACCTTTCTAGACCTCGAGGAAATGATGATGTTGAAGAGAGATTAAGCCCACAAAAATAATACAAACCATATATTACAAAAATGTGAAGATACATAGTTTGATTACAACAGAATCCCCATGGTGGGTCAAAATAAATCAACAGAATCAAAAGTACAGACAAAAGGAAATACAAATACAAGGAAATCAAACATCCAGTCCAAAGTCATCCTCTCTGACTTCTTTCAGGAGAGCCTCAGTCACTAGGCCAACTGGGTGCTCTGTGATGGTCCTGATGAGGAGGTTCCTGGTGGCAATGGCACTGGTCAACTTCTTGTGCTTATCTTGATCCTTTGACCTCTTTAACTCCGCCCAGAGTTTTAACTCAGAGATCTCCTTCTGTGCTGCTATCAAAGCTGCCTGATTCTTCTTTTCACTAGCCTCCAGTTGCTCTATCTTAGCTTGAGTTCTTTGATCTTCCTGTGTACTGGCTTCAGTGATCCTGATCCACCTAGCATGGGTCTCCTCTAAGTAATGCTCAGCTCTGGCCTTCTGAGTCTTAGCTTCTTTGCAAGCATTCTTCAGTACTAACTCTCCTGCTCTAGCCTTTCTGATGTAGTCATTTGTCTTCTCCATCTTGGTCAAGTACTCAATCCGGAGCTCCTCTAACCTCTCATTATATATACGGCTGTCATTTCTCTCCTAGAGAGTCTTCTTCAAAGCTTCAGAGAGCTGAGCATTCCTTTCCTTCAATTTCTCAAACTCCTCTAAGCTGATAGTAGCTGCAGGCTGCACTACTAATGGTCTGGGTATATCCTCTAAAGTGAATGGCATCCGGGTGATCTGTGCCCTGGTACGAGACCAATCAAGATACTGTCCTGAGGCTATATTGTTGCATTTGCCTAGGATAGATGTCCCCTTAGTTTGAATGTTGTCCCAGGACCAGGCTGCCTGTCTGACAATAGCAGAGTTGTGTTGGATGTCATAATAAAGGGTTTCTGTCAAATCTTGCCCTCTTGGGGGATGAACCAAAGCATACCCTAATTTTCTGTTGAAAAGCAAAGGGTTGTAGTTGATGTAACCTTTCACTCCAATCAAGGGTACAATGGGATACTACCCACAGCTAGTGATGATATCCTTGCCCTTGGTGCTCTAAGTGCACCATATGATGTCTTCTGATGTAAGGGCAATCAATCTCTTAGCCCAGTTCCTTGGCTGATGAGGGTTCAGGAAAGTGTCTGACTTCGGCAAGTGTTTTAACAACCAACAGTAGAAGAGGGGTGCACAACATCTGACCGATTTCCCCTTTTGCTTTTCATTCCTTTGTTGTATTGTGTAGTAGAAGTCTCCAAGCAGGGTAGGAACCGGGTTCCTCAATAAGAACAGGTGAATAGCATTCTTGCTTACAAACTTTGGCTCGTCTGCAAACAAGATAACTCCATATATGCCGAGTGCCAAGAGTGAACACACAGTATCCCACTTTCCTGATGCAGCATGCAGGGTGGCCTAAGAGATCAAGAAATCCAAGTGAAGGCCTGGAACCCCAGCCTTGGTGGTCATACTTTTATCAATGAGGGTAGGCTCCAAGTGCAATGCCTTAGCTATATCTTCATTCTTGGGAGCAACCATCTCAGGGTTGAAGGGAATCCCTCTCCTGATGGGGACACCTAACAACATGGAGTTATCTTGAAACAAAATATTACAAAAATTTCAAGATAACTCCATGTCATTAGGCAGAAAGAAATTTTTGAAGTTTGAAACAAAATATTACCTTGAAATGAAATTAAATCCAATGTAAATGATCAAAAGGCATCAAAAACAAAAAAGAAATTTGGTTTGAGAGTTGAACAATGTTTCTAAATGTTTCTAAATGCTATGTGAATTTTTTTGTGATTTTTAAATACCTAAATGTATTTTTTATTAATTAATTTCCATTAATTAATTAAAAATAAACATTTAAATGATTTAAAAATAATTTTTAATGAAAAAATGAAAATAAAAATATTTTTGTGTTCTGAAAATTCATGAAACCTTTGACAAAAATTTTCATAATTTTTAAATGATACTAGCTATTTTTAAAAATTCGTACAAATAAAATGGAAAGAAAATGAATTAAAAATGAAAATAATGGAAAGTATGCAAATCTGAAGGCTGATACTCAAATGGAAAAGGAGGGAATTGACTGGCGCGTCATCCAACGGCTGTCATTCAAACTGACCAGATTAATTTATAAACTTAATTAATTAGATTAATGACGTGGATTAGGGCTTAAATGATGAATCTGGACCACTTGTTTGCGCGCGGGTCAATGCCAGTCAACTGAATCTACGACCTACATTCAAACTGAACCCTAAACCTAATTAAGACACTTAATCACTTTCAGGTCACCGGAGAAGAGCTTCGGTCGTCTTCTCCGGTGACACCCTCCCTGAGAAATCTCAAACTCACTCTCCTGGTCATTTTAAGAGCTGTAAAGCTCCAGATCAAACCTTTCCATCTTCCTAAACATGAATCTAAACTCAAAATCCATTTCTTTTTACTCAAAACCATGATTCGAATCAAAAACATGAAAATGACCAAACTTTCAGAGATGCAGTACATGCTCAATACTCAATCATTTTCAAAAATACAAAGTGCAAAACAATCAGGGGAACATGTAGATCATTTTAGTAACTTAAAACAAGGTTTCTGGAAAAAATAATTTTTGAAGCTACCTGAAGTGAAGCTTTCAGTTTGGAGCTTTCAGCCTGCTTCCTTGCTTCCAATCAACTCTAATGACCTCCCTCAGATGTTTGCAAAGCTTGTTTGGAGTTTATTTGGGCTGATTTGTGAGATTGATGGAGTTCTGTTCAGAGAGGGGAGGAAATCGTGTTTTGATTTTAGGGAGTTTCAGGGCAAGGTGAAGGGTCAGGGATGATCAGTGAGACATGCTGAGATGTTCTATGGAGTTTGTTTTTATGTTTGATGCTTGTGTGATGTGTTTCGAATGAAAATGCATAAGAGGGCAAAGCTTGGAGCTATGGCTTGGAGAGTGTTTTCAGGCTTGTGTCTCTGCTGTGTTGTGTTGCATTTGGTCCACTTATCACTCTTGGATAGGTCAGAGGAGTTGGTCTGGCCTAGCTTGATTGGTATGGGTCTTTATGCAAAAAGTCAATGTATTGTGTAAGAGAGGTATGGGTCATTGATAAGCCAAGGACAAAGGGGTTTCCTGCGCAGCAAGGAATGAGGAGAGCCATGGGATCAATCTTGAAGCCAATTAGCAAGTGGATTAGGGTTTGTGTGATGTTTTGCAACTTTGTCCAACTTTGGCCCTTTTGAAGTTTCTTGATCCATAAGTCATGAAAATGGGCAAACCTTTGGTGCATTCTGACTTTTAGGCATTGGTTTATGTTTGTGCAAAGATTAGAAGTCACTTTGAGGTCTCATTTTACCTTGGCAACGAATTTTGCAACTTTGCCTCTTTGGTACATAACTTGAAATTATGTGATTTTTCCCAACTTTGATAAGCCATAACTTTTGATCCAAAATGAATTAGAATGAGTTCTTGTACTTTTTGAAAAGGGAATGATCCATTCTACAACTTTCATGACCAAAGTTTTCCCATTTGAAGCATTTTTGAATCAAAAAGAAAGGGTTGAAAAAGTTTCCTAAAATGGCAAGTTTCCAATACAAGTCATTTTCCCAAAAAGGCAACTTTGCAAATGGCTTGAAATTCTCCAATTTTGTGAACTTCCAATACCTTCTATGATAAAATAAAGATCATACATTATCAAAATGATGATGAACACCCTTTGGTTGGGTCATTGGGGGCCTCAGATGCCCTGATTTTACACTGACTTGCTCAAGAAGTCAACTCCTGATTAGATGCCTTCCCCATGGAATTTCTTCATGAAAATTGATATGCATGATCCTTATAACATATAGAGACCAATAGAAACAAGAATGACCAAAAAAATTGGAGTTATGGCCTTTGAAACCAAAACCCTAATTCTAGGTCATCTGTGCAGTTAATCCTGGCTCTGCTTCCATGCCATTCTCAGTTCTTGTGATTCTTTGACTTTCTTGACTTTGTGGGGATAAAATATGATGCTTGAACACACATGGACCCCTTTGAAGTGATTGAAGACCTTTGGAGTGGCTCAAATATCTCTTTGATTGCTCAGATCATAAACCCTAGATGTAGATGACTTTGAAACAATGCAGTGAATCAAAAATGTGATATGAGATGCTATGACTGAATTTATGCATATGAAGAGATCAAAAGCCATGGTGTGAATGGGTGAGGGCAAATTTGGGGTGTTTACAGCTGCCCCTATTCAAACATGAGTTAGCTGTGCAGGATGTAAGTGACGGCTTAACAGGCAAACAAGATAACTTGTGGTTGAATACCAAAGACAGTCCAAAATTTGCACTCACAGAATGAAGAAGAAAAGGGATATAGATTGTAAGAGAAAATAAAGTATAATTATAAAGTGCGGGCGACGGAGGACGACCATCGAGCGGAGGACGACTGCTGGGGATAAAGCGATGACGGGGACGACCGACATGTTGGGGAAGATGCGGGAAATAAAGCAGTGACGGGGACGGCCGACAAGCTGGGGATATGAGAGATTATGATGGGGACGGCCATCAGGTAAAGATATAAGACTCTCTGGGGATTATAGGTAAACGAAATAAAATGATGAGGTACGGTCATCAAAGGTGAAGGACGATCACCTAGCAGGGGACGGCTGCTCTGTTGGGGATAAGATGAGGGACGGTCATCTAAGGTGAAGGACGATCACCGGGCAGGGTACGGCTGCCGAAAGTATCACGACATAGGACGAATGCCGGATAAGAAGGTCGACGATGGGGACGGCCATCGGATAAGCATGATGAAGGACGATCATCAAGAGGTGAAGGACGATCACCTAGCAGGGTACGGCTGCTCTCAGGGTTTATCATGGCATAGGAAGAATGTCAGATAACAAGATCAACGATGGGGAAGACCATCGGATAAAATGATGAAGGACGATCATCAAGAGGTGAAGGACGATCACCTAGCAGAGGACGACTGCCAAGAGTGTCACGACATAGGACGAATGTCGGATAAGAAGGGGTTTTAATGAATAAAGACTCCACTGGGAATGATGAAGGACGATCATCAAAAAGGTGAAAGACGATCACCTAGCAGGGTACGGCTGCCGAAAAAGGTATCATGACATATTTTAACAAGTTTTGTTGGGGACTTTGCTGGGGAATAGTAAACACGTACGAGTGTTTACATCCAAGAAATGAAAGGTATAAGTGTTTGGACATTGTGTATAGATTAAATATGCGGACGAGCATCCTTAAGACTACGATACGGACGAGTATCGGGTAGAAACAAACACTGACACATGTTCAGAGATGATGATACAGACGAGTATCAACTGGTTAACAAAGAACACAAACGAGTGTCGGATCTGAGGGGACTCTTCTGGGGAATAATAGACACAGACGAGTGTCTAAATTCCAAAAAGAGGTAAAGGTATCTGACATTGTGTATGGATTAAAGATGCGAACGAGCATCCTTAAGACTATGATACAGACGAGTATCAAGTAGAAACAAACGCTTGACACATGTTCTGAGATGATGATACAGACGAGTACCAACTGGTTAACAAAGAACACGGACAAGTGTCGAATCTGAGGGGAGGAGTGGTGTATACAAGATACGGACGAGTATCTGTATGAGTAAAGAGTAAGACACGGACGAGTGTCTATGTTGCTGTGGAGAGCATGACACGGACGGGTGTCTGAAAAAGTGTATTATAAACAAGTATATATGATTTATAAAGTGTTTAGGTAACTATGTTGGGGAAGGTGATACGGACGGGTGTCAAGAAATTGTATGTATATGTATCTGTATGGTGAGTGCAAAGGGGATGCTTTGGCTTTCTACTGGGGATATGACACGGACGGGTGTCAAAAGGTATCTGTATTTTTAGGGAAAAAGCCTTGGCTCTCTGCCGGGGAATTTGGGAAGTTTTCGGTATATCGTTGATGGAAAGCCGGTATTTACAAGTGTTTGATTCAGAACATGGCTTATGATTATGCGACATGTTTGATCTTTGCCGTAATGCTCCGTATTAGACGGAATGCTACGCTCTGTGGGGAGAATATGATGCGAATGCTATGATTATGCAAAAGATACCGATCCGGGATCTGATCCCGTTGTTGTGAAGATCTCTGGTTGATCTACTTGAAATGGATATCCCAGCTGGGGACGAGATCATTGGTAGATCTGACATATGTGACTCTGCTTGGGGATATAGGTCACTGATAGACCTGTCTTGGTGATGAGGGAACCAGCTGGGGGTTTGTAGAAGCTTTCTTCACTCTGTTGTGATTTCTTCGCGCGTTGCTTGTCTGGATAGAGGTTGACACTCTGTGGGGGGATGGTTCCCTGGCTTTTGTACTTGGCTGAGGAGGAAAGATAAATGGTAACTCAGCTGGGGAGAAAACACCTCCGGTGCTAAGACCGAGTAGATAATGATTTGCCAGCTTGCTGGGGGTGAAACTTTCATGCCCCATGTTGCACTTCGGATACCTGCAATCCTGGAAAAACAGAGAAACGCACAAGTAATCCCGAGGTATCCCTTACCGGATTCCATCCTAAGAGTTTAGACACTCCCGGGAGTAAGTATATTTCCTGCAAGCACGTATTTTTAGAAGAAAAGCACCTATATTTATGCAACCAGTATCTTAAAGACATCGGACATTCTTGCAAGTGAAAATAAAATGTACGAGACAAAACATGACTAAAAATCTGATTTTATTAATTCGTGTGGCCTGAATTGGATAGATACAGTCAAAGAAACAAATCCCTTAAAATGAGGAGATTGTTACAAATTGAGAAACAAAAGATGTTGGCAATGTTGATGATGCTTCAATAAGCTCCCCTTTTGCTATGACTCGTATGACATTTGACGTTCTTCTCATCTTGCTTCCTGAAGAAGGTTGATTCTGAAAGAAGCTTGATCCTTTCGAAGCTAACCAAGTTGTAAGTGATACAGACGAATTCAGGATGCAGTTGTTCGCTTATTCCCTTGTTTTGCATGAATCGCCCTTTCGGGTTTTCAATTCATCGGGATACCCATATTTTTACCTGAGTTGTCCAATGCGGCTTTTCAACTCAGCGGGTGTACATTTTTCTTGTTTATTTTCTCTTATTTTTGCCTGAGTCGCTTATTCTGTTTTTGACTCGCCGGGATGCCCTATTTTTGCCTAGACTTACATTCTGTTTTTATGTCCAGCGGGTCTCTCTATGCGAAGTATTTTTTAACTGCATCTGAATTCACAGGGGACGGGAAGTCTTCACCATCCATAGTGCTGAGCATCAGCGCTCCACCAGAGAAAACTTTCTTTATTACGAATGGCCCTTCGTAGTTCGGAGTCCACTTGCCCCTATGATCTGTATGAGGAGGGAGGAGTCTTTTCAGCACAAGGTCTCCTACTTGGTATTCTCGGAGCCTAACTTTCTGATCGAAGGCTTTTTTCATCCTTTTCTGATATAGCTGCCCATGGCAGATTGCAGCCAATCTCTTCTCTTCAATCAGATTCAGTTGTTCGTATCGGGCTCGGACCCACTCTGCTTCGTTCAATTTAACATCCATCAGTACCCGTAGGGAGGGTAATTCAACTTCAACAGGCAGGACTGCCTCCATACCATACACAAGCTGATACGGTGTTGCCCCAGTGGATGTTTTGATTGACGTACGGTACCCATGCAAGGCAAATGGTAGCATTTCGTGCTAGTCTTTGTATGTAACTACCATCTTCTGCACAATCTTCTTGATATTCTTGTTAGCTTCCTCAACAGCGCCGTTCATCTTTGGCCTGTAAGGAGAAGAATTTTGGTGTTGGATCTTGAAGTCCCGGCATAGCTCTGCCATCATTTTATTGTTCAGGTTGGAACCATTATCAGTAATGATTCGCTCGGGCACTCCATACCGACAGATGATGTCTCTTTTCAGAAATCGAGCTACCACTTGCCTTGTAACATTTGCATAAGAAGCTGCTTCAACCCACTTGGTGAAGTAGTCAATGGCAACCAGGATAAATCTGTGGCCATTTGAAGCAGTAGGTTCAATCTTGCCAATCATGTCAATGCCCCACATAGAAAAGGGCCAGGGTGAAGACATCACATTCAGAGGATTTGGAGGCACATGCACTTTATCCACATAGATCTGGCATTTATGGCATTTCCTGGCATAGGCACAACAATCTGCATCCATTGTGATCTAGTAATAGCCCGATCTCAACAACTTTTTAGCCATTGCATGCCCTCCAGCATGGGTTCCAAAGGATCCTTCGTGCACTTCGTGCATCAACAAGTCTGCTTCTGTTCTATCAACGCACCGGAGGAGTACCATATCAAAGTTTCTCTTGTACAGGGAACCGTCAGTATTCAGGAAGAAACTATCAGCTAGCCTTCTCAATGTCTTCTTATCATTGGAAGATGCCCCAGGCGGGTATGTTTGATCCTCCAAGAAGCATTTAATGTCATGGAACCAAGGCTTATCATCCTTTACAATGTCTGCTGCAAATACATATGCTGGTCTGTCAAGTCTGGATACTGAAATTTGAGGTACAAAGTTGGCAGCTTGAACTTTGATCATGGATGAAATGGTAGCTAGAGCATCTGCGAACTGATTCTCATCTCGAGGGATATACTCAAGCTTGACTGTCGTGAAGAAATTCAATAACCTCCTTGTATAATCCCTGTAAGGCATCAGATGATCCTGGAGTGTGTACCATTTTCCGTTGGTTTGATTAACTACCAGAGCTGAATCTCCGAATACAATCAAAGTCTTGATCCTGAGGTCAATGGCTTCCTCAAGACCCATAATACAAGCTTCGTATTCAGCTTCGTTGTTAGTGCAGTTGAAAGTGAGTTTTGCCGAGAAAGGCATGTGAACTCCCTTAGGCGTAATGAGTACTGCACTAACACCACGACCATTCATATTAACAGCCCCATCAAAAATCATAGTCCATTCTTCTTCCGGGTCAGGCCCTTCAGTGTGAACAGGCTCTTCATGATCTTTTGCTTTTATGAACATGATGTCTTCATCAGGGAAGTCAAATCTCATAGGCTGGTAATCATCAATGGGTTGCTCAGCAAGATAATCAGACAGTACACTGCCTTTGATGGCTTTCTGAGATGTGTACTGGATGTCATATTCTGTGAGGATCATTTTCCATCTTGCAACCCGTCCGGTAAGTGCTGGCTTCTCAAAAATGTACTTGACTGGGTCCATCTTCGAGATCAACAAAGTAGTGTGGGTCAACATATACTGCCTTAGTCGGCGAGCAGCCCACGCTAAAGCACAACAAGTTTTCTCGAGCAGTGAATAACGTTGTTCACAGTCGGTAAACTTTTTGCTTAGGTAGTATATTGCATACTCTTTTCGACTAGACTCGTCATGCTGGCCCAGCACACACCCCATTGACTCTTCTAATACTGTCAAGTACATTATCAGAGGTCTTCCTTCAACTGGAGGCATAAGGATTGGAGGTTCTTGTAAGTATTCCTTGATTTTGTCAAAAGCCCTCTGGCAGTCTTCGTTCCACCTGACCGTTTGCTCTTTTCTCAACAGCTTGAACAAGGGCTCACAGGTTGCCGTAAGGTGAGATATGAACCGTGAAATGTAGTTCAATCTTCCTAGGAAACCTCGAACCTCCTTTTCCGTCTTCGGTGCAGGCATTTCTTGAATGGCTTTAACTTTATCAGGGTCAACTTCAATTCCTTTCTCGCTTACAATAAAGCCCAGCAGCTTACCAGATCGCACCCCGAATGTGCACTTGTTGGGGTTTAACTTCAATTGGTATTTCCTCAGACGCTTGAATAACTTCAGTAGATTCACCAGGTGGTCTTCTTCTGTGAGGGACTTGGCAATCATGTCATCCACATAACATTCAATTTCTTTATGGATCATGTCGTGGAATAATGTTACCATAGCCCGTTGATAAGTGGCACCCGCATTCTTCAGTCCGAATGGCATCACCTTATAACAGAACGTGCCCCAGGGTGTGATGAAAGTTGTCTTCTCCATCTCTTCAGGTGACATCTTGATCTGGTTATATCCTGAAAATCCGTCCATGAAGGAGAACACCGAGAACTGAGCCGTATTATCAACTAATACATCAATGTGACGTAAAGGGACGTCATCTTTCGGGCTGGCTCTGTTCAGGTCCCGGTAGTCCACACACATTCTCACCTTGCCGTCTTTCTTAGGTACAGGTACAATATTAGAAACCCACGGCGGATAGCTAGTTACAGCAAGGAACCCGACGTCCCATTGCTTTTGTACCTCTTCTTTTATCTTCATTGCCATATCTGGGCGAGTACGGCGCAATTTCTGTTTTACCGGCGGACAGTCTTCTTTCAATGGCAGCTTGTGCATAACAATATCGGTATCCAACCCTGGCATATCCTGATAAGACCAAGCAAAAACATCCACATACTCCCGAAGCATATCAACCAGTTGCTCTTTTACTGAATCTTGTAGGCAAGCCCCAATCTTAACTTCTTTCACATCTTCTTCCGTACCAAGATTAACTGTTTCAATCTCCTCCTGGTGAGGAGTAATAACCTTCTCCTCTTGTCTTAACAACCTGGCTAGCTCTTCAGGAAGCTCATAATCTTCTTCAACCCCTTCATCAGCTTGATTGATCGGATTGTCAAAGTCATACGAAGCCATAGCTGTGTTGTTGTCGGTGCAGTCCGAAAGGCACTCTCTGCAAGGGTTTAGATTGTTCATTTTAGTGATCAATTTTAATCTTGTTTAGAAAAAAGTGAAATGAAGTTATCATTTTGGAAAACATTGCCATTTTATTTTTGTACAAAAAGAAAAAAATGAAAAACAGTGAGCGGGAAAGGAAAAGACTCATTTGCAAAAGATGTCCGATATTCATTGATTGATCTGTTTGCACAAAATTACAAGATGGCCCGATTACAAAATGAGTCTTGTCATCTTGGGCAAGATGCAAGACTTGATGCATGCTTAAAAATACAGGAAATAATAATTACTCTGCAGGAGTAACCCTTATAATTTCCTGGGAAGACCAGTTAAGGACTTGGCTCCCCGGGATCCTTGGACGTATCCAGCTCTCCAGGTTGCGGTCGCTTTCCTCCTCGTCTTCCAAGTTGTTCACTGCATCAGGGGTGAGCATTCCCCCGCTGACAAAACTGGGCTTCTTGGCAGCCTCTGATTGATCTTGTTGAGTTGGTCTGTAACCCAACCCAAATATGTCCTCTTTCTTCTCCACGGGCAGTAGCTTGCCCCAGCCTTGGGCAGTACCCTCTTCAACAACCTTCCTGGCTTGCTGATAAGACGTCATGGAGGTTCCTAGTACAACAGATGCTTCATTTATGTTCAGGGCCTCAAACCCTTGGCTCATGGTTTCATGGATTTCTCCATCCATCTCAATATATTTATATGTAGCCAGATGGCTAACAAAGATGTCTTCTTCACCACAGATGGTGATGATCTGGCCTTCCCACTCGAATTTCAGCTTCTGGTGAAGGGTAGACGTAATTGCGCCAGCGGCATGGATCCAGGGTCTACCCAACAAACAGCTGTAGGCCGGCTGAATGTCCATCACATAGAAGGTAATCTTAAAAGTCTGCGGGCCAATCATCACAGGCAGATCAATCTCCCCTAGCACCGATCTTTTAGAGCCATCAAATGCTCTCACCACCAAATTACTTGGACGCAGTTCCAAGCCATCATACTCCAGCTTCACTAAGGCTTTCTTTGGTAGAACATTGAGTGAGGACCCAGTGTCCACCAGCACATGAGATAGAACAGCACCTTTGCATTCCAAGGTGATATGTAAAGCCTTGTTGTGGTTACGTCCCTCAGTTGTTAAGTCAGCATTGGTAAAGCCCAGTCCGTGACTGGTGTTGACATTTGCCACCACAGTTTCTAGCTGATTAACAGTGATCTCCTCTGGCATGTATGATGCGTGCAAGACTTTCAATAATGCATTCCTGTGAGCTTCAGAACACATCAACAGGGATAATATGGAGATTTTTGAGGGAGTTTGGTGAAGCTGATCCACCACTTTGTAATCACTTCTCTTTATAATCCTCATGAACTCGTTTACATCTTGCTCAAAAGATGTCTTCTGAGTTTCTTTGATAATTGGTTCTTCAGATATCACACTCTTCACCTTTGCTTTGGCAGCAACTTCTGCTTCAGCATTAGGTCTTTGCACTTGTGAGGCAAAAAGGCGTCCGCTTTGGGTGAAGCCTCCGCCTCCCCAACATTATCAATCTATGGAGAAGAAGTTGAAGAATCCAAAGTGATTTTCTCCCCGTTGCAGTAAAGATCAGAGCCATAATGCCAAGGTATGGCATTGCTGCTTTCATATGGAACTGGTCCAGGTACCGTAATGGTAACTGTACTGACTACTGCAGAGGAGGGTGTTGTAACGGTGTGCGGATCGTAGTAAATGGTGACCGGTAATCTGGCAGGAGGCGCCACTATTTGTTGTTGAAAGTTGTTGTTTGGAGGAACATCTAATGGATCATAGTAAATGGTGACTGCTGAGATATCTTCATTAATTTCTGTTGGCGTTGTAGAAGATTCTACTGAATAAAGGGATGCTGATGTTGTAGAAGAAATGGTTGTTGACATTTGATTTGTTGAAGTGATGGATGAAGCCATTGTTGATGATATTGATGATTTGGTCGGAATGATTGTTGTTGCAGTTGTAGAAGAATCAGGAATTGTTGTCAAAGGAATTGCTGGATTTGTAGGCACCGTTGTTGAGATCTGAAGTATACCACTTTTGATAAGACCATCTATGCCGCTTCTCAAATTATCACACCCGTTGACCGAAATGTTGCAATATCCACAACCGAGCTCACACCCGGGGAACATCTGGCACTCTAGAAGCTGAGCTTTAATTTCGACCAGAGGTGTCCGAATCTGTCCAACACTGGTGATTAAGAAAGATGGCTTGTCTTCCTCAATGGCATTAATTCTTGGTCCTCCATGATTGGGCATGGGATTCTTGGTGACACTTGGAGGGGGTGCAAAGTTGAGGGCTTTAGAATCCACCAGGTCTTGGACCTTCATTTGCAAGGCCCTGCATTTCTCTGTATTGTGGCCAGGTGCATTGGAGTGGAAAGCACATCTGGCGTTGACATCATAATTTCTGGGGAGATTAGAGGGATCTGGTGGTGCCAATGTCCTTAATTCAACCAAGTTGAGTTTCAGGAGTTGTGGCAATAAGGCAGCATAAGGCATAGGGATGGGGTCAATCACCTTATTCGCTTGGGATGGTCTTTGCTGAAAAGGTCTTTGCTGTTGATTGCTGTTATTGTTGTAGGTTCTATGTGGCGGATACTGAACTTGCTGTTGATAGTGGGGTTGTTGTGGTTGTTGATATGTTGGTTGCTGAGGAATCGGAGCTGGAATGGTGACAGCTGCTACTGATCTGTGGACATACTGAGGTCTACCCCTGCTGGCATGAATGACATTTGTCTCACCGGTTCTTCTAGGTCCCACAAAAGGCTTCTTGGGATTACTGGACGAACTTGCACCATTATCAGAAATTTTGCCCATCTTTAATAGGCTTTCAATTCTTTCTCCCGCTATAACTACGTCTGCGAAGCTGGTGGAAGAAAAGGCAGCTAGCCTATCAATATATGTCCCTTGCAATTCATAAACATGTCGGCCATTTCTCTTTCCGACATGGGTGGTTGGACAGCAGCAGCAAGCTGTCTCCACCTCTGGGCATATTCCCTGAAGCTTTCTCTGGAGGACTGAGACATTCCCATCAAAAGGGTCCTGTTAGGAGCCATGTCCAGATTGTATTGGTACTTCCTGATGAAGGCTTCAGCTAGGTCCTTCCAGCACCTGATAGTAGCTCTGGTCAAGTGTGAATACCACTCCCTTGAAGCCCCAGTCAAACTGTCTTCAAAGTAAAACATCCACAGTTTTTCATCCATGGTGTATGCTTTAAGCCTTCCCAAAAAAGACTGTAAGTGAGTTCGTGGGCAGGAAGTTCCATTGTACTTATCGAAGCACGGGGGTTTGAACTTGTGGGGAATTCTTACCCCGTATACTAACCCCATATCCATGACATCAAAACCCAGGGAATTTTGAGACTCCAGAGATCTCAACTTCTCAGCAATTTCATCAAACCTCCTATCATAGACTTCATCCCCAGCTCCCATTACAGTAAACTGCTCCTCTTGAGGATCTTCTTGCAAGATCCTGCTTGCAGTAGTATTTCCTTGCACATTACCCGGGATGTTGACTTCCGGATGTAGATGAGGCCCATATACTGGTGGATTAACATGAGGCTGACCCCTTTCATTGTTACTTGTTCCTCCAGTTCCCAGATGGGGTTCTTCCGGGGTTTGTCTTTCTACTAATGCCCTCAACCTTTCTTGACTTTGGGCCAAGCCATTCATTACTTCCATGAATTGGGTCATTTGGTTTCTCATCTCCAGCCTTTCATTAGCCATCTGAGTTCTGACCTCTGTCAGATCTTGTTGTACTTAATCCGTTTGGATACCAGGAAGATTGTTGCGAGTAGGATACCGGTGCGGACGATTGAGAGGGAACAAACAAAAACCTACAAAACAAAACAAGAGTCAGTATGCAATGCAGCAAGCTTATTTGTTTTCCAAGGTATCCGGCTTGGCTCTTGGTTTTGACCTTTCCAGACCCTGAGGAAGATGCTTTGATGTTGCTTGAGAAAAAGAAACTCAATGAAACAAATTAACAAATATATTACACATGGTGGATCATACATAGTTTGTTTTTACAACACATGCCCCTGAGGGGTCAAAATACAACATAAAAAGAAAAGTACATGAAATGGAAATAACAACAAGCAAAGAAGTCAAACATCTAATCCAAACTCATCCTCCTTAACCTCCTTCAAATGTGCTTCAGTTACAGGACCAGTCGGATGCTCTGTAATGTTTCTGATAAGAAGGTTTCTGGTGGCAATAACGGTGGTCAGCATCTTGTGCCTGTCTTGGTCCTTTGACCTCTTCACACCAGCCCTAAGCTTCAACTCTGAAATCTCCTTCTGGGCTGCTAGCAGAGCCTCCTGTTGTTTCTTTTCATTGGCCTCCAATTGCTCAATCCTGGCTTGAGTTCTCTTATCTTCTTGAGTACGAGCCTCAGTGATTCTGACCCACCTAGCTTGACTTTCTTGCAGATAGAGATCAGTCCTAGCCTTCTGAAACTAGGCCTCTTTACAAGCATTCTTCAATATTTTCTCCCCAGCTCTTGATTTATTGATGTAGTCCTCTGCTTTCTCAATCTTGGCCAGATGCTCCACTTTAAGCTTTTCCAACCTCTCAATGTCTAGACGACCATCACTCCTCTCCCAGAGGGTCTTCTTCAGAGCTTGAGACAGATTCTCATTCCTTTCCTTCAGCTTCTCAAATTCTTCCAGGCTGACAGTGGCTGGAGGTGGTACTGTGGATGGGTCCAGGTGCATCCTCAATGGTGAAAGGCATCCCAGAAATATGAGCTCTAGCATGAGACCATTCATAATACTGAGCTGAAGCCACATTATTGCACCTCCCAAGAATGGCCATCCCTTTGGTCTGGATGTTGTCCCAAGCCCAGGATGCTTGTCTGACAACAACTAGATTAGGTTTTATCTCACAATACAGGGTTTCAGCCAAGTCTTGCACTCTAGGAGGGTGAACCAAAGCATATCCCAACTGTCTCTTAAACAGCAAAGGGTTGTAGTTGATGCAACCCTTTACTCCTATTAGAGGTACATTGGGGAACTGTCCACAGCTAGTAATTATGTCCCTGCCTTTGGTGCTCTGGGTGCACCATCTGATGTCATCTGAAGTCAAGGCAATAAGTCTCTTAGCCCAATTCTTCTGCTGGTGAGGATTCAGGAAGGCATCAGTCTTGGGTAAGTGTTTAAGCAGCCAAGTGTGAAATAGGGGAGCACAGCATCTCACTAACTTCCCTCTTTGCTTCTCATTTCTTTGGTGAACAGAATAATAGAAATCCCCCAGCAATGTGGGTACTGGGTTCCTCAGAAGGAAAAGATGAATGGCATTCTTGCTGATAAACTTAGGCTCATATGCAAATAGTATAACCCCATATATACTGAGGGCTAACAATGCACAAACTGCCCTCCATTCTCCCAAGGAGGCCTTCAGGATGGCTTGAGAAATCAGAAAGTCTAAGTGCAAACTAGGGATCCCAGCCTTTGTTGTCATGTTCTGCTCAATCAAAATAGGTTCCAGGTACAATGCTTTTGCCACTTCTCCATTGCTGGGAGAAGTCATCTCTGGGTTGAAAGGGATATCACCCCTGACAGGTACTCCAATCAATGATGAGAACTCCTCCAGCAGAGGTCCTAGCTGAAAGTTCTGGAAAGTGAAGCATCTCAAAGGAGGGTCATAAAACTGTAGGCAAGTGTGGATCAAACTCCTCTGAGAAGGGTCTAGATCCATAACCATATCAAGGATGCCTCCATAATGCTCTCTGAATAGTGAGATGTGGTCTGGAGTGATAAGTGCCTGGACCTGCCTGATGCCAGTCAGCACAGGCTCAAAGAAATGGTATGAAATGTTGCTCTTCTTGGGTGCCATGACTGCTGATGAAGAGCTGAAAACAAGTGTTGATAGGGATCAAGACTGATACTGGAGATGAGCCACTGACAGGCTGGTGCTGGTGATGAAAGTAGCTGAAGCAGACAACTGATGCAGATAGCTGAAGCAGATAACTAATGAAACAGAGGTCTATGCAGATGAAGGGGTCAAAACCAAGCCAGATAAAATGTGGATACCCTGAAAAACAAATAAACAAATGTTAAATGATGCAATGATGATGTATGCAAATGATATGTAAGGGTTTGTGATCAAGATGGATCCCATTAACTGCCTTGGTATAAGTCCATGTATGTTCAAGAAGTCCAGATGAAGGTTCAGAAGTCCAGTAACCAAGGTGGGGGACTCAAATAAAGAGTCACATGTCCAGGGTTAAATCACAAGAACTGTCCAAAGTGGAGTACTCTTAAACCAAATAAGAACAGGGTATGATATGGCCAAGGGTACCTGCAAACCTGTAAACAGCCCAACCCCCTCACAGGTAGTGTTCTAAAACAAGGATCCTCAGACTTGGATCAGTTATGAGAAGTGTAAACACTTCTAACCCGGAGGTACAGTGTTTACAATAACCATAAAAGATCCTCCTCTAATTCACCTCAGTTTCTGAAGGTCATAGTAAAGGTCATCCAGACTTAGCAGGCTTCCCAAATAGCCCTAGCACTACAGGAAATCTGTAGCACAGAGTTCTCAAGAAGAAACCCATATCTGAACCGTGTTTCATATTCCCGCACCAGACCGAAATGGAATGGGAAAGAACATGAACCACTCTAGCCTAGGTGTCACTCAGGTCCCAGGTATAGGACCTTAAACTCTCAGTGGAACCCCACCCACCAAAACAAAAACCAGATCCAGCAAGATGGCAGTATGACAGTATGATGTATAAAGCTGTAAAGAAAGCAATAAATAACTGTACATAAAGCAGTAAATAAAGAAAATATATAAACACAATTAGCACATAACACCCCAGTAAACACAAATCAAACAAGCGCTAGGAGGAACCCACAAAAAGAACCAGAAGCCCTGGTTACAATATAAGGGTCCCCAGCAGAGTCGCCAAGCTGTCGCTCCCACCAAAATGACACCTGGGTCAGAAGGGGTACAGACGCGAACGGTCGGTGAAAGGAGAAAAGAAATGAATAGAGTCGCCAGCTAGGCATTTTTATCCCAAAGGAAAGGTAATGCTTCATAAACCTAAAAAAGGATGGATAAGACGGTTGCGAACCAGAGAAACTGACAAAGGGGGTTGGTTACAACCTGGGAAGGTATTAGCACCCAGATTGCCCGCCGTACTCGACGGGATCCACGCTTAAAAGATTTGTGTTTAAAGGGGTAGTGTCAGTGCCATTTGTGTATCAAAGCTGGAAAAGAATGCAAGTGTCAGTGTAAAAGAAGTGTGAAGTGTATAAGTGAAGTGTCAGTGTAAGAACAAAAGTGAAATGCTCAAGACTGATGCTTAATGAATAAAGCTAGAAAGAGGGGGAATATACAGAGACTTTTGTTCGATAACTGTTAAGTTATGCCTACGTATCCTCTCGTGCAATGAGGAAGTTAGAACACCGTAGTTCGACTCAAAGAGACTGAAAAGGTAAATTGACTTGTGAACTGCTTGCTTGCCTATGCTCAAGTGTATGACCTGTCTGGCTCAGGTGCAAACTGTCTTGCATTAGACGGAAGAAGCAAGTTTTCGTTTGTGAGTGAAGATGATGAGAAAAGAATCCCGGAGGAGACGATTATTGTTTGTTTTGATGCTTTCAATATTTTATTGCTTTTTGAAGTTTGTCGTAAGTTAATGAGCTTAAGCCTAAACCAATGGGTTAGTAAACTCATCACATCCTCCCTCTGATTAGGGGTAATGAGAATACCTTAAGTGTGAAGTCAACATGTCACACTTAATTACCATGATGTAGGATTAAGATCATTAACCTACTTGCATTTATTTAGACGTTTTTGTTGTTTTTGTTTAGTGTTAAGTAATGAGTTTAAGCCATAATCAAGGATTTAATGGACTCATTACACCATCCTAATAGAAGGATAATAGATGAGAACATTTAAGCTGAGAAAGACTCCTCAACTTAATCCATGATTAGGGATTAACCTCATGACAAAACAAAACCTTTATTAAGTGGATTTTAGTTAATGATAAGATGAAGAAGTGATTTTTATAGTTTGTAAGACAACTTGAGGAGGACTTGTCCATTAACACTAGGGTTAGTCCTTCTTAACCAATTAAGGAAGAATTAGAACCCTAATGCAAGGCCCAAGTTACAAGTGTGATGTCTTGATGATTATTAGGTGGATTGGTTAAAGGATTTAAACACATTAAGGGTTTAACACTTAGGATTAAAGTTATACACTCCATCCTAATAGAAGGATGCAGGCATAAGTTTAATCACAAAACCTTAAAGCCTTTAGGGTTTAGTCCCTGATTATGAGATGAGAGGAGAAGACTCTAAGATGACACAAAGGTAAAACTAAATGGGGGACTAGTCAAGCCCTAATTGTTATCATGCTTGGAGATCCTAGGGTTAATGAGGTTTGAGAGAGAAAGATCTTCAGAGAAACCACCAGGAAGGAAGCAGATGAAAGGAGCAAAGAGAAGAAAAACAACTTGCTTCACTTAAGATGACAAGTTGCTTGAAGGAAGAAAGTAAGATGAACAAGAATGAGCAAGCTCAATCCAATACACAAGATAAAATGCAGCAAAGATGCAAGAGAGATGAGAAGAGATTGTGATAAGTGAAGGAAAATTCACTTCTCAGACAACTTACCACCTGAAATGTTAGCATAAGAAAGTGAAATGCAATGCAAATGAGGTACAATGTCATGATGCAAATCAAAACCAGAAGCATAAGTATGATGTTAATGATGCTAAGAGATGATACAAACGTGAGGCAAGGCATGAGAATGATCATACAAGCATGAGGATGCATATGAGGCATGTGTTGAACCATGAAAGTTCATGAAAAGTTATGAAATGCAATGGACATACAACATGGCAAATGAAAGATGCAATGATCAAACATGGTTCTAATATGTCCTAAGATGTATTATGAATCATGTGGATGCACAAAATGTCATGGCAAGTCATTGTATGCAAGCAAATGAAAGATGGGTGCAAAAGAAGGCACAGATTAGGGTTACATGCATCATACAAAACAAAAATCCAAAACTAGAAGCAAATGACATGATAAAAATTTGAAAATGCAATCAAAGATACCTTAATCTATACAAGCTCACTGCCCAAAGGAGAGAATTCAACTCTTAACCTAATGAAAGTTATGAATTTCCTAAGATTCCTAGGGTTTTGGGGTACTTCACCAAGAAAAATGCCAAACAAATTGAAAATGCAAGATCAATTCAAACCAATTTTATCCTATAAACTACATGCTATGAAGAATACAATGCAAGAAGAATCATCATTCAACTCTCAAAGGTTAGGCAGAAAGAAATTTTTGAAGTTTGAAACAAAATATTACCTTGAAATGAAATTAAATCCAATGAAAATGATCAAAAGGCATCAAGAACAAAAAAGAAATTTGGTTTGAGAGTTGAACAATGTTTCTAAATGTTTCTAAATGCTATGTGAATTTTTTTGTGATTTTTAAATACCTAAATGTATTTTTTATTAATTAATTTCCATTAATTAATTAAAAATAAACATTTAAATGATTTAAAAATAATTTTTAATGCAAAAAATGAAAATAAAAATATTTTTGTGTTCTGAAAATTCATGAAACCTCTGACAAAAATTTTCATAATTTTTAAATGATTTTAGCTATTTTTAAAAATTCGTACAAATAAAATGGAAAGAAAATGAATTAAAAATGAAAATAATGGAAAGTATGCAAATCTGAAGGCTGATATTCAAATGGAAAAGGAGTGAATTGACTGGCGCGTCATCCAACGGTTGTCATTCAAACTGACCAGATTAATTTATAAACTTAATTAATTAGATTAATGACGTGGATTAGGGCTTAAATGATGAATCTGGACCACTTGTTTGCGTGCGGGTCAATGTCAGTCAACTGAATCTACGGCCTACATTCAAACTGAACCCTAAACCTAATTAAGACACTTAATCACTTTCAGGTCACCGGAGAAGAGCTCCGGTCGTCTTCTCCGGTGACACCCTCCCTGAGAAATCTCAAACTCACTCTCCTGGTCATTTTAAGAGCTGTAAAGCTCCAGATCAAACCTTTCCATCTCCCTAAACATGAATCTAAACTCAAAATCCATTTCTTTTTACTCAAAACCATGATTCGAATTAAAAACATGAAAATGGCCAAACTTTCAGAGATGCAGTACATGCTCAATACTCAATCATTTTCAAAAATACAAAGTGCAAAACAATTAGGGGAACATGTAGATCATTTTAGTAACTTAAAATAAGGTTTCTGGAAAAAATAATTTTTGAAGCTACCTGAAGTGAAGCTTTCAGTTTGGAGCTTTCAGCCTGCTTCCTTGCTTCCAATCAACTCTAATGACCTCCCTCAGATGTTTGCAAAGCTTGTTTGGAGTTTATTTGGGCTGATTTGTGAGATTGATAGAGTTCTGTTCAGAGAGGGGAGGAAATCGTGTTTTGATTTCAGGGAGTTTCAGGGCAAGGTGAAGGGTCAGGGATGATCAGTGAGACATGCTGAGATGTTCTATGGAGTTTGTTTTTATGTTTGATGCTTGTGTGATGTGTTTTGAATGAAAATGCATAAGAGGGCAAAGCTTGGAGCTATGGCTTGGAGAGTGTTTTCAGGCTTGTGTCTCTGCTGTGTTGTGTTGCATTTGGTCCACTTATCACTCTTGGATAGGTCAGAGGAGTTGGTCTAGCCTAGCTTGATTGGTATGGGTCTTTAAGCAAAAAGTCAATGTATTGTGTAAGAGAGGTATGGGTCATTGATAGGCCAAGGACAAAGGGGTGTCCTGCGCAGCAAGGAATGAGGAGAGCCATGGGATCAATCTTGAAGCCAATTAGCAAGTGGATTAGGGTTTGTGTGATGTTTTGCAACTTTGTCCAACTTTGGCCCTTTTGAAGTTTCTTGATCCATAAGTCATGAAAATTGGCAAACCTTTGGTGCATTCTGACTTTTAGGCATTGGTTTATGTTTGTGCAAAGATTAGAAGTCACTTTGAGGTCTCATTTTACCTTGGCAACGGATTTTGCAACTTTGCCTCTTTGGTACATAACTTGAAATTATGTGATTTTTCCCAACTTTGACAAGCCATAACTTTTGATCCAAAATGAATTATAATGAGTTCTTGTACTTTTTGAAAAGGGAATGATCCATTCTACAACTTTCATGACCAAAGTTTTCCCATTTTAAGCATTTTTGAATCAAAAAGAAAGGGTTGAAAAAGTTTCCTAAAATGGCAAGTTTCCATTACAAGTCATTTTCCCAAAAAGGCAACTTTGCAAATGGCTTGAAATTCTCCAATTTTGTGAACTTCCAATACCTTATATGATCAAATAAAGATCATACATAATCAAAATGATGATGAACACCCTTTGGTTGGGTCATTGGGGGCCTCAGATGCCCTGATTTTACACTGACTTGCTCAAGAAGTCAACTCCTGATTAGATGCCTTCCCCATGGAATTTCTTCATGAAAATTGATATGCATGATCCTTATAACATATAGAGACCAATAGAAACAAGAATGACCAAAAATATTGGAGTTATGGCCTTTGAAACCAAAACCCTAATTCTAGGTCATCTGTGTAGTTAATCCTGGCTCTGCTTCCATGCCATTCTCAGTTCTTGTGATTCTTTGACTTTCTTGACTTTGTGGGGATACAATATGATGCTTGAACACACATGGACCCCTTTTAAGTGATTTAAGACCTTTTGAGTGGCTCAAATATCTCTTAGATTGCTCAGATCACAAACCCTAGATGCAGATGACTTTGAAACAATGCAGTGAATCAAAAATGTGATATGAGATGCTATGACTGAATTTATGCATATGAAGAGATCACAAGACATGGTGTGAATGGGTGAGGGCAAATTTGGGGTGTTTACAATAGCACATACACCTACCCCTTTTAAACAAAATCTTGTAAGCGTGGATCCCGTCGAGTACGACGGACGATCTGGGTTTATGCAGCCTTACCTTTCCTTCAGGATAAAAATTCCTAGTTGGCGACTCTATTCAATTCAACCTCTTTCTCTTTTCGCTGACGGTTCGCGTTTACACCGGGACGCAAGTCCGGGGAGCGAAAACTTGGCGACTCTGCTGGGGATCATCTCTTGCAACCAGGGCTTCTGGTTCTTTTTGTGGATTTCTCTTAGAGCTTGTTTGATTTGTGTTTTTGGGAGTGTTATGTTTGCTTTTTGTTTATTGCTTTATGTATTGCTTTCTGTACAATTTTATTTATTGCTTTCATTTACTGTTTTTATGCATTTCATATTATTGTCATCATATCATGTGCTGGATTTGTTTGTTTGCCTTGGTAGGAGGGGTATCTCAGTGAGCAAGGTTCCACACCGGGAGCCTGAGTGACACATAGGATTAGAGTGGCTTCATATTCTTTCCCATTACATTTCGGTCTGGTGCGGGAATATGAAACACGGTTCAGACATGGGTTTCTTCTTGAGAACACTGTGCTACGAATTTCCTGTAGTACTAGGGCTATCTGGGAAGCCTGCTAAGTCCGGATGACCTTTTTAGATGACCTTCAGCATCTGAGGTGAATTAGAGGAGGGTTCTTTATGATTAGGGTAAACATTGTACCTCCGGGTTAGAAGTGTTTACACTTCTCATAATAGATCCAAGTCTGAGGATCCTTGTTCTAGAACAATACATGTGAGTGGGTTGGGATGTTTACATGTTTGCAGGAACCCTTGACCTCAACATACCCTGTTACTGATATTATTTTAAGGTTACACTATGTTTTACTGATTCTATAAAACCCTGGACTTGTGACTCTTTATTTGAGTCCCCCACCTGGTTACTGGTTCTCAGACCTTCATCTGGATTTCTAAACACTCATGGACCCTATCAAAAGCAAATGACAAATCTAGCACCTGATCACAAACCCTTGCATATCATTATGCATACATAATTTTGCATCATTTTAACATTTTGTCTATTTGTTTTACAAGGTATCCACATCTTCTTTTGTTTGCTTTTGATTGTTCTTCTGCTCAGCCATCTTCATCAGTTATCTTCATCAGAGGTCTTATTCAGTTGATTTTTTCTCCAATTGTCTTCATCAGTATTTCTACTCAATTATCTTCATCAGCATCCATTATCAGTATGGACTCATCCAGGAAGAGAAACATTACTTATCATTTCTTTGAGCCCTCTCTAGCTGGCATCAGGCAGATTCAGGCACTTATCACTCCTGGTCATGTCCCTTTATTTAGAGAGCATTATGGTAGTATTATGGACATTTTCATGGACTTGGATGCATCACACAGGTGCATGATTCACACTTGCTTGCAGTTTTATGACCCTCCTCTCAGATGTTTCACTTTCCCAAACTTTCAGATGAGTCCTTTGTTGGAAGAGTTTTCCATGTTGTTGGGTGTCCCTATCAGAAGAGGAATCCCTTTCAACCCTGAGATGACTGCTCCTAGGAATGAGGACATAGCTAAGGCTCTGCACATGGAAGCCACAATCATTGATCAGTATATAACAACCAAGGATGGGATCCCATGCCTCCATCTGGACTTCTTGATCACTCAGGCCACCAGTCATGCTGCAGCAGGGAAGTGGGAAATTGTTTGTGCTCTCCTGGCTCTTAGTGTATATGGAATCATATTGTTTGCAGACAAGCCTAAATTTGTAAGCAAGAATGTTATCCACATCTTCTTGCTGAAGAATCCAGTTCCTACCTTGCTAGGGGATTTCTACTACTCAGTGCATCAGAGAAATGAGAAGCAGAGGGAAAGACTAGTCAGATGTTGTGCACCTCTCTTCTACTGTTGGTTATTGAGGCACCTGCCAAAAACTTAAGCTTTCTTGAATCCTCGTCATTCAAGAAATTGGGATAAGAGATTGATTGCTCTAACTTCAGAAGACATCAGGTGGTGTACTCAGAGCACCAAAGGCAGGGACATGATTACAAGCTGTGGGCAGTATCCCAATGTACCTCTTATTGGAGTGAAGGGTTGCATCAACTATAATCCTTTGATTTTCAAAAGGCAGCTAGGGTATGCCTTAATACATCCACCAAGAGAGTAGGATTTAGCAGAGACCCTTTACTGTGATGTTCAGAATAATCATGCCATCGTCCGACAAGCAGCCTGGGCTTGGGATAACATACAGACAAAAGGGACTGCCATTATATGCAAGTGCAACAACATAGCTTCAGCTCAGTACATTGATTGGTCTCGCATCAGAGGACAAATCACCCACATGCCATTCACCTAGAAGATGTGCCAGGGCCATCAGTAGTAGAGCTTGTAGCTACAGTCAGTTTAGAGGAGTTTGAGAAGCTGAAAGAGAGGAATACCCAGCTTGCTGAAGCTCTAAAGAAGACTCTTTGGGAAAGAAATGACGGTCGTCTAGATATTGAGAGGTTAGAGAAGCTCCGGATCGAGCATATGACCAAGATAGAAACAACAGAGGACTTCATCATAAAAGCCCGAGCAGGGGAGTTGGTATTAAAGAATGCTTGCAAAGAAGCTAAGATTCAAAAAGCCAGAGCTGAGCACTACTTGGAAGAGAGTCACACTAGGTGGATCAGAATTACCGAGGCTCGTTTGCAAGAAGATCAGAAGACCCAAGTTAAGATAGAGCAGTTGGAAGCTAATGAGAAGAAGAATCAGGAAGCCTTGTTAACAGCACAGAAGGAAATCTCAGAGTTGAAACTCCGAGCGGGGTTGAAGAGATCAAAAGACCAAGACAAGTACCAGAAGTTGACAAGTGCCATTGCCACCAGTAACCTTCTTATCAGGACCATCACAGAGCATCCAGTTGGACCAATGACCGATGCTCTCCTGAAGGAAGTCAAGGAGGATGACTTTGGGCTGGTTGTTTGATTTCTTTTTACTTGTATTTTATTTTGATTGTACTTTATTTCTCATGGTGATTTTGTTATATTTCTCGACTTTGTTGTATTCTGACCCACCATGGGAACTTGTTGTAATCATAAACTATGTATCTTTTGCATTTGTAATATATGGTTTATGTATTACTTGGATTTTCTCTTAGGCTTCATTTCTCTTCAACATCTTTATTCCCCAAGGTCTGGAAGGTCAAAACCAAAGAACCAAACCGGATACCCTTGGAAGACAAATATACATACTGCATTGCATACTAACCTCATTCTTTGTTTTGTAGGTGTTTTTTGTTGTTGTTTTATCACTTTGTTGTTGTTTCAGGAAAAATTGCTCATAGGAGGGTTTTCCCCATCAATAGAGTTCACCGGTATCCAACCAGAAACAACCTTCTGAGCTTACAGATGGACCAAGTTTAGCAAGATTTGACTGATGTGGGAACTCAGATGGCTAATGAGAGAACTGAGATGAGGGCTCAGATGAACCAGTTCATGGCAGTAATGACTAGGTTGGCCCAAAGCCAAGAAAGATTAAGAGAGTTAGTTGAGCGGAAAACTCCAGAAGAGAATCACCCAGGTACAGGAGGTACTAGTAACAATGATCATGGGCAGCCACGAACGGATCCACCAGAGTTTGGGCCTCACCTCAATCTTGAAGTCAATGCTATCAAAAATACCCAAGGAAACACTGGAGGTCGTGCCTTTCTAGAGGACCCTCAAGAAGAACAGTTTACAGTGATTGGTGTTGGGGATGAAGTATATGATCGTCGTCTGGACGAAATAGCGGAGAAGCTGAGATCTTTGGAGTCCCAAAACTCTTTGGGATTTGATGTAATGGACATGGGTTTAGTTGAGGGAGTCAGGATTCCTCACAAATTCAAGCCTCCTTGCTTTGAGAAATACAATGGTACCTCTTGTCCACATACTCACCTGTAGTCCTTTTTGGGGAGGCTGAAAGCCTATACCATGGACGAAAAGTTGTGGATGTTCTACTTCGAAGACAATCTTACTAGGGCATCCCGTGAATGGTATTCTCACTTTTCCAGAGCAACAGTCAGAAACTGGAAGGATTTGGCCGAAGCTTTCATATGCCAGTATCAATATAACTTGGACATGGCTCCCAACAGGACTCTCCTAATGGGTATGTCTCAGTCTTCAAGAGAAAGCTTCAGGGAATGTGCCCAAAGGTGGAGACAGCTTGCTGCTGCTGTCTAGCCTCCAATGTCTGAAAGAGAGATGGCCTACATCTTTATGAACACCCTACAGGGGACATACATTGACAGACTTGCTGCTTTCTCATCCACCAGCTTTGCGGATGTAGTTATAGTTGGTGAGAGAATTGTGAGTCTTTTGAAGATGGGCAAAATTTCAGACAGCGGTGCCAGTTCCAACAATACAAGAAAACCTTTCTCAGGACCTCGCAGGACAGGTGAGACCAACTCAGTGCACATGGGCAGAGGTAGGCCTCAATACATGCCAAGATCAGTAGCTGTTGTCACTATTCCAGCTCCAGCACCTCAACAACAGTATCCTCCACAACCACAACACTTCCCACCGCAACAACAATTTCCTCAGCAAAGATCTTACAATAATAACAATCAGCAACAACAACCGTTTCAACCAAGGCCTTCACAAATCAACAGGGTTATCGATCCTATTCCGATGCCCTATACTGCCTTACTTCCACAATTATTAAAGCTCAACCTGATTGAATTGAGGACTCTGGCTCCACCAGATCCCCAGAATCTTCCAAGAAACTATGATGTTAATGTCTGGTGTTCCTTCCACTCCAATGCACCTGGCCATACTACAGAGAAGTGCAGAGCCTTACACATGAAAGTTCAGGACTTAGTTGATTCCAAAGCTCTAAATTTTGCACCCCCTCCAAGTGTTACCAAGAATCCTATGCCTAGCCATGGTGGGCCTAAGATAAATTTCATTGAGGAGGATCAACCAATGAACCAAATTGACAACGTTGCAAGTATTCAAACACCTATGGCCGAGGTTAAAGCCCAGCTTTTAAAGTGCCAGGTGTTCCCGGGTTGTGAGGCCCATTGCGAAGCTTGCAAGATTTCTATCAACGGTTGTGCAAATTTGAATACTGGTATCAACAATCTTATCAAGGAAGGCATTTTACAGTCCTAACTCCTACAACATCAACAACCATTCCTCCTACAATATCAACAACCATTCCTCCTACAACTTCAACAATAATCATTCCAACAGATTCTTCTACAACATCAACAATCATCCCTTCTTCGACTTCAACAGATATCAGTTCAACACATCCTTCTACAATAACATCAGCCATTAATGAAGACATTTCCACAGTTACCATTTACTATGATCCGGCAACAATCCACATTCCAGATTCTTTCAACAACTCACATCAACATTTCCATCAACATCAGCAACTTTCATCACCAGCACCATCTCCGGTCAGACCTCCTGTTACAATTTATTATGAACCTCAAACTGTCTCAACTCTTTCTTCCGCAGCAATCAGTCCGATTACTATCACGGTACCAGGACAATTTCCATATGATAACAACAGTACCGTGCCTTGGCACTATGGCTCAGATTTATATTGCGACGGAAATAAAGTCACTCTTGACACTTCCACACCACAGATTGATAATGTGGGGGAGGCGGAGGCTTCACTCGAAGCTGACATCTCTTTGCATCACAATTCCCAAGAACTAATGTTGAAGCAGAAGCTACTGCCAAGGCTAAGGGCAAAAGTGTGGTGCCTGAAGAACCTATTGGCAAGGAAGCTCAGAAGACATCCTTTGACCAGGATGTAGACGAGTTCATGAGAATAATCAAGAAGAGTGACTATAAGGTTGTGGACCAGCTCCATCAGAAACCCTCCAAAATCTCTATTCTATAACTGCTAATGTGTTTTGAAGCCCACATGAATGCACTTCTTAGAGTTCTGCACGCAGCTTACGTGCCAGAAGAGATTATAGTCAATCAGCTAGAAATAGTGGTTTCTAATGTCAATACTAGTCATGGACTAGGGTTCACCGATGCTAATCTAACTACGGAGGGCCGTAACCATAATAAGGCTTTTCATATCACCTTGGAGTGTAAGGGTGTTTTTCTCTCTAATGTATTGGTTGACACTGGGTCCTCACTCAATGTTTTTCCAAAGAAAGCCTTGGTCAAGATGGAATATGATGGTCTTGCACTGCGTCCAAGTAACCTGGTAGTGAGAGCCTTTGACGGTTCTAAAAGATCGGTTCTTTAGGAAATTGAGCTGCCGGTGGTGATTGGCCTACAGATCTTCAAAACTATCTTCTATGTGATGGACATTCAGCCTGCCTATAGCTGTTTGTTGGGTCGGCCATGGATTCATGCCACTGGCGCTGTGACATCGACCCTTCACCAGAAGGTAAAATATGAATGGGAGGGCTAAGTTATCACAATCTGTGGGGAGGAGGATATCTTCGTCAGTCATCTAGCTACTTACAAGTATATTGAGATGGACGGAGACATCCATGAGACAATGAAACAAGGGTTTGAGGCCCTCAATGTCAATGAAGCAACAGTTGAAGTGTATGGTACTTCAATCTCCTCTTATAAGTAAGCTCGGAAGGTTGTTGAAGACGGGAATGCCCAGGGCTGGGGCAAGCTGTTGCAAGTTCAGGTCAAGGAAGACAAGTTCGGGTTGGGTTACAAACCATCCTGACTAGTCCAAGAGGAGGCTACTGAAGCTCCCAAGTTTATTAGTGGGGGAATGCTGACCCCGGATGCAATCAACAATGTGGAAGACGAGGCTGAAAGTGACTTCAACCTGGAAAGCTGGATCCGTCCAAGGGTCCCAGGCCAGCAAGTCCTTAACTGGTCTTCCCAGGAAATTATCAGGATTACATCTACAGAGTAATTTATTTCCTATTTAAGCATGCATCAAGTCCTGCATCTTGCCCAAGGTGTCAGGACTCATTTTGTAATAGGGCCATATTTTTATTTTTTGCAAATGAATGATTAATGAACAAATGGACATCTTTTGCAAATGATCTTTTTTGTCGCTAATTGTCTTTCATTTTTGTTATTTTCGCACAAAACAATAAATGGAAATGTTTTTTTCAATAATAACTCCATTCACAATTTTTCTAAATAAAATAAAATCAATCACTAAAATGAACAAATCTCAACCCTTGCAGAGATAATCCTCCAGATTGCACCGACAACAACACTGCTATGACCTCGTATGACTTCGACAATCCGATTAATCAAGCAGATGAAGGGGTTGATGAAGACTATGATTTAACTGAAGAGTTGGCCAGGTTGTTGAGACAAGAGGAAAAGGTGATTGCTCCTCATCAGGAGGAAGTTGGGACTATCAATCTTGGTACCGAAGAAGATGTGAAAGAAGTGAAGATCGGGGCCAGTCTGCAAGCTCTAGTGAAAGAACAACTCATCAGTATGCTTCGAGATTATGTCGACGTCTTTGCTTGGTCCTATCAAGATATGCTAGGTCTGGATACAGATATTGTCATGCACAGGTTTCCATTGAAAGAAGATTGCCCGCCAGTTAAACAGAAATTACGTCGTACTCGCCCAGATATGGCAATGAAAATTAAGGAGGAAGTACAAAAGCAGTGGGATGCCGGTTTTCTTGTTGTGACTAGTTACCCGCCGTGGGTTACTAACATTGTACTTGTACCTAAGAAGGATGGCAAGGTGCATATGTGTGTGGCTTACCGGGATCTGAACAGAGCTAGCCCGAAAGATGATTTCCCATTACCTCACATTGATGTATTGGTGGATAACACGACTCAGTTCTCAGTATTTTCTTTCATGGACGGGTTTTCGGGATATAATCAGATTAAGATGTCACTTGAAGACATGGAGAAGACAACTTTCATCACACCTTGGGGAACGTTTTGTTACAAGGTAATGCCATTTGGTCTGAAGAACGTTGGTGCAACATATCAACGGGCTATGGTAACATTATTCCACGATATGATCCATAAAGAAATCGAGTGCTATGTGGATGATATGATTGCCAAGTCCCTCACAGATGAAGATCATTTGGTAAATTTTCTAAAATTGTTCAAGCGTCTGAGGAAGTATCAGTTGAAGTTAAACCCCAACAAATGCACATTGGGGTACGTTCTGGTAAGCTGCTGGGTTTTATTGTAAGTGAAAAAGGAATTGAGGTTGATCCCGACAAAGTGAAAGCCATTCAGGAGATGCCTGCACCTAAGACTGAGAAATAAGATCGAGGGTTCCTAGTTAGACTGAACTACATCTCAAGGTTCATATCTCATCTCACTACAACCTGCGAACCCTTGTTCAAGCTGTTAAGAAAAGAACAAACAGTCAGGTGGAACGATTATTGTCAGAGAGCTTTTGAAAAGATCAAAGAATATCTGCAAGAACCTCCAATTCTCAAGCCTCCAATCAAAGGAAGACCTCTAATTATGTATCTGACAGTATTAGAGGAGTCAAATAGGTGTGTGTTGGGGCAACATGAAGAGTCTGGTCGACAAAAGTATGCAATATACTACCTAAGCAAAAAGTTTACCGACTGTGAACAACGTTATTCACTGCTCGATAAAACTTGTTGTGCTTTAACGTGGGCTGCTCGCCCTAAGACAGTATATGTTGACTCATACCACCTTATTGATCTCAAAGATGGATCCAGTCAAGTACATATTTGAGAAGCCAACACTTACTGAAAGGGTCGCCAGGTGGCAAATGATTCTAACAGAATATGACATTCAGTACACCTCTCAAAAAGCCATCAAGGGCAGTGTATTGTCTGACTATCTGGCTGAGCAACCCATTGATGATTACTAGCCTATGAGATTTGACTTCCCCGATGAAGACATCATGTTTTTGAAAGAAAAAGATTGTGAAGAGCCTGTTCACACTGAAGGGCCTGACCCAGAAGAAGCATGGACTATGATGTTCGATGGGGCAGTTAATTGCAACGGTCTTGGGGTTGGTGCAGTACTTATTACACCCAAGGGAGACCATATGCCTTTCTCAGCAAAACTCACCTTTGTCTGCACTAACAACGAAGTAGAATACGAAGCTTGTATCATGGGTCTTTAGGAAGCCATTGACCTCAAAATCAAAACCTTGAATGTATTTGGAGATTCAGCTTTGGTAATTAACCAAACCAATGGCAAATGGTACACTCATCAGGAGCATCTGATTCCCTACCATGACTATACGAGTAGATTGTTGATCTTCTTCACAACAGTTAAGCTTGAATACATCCCTCGAGATGAGAATCAGTTTGCAGACACTTTGGCTACCATTTCATCCATGATCAAAGTATATACTGCTAATTATGTACCTCGGATTTTGGTATCCAGACTGGACAGAGCGGCATATGTTTTCTCTGTGGACACTGTCACTAATAACAAGCCTTGGTTCCATGACATCAAATGCTTCTTGGAGAATCATACATACCCACCTGGGGCATCTTCAAACGATAAGAAGACATTAAGAAGGCTAGCCGGTAGTTTCTTCCTCAATACTAATGGTTCTATGTACAAGCGAAACTTCGACATGCTCTTGCTTAGATGTGTTGACAAGAAGGAAGCAAACCTACTGATGCACGAAGTACATGAAGGTTCTTTCGGTACCCATGCCGGAGAACATGCAATGGAAAATAAATTGTTAAGATCGGGTTACTACTGGATCACAATGGATGCAGACTGTTGTGCCTATGCTAGAAGATGCCACAAATGCCAGATCTACGCAGATAAAGTGCATGTGCCTTTCAATCCTTTGAATGTAATGTCTTCACCTTGGCCCTTCGCCATGTGGGGCATTGATATGATTGGAAAGATTGAACCAAATGCTTCAAATGGTCATAGATTTATCCTAGTATTCATTGATTACTTCACCAAATGGGTTGAAGCAGCTTCGTATTCAAACGTCACCAGACAAGTGGTAGCTCGATTTCTAAAAAGGGATATCATCTGTCGATATGGAGTTCCCGAGCGAATCATTACTGATAATGGTTCAAATCTCAACAACAAGATGATGGCAGAACTTTACCGGGACTTCAAAATTCAACACCACAACTCTTCTCCTTACAGGCCAAAGATGAACGACGCTTTTGAGGCAGCCAACAAGAATATCAAGAAGATTGTGCAAAATATGGTAATCACCTACAAAGACTGGCACGAAATGCTACCATTTTCCTTGCAAGGGTACCGAACCTCTATCAGAACATCTACTAGGGCAACACCTTATCAACTTGTGTATGGTACTGAAGTTGTCCTACATGTTGAAGTTGAACTACCCTCCTTACGGGTAATGATGGATGTGAAACTGGATGAAGCAGAATGGGTCCGGTCTCGATACAATCAACTGAATATGATTGAAGAGAAAATATTAGCAGCTATCTGTCATGGGCAGTTATATCAGAAGCGAATGAAGAAAGCCTTCGATCAAAAAGTCAGACCTCGGGAATACCAAGTGGGAGAGATTGTATTGAAAAGACTTCTTCCTCCTCATACAGACCACAGGGGCAAATGGATGCCAAACTACGAAGGCCCATTCATAGTAAAGAAAGTTTTCTCTGGTGGAGCACTGATGCTCACTACTATGGATGGCGAGGACTTCCTATCTCCTGTGAATTCAGATGCAGTTAAAAAATACTTCGCATAAAAAGACCCGCTGGACATGAAAACAGAATGCAAGTCCAGGAAAAAATAGGGCATCCCGGCGAGTCAAAAACAGAATAAAAGACTCGGGAAGAAATAAGGGAAAATTCAAAAAAAATGTACACCCGCTGAGTTGAAAAGCCACATTGGACAACTCAAGCAAAAATGGGTATCCCGGTGGTTTGAAAACCCGAAAGGGCGATCCACGCAAAATTAGGGAATAAGCGAACAACTGCATTCTAAATTCGTCTGTATCATTCACATAACATGGAAAGCTTCGAAAGGATAAAGCGTCGGTCAAAATCAACCTTCTTCAGAAAGCAAGATAAGAAGAACGTCAAGGTCATACGAGTATGTAAACACCCCAAATTTGCCCTCACTAAGTTCACACCATGGCTTGCGATCTTTCATATTTGCATTAGTTCAAGAATATCATATCATATTGCATTTTTGTCTCACTGCATTAGTCCAGGTTCATCTGCATCTAGGGTTTGTGATCTGAGCAATCCAGGATTCATCTGAGCCACTCCAAAGGCCACAAATCATTCCAAGAGGGTCCATGTATGTTCAATCATCATCTTATATCCCTCAAAGGTCAAGGAAGTCAAAGAATCACAAGAACTGGCAAAGCATGGAAGCAGAGCTAGGGTTTCACTACACAGATGACCTGAAATTAGGGTTTTGGTTTCAGAGGCCATAAATCCATTTTTTTGGTCATTCTTGTTTCTATTGGTCTCAATATGTTATAAGGATCATGTGTACCAAGTTTGATGAAAAAATTCATTGTGGAAGTCATCTGATCATTGGGTAACTTCTTGAGCAAGTCAGAGCAAAATCAGGGCATCTGAGGCCCCCATCAATGGAACCAAAGTGGATTTTTCATCAAATTGAAGTTATATGATCTTTATTTGATCATTGAAATGCTTGGAAGTTCACAAAATTGAAGAAAAGTGGGCTAAACCAAAAGTTTCCAAAATGGAAATGACTTGTAATGTAAACTTTCCATTTTGGGAAAGTTTTTCAACCTCCTCTTTCTCAACCAAAAATGCTTCAAATGAAAAATTGTTGGTCATGAAAGTTGTAGATTGGATCATTCCCTTTTCAAAAAGTACAAGAACAAGACCTAATTCATTTTGGAACTCAAGTTATGGCTTGTTAAAGTTGACAAAAATCACATAATTTTCAAGAATGCACCAAAGAGGATTCTTTGCAAAACCACTTGCCAATTCATTTTGTGACTTAAAACACACTTCTAATCATCATACAAACATAACACATTGCATAAAAATCAGAATTGCCTAAAGAATTGCATCATTCCATGCCTTGAACACCAAGAAATTACAAAAGGGCCAAACTTCATGGAATTTGCAAAATGACACATAAACTTCCATCCACTTATTGAATTGCCTCAAATCCAAGTCTATGGACATCCTTGATCTCAGCTGCGCATGGACAAGCCAATGAGCCAGCAACACCATTGCCCATACCTCAAGTACAAAACTTTTGAATTTTTGGCAAGAAGCCCATACCAATCACCACAGTCCACCACCCACTATTTGCCCAATCCAGACTTTACAAGCATGCTTCAAGGGTCATTTTTCATAACACACACAAGCTGAAACCTCCAAGAACTCAACATTGCCAAAATCACTCCAACTTGCAAAAGCCTTCGAATCTCTAAGCTCACATACTCAATCTTCACACTTCTTTCACCATTCATCTTAGAATCATGAACTGAACACAAAGCAACCATTAAAACAGCCAAAAACACCCCATACACAAAACACGATTCTTGGCCAGTTGAAGTGCAATCTCACAAACTAGCCAATCTAAACTCCATTAAAGCTTCTCAATAGCATTAGGGCGATCATTGGAGGTGATTTGCACAAAGGAAGAGGTCATATAGCTCAAGTTTGGAAAGCTTCATCTCAGGTAGTCATCTCAAATCATTTTTCCAGAACTCTATTTTTATGTTACAATGTGAAAGAGCATGCTTCACTGATCGTTTTGTGCTTTGTATTTTTGAAAATGGTGAAGAAAGGAATATGTACGGATTGTCTGAAACTTTTGCCATTTTTGATTTTTTTTTCGAATCTTGTGATTGAGCAATTATAAAACTATTTTGAGGTTAGATTAGTGTTTAGGAGGATGAGAGGGTTTGATCTAGAGCTTTAGAGCTCCAGAAATAACCTAGGGATGAAGATTTGAGTTTGCTCAGGGAGGGTGTGGCCGGAGAAGATGACCGGAGGCCTTCTCCGTCCACCTGAATATAATTAAAGGCTTAATTAGGGTTAGGGCAGTGTTTGAACGTGGACCCTCAGATTTTGCTTTCCCGCGTGTGATGGACGCCTAAGATCATTTTATTAACTTTTAATCTGGATTATTTAATTAATTAATTAATTAAGATTAGTTGGATTTGAATTCTGACCATTGGATGTGGTGCGCAGTCAACCAATATTTTCCCAGTTTTAATCTGATCCATTGGATCATCATACTTCTGTCTTATTTAATTTTTATTGCATTTTTGTCATTTTATTTTGCAGTATTTATTTTAAATACCTAGAAAACCCTAAAAAATCTTTTCTTCTGCATTTTGCATCCAAATAATTTTCTTCACCCAAAAATATTTTTATTTTTATTTTTTGCTTTTAAAAAACATTTAATGTTTATTTTAATTAATTAATGGAAATTAATTAATTAAAATATCATTTAGGTTTCTGAAAATTCCAAAAAAAATCATGTTGCATCTTAGGACATTTAGAAAGATTGTCATGCCATCCATACAAATTTCTTTTTTGTTTTGAACAATACTTGACAATTTTCTTGAATTTAGGGTTCATAAAATTCCTATTTTTGAACCCTAACTTCAAGAATTCGTTTCTGCCTAACCATGAATTGTATGAAAATGATTCTTTTTGCATTGATCTTCATTTAGCATGTAGTATCTAACATAATTTTGTCACAAATTTCTTCTGCATTTTTTATTTGATTTGCATTTTTTCCCTTTAGGTACCTTAAAACCCTAGATAACTTAGAAAAATCATAACTTCCTTAGGGTTAAGAGTTAGGTCTCCTCCTTTGGGATGTGATGTCATATGGGGTTAGGGTTCCTTTGATTGCATTTTCAATTTTTTATTTTGTCATTTGCTTCTGTTTTTGAACTTTCATGCTTCTTTCATGTTTCATTTGCATTCTCATCACTTGTATGATCATCCATAGCACTTGACATACATTTGCATCATCTCTTAGCATCATTAACATCATGAACATGCTTCTGGTTTTGGTTTGCATCCTTGCATACATCTCATTTTCACTTCATTCTTTCTTTTATGCTAACCATTTCAGGTGGTAAGTACTTTGGGAAGTGGATTTGCCTCACTTCTCGCTTCTCTTCTCATCTCTCTTATGCATTCATTGCTGCATTTTGCTTTTGCTTTATAGTGAGCTTGCTTATTCATGTTCTTCATCCACTTTCTTTCTTCAAGCAACTTATCTTCTTAAGTGAAGTAAGTTAGTTTGTTTCTTCTACTTCTCCTTCTTTCATCTGCTTCTTCCTTGGTGGCTTTTCCTGAAGATCTCTTGCAAGCCTCATAAACCCTAGGAACACCCAAGCATGATAACAATTAGGTTTTGTTTAGTCCCCCATTAGTTTTACCTTTGTGTCATCTTTGTGTTTCTCTTCTCATCTCATAATCAGGGACTAAACCTTTAAGGTTTTAAGGCTTTGTGATTAAGATTATGCCTGCATCCTTCTCTTAGGATGGAGTGTATAACTTTAATCCTAAGTGTTAAACCCTCAATGTGTTTAAATCTCTTAATCAATCCACATTAATAATCACTAAGACAATAGCTTGTAACTTGGGCCTTGCATTAGGGTTCTATTTCTTCCTTAATTGGTTAAGAAGGACTAACCCTAGTGTTAATGGACAAGTCCCCCTCAAGTTGTCTTACAAAGCATAAAATTCACTTCTTAATCTTACCATTAATTAAAATCCACTTTGATAAAGGCTTTGTTTTGTCAAGAGGTTAATCCCTAATCATGGATTAAGTTGAGGTATCTTCCTTAGCTTAAATGTTCTCATCTATTATCCTTCTATTAGGATGGTGTAATGGGTCCATTAAATCCTTGATTATGGCTTAAACTCATTACTTAACACTAAACAAAAACTCCAAAAACATCTAAATAATCATAAGTAGGTTAATGATCTTAATCCTACATCATGGTAATTAAGTGTGAGGTGCTTACTTCATACTTAAGGTATTCTCATTATCCCTAATCAAAGGGAGGATATGATGAGTTTACTAACCCTTGGTTTAGGCTTAAGCTCATTATCTTATGACAAACACAAAAAAAGCAACAAAAGATTGAAAACACAAAAAACAAACAATAATCGTCTCCTTCGGGATTCTTTTCTCATCATCTTCACTCACAAACGAGAACTCGCTTCTTCCGTCTAATGCAAGACAGTTAGCACTTGAGCCAGACAGGTCATACACTTGAGCATAGACAAACAAGCGGTTCATCAGTTAATTTATCTTTTAGTCTCTTTGAGTCGAACTACGGTGTTCTGACTTCTTCATTGCACGAGAGGATACTTAGGCATAACTTAACTGTTATCGAACAAAAGTCTCTCTGTCTTCCCCCCTCTTCCAACATTATTTGTTTAAGCCTCATTCCTGAGCATTTCACTTCACTTTCTTGCACTGACACTTGTACATTCGTTTCCAGCTTTTTGCACACATATAGCACTGACACCTACCCCTTTAAACACAAATCTTTTAAGCGTGGATCCTGTCGAGTACGACGGACAATCTGGGTGCTAATACCTTCCCAGGTTGTAACCAACCCCCTTTCTCAGTTTCTCTGGTTCGCGACCGTCTTATCCATATCTTTCTAGGTTTATGCAACATTACCTTTCCTTCGGGATAAAAATGCTTAGCTGGCGACTCTTTTCAGTTCATCTTCATGTTTTCTCTTTTCGCCGACCGTTCGCGTCTGTACCCTATCTGACCTTGGTGTCATTTGGCGGGAGCGACAGCTTGGCGACTCTGCTGGGGACCCTTATACTGCAACCAGGGCTTCTGGTTCTTTTTGTGGGTTCCTCCTAACGCTTGTTTGATTTGTGTTTACGGGGGTGTTACGTGCTACTTGTGCTTATTTATTTGCTTTATTTATTACTTTATGTACAGTTTTATTTATTGCTTTCCTTTACAGTTTTGTGCATATTCATATTGTCATTATCATTATGCTGGATCTGGTTTTCCCAAGTGGGTGGGGTTTCATTGAGTGATTAAGGTCCTATACCTGGGACCTGAGTGACACCTAGGCTAGAGTGGCTTCATATTCTTTCCCGTTCCATTTCGGTCTGGTGCGGGAATATGAAACACGGTTCAGATGTGGGTTTCTTCTTGAGAACTCTGTGCTACGAATTTCCTGTAGTGCTAGGGCTATCTGGGAAGCCTGCTAAGTTTGGATGACCTTTATTATGACCTTCAGAATATGGGATGAATTAGAGGAGGATCTTTTATTGTTATTGTAAACACTTTACCTCTGGGTTAGAAGTGTTTACACTTCTCATAACTGATCCAAGCCTGAGGATCCTTGTTCTAGAACATTACATGTGTGGGGTTGGGTTGTTTACAGGTTTTGCAGGAACCCTTGACCACCTCATACCCTGTTACTGTTTTGTTTTAAGAATACTTCACTTTGGAAAGTTCTTGTGATTACCCCGGACATGTGACTCTTTATTTGAGTCCCCCACCCTGGTTACTGGATTTCTAAGCCTCCATCCGGACCTTTGAACATACATGGACTTTTACCAAGACAGATAATCAGATCCAGCTCTTGATCACAAACCTTTGCATATCATTTTCATACATCATCATTGCATCATTTAACATTTTATTATTTGTTTTACAGTGTATCCATCTTCATATTTGGTTTGGTTTTGACCCCTTTTGCTACTCAGACTGCATCAGTTATCTCCTCCAGCACCTTCACCATTTTATCAGTGGTTCTTCTTCAGCATATCCTTCAGCTTGTCACCTTCAGCACCTTCATCAGTCTGTCAGAGACTTACCTCCAGCTTCTCAGTCAGTGATCTTCATCAGCAGTTGCTCTCAGCTTTCTCATCAGCATCCATCATCAGTATGGCTACTCCAAGAAAGAGCAACATTACTTACCACTTCTTTGAGCCCACCTTGACTGGCATCAGGCAGGTCAAATCCCTTATCACACCTGACCACATCCCACTATTCAGAGAGCACTATGGGGGTATACTAGACATGGTCATGGATCTTGATGCATCTCAGAGGAGCATGATCCATACATGCTCGCAGTTCTATGATCCTCCACTCAGGTGTTTCACCTTTCCTGATTTCCAGATGGGACCATTGCTAAAAGAGTTTTCCTTGTTGATTGGAGCTCCTATCAGGAGGGAATCCCTTTAAACCCAGAGATGACTGCTCCCAGAAATGAAGAGATAGCAAGGGCATTGCATTTGGAGCCTGCCCTCATTGAGTAAAACATGAACACAAAGGCTGGAATTCCAGGCCTCCATCTAGACTTCCTGATTTCCCAGGCCACCCTGAAGGCTGCAGTAGGAGAATGGAAGGTTGTCTGTGCACTGTTAGCCCTCAGTATATATGGGGTTATATTGTTTGCAGATGAGCCCAACTTTGTAAGCAAGAATGCTATTCACCTGTTCCTGCTGAGGAACCCAGTGCCTACATTGCTAGGAGACTTCTACTACTCCATCCATCAGAGGAATGAAAAGCAAAGGGGGAAGCTGGTCAGATGTTGTGCCCCTCTGTACTACTCTTGGCTGCTCAGACACTTGCCAAAATCAGATGCCTTCTTGAACCCCCATCATCAGAAGAATTGGGCTAAGAGGTTCATTGCCTTGACATCAGATGACATTAAATGGTGCACTCAGAGCACCAAGGGCAAGGATATTATTACTACCTGTGGGCAGTACCCTAATGTGCCTCTGATAGGAGTAAAAGGTTGCATCAACTACAACCCTTTACTGTTTAAAAGGCAATTGGGATATGCTTTGGTTCATCCTCCCAGAGGACAAGATTTGGCTGAGACTCTCTATTGTGAAGTTCAACCCAACTCTGCTATTGTCAGACAAGATGCCTGGGCTTGGGACAACATTCAGACCAAAGGGACAACCATCCTTGGAAGGTGCAAGAATATTGCTTCAGCCCAGTACTCAGATTGGTCCCGTACTAGAGCTCAGATCACCAGGATGCCTTTCACCTTGGAAGATACACCTGGACCATCTACAGTACAGCCTGCAGCAACTGTCAGCCTGGAGGAGTTTGAAAAGTTGAAAGAGAGGAATGATCAGCTAGCTGAAGCCCTGAAGAAAACTCTCTGGGAGAGAAATGACAGTCGTCTGGACATTGAGAGATTGGAAAGACTCAAGACTAAGCATCTGACCAAGATTGAAAAGACAGATGACTACATCAGGAAGGCAAGAGTAGGGGAGTTGGTTCTGAAGAATGCCTGCAAGGAGGCAAAGATTCAAAAAGCTAGGGAAGAGCATTATCTAGAGGAAAGCCAGGCTTGGTGGATCAGGATCACTGAAGCCCGTGCACAAGAAGACCAGAGAACTCAGGCCAAGATAGAACTGTTGGAGGCCAATGAGAAGAAGCAGCAGGAAACTTTGTTGGCAGCTCAGAAGGAGATATCGGAATTAAAACTCCGGGCGGGGTTGAAAAGATCAAAGGATCAGGATAGGCATAAGAAGCTAACCAATGCCATTGCTACCAGGAACCTCCTCATCAGGACTATCACAGAGCACCCAGCTGGTCCAGTGGCTGAGGCCCTCCTGAAGGAAGTCAGGGAGGATGACTTTGGCTTGGATGTCTGATCCTTTTGCTTGTATCTCTTTTCTTTTGATGTACTTTTCTTTTGTTGTTGTATTTGACCCACCATGGGCATGTATTGTAATCAAACTATGTATTTTCATCATTTTGTAATATATATGGTTTGTATTATTATTTTTGGTGGGCTTTATCTATCAACATCATCAGCATTTCCTCGAGGTCTGGAAAGGTCAAAACCAAAGAACCAAACCGGATACCCTTTGAAGACAAATAAGCATATTGCATTGCATACTAACATTTTCTTTGTTTTGTAGGTCTTTGTTTTTATTTGTTGTTTCTCACTTTGTTGTGGTTTCAGGAAACATTATGAGCAACCTTAGTTTTAATTGATCATAATTTTTAAGTGTTTGTGTTTTCTTCACATTAAGAAAAATGCTTGCCTTTAGATGCCCTGATCGAGATGATGCGGAGTCGTGTGGTGGCCATTTCCCTCATTGAAGTTGCATTTCATTTTGCATATCATCATTGTTTGTTGCTTAAGTTTCTTTGTTTTTCTTGTTTGAACACTTTATGGTTTTGGTTTGGTTATGTAATTCGCAACTCTATTTGACAATTTCACTGCCTATGATTATGTAATTTGCTTTTGTTTAAATTGGTTGCACTTTATGCTTCATTCTTTGCGAGTGATCTTTGCTTCTGTATCTTAGTACTGCTGATTCTATTTCTTCACCTATGATTCTTTCTTGTTGTTGACAAAGGGGGAGAAAAAGGCAAGTGTGAAAAGACAATGACATGCACAAACTCATGGGGAGTAATTCTCACACTTCAAAAATTTTGTCATCATAAAAAAGGGGGAGTTTGTGAGCAACCTTAGTTTTGATTGATCATAATTTTTAAGTGTTTGTGTTTTCTTCACATTAAGAAAAATGTTTGCCTTTAGATCTTTGTTTCATTTGTTTTCAATGTTTTTGATCTTTTGAAAAAATACGCAAAATGAATCGATACATTCTAGCATGAATCGATTCATGTTGTTTGAAGGATTCTGGAAATTCGCAAAATGAATCGATTCATCTTATGATGTATCGATTCATGTTGTTTAAATGATTCTGTTTTTATAAATATGTTCAGTATGTATCGATTCATCATGTCTTGAATCGATTCATTAATCTGTTTTTCCTCTAACAGAATCTGCATATATATATGTGGAGTGTTTCATTTAGTTGCAACAGATCACAGAAAATTGGAGACGAATTTTACAGTGATACATCATTGAAGAACACATCAAGAAAGGGATTTTGGAGTGTTGGAACTTCAATGTTGAGCAGGATTGAAACCTAGAATCAAATTCATCTTCATCATCTTCTCAAAGATCTTAATTCAAGAACATCAACAAGGAAGTGTTTGATGTCCTGTGAATTGAAGGCTTTCGAGATAACGTTCAGTGGTACGATCGGAGATCCAGCTGAGTTGAAGATTGATAGAAGGTTTCAAGGAAAAACCAGCTGGGTTTTCCTTCAAGAACGGGCGTGTTCTTGAGGGTTTGTTAGTCACGTTTACAAGACAGATTCAGCCGCAGCGAAAGTTTTGGAAATCGGGGGATTTCGCAAATAGGTCGTGGAACCGGTGAATTGCTTGTATTACTTGCAGGGAATCTTGATTGGGCTCAGATCAAGTGAAGGTTGATACAATAGGAAGTTCTAGGTGTATAGAATTCTGGTGTTTGTATTGCAACCTTGTAATCGACGGATTCAACAATTTTGATATAAAAGTTCTCAATTTCGATTTGAAATTGAGAGGGAGACGTACCCACACGCGAGGACGAACGTGGGGAACTTCCTTACCAAATCTCGGCGTATTGTATCTCTTCTCTATCTCTATTTACGTTTTCATTTGTTTTTCGATTCATTGGAAATAGCTTTAGTGATAGGTTCATTCAACTGTTTTACATATTGTGTGTTTAATCCTTTATCATCTCAATTGTAAATCCAGCAAGTTATCACATGTTTGGTCTTCTAGTGGCTAGTCCAGAATAGACGCTTGTATATTTGGGACCGTTGTTTCCGTAATTCTTTGAAAACTCTGAAAAACGTTTTAAATCCTTGAAATCAAGGAGGTGATCCATTCACCCCCCTCTAGATCACTCGCCACAGCATCTAACAAGTGGTATCAGAGAACCGGTTTGCTGGTGCTTTGTGGCTGCCTGTAACGTTATGGATTCTGAACCAAAGGGGATGTATAATAGAGCTCCTGTTTTCAACGGTGAAAATTATGGCTACTGGAAATACTGCATGCGAGTTCACATAAATTCTGTTGATAGGCGCGTATGGGCTGCCATTCAAAATGGTCCTTTTCAAATTACCATGATGAATGAGGCAGGTGCCATAGTACCTAAACCAGAAGATGATTGGGATGAAAAAGATGAGAAAAAGTGGTCAAGTGATTGGAGAGCTCGAAATATGCTAATTTCAGCATTTAGTGCAGATGAGTATTATCGAGTTTCCCATTGCTCGACAGCTAAAGAAATGTGGGATGCTTTAGAAATTGCACATGAAGGTACAACTGAAGTAAAACAGTCCCGCATTAACACACTTAATCAAGAGTTCGAACTCTTTCGCATGAAACAAGGAGAATCTATTCCCGACATGCAAAAGAGATGTGTTCATCTCATTAATCGTTTGAATGCACTTGGAAAACCTGTTTCCGATGATATTGCTACTAATAAAATTCTGAGATGTCTTAGCAGGGAATGGCAACCTAAAGTAACAGCTATCAAGGAAGCCAATGATCTAACGACACTCACAATGACTACTTTGTTTGGAAAGCTGGAGGAACATCAGCAAGAACTAGAAAGTCTAGAAAAGTTTGAGAACAAAAGTAAAAAGGGAAAGGAGAAGAATAAATACAAAGAGAGTGAGAAGAGGCATATAGCTCTTATGGCTTCTAACTCAAAGTCCTCACAAAAGGAGCTAAGCAACAATGAGTCAAGTAGTGACGAAGACTCCGGTGACGAAGAAATGGGACTTTTTGTTAGGAGATATAATAGATTCATTCGAAAGAATGGAATCAAGCATTCCGACAAAAATCTCATAAATTTTAGAAGACAATCTATGGATTCAAAACAGGAAGAGATTAAGAAGAATAGAGAAAGAGGGTCTTGCTTTAATTGTGGCAAGTCCAGTCATTATAAAACGGATCGTCCTTTAAAGAAAAAGGATAAAGGAAAAGCTCCACCAAAAAGGTATAATAAGCAAAGAAGAGCTTACATTACTTGGGAAAGTGATAGTGATTCATCAAGTACACAATGCTCAAGTGATAGCGATGAAACCGCAAATTTGTGTCTTATGGCTCACACCAAAAATCAGTCCCACCACAAGAAGAAAAGTGATGGTAAAAAGGTAAAACAAGCTTATTATAACAATTTCTATTCTATGTCTTTTTCTGATTGAAAGTAGCTTTTGAAAAACTGCATAATGAAGCTATAGAAGCATTCAAAAGATTATCTTCCGATAAAAAAAAATTTCATACTTGGAAGGTAAAGTACAACATGCTGAAAAAGATTTAGAATACTTGAAAGCTAGTATTGCAGAAAATTCAAAAGCTATTGATATTGATGGTTGTAGTAAAATAAGGCATTTTGAAGCTTGTCACATTTGGCAACAAGAGGTTATTTCTCTTAAAGTCTAATTGGAAAAAGCCTTGCAACCTAAGATTACTTATGCCATTAATACTAGGTTGTTCAAAAAGTCATTAAATCCTCCATATGCAAAATATTCTTTTGTTCCAAAGGATTTAAGGACCAATAATAAACAATAACATTATCGTAGTGTTTGTCACTATTGTTGTCATGCTGGCCATACCATTGAAAAATGCAAATTTAGAAGATTTCTAGTGCCTAAAGACATTTATCAATGGAAGCCTAAAGACAACCATGTTACAACTTACCCACTTGGACCCAATAAAAATTGGGTACCTACCTCTCTCTTTTGATGTTGTAGGATGAGTGTCTTGCATCCGTAGAAAGAAGATGGTTTCTGGACAGCGGGTGTTCAAGGCACATGACGGGTGACATATCACTTTTTATTGACTTCAAAGCAAAGAAGAAGGGGTATGTTACTTATGGAGACAATAACAAAGGAGCTATACTTGGTAAAGGTAGTGTAGGTAACCCCTCTACCACTACTATTTCTGATGTCCATCTTGTAGAGGGACTTAAACACAATTTGTTGAGTATAAGTCAATTATGCGACAAAGGTTATAAAGTTTCTTTCACAAAAACTTGTTGCAAAATTGAACATACCGAACAAAATGTTGTGTTTAAGGGTGTAAGAGTAAACAACATATATATGCTTGATCTTTTGAGTGTATCCTTAACAAGCACTAAATTTCTAGTAGCCCTAAATGATGATTCATGGCTATGGCATAAACGCTTAGCGCATGTTAATTTTGATTTGCTTAATAAGGTTGTATCCAAGGATCTAGTAGTTGGTCTTCCAAAAATAAAATTTTCAAAAGACCACCTATGTGATGCTTGCCAAATGGGGAAACAAACAAGGGTCTCTTTTAAATCTAAAAACATAATTTCAACTTCAAGACCCCTTGAGCTTCTCCATATGGACCTCTTTGGACCATCTAGGACAAAGAGCTTAGGTGGAAACTATTATGGTTTCGTAATAGTAGATGACTACTCTAGATTCACTTGGACTATATTCCTTCATAGCAAAGATGAAACTTTTTCTGCTTTTAAAAGTTTTGCAAAGCTGTCCCAAAACAAAATGAATTCTAAAATTGTTACAATCCGAAGCGATCATGGAGGTGAATTTCAAAACCATCTCTTGATAAGTATTGTGACAAGTATGGCATTGAGCACAACTTTTCAGCTCCTCGAACTCCACAACAAAATGGTGTTGTGGAACGCAAAAATCGAGTTTTAGAGGAATTGGCAAGAACAATGCTCAATGAAGGTGGATTACCAAAATACTTTTGGGCTGATGCAATTAGCACAGCTTGTTATGTTCTGAATAGGATTTTAATTCGTCCTATTTTGAATAAAACACCTTATGAAATTTTAAAAGGTAGAAAGCCAAACTTGTCTCATCTTCATGTGTTCGGTTGTAAATGTTTTGTTTTGAATAACGGTAAAGAGAATCTTGGGAAGTTTGATGCCAAAGCTGATGAAGGTATTTTTCTTGGCTACTCTTAATCAAGCAAAGCATATAGAGTGTATAATAGGCGTTTACTTTCTGTTGAAGAATCTGTCCATGTTTCTTTTGATGAGTCTTACCCAAAAATTGTCGGGAAAGGTATCTCTTTTGATGACGCAGGTGTATCTACAGAAGCCATACTCAAAGAAGTTGTTTCGGAAATTGATCAATCTGAAGCGGTTGCTATTGATAAGGAGGAAGATACTTGTCATGAAAAAGATAAAGAGGAAGGAACATCTGAAGTGAAGGACCTTCCACCAGCTTGGAAATCCTCTAAAGACCACCCTATAGACAATATATTGGGAGATATTTCAAAGGGAGTGTTGACTCGTTCTAAGATAAGTAATTTTTGTTCTCACTTCGCTTTTGTATCACAAGTGGAACCTAAAAATGCTAAAGAGGCCTTGGTTGATGAATTTTGGCTAATGGCCATGCAAGAAGAGCTTAATCAATTTAAAAGAAATGACGTTTGGGAACTTGTCCCTCGTCCGCGAGATCATCACATCATAGGTACTAAATGGGTTTTTAGGAATAAACTTGATGAAAGCGGAGTGATAACTAGAAACAAGGCACGCTTGGTAGCACAAGGGTATAACCAAGAAGAGGGCATAGATTATGAGGAGACTTATGCTCTGGTGGCTCGCCTTGAAGCTATACGTCTTTTGCTTGCCTATGCGTGTTCTATGAATTTCAAGATTTACCAAATGGACGTAAAGAGTGCGTTTTTAAATGGTGTTATAAATGAAGAAGTATATGTTTAACAACCTCCCGGTTTTGAAAATTCTGAATATCTAGATCATGTCTACAAATTAAAGCGTGCTTTATATGGTCTTAAGCAAGCACCCCGTGTGTGGTACGAAAGACTTAGCAAATTTCTACTTGATCATGGATATTCTAGAGGTAAAGTGGATAATACACTCTTCATTAAACACAAAGGAAAGCACATTCTTTTAGTTCAAGTTTATGTAGACGATATAATTTTTGGTTCAACTAACATACACTTGGTCGAAGAATTTTCTAATGTTATGTAGGGTGAGTTTGAGATGAGTCTCATGGGGGAGTTGAACTACTTCTTAGGCCTCCAAATAAAGCAACTTGATGAAGGTACAACAGTATGTCAAACAAAATACTGTAGAGAGCTGCTCAAGCGTTTTGGAATGAATAATTCTAAATCAATTGACACTCCTATGCCTACCAACGGAAACTTGGACAAAGATGAACATGGTAAGTGTGTTGATTTCAAAAGGTATAGAGGTATGATTGGATCTCTCTTGTATCTTACTGCTTCTAGACCAGACATCATGTTTAGTGTGTGTATGTGTGCAAGATATCAATCAAATCCTAAGGAATATCACTTAAAATCAGTCAAGCGTATATTTAGGTATCTTAATGGAACACCTAAATATGGGCTATGGTATTCCAAAGGAAGAGATTGCAGCTTAGTAGGTTACTCTGATTCTGATTTTGCTAGCTGCAAATCAGATAGGAAAAGCACTAGTGGCACATGTCATCTGTTTTCAAATTCTTTAATAAGTTGGCATAGTAAAAAGCAAGTATCCGTAGCTTTGTCTACTGCAGAGGCTGAGTATGTTGCAGCCGGTAGCTGTTGTGCTCAAATTTTATGGCTAAGACAACAACTACAAGATTTTGACATTGAACTTAAACGTATTCCAATTAAATGTGACAACACTAGTGCCATTAATCTCACTAAGAATCCTGTTTTACACTCGCGCACCAAACATATTGAGATTCGACATCACTTCCTTCGCGATCATGTTGAAAAAGGAGATGTTGTTTTTGAGCATGTTGATACTAAAAATCAACTTGCTGACATTTTCACTAAACCTTTGGCAACTGAACCATTCTTCAACATTCGTCGCGAATTAGGGATTCTTAATCTATCCGCATTGGTGCCTTAAGTTTGATTGATGTAGTTTCTATTTATCTCATCTTATTTGTTAAGTTCTGATTGTAGTCTTCACTAGTGCCTCATGAGAATACCACGACGGAGGTAATATTGTTCCTCTCTTCACTTTGTTGATATTGTATGATCAATGTATGTTTGAGCAAACGATTTCTTGTTTACATGAACTTCTTTTCATATGAATGTTTGAACATTGATGTCTTTATTTGCAAAGTATTCTTAAGCATTTATACAATGTTGTGATTCATTATGCAGCATAATGTTTGTTTTGCATACTCATTGGTGTGTCAATTCTTGCATATCCACTGAATTTTCAAAAATTTCGTATTATGAATCGATCCCAACAAGCTTGAATCGATTCATGTTGATTTTCTTTTAATTTCTATCAAACTAGTTACAATATGTATTGATTCATAGTTACGTGTATCGATCCATTGTCATTTGTATTTCAAAAATTTGCATTATGAATCAATCCCAAGAATCTTGAATCGATTCATGTTGATTTTATTTAAATTTATGTCCAAATGGTTACAATATGTATTGATACATAATGGCTTGTATCGATACATAGCATTCTGACTTTTCAAATTTTTCGTGAAATGAATCGATACATACAGTCATGAATCGATTCATCCTGTCGTAAATTCAGTTTATTTTTTAATGAATCGACACATCAGCAACTGCCATGAAATGTCTATCAGTTATAAAACTCCATTATGTCTCTCTCATTATCTCATTTGCATCATTTGCATCAAACCCTAACTGTCACAAAAACCCCTCTTCTCTCAAAACCCTAATCTCATCACTATGCCTCCAAGAGTCTTGCTTCCAAGAGAAAAAGGAAAACGTAAAGGCAAGGAACCCGTTGGGTCTTCTCATCAGGCTCCTTCTATTCCTGAAATTCCTCCATCCGGGACTGCAATTCTTCATCCTTCCATTGTTGAAGAATTGAAGCTTCCTTTAAATCAAGGTTAGTTATGAAACCACATGTTTTCGATACTAGTGATGTACGTACTCTCTGTTTAGAAGAAGTTGCGGATTTAGTCGACGCACAAAATCTTGGATCCTTTTTAACTATTAAAGATGAGTATCATGAAGACTTTATTCGTGCCTTCTATGCTGGTGTGAAAACTGGAAAAGGATACATGTTCAAGTGTTCGATTGGAACCAGAACTTACCGTTTTGAGGCTGATGACTGGTCCAAAGTGTTCAGTCTGCCATCTGTGTCGCCTGAATTGCAAATGTGGCATGACCAGAACTTTGAAACTCAGTTTAAGTTGAAGGAATTATGTGCATCCATTTCTAAATTGGATAGACCTCTTGCTGATGATGAGCCTCTGACTTCTGGTATGATTAAAAGTGTTCCAAGAATTCTGCATTGGATACTTTCACATATCTTGTGTCTAAGGTCCGGTGGGCATTCTCGATTGGACAAGTCGGATATCCATTTATTGTACATTTTGCAGAAGAAGATACCATTGAACTGGGCCAATTACTTTGTCAAGCGTATCTTTCTTACGCGGAACAGCTCCAAAAACATCACTCTTGCATATGCTGCCCAGATCATGCGGATTCTCAAGTTTTGGAAAATGGCTTTCCCTCCTGTGCCTCTCTTATCAGCCTCTAGTGTGCAAGAATTCAACAATGCCACACTCTCTCATATGGGTTATCGATGGGACATCGAGCGTCGCTGCTACTACTTCTTTGAACGCAACACTCGAACCCGCATCTACAACTTTGACATTCCGTCTGAACACATTTATGTTGAAGAACAACGTGATGAAGACATGGAGGATGCAGAAAATCCTCCTGATGCGACTGCCAACACCGGTTGGGGTGATTGGGTACCACAGAGGTTGTCTCCTACAAACTATGATCCAGCACCTTCATCGGCTCCACCGACTTCATCTATTGCTTCTCCGGCCTATCTTACTGAAATGTTTGCACAGTTGGAAGTTGCAAACAATGCCCGGCATGAAGAAGCTCGTGCGTGGCATGTCCAGCAAACGGAATGGCATAAAGAGCATCGAGAATGGCATGATCAGCATACTCGAATGTATCATAATCAACATTCATGGCATACTGAATTGGTTAAGTGGCATCAAGTGTTCTATAATGAGATGTCTGGGTTTATGGATGATTGCCGTTCGCACCCGGGGATTATGGAAAGGTTTCAAAGCACAGAGGTTCAAAGGCGTTACGCATTCATGGGGAAGAATCCAGATGAAATGCCTCCTCCACCTCCTCCTCCAAGCTTCCGTGACCCTGATCGAGATGATGCGGAGTCGTGTGGTGGCCATTTCCCTCATTGAAGCTGCATTTCATTTTGCATATCATCATTGTTTGTTGCTTAAGTTTCTTTGTTTTTCTTGTTTGAACACTTTATGGTTTTGGTTTGGTTATGTAATTCGCAACTCTATTTGACAATTTCACTGCCTATGATTATGTAATTTGCTTTTGTTTAAATTGTTTGCACTTTATGCTTCATTCTTTGCGAGTGATCTTTGCTTCTGTATCTTAGTACTGCTGATTCTATTTCTTCACCTATGATTCTTTCTTGTTGTTGACAAAGGGGGAGAAAAAGGCAAGTGTGAAAAGACAATGACATGCACAAACTCAGGGGGAGTAATTCTCACACTTCAAAAAATTTGTCATCATCAAAAAGGGGGAGTTTGTGAGCAACCTTAGTTTTGATTGATCATAATTTTTAAGTGTTTGTGTTTTCTTCACATTAAGAAAAATGTTTGCCTTTAGATCTTTGTTTCATTTGTTTTCAATGTTTTTGATCTTTTGAAAAAATACGCAAAATGAATCGATACATTCTAGCATGAATCGATTCATGATGTTTGAAGGATTCTAGAAATTCGCAAAATGAATCGATTCATCTTATGATGTATCGATTCATGTTGTTTAAATGGTTCTGTTTTTATAAATATGTTCAGTATGTATCGATTCATCATGTCTTGAATCGATTCATTAATCTGTTTTTCCTCTAACAGAATCTGCATATATATATATATGTGGAGTGTTTCATTTAGTTGCAACAGATCACAGAAAATTGGAGACGAATTTTACAGTGATACATCATTGAAGAACACATCAAGAAAGGGATTTTGGAGTGTTGGAACTTCAATGTTGAGCAGGATCGAAACCTAGAATCAAATTCATCTTCATCATCTTCTCAAAGATCTTAATTCAAGAACATCAACAAGGAAGTGTTTGATGTCCTGTGAATTAAAGGCTTTCGAGATAATGTTCAGTGGTAAGATCGGAGATCCAGCTGAGTTGAAGATTGATTGAAGGTTTCAAGGAAAAACCAGCTGGTTTTTCCTTCAAGAACGGGCATGTTCTTGAGGGTTTGTTAGTCACGTTTACAAGACAGATTCAGCCGCAGCGAAAGTTTTGGAAATCGGGGGATTTCGCAAATAGGTCGTGGAACCGGTGAATTGCTTGTATTACTTGCAGGGAATCTTGATTGGGCTCAGATCAAGTGAAGGTTGATACAATAGGAAGTTCTAGGTGTATAGAATTCTGGTGTTTGTATTGCAACCTTGTAATCGACGGATTCAACAATTTTGATATAAAAGTTCTCAATTTCGATTTGAAATTGAGAGGGAGACGTACCCACACGCGAGGACGAACGTGGGGAACTTCCTTACCAAATCTCGGCGTATTGTATCTCTTCTCTATCTCTATTTATGTTTTCATTTGTTTTTCGATTCATTGGAAATAGCTTTAGTGATAGGTGCATTCAACTGTTTTACATATTGTGTATTTAATCCTTTATCATCTCAATTGTAAATCCAGCAAGTTATCACATGTCTGGTCTTTTAGTGGCTGGTCCAGAATAGATGCTTGTATATTTGGGACCGTTGTTTCCGTAATTCTTTGAAAACTCTGAAAAACGTTTTAAATCCTTGAAATCAAGGAGGTGAGCCATTCACCCCCCCCCCTCTAGATCACTCGCCACAGAGTCTAACAAACATTGCTCGAAGACGAGTGTTCCCTGTCAACAGAACGCACCGGTATCCAACGCGAAACAACCTTCTGGGCATTCAGATGGATCAAGTACAGTAGGACCTGAATGAAGTAAGGAACCAAATGGCAAACGAAAGGGTTGAGATGAGAAATAAAATGACCCAATTTATGGCTGTGATGACTGGCTTAGCTCAGAGTCAGGAAAGGCTAAGAGAGCTGGTGGAAAGGCAGACTCCTGATGAACATCATCCTGGTACAGGAGGAACCAGTAACAATGATTGCGGGAAGCCTCGCATTGATCCACCAGAATATTGGCCTCATCTGAACCCAGATGTGAATGGTGTAAGAAATATTCAAGGAAACACTGCTGGAGGCAGGATCTTGCAAGAAGATCCTCAGAAAGAGCAGTTCACAATTATTGGGGCTGGGGATGAGGTGTATGACCGAAGGTTGGATGAGATTGCTGAGAAACTGAGATCTCTTGAATCCCAGAATTCCTTAGGCTTTGATGTAATGGATATGGGGCTGGTAGATGGGGTGAGAAATCCTCACAAGTTCAAACCCCCGTGCTTTGAGAAATATAATGGTACCTCCTGCCCGCATACTCATCTGCAGTCTTTCTTGGGGAGACTCAAAGCTTATACCATGGACGAGAAGTTATGGATGTTCTATTTTGAAGACAGCTTGACTGGAGCATCAAGAGAATGGTATTCGCATCTGACCAGGGCCACTATAACATGTTGGAATGACTTGGCCGAAGCCTTCATCCGTCAGTACCAGTACAACCTAGACATGGCTCCCAATAGAACCCTTCTAATGGGCATGTCTCAGTCTTCAAGAGAAAGCTTCCAGGATATGCTCAGAGGTGGAGACAGCTTGCTGCTACTGTCCAGCCACCCATGTCTGAACGGGAAATGGCTGACATGTTTATGAACACTCTTCAAGGAACATATATTGACAGACTTGTTGCTTTCTCTTCCACCAGTTTTGCCGATGTAGTCATAGTTGGGGAGAGATTAGAGAGTCTTCTGAAGATGGGCAAAATATCTGACAACGGTGCAAGTTCCTCCAACAATACAAGAAAACCTTTTTCAGGACCCCGAAGGATGGGTGAAACAAATGTTATTCATACAGGCAGGGGCAAACCCCAATACTCTCACAGATCAGTAGCAGTCGTTACTATCCTGGCTCTAGTTCCACAACAACCACCTTTTCCTCAACAACAACAACAACATCACTATCAGCAACAACCGCACTTTCTGCAACAAAGATCGTACAATAATAACAACAACAACCAACAACAATGCCCCTTTCAACAGAGGCCATCTCAAGCAAATAGGGTGATTGACCCCATTCCTATGCCTTATGCCGCTCTACTGCCACAACTCCTGAAGCTCAACCTGGTTGAGTTAAGGACGTTGGCTCCACCAGATCCTCTCAACCTCCCAAAGAATTATGATGCCAATGCTAGGTGTGCCTTTCATTCCAACGCACCTGGTCACAATACTGAGAAGTGTAGAGCCTTGCAAATGAAGGTTCAGGATCTGGTCGATTCCAATGCTCTCAACTTCGCACCTCCTCCAAATGTTACCAGAAATCCTATGCCTAGTCATGGTGGGCCCAGGATTAATGCCATAGAGGAAGACCAACCATCTGCACTGATTGATAGTGTTGCACATATTCGAACGTTGCTGGCATAAGTCAAAGCTCAACTCTTAAGATGCCAGGTATTCCCAGGTTGTGAGGCCTGCTGCGAATCGTGCAAGACTGCTATTAATGGTTGTGAGAGGCTAAGGTTTGGCATAGATGGCCTTATCAGAGATGGAATTTTTCAAATTACCACAACGGCGTCTACAACATCAACAACCCTTTCTTCAGCAACAATAGATCCTCCTACAACATCAACAATCCTTTCTTCAGCAACAACAGATCCTCTTACCATTGCAACAACTATCGTTCCCACTGATTCATCCACAACTCCAGCAATCCCTCCATCCATTATTTCAACAAACCAAAGTTCAGCAACACTTACTTCTACAACATCAACACCCATTTGATCAACGGAATCTCCTACAACACCAACAAACGCTAACGAAGACGTCTCAACGGTCACGATTTATTATGACCCGACAACTGTTCATCCCAACAACAATTTTCAACAACAAACTGCAACACCTCCTGTCAGATCTCCAGTCACAATCTATTACGACCCGCATACCATCACAATTCCTTCCGATGCAGCAATCAGTCCAGTCGCCATTACGGTACCAGGACCCGTTCCTTATGAAAGCAGTAATGCCATACCTTGGCACTACGGCTCTGATCTCTACTGCGACGGAAAGAAAATCACTCTAGATTCAACAACCTCTTCACCACAAGTTGACAATGTTGGGGGAGGCGGAGGCTTCACCAGAAGCAGACGCTTTTTTCCTCACAAATATCGAGATCCAATGTTGAAGCAGAGGCTGCTGCTAAGGAAAAAGGGAAGAATGTGGTACTTGAAGAGCCAACTATTAAAGAAACTCCGAAGACGTCTTTTGAACAAGAGGTGGACGAGTTCATGAGAATAATCAAAAAGAGTGATTACAAAGTGGTGGACCAACTTCATCAGACGCCCTCCAAAATCTCTATATTGTCATTGTTAATGTGTTACGAAGCCCATAGGAATGCACTTTTAAGAGTCCTGCACGCAGCCTACGTGCCGGAGGAGATTACGGTTAATCGGCTGGAAACAGTGGTTGCAAATGTTAACACCAGTCATGGACTGGGCTTCACAGATGCTGATTTAACGACGGAGGGACGCAATCATAAAAAGGCTTTACACATCACCTTAGAGTGCAAAGGTGCTTTTCTTTCTCATGTGCTGGTAGACACTGGGTCCTCGCTCAACGTCCTCCCAAAGAAAGCCTTGGTGAAGCTGGAATATGACAGTTTGGCATTGCGTCCGAGTAACATGGTGGTAAGAGCATTTGATGGCTCTAATAGATCAGTGCTTGGAGAGATTGAATTACCCGTGATGATTGGCCCACAAATCTTTAAAACTACTTTCTTCGTGATGGACATTCAGCCGGCCTATAGCTGTTTGTTGGGTAGACCCTAGATTCACGCCGCTGGCGCTGTTACATCTACCCTTCACCAGAAATTAAAATTTGAGTGGGAAGGCCAGATCATCACAATCTGCGGGGAGGAAGACATTTTCGTTAGCCAGCTGGCTACTTACAAGTATATAGAGATGGATGGGGAAATCCACGAGACTATGAGCCAGGGGTTTGAAGCCCTTAACATCAATGAAGCAACTGATGTGTCTGGAACTTCTTTCGCTTCATATCAACAAGTCCGGAAGGTTGTTGAAGAAGGTAGCGCTCAGGGCTTGGGCAAGCTGTTGCCGGTAGAGAAAAAAGAAGACAGATTCGGGTTGGGTTACAGACCAACCCGACAAGATCATCCAGAGGCTGCCAAGGAGCCCAAATTTGTCAGTGGGGGAATGCTTACCCCGGATGCTGTGAACAATTTGGAAGACGAGGAAGAAGGCGACCGCAACCTAGAGAGTTGGATACGTCCAAAGATCCCGGGGAACCAAGTCTCTAACTGGTCTTCCCAGGAAATTATAAGAGTTACTCCTGCAGAGTAATTATTATTTCCTGTCTTTTAGCATGCATCAAGTCCTGCATCTTGCCCAAGGTGTCAGGACTCATTTTGTAATAGGGCCATCTTGTATTTTGTGCAAATGATTAATTAATGAATATCAAGACATCTTTTGCAAACGAGTCTCTTTTTTTTGCTCACTGTCTTTTTCATTTTTCACTTTTGTACAAAACAATAAAATGGCAATGTTTTCAAAATAAACAACTTCATTTTCACTTTTTCTAAAAAAGATAAAACTGATCACTAAAATGAACCAATCTCAACCCTTGTAGAGAGTGCCCTCCAAATTGCACCGACAACAACACTGCTATGACTTTGTATGACTTTGTATGACTTCGACAATCCGATTAATCAAGCTGATGAAGGGGTTGAAGAAGACTATGAGTTACCTGAAGAGTTAGCCAGGTTGATAAGGCAAGAGGAAAAGGTAATCACTCCTCATCAGGAGGAGGTTGAGACAGTAAATCTTGGTACCGAAGAAGACTTGAAAGAAGTGAAGATCAGGGCCCGTCTGTAAGGTTCAGTGAAGAAATAGCTTATTGACATGCTTCGGGAGTACGTTGATGTCTTTGCTTGGTCCTACCAAGACACGCCAGGTCTGGATGTAACACCCTCTACTCCAAAACATAATATTTAAATAATATCAGAGTAATCATCTAAAAGGGTATTACATATCTTCAAAAAAATCAACACAACAGTGTCCTGTCGCGTAACACGGGTTAATCAACATCAAAATAACATAAATCGTCTCACAGCGGAATTTAACTTCATAATTCAAAACTGCATAAACATAATTTTCACCATCCTGAATTTAACATCATAAAATGGAAAACATTTATCCAAATAACAACATACTGAAAACAGCTTAACAAAGAAACCCATCCCAGTGTTACATGACACAGAGCAGGACACATAAACCAGAACCACTCCTAAGGAACACTAAAGCACGCTCCGAGACTCATGAATTACTCCTATTGCACTGCAGGACTATTCTTCGACATTTGCAAGTTACCCACGAAAGAGGAAACATTTCCAAGCAGGCAGGGTGAGTAATCATAATATATCATAAACGTACAATAATATAGAATCATAAATAAATTAGTACACATATCATGACATCGTCAAATTCAAAATTCAGCAACGACCACAACACTATCATGAAATCAATCAACACCAACACAGTCATGAAATTCATCCAGAATATGCAATTCTAACATCCTGATATGCAATATGCATGTGGTACCATTTTCATCGTGAGATGGATACATGACCATCAACCCTCCACAAAGGAGCACATCGTAAATCATCGAGACACTTCAATCCACACAATGGGATTGAAGCAAATAAATAGGTCGAAGCCCCATTGTGAAAGTTATGAAATGCAATGATGCGCTACATCGAAAAATTCATCAAAACAATTCGCATCATTCATTTCAATCATCCGAACAACCATCAAATAATCATACATATCATCATGACATTACACCCTGAACACTGGTTCTCTAACCACTCTGACACATCAAAGATTAACCCGTACCCGGTAATTTATAAGGGAATTATAAGGTTATTTCACAAATTCATTTATAAAAAATTATTGCATTTTTCTAGTTTCTATTCATCAAAATAAAGTTCAATTTGTGCTCTTTCCGACGCTTCAAACGGAATGCGAATCGGACTTACGGTTTGAAAGATATGAATTTTTAAAGAAATAAAATTTATTATCCCAACAGTGTTAACCGATTAACCAAAGCGTTAACCGGTTAACGCCTGCGTAATTTCAGAAAAATATTCAAAGTTTTCAATGGTTAACCGGTTAACCAAAGCATTAACCGGTTAACGCCTATTTTCCAGCAGTCCTCTGCTACACAATTGCAGACTGTTCCAATTCCAAAAATCCCCAAACCCCATTACGGGTTTTACATCATGACACTCAAAAACCATTCAAAAACATCAATTAAACCTCAACAACATCCAGACAACAATTATACAAACAAATATACAATTATAACTCATTCTAAACACTTTAATTCATCAAGATTTCTCATAAAACTCAACCTAACTCAAACCCCTAAAACCCCTAAAACTCATACCATCCTAATCCATTCATATTCCAATTCCTATATAATTATCATAGATTATAAAAACTCCCCATACCTTAGATAATTTTCGTCACTTTACACTCTTCTCTGGGGTTCTCCACAGCATCCTTACTTTGAGCTTCTCCTTTCTTCAGAGTACATCTCCAAACACGATAGAAAACAAAAATGAGAAAACTGATCGTATTCTCTTCTTTGGATATATTATCCCAGTTTAGCCTTTTCCCACCTTACCCTCATAATTTCACAAAAGGACCACCTTACCCTTTTCTTTAAAATATTTTTAATAATAATAATAAAATAGCATAATAAAACACTATTTATCCTTATTATATATAAATACTCATTTTCTTCAAAATTCTCAAAATAACTCAAACTCTCCAACTTTTCTAAATTAATTAAATAAATGATTAAATAATTAAATTTAGATTTTCGGGGCGTTACACTGGATACCGACATCGTTGTGAACAAGCTGCCTTTGAAGGAAGACTATCCTCCAGTCAAACAGAAGCTATGCCGTACTCGTCCGGATATGGCCATGAAGATAAAAGAAGAAGTACAAAAACGGTGGGATGCCGGTTTCCTTGCTGTAACCAGTTACCCGCCGTGGGTTGCTAATATTGTACCAGTGCCTAAGAAGGATGGCAAAGTGCGGATGTGTGTGGATTACCGGGATCTGAATAGAGCTAGCCCGAAAGATGATTTCCATTTACCTCACATTGATGTATTGGTCGATAACACAGCTCAGTTCTCGGTATTCTCTTTCATGGACGGATTTTCAGGTTATAATCAGATCAAGATGTCACCTGAAGACATGGAGAAGACTACTTTCATCACACCCTGGGGCACACTTATCAACGGGCTATGGTGACATTATTCCACGATATGATCCATAAAGAAATTGAATGTTACGTGGATGACATGATTGCCAAGTCCCTCACAGAAGAAGACCATCTGGTAAATCTGCTGAAGTTGTTCAAGCGTCTGAGAAAGTATCAGCTGAAGCTAAACCCCAACAAATGCACATTCGGGGTACGTTCCGGTAAGCTGCTGGGGTTCATCGTAAGTGAAAAAGGAATTGAAGTTGATCCTGACAAAGTCAAAGCCATTCAGGAGATGCCTGCACCTAAGACCGAAAAGGAGGTTCGGGGGTTTCTAGGTAGTTTGAACTACATATCAAGGTTCATCTCTCACCTTACTGCAACCTGTGAGCCCCTGTTCAAATTGTTAAGAAAGGAACAAATGGTCAGGTGGAATGAAGATTGCCAAAAGGCTTTTCACAAAATCAAGGAGTACTTGCAAGAACCTCCAATCCTTATGCCTCCAGTCGAAGGAAGACCTCTAATAATGTACTTGACAGTATTAGAAGGATCAATGGGGTGTGTGTTGGGCCAGCATGACGAGTCTGGTCGAAAAGAGTACGCAATATACTACCTAAGCAAAAAGTTTACCGACTGTGAACAACGTTATTCACTGCTCGAGAAAACTTGTTGTGCTTTAGTGTGGGCTACTCGCCGACTAAGGCAGTATATGTTGACCCACACTACCTTATTGATCTCAAAGATGGACCCAGTCAAGTACATATTTGAGAAGCCATCACTTACCGAAAGGGTTGCAAGGTGGAAAATTATCCTGACAGAATATGACATTCAGTACGCATCTCAAAAGGCCATCAAGGCAGTGTATTGTCTGACTATCTAGCTGAGCAACCCATTGATGATTACCAGCCTATGAGATTTGACTTCCCCGATGAGGACATCATGTTCCTAAAAGCAAAAGATCATGAAGTGCATGTTCACACTGAGGGGCCCGATCCAGAAGAAGAATGGACAATGATGTTTGATGGGGCTGTTAATATGAATGGTCGTGGGGTTGGTGCAGTGCTCATTACACCTAAAGGAGTTCATATGCCTTTCTCGACAAAACTCACCTTTGCCTGCACTAACAACGAAGCTGAATACGAAGCATGTATCATGGGTCTTGAGGAAGCCATTGACCTCAGGATCAAGACTTTAACTTTATTCGGAGATTCAACTTTGGTAATCAATCAGACCAACGGAAAGTGGTACACTCACCAGGAGCATCTGATCCCATACCGTGACTATACGTGGAGATTACTGACTTTCTTTACAACAGTCAAACTTGAGTATATCCCTCGAGATGAAAATCAGTTCGCAGATTCTTTGGCTACCATTTCCTCCATGATCAAGGTTCAAGATGCCAACTTTGTGCCTCGGATTTCAGTATCCAGACTTGAGCGACCAGCATACGTATTCTCTGTGGACATTGCTAAAGATGACAAGCCTTGGTTCCATGACATCAAATGCTTCTTAGAGGATCAAACATACCCACCTGGGGCATCATCCAATGATAAGAAGACTTTAAGAAGGTTGGCTGGTAGCTTCATCCTCAATGCTGATGGTTCGTTATACAAGAGAAACTTTGACATGGTTCTTCTCATATGCGTTAATAAGAAAGAAGCAGATTTGCTGATGCACGAGGTGCATGAAGGATCTTTTGGTACCCATGTCGGGGGACATGCAATGGCTAAAACGTTGTTAAGATCAGGTTACTACTGGATCACAATGGATGCAAACTGTTGTGCTTATGCCAGAAAATGCCATAAATGCCAGATTTGCGCAGACAAAGTGCATGTGCCTCCAAATCCTTTGAACGTAATGTCTTCACCTTGGCCCTTTTCCATGTGGGTGTAAACACCCCAAATTTTCTCTCACTCTTGTTACCATGGCTTGTGATCTTTTCATATGCATAAGTTCAATCATATCATCTCATGTTGCATTTTTGCTTCACTGCATTGTTTCAAAGTCATCTGCATCTATGGTTTGTGATCTGAGCAATCCAAAGGCTATCTGAGCCACTCCCAAAGTCATCAATCATCTCAATAGGGTCCATGTATGTTCAAGCATCATATTATATCCTCACAAGGTCAATAAAGTCAAAGAATCACAAGAATTGAGAAAGGCATGGAAGCAGAGCCAGGTTTAACTGCACAGATAAAATTAGGGTTTTGGTTTCAGAGGCCATAACTCCAATTTTTTTGGTCATTCTATTGGTCTCTATATGATATGAGGATCATGCATATCAATTTTCATGAAGAAATTCAATGGGGAAGGCATCTGATCAAAAGATGACTTCTTGAGCAAGTCAGTGCAAAATCAGGGTATCTGAGACCCCCAATCACACAACAAAAGGGTATTCTTCATCATTTTGAATGTGTATGATCATTATTTGATCTTAGAAGATGTTAGAAGTTCACAAAATTGAAGAATTTCAAGCCATTTGCAAAGTTGCCATTTTGGGAAAGTGACTTGTAATGTAAACTTGCCATTTTGGGAAAGTTTTTCAACCTCCTCTTTTTGATCCAAAAAGGCTTCAAATGAAAAATCTTTGGTCATGAAAGTTGTAGATTGGATCCTCCCATTTTCAAAAAGTACAAGAACTCATTCTAATTCATTTTAGATTAAAAGTTATGGCCTTGCAAAGTTGGACAAAATCACTTATTTTTCACTTTGGCACCAAAGGGGGAAACTTGCAAATTCACATGCCAAGCATTTCTATGACTTCAAAATGACTTCTAAGCATCACATAAACATAACACATGACCTAAAAATCAGAATGGCCCAAAGGATTTCTCATTTCTATGCCTTGAATTACAAGTTACATAAGGCATTTTCTCATGCAGCTTCAAAATTGAATCTTTGCAAAAGGAACCTTTTATGCTTGAATTGAACATTAATTGATCTCAAAGCATCCTAGCAACTTCATATGGCTCATGTTGCTGAATTTTGCCCAAGAAATCACAAGATTCTTTGCCTTGGTTCATAAGAAAACTCAAAGAGGGAAATATGCAAGAACTTTGGAAACTCTTGATCAAGACCATCCAGCTCACAAAATCAGATCCAAAGGCCTTCCTTAACTCAAGCTGAGGCAGGACAAGCCCTAAGATCTCCTCTGACCCGAGTCATACCCATAGTACACAAGATCTTGACATTTTTCATTTTTGCCCATGCCAATCAAACTGTGCCACTACCAACTCTCTGCCCAATCAGAGCCTCATATGTGGACCTCAAGCATCCCAAAACACAACACACACAAGCCTGCAATCTCCAAGAAGCCAGGATTCACAAAAACTGTCAAAAAATTCACCTCTTCGAAACTTCTCACACAGCCATCAAACCTCCATTTTTCCTTCACCAATGAGTCACACATCCTCCATAGAACCAAAATCCACCATTGAAACAACCTGAAACATCACATACTTAACCCTCCATTTCTGCTACACCAGAACTGGAACTTGCAAACTAGCCAACATCAAGGGTTTTGAAGCATACCACTAGCTTCAGGAGGATCAAAAGAGATTCTTTGCTTGAAGGGGAGGCTCTGGAAGCACACATTTAGAGTTCATCACCTCAGGTAAGCTCAAGAAAAAAACTTTTCAGAGCTTGTTTCTTTTGTTGCAAAATGAAAATATATGTTATGCTGGTCATGCTGATATCCTTAGAATTAAAAATGGTGAAGAAATGACTATTTTGTGGCTCTCTGAAATTTCACCCGTAAAAATTGTTTGTTTCGATTCCCTCTGTTCTTGGGTTATAAATGATGTTTGAGGGCTGGTTTGAATGGGGTTTAGGTAGAGGATCATTTCTGGATGGTTGATTTGGTGTGGGGTGGCTTGTAGAGTGTTTTAGGGTTTTTGTCCTGCCGGAGAAGATGACCGGAGCTTCCCTCCGGTCACCTGAAAGTAATTAGCCCTAATTAGGGTTTAATCTCCAGGTGCATTATGGGCCTTTGGATCGTGTTTAGTTTAGGAAGTGAATGGCTCAGATTTCACAATTAATCCTTAATTCATTTTAATTAGTTTAAATTAGGATTAATAAATAATTTGGCCAGAGTCAATCCTGACCCTCAGATTGCGCGTGCAGTCAAACATCCCCCCCCAGGTTTGAATTCCAGCCGTTGGATGAGATTACTTTCCCTTTTATTCAATTTAATTTTCATTTTCATTGTATTTCTTTCCACAAATTTTTAAAAATAGTAAAGTACATTAAAAAATTCTGAAAATTTTTATCAAACCTTTTATTAATTTTCAGAACCTAAAAATATTTTTATTTTTATTTTTTGCTTCAAAAATTATTTTTAAATCATTTAAATGTTTATTTTTAATTAGTTAATGGAAATTAATTAATAAAAAATGCATTTAAGTATTTAAAAATCACCAAAAAAGTTCACATTGCATCTTAATACATTTAGAATCATTATCAAAATCTTCAAACAAATTTCTTTTTGGTTCTTGACCTATTTTGACATTTTTCTTTGGAATTAAAGTTCTTTAAAGGCAATATTTTTGTTCTAACTTAGAAAAATTCATTCTTCCTAACCATGAAGAGTTTGATGATTGTTATTCTTGCATTGCATTCTTCATAGCATGTAGTTTCTAGGATAAAATTGATTTGGATTTATCTTTCATTTTCAAATTGATGTGCATTTTTCCTTTTGAAGTGCATTAAAACCCTAGCCAATTTGAGAAAATCATAACATCCATTAGGTTAAGACTTAGGTCCCCTCCTTTGGTCAGTGAACTTGTGTAGGCTTAGGGTTCCTTTGTTCCCATTTTCAATTTTTTATCTTGTCATTTGCTTCTGATTTTGAATTTTGCATTGCATATTGTATGTAAACCCTAATTTTGGCTTTCATTTGCATTCATCTCTTATTTGCTTGCATACATGAACTTTCCATGAGATTTTGTGCATCCACATGACATATGAGACATCTTAGGACACATTAGAGTCATGTTTGATCATTGCATCATTCATTTGCCATGTTATGCATTCATATCATTTCATAAACTTTCATGAACTTTCATGGTTCAAAACCTGCTTCATTTGCATCCTCATCCTTGTATGATCATCCACAACTCTTGACATGTGTTTGCATCCTCTCTTAGCATCATTAACATCATGTTTATGCTTCTGACTTTGGTTTGCATCATTGCATTTCATCTCATTCTCACTTCATTTCATTTCTTGTTACTAACTTTTCAGGTGGTAAGCCATTGAGAAGTGAGTTTGCCTTCACTTCTCACAACCTCTTCTCATCCCTCTTATGCATTAATTTCTGCATTTTACTTTTTTATTAGAGTGAGCTTGCTCACTCATGTTCCCTCTTCACTTTCTTTCTCCAAGCAACTTGTCTTCTTAAGTGAAGCAAGTTGTCTTGCTTCTTCTTGCTTCTTTCTCCTTTCATCTGCTTCTTCCTTGGTGGCTTTTCTCTTGAAGATCTTTTGCAAGCCTCATAAACCCTAGGAATACCCAAGCATGGTCACATTTAGGGTTTGATTAAGCCATAATTTTTACCTTTGTGTCATCTTTGAGTCTTCTCTTCTCATCTCATAATCAAGGACTAAACCCTAAAGGTTTTAAGGCTTTGTGATTAAGCTTATGCCTGCATCCTTCTATTAGGATGGAGTATATAACTTTAATCCTAAGTGTTAATCCTAAGTGTTAAATCCTTTAATCAATTCATCTAATAATCACTAAGACATCAAGCTTGAAACTTGGGCCTTGCATTAGGGTTCTAATTCTTCCTTAACTGGTTAAGATGGACTAACCCCGGTGTTAATGGACAAGTCCCCCTCAAGTTGTCTTACAAACCATAAAATTCACTTCTTAATCTTACCATTAACTAAAATCCATTCTAACAAAGGTTTTGTTTTGTCATGAGGTTAATCCCTAATCATGGATTAAGTTGAGGAGCCTTTCTCAGCTTAAATGTTCTCATCTATCATCCTTCTATTAGGATGGTGTAATGAGTCCATTAAATCTTTGATTATGGCTTAAACTCATTACTTAACACTAAACAAAAACTCCAAAATAATCTAAGTAATTACAAGTAGGTTAATGATCTTAATCCTACATCATGGTGATTAAGTGTGAGGTGTTTACTTCACACTTAAGGTATTCTCATTACCCCTAATCAGAGGGAGGATGTGATGAGTTTACTAACCCTTGGTTTAGGCTTAAGTCCATTAACTTATGACAAACTTAAAAAAAGAAATAAAAGATTGAAAACACCAAAAACAAACAATAATCGTCTCCTTCGGGATTCTTTTCTCATCTCATTCACTCACAAACGAGAACTCGCTTCTTCCGTCTAATGCAAGACAGTTTGCACCTGAGCCAGACAGGTCATACACTTGAGCATAGGCAAGTAAGCAGTTCACAAGTCAATTTATCTTTTAGTCTCTTTGAGTCGAACTACGATGTTCTGACTTCCTCATTGCACGAGAGGATACGTAGGCATAACTTAACAGTTATCGAACAAAAGTCTCTATACATTCCCCCCTCTTCCAGCATTGTTTTTTTTAGCCTCACAGTCTTGAGCATTTCACTCTTGTTCTCACACTGACACTTCTCTTATACACTTCACATTTCTCTCACACTGACACTTGCATCTCTTTCCAGCTTTGATACACAGATTGCAATGACACTACCCCTTTTAAACACAAATCTTTCAAGCGTGGATCCCGTCGAGTACGGCGGCCAACCTGGGTGATAATACCTTCCCAGGTTGTAACCAACCCCCTTTCTCAGTTTCTCTGGTTCGCGACCGTCTTATCCATATCTTTTCTTAGGTTTATGCAGCATTACCTTTCCTTCGGGATAAAAATGCCTAGCTGGAGACTCTATTCCTTCCCTCTCTTTCGCCGACCGTTCGCGTCTGTACCCCTTCTGACCAGGTCTCATTTGGTGGGAGCGACAGCTTGGCGACTCTGCTGGGGACCCTTATACTGTAACCAGGGCTTCTGGTTCTTTTTGTGGGTTCCTCCTAGCGCTTGTTTGATTTGTGTTTACTGGGGTGTTATGTGCTAATTGTGTTTATTTGCTTTGTTTATTGCTTTATGTACAGTCTTGTTTATTGCTTTCTTTACAGTTTTATGCATCATACTGTCATACTATCCTTGCTGGATCTGGCTTCTGTTTTGGTGGGTGGGGTTTCATTGAGAGTTTAAGGTCCTATACCTGGGACCTGAGTGACACCTAGGCTAGAGTGGTTCATGTTCTTTCCCATTCCATTTCGGTCTGGTGCGGGAATATGAAACACGGTTCAGATGTGGGTTTCTTCTTGAGAACTTTGTGCTACAGATTTCTTGTAGTGCTAGGGCTATCTGGGAAGCCTGCTAAGTCTGGATGACCTTTATTATGACCTTCAGAAGCTTAGGTGAATTAGAGGAGGATCTTTTTATGGTTATTGTAAACGTTGTACCTCCGGGTTAGAAGTGTTTACACTTCTCATAATTGATCCAAGTCTGAGGATCTTTGTTCTAGAACATTACCTGGGAGGGGGTTGGGCTGTTTACAGGTTTGCAGGAGCCCATGGCCACATCATACCCTGTTACTTTTCTGTTTAAGAATACTCCACTTTGGACAGTTCTTGTGATTAACCCTGGACATGTGACTCTTTATTTGAGTCCCCCGCCCTGGTTACTGGATTTCTAAGCCTTCATCTGGACTTTAGAACATACATGGACTTATATCAAGACAGATAATCAGATCCAGCTTGATCACAAACCCTTGCATATCATTTGCATATTCATCATTTGCATCATTTAACATTTGTTTATTTGCTTTTCAGGGTATCCACATCATATCTGGTTTGGTTTTGACCCCTTCTTTTGCATAGACCTCTGCTTCAACTGTCTTCATCAGTTATCTGCTTCAGCTATCTTCATCATCACCAGCATCAGCCTTTCAATGGCTCATCTCCAGTATCAGTCTTGATCTTCATCAACACTTATCTTCAGTTTCTTCAGCAGCATTCATGACTACTCCCAGGAAGAGCAACATATCCTACCATTTCTTTGAGCCTGTGTTGACTAGTATCAGGCAGGTCCAGTCACTTATCACACCTGACCACATCCCATTGTTTAGAGAGCATTATGGAGGTATCTTGGATATGGTTGTGGACCTTGACCCTTCTCAGAGGAGCATGATCCACACATGCTTGCAGTTTTATGATCCTCCCTTGAGATGTTTCACCTTTTCAGACTTTCAGCTAGGGCCTCTGCTAGAAGAGTTTTCTTCATTGATTGGAGTGCCTATCAGGGGTGGAATCCCCTTCAACCCAGTAATGCCATCTCCCAGCAATGGAGAAGTAGAAAAAGCACTGTACCTGGAGCCTGCCTTGATTGAGCAAAGCATGACAACAAAAGCTGGGATCCCTGGTTTGCACTTGGACTTCTTGATTTCTCAGGCCACCCTGAAGGCTTCATTGGGAGAATGGAGGGCAGTTTGTGCACTGTTAGCCCTCAGCATATATGGGGTTATACTGTTTGCAGATGCCCAAATTTGTCAGCAAGAATGCCATTCATCTTTTCCTTCTAAGGAACCCAGTACCCACATTGCTAGGAGATTTCTATTACTCCATCCATCAGAGGAATGAGAAACAAAGGGGGAAGTTGGTGAGATGTTGTGCTCCTTTGTTTCACACCTGGCTGCTCAGACACCTACCTAAATCAGATGCCTTCTTGAACCCTCACCAACAGAAGAATTGGGCCAAGAGGCTCATTGCTTTAACTTCAGATGATATTGGATGGTGCACCCAGAGCACCAATGGCAAAGACATTGTCACCAACTGTGGACAATACCCAAATGTACCTCTGATAGGAGTAAAGGGTTGCATCAACTACAATCCTTTGTTGTTTAAGAGACAACTGGGCTATGCTTTGGTACACCCTCCTAGAGTGCAAGATTTAGCTGAGACCCTATATTGTGAAGTAAAACCTAATTCAGTTGCTGTCAGACAAGCATCCTGGGCTTGGGACAACATCCAGACAAAAGGGATGGCTATTCTTGGAAGGTGTAATAATGTTGCTTCAGCTCAGTACTATGACTGGTCCCGTACAAGAGCTCAGATTACTGGAATGCCTTTCACCTTATAGGACATACCTGGACCCTCAACAGTACAACCTGCAGCAACTATCAGCCTGGAAGAATTTGAGAGGCTGAAGGAAAGGAATGAGAACTTATCTCAAGCTTTGAAAAAGACCCTTTGGGAAAGGAGTGATGGTCGTCTGGACATTGAGAGGTTAGAAAAGCTCAGGGTGGAGCATCTCACCAAAATTGAGAAGACAGAGGACTACATCAGGAAAGCAAGAGCTGGGGAGCAAATATTGAAGAATGCCTGTAAAGAGGCCAAGATTCATAAGGCTAGGACTGAGCTCTATCTGCAAGAAAGTCAGGCTAGGTGGTTCAGGATCACTGAAGCTCGGACACAAGAAGACCAGAAAACTCAAGCCAAGATTGAACAGTTGGAGGCCAATGAGAAGAAGCAGCAGGAAGCTTTGTTGGCAGCCCAAAAGGAGATTTCAGAGTTAAAGCTTAGAGCTGGATTGAAGAGATCAAAGGACCAGGACAGGCATAAGAAGCTGACCACTGCCATTGCTACCAGGAACCTCCTCATTAGGACCATTACAGAGCACCCAGTTGATCCAGTGACTGAGGCACTTCTGAAGGAGGTCAAAGAGGTTGAATTTGGGCTAGATGTCTGATTCTTTGTTTGTTGTTGTTTCCATTTTATGTACTTTTCCTTTTATTGTATTTTGACCCTCCAGGGGCATGTGTTGTAAAACAAACTATGTATTGTTCATCATTTGTAATATATTAGTTTGCTTTCATTGGGTTTCTTTTCTCAGCAACATCAAGCATCTTCCTCGAGGTCTGGAAAGGTCAAAACCGAGAACCAAGTCGGATACCTTGGAAAACAAATAAGCATATTGCATTGCATACTAACTTTTGTTTTGTTTTGTAGGTTTTGTTATTATCTTTGTTTCTAACTTTGTTGTGACCTCAGGAAATATTGCTCGTCGCCGAGTGTTCCCTGTCAACCGCACGCACCGGTACCCTACTCGCAACAACCTTCCTGGTATTCAAATGGAGCAAGTACAGCAGGACCTGACTGAGGTCAGAACTCAGATGGCTAATGAAAGAGTAGACATGAGAAACCAAATGACTCAATTCATGGCTGTGATGACTGGCTTGGCCCAGAGTCAAGAAAGGTTGAGGGAACTGGTGGAAAGACAAACTCCCGAGGAACCTCATCTTGGAACTGGAGGAACTAGTAACAATGAGCGGGGCCAGCCTCATATTAATCCACCAGTATTTGGACCTCATATGGATCCGGAAGCCAACATCCCGAGAAATGTGCAAGGTAATACTGTTGGAGGGAGAATCTTGCAAGAGGATCCCCAAGAAGAGCAGTTTACTGTTATAGGAGCTGGAGATGAAGTCTATGATAGGAGATTGGATGAAATTGCTGAGAAGTTGAGGTCTTTGGAGTCTCAGAATTCCTTAGGCTTCGATGTAATGGATATGGGACTAGTGGATGGGGTGAGAATTCCCCACAAATTCAAATCCCGTGCTTTGAAAAATACAATGGAACCTCTTGTCCACGAACTCACTTGCAGTCTTTCCTGGGAAGAGTTAAAGCTTATACTATGGATGAAAAGTTGTGGATGTTCTACTTTGAAGACAGTCTGACTGGGGCTTCGAGGGAGTGTTATTCACACTTGACCAGAGCTACCATTAGATGTTGGAAGGACTTAGCTGAAGCCTTCATCAGGCAATATCAATACAATCTGGACATGGCTCCTAACATGACCCTCCTAATGGGAATGTCTCAATCTTCCAGAGAAAGCTTCAGGGAATATGCCCAAAGGTGGAGACAGCTTGCTGCTGCTGTCCAACCACCCATGTCAGAAAGAGAAATGGCTGACATGTTCATGAATACTTTGCAAGGAACATATATTGATAGACTGGCTGCCATTTCCTCTACCAGCTTTGCCGACGTAGTTATAGCTGGGGAAAGGATTGAAAGCCTTTTAAAAATGGGCAAAATTTCTGATAGTGGTGCAAGTTCATCCAGTAATCCCAGGAAGCCTTTCGTGGGACCCCGAAGAGCCGGTGAGACCAATTCCATTCATGCAAGCAGGGGAAGACCTCAGTATGTACACCGGTCAGTAGCAGCTGTTACCATTCCAGCTCCGATTCCTCAACAATCATCATATCCTCAACAACAACAACCACAGTATCAACAACAAGTTTAGTATCCGCAACAGAGAACCTACAACAACAACAATAGCAACCAACAACAGCGTCCCTTCCAACAAAGACCATCACAGGCAAACAGGGTGATTGACCCTATCCCTATGCCTTATGCTGCCTTATTGCCACAACTCCTGAAGCTTAACTTGGTTGAGTTAAGGACGTTGGCACCACCAGATCCTCTCAATCTCCCAAAGAATTATGATGTCAACTCCAGGTGTACTTTCCACTCCAATGAACCTGGTCACAATACTGAAAAGTGCAGGGCCTTACAAATGAAAGTCCAAGACCTGGTGGATTCTAAAGCCCTCAACTTCGCACCTCCTCCGAATGTCAACAGAAATCCTATTCCTAATCATGGCGGGCCGAGGATTAATGCCATTGAGGAAGACAAACCATCTACCTTGATCACCAGTGTTGCACAAATTCGAACACCTTTGGTCGAAATTAAAGCTCAGCTTTTAGAATGCCAAGTGTTCCCCGGGTGTGAGCTCGGTTGTGGGTATTGCAACATTGCAGTCAACGGGTGTGAAAAGTTGAGAAGCGGCATAGATGGTCTTATTAAGGATGGTATCCTTCAGATTTCAACCACGGCGCCTACAAATCCAACAATTCCTTTAACAACAACACCAACAGTCATTCCTTCAGCAACAAATTCACCTACAACAGCAACAACAATCATTCCTACCGATTCATCAACATCACCAGCAGTTACTCCGTCCGTCACTTCAACAAGTCAAATTTCAACAACCATTTCTTCTACAACATCAGCATCCATTTTATCAAAAGAATCTACTGCAACGCCAGCAAAAATTAATGAAGATGTCTCAACAGTTACAATCTACTATGACCCATCAAACTTTCCTCCCAGCAGCAATTTCCAACAACAAACCATGGCACCTCCTGCCAGATCACCAGTCACGATTTACTATGATCCGCACACCGTTACGGTACCCTCCTCTGCAACAATCAGTCCGGTCACCATTACGGTGCCTGGACCAGTTCCTTATGAAAGCAGTAATGCCATACCTTGGCATTATGGCTCTGATCTCTACTGCAACGGGGAGAAAATCACTTTGGATTCATCGACCTCTTCTCCACAAGTTGATAATGTTGGGGGAGGCGGAGGCTTCACCAGAAGCGGATGCCTTTTTGCCTCACAAACACAAAGACATAATGTTGAAGCAGAAGCTGCTTCCAAAGCAAAAGGAAAGAGTGTGGTATCTAAAGAGCCGACTGCCAAGGAAACTCAGAAGACATATTTTGAACAAGATGTAGACGAGTTCATGAGAATCATAAAAAGGAGTGATTACAAGGTGGTGGACCAGCTTCACTAAACACCCTCTAAAATCTCCATATTATCATTGTTGATGTGTTCCGAAGCTCACAGGAACGCATTGTTGAAAGTCCTGCACGCAGCATACGTGCCAGAGGAGATTACTGTTAATCATCTAGAAACCGTGGTGGCAAATGTCAACACCAGTCATGGACTGGGCTTTACCAATGCTGACTTAACAACAGAGGGACGCAACCATAATAAGGCTTTGCATATCACCTTGGAATGCAAGGTTGCTGTTCTGTCTCATGTACTGGTAGACACTGGGTCATCACTCAATGTTTTACCAAAGAAAGCCTTAGTGAAGCTAGAGTATGATGGCATGGCACTGCGTCCGAGTAATTTGGTGGTGAGAGCATTTGATGGCTCTAAAAGATCAGTGCTTGGAGAGATTGATCTGCCTGTGATGATTGGCCCGCAGACCTTCAAAACTACCTTCTTTGTGATGGACATACAGCCGGCCTACAACTGTCTGTTGGGTAGACCCTGGATCCACGTCGTTGGCGCTGTTACGTCTACCCTTCACCAGAAGTTGAAATTCGAGTGGGAAAGCCAAATCATCACCATCTGTGGGGAGGAGGACATCTTTGTTAGCCAGCTGGCTACGTATAAATACATAGAAATGGATGGGGAGATCCATGAAACCATGAGTCAGGGGTTTGAGGCCTTGAACATTAATGAAGCATCTGCTGTACTGAGAACTTCCATAACATCATACCAGCAAGCCCGGAATATTGTTGAGGAAGGTACCGCCCAAGGCTGGGGCAAACTGCTGCCCGTGGAAAAGAAAGAAGACCGATTTGGGTTGGGTTACAGACCAACTCAACAAGATCAACCAGAGGCTGCAAAAGAGCCCAAGTTTGTCAGCGGGGGGATGCTCACCCCGGATGCCATGAACAATTTGGAAGATGAGTCGGAAGACGAGCGCAACCTGGAAAGCTGGATACGTCCAAGGATCCCGGGGAGCCATGTCTCAAACTGGTCTTCCCAGGAAATTATAAGGGTTACTCCTGCAGAGTAATTATTATTTCCTGTATTTTAAAGCATGCATCAAGTCTTGCGTCTTGCCCAAGATGTCAAGACTCATTTTGTAATCGGGCCATCTTGTATTTTGTGCAAAGATCAATTAATGAATATCAAGACATCTTTTGCAAATGAGTCTTTTCTTTTCCGCTCACTGTTTTTCATTTTTCTTTTTGTACAAAAATAAAATGGCAATGTTTTTCAGAATAAAATAACTTCATTTTCACTTTTTCTAAATAATATAAAACTAATCACTAAAATAAACCAATCTAAACCCTTGCAGAAAGTGCCCTTCAGACTGCACCGACAACAACACTGCTATGACTTTGTATGACTTTGACAATCCAATCAATCAAGCTGATGAAGGGGTTGAAGAAGATTATGAGCTACCTGAAGAGCTAGCCAGGTTGTTGAGACAAGAGGATAAGGTTATCACTCCTCATCAGGAGGAGATTGAAATGGTCAATCTTGGTACAGAAGAAGACTTGAAAGAAGTTAAGATCGGGGCCTGCCTGCAAGATTCAGTGAAAGGGCATCTGATTGACATGCTTCGGGAATACGTGGATGTTTTTGCTTGGTCTTATCAGGATATGCCAGGGTTGGACACCGACATTGTCATGCACAAGCTACCTCTGAAAGAAGACTGCCCACCAGTAAAACAGAAGTTGCGCCGTACTCTCCCAGATATGGCAATGAAGATAAAAGAAGAGGTAGAAAAGCAGTGGGACGCCGGTTTCCTTGCTGTGACTAGCTATCCGCCGTAGGTTGCTAATATTGTACCTGTGCCTAAGAAAGATGGCAAGGTGAGAATGTGTGTGGATTACCAGGATCTGAACAGAGCCAGCCCGAAAGATGACTTCCCTTTACCTCACATTGATGTATTGGTTGATAATACGGCTCAGTTCTCGGTGTTCTCCTTCATGGACGGATTTTCAGGATACAATCAGATCAAGATGTCACCTGAAGACATGAAGAAGACCACTTTCATCACACCCTGGGGCACATTCTGTTATAAGGTGATGCCATTCGGACTGAAGAATGCTGGTGCCACTTATCAACGGGCTATGGTAACATTATTCCATGACATGATCCACAAAGAAATTGAATGTTATGTGGATGACATGATTGCCAAGTCCCTCACAGAAGAAGACCACCTGGTGAATCTGTTGAAGTTATTCAAGCGTTTGAGGAAGTACCAACTGAAGTTAAACCCCAACAAATGCACATTCGGGGTGCGATCCGGTAAGCTGCTGGGATTTATTGTAAGTGAGAAAGGGATTGAAGTTGACTCTGATAAAGTCAAAGCCATTCAAGAAATGCCTGCACCGAAGACTGAAAAAGAAGTTTGGGGGTTTCTAGGTAGATTTAACTACATTTCACGGTTCATATCTCACCTCACAGCAACCTGTGAGCCTTTGTTCAAGCATTTAAGAAAAGAACAAACGGTCAGGTGGAACGAAGACTGCCAGAAGGCTTTTGACAAAATCAAGGAAAATTTACAAGAGCCTCCGATCCGTATGCCTCCAGTTGAAGGAAGACCTCTAATCATGTACCTGACAGTATTAGAAAAGTCAATGGGGTGTGTGATGGGCCAGCATGACGAGTCTGGTCGAAAAGAGTATGCAATATACTACCTAAGCAAAAAGTTTACCGACTGTGAACAACGTTATTCACTGCTCGAGAAAACTTGTTGTGCTTTAGCGTGGGCTGCTCGCCGACTAAGGCAGTATATGTTGACCCACACTACTTTATTGATCTCAAAGATGGATCCAGTCAAGTACATTTTTGAGAAGCCAACACTTACCGGACGGGTTGCAAGATGGCAAATGATCCTCACAGAATATGATATTCAGTACACATCTCAAAAGGCCATCAAAGGCAGTGTATTGTCTGATTATCTGGCTGAGCAACCCATTGATGATTACCAGCCTATGAGATTTGATTTCCCTGAGGAAGACATCATGTTCATAAAAGCAAAAGATCATGAAGAGCCTATTCACACTGAAGGGCCTGACCCAGAAGAAGAATGGACTATGATGTTTGATGGGGCTGTTAATATGAATGGTCGTGGTGTTGGTGCAGTACTCATTACACCTAAAGGAGTTCACATGCCTTTCTCGGAAAAACTCACCTTTAACTGCACTAACAACGAAGCTGAATACGAAGCTTGTATCATGGGTCTTGAGGAAGCCATTGACCTCAGGATCAAGACGTTGACTGTATTCGGAGATTCAGCTCTAGTAATCAATCAAACCAACGGAAAATGGTACACGCACCAAGATCATCTGATACCTTACCGGGATTATACAAGGAGGTTATTGACTTTCTTCACAACAGTCAAGCTTTAGTATATCCCTCGAGATGAAAACCAGTTTGCAGATGCTCTGGCTACCATTTCATCCATGATCAAAGTTCAAGCTGCCAACTTTGTGCCTCGGATTTCAGTATCCAGACTTGACAGACCAGCATACGTATTCTCAGCAGAAGCGGTTAAAGATGGTAAGCCTTGGTTCCATGATATCAAATGCTTCTTGGAGGATCAAACATACCCACCTGGGGCATCTTCCAATGATAAGAAGACATTCAGAAGGCTAGCTGGTAGTTTCTTCCTGAACGCTGACGGTTCCTTGTACAAGAGAAACTTTGATATGGTACTTCTCAGATGTGTTGATAGGGCAGAAGCAGACTTGTTGATGCACGAAGTGCACGAAGGATCCTTTGGTACCCATGTTGGAGGGCATGCAATGGCTAAAAAGTTGTTAATATCAGGCTATTACTGGATCACGATGGATGCAGACTGTTGTGCCTATGCCAGAAAATGCCATAAATGCCAGATTTACGCGGATAAAGTGCATGTGCCTCCCAATCCTCTGAATGTGATGTCTTCACCCTGGCCCTTTGCCATGTGGGGCATTGATATGATTGGCAAGATTGAACCGACTGCTTCAAATGGCCACAGATTCATCCTGGTTGCCATTGACTATTTCACCAAATGGGTTGAAGCAGCTTCTTATGCAAATGTTACCAGGCAAGTGGTAGCCCGATTCCTAAAGAGAGACATCATCTGTCGGTATGGAGTGCCCGAGCGAATCATTACTGATAATGGTTCCAACTTAAACAACAAAATGATGGCAGAACTATGCCGGGACTTCAAGATCCAACACCACAGTTCTTCTCCTTATAGGCCAAAGATGAATGGTGTTGTAGAAGCAACTAACAAGAATATCAAGAAGATTGTACAGAAGATGGTGGTTACCTACAAAGACTGGCATGAAATACTACCATTTGCCTTGCATGGGTACCGTACGTCAATCAGAACATCCACTGGGGCAACACCGTATCAGCTTGTTTATGGTATGAAGGCAGTCCTACCTGTTGAAGTTGAATTACCCTCCTTGCGGGTACTAATGGATGTTAAGCTAAATGAAGCAGAATGGGTCCGATCCCGGTACGAACAACTGAATCTGATCGAAGAAAAGAGATTAGCTGCAATCTGCCATGGGCAGTTATATCAGAAAAGAATGAAGAAAGCCTTCGATCAGAAAGTCAAGCTTCGAGAGTACCAAGTAGGAGATCTTGTGCTGAAAAGACTCCTCCCTCCTCATACAGACCACAGGGGCAAGTGGACTCCGAATTATGATGGTCCGTTCATAGTAAAGAAGGTTTTCTCGGGTGGAGCACTGATGCTCAGTACTATGGATGGTGAAGATTTCCTGTCCCCTGTGAATTCAGATGCAGTTAAAAAATACTTCGCATAAAAATGACCCGCTGGACATAAAAACAGAATGTAAGTCCAGGCAAAAATAGGGCATCCCGGCAAGTCAAAAACAGAATAAAAGACTCGGGCAAAAATAAGGGAAAATAAATAAAAAATGTACACCCGCTAAGTTGAAAAGCCACATTGGACAACTCAGGCAAAAATGGGTATCCCGGTGGATTGAAAACCCGAAAGGGCGATCAACGCAAAATAAGGGAATGAGCGAACAACTGCATTCTGAATCCGACTGTATCACATACAACATGGCATGCTTCGAAAGGTTAAAAGTGATGGGCTAAAGACGTGTCTAATTATGCGTCTAGCGGTATCTTAACTGCAAGTGCGCAGCCTATCGAAGTAATATTTAAGATTATCGATCCACAGGGATTCTATGGTTACTTAGTGCTAGATGAACTTCTAGTTTAGCTAAGGCGAATGGTTGTCACGATTTTTTGTTTATTTTTAAGACTATTAAAGGAGGAATTAAATTTAAGTTTTAATAAAGTAATACTAAGGCGGTCGGTATGTAATTATACTAACTTAGGTGGGTCAATCTAATCTAGGCTTATAAAGGTGTTTACTTAATTATTCGGTAGAGGTTACTAGTTTAAATACCCTCAACTCACACTCTCGTGGTCTTATATCAGATCTTATCCCTAAAGCCCTATGCCTGCTCTCGCTAGCCCATAAGTGTTTAGAGATAATTTTTGGAAACTTAGTAATTCTAATTTATTTTAAAGCGCTCTCGCTGTGTTTAATTTAAATGCCTAACTTTAGCTATCCGGTTAAAATCTCACACTCTCGTGGTCTTGACCTAACCTAATACTCTTTTCTTACTCTCGTAACGAAAAGGTCGATTATAATTAAAAAGTGTCAGCCAGAATGTTAAGTTATTAATTGTTTTAAGCCTACGATTAAATTTTACCGATTAAGTTTGTTCTAACTACATACCGCCCTAAGGTACTTAGCTACTCATCGATGTTGAACCAGACAGAGACAGAAAATTAAATAATAAAATACTCATGGCAGAAAAATAAATAAACATTATAAATATTTAAATTGCAATATAATAAAAAACCTGGTTAACAAATATTAAAGCAGACTCCTTCTTCCACAGACCGGAAAGCTTGGAGTTGGCGGAAACCGAAAATAACAAAGGCTGAAGGTTTAAAAAAAAATAAATGTATAACAATTTCCTGATGTTGGAAATTGTTATATGGCGGGTTTGGATACAATAAGAACGAGAAGAAAACTAAAAATAATGCAGAAATAGAAACAGGGTCGTAAAATAGTTCGGCAGAGCTTCCGCAGAAAATCGAATAAAAAAATGCTCTGTACATTGTTCATAAAACTTGTACTATTTATAGAATCCTTAATGGGCTGAAATTTGGACCTTTGTTGCATGGGCCTTGCTGAATTGGTGGAGAGAATGTAGGTACGTGGCAACAAAATAGGAGGAACTTTCTTCACGTAGTGCTTTGACGTAGTCTGAGTCAAAAACCTAATTTTATCCTTGTCACGATCGTGACAAGGTCTTCACGTTCGTGTTATGTGGCTTTTAAGTGTCACGGTCGTGACAACTCTCTTACGGTCGTGATGGATGCTTTTGGGGTGTCACGGTCGTGACACCCTGGTGACGATCGTGGCTGCAACAAAATATGCAGTTTTGCAGGCTTCTTCATTTCTTCATCTTTTTATGGTTGATTTTGTTCCTTTTTCTCTTAATTCATGATTTAGCTCCATATAATGATGTACCTGCAAAATGGTAAGAAAAACTCGAGAAATCGAGTGTTAAAACGGTGATTATGCGATAAAACGTCAATGAAACCTAGCAATATAATCGATACGTTTTCTCGTTATCAAACTTCCCCAAACTTAAACCTTTGTTTGTCCTCAAGCAAATAGTCGGTTGAAAATCGGCGGACAAGATTTTATTCACGCATACTCATAACAAATCATACGAGGGATCGTTTTGTCGGATAATCCGGTACTTTGATAGAACACTACCGATACACTAATGACACAAGCAACAAGTTATGTCGTCGACTTCCAGTTAAACGAAACGATTGGCAATTACTTTACGATTTCACCTAGGGTTTTTCGATCTTATTTCGCCCGGTTTCATTCTAGCGCAATCACATTAAGCCCTTTGCCTTAGCACGCACGTAGTGGAGTAGCCGGTTAGCGACTTTGATCCTTTTTGAGCACGGGTCTGGTACACGAGTGTGGTAACCCTACATATATTATCCGATTTGGAGGTTGTGGGGGATCGAGCCGTAGCACGCCCTACCAAGTTCAGAACCAGTACCTCTGAACCAACCCGCAATGGACTCCTTCTCATATTTCTCGTTTCTTGTATGCGACCGTGTACTTTGGTGCAATTTCTTTTCATTTTGCATCGAGATATGAAGGATCATTATTGATTAGGCATCAAACGCTTATATTCATCGGCTCCCCACGTGGTTTGTGTTCAGACGGTGCTGACTGCTAGTATAAACTACTAGGGGTTACTTTTGAACTGAAACTAAAAGTGTACTCGTAATGGTAATCGGAATGGAATCGCTTAAGTAGGAAGTCAAAGGTGTCAAGATTGTATTGGTCTTGTTTAATCGTTCTCAGCTTCCTAATTACGATTTCGTAGGTAAGTCGGGTAATGCGAATAATTAAAGATTTTTTTCGGGTATGGCTAAATAAACGGGGAAAATTCGAAACTAAAGAAAATATCATAAAGATTTTGCTCGCTTCATTAACTTACTAAAGGAAATGCAACGGAATTGAAAATACAACGAAATGGAAAAGTGCGAAAAGGAAAAATGCGGAAATGAAAGGTACCTCTCCCACACTATATCAGACATTGTCCTCAATGTTGTGATATAAACGCGGTAAAAGTACAGTACAAACGACAAAAACGAAAAACAAACATAAGTAAAACTAGATCTATGGCTGCTGAGGACCGCGGGGTTGGCTTCTGGTGCGGGAGCGACATCTGGAAGGAGTCGCTTCAGGATCAGAACCGGTGCTGGTGGTCCCAGTGATGTCGATACGCAAGGCTTCTAACTCGCTGAAAATCTCGCCAAACCTCTCATTAGTAGCTGCCTGGTTTGCTGCAATAATGCCGAGTAAAGCATCATACTGCTCCTTCTGCCTTCGCTCCAGTGCGGCGTTCATCTGGTTCTGCTGATGAATCGCACGGAGGACGTCCTCAAGAGTGAATTCCTGTGCAGGAGGCTGTCGGGTAGATGACTCTGGTATATCTTGGACAGGCTCAGCTGCATCCATAGCATCCTGCATCTCATCCGCAGGGAGATCTGCCTGATCATGGATAGGAGCGTGGTCGGCAGCATCTGGTAAAAGAAAGAGCCAGTTGGCTCGGCTGGATGGGTCGATGCGGTCGCGGGACGGCAGAATGATATGGTGAAAGATGGTGCCATGGACAACAGGGCTATACCTGCCATCTTCTCGTTGCGCAATCAGGTGAGCGGACCTACAATAACTCTTGGTGAGGAATTCTGCGGCTAGGTGAGGCTGATTTGCGACCAAGTCACCAAGCCCCAACTGAATGGCAAGGGTGGTGACAATGCCGCCTATGAAGAACGGGGTGGATCATCTATGTGCAATAGCCTGGATATGATAAAGCATGAAAGGGGCAGCGTTGATCGGCTCGTCATTTAGAGCGCAATGTAAGAATAGAAGCTCCTTGGAGTTGAGCTTATGGTTGCTTTCTCGAGCGAAGATGGTGTTGCAAATGACTCGGTGGAAATAGCGGATTGTCGGGTTGTGAATGTGCGTAGCGTTGAGGCTTTGGAAGGCTGAGGCACGGGTATTGGTTATGTCGTGCCATAGAGTGAAAGCGGGTTCACTAAAATTATCGGGCACGCGGCGGTGAGCTTCAGTGCCGTGATCGAAGCCTAGCAACTCGGCTATCCTGTCTTGCGAAAGGTTGAACTCTTGGCCATGCAATCTGAATTTTGCGAAACCGGTGAGCTGACTCTGAGAACCGGCGGGAGTGATGTACTGGAATGAGCTGAGGAACTCCAATGTCAGAAGCTTGAATGTTGGCTGAGGTTGACTGCAAAGATCCCACAGACCGACTTTTTGAAGCAGGCTCGTAACACTGGCAAGCATTCCGAGTTCCCTCAAACAGACAGTGTCGATGTAACGTGTAGGTTGCACACCGCGGTTTTGGAATCGGAGAAATCGTTCTCTCTGGGTTTCTCCAGCATCACCTTCTCTAAATTGAATGGTATCCATTTCATGCAAGAGCTTAGAGTGAAGGATGAAGATTTTTGATGTTTTGTGAAAAAAAATGGTAAAATGAAAGAAATGATGATTCAGAATAAATAATGGAGAGTGAGAATGTGATAGGTTGTGATAATGGGGGGTTAATGAGTTTAAAGTTGGTAATGGGGGGGTGTAAACACCCCAAATTTTCCCTCACCCATTCACACCATGGCTTGTGATCATTCTCATATGCACAAACTCAATCATAGCATCTCATACCACATTTTTGATTCATTGCATTGGTTCAAAGTCATCTGCATCTAGGGTTTGTGATCTGAGCAATCCAAGAGCTTCTTGAGCCACTCCAAAGGCCATCAATCACTTCAAAGGGGTCCATGTGTGCTCAAGTATCATATTATATCCTCTCAAAGTCAAGAATGTCAAAGAATCACAAGAACTGGAAATGGTGTGGAAGCAGAGCCAGGCTTAACTGCATAGATGACCTGAAATTAGGGTTTTGGTTTCAGAGGCCGTAACTTCAAATTTTTTGGTCATTCTTTTTTATGTTGGTCTCTATATGGTATAGGGAGTATGCATATCAATTTTCATGAAGAAATTCCATGGGGAAGCCATCTGATCAAGAGTTGACTTTCTGGACAAGTCAGTGCAAAATTAGGGCATCTGAGGCCCCCAATGACCCAACCAAGGGGTGATCTTCATCATTTTGAGTGTATATGATCTTTATTTGATCATGGAAGAAGGTTGAAGTTCACAAAATTCAATAATTACAAGTTTTTGCAAAGTTGACTTTTTGGGGCAAGTTTGACTTTTAAGGAATTTGTCATTTTAGGCAACTTTTCAATCCTTACTTTTTGATCCAAAAATGCTCCAAATGGAAAAACTTTGGTCATGAAAGTTGTAGAATAGATCTTTCCCTTTTCAAAAAGTACAAGAACATGACCTAATTCATTTTGGATCAAAAGTTATGGTGCATCAAAGTTGGCAAAAATCACTAAATTTCAAGTTATGCACCAAATGGAAAACTTGCAAATTCTTGTACCAAGCATTCTATTGACTTCAAAATGACTTCAAAACTTCATCACATGATCACACAACATCCAAAAATCAGAATTGGTCAAGAGATCATTCACTTTTGAGGCCTATGGAGCAAGACTTTTTCATGAAAAGCAAAGGCAAGGCAAGTTGCAAAACCAATGATAACTTCTCATCCACTTGTTGCCTAGCCTGCTGACCAATCCTAGCCTTTCTCCCTCACCTTGCTGCGCAGCCCACACCCTTTGTACTTGGCTGGAACATGACCCATGCCTCTCTTACAAGAAGTTGACATCTTGGCAAAAGCTACCATACCTATCACAAAAGGACATGTCATGTCATCTGACCAATAGGATTAGTTTATACAAACCAAATGCAAGCTAAACATCACAACACACAAGCCTGAAACCAGCAAGAACATAACTTTCTCATTTTTCACTCTCAAAGCAAAAGCCTTCGAAACTCAGAAAACAAGCTACAAACTCACAAACAAACTTCATAGAACTCATCACCACATCCTTCTGATCATTTCCCTGCCTTCATTCATCCTTGAAACCTCACATAAGCCAAACACGATTCTCACCTGAGCTTGAACAGAACTTGTTCAATCTCCCAAACCAGCCAGCACAAACTCCTTCTAAGCACCCAAACATCATCAAGGGACCAAAAGGAGTGGATTGCATAAAGAGGGGAGGTCAGAAAGCTGCAAAGTTGAAAGCTTCGAAACTCAGGTAGCTCAAGAACTTTTTTTCCAGAAATGATTTTTTAAGTTCCTAAGTTGTTCTTTGTAGTTCACTGATCACTCTGATGTCTTTGGTTTTGAAAATGGTGGAGAGATGAGAGTTTAATCTGTTTCTGAAACTTTTTGCCCTAGGATTTGTTTGCTTCGATTCTCTCTGATTATGAGTGATAAATGATGTTTAAGTGAGGGGTTTGATTCGTTTTAGGGTGGGGAAGATTCCTGGATAGTTGGTTTTCATTTTCATAACGTGTAGAATTATTTAGCATTTGAGCTCGCCGGAGAAGATGACCGGAACCACTGTTCCGGTCATCTGAAAGTCATTAGGGCAAGATTAGGGCTTAATCACTTAATTAGCCAAGTTTGAATTCCAGCCGTGGGATCTGGAGCCAAGTCAAACGCGCGCGCAGCAGGTTTAAATGAGGGCCCTTGGATCTGTTGACTTTTCTTTTTTCAGCTTTAAATTCATTTTATTTTCATATTAATTCATTTGTTTTCCATATTTTATTAAAAATAGCAAAACCAATTTAAAAATTCTGAAATTTTTTGTGCAAGTTATTATTTAATTTCAGAAACCAAAAATATTTTTATTTTTATTTTTAGCATTAAAAAAGTATTTTTAAATATTTAAAAGTTTCTTTTTAATTAATTAATGAGAATTAATTAATTAAAAATACTTTTAGGTATTTAAAAATCACCAAAAAATTCATGAAACATTTAAAACCATTTAGAAACATTGTCCAACCCTCAAACCAAATTTCTTTTTTTGATCTTGATGCATTTTGAGAATTTTCCATGGAATTAATTCATTTTTAAAGCATTATTTTGATCCAAACTTCCAAAAATCATTTCTGCCTAACCATTGAGAGTTGGACCTTGATTCTTTTTGCATTGCATTGTGTTTAGCATGTAGTTTGTGAGATTAAATTGGCATGAATTGATCTTTCATTTTCCATTTGTTTGACATTTTTCTTGTTAAGGAACCCTAAAACCCTAGAAAACTTAGGAAAATCATAACTTGAATTAGGTTAAGAGTTGGAACTTCTCCTTTGGGCAGTGAGTTAGTATAGGATTAGGGATCCTTTGAATGCATTTTCAAATTTTTACCTTGATGTTTGCTTCTGATTTTGGGTTTTGTTTGATGCATTGATCATAAACCCTAATTTGGGCTTCCATATGCATCCATCTTGTATTTGCATTCATACCTTGACTTGCCATGACATTTTATGTATCCATTTGATTCACTTGACATCTCAAGACATATTGAAAGCATGTTTGATCATTGCATTTTGCATTTGCCATATTGTATGCCATATGCATTTCATAACTTGTCATGTATGATCATGGTTCCAAACTTGCTTCATCTGCACCCATAAGTTTGTATGATCATCCCCATGCTTTGTTTCATGTTTGCACCATCTCATAGCATCATTGTCATATCATATGTGCTTCTGGTTTTGATTTTTATCATGCCATTTCATCTCATTTTGCATTGCATTGCATTTCTTTCACTAACTTTTCAGGTGGTAAGTCATCTTGAGAAGTGAATTTGCCTTCACTTCTCACAACTTCTTTTCATTTCTTTTATGCATCCATGCTGCATTTTGTTATGTGTTTGAGATTGAGCTTGCTCATTATTCTTCATCTTACTTTCTTTCCTCAAGTGACTTGTCTTCTTAAATGAAGCAAGTTACTTTGCTTCTCCTGATTCTTTCATCTGCTTCCTGGTGGTTCCATTGAAGATTTCTCTTGTAAACCTCACAAACCTTAGGAATAACCAAGCATGACAATGATTAGGGTTTTGATTAGTCCCCCACTTAGTTTTTACCTTTGTGTCTCATTGAGTCTTCTCTTCTCACCTCATAATCAAGGACTAAACCCTAAAGGTTTTAAGGCTTTGTGATTAAGCTTATGCCTGCATCCTTCTATTAGGATGGAGTGTATAACTTTAATCCTAAGTGTTAAACCCATAATGTGTTTAACTCCTTCAATCAATCCACTTAATAATCATCAAGACATCACACTTGTAACTTGGGCCTTGCATTAGGGTTCTAATTCTTCCTTAATTGGTTAAGAAGGACTAACCCTAGTGTTAATGGACAAGTCCCCCTCAAGTTGTCTTACAAACCATAAAATTCACTTCATCATCATATCATTAAATAAAATCCACTTAATTAAATGCTTGTTTTGTCATGAGTTTAATCCCTAATCATGGATTAAGTTGAGGAGCTTTCCTCAGCTTAAACATTCTCATCTATTATCCTTCTATTAGGATGGTGTAATGAGTCTGTTTAATCCTTGATTGTGGCTTAACCTCATTACTTAACACTAAACAAAACACCAAAAAACATTTAAATAATCACAAGTAGGTTAATGATCTTAATCCTGCATCAAAGGTGATTAAGTGTGAGAATCTGACTTCACACTTAAGGTATTCTCATTACCCCTAATCAGAGGGAAGATGTGATGAGTTTACTAACTCGTTGGTTTAGGCTTAAGCTCATTAATCTATGACAAACTTCAAAAAGCAATAAAAGACTGAAAACTCAAAAACAAACAATAATCGTCTCCTCCGGGATTCTTTTCTCATCTCATTCACTCATAAACGAGAACTCGCTTCTTCCGTCTAATGCAAGACAGTTTGCATTTGTGCCAGACAGATCATACACTTGAGCATAGGCAAGTAAGCAGTTCATAAGTCAGTTCATCTTTCAGTCTCTTTGTGTCGAACTACGGTGTTCTGACTTCCTCATTGCACGAGAGGATACGTAGGCATAACTTAACAGTTATCGAACAAAAGTCTCTGTATATTCCCCCTCTTTTCAGCTTTATTCTTTTAGCCTCATATTCTTGAGCATTTCATTCTTGTTCCTACACTGACACATCATTTATACACTTCACACTTCCTTTACACTGACACCTGTACATCCTTTTTCAGCTCTTTTATACACAGATTGCACTGACACTACCCCTTTAAAACACAAATCTTTTAAGCGTGGATCCCGTCGAGTACGACGGATAATCTGGGTGCTAATACCTTCCCAGGTTGTAACCAACCCCCTTTCTCAGTCTCTCTGGTTCGCAACCGTCTTATCCATATCTTTCTAGGTCTATGCAGCATTACCTTTCCTCCGGGATAAAAATGCCTAGCTGGCGACTCTTTTCATTCCCTGTGAGTTCACTCCTGTGTGTCCTCGCATCTCCTTTCGCCGACCGTTCGCGTCTGTACCTTTATCTGAGTCATTCTCATTTATCGGGAGCGACAGGGGGTTACGGAGGTTATGGAGAAGATGGGTAGTTTTTTGGAAGTTATGGAGGAAGAAGAAGAAGAGGCACGAAGAGAAACAGTTCTGTTTCTCACGATTCCTGTAATAGGGGTTGTCACGGTCGTGACAGGGGTGCGACGGTCGTGACACGCTAAATGAGCACGTCACGATCGTTAGGGGGGTGTGACGACCGTGAGGGCTTGCTTCGTTGAAAAATTTCCAGAAAACACTATCTCACTTATTTCACATACTTTATAATAAGGTATTTTCTTCACTTATCACTCATATTAAATTGTAAACACCATATAATATATAATTTCAACACAGTACTTCACTAACTTGCATGGCATGAGAGATTGTATGTAATATGAATAAATGCAAGCATAACAGTACATAGAATGAAAAATATATAAATTGCTTAAAATGGAGAAATTTTGGAATTAGAAATGCATTGCATAAGGTAATTGAAAATGAAATTACATTAATGAAAATACGATACGAAATTGTTTGCGAAAAATAAATCTAACTAGAAACGAAAACAAAGAGAAAAATAAACTAAATCACTTATAGCATTTTCAAAAGCGTTTCTTCAAGTCTTCGATTGCGGAGTTCAAGTGATAGAATTGTTCGCAGGTTATGTCAGTCAAACCTATAATGTCCAATCGCATGCTCTTAATGTCTTCTTTAAATAAATTAATGTCAGTTTGGTAAGCATTGAGAGTGTTCATGATGTTTTGTAAGTTGTTAGCATAATCTCCTTGATTCACTTCAGGGGTTTCATGTACTTCTTCAGTGTGGTCAATGTCATGGTAACCAGGAGGTGTCTCAGGGTCAGTTTCGACATCGGTCATTGTATCATCTTTTATCTTGTAAGACTGAGGTGTTTCAGGAGTGGATGGATAATCAGGTGGGTTTAACTCATAAATCCAGTTATCCTTATTGTGAACACTTACTCTAGCATGGTTTGGCAATGTGAACAGGGTTACTACCTCGTTCCGGATTAGGTACTCAAAAGGTGGATGTCCTAAATTCCTTATGATATGTCTATTAAAGCAGAAGTTAAGATTCATAGGACGGATGTTACCTAAACGGTTGCACCTGTGCAATTGGTACCTAAGTCCTAAAGCATCAGCAATCATGGTTACAAGACCTCCTACTAATATAGGTAATTCAGGTTCTTCTTGGATACGGGTGAAGGTTTGCATCATGAAAGGTACACCATTAACAGGCTGTCCATTAGTGAAACATGACATAATAAATATCTCATCTTTAGAAACTCCGGTAATGTTTTCTTCTTTTCCAAAGAAGGTGTGGGCAAGGATTTTATGGAAGTAACGGAGAGCAGGGTTATGGATCTCATCATTATTCATGCTATTTGGTTCAGGGTGGTAGTTTCCGGTTAAAGTTCCCCAAAAGAAATCTAGCTCAATATCCATCAATTCTACCTGTGTGGTAGTAAAAGCAAATGGTCCACTAGGGAATCCTAACAAGTCAGCTAGTTCTTTATGGTTAAAGTCATATTCTATTCCAAATAGGCGGAAACTAATAAATCCTTTCCTAAATCCAAAACCGCGCTCAGGTAGGTAAATTAAGGAGCTAAGGAACTCAAGGGTGAGCTCGCGGTAAGTCACAAACTTATGTTGGATCAATGCATTCTCCCATCCGAGTCGGTTAAACAAGTACATGATGTTATCATGTATACCTAGGGTTTCCATAGTCCGATCATCCGGGTACAGGGTCAAATCCATTTGCCTCTGTGATAACTCTTCAAACTTCATTCTTTGGTTCCTACCTCTAAATTTGGTTTCCATATGGTTCATGGGTTGATTAGCCATGGTCAGTGCAAATATGGAGGAAACAAATCAGGGGGAGAAGGAAAGTGGAAAAGACTTTTAGAAAATCTGTAAAAAGTGATTTAAGATAAAAATAAGAAAACGAAATGCATAATGTAATGGCAATAATAGTAATATAAAATAAAACTATAAAATGACAAAACAAATAAACAAATAGTAAAACGATAAATAACAATATGCTAAAAAAAGAATAGTTTAAATAATTAAATAAGTAAATGGGTTGCCTCCCACTAAGCGTTGTTTTTATCGTCAAAAGCCTGACATAATGCTTAGGTTTAGATTAATCAGGGGAATTAGTGGACAATTCTAAAAGCCTTAGATTATTTGCATAATCTCTATTTTCAACTTTATGATAATGTTTTAAACGTTGTCCGTTTACTATGAATGGTTCACTATTCCTACCCTTAATTTCTATTGCTCCACTCGGGAATACTTTAATTATTTCAAAGGGTCCTGACCATCTAGATTTTAATTTTCCAGGAAAGAGCCTAAGTCTTGAATTAAAGAGGAGTACAACGTCTCCCACACTAAATTCTTTCCTAGATAGGCGTTTATCATGCCATCGCTTAGTTCTTTCTTTATATATCTTAGCATTCTCGTAAGCATCTAGCCTTAATTCTTCTAATTCGTTAATGTCTAGGATTCGCTTTTCTCCTGCAGCATTATAGTTTATATTGAGAGTTCTAATCGCCCAATAAGCTTTGTGTTCTAGTTCTACCGGGAGGTGACAAGATTTTCCATAAACTAATTTGAAAGGTGTAGTTCCTATGGGAGTCTTGTAAGCGGTCCTATAAGCCCATAAAGCTTCATTAAGTTTAGATGACCAATCTTTCCGAGATATGGCGACAGTCTTTTCTAAGATTTGTTTAATTTCTCTGTTCGAGACTTCGACTTGTCCACTTGTTTGTGGGTGATATGGTGTAGCCACACGGTGTCTTACACCATATTTAGAGAGTAATTTGTCAAAGATTTTTGAGATGAAGTGCGAGCCACCGTCACTTATGATGAGTCTAGGCACACCAAATCTGGGAAAGATTATATTTTTGAAAAGCTTTATTACTACTCGTGTATCGTTTGTAGGAGAAGTTATAGCTTCTATCCATTTCGAAACATAATCAACAGCTACGAGTATGTAATTATTACCGAAAGATGATGGGAATGGTCCCATGAAATCTATTCCCCAGACGTCAAAGATTTCTACTTCTAATATTCCTTTTTGAGGCATTTCATCTCTTCTTGAAATATTGCCAGTGCGTTGACATCGATCACAATTTATAACAGCGATGTGGACATCCTTCCATAGATTAGGCCAGAATAAGCCGGCTTGCAAGATTTTTGCACAAGTCTTGGAAGTGCTTGCATGTCCACCATAAGGAGATGAATGGCATTGAGCAATGACATCTTCTATTTCTTCTTCGGGAATACATCGGCGAAAGATTCCATCTGGTCCTCTTTTGAACAATAATGGTTCATCCCAGTAATAATGTTTTAGACTGTGAAAGAATTTCTTTTTCTGCTGATAGGTTAGATCGGGTGGAAGAGCACCTGCGGCTAGGTAGTTGACAATGTCAGCGTACCATGGCAGTCCTACAGTTGTCTGGATTGTTTCCACGGATTCTGGTTCATTTATATCTAACTAAGCTAGGTCGCTTCCTAATTGTGCTATCAGCTGTTCATACGGAAAATCATCGTTAATCGGCACTTGTTCGGGTTTAATACCTTCTATTCTAGATAAATGGTCCGCTACGACGTTCTCAGTACCTTTCTTATCTTTTATTTCTAGATCAAACTCTTGTAAGAGTAAAATCCATCTCAAGAGTCTTGGTTTAGCATCTTTCTTAGTTAATAAATATCGGATAGCAGCATGGTCTGTGTAAATGATTATTTTCGCTCCAACTAGGTAAGAACGGAATTTGTCAAGCGCAAAGACAACTGCTAACAATTCTTTTTCAGTAGTGGCGTAGTTCATCTGGGCAGAATCTAAGGTTCTACTGGCATAATAAATCGCATGAAGTTTCTTTTCCTTCCTCTGGCCTAGAACTGCGCCTACAGCATAATCACTCGCATCGCACATGATTTCAAAAGGTAATCTCCAGTCAGGGGGTTGCATGATTGGTGCGGTGATGAGGGCTGTTTTTAGAGTTTCGAATGCTTTAAGACAATCTTCATTGAATATGAACTCAGCGTCTTTCATTAATAAACCAGTAAGAGGTTTAGTAATTTTCGAGAAATCTTTGATGAATCGTCGGTAAAAACCGGCGTGTCCTAAAAAGCTTCGTATTTCTCGAACGGTTTTAGGGGGTTGAAGATCTTTTATGACTTCAATCTTAGCTTTATCAACTTCAATTCCCTTGTCGGATATTACATGACCTAATACGATTCCTTCTTTGACCATAAAATGACATTTCTCCCAGTTAAGCACGAGGTTTACTTTTACACATCTTTCTAACACCATTTCTAAGTTCGATAAGCATCCTTCAAAACTTTGCCCGCATACAGAGAAGTCGTCCATGAACACTTCCATGATGTTATCTATAAAATCTGCGAAGATTGACATCATACATCTTTGAAAGGTTGCAGGAGCGTTGCATAATCCAAAGGGCATTCGTCTATAAGCGAACGTTCCATATGGGCATGTGAATGTAGTCTTCTCTTGATCATCAGGATGGATAGGGATTTGGAAAAATCCTAAGTAACCGTCAAGATAACAGAAGTAACAATGCTGGGCTAATCGTTCTAACATTTGATCTATAAAAGGTAGTGGGAAATGATCTTTTCGAGTGGCTTTGTTTAGTTTACGATAATCTATGCATACTCTATATCCCGTCACTACTCTTTGCGATATCGATTCGCCTTGAGCGTTTTTCACAACAGTGATACCTCCTTTCTTTGGCACTACATGTATTGGACTAACCCATTCACTATCAGAGATTGGATATATTATTCCGGCATCTAGTAATTTTTTAACTTCTTCTTTTACTACAGTGCTAAGGGTTGGGTTAATTCTTCTTTGAGATTCTCTGGAGGTTCTGCAATCTTCTTCTAGCAGAATACGATGCATACAAACTGAAGGACATATTCCTTTGAGGTCAGATATGTTATATCCTAATGCAGTTGGATATTTCTTCAAAACATCTAAACGTTTCTTTGTTTCTATAGTTCCTAAACTGGAATTTATTATAACTGGTCTTTTACATTCAACGTCTAAGAATTCGTACCTTAGGTTATGAGGTAAAGTTTTTAATCCTAATGTAGGTTTATCTTTACTTGGCATGGGATCCGGTGTAAGTGCTAAACTTTCGATTAGACTATCATCCTGATATGGTTTACGCCAATTATCATCTTCGAAAATCGGAGGGATTTGAATTTTCATTATTTCAGAATAAGTGGTCTCTTTCAGTTCCATCTCTCTTACACATTCGTCAATTACGTCCAATAGATAGCATGTATCCTCTATAGCTGGTGATTGTAAGAATTGTGTTAAAATAAATTCAACTTTCTCTTCACCTACTTCAAAGGTTAGCTTTCCTCTTTTTACGTCTATTATAGCTCCGGCGGTAGCTAAGAATGGTCTTCCTAGTATGATAGGTGTAGTGGAGTCTTCAGAGATGTCCATGATTATTAAATCAGTAGGGATGTAGAATTGTCCTATACGTACTGGGACGTTTTCTAGTATGCCTACAGGATATTTAACAGAGCGATCGGCTAGTTGAACAGACATTTTAGTTGGTCTTAGGTCTCCCATGTCTAGCCTTTTGCAAATCGTTAAGGGCATAACACTGATACTGGCTCCTAAATCGCATAGAGCTTTGTCAATGACGAATTTTCCTATTACACAGGGTATAGAGAAACTTCCTGGATCTTTTAGCTTAGGAGGCATTTTATTCTGAATTATGGCGCTACACTCGGCAGTAAGTGTAACTGTTCCGTTATCCTCTATCTTTTTCTTATTGGATAAGATTTCTTTTAAAAACTTAGCATACGAGGGTATTTGGGTAATTGCTTCTGTAAACGGAATAGTAATATTCAACTGTTTCAGAAGTTCAACAAATTTCTTAAATTGACCCGTCGTCTTGGAATTTATTAATCTTTGAGGGTACGGAATTGGTGGTTTATAAGGTGGTGGAGGCACATAAGGTTGTTCTTTCTCCACTACCTCTTGATTATCATCTTCCTTTTCTTCTAGATCATTCACCACTTCAGTCGGTTTATCCGGTTTTTGGTACATGGCTGGGTTGTCAAGTCTTGGATCGGTAGGTCCGTCAAGTTCCTTGCCACTTCTTAATATTACGGCGTTAGCATGTCCTTTCGGATTAGGTTGAGGTTGTCCAGGGAATACTCCAGCTGGTGCAGCAGTAGGTGCTTGTTGTTGAGCTACTTGTGAAATCTGAGTTTCAAGCATTTTGTTATGTGTAGCTAATGCATCTACTTTGCTCACTAATTGTTTAATCTGCTCACTAGTGTGAATGTTTTGGTTTAAGAAGTCCTTGTTCTTCTGAGATTGGTTAGCTATAAAGTTCTCCATCATCAACTCAAGGTTCTATTTTCTAGGGACATTAGGAGCAGTCTTTTGATATCCTGGTGATGTAGCTGGTGCTTGACCTGGTGCGTATAAAGCATTGTTATTCTTATAGGAGAAGTTTGGATGATTCTTCCAACCTGGGTTGTATGTGTTTGAGTAAGGGTTTCCTTGAGCATAATTCACTTGATCAGTGGGAGTTCCTGTCAATAGTTGACAATCAGAAACTTTGTGTCCTGAAACTCCACATAACTCACAGTTAGGTGTTACTGCAGCCACGTTGGCTGTTGGTGTTATGGCCAAGTTGTCGATCTTTTGGCTTAGTTGGTCGAACTTCGCATTGACTTGGTCCATACTACTTACTTCGTACATACCTCCCTTTGTTGGTTTCTCAGTTGCGACTCTCTCGCTTCCCCAAAGGTAATGATTTTGAGCCATACTTTCGATAAGTGCATAGGCATCATTATATTCTTTGTCCATCAATGCACCGCCCGCGGCAGCGTCAATTGTCATTCTTGTATTGTACAAGAGTCCATTATAGAAGGTATGGATGACCATCCATTCTATTAATCCGTGATGTGGACAAAGTCTCAGCAGATCCTTATAGCGTTCCCAAGCTTCGAATAATGATTCACTTTCTCGTTGCTTAAATCCGTTGATCTGAGCTCTCAGCATAGCTGTCTTGCTGGGTGGAAAATACCTATTCAAGAAAACTCTCTTAAGTTCCTCCCACGTAATTACTGAGTTCGAAGGCAGAGATTGAAGCCAAGCTCTTGCTCTGTCTCGAAGCGAAAAAGGAAATAAACGTAATCTAATAGCTTCTTGGGTAACTCCATTGGCTTTTACGGTATCGGCATATTGCACAAAGATCGAAAGATGAAGATTCAGATCCTCGGTAGGATTTCCGGCGAATTGATTTTGTTGCACGGCTGATATCAACGAAGGTTTTAGTTCGAAATCGTTTCGGTTGATAGCCGGCGCGGCAATGCTTGAATGCGGTTCAGCTTGCGAAGGACTGGCGTAATACTTGAGTGGGTGATTCTGTTCTTCAGCCAACTCTGCGTCCTTTGATGTTACGACTGGTTTAGGCGGATCTAATTGAAGATCTGGAATATTGTAATTATTTTCGTAATCGAATATATGTCTTCTTACGTGTAAGAAGCGTTCCGATTCAGGGATTAGAGGTTGCAAGTCTTCGCTTTTAGAGCGAGTACTTGGCATACACTCGGAAATTAAATTAAATTAAATAGTTGATACCTTAGTCTAGACAATGCTACCTAAATGCACTAGTAACTAAATTAAGGAATCCCCGGCAACGGCGCCAAAAACTTGATGGGCTAAAGACGTGTCTAATTATGCGTCTAGCGGTATCTTAACTGCAAGTGCACAGCCTATCGAAGTAATATTTAAGATTATCGATCCACAGGGATTCTATGGTTACTTAGTGCTATATGAACTTCTAGTTTAGCTAAGGCGAATGGTTGTCACGATTTTTTGTTGATTTTTAAGACTATTAAAGGCGGAATTAAATTTAAGTTTTAATAAAGTAATACTAAGGCGGTCGGTATGTAATTATACTAACTTAGGTGGGTCAATCTAATCTAGGCTTATAAAGGTGTTTACTTAATTATTCGGTAGAGGTTACCAGTTTAAATACCCTCAACTCACACTCTCGTGGTCTTATATCAGATCTTATCCCTAAAGCCCTATGCCTGCTCTCGCTAGCCCATAAGTGTTTAGAGATAATTTTTGGAAACTTAGTAATTCTAATTTATTTTAAAGCGCTCTCGCTGTGTTTAATTTAAATGCCTAACTTTAGCTATCCGGTTAAAATCTCACACTCTCGTGGTCTTGACCTAACCTAATACTCTTTTCTTACTCTCGTAACGAAAAGGTCGATTTTAATTAAAAAGTGTCAGCCAGAATGTTAAGTTATTAATTGTTTTAAGCCTACGATTAAATTTTACCGATTAAGTTTGTTCTAACTACATACCGCCCTAAGGTATTTAGCTACTCATCGATGTTGAACCAGACAGAGACAGAAAATTAAATAATAAAATACTCATGGCAGAAAAATAAATAAACATTATAAATATTTAAATTGCAATATAATAAAAAACCTGGTTAACAAATATTAGAGCAGACTCCTTCTTCCACAGACCGGAAAGCTTGGAGTTGGCGGAAACCGAAAATAACAAAGGCTGAAGGTTTAAAAAAAATAAATGTATAACAATTTCCTGATGTTGGAAATTGTTATATGGCGGGTTTGGATACAATAAGAACGAGAAGAAAACTAAAAATAATGCAGAAATAGAAACAGGGTCGTAAAATAGTTCGGCAGAGCTTCCGCAGAAAATCGAATAAAAAAATGCTCTGTACATTGTTCATAAAACTTGTACTATTTATAGAATCCTTAATGGGCTGAAATTTGGACCTTTGTTGCATGGGCCTTGCTGAATTGGTGGAGAGAATGTAGGTACGTGGCAACAAAATAGGAGGAACTTTCTTCACGTAGTGCTTTGACGTAGTCTGAGTCAAAAACCTAATTTTATCCTTGTCACGGTCGTGACAAGGTCTTCACGTTCGTGTTATGTGGCTTTTAAGTGTCACGGTCGTGACAACTCTCTTACGGTCGTGATGGATGCTTTTGGGGTGTCACGGTCGTGACACCCTGGTGACGATCGTGGCTGCAACAAAATATGCAGTTTTGCAGGCTTCTTCATTTCTTCATCTTTTTATGGTTGATTTTGTTCCTTTTTCTCTTAATTCATGATTTAGCTCCATATAATGATGTACCTGCAAAATGGTAAGAAAAACTCGAGAAATCGAGTGTTAAAACGGTGATTATGCGATAAAACGTCAATGAAACCTAGCAATATAATCGATACGTTTTCTCGTTATCAAAAAGCATCGGTCAGAATCAGCCTTCTTCAGAAAGCAAGATGAGAAGAACGTCAATGTCATACGAGTCATAGCAAAAGGGAAGCTCCTTGAAGCGTCATCAACATTGCCAGCATCTTTTTGTTTCTCAATTTGTAATGATCTCCTCATTTCAGGGGATCCGTTTCTTTGACTGTATCTTGCCAATACAGGGCACACAAATTAATAAAATCAGATTTTCAGTCATATTTCGTCTCGTACATTTTATTTTCATTTGCAAAAAATGTCCGATGTCTTTAAGATGATTGATTGCATAAGTACAGATGTGTCTTTTCTAAACTACGATGCTTGCAGGAAATTTATTGCTTACGCCTGGGAGTGTCAAAACTCTTATGATGGAATCCAGTAAGGGATACCTCGGGATACTTGTACGTTTCTTTGTCATAACAGGATTGCAGGTATTCAAGGCGCAACATGGGGCATGAAAGCTCATCCCCAGCAAAATCATCATTTACTCGGCACATCTTAGCACCAGAGGTGCCTTCCCCAGCTGAGTTTCCAGTTATCATCACTCCCCAGCCAGGTAACAGAAAGGGAATTATCTCCCCGCAAAGTTTCGGCCTCTGTCCAGAAGAGCAATGGCTAAAGGTCTCACAACAAAGTGACGAAAGCTTCCGCACCCCCAGCTGGGCTCCTCATTACCAGGATAGGTCTATCGATTACCTATTTCCCCAAGCAGAGCCATGTATCAGATCTACCAATGATCTCATCCCCAGTTGGGATATTATTCTTTCGAGCAGATCAGCCAGAGATCTCCACAACGACGGGATCCGAATCCCGGATCGGTATCTTTGCATAACCATAGCATGTGCATCATATTTTCCCCACATAGCGTAGCATTCCGTCTAATACGGAGCATTATGGCAAAAATCAAACATATTGCATAACCATAAGCCATGTTCTAAATCAAACACTTGTAAATATTGACATACCATCAGCAATATGCAAAATACCCCCCAAACTCCCCAGCAGAAAGCCAAAACATCCTCTTTGCACTCACAAATACAAACACATGCTCCTTTTGGCACTCGTCCGTGTCATCATTGCCCAGTAAATACTTGTCTATAATACACTTCTTCTAACACCTGTCCGTGTCATGTTCTCCACAGTAAGTTGAACACTCGTATATGTCTCACTCGTCACCTTTCACTCATACCGATACTCGTCTGTATCTTGTATATACCACTTAAATCTCCTCAGAATCAACACTCGTCTGTGTTCTTTATTAACCAGTTGGTACTCGTTCGTACCATCATCTTTGAACATGCGTCAGCGTTTGTTTCTACTGATACTCGTCCGTATCATAATCTTAAGGATGCTCGTCAGCATCTTTAACCTATACACCGTGTCAAACACTTATATTTAGACACACACCTCTGCCTACCACTCCCCAGAAGAATTCCCGGCAAATCTTGATAAACTATTTCCTTTTCATCCGACATTCGTCCTATGTTATGATATTTTCGGCAGTCGTACCCTGCCAGGTGATCGTCCTTCACCTTTTTGATAATCGTCCTTCATCACCCCCAGCGGAGTCTCTATTCATTAGAACCCCTTCCTATCCGACATTCGTCCTATGTCGTGATATTTTTAGCAGCCGTCCCCTGCTAGGTGATCGTCCTTCACCTCTTGATGATCATCCTTCATCATTTCATCCGATGGCCGTCCCCATCGTTGATTCTGTTATCTGACATTCGTCCTATGTCACGATAAAACCCCGAGAGCAGTCGTACCCTGCTAGGTGATCGTCCTTCACCTCTTGATGATCGTCCTTCATCATTTTATCCGATGGCCGTCCCCATCGTTGACCTTTTCATCCGACATTCGTCCTATGTCATGATACTTTCGAAAATCATACCTTGCCAGGTGATCGTCCTTCACCTTAGATGATCGTCCCTCATCCTTATCCCCAACAAAGCAGTCGTCCCCTGCTAGGTGATCGTCCTTCACCTTTGATGACCGTTCCTCATCATTTATTTCTTCAACCCGGTGGTCATCCCCATCATTTACCTTTAATCCCCAAGGAGTCTTTTAACTTTATATGATGGTTGTCCCCATCATGATTCCTCTATTTTCCCCAGCATGTCGGTCGTCCCCGTCATTACTTCATCCCCAGCAGTCGTCCTCTGCTCGACAGTCGTCCTCCGTCGCTCGCACTTTATAATCATACTTTACTCCCTTTTACAATCTATATCCCTTTTTCTTCTTCATTCAGTGAATGCAAATTTTGGACTGTCTTTGGTATTCAACCACAAGTTATCTTATTTGCCTGTTAAGCCGTTGCTTACATCCTGCACAGCTAACTCATGTTTGAATAGGGGCAGCTGTAAACACCCCAAATTTGCTCTCATTCTTGTTACCATGGCTTGTGATCTTTTCATATGCATAAGTTCAATCATATCATCTCATGTTGCATTTTTGCTTCACTGCATTGTTTCAAAGTCATCTGCATCTAGGGTTTGTGATCTGAGCAATCCAAAGGCTATCTGAGCCACTCCCAAAGTCATCAATCATCTCAAGAGGGTCCATGTATGTTCAAGCATCATATTATATCCTCACAAGGTCAATAAAGTCAAAGAATCACAAGAACTGAGAAAGGCATGGAAGCAGAGCCAGGTTTAACTGCACAGATGACCTAAAATTAGGGTTTTGGTTTCAGAGGCCATAACTCCAATTTTTTTGGTCATTCTATTGGTCTCTATATGATATGAGGATCATGCATATCAATTTGCATGAAGAAATTCAATGGGGAAGGCATCTGATCAAAAGATGACTTCTTGAGCAAGTCAGTGCAAAATCAGGGTATCTGAGACCCCCAATCACACAACCAAAGGGTATTCTTCATCATTTTGAATGTGTATGATCTTTATTTGATCTTAGAAGATGTTATAAGTTCACAAAATTGAAGAATTTCAAGCCATTTGCAAAGTTGCCATTTTGGGAAAGTGACTTGTAATGTAAACTTGTCATTTTGGGAAAGTTTTTCAACCTCCTCTTTTTGTTCTAACTTAGAAAAATTCATTCTGCCTAACCATGAAGAGTTTGATGATGGTTCTTCTTGCATTTCATTCTTCATAGCATTTAGTTTCTAGGGTAAAATTGATTTGGATTTATCTTTCATTTTCAAATTGATGTGCATTTTTCCTTTTGAAGTGCATTAAAACCCTAGCCAATTTGAGAAAATCATAACTTCCATTAGGTTAAGACTTAGGTCCCCTCCTTTGGGCAGTGGCCTTGTGTAGGGTTAGGGTTCCTTTGTTCCCATTTTCAATTTTTTATCTTGTCATTTGCTTCTGATTTTGAATTTTGCATTGCATATTGTATGTAAACCCTAATTTTGGCTTTCATTTGCATTCATCTCTTATTTGCTTTCATACATGAACTTGCCATGAGATTTTGTGCATCCACGTGACATATGAGACATCTTAGGACACATTAGAGTCATGTTTGATCATTGCATCATTCATTTGCCATGTTATGCATTCATATCATTTCATAAACTTTCATGAACTTTCATGGTTCAAAACCTGCTTCATTTGCATCCTCATCCTTGTATGATCATCCACAACTCTTGACATGTGTTTTCATCCTCTCTTAGCATCATTAACATCATGTTTATTCTTCTGACTTTGGTTTGCATCATTGCATTTCATCTCATTCTCACTTCATTTCATTTCCTTTTACTAACTTTTCAGGTGGTAAGCCATTGAGAAGTGAATTTGCCTTCACTTCTCACAACCTCTTCTCATCCCTCTTATGCATTCATTTTTGCATTTTACTTTTGTATTAGAGTGAGCTTGCTCACTCATGTTCCCTCTTCACTTTCTTTCTCCAAGCAACTTGTCTTCTTAAGTGAAGCAAGTTGTCTTGCTTCTTCTTGCTTCTTTCTCCTTTCATCTGCTTCTTCCTTGGTGGCTTTTCTCTTGAAGATCTTTTGCAAGCCTCATAAACCCTAGGAATACCCAAGCATGGTCACAATTAGGGTTTGATTAGTCCCCCCATTAGTTTTACCTTTGTGTCATCTTTGAGTCTTCTCTTCTCATCTCATAATCAAGGACTAAACCCTAAAGGTTTTAAGGCTTTGTGATTAAGCTTATGCATGCATCCTTCTATTAGGATGGAGTGTATAACTTTAATCCTAAGTGTTAAACTCTTAATGTGTTTAAATCCTTTAATCAATTCATCTAATAATCACTAATACATCAAGCTTGTAACTTGGGCCTTGCATTAGGGTTCTAATTCTTCCTTAATTGGTTAAGAAGGACTAACCCTAGAGTTAATGGACAAGTCCCCCTCAAGTTGTCTTACAAACCATAAAATTCACTTCTTAATCTTACCATTAACTAAAATCCACTCTAACAAAGGTTTTGTTTTGTCATGAGGTTAATCCCTAATCATGGATTAAGTTGAGGAGCCTTTCTCAGCTTAAATGTTCTCATCTATCATCCTTCTATTAGGATGGTGTAATGAGTCCATTAAATCTTTGATTATGGCTTAAACTCATTACTTAACACTAAACAAAAACTCCAAAATCATCTAAGTAATTACAAGTAGGTTAATGATCTTGATCCTACATCATGGTGATTAAGTGTGAGGTGTTTACTTCACACTTAAGGTATTCTCATTACCCCTAATCAGAGGGAGGATGTGATGAGTTTACTAACCCTTGGTTTAGGCTTAAGTCCATTAACTTATGACAAACTTCAAAAAAGCAATAAATGATTGAAAACACCAAAAACAAATAATAATTGTCTCCTTCGGGATTCTTTTCTCATCTCATTCACTCACAAACGAGAACTCGCTTCTTCCGTCTAATGCAAGACAGATTGCACCTGAGCCAGACAGGTCATACACTTGAGCATAGGCAAGTAAGCAGTTCACAAGTCAATTTACCTTTCAGTCTCTTTGAGTCGAACTACGGTGTTCTGACTTCCTCATTGCACGAGAGGATATATAGGCATAATTTAACAGTTATCGAACAAAAGTCTCTGTACATTCCCCCCTCTTCCAGCATTGTTTTTTTAGCCTCATAGTCTTGAGCATTTCACTCTTGTTCTCACACTGACACTTCTCTTATACACTTCACATTTCTCTCACACTAACACTTGCATCTCTTTCCAGCTTTGATACACAGATTGCACTGACACTACCCCTTTTAAACACAAATCTTTCAAGCGTGGATCCCGTCGAGTACGGCGGCCAACCTGGGTGCTAATACCTTCCCAGGTTGTAACCAACCCCCTTTCTCAGTTTCTCTGGTTCGCGACCGTCTTATCCATATCTTTTCTTAGGTTTATGCAGCATTACCTTTCCTTCGGGATAGAAATGCCTAGCTGGCGACTCTATTCATTCCCTCTCTTTCACCGACCGTTCGCGTCTGTACCCCTTCTGACCAGGTGTCATTTGGTGGGAGCGACAGTGGGGAATTGACATGATTGGAAAGATTTAACCGACTGCTTCAAATGGCCACAGATTCATCCTGGTAGCTATTGACTACTTCACCAAATGGGTTGAAGCAGCTTCATATGCCAACGTTACCAGACAAGTGGTATCTCGATTCCTGAAAAGAGATATCATCCGCCGATATGGAGTACCCGAGCGAATCATTACTGATAATGGTTCCAATTTGAACAACAAGATGATGGCAGAACTGTGCCGGGACTTCAAGATTCAATATCACAATTCTTCTTACAGGCCAAAGAATGGTGTTGTTGAGGCAGCTAACAAAAACATCAAGAAGATTGTGCAAAAGATGGTGGTTACATATAAAGATTGGCATGAGATGCTACCATTTGCCTTGCATGGGTACCGTACCTCAATCCGAACATCCACTGGGGCAATACCGTATCAGCTTGTGTATGGTATGGAGGCAGTCCTACCTGTTGAAGTTGAATTACCCTCCTTACGGGTACTGATGGATGTCAAACTGAATGAAGCAGAATGGGTCCGTTCTCGGTACAATCAACTGAATCTGATCGAAGAAAAGAGGTTAGCTACAATCTGTCATGGGCAGCTGTATCAGAAAAGAATGAAGAAAGCCTTCGATCAGAAAGTCAGGCTTCGGGAATACCAAGTAGGAGATCTTGTGCTGAAAAGAATCCTTCCTCCTCATACAGACCACAGGGGCAAGTGGACTCCGATATACGACGGTCCGTTCATAGTAAAGAAAGTTTTCTCTAGTGGAGCACTGATGCTCACTACTATGGACCGTGAAGATTTCTTATCCCCTATGAATTCAGATGCAGTTAAAAAATACTTCGCATAAAATGACCCGCTGGACATAAAAATAGAATGTAAGTCCAGGCAAAAATAGGGCATCCCGGCGAGTCAAGAAACAGAATAAAAGACTCGGGCAAAAATAAGGGAAAAATCAAAAAAATGTACACCCACTGAGTTGAAAAGCCGCATTGGACAGCTCAGGCAAAAAAGGGTATCCCGGTGGATTGAAAATCCGAAAGGGCGATCCAAGCAAAATAAGGGAATAAGCGAACAACTGCATTCTGAATTCGTCTGTATCACTTACAACCTGGCAAGCTTCGAAAGGTTAAAGCGTCGGTCAGAATCAACCTTCTTCAGAAAGCAAGATGAGAAGAATGTCAAGGTCATATGGGTCATAGAAAAGGAAGCTCACTAAAGCGTCATCAACATTGCCACCACTTTTGCTTTTCTCAATTTGTAACAATCTCCTCATCTCAAGGGATCTGTTTCCTCGACTGTACTTGCCAATTCAGGGCACCCAAATTAATAAAATCAGAGTTTTTCAGTCACACCTCGTCTTATACATTTTTGTTTCGTTTGCAAAAAAAATGTCCAATATCCATAATGTTTGCATAAATATAGATGTGCCTTTCTAATTACATGCTCGCAGGAAATGTATTTACTTTCAGGAATATCTAAATCCTATGATGGAATTCGGTAAGGGATGCCTCGGGACACTTTTGTGTTTCTTTGTCTTAACAGGATTGCAGGTATTCAATACGCGGCATGGAGCATGCCAAGCATACTTCCTCCCCTAACAGTATCTGGAGTGTTTTCCCCCAGCGAAGTTACCAAAGCATCACTTCCCCAGCACATCTTCTCAAGCAGCATTTGAAAATGCTCATTTTCCCAGCTGAGTTGTCAAATCTCCTCATCCTCAACAGGATCCTCACAAAAGGCTCTGGGAGGATCATCCAGGGATCTTTTCTCTCCCCAACAGAGTGTCAGGTGTCATACCCCAAATTTGTCCTACTCTCATTTTTACTATCTAACCAATATTTAAAAATCCAAAAATATGTATTATTTTATTTTTCTGTCTAGCGAATATTCCAAAATCAAAAAATGTATTTATTTATTTTCAAAATTAAGAAATTTTATTTTTATTTTTTTAGTCTTTTATTTCTATCTTTATTATTTAGTTTGTATTTTTATCAAAAATATATAACACAAAAAAAAGAAAGAAAGTCTATTATTATTATTAGAAATATTTCTTCGTAATTCCATTTTCCATCTAAAAAATATACATTCATTATTCTCAAAAAAATTTAATTTCTCACATCGTAGATTTTACTCTTTTTATTATTATCCAAAAATATAAAAAAAAAATCTCTACTTTTCTTATTAGAAACTATTAGTTTTCTATTATTATTATTATTATTTTTTATTTCTTTTTACTATTATTATTGTCCCGAATTTCATATTATTATTTTTATTGTTATTAGTTTAGTTTTATTCTTGTTATTATTATTATTAAATTTATCAAAAAATAATAGAGAAAGAAAAAGAGAAAGTTTGGAATTGTCAACAAAATAGAGTATATATTTATTAGTGCAGTTTTGTTAACCGATGTATACCCGCCCCAGCGGATGGACTTGTGTTTGCATTATTATAAGGATTGGGGTTCAATTCTTGCCCCCATCCTTTTCTTTTTATGCCTTCTTTTTTTGTTGTTCTTCATATTAATTTAATACTTTTATTATTTTCATTTTTTTTATTAGTATTACTCCCTTATTATTAGTTCTTGTTATTATTATTATATTTTATGTATTAGTATTATAGTTATTATTATTATTATTATTATATTAAATGTTTTTCTTTCTAACAAACCCATGTGATGTTCCACTAAGTTTTTCCAACAGAATTCTTTCCCTATCACTAACAAAATCACAGCACAACACCAACAATCTCAGCAACAAAATATTATATTTCACAGCTCATACAATCTTTCAATCCTATCCAAATCTTTCACTCAAAATTCCATTTTACCCTCACTAATTTTCTGCTATATAAACAACACCAATTTTCTTCACAAAAGACGCTTAGACAACCTACAATCACCCTGTATAAATCAAGAGCTAAGCTTCATAAACGCAAAAAAAAAAATATACTCAAAAAACCATTTCAATCAAAATCTCATCATATTACTCTCACAAACCCACGAATAAAAACAACAGCATCATAGAGCATAAACACTACCCATCTTCAAATCATCTCTTTCAAAACAAACAGAAAAATCATGAATAACAACCTGTAATATCATTCCTTTTTATTTCTCTGCTTAATCAACAACCAAAACTCAGAAAACAAAAAAAAATCAAAAGCTGCAAAAAAAGACAAACAGCAGGCCACCACCATCTCAAGTCACTTCCGCCATCCCTCCCTTGAAACAAAACCGAAAAACTTTCAAAAAAAACAGATTCAAACTTCAAACCACCGCACGAACCGCCGCTTCTCAAAACTCAAACCACCGAACTCGCGAGACCTCCGACCCGGCTGTAACCTCCGAGCTCTTCGAGCGACCACCACCAACTCAGATCGCGAACCGCCGAAAGCTCAGAACCGCGTACCAACAAATCCGAGAGGGAGAGCGTCAAATCGAAAGCAGATTGTCGCGGAAACCCGAAATTGAGTAAGCCGTTTTGTGAATCCGAGCCACCACCGTTAATTAGAGAGAGACGCGACCGTCGAAGCTGCTCTCGGAAAAGGGTGAGAATCATAAATTTTGTTTCTAAGTTGTGAGAAGGAGACTTTATCGTTTTCCCTTTTTAAGTGATCTGTTTCATTAACCTTTTTTTTATAAATAAAATAAATAACAAAAACCTAATTTATTTTATGGCTTGTTGGGCCTGCGGACCATTTTTTTCCTCTCCAGAATTTGTTATTAACACGCGCCGGATTATACGATACCCCTTTAAATATGTTTATTTTCTTTTAATTCTGAAATTTAAATATGTTTAACTGGATTTATTATTGTTTTAATTTCTTATGTTTGCTGACTTATTAGATAATTGGTATTGTTTTAAAAATATCAGTTGATCCTTATGGCCATGATGGGCCGACCCTTGCTTTTTTTCTTACACACACACACGAAACACTTCCCCTCTCCATGTTTTTTATTTAGTAATTCTTTTGTGGTTTTTTGTTTTGGTTTTAAATTTCTTTTCTAAAAAAAAAGAGTTTCTAGTTATTCTAAGTTCTTTTCTTTTGATTATTAGTTAGCCATATTTGTTTGTTTGTTTTATTAAACCAAAGAACTCTTTTAAAACAAAATAAATAATATATATTTAATGTTCGTTTAATCATTTTATTATTGTTCCGGGGCCAATGATATTAACACAAATTAAGTTGTTCCCGATACTTTTAATCGGAAAACTTAATTATTATGAGGCCTTATTATTTTATATATATATATATATATATATATATAATTCAATCTCAAAAAATTAATTTAACTTTTATTTTATTATGTTTCATTTATTTAACATTCTATTAAATTCAATTTAATTTTATTATTCTTATATATTTATTCTAATTATTGCAATTTAAATTTAAATTCTATTTTTTCCATTTTTATCGCTTAAATCGAATCGCAAATTAATATAAGCCGAGCATCGCGCCTCGCCATCAACTTTTCCGAACTCGACCATTCAAATATTTTTCATAATCAAAATAACGGATAAACTGAATTCTGGAGTCTCGCATTCCTCGAATTCTTGAATGAACATTCCCGAGGCTCTCCCCGCGGGACGTCGTTCATTCGATTTTCCGTAATTAATTTTTTAATTCACATATTAAATAATGAAAGAATTGAATTCTGGAGTCTCGCATTCCTCGAATTCTCGAATAAACTCTCCTGAGGTCTGCCCCTCAAGACGCAGTTTATTTACCCTTTCATTCTTAAAAATGCCAATCGAATCAAACATCTTTTCAAGCGAACTTTATTTAAATCCTTTCTATCTCAAACCAGCTAGCGCTTCAGCCTCCTATCGCGAGCAGACAAGCCAACGCTTAGCAGTTAGAATGCGGTTTAAATAACTGTTCATCAAACCAAACTGATCAACCTTAGTACCACGAACTACGAAGCTCTGACTTTCCCATTGCACAAGGGAATACGTAGGCACATGGATCTTACTCCTTGCCTAGCACCCTAGGAACAAAATAACCCATTTCCCATGTTAACCCTAATTTAGAATCATACATATTTACTTTTTATTATTCGAAGAAAACAGAAAGCATAAGTCAACATTAGATCGCAAGTTAAACTAAGAGGTTCCCGTTGAGTACAACGGTCGTAAGGGGTGCTAATACCTTCCCCTTACGGAATCGACTCCCGAATCTAGAATCTGGTTTCAAAGACCTTGTTCTATCCATTTTTTCTAAAAAGGGTTTCTCGATATTTTCCCTTTCCTTAATTGGAATAAAATAAGTTCGGTGGCGACTCTGTTGTTTTAATTTTTATCCGCGGTATCTTTTATCGCGAGGTCGTATTTTTCGAGGTGCGACAGCTGGCGACTCTGCTAGGGACAATCAGAGAGTCAAGCCTAACTTAGCTTACTTTGCGATCAATGTTTACTTTGCTTATTTGTTTTCTTCATGCTTTTTATTTATGCTTGTTTATTTTCTCTTCTTATTATGATCATTATCATACTTGCTTGTTGGATCCTGGGACGACATCTGAGTTTTTGAAAAAGAAGAGGGAACACCCAGTTTAGAATTGGTAGTTATTAGTGTTAGTCTCCAAGGACTCGCTCCTTGCAAGCCTAGCATGAAAGCTCCCCCCAGAGAGTAGACCTATTCACAGATCTCGTCATAACACAGTTAGCCTGTCGCATGAATTGATTCATGAAAGGGATGTGACTCTAGGACCCACTTTTAGAACCGGTTTCAATGTTGGCAGTTGCGTAGTGTTAGTCTCTGAGGACTCGCTCCTCATACGGCTAACATGAGAACTCCACTCAAGGTAGACCCTATCGTTATTATCGTTATAATACAGCTAGCCTGTGGCAGGACGTTAGTATGATCAGCGTCCGTGACCTTGAGTATCTTATCCATATCCGTAAAAACTATCCTGTGAGTGGTTTTATGGGTAAAGAACTTAGAACAATCCTATAAGATTCTACCTATTAAGGTTACTTTTATCAGAGATACCGGTTATTTACTCGTTACTATGGTTCACCTCAAAGCTGATTATACTCGCGATTTTGGATCTTGCATTGCATCCATGCGCATATTCATTTGCATTATTTATTCATCTTGCATTTCATTCCAAAGCCGTAAACTCATGACATGTTCCTTCATCTTCAGTAAATCAAGCTGGTTTCCCGACGCCCGTATCGTGCTAGACGCCCGTATCTAACAAGAGCCAACACTAGAAGACTGATGGACGTGATTCAAGAAGAACAAGCTGCTATGAGGGAAGAGATTGACTCAATCAAGAATAAGATTGATCAGATTTATGAGGCCATGCAAGCCTTGGCCAGGATGGTTGTGTCTCATCAGCCTGTTCCTCTGATGCCGTATCATCCAGCTATTCAAGCTCTGCTTCCGCCTCCGAAGGCTTATCGACCATTTCCTTATCCTCTGATTGTGGATGTGCAATATGCACATAGACCATACCAGCAACCGGCTTATCCACAACAGCCTGGTCAACAACAACAACGCGCTCCTCAACAGCGCCCACCATATCAACAAAGAGGATCGGACATATACATTGATCCATTGCATATGTCATACAGCGAAATCTTTAACGGACTGATGGCGAAGGGATCTCTTACTTTGAGAGATATGCCACCACAAACTGGTAACGCTCGACACTATGATGCCAATGCTCGCTGTGAGTATCACAAAGGCGCTCCAGGTCACACAATCGAGAATTATAGAATGTTCAAGCATAAAGTTCAGGATCTGATCAACTCTAAGGACCTCACCTTTACTCAGAAGAGTCTGAATGTCCAGAATAATCCAGTGTCGCCGCAAGTGGCCCCTCAACAAATGCTTTTGAAGAAATTGCTGAAGACCAAAGCTGAGTAGTCTCCAACTTTGAAGAAGCAAGTCAAATCAAGAGAAGTTCAATTCCTCAAATCAAGGCAGTCATCACCATTTATCATTTCCGCATTCCTGTTATTTTGTAATGTGTGTTTAAGTACTATTTGCTTTGAACATTACCATTTGTACTTGGTTTTGTTAATGTTATGTTTATGCATGTTTTGAATCAATTTATTCGCATTCTCTCATTATTTATTATTTTATCACGAAAACACAAAAAATATTCTCTCACTTCACTTTAGTAAATATTTGAGGGAGGATGATGAAAACGAAATACTCATAACTGTTGCGGTATGCTTTCAGATAAAACCTCGTCAATGATGTACAGGCATTTGTTCAAATCCCTAAATACTGAAGATACAAGGAGTTAATCCCTAGTCAACCCCTTCGAGCCTAGAAGTAGGAGTTTCTTTCGAATACAACCCTGACATCTAACCCGGGGCAAGGTAGTTGTTCAGTTATCCTGACTACACCTTCAAATTGCAAGATGAGACATCCCGTCAGAGGACCATCAACAAATTACTTGGCAGTCACAATATTCAACAAAACAAAAAGAAAAAACGAAAATCACTAAGTTGAGCACCCAAAGGGAGACTTAGTCGACAAAAAAAAAAGAAATCAAAAGAGGAACTCAAGTCCTCAGCAAAAGCGAAACAAATATCAGTGACCACCAAATCAAGAATCAAAGGGTCACCAGCAAAATAAGATGACTGCCGTTTTCAAGCAAACTTTAAAGCTTCATCATCACTCTTGCAAAGTCAAAGCAAATGCACGTGTAGAGTTAACTGAACGTAGGACTGGAGAACATCATGAAGAAGGGGTGGGTACAAATCAAACTTTGAGCCTTATATCCTTTGTTTCTCAAACCATTAACCAGACCACGTTATAGCCCTCAAAAGTCCTAATTGAGGCAGGATTTATTCTAAAAGCATATTACCAACAAGGTTGCGTAAATTGACTCCTATATACTTGCTAATCTTCAATCTCGTTTGCACATTATTCTTGTTGCATTTTTCACGCACTTTCTAAATCAACACCTCGTTTGGACTAGTGGTTCATCCGTCACACTATCACAATCATTCAAATAATTGACTTTTTCAAAACTCACATGAACGTTACATTAACACTACCATTTGTGTATGAATAATTTAATTGCAAATCAGTGCTTGACATCGGTATAATCCTAACAAGGGGCAATCAAAAGAGAAATTTGAACTTCATGGGTGTCAATGTGAATCAAGACTACTTCAGGGGCCCAATCAGGGGCAAATTATTCTCAACGGCCCAATCAGGGGCAAATCATCTTCAAACAACTCAACCAGGGGCAGACGCCTACCAAATCCAGAGACTGGGGCAGATCGTGTCATGGCCATCGTCAAAGTTTCCCCACCAGAATTCTTTCCAATACCCTACAGGCAAGGGCAAGCAAACAAGGAGCAAATCTTCTCATCTCTTCTCCCCAGCTAAACAAGCAGATTTTGCTGGACGTTGGCAATCATTCAAAGCAAATCAGTTCTTATTCTTCAATCAAGTCGCTTTGCTCATCAACAAATAACCGAACTTGGAGCATTCAGATCCATCTTCTGACCATACATCGTTGAAGGTCGAGTGTCGGGGAATCAAGCCCTCCACCCACCCAAAGTCCAATCGTTATTGGCAACTACCAGACCAAAAGTCCACCGAGCTGGCACCTTTCATTTTCCAATCATCTCATATGCATCATTATGCATCATTTACATCAATCATTTACAGCATGTGCATCATATGTATACCTAAATAAATCAACTTTTCATACTCCCAACGTTTTAACTTTCAGCAATGTATAAGCACTTGCATCGTATCTCCATCATTATGGAATACCATTTCAAAAACAAACAAGCATAGTTGCATAGCTCAGGATCCAGGATCAACACAAGATTCCGGGCCTTTCCCCAACAGAAGTCAGAATCCAGGGTCGATCGAAGATTCCAAGGATATTTCTCGGTGTTATTCATTGGACGTCCCCGTTGGATATTTCTCTTCCAGATTATTTAATTTTCTGTCACTCGTCATCCTTTTGGTGTCGGGGTCGCTTTATCATCCTTTTGGTGATAGCGCTTTTATTTAATTTTCTGTTACTCGCCATCCTTTTGGTGTCGGGGTCGCTTTATCATCCTTTTGGTGATAGTGATTATTTAAATTTTTTGTCACTCGTCATCCTTTTGGTGTCGGGGTCGCTTTATCATCCTTTTGGTGATAGCGATTTTATTTAATTTTCTGTTACTCGCCATCCTTTTGGTGTCGGGGTCGCTTTATCATCCTTTTGGTGATAGCGATTTTATTTAATTTTTTGTTACTCGCCATCCTTTTGGTGTCGGGGTCGCTTTATCATCCTTTTGGTGATAGCGATTTTATTTAATTTTCTGTTACTCGCCATCCTTTTGGTGTCGGGGTTGCTTTATCATCCTTTTGGTGATAGCGATTATTTAATTTTTTGTCACTCGTCATCCTTTTGGTGCCGGGGTCGCTTTATCATCCTTTTGGTGATCGCGATTTTATTTAATTTTCTGTTACTCGTCACCCTTTTGGTGTCGGGGTCGCTTTATCATCCTCGAGTGATAAGTGATTTTATTTTCAGTTATTTGCCTTATCATCCTCTGTTGATAAGTGATTTTATTTTCAGTTATTTGCCTTATCATCCTCTGTTGATAAGTGATTTTATTTTCAGTCTGTTGCCTTATCATCCTCTGTTGATAAGTGATTTTATTTTCAGTTATTTGCCTTATCATCCTCTGTTGATAAGTGATTTTATTTTCAGTTTGTTGCCTTATCATCCTCTATTGATAAGTGATTTTATTTTCATTCTTTTGCCTTATCATCCTTCGGTGATAAGTGATTTTATTTTCAGTTATTTGCCTTATCAGCTGTTGGTGATAAGTGATTTATTTTGTCAATTTGTTTCTTGCTGTGTCACCCATCATTTCCAATTTTTAATCATCTGCTATTTCCACAATTTCATTCTTGTCGGACAAATTTGGAGTCTGTTAATATCTAATTGTCTTATACCTTGAAAGGTTGAATGCAAGCCAGTTCATCTTACTCGTTCTAAGCCAATTCGATAGGGGCAACTGTCATACCCCAAATTTGTCCTACCCGCATTTTTACTGTCTAACCAATATTTAAAAATCCAAAAATATGTATTATTTTATTTTTCTGTCTAGCGAATATTCCAAAATCAAAAAATGCATTTATTTATTTTCAAAATTAAGAATTTTTATTTTTATTTTTTTAGTCTTTTATTTCTATCTTTATTATTTAGTTTGTATTTTTATCAAAAATATATAACACAAAAAAAAGAAAGAAAGTCTATTATTATTATTATTAGAAATATTTCTTCGTAATTCCATTTTCCATCTAAAAAATATACATTCATTATTCTCAAAAAAATTTAATTTCTCACATCGTAGATTTTACTCTTTTTATTATTATCCAAAAATATAAAAAAAATCTCTACTTTTCTTATTAGAAACTATTAGTTTTCTATTATTATTATTATTATTTTTATTTTTATTTTTTATTTCTTTTTACTATTATTATTGTCCCGAATTTCATATTATTATTTTTATTGTTATTAGTTTAGTTTTATTCTAGTTATTATTATTATAAAATTTATCAAAAAATAATAGAGAAAGAAAAAGAGAAAGTTTGGAATTGTCAACAAAATAGAGTATATATTCATTAGTGCAGTTTTGTTAACGGATGTATAACCGCCCCAGAGGATGGACTTGTGTTTGCATTACTATAAGGACTGGGGTTCGATTCTTGCCCCCATCCTTTTCTTTTTATGCCTTCTTTTTTTGTTGTTCTTCATATTACTTTAATACTTTTATTATTTTCATTTTTTTTATTAGTATTACTCTCTTATTATTAGTTCTTGTTATTATTATTATATTTTATGTATTAGTATTATAGTTATTATTATTATTATATTAATTGTTTTTCTTTCTAACAAACCCATGTGATGTTCCACTAAGTTTTTCCAACAGAATTCTTTCCCTATCACTAACAAAATCACAGCACAACACCAACAATCTCAGCAACAAAAGATTCTATTTCACAGCTCATACAATCTTTCAATCCTATCCAAATCTTTCACTCAAAATTCCATTTTACTCTCACTAATTTTCTGCTATATAAACAACACCAATTTTCTTCACAAAAGAGGCTTAGACGACCTACAATCACCCTGCATAAATCAAGAGCTAAGCTTCATAAACGCAAAAAAAAATATACTCAAAAAACCATTTCAATCAAAATCTCATCATATAACTCTCACAAACCCACGAATAAAAACAACAGCATCATATAGCATAAACACTACCCATCTTCAAATCATCTCTTTCAAAACAAACAGAAAAATCATGAATAACAACCTGTAATATCATTCCTTTTTATTTCTCTGCTTAATCAGCAACCAAAACTCAGAAAACAAAAAAAAATCAAAAGCTGCAAAAAAGACAAACAGCAGGCCACCACCATCTCAAGTCACTTCCGCCATCCGTCCCTTGAAACAAAACCGAAAAACTTTCAAAAAAAACAGATTCAAACTTCAAACCACCGCACGAATCGCCGCTTCTCAAAACTCAAACCACCGAACTCGCGAGACCTCCGATCAGGCTGTAACCTCCGAGCTCTTTGAGCCACCACCACCAACTCAGATCGCGAACCGCCTGAAGCTCAGAACCGCGTACCAACAAATCCGAGAGGGAGAGCGTCAAATCGAAAGCAGATTGTCGCGGAAACCCGAAACTGAGTAAGCCGTTTTGTGAATCCGAGCCGCCACCGTTAATTAGAGAGAGACGCGACCATCGAAGCTGCTCTCGGAAAAGGGTGAGAATCATAAATTTTGTTTCTAATTTGTGAGAAGGAGACTTTATCGTTTTTCCTTTTTAAGTGATCTGTTTCATTAACCTTTTTTTTAAAAAAAATAAATAACAAAAACCTAATTTATTTTATGGCTTGTTGGGCCTGCAGACCATTTTTTTCCTCTCCATAATTTGTTATTAACACGCGCCGGATTATACGATACCCCTTTGAATATGTTTATTTTCTTTTAATTCTGAAATTTAAATATGTTTAATTTGATTTATTATTGTTTTAATTTCTTTTGTTTGCTGACTTATTAGATAGTTGGTATTGTTTTAAAAATAACAGTTGATCCTTATGGCCATGATGGGCCGACCATTGCTTTTTTTCTTACACACACACGACACACTTCCCCTCTCCATGTTTTTTATTTAGTAATTCTTTTGTGGTTTTTTGTTTTGGTTTTAAATTTCTTTTCTAAAAAAAAAGAGTTTCTAGTTATTCTAAGTTCTTTTCTTTTGATTATTAGTTAGCCATATTTGTTTGTTTGTTTTATTAAACCAAAGAACTCTTTTAAAACAAAATAAATAATATATATTTAATGTTCGTTTAATCATTTTATTATCGTTCCGGGGCCAATGATATTAACACAAATTAAGTTGTTCCCGATACTTTTAATCGGAAAACTTAATTATTATGAGGCCTTATTATTTTTTATATATATATATATATAATTCAATCTCAAAAAATTAATTTAACTTTTATTTTATTATGTTTCATTTATTTAACATTCTATTAAATTCAATTTAATTTTATTATTCTTATATATTTATTCTAATTATTGCAATTTAAATTTAAATTCTATTTTTTCCATTTTTATCGCTTAAATCGAATCGCAAATTAATGTAAGTCGTGCATCGCGCCTCGCCATCAACTTTTCCGACCTCGACCATTCGAATATTTTTCATAAGCAAAATAACGGATAAGCTGAATTTTGGAGTCTCGCATTCCTCGAATTCTTGAATGAACATTCCCGAGGCTCGCCCCGCGGGACGTCGTTCATTCGATTTTCCGTAATTAATTTTTTAATTCACATATTAAATAATGAAAGAATTGAATTCTGGAGTCTCGCATTCCTCGAATTCTTGAATAAACTCTCCTGAGGCCTGCCCCTCAAGACGCAGTTTATTTACCCTTTCATTCTTAAAAATGCCAATCGAATCAAACATCTTTTCAAGCGAACTTTATTTAAATCCTTTCTATCTCAAACCAGCTAGCGCTTCAGCCTCCTATCGCGAGCAGACAAGCCAACGCTTAGCAGTTAGAATGCGGTTTAAATAACTGTTCATCAAACCAAACCGATCAACCTTAGTACCACGAACTACGAAGCTTTGACTTTCCCATTGCACAAGGGAATACGTAGGCACACGGATCTTACTCCTTGCCGAGCACCCTAGGAACAAAATAACCCATTTCCCCTGTTAACCCTAATTTAGAATCATACGTATTTACTTTTTATTATTCGAAGAAAACAGAAAGCATAAGTCAACATTAGATCGCAAGTTAAACTAAGAGGTTCTCGTTGAGTACAACGGTCGTAAGGGGTGCTAATACCTTCCTCTTACGGAATCGACTCCCGAATCTAGAATCTGGTTTCAAAGACCTTATTCTATCCATTTTTTCTAAAAAGGGTTTCTCGATATTTTCCCTTTCCTTAATTGGAATAAAATAAGTTCGGTGGCAACTCTGTTGTTTTAATTTTCATCCGCGGTATCTTTTATCGCGAGGTCGTATTTTTCGAGGTGCGACACCAGGTCTCTCATCTTCAACAAAGACAGGGAACTATCTCCCCACAGAGCTCCAACCTCTCCCAAGAAGAGCAATGTCTGAAATTCTCACACAACAAAGTGACGAAAGCTTCCTCATCCCCAGCTGGGTTATCTCCTTATCAGATAGGTCTATCAGTGATCTAGTCCCCAGGTAGAACCAAACGTCTTATCAGATCTACCAATGATCATCCCCAGCGGGGATCCTCCTTCAAGCAGATCTGCCAGAGATCTTCACAGCAGCGGGATCCGAATCCCGAACCGGATTCTTTTGCATAATCATAGCATTCACATCATTTTTTCCCCAGAGCGTAGCATTCCGTATAATACGGAGCATTACGGCAAAAATCAAACATATTGCATGATCACAAGTCAGGTTCGAGCCAGTCACCTATAAATATCAACAGTACCTCATCAGCAATATACAAAATACATCCCTTGCACATAAAAGCCAAAGTGTCCCCTTTGCATTCTCAAAATACAGATACATGCTCCTTTTGACACTCGTCTGTGTCACCATTCCTAAGTAAAGTAACCAGAACACTTTCTACAAATAGATACTTATACATAACATGTTCTTCTCGACACTCGTCCGTGTCACCTCATAATTCCCCACAGAAAGCCAAAGCGTCCCCTTTGCACTCGCAAATACATGGTCATATACACTCTTTCGACACTTGTCCGTGTCATATCATCCCCCGCAGATATAAACCAAACCAATGCTTATACGCTCTCTCGACACCCGTCCGTGTCACCTACCCCCAGCATAGTTTCCCAAACACTCGTTTATATTACTTCTTTTGACACTCGTCTGTGTCATCCTATCCCCGCAATGCCAAAACACTTATACCTCTTATTTCGGAAAGCGTAAGCACTCGTCCGTGTTTAGCATTCCCCAGCAAATCGCCAGCAAAACAACTTTTTCTATCCAACATTCGTCCTATGTCGCGATACTTTCGGCAGCCGTACCCTGCCAAGTGATCGTCCTTCACCTTCGGATGACCGTCCCTCATCCTTTCCCTAGCGGAGTCTCCATTATTGGAACCCTTTTCTATCCGGCATTCGTCCTATGTCGTGATACTTTCAGCAGACGTACCCTGCCAGGTGATCGTCCTTCACCTTGGATGATCGTCCCTCATCCTTATCCCCAACAGAGCAGCCGTCCCCTGCTAGGTGATCGTCCTTCACCTTTTGATGATCGTCCTTCATCATGTTATCCGATGGACGTCCTCATTGTTGATCTTGTTATCTAACATTCGTCCTATGTTATGATAAATCTTGAGAGCAGTCGTACCCTGCTAGATGATCGTCCTTCACCTCTTGATGATCGTCCTTCATCATGCTTTTTTCTGATGGCATTCCCCATTGTCAACCTTTTTCTATCCGGCATTCGTCCTATGTCGTGATAAAGAGCATTCGTCCCCTGCTAGGTGATCGTCCTTCACCTTTGATGACCGTACCTCATCATTTATTTCATTTATCTTTTGAACCGATGGCCGTCCCCATCATTGTTTACCTCTACTTTGCAAACCTAATGGGTTCCCCATCATTGCCTTTATCTTTAATCTCCAGAGAATATTTTTTACTTTACCTGATGGTCATCCCCATCATGATCTCTTTATTTCCCCAGCATGTCGGTCGTCCCCGTCATTGCTTCATCCCCCAGCAATCGTCCTCTACTCTATGGTCGTCCTCCATCGCCCGCACTTTGTGATCATACTATACTTTCCTTTTACAACTTATATCTCTTTTCTTCTTCTCCCCAGTGAGTGTAAATTTTGGACTGTCTTTGGTATTCAACCACAAGTTATCTTGCTTGTTAAGTTGTCGCTTACACCCTGCACAGCTAACTCATGCTTGAATAGGGGCATCTGTAAACACCCCAAATTTTCCCTCACTAAGTTCACACCATGGCTTTTGATCTTTCATCTTTGCATTAGTTCAAGCATATCATATCATATTGCATTTTTGTTTCACTACATTAGTTCAAGTCCATCTGCATCTAGGGTTTGTGATCTGAGCAATCCAGGATTCATCTGAGCCACTCCAAAGGCCACCAATCATTCCAAGAGGGTCCATGTATGTTCAATCATCATCTTATATCCCTCAAAGGTCAAGGAAGTCAAATAATCACAAGAACTGGCAAAGCATGGAAGCAGAGCTAGGGTTTCACTACACAGATGACCTGAAATTAGGGTTTTGGTTTCAGAGGCCATAACTCCATTTTTTTGGTCATTATTTTTTCTATTGGTCTCAATATGTTATAAGGATCATGTGTACCAAGTTTTATGAAGAAATTCATTGTGGAAGTCATCTGATCATTGGGTAACTTCTTGAGCAAGTCAGAGCAAAATCAGGGCATCTGAGGCCCCCATCAATGGAACCAAAGTGGGATTTTCATCAAATTGAAGTTATATGATCTTTATTTGATCATTGAAGTTCTTGGAAGTTCACAAAATTGAAGAAAATTGGGCTAAACCAAAAGTTGCCGAAAATGGAAATGACTTGTAATGTAAACTTTCCATTTTGGGAAAGTTTTTCAACCTCCTCTTTCTCAACCAAAAATGCTTCAAATGAAAATTTGTTGGTCATGAAAGTTGTAGATTGGATCATTCCCTTTTCAAAAAGTACAAGAACAAGACCTAATTCATTTTGGAACTCAATTTATGGCTTGTCAAAGTTGAAAAAAATCACATAATTTTCAAGAATCCACCAAAGAGGATTCTTTGCAAAACCACTTGCCAATTTATTTTGTGACTTCAAACACACTTCTAATCATCATACAAACATAACACATTGCATAAAAATCAGAATTGCCCAAAGAATTGCATCATTCCATGCCTTGAACACCAAGAAATTACAAACGGGCCAAACTTCATGGAATTTGCAAAATGACACATAAACTTCCATCCACTTGTTGAATTGCCTCAAATCCAAGTCTATGGACATCCTTGATCTCAACTGCGCATGGACAAGCCAATGAGCCAGCTACACCATTGCCCATACCTCAAGTACAAAACTTTTGACTTTTTGGCAAGAAGCTCATACCAATCACCACAGTCCACCACCCACTCTCTGCCCAATCCAGACTTTACAAGCATGCTTCAAGGGTCATTTTTCATAACACACAAGCTGAAACCTCCAAGAACTCAACATTTCCAAAATCACTCCAACTTGCAAAAGCCTTCGAATCTCTCAGCTCACATACTCAATCTTCACACTTCTTTCACCATTCATCTTAGAATCATAAACTGAACACAAAGCAACCATTAAAACAGCCAAAAACACCCCATACACAAAACATGATTCTTGGCCAGTTGAAGTGCAATCTCACAAACTAGCCAATCTAAACTCCATTCAAGCTTCTCAATAACATCAGGGTGATCATTGAAGGTGATTTGCACAAAGGAAGAGGTCATATAGCTCAAGTTTGGAAAGCTTCATCTCAGGTAGTCATCTCAAATCATTTTTCCAGAACTCTATTTTTATGTTACAATGTGAAAGAGCATGCTTCACTGATCATTTTGTGCTTTGTATTTTTGAAAATGGTGAAGAAATGAATATGTATTGATTTTCTGAAACTTTTTGCCATTTTTGATTTTTTCTTCGAATCTTGTGATTGAGCAATTATAAAACTTTTTTGAGGTTATATTAGTGTTTAGGAGGATGAGAGGGTTTGATCTGGAGCTTTAGAGCTCCAGAAATAACCTAGGGATGAAGATTTGAGTTTGCTCAGGGAGGGTGTGGCCGGAGAAGATGACCGGAGGTCTTCTCCGCCCACCTGAATATAATTAAAGGCTTAATTAGGGTTAGGGTAGTGTTTGAACGTGGACCCTCAGATTTTGCTTTCCCGCGTGTGATGGACGCCTAAGATCATTTCATTAACTTTTAATCTGGATTATTTAATTAATTAATTAAGATTGGATGGATTTGAATTCTGACCACTGGATGTGGCGCGCAGTCAACCAATATTTTCCCAGTTTTAATCTAATCCATTGGATCATCATACTTTTGTCTTATTTAATTTTTATTGCAATTTTGTCATTTTATTTTGCAGCATTTATTTTAAATACCTAGAAAACCCTAAAAAATCTTTTCTTCTACATTTTGTATCCAAATAATTTTCTTCACCCAAAAATATTTTTATTTTTATTTTTTGCATTTAAAATTAATTTGTAAAACATTTAAATGTTTATTTTAATTAATTAATGGAAATTAATTAATTAAAATATCATTTAGGTTTCTGAAAATTCCAAAAGAATTCATGTTGCCTCTTAGGACATTTAGAAACATTGTCATGCCATCCATATAAATTTCTTTTTTGTTTTGAACAATATTTGACAATTTTCTTAAATTTAGGGTTCATAACATTCCTATTTTTGAACCCTAACTTCAAGAATTCTTTTCTGCCTAACCATGAATGGTATGACAATGATTCTTTTGCATTGATCTTCATTTAGCATGTAGTATCTAACATAATTTTGTCACAAATTTTTTCTGCATTTTTGATTTGATTTGCATTTTTTCCCTTTAGGTACCTTAAAACCCTAGATAACTTAGAAAAATCATAACTTCCTTAGGGTTAAGAGTTAGGTCTCCTCCTTTGGGGTGTGATATCATATGGGGTTAGGGTTCCTTTGATTGCATTTTCAATTTTTTATCTTGTCATTTTCTTCTGTTTTTGACTTTTGCATCTCATGTTGCATGAAAACCCTAATTTCTCATATCCATTCACATACACCTTGCATATGCATTCATTCAAGAACTTGCCATGACATTTCTTGCATCCACATGACTTCTAAGATATCATAGGACACATTAGACTCATGATTGATCATTTCTTCATCCATTTGCCATGTTATGTATTCATTACATTCCATGAACATTCATGAACTTTCATGCTTCTTTCATGTTTCATTTGCATTCTCATCACTTGTATGATCATCCATAGCACTTGACATACATTTGCATCATCTCTTAGCATCATTAACATCATGAACATGCTTCTGGTTTTGGTTTGCATCCTTGCATACATCTCATTTTCACTTCATTCTTTCTTTAATGCTAACCATTTCAGGTGGTAAGTACTTTGAGAAGTGGATTTGCCTTCACTTCTCATCTCTCTTATGCATTCATTGTTGCATTTTGCTTTAGCTTTAGAGTGAGCTTGCTCATTCATGTTCTTAATCCACTTTCTTTCTTCAAGCAACTTATCTTCTTAAGTGAAGTAAGTTAGCTTGTTTCTTCTGCTTCTCCTTCTTTCATCTGCTTCTTCCTTGGTGGCTTTTCCTGAAGAACTCTTGCAAGCCTCATAAACCCTAGGAACACCCAAGCATGATAACAATTAGGTTTTGTTTAGTCCCCCATTAGTTTTACCTTTGTGTCATCTTTGTGTCTCTCTTATCATCTCATAATCAGGGACTAAACCTAAGTGTTAAACCCTCAATGTGTTTAAATCTCTTAATCAATCCACCTTAATAATCACTAAGAAAATAGCTTGTAACTTGGGCCTTGCATTAGGGTTCTATTTCTTCCTTAATTGGTTAAGAAGGACTAACCATAGTGTTAATGGACAAGTCCCCCTCAAGTTGTCTTACAAACCATAAAATTCACTTCTTAATCTTACCATTAATTAAAATCCACTTTGATAAAGGCTTTGTTTTGTCATGAGGTTAATCCCTAATCATGGATTAAGTTGAGGTATCTTGCTCAGCTTAAATGTTCTCATCTATTATCCTTCTATTAGGATGGTGTAATGGGTCCATTAAATCCTTGATTATGGCTTAAACTCATTACTTAACACTAAACAAAAACTCCAAAAACATCTAAATAATCACAAGTAGGTTAATGATCTTAATCCTACATCATGGTAATTAAGTGTGAGGTGCTTACTTCATACTTAAGGTATTCTCATTATCCCTAATCAAAGGGAGGATATGATGAGTTTAATAACCCTTGGTTTAGGCATAAGCTCATTATCTGAGAATTGAATGGAAATGGGGAAGATTTTAGAACAAAGGTGCATCTAAATTCGGGGCTAAAATGCCATTTGTAAATGGTCAAAAAAGAAAGGAAGGAAAAGTTGGGGAAGTATTTTCCCAATGAAAGAGAGATAGAGGAAACTAGATCTTGTATCAACATACTATAGATGTTACCATTCCAGCTGTAACTCATCAACCTGCACCGTAACCGCAACAACAACAGAGAGCCACTCGACAAGGTTATCCGCCGACGCCCAGAATGACAGAAAGACACTTTGAAACTCCACCCATGTCCTATAGGAAACTTTTACACCATCTCTTACAGTTTTAACTAACTCAGTTGAGGATACTTGTACCACCTAAATCTGGCCAGATTCCAAACGATTATGTCACCAATGCTCATTGTGACTTTCATTCTAGGGCACCAGACATAATTTAGAAAATTATAAATCATTTAAACTTAAAGTTCAAGACCTGTTGGATTCGAAGGCCATCAACTTTACGCCGCTCTAAATGTTATTCAAAACCGTATGCTTCCGCATGGAAAATCAGTGGTCAGTGTCGTTGAGGACGGTGAGAAGTTGAATCTGATATTCGATGTTAATTCCATAAAGACTCTGTTGTCAACTTTGAAATCTTGCTTGTTGAAGAGAGGATTATACCCAGGTTGTGGGGAAGTTTTCCAGGTTTGCGAAGAGTCAGTAAATGGTTGTGAAAAACTGAGGTTCAGTATTCAGAACTTGATCAACAATGGTGGTATTCAGTTTGATCGTATTTCAAAAGAGGATGATGAGGTGTCTACTGTGACGATATACTTTACTCCTATTGAGATTCATGTGCTGTCTAGGCCAGCGCCCGTCACAATCACAGTCCAAGGACCTAATATCGACTTGACGACTAAGGGTAGAATTCACAATAGGGCTCTACACATTTCGATGGAATGTAAAGGAGAGGTCTTGTCCCATGTGTTAGTTGATACATGATCTTTTCTAATTATTCTCCCTGAGAAAGCGTTGATAAAGCTTGACTATGATGGTGTGTTACTCATACCTAGTGACTTGGTAGTGTGAGCATTTGATGGCTCGAAAAGATCAATGTTTGGTGAAGTGGAGCTTTCGATCAAGGTGGGACCACATGTTTTGAATATGAAATTCTACGTAATGGATATACAACCAGCCTACAGTTGTTTACTTGGGCGTCCTTGGATTCATGCAGCTGGCGCTGTATCCTCAACTTTGCATCAGAAAGTCAAATTCATCATGGATGGACAGATCGTGACTATATGTGGTGAGGAGGAAATTTTCGTAAGTCATTTGTCATCTTTAAAGTATATGGAGATGAACAACAAAATTCGTGAGACTCCTTGTCAAATCAATGTGGAATCAGCCTCCGCATCTGTGGAGAAAAAGAAGGGGGTTTCCATTGCATCATACAAGCAGTCCTTGAAATAATTGAGTCCGGAAAATCTGAGGTTTGGGTAAAGATGATTGAGTTCCCTATCAAAGAGAATATATATGACATAGGGTATCAACCTGCTACAGTGACAAAAACACCAAAGGCAAAAGTCCGATAAGGGCCAATTACATTCTCTAGTACTAGGGTGATCGATTACGGTCGCGTATGTGCCATCAATGAGAACGAAACTGGTAGTGATTGTGAGATGGATAATTGGATCAGAACATGTGTCCCAGGCAAGGATCTCAACAATTGGTCATTGGAGAAGAACATCAATGTCACTTTCCAACAAGTGTAATTGTTTTTTGTTTTTCTTTATCTTTGTATTAAAGCCCTACGTCTTGCCCGAGGCATAGTGGCTCATTGTAAGGGCATCTTTGTTTCATTGTACAATGTTCAATCATAAATAAAACGGACGATTTCTTTTGCATTCAAAACATGGTGTTCCCTGTTTTTCATTTTTTATTTTCCATTAAAATATTAATTGGCAATTTATGTTTCCACTTTCTCACACTCATTCTAAAATAAAGCATGAATTATCATTCATGCAGATGCACCCAATTGGGTCCCATTGATAACAACTCTGGTATGACTCTATATGACTTCGATAATCCAATTTACCAAGTTGAAGAGAAAGGTGAAGAAGATTGTAAATTACCTAAAGAGTTATCCAGGTTTTTAACAACTCGTGAATCTGGGAACTAAAGAGGCCATAAAAGAGGTAAAGATCAGGGCCGCGTTAGAAGAGTCTTTGAAGAATAGGTTGATTGAAATGCTCCGAGAGTATGTTGACATCTTTTCTTAGTACTACCAAGATATGCCCGGGCTTGACACAGACATCGTAGTGTACAGACTACCGCTTCGGGAGGATTGTCCACAAGTGAAACAAAAACTGCGCAGAACTCAACCTGATATGGCTGTAAAAATCAAGGAAGAGATTCAGAAATAGTTTGATGTTGGGTTTTTGGCTGTCACAAGTTATCCTCCATGGGTTGCCAACATTGTGCTAGTTCCGAAGAAAGATGGTAAGGTGTGTATGTGTGTCGATTACCGAGATCCGAATAGAGCTAGCCCAAAGGATGATTTTCCGCTACCTCAAATTGATGTGTTGGTCGACAATACAACTCAATACTCGGTATTCTCCTTTATTGATGGTTTCTCGAGCTACAACTAGATTAAAATGTCGTTAGATGACATGGAGAAGATGACATTCATCACCCTTTGGGTACCTTCTGTTATAAGGCGATGTCGTTTGCTCTTAAAAATGTTGGAGCTACATACCAACGGGCCAAGGTAACTCTCTTTAATGATATGATTCATCATGAAATTGAAGTACATGTCGATGATATGATTGCAAAGTCACAGATATAAGAGGAACATTTGGTAAACTTGGCCAATTTGTTTGACAGGTTGCGGAAATTCAGACTGTGGCTGAATCCGAACAAGTGCACCTTCAGAGTGCGTCCTGACACCCAAAGCAAGTATTAGAGCCGAATCCTAAAAGTGTGAAGTACACCGACTTCACCAACCACCACTCTATTTATCTTGATCACCTGCACGTTACCAACATAAGGGTAACATTCAAACAGGAGGGGTGAGATACTTATATCACAAAAGAGAAAAATAATATGAATAAAGCAAGTATCAATAATTAGATCACCATTTCTCAACAACAATGAATAAAAAAACGCACCACAACATATATCAACATCATACATATCAACAACAACTTATGGAATGAGACTCTACTGACTCTATGCATGCGGTACCATAATTCGATCTCTATTTCAAGATCCAGTTCCCGTCGGAACTCTCGGCCCCTCTTTCATGGTCCACTATGATCCCTATTTTATGATCACACCCTCGACCCCTAATTCATGGTCACGTACGATCCCTATTTTATGACCGCACCAACATCACAATGATCCCCTCTGGGATTCAAATGGACATATCCTACCTTGATATATTATTTCCAACAATGCACATGTCATGCAACATCAATGATAATCATGCATATCTACAACAACTATCTCATGTAATCACCATCAACAACTATCATAAAACAATTTACCACAATACCAACATCATCAACATCATACGTCTTCGCATACAATAACACATATATCATCATCAATGAGGACATAACCAACAACAAAACATACCGCAACATGTTACATCCACATATATCAACATCAATGTCATGTAACTACAACAACAACCACACATAACAACAACAACGACAAATAAACATATCAATTCATGTTCGTTTCAAGTTATGCTAATTATCCCTCTAATTAAGCTCATAACACATCTATACCGACTTCTAACAACACAACTTCAATTCATATACATTACTTTATTAATTAAATAATTTTAAGGAATTTTTCAAAATTAAATAATTTTATTTTTTCACTCCAAGTCTTGCTAAGCGAGGAGCTTGCTCGCTAAGCGATGTAATTCACGCATCAAAATTTCCACCTACTCGCTAAGCGAGCTATGCGATTTCTGCAGTTCTCCCTCTGCGATCACTCAACATCCTGCTACGAAAATACTTCATAAAAACCAGTTTTCTAACCAAAAATTGCAGAATTTCCATAATACAACGTCTAATTTATACTATTATCATACAATCATCAACAACTACGAACATTTAAACATAATTTCATCTAAAATCATCCAAACCTCAAACCTCTAATCAACAACCAATACTTAATTTCTATTATTAAACCTTTAAGAGATGAAGATATTACACCCTTACCTCAGTTTCGATGAGAAATCCTTCCTCTCTGCGAGTTCTTCTTCTAGCCCTTGAAATTTCTCCTTCTTCTTCTCTCTGGTTTCCGCTTCTTCTTTCGTTCACACAAAAACACGACTCTCTTAATTTTTTTCCTTATTTCCAACCTTAACCCTTAGATCCAATTTATGTTCTTCCTCATTTGCCTTACTATCTTTACCAATACATCATTCTACCCTTTCCTCTTAATATTCCAATTTTATAATTATTTTAATATAACTAGTGGAATACCCGTGCGTAATATAACTAGCGGAATACCCGTGCTATCGCACGGGTCTTGTATATATTCTCATTATACGTCGTCCACTCTTATTTGTTAAGTTTGAATTCATTTTTTAATTGATTAACATTACCATAGTTATATAGACTTATAATATGCACAAACTTTTAAATTGAGAAATACAAAGTGGTCTTAGATTAATATATTTGATCAACGGAGTATTATGTCTTTAATGTTAATCAGGTTTTGTTAAAAATATTCCACAATTTAGTCAAAAATGAATTTTGTAGTGAATCAATATAAAACAATAGCAAAACAAGGATTTAAAAAGATGTACTTCAAAATGAACACTCTACCGCTGATATATCATAGATACGTTAATGTATGTCAGTTGATCTATGTTTGCAAGGACCTTGATTATGATGAACAATCTACCACTGTTAAAATGAATAGTCTACAACTGATATCTCTTAGATACGTTCACATCTACCCGTTTATAAAAATATTTATAACTTATACTCGTTTATAAAAATAATTGTATTTACAATAGTCTTTCTTATAAGCTATAAAATATAATTGTTTTTGGAACTGTGACCACCAGATTATGATATTAAGCTCTAAACTAATTAGATATACAAATTAAAATAGTTCTCAAAGATATATATATATATATATATATATATATATATATATATATATATATATATATATATATATATATATATATATATATATATATTGTAAAAGAGTGTAATATCCACAATAACCAAGATACTTCCAGCATTTTCTGAAGAAAAAAATAAAATGATCGGTCCTGCAAGTGAAAAATAAGAAATAAAAATATGTATTTTTTTCCGTTTATAAATAGTTGAATTTATTACAATTTAAAAATTATTAGTAACTTTTTTCCGTTTATAAAAACAAATATATCTTATTTCGTTTATAAAAATAATTGTATCACTAAATTTTTATCTTTTATCATTAAGTTTTTATGATTCCCATTTACATTAAATTTTTATGACTACTATTTAACATTTTTTCATCATGATTACAATTATTAATTTAAGTTAAAAAGATAATGATAAGTTTAAGTTATTTTATAAATTTAAAAAAATTACAAAATCTCAATTGATTTTGTTTTGTTTTATTAACCTTTTTATAAAAATATAAATAATTTTCAAATATATTTTATTTCAAATAACAATCTATATAATTACAAAATAATTTTTATTCTTGTGTTTTTAGAATGATAAACTAAATATGTTTATAAATAAATGTCGCCTGTTAGTGATTAATATTGAATATATTATATTAATGTCTAGTTAATTTGATTAAAGTAAAATAATTATTCTAACTAATTAAAATAAATATTGTATAGAAAGAACAAAAAAACAAACTTAAAAGAAAATTTTTTGAAGTTTTTTTTTTAATATAACATAATAATTTTCTTCTGAGTCAAAAAATAATTTTAACTTATTTCCGTTTATAAAAAAATGGTCGTAATTAAGTCATGTTTATAAAAAATAATTGTATCGACAAGTAAATTTTTTCTTGTTTATAAATTTCTTGTATCCGTGTATTTATGATAAAAATAATTTTCACCAAAACGTAACTAAATTAATAATGAGTCAAAATATAATCTAATATTGATTAATAATATAATCTAATAATTTTAATTGTTTTTATTTTATAAATAATAATATCAATTAGTTTAATTGCAATTGATCATATAGTTATAAATATTAATAATATTAATTAATTTAATGATGTATTGTTTAACTTGTTTGTTACCACAAATATTCTTCGATAATAAATCAAAAATTAATGGATATATTGAAAATTTGTTTATAAAATAAAATAAATTTTTTTGGCCTTAAGGTAACATGATAATTAATATCATTAAATTTTAAAAAAATGCTTTATAAGAACTAACAAATCACAATAAATATTCAATATTTAAAATTAAAGATGTTAAACGATGGTGAGGATCTAGAAGGGGGTTGAATAGATCCTTTTTAAAATTTAACTTTTCAAAAATACTTTGAAAAATAATTTGCGGAAGTTCCCCAGAAAACTCGTCTAAAAACAAATTAAACTTTGAAATATTTTGCGGATATTCGTTTGAAACCAAATGGGAAATAAGAAATGATAGGAGGAATTAAGACAATGCAAATAAACCACTTAAATTCAGCACACTTGATAAAAGAGAAAATATTATAATGAAACGAATAACGAACACACGAAATTTGTTTAGGCAGTTCCTTCACCGTCCTCCTAGAAGTACTCTACCCCCAATTCTCAATCGAATTGAGATATTTCATTAATATTGAAATGGTTTATACAAGAAGAAAATTGGAACAACAAACCAATCCAAATTGCGATTGTTGCAATAACTCTTCTTGCCCCTTGATTCGATTAGAACCAAGTCTTTCACGCGTCGAGAAAACCTCCGATTAACAACTCTAAAAGAATATACAATCCTTCAAACTTTGAGAACGACTGATTTCCTCAATGCTTGTGAACCCACAACTATCTTAGTAATCATTCGGTTAACGAGATATGAATGAACAATCCCCGCGTGCAAAACCCCAAATCTTCTACGATATTAGAGGAGAAAACCATTGGACGTTTTCACCTTAATTTTCACCTCGATCAACAAAGATTGTTATGTGTGATTGTTGATTGATGCAAAGAAGGAGAAGATGAAGAGAAAGGTTTGTATTTATTTCACTTGTCATAAAACATGAAATTGCTATTTATATTGGTTAGAAAAGAGTAGAAATAGAAAGTAAAAGTAAGTGAAAAAAATAGCAGAAAAGATGCATAAGTCAGTAATGCGTCAACCTCTCCATATGGATGAATCGACCTGTACCAAGTCAATGAGTCGACCTATAATCCTTGCTCACTCAGCCTGTTGGGACCCGAGAGTTTTGAAGGAAAAATCACATTGAATGAGTCGACCTATAACAAACCATGAGTTGACTCAAATCAAATGTACATATTGAATCGACACATGAGTGGACTCAAGCAGTCAAATATCTCATAAAAAAATTTCTTCATGAGGTCATCTCTTCTTGCTTGTCTTACCACACACCATTTCAAATACCTAAATTTTTGACATTATTCAAAACACCTTTAATGTCTCACAAAAGATAGTATAACGATCTACTTCAAAAAATATATTCTACATTTAAGATTTAAGATTCTACATTAACTTTTTCGTAAGGAACATCACTTGATATGAGATAAAGTAAAATCTATTTTATTAATAACAATGATACCATGTTCTATAGCGTTAAAACTCTTTAAAATTATAATCATAAAAAGAATAAAATGAGTAAATGGAAAATATCTATGTCCTATCATTTAATATGTACTTATTATATGATATAAATATTACAAATAAAAAAGAAAACCAAAACTAATTGTCTATATTTAGCATATAATAGAAGAATAAAAATTAAAATAAGTAAATTAATTTAATATAATTAGTTATCATTTTTATTATAATTAATTCAACTTAATTGATATTTAGGTAAGAAAATTTGATCGGAGGTGCCAATTTAAATTCATGCATTCTATTTTCACTTTTAATTAAAAAAATGGTGCATTAAACATATAGACCAAAAAAATAATAATTAAAAATATTTTAAAATGTCTTTAAGATGTGAAATTACAAATACTAATAAAGTATGTAATATAAAATTATAAATATAAAGTGTTTGAATATAAAGTATGTAATATTCTTCTTATAAAATTATAAAATACTAATACTAATCAAGTATGTAATATAAAATTATAAATATAAAGTGTTTGAATTGAAATCAAAACCAAAAAAATAGAATATTCTTCTTATAAATCCTGCGATTACATTTTTTAATTCTAATCCCATAGTTAGATACCAATTTTTTCACTCAATAATTTTAAATTATTAATGCTCTATATTCATATGTTAATTTTTTTATAAATTTTAATTATACTATTCTTCAATTCATATTATTTAAATATTTTATATACCTGTGCGAGGCATGTGATAAAAATATTTATGCTAAAAAAATTATTTTATAATTATTTACAGTTTACAAATGAAACTATGATAACTTAAAAATAAATAGATAAATTAACTAAATTATCATCTACCCGTGTAATGCATCGGTTAAATTTATACAATTTTATAATTAATTCATTTTTTTGATAAATAGTTTAATTCATTTTTCAAATTGTACATAAATTATTCTCAGAGTCAAACAAATAATATAACATTAAATATTAATTTATTGAGTAACTGATTGATTCAGGTTTAAATTTTATCAATATTAATTAATGTAAATAAATTGTTAATATTTATAAATTAAATTAATGATTAAAAAAATATTAATAATTAATTTTTTAAATTTATATAAATTAATTAGTTAATTATTCAATTAATTTAAAAAATATATATATATAATAGAGATCAGAAATATATATATATATATATATATATATATATATATATATATATATATATATATATATATATATATATATATATATATATATATATATATATATATATATATATATATATATATAATTTGTACGTAAATAAGTCTAGCACTTTTATGGTGTGTATGGTGGATCAATATCAATAACTTTGTCCATATTGCAAAACAAAATTAAAGTATTATACTATGATTCTATCTTATCATCCGAATAGAATATATTCAAATCTAATCATTTTTATAAATTCTAAAAAAAATCAATGCATAGTATCAGCAATATGTTTTCCAATCCTGTTCATTTATGTCTCCAATTCAATAGGATTTAAATACACATTAAATAATAAATATGCAACATTAAACAAATGAATTCCATCATATGTCTTTGCAACAGGCCCATCAGATGCTGCTATCCCGTAAACTCATGAATCATAATAATTCATACCTCCAACTACCTCTCTTAAAAATTCTGATACAGTATGTAATGTTGTATCCGAAAACAAATCCATGTATAATTCAATTAGATAAAACTGAGAAACATATAAGTGTTTATGAAAGTTATGTGTTTGGTTTCCGGAGGTGATCATTCATGTGATTTCAAAATTATTTTAGTTAAAAGTGAACCGAGAATAGAATTATTTACGTTTGGGTATAGTTACATAAGTTGTGAACAACACACTACATGTTTGACAACATGCCCTTAGATTCGAGTATCATTACAGTAAATTACATTTCAATAGTTTGTGTTTGGGTTTTCAACCAAATTCATGTCAGCCTTTTTACATCACAATCATTTATCAATGTAACATGTTCTACATAGTTCATTAAATCCAATAGTTGAAATTAACTTGTATATGATTATGACAAATCTGAGTTGATATAATGTATGAATAAAAAACCTTATGAGAGAAATGTGATGCATATGAGTTTGTATTCTGCAGAAGAGACATACAATATATAAGGCAGGATATCGAACCGCTAACAAGAACAACATTCATAACCTAATTATAAATTTGGAGATTATGCATTTGTGCATCAAACCTGCACTTGTCAAATTGAAAGTTACATCATAATACACACAGAAGAGTTCCATAATAGAAAATGAAATTTTAAAAAAACCAAACCAAGAAAAAACAAACTACCATACCCTATAAATTCTGACACTGTTAAATCTAACCTCTTACTGACTTTTAACAAACTTCCACATTCCAATGCAATTTCACATGAATTCACCTACATTTCCGTTGAATCTCCCCCGGAGTAGGTCTCTAAGGTTGAACCACGTAAGTTCTTAGTATTATCTTCTTGTCTCTTATTTGTTACAACTGGTTTATTTTCTAGTATATTTTTTACATTGGTTAAGAGTATTGTTATTAATCCATTACACTCCAAAGAAAGAATAAAAATAATATTGAACAAAATAATGCCTAACTCAAATGCGTTCCAAATAATGACCTAGGTATTAATCTTTAGATTACAATAACAAAAGTGCGAAGATGAATGGAAAAAACTGTTTTACAACTCTCTATTGTTGAGATAGTGGAGGATCATCACAATTAGAAGGTTTTGCTTGCATCATTGAATCAACCAAATGTTCAAGGAATGCCCTAACTGCATCCACTGTAGGACATTATTACTGCCTCAAATGTACATGAAGATACAAACTACAATTGAACCGTTTATTTCGGATATGTAAAAACGCCTTCAATGGTCTCTAATTTCATATAGACCTTTTATCCTTCTGCAAACCATCATTATCATCATTACTATTACTACCTTTAGCCTTTGGTTTTGAATCAGGAAATACAAATTTTCCCATGATTTTAGATAGAGAATTCAAATTTGAACCAAATATTGAACTCCTTGAAACATTTTTGTCCAAGTGCATAGCTTTATTCATAGTGTCAACATCCTTTAACAATTTCTTTTGGTTCACAAAAACCAAATTATTCTTCTTACTCTCCATTCTCGACAACATCATCTTTTGCGGATATAAACAAAACAAACAAAAAACAAACTTTAAGTAAATTAATATTAATTCCAATAAAGCAAACCAAACCCAGAATTATATTTTTTTTTAAATAAAAATTTAGCATAAATTAAAATCAAAACAAAATAATTGCATTTGATTATAAAAAAAAACCCCAGAATTTATATATTGTTATAATAAAAAAAATTAGCATAGAATTCAAAATAAAACAAAATCATTACAATTAATGGGTTAATCGATTGAGTACCCGAAGGTGTTGAAATGAATAAGAGAAAAGGGATAAATTTAGGTCAACAAACTCAATTGATTGCAAATTGGAAGATTCCTACTGAAATGAAAATTGAAAATGAATTTGTTTAGAGAAAAATCAAAGTGAAGAGAAAATTGGAAAAGTGAAATCTTACATTATAGTTGTGTTTTGTGTGAGATAACATGGTTATCTTATTCTTCACCACTTCCTCTTTCTCTCTCTGATTCTCTCTCAAGGAATTGCCGCTACCACTTTCAAAATTAAAAATTGAAAGAATTTTACAGTATTGAAGTGTACGAAGTATTGAGTCAACCAAGAATCAGAATTGTGTGAATACATTGGAATTCCATTTCTTTAATATTGTAGGTTAATTCCAACTTCAACTTTCAATGTTCCAAATGAAATTTTACGGTTTCCCATGACCGTAAATATCAATGGACATGAATTTAGAAGTTTTTGTTTGTCCAATTAATCCATAATAATCAAAAATTAATTAACGTGAAAATTATATGGGATTGACACATCAGCCGAATTAAATGTAAAATGACTGAAAATCAAACAAATTTGTATTAAGTCATATTTAACCTTTTAATCTAGTTTAATTAGAAGATTAACAAAAGGGTATATATGTATTTAAAGAAAATTCAGTTTTAATAGTTAGATTCAGTTTTAATAGTTAGATTATAGATATAATTTAACTAAATTAATATTATACTAAATAATATTTTTATTTCTTCCATACACCAAATTACAACAATCCAATTTAATTAATTAAATAAAAATTGGGGCGTTACAGTTGAGATATTCTCCAGAAGAGTCTTCAGTCTTCTACATCTTAAAGTCCAATTTATTTTTGGAAATTACGAAAACTTAGAACCAATGTATCATTAACATCCTATCCAGCAGAGATGCTATCCCTCACAAGGATTCATGAAGTCAAATTAGTGATTATTGTTCCTCGGGGAAGTCTCCAGGGTTACCTGTTACCTCCTCTTCAGGAGATTCCCTTGCATTTGCATTTAATAATCATCCTTACACTTGCATCCTCTAAAAACATAGCATTCCCATCAATATGGGGAATTATGCCATGGAAAAATTCAAACATATGCATACGATGCATAAGCTAGTTTTGATATCTCGCGCAAAACTAAGGGTCGTAGATTTGTTATTCCTATCCTTCGATACTTGTTATCCCTAGTGGAGTCATCTTTCATGATATACCTTGTTGTAAGTCTACCTTTGGCATAATCTTATTTCTTCGAGTCCACTTTCGGCTTGGCTTCGTTTTACCTTGTTTGATCCCACCTTCGGCTCAGTCACATTCTCATTGTAAGCTCGCCTTCGGCTTGGCTTACTTTTTTCGGGTTCACCTTCGACTTGATCTCAAATGGTGTTTTAAGTTTACCTTCAACATAGTCTTATTTCTTCGAGTCCACCTTCGGCTTGTCCTAGTTTTACCTTGTTTGAACCCACCTTCGGCTTGGTCTTACTTTTTCGAGTTCACCTTCGGCTTGATTTCGAATGGTGTTGTAATTCTACCTTAAACATAGTCTTACTTCTTCTAGTCCACCTTCGGCTTAGCCTCGTTTATTCTTGTTTAAGCCTACCTTTGGCTTGGTCGCATTCTCATTGTAAGCCCACCTTCGGCTTGGTCTTACTTTTTTTGAGTTCACCTTCGGCTTGATCTCGAATGGTGTTGTAAGTCTACCTTCAGCATAGTCTTACTTCTTCGAGTCAAACTTCAACTTGGCTTTGTTTTATTATGTTTGAGCCTACCTTGGGCTTGGTCTCATTCTCATTGTAAGCCCACCTTTGACTTGGTCTTACTTTTTTCGAGTTCTTCTTCGGCTTGATCTCGAATGGTGTTGTAAGTCTAACTTCGGCATAGTCTTAATTCTTCAAGTCCACCTTTGCTTGGCCTCGTTTTACCTTGTTTGAGTCCACCTTCGACTTGGTATTATTCTCATTGTAAGCCCACCTTCAGCTTGGTCTTACTTTTTTCGAGCTCACCTTCAGCATGGTCTCATTCTCTTTATAAGCCCACCTTAGACTTGGTCTTACTTTTTTCGAGTTCAAATTCGGCTTGATCTCGAATGGTGTTATAAGTCTACCTTCGACATAGACTTAATTCTTTAAGTCCACCTTTGGCTTGGCCTCATTTTATCTTGTTTGAGCCCACCTTTGGCTTGGTCTCATTCTAATTGTAAGCCCACATTCGACATGGTCTTACTTTTTTCGAGTTCACCTTCGGGTTGATCTCGAATGGTGTTGTAAGCCTACCTTCGACATAGTCTTACTTCTTCGATTCCACCTTCGGCGTGGCCTCATTTCCTAGTTTGAGCCCACCTTTGGCTTGGTCGTATTCTCTTTGTAAGCCCACCTTCGGCTTGGTCTTACTTTTTTCGAGTTCACCTTCGGCTTGATCTCGAATGGTGTTGTAAGTCTACCTTTAGCATATTCTTACTTCTTCAAGTCCACATTCGGCTTGGCCTTGTTTTACCTTGTTTGAGCCCACCTTCATCTTGGTATCATTCTCATTGTAAGCCCACCTTCAGCTTGGTCTTACTTTTTTTGAGTCCACACTCGGCTTGGTTTTGTATCCATGTTTGAGCCCACCTTCGGGTTGGTCTTAAATTCTTGGTTATCCCCAGTAAGTCTGCCTTTGGGCCAACTTTCTTGTCAAGTCCACCTTCACCTGGTCTTTTATTCGTTGCTTGTTTGTCTGTTACAACCAACATTGCAAAGTTCAACCTATGTTGACAACCATTTCTTTGTGAATTCCACCTTCGATTTGGTTTTTTTTTTCTGAAAATAAGGTTACTTTATTTCCCACTGAGCGCAAATTTTTTGGTTTATTTATGTATTTCATCACTCTTCACCATGAATGTATGAAAGTTTATGCTTCTCATCCCTTCGGGTTCATAGCGGATTGAATAGGGGAAGCTTTAACACCCCAACATTTTCCCTCCTATTGATTACTAACATCAAGTAGCTTATATGCTTCATTCATTTGCATTTAGGTCATAACCAATCATATATGCATCATTGATTCTTAAGGGCATGAGGTCATCATCCACAAGAAGAAGAGCCTGTCTAGGCCATGAAATATTATTTCACAACAAAAACATTTCACAAGGTGCATCTTGACCTCAAAGGTTGAGAAATGGAAAGAGAATGTGTCGCTACCGGGATTTCCGTCCTAGTACAAACGTGAAAGTGGCGCGGAAAAGGAAGAGTCTCCAGCCGGACATTTTATCCCGAAGGAAGGGTGTTGTACCCCAAAATTTTCCCTCCCACAATCAAGGCAATGTCTCTCAATATTTTTCAATGATCATAAGGTTCTCAAGGTCCCCAATTGGTTAGAAAGTTTGAGAATTTCCTCAGACAAAGCCTCATCCTAAGCAAAGGATCAAGAACCAGGGTTTTGGTTTTCTCCAAGAAAAATGAACTTCCAAGGCCTCAAGTGAGCTTCAAAACATCCCATGTGACTTCAAGAATCCCTATGTCAAGTTTTAGAGCTTTCCCGATAAGTTTGACTAGTCAGATGATCAGATATGCAAAAATCAGTCAAAGTGGTTAAAAAGTCAAACTGAGGTCAACTGTGGTCAAACTAAAGTCAAACTTCAATATTATTTTGCCAACATCAAGATTATGAAGTAAAATTCATCATTTTATCAAGGGTTGATCATGATTCATCAAGGAGATCTCAGATCATCAAGAATCAGGAAGTTTCTAAATTAGGGTTTCCTTGGAAAAGTCAACTAAACTTTGACCAACCAAAACATTCACATGCTTCATCAAAAATTTCCCATCCAAGGCTTAATTTGAAGGAAATTTAATTCTCTACAACTTTGTGTCTCACAAGACAAGCCTAAAAATGCTTCATTTGGAAGGTATGAGCTAAAACATTATAGGTCATTTCAAAAGTCAACAATAAGTCAAATTTTTCCAAAGAGCATAATTTGAAAATGGTAAAAGATATTGACATGATACCAAAGGGGTTTGTTAGAGGACACTTTAATATTTCCAAAATGTACAAGATCATCTTCATAGCCTTAAAATTGAGGGATTTATGCCTTGGCAAAGTTGAGAAATTTTCAAGGGGTGCATTGAGCAAAAAGGGTCTCAAATCCAATTTTTTCCAAATGGGCCTATGGAATTGCAATCCAATCTTCACAATAACATCAAACACAACCCAATTCCAATTATTTCTGATTTTTATAATTTATTTATTATTTATTTGGATTTTATTTATTAAAATTCATTTTAAATCATAATAAAATATAAAAATCAATATTTGGATGTGATTCTTGTTCTAGAAGCTCTTAAAAACATTTAAGAATGATCGAGACTCTCCAAAATCATGCACAACCAAAATAGCAAGGATATATTTGAGTTTTTGAATATTTTTGGTTGATTCTTTCTTCACCGTCAAGTAATCCCAAAAGCCCAATAATCCACAACTATTTTGACCTAATTCCTTTCCCTACATATACACAAACATACTTCAAGCATAGGGACGAAAAATTCAGGCAAAGAGACATTGTTCAAGCTTCAAAATATTACCAAAAAAAATCACTTTCAGTTTTGATGTTTGAGGTTGTTTCAAGATGTTCCAAAGGTTGCAATCAACTCTTTGATGTTCATTGAACGTATCCCAAGCATTTTCATCATCCAAAACATCACATAATCTTCTAACTGAATCATACTTTGTTCTTGAATATTCATTTTTCGATTTCATATATACGCTTGTTTTAAATTACATTTGATGATTGTTTGATGTTTGTGATGGTGCAAGGAAGCTTTCTGGATAATTAGATTGGAGTTTCGTAGCCTGGATCAAGTTATGCCATATTTAGGGTTTAAGGTCATGATTTGGGGGCTTTCGATTTAGGGGCATATAAATCCTTATTAACAATGTATTCTGGTTGTATGAGCTATGGGTAATCATATGATTTCATTATTGTGAATTAATTTGGCATGGTTTGATATATGTGAAAAACGCAGGTTACCTATGAAAAAATTCGCAGTAAAGAATGTAGGAAAAATCGCAGGAAATTTCGCAGGAAAACCTGCGAAATCCCAAGGTTGAAGATGACCTTGGCTCCATTCTGATTTTTTTTTAATATTTATTTTTTTGTTTTTGTGTTATAACAAATGATGTTTGCCAGCCTAGTGGAACGTAAGACGCGCATACGAACCAACAAACCTGAGTCTGATTCCCAGGTTCATGCATTTTTTTAACGGTTGTTAGTTTTTGTAGGTTTAAATTTTTTTCTATTGGTCCATATGGTTATCACACGCACAACTTTAGCATAGATGGTTGGAGATGTGATCTGGGAGGTACAAGTACCTGGGTTCGAATCCCAGGTCCCTTTGTTTTATTTATTCTCTTGTTTTTTTCCTTGTTTCTTTATTATTATTATTATTATTATTATTATTTCAAATTAACTTGTTTTAATTAATTAAAAATAAACTAATAATTAACTATTAAGATTAATCATAAAGCATTTTCTTAACAAATACACTTCCAATAATTATTGTTTATATTATATTTCTTACCTTTTTTTTTTAGTTTGTGAATAAATTAATATCTTTCTAATAAAAACTCTTAATATTATTTTAATTAAATCTATATTTGTTTCTTTAATAATAATCATGAACATAATTAAATTGTCTTTATATTTTCATAAATTAATATTAATTTTGTATATATTTAGGTTTTATATATTATAATTGATAATTTCCTTAATAAATTAATAATTAATATTTTTCTAGAAAACTCTTAATAACCCTGACTTTCTTAAAATCCTAATTTTTATTCTTACCCTAATTTCAAATAAAAACCTTTTTTTTAATTATTTAAAATAATGTTCTTTGTTTATTTTATCTATTTATTTTTTGCTTTATTTTATCTATTTTTTTTTTGCTTTATTTAATTATAAAAAAAAAGTATAGGTTTATATGTTGTAATTTATTTTTCGCTCGATTATTTTGTAACTGTCCAAAAGCCATGTAATAGTGTAGGTTTTATGTTTCCGCATTTAATTTAATTTATTTAATTGCTTGGTTAGTAAATAGAGAGTGAAAACTTAATTGAAATTAAAAGGACTTAGAAAACTAATTAAAAAGATAAACTACTTGAAAATAAACACTCACACACGTAAGTCAATCTAAGATCATCGTCTGCATTTCCTAGGGTACCCCTCTTGGTTGCCTTATTTAAACGATCAAGTCCCTCGAAAATAGGGTGTCTTAAGCAAAGTCCCTCCAGGAAATAAATCATCTTGTCCCTCCCTTCGGTTAAAAGATCAAGTCCCTACGATGTTGCTTATAATATTGCCTAATTGATCTTGTCCCTTCAGATTAAAAGATGATAGTCCCTCCCAAATTGCTAAAGACACTTTATAGTTGCCTTCATTGACTGTACGATGACCTTACGCCCTTCCCTTAACAAATCCAAGGTAATGACTACCTATTCCTTAATAATAGGGATAATCTTACCTTTAAAAAGACATATAAGAACATGAATGACTTAGTTTAGGGTAGGTACCTGTAAACACCCCAAATTTACCCTCTCACTTTCGCATGTCTTGGCTTATGATCACATATTTCATAGCATATCATTACATCTCACATTGCATAATTATCCTTTAGCAACTCACTTGCATAGCTGCATAACTAGGGTTTGTGATCAGGTGAACCCAATAAGTGATTTGAGCAATCTCAGAGGCCTTGAAGCATGCCAGGAGGGTCCTTGAGTGTTCTATGGTTGTTTTATACCCCCAAGGTTTCTTTGAAGTCAAGAAATCTCAAGGGATTGTAGAGCTATCTAGGCAAGCTTGAAGCTCCTACACAGATGACTTAAAAATTAGGGTTTTGGGTTTGAGGCCATTGCACCCAAATTTTTTGTTCATTCTTGATTCCATTGGTCTTTATATGATATAGGGAGCTTGTGTATGAAGTTTGATGCAAAAATTCACTGAGGAAGTCATCTGATCAAGTTGTAACTTGTTGTGCAAGAAAAGTCAGGATTAAGGCATCTGAGGCCTCAACCAAGGGTTCCAAAGGTTCATTTCCATCATTTTTGAGATCCTATGACATTTATTTGGTCTTAGGAGAGGTTGGACGATCACAAGATTGAAGAATTTTGAGCCAAGTCAAAAGTTGCCAAAAATGGACATTACTTGAAATGCAAACTTTCCATTTTGGGAAAGATTTTCAACCTCCTATTTCTTGATAAAAATGATTCAAATGAAATTTTGTTAGACATGAAAGTTATAGATTGGATCTTCCCATTTTCAAAAAGTACAAGAACTCCTCTTGATTCATCCTAGAACTCAAGATATGGCAAGTCAAAGTTGGGAAAAATCTTGTAATTTTCAAGTTTAGGCCAAAGAGGGAAATGTGCAAAAGTGAATTTTAGGCCTCTATGTGACTTCTAATCCACTAAAATGCATCATGGCATGATCAAACAACATCTCAAGATTAGATTTGGGCTCTGAACCAAGGGATTTCATGACTTGTTTCTCAAGAAATCACAAAGTTGCAAAATTGCAAAACCTATGCAAACTCATGATCTAAGCCTTACAGCTCATAAATATTGATCCTAGGGCTCCCCTTGAAGTCAGCTGAAGCAACTCAAGCCCTCAAATCAGTTCTGCCATGGCCCATACCTCAAGTACACAAAATTTGACTTTTTGGCCAATTGATCCATATCAATCCCACAATGCATAACAACTCTTCTAACTCATTTCATTTGTTTATCCAAAGCCTAAGGATCATAAAAGAGGACTCATAAGAACTCAGAACCATCACATGTTCAGTTTGCACAAAAATCCCTCAAAACTTCCTCTCTTCGATTCTCCCAATCCAGCCATCAAACTTCACAAAATCCTTCACCAATCAACCACATATCACTCGTAGAACAAGAATCAACCATTAAAATGGCCTGAAACATCACATAGAAAAACCTCCATTTCTGCTACATCAGAACTGGACATCCCAAACCAGACACTTTCAAAGCATTCCAAGCATTCCATTAGCCTCAGGAGGTTCAAAGGAGGCCATTTGCACAAGAGGGAGGCTTTGAAAGCTCACATTTGCAGATCACCAACTCAGGTATACTCAAGAACTTTTTGTCTCAAAGCTTTAATTTCTTATCATAGAATGAAAATGTATGCTCTAGGGTCATATAGATGTCTTTAGAATTGAAAATGATGAAGAAATGATCATGTTATGTGTTTCTGAAATTTTGCTCGTGTTCTTTAATTTGTTTGGATTCAGCTTGTTCATGTGTTATAAATTTTGTTTGATGATTGATTTGAGTTCCTTAGAGTGTGGGTATTGATTATGGGCAGGTTAGAGGTCTTGTAGTGGCCTAGGGAAGAAGTTTGATGTTTGGTCTCGCCGGAGAAGATGACCGGAGCACTGTTCCGGTCATCTGAAAGTAATTAGGGTTAAAGGTGATTAGGGTTTCCAGATTGAATGTAGGCCATTGGATCTTGATTAAATTAGGAAATGGACGATTCAGATAATTCATTAGCCCTAATTTTAATTAATTAAAACAAATTATAATTAATTTACTCAGATTAAATATGAACCATTGGATTGTGCGCGTTTAGGGAGTTTAAATCTGAACCCTAGGATCTGTATACCCCCAGTCAAGCTGACTTGCGCCCATGGCCCTTGATTCTCTTCCATACAATCTGAGCCTTTCATTTTGATTACTTTGCATTTTATTTTCATTTATTTCATTTTGTTTTCTTTTATTTATTAAAAATAGTAAAACACTTTTAAAAATTCTGATTGTTTACACTTTCACTCTAATTAATTTTAAAAACCCAAAAACATTTTTATTTTCATTTTTTGCATTAAAAATTTATTTTTAAATCATTTAATTGTATTATTTAATTAATTAATTCATTTTAATTAGTTAAAAAATACTTTTAGGTATTTAAAAATAATCAAAAAAAATCATGAAGCATCCTTGAACATTATATTCAATTTACAAACTCATTTCACTTATTTATTTTAGGTTTTGATTCTATTTTGAGAATTAAACTTGAATTAGGGTTTTCAAAATCCCCTTTTTCACAACCTAACTTCTAAAATTCACTCCTGGTCAATAAAAATGAGTTTGTACTTGGTTCTTTTTGCATTATTTTACATGCTATATCTAGTATCTAGGACATTTAAATCATATTTTTGCATTGCATTTTCAATTTGATATGCATTTTTCTTTGAGAGGTACCCAAAAACCCTAGCCTAACTTAGAAAAACCATAATTTGACTTTGGTATAGCTTCTGACCTCCATCTTTGGGGAGTATTTTTGTGTGTGTTTAGGGTTTGTTTTGTTGCAATTTCAAATTTTTATCATGTGTTTTGCTTCTGTTTTGACCATGGACCTATCATGCATTCTAAAAACCTTAATTTGCCATGTATACTTGAATTCATCTTTGCATATTCTCATCATATGAACTTGTCATGACATCTCATGCATTTGTATGTCATCTTAGACACCTTAGGTCATGTGAGAACATTGTTTGATCATTTTCACCTTCATTTGTTTCATTTCATCTTGTTTCATACCTTATGCATTCATACTAACCCTTTCAGGTGCTTAGGTAAGTTGATCAGGATGTGGATGTGCATCCACATCCAACCTCTTCTTATCCTTTCATATGCATCTTTATCTGTCTTTGAAGTGAATTTGATTCACTTATCTTCTCTCTTGCTCTTATCCCACTCTTAGGTTACTTAACTTCTTCAGGAAGTAAGTAACCTATTCTTCTATATCCTTCCTTTTTCATCTGCTTCTCCTTCCTTGGTGGCCAATCTGAAGACTTTCTTTATGCCTCACAAACCATAGGAACTACCAAGAATGATAAATTTAGGGTTGTGAATAGTACCCTTTTAGTTTTTTACCTTCTGAGTCTCCTTGAGTCTCTGTTTCTCATCTCAATAACAAAGGCTAACAGTTAAAGTTTTGGGGCTCTGTATTAGGATTATGCCTGCATCATTATCTTAGGATGGAGTGTATAATTATAATACTTAGTGTTAAACCTTTAAGTTGTTTTCACCTTCTAATCAAATCACCTAATAATTATCAAGACTTAAGCTTGTAACTTGGGCCTTATATTAGGGTTACAACTCTGCCTCTGGGTCAGAGGGACTAACCCTAGTGTTAATGGACAAGTCCCCCTCAGGTTTAGTCTTACAAACATAAAATTCACTTATTTATCTAACCTCTAATCAAAATCCACTTTAATAAAGGTTTGTTATATAATGATTTTAATCCCTGACCATGGATTAAGTTGAGGTATCTTCCTCATCTTAAGTGTCCTCATCTATCATCCTTCTCTTAGGATGGTGTAATGAGTTCACTAATCCCTGATTAGAGATTAAACTCATTACTTAACACAAAACAAAAATCCAAAAAACTCTTGATAGTTACAAGTAGGTTAATGATCTTAATCCTGTATCATTAGGGTAATTAAGTTGGGATATTCATCTCACACTTAAGTAGACTCATTATCCCTAATCAGGGGTGATATAATGAGTTTACGACCTTTAATTAAGGCTTAAGCTCATTATCCTATGCAAAACACCAAAAACAAATAAAAAACTGAAAATACAAAAACAAACAATAAACGTCTCCTCCGGGATTCTCTTCTCATCACACTCACTCTGAATACGAGAACTCGCCTCTTCCGTCTGATGCAAGACAATTAGCACTCGAGCCAGACGAGTCATACACTCGAGCATAGACAAGCAAGCAGTTCACACCAAAACATCAAGTCTCTTTGAATCAAACTACGGTGTTCTGACTTCCTCATTGCACGAGAGGATACGTAGGCATAACTTAACGGTTATCGAACAAAAGTCCCCAGGTCTCCCTCCTTTTCTCTTTCTAGCTTTATTTTCTTAGCCTCAGTTTGAACTCCTATTCTTTTTGCACTGTCACTTTGTACATCCATCTCTTTTATACACAGTTAGCACGCACACTTCCCCATTTTAAAACACAATCAGGTAAGCGTGGATCCCGTAGAGTACGACGGACGATCTGGGTGCTAATACCTTCCCAGGTCGTAACCAAACCCCTTACCCAGTCTTTTTGGTTTGCAACCATCTTATCCACTTCTTTCTAGGTTTATACAACATTAACTTTCCTTCGGGATAAAAATGCATAGCTGGTGACTCTATTCAACCTTCATCATCCGACCATTCTCGCCGAAAGTTCGCGTTTGCACCGGGACAAAAGTTCGGGGAGCGACAACTTGGCGACTCTGTTGGGGACTTTGCAACTAGAGCTTCTGAGTTCCTGAGAGGGTTTCTCCTAGCGCTTGTTTGTTTGTGTTTACAGGGGTGTTATGTGTATACGTGTTGGTGTTTTGGCTTTATTTGTCGTTTTCTGTACGGCTTTATTTATCGCTTTCGTTTACTACTTTCTGCATTTCATTATTATTATTGCATCATTCTGCTAGATTTTGGTCTACCTTGGTGGGTGGGGTATTCCAGTGAGAAAGGCTCAATGCAAAGGCCTGAGTGACACATAGGATTAAAGTGGTTTCGTATTCTTTCCCATTCCATTTCGGTCTGGTGCGGGAATATGAAAACAAGGTTCAGACATGGGTTTCCTTTTGAGAACTCTATGTTATGGATCTCATGTAGTGCTAGGGCTATCTAGGAAGTCTGCTAAGTCTGGATGACCTTTTTAGATGACCTTCAGCATCTGAGGTGAATTAGGGAAGGATTCTTTATGATTAAGGTAAGCATTGTACCCTCCGGGTTATATGTGTTTACATTTCTCATGATAAATCCAAACCTAAGGATCCTTGTTCTAGTACATACATGTGAGAGGGCTGGGATGTTTACAGGTTTGCAGGAACCCTTGACCTCATCATACCTTGCTACTGGAGAATGTTTATGAGGTTGTACTATTTTGGACTGATACTCTGTAACCCTAGACTGTTGACTCTTTATTTGAGTCCCCCACCCGATTACCGGTTCTCAAGCCTCCATCTGAAACTCTAGACACTCAAGGATTCTACCAAAGGACGACTGATAATCCAACACATGATCACAAACCCTTTCACATCATCATCATACATCATATTGCATCATTTCTAACATTTGTCTATTTGTTTTACAGGGTATCCCCTTTTCTTGGTTTGGTTTTAACTGTTCTTCTGCTCAGCCTATCTGCTACAACACTTCTTCAGTTATCTCCTTCAGCACACATCTTCAGGATGGATTCAACAAGGAAAAGCAACATCACATATCATTTCTTCGAGTATCCTTTAGCAGGAATTAAACAGATACATGCCCTCATTACTCCTGATCATGTACCTCTGTTCAGAGAAAGTTACGATGGAATTTTGGACATAATCATGGACCTGGATACATTGGAAAGGAGCATGATTCACACCTGTCTGCAGTTTTATGACCCTCCCCTATGTTGTTTCACTTTCCCAGAATTTCAGATAGGTCCGTTGTTGGAAGAGTACTCCATGTTGTTGGATATCCCCATCTGAAGAGGAATTCCTTTTAATCCTGAAATGACCCCTCCAAAGAATGAAGACATAGCCAAAGCATTACATCTGGAAGTAACCACCATTGATGAACACTTGACTTCCAAAGCTGGAATCCCAGGCCTTCATCTGGATTTCTTAATCACTCAGACTACGAAGCACGTTGCAAAAGGGAATTGGGAAACTGTATGTGCTCTCCTAGCTCTCATCATTTATGGTATCATCTTGTTTGCAGACGAGCCTAAGTTTGTAAGAAAAAATGCCATCCACATCTTCATACTAAAGAACCCGGTTCCACCCTTGTTAGGAGACTTTTATTACTCAGTTCACCAGAGGAATGAGAAATAGAGAGGAAGACTGGTAAGATGTTGTGCACCTCTTTTCTACAGTTGGTTGATGAAACATATGCCAAAGATGGAAGCTTTCTTAAACCCACATCAGACAAGGAATTGGGCTAAGAGGATGATTGCCCTTACTTCAGAAGATATCAGGTGGTGTACTCAGAACACCAAGGGTCGAGATATAGTAACAAGTTGTGGTCAATACCCAAATATGCCTCTCATTGGAGTGAAAGGTTGCATCAATTACAATCCTTTACTTTTCAAAAGACAGTTGGGGTATGCCTTGGTACATCCACCTAGGGAGCAAGACCTAGAAGAATCTTTTTATCGTGTTGTTCAAAACAACCATGCCATTACCCGACAAGCAACCTGGGCTTGGGACAATATACAGACTAAAGGAACCACCATTATGGGAAAGTGCAATAACATAGCCTCTGCTCAGTACACTGAATGGCCGCGCATCAGAGGACATATTACTCGTATTCCATTCACCCTGTAGGATGTACCATGACCATCAGCAGTTGAGCCCATAGCTGTCATACCCCAAATTTGTCCTACCTTTATTTCTCCATATTTGTTTAAAAATAAAAATGCACTATTTTATTTATGTCTAACAAAATATTTCAAAAAAAGCAAATAATTTGTATTATTTGTATTTCTCTGTCAAACAAAATGTGTACTAGTTGTTTTTGTCCGATATTTCGAGAAAAATCCAAGAATATGCATCGTCTCTTTTTCTGTCTGTTATTCAAAAAAGTGCATTTATTATTTTCTAACTAAAATTTATTTATTCTCTTTATCATAAATTATTTTTATTATTTAATTCATTATCCAAAATTACAAAAAAAACTATTATCATTATTTCTTTAAGCTCATTATTTCTCCTTTATCTTTAATCACAAAACCACAAAAAAAAATCTCTCTTTATTATTATTTCTTGTTTTTATTAAGTTCAATTTCTTTAACCCGTTTACAATTTCCAAAAATTTATTATTACAAAAATAACTTAATTATCTCATTATTTGTATTATTAGTACTTTTATTTTCTATCCATTTTTATTATTACTTTTATTATTAATTTTTTTTTTATTATTATTATTATCATTAAACTTTCTATTATTATTATTACTACTATTATTATTCTTATTTATTTTTATCCTTTTATTTTGATTATTATTATTATTATTATTATTATTATATTATTATAGTTTTATACTACTATTATTTTATTATTCTTTCAACCTCACATTTATCATGTCACTTTTGTTTTTTCTCACCACGTCACCCTATAACTTTTGTTATTACAACTCATTTTTTATAAGCACCTCCAAATCTCACAACAATACCACTAGCTGCAACAATTTCAATTCCACAATTTCAATTCCACCACACAAGGACACACCGCACAGTACAATTTCACAACCTGTCACAAACTTTTCTCATTTAAACTTCTTCCCCAATTCTTCCACTTTTGCCCTCAAGTGATGCTGCTATATGAGAGATCTTTATCCTAAAAAAAGGGAGGCGGAAAAATAAGGAAATCTCCTGCAATATTCATACCACATAATCACCTTCAACACCCAGAACCTTCATTCACATCAACCAAATAACACCATAAACACAAACCCAAAAAAACAGTTAAATTCAAAAAACTCAGCTAGATGATGAAATTCCGAGAAACCGAAAAAAAACACAACGAATCTGAGTGAGGTTGAGAACAAAAAAAAGAACCATAAACCAGTCACAGTGAAACACAGTCTGAAAGAAAAATCCATTCAAGCTCCGAACCAAAAACGCAAAAACACTCGGCCAACCCTCCTTCAACAACTTAACATCGAAACCTCACCGCGAAATCCGTTCACCACCTGTACGCAGAAATCATTCCGAAAACACACTACACACAACCCCCACCAACACTGCTTCGACCATCACCTCAACAAGAGCAACGCAAACCACCACTTCACCTTCACCCTTACCGAATCACCTCCAGCCGGCCACCGCGAAATCCGTTCACAAAACCCCAACATCACCGCAAACCCAAAGAAACACCCATATTCGCCGCGGAAACCATCGCGAGACCAGCAACCATCATCGCCCGAAACCCGCTCGCGGAAACCATCTTGCGCAAGCTGAACCAGAAATCGCGGTGAAAGAGTGAGAAGATCCGAGAACCGCCGCGCATCACCTCCACCTTCGCCGAAATACTCCCGCCGCAGTGAAGCCACCGTGAGAAGCGAAGGACGCCGAGGGATTGAATCGCATAACGGTGGGCTTCTTCTTTTTTCCCTTTGAAATTGTGAATTACAGCTCTTGCCTTGCTGTGTTTTTTTTAAAAAACAAAAGCATATCTTTATCGTGACATTGAGATTGAGGAGGGATTTATTATTATTTTTTTCTTTTTATTTTTTGTTATGGATCATGAGTTTCAGTTGACGGTAGCTGGGCTTAGTGCCCCTGGCCCATCTAGTTTTTATTCCCACACCAACTCAAGCCATTATTTTTTCTTCATTTCTTTTGTTTTCAAAATGTTGTTGTTTTTTGTTGTCATTATTTTACTTAAATAATTTAGAACTTGTTGTTATTTTTGTATTCAGTAATGATTTTAGCGGTCTATGATATAAATTCGGTTTTCGAATATTGATTTTCTTACAAATCGATAAGGTTCAATCGGTATGAGACCATATTTTATTTCCTTTTTGGAAATTTCTTTTCTATTTTTTTATTATTTAGTATTTATTTATTTAGGGCCAATGACTTGATAAAAGACCAATTTTTTGCCCGATTTCATTAAATCGGTGATATTTGGTAAATATGAGGCCCTCCTTGTAATTAATTTTTTATTATTTTATTATTTCGACAAACAAACATGTAAATTAATTTAATTTATTTTATCTTGATATTATTCGATTTATTTATTATTTATATTCATTATTTTATTTTAATTTAATTCTAGCAATTCAATTTATTTAATTTATTTATTTTCGCATTTAAAAAAATTACGTTTCGACTCCTTATAGAATGATTCCAATTTTGAATCGATTCTAAGGTAGTTCACGAACTAAATTTCGACGCGTCCCAAAAAGGTCCAATGCCTTCGAATAGTTGTGTCTCGATTAAAAGGTCCAACGCCTTCGAATAGTTATGTCCCGATTAAAATGCCGAACGCCTTCGAACCGTTCAAAACACTTCACACACGCTTCCTCTTGGGCTAACTACAACGAGACCTCTTTATTTCGCGCAATCCCCTGTATTTATTTTGTATCCCTCTCCCATTATTTTGTATGCATTTTTATTTTCCGCATTTTAGTTAATTCTGAATCATTGGTCCAACGCCAAGCGATTGCACTTGCACGCTTGCACTTTATTTTCCAGTTATTATTTCGTTCATTAGGATCCACTCCTTGCGAGCCGAGCGTTTCGTGCCTCGCTAAACAAACTACAAAATAAACCTCCATTTGCATTTACCCTTTAACCTCAAAAAAACCAAAACATTTTGATTAGATCCAAACCCTTGATCCAACGTCAAGCGGTCTTAGGAAATAAAACACATTAATAATACGAGAAGATTTGTACGCCACGAGCCTTAAGTGGTAGAAAGGAGGATAACGAGCTCTCGTTACTCGCTCCCATTATTTCGACGTAGGACGCTCGTCTTGTTGGACGAGATAAACTATCCATAGTCTTTAGTGCATTTCAACTCCTAAACCCTTTCATCGACGAAAGGTAATAAAATCAACAACCATTACCCTTAGTAGGCCGAACTACGAGGCTCTGACTTTCCCATTGCACACAGGAGTACGTAGGCACGAGGATCTCCATCCTTGCCGAGCACCTAGGATCAATCTAACTTATAATTCAACTCATTTCCCTCTAGCAAGCAATTCGTTTAAGCATAGACATCCTTTCGCGCGCGTTAACTTAGATGGTTCCCATCGAGTACGATGGATGTAGGGGGTGCTAATACCTTCCCCCCGCATAACCGACTCCCGAACCCAGGCAATGGTTCCGTTGACCTTTGTCCTCATCCTTTTCTTCCCGGGTTGTATCTATATCTTCCCTTTCCCTCTTCGGGAATAAATAGAATTAGGTGGCGACTCTTCAGTCTGTCCGGCGCGTGGCTCCGTCCTTTCGGATCGCGTAAGGTCGTATTTTTCGGGGTACGACAGCTGGCGACTCTGCTGGGGACTGGTTCATCCCTATGCGAGTCAAGCCTAGTCTAGGTTTTCGCGTTTGTTAGGATGTTTGATTTTATTCCTTGCTTGTTTATTTTTTATCTCTTTCTTTATCGCATTCCATTTTATATATCTTGTGGCTCCTTGGTACTATAATTTGGATCGATACTTTGCAAAAGAACTTGAGGAAAGGCTCTATACCCGGGCTTACGAGTACAAACAAAGTTAGCGAGGTTGTGTAGTATGGGCTCCCGAGAGAACCACTCTCGTGGGTTGTCGATACGAAAACCTCACTTGGAGTAGATTCTGATGATAATACTGACAACCGTCAAGTCCTTGACGTGTGTGCTCAGTCGCTTTCATTAGGGTCATCAACTCTGAGGACCTTTAGAACCTTTTGGTTAAAACATCGATTGATGGTTGCGTAGTATTGGGCACCAGGGTTCGCCCTCGCGTGGCTCAATACGAAAACCTCACTTGGAATAGACTTACTCAATGGAGTTGATTGACTGTCAAGAATGTATGAAATTGACACGTGCATCAAACAGTTGAGAAAGTTCCATAACTCCAGGATTTTGTTTTAAACCTTGTGTCGATGATCACGTAGTATAGAGCACCAAGAGATTTCTCTCTCGCGTGGCTTGATACGAAGATCTCACCCAAAATAGATTCATATGGCGGAGTCAATCAACCGTCATGCTTATGGCGCGTGTGATGAATAGCCATATGAATTGATAACTTTGGGATCCCTAAAACTTTAGAGTCTACCCAGTGAGTTCTTGATCCGGGTATCCTCCATCTGTACCTTGGACTCGTGAGACCATGTTCTTGTGATCCTGGATTCTGATATTGCATATCATCTCATTTGCATTATTTGTTCATATTGCATTTCATTCCAAAGCCGAGAACTTATTTTCATGTTCCTCCATCTTCAGTAAATCAAGCTGGTTTCCCGACGCCCGTATCGTGCTAGACACCCATACTTAACTCGAGCCAACACTAGAAGACTGATGGACGTGATTCAAGAAGAGCAAGCTGCTATGAGGGAGGAGATTGACTCGGTCAAGAGCAAGATTAACCAGATTTATGAGACTTTGCAAGCTTTGGCCAGAATGGAAGAACGCCGCGAAGCTGCTGCCGCAATGAACAATGCTCAAGTGCAAGGATCTACCTCACGAGCAATGCCTTCAGTTCCCGTACCAAATCCTTTGGTCTACGGTTTACCTCCAGGTTTCACTCCTGCTGTTGAAGAAGTCACTTCCCAACCAATACTTGCTTCTGGCGTTACTGTTGGCGCTATTCCTCAAGCTCAACCTATTCCAACTCAAGTCTAGTTTCCTCAAACTGAAGAAAATCATCAAATTGAGTATGAGATGTATACTGCTGTTCCAATCACCAATCCTCATGCTGTTCAAGAGTCTGAAGCTATGAAGATGTGCCGCGAGTTAGCTGAAAAACTCCGAATTATGGAAGGACACAACTCAACCTCTCTGAGTGCTGCAGACATGTGCTTAGTTCCAGATGTTGTGATCCCTGCTAAATTCAAACTTCCAGAATTCGAGAAATACAAAGGCCTCAGCTGTCCTGAGCTTCATTTGAGGATGTACTGCAGAAAAATGGCCGCTCATGCCAAAGATGATAAGCTTATGATCCATTGCTTCCAAGACAGCCTGTCTGGAGCGTCTCTAGAATGGTACATGCAGCTCGAACGCAACAATGTTCATACTTGGCTTGAACTATCTGATGCATTCAAAAAGCAGTACAAGTACAACACTGACCTTGCTCCTAACCGTACTCAACTTCAGAGTATGTCTCAAAAGGAGAGCGAATCCTTTAAGAAGTACGCCCAACGCTGGAGGGAGTTAGCTGCCAGAGTTCATCCTCCATTGGTTGACCGTGAATTGATCGATATCTTCATGGGTACCCTACAAGGGCAATACTACGAGAAGCTGATCAGCAGCGTATCTTTTGGATTTTCTGACATGGTGATGGTCAGAGAAAGAATTGAAGAGGGTTTGAAAAGTGGAAAGATCCAAGGAGGTTCAAGTAGCCAAAACAATGCCAAGAAACCTTTCAACGGGTACAAAAAGGGCGAAACAAATGCCGTTTCTGCTGCATGTGGGAATTTTCAACAGAGTGCACCTGCACCAGTTCCCTACTATCAGTATCCCTATGTTGCTGCTGCGCAATATGTTCCTATGCCATATCAGCCAGTTCCTCCAATGCCTTATCAGCAGGCCTTTCAAGCTCTATTTCCACCTCAGATGGCTCATCAACCAAATCCACGTCCTATGGTTGCAGCTACGCAATATGCACCTGGACCATACCAGCAACCAGCTTATCCACCACGACCTGGTCAACAGAAACAACGCACTCCTCAATAGCGTCCACCATATCAACCAAGAGGATATGATATGCATATTGATCCCCTGCCTATGTCATATACCGAAATCTTTAAACAGCTGATGGCAAAAGGACCTCTTACTTTGAGAGATATGCCACCTCAGACTGGTAATGCCCGGAACTATGATGCCAATGCTCGCTGTGAGTATCACAAAGGCGCTCCAGGTCATACAATCGAGAACTGTCATGCCTTCAAACACTTGATTCAGGATATGATCAACTCTAAGGACCTCACTCTCACTCCGAGGAATGCAAATGTCCATAACGATCCAATGCCGCCACACGGTGCCAACAAGTAAAGATATTTGAAGGGGTTGTTGAAGACCAAGCTGAGTAGTCTCCAACTTTGAAGCATTCAATCAAGAGAAGTTCATTCCTCAGATCAAGGCAGCCAATGCCATTTATTATTTCCGCATTCCTGTTGTTTTGTAATGTTTGTTTAAGTACTATTTGCTCTGAACATTGTTATCGTTTGTACTTGGTTATGTTAATGTTATGTTTATGCATGTTTAGAATCAATCTATTCGCATTCGCTCATTATTTATCATTTATCACAAAAATCACAAAAATATTTCCTCACTTCACTTTAGCAAATATTTGAGGGAGGATGATGAAAACGAAATACCCATAACTGTTGCGGTATGTTTTCAGATAAAACCTCGTCAATGATGTACAGGCATTCTTTCAAATCCCCAAACACTGGAGATATAAGGAGTTAATCCCTAGTCAACCACTTCGAGCCTAGAAGTAGGAGTTTCTTTCGGATACAACCCTTACATTTAACCCGGGGCAGGGTAGTTGTTCAGTTAAACTGACTACACCTTCGAATCGCAAGATGAGACATCCCGTCGGAGGACCATCAACAAACGACTTGGCAGTCAAAACATTCAAACAAAAAAAAGAGAAAAGAAAAAAAACCACTAAGTTGAGCACCCGAAGGGAGACTTAGTCGAAAAAGAAACAAATCAAAAGAGAAACTCAAATCCTCAGTAAAAGCAAAAAAAACAAATATCAGTGACCACCAAATCAAAAATCAAAGGGTCACCAGCAAAATAAGATGACTGCCATTTTCAAGCAAACTTTGAAGCTTCATCTTCACTCTGGCAACGTAAAAACGAATGCATGCGTAAAGTTAACTGAACGTAGGAATGGAGAACATCACGAAGAAGGGGTGGGTACAAATCAAACTTTGAGCCTTATATCCTTTATTTCTCAAACCATTAACCAGACTACATTACAACCCTCAAAAGTCCTAATTGAGGCAGGGTTTATTATGAAAGCATATTACCAACAAGGTTGCGTAAATTGACTCCCATATATTTGCTAATCTTAAATCTCGATTGCACATTATTCTTACTGCATCTTTTACGCACTTTCTAAATCAGCACCTCATTTGGACTAACGGTCCATTCGTCACATTATCACAATCATTCAAATAAAACTATTTTTTTCAAAACTTACATGAACTTTACATTAACACTACCATTTATGTATGCATAATTTAATTGCAATTCAGTGCTTGACATCAGTGCAATCCCAACAAGGGCAATCAAAAGAGGAATTTGAATCAATACTTCTTCGAAATCAGCTCAGTCAGGGGCAAAACCATTCTCAGTGGCCCAGTTAGGGGAAAATTATTTTCCAACAGCTTAATCTAGGGTAGATCATGTCATGGCCATTGTCAAAGCTTCCCCATCAAATTTATTTCAGATACCCTGCAGACAGGGGCAAGCAAACATGGAACAAATCTTCCTATCTCATCTCCCCAGCCGAACAGGCAGTCCTTGCTAGACATTGGCAATCATACCAAAGCAAAATAAGTCTTCATGTGTCAATTAAATCGCTTCGCTCACCAGCAGATGACCAAACTTGGAGCTTTCAGATCCATGTTCTGATCATACATCGTCGAAGATCGAGTGTCGGGGAATCAAGCCCTCCACCCACCCAAAGTCCAATCATTATTGGCAACTACCAGACTAGAAGTCCACCAAGCTGGTACCTTTCATTCCAATCACTCATATGTATCATTATGCATCATCAATATCATACGCATCATTTACATCAATCATTTGCAACATGTGCATCATATGCATGCCTTAAATAAATCAGACTATTCATATCCCCAACAGTTTTAACTTATATTTTATTGCATAAGCATTTGCATTATATCTCCATCATTATGGAATATCATTTCAAAAACAATCAAACATAGTTGCATAATTCAGGATCCAGGATCAACACAAGTTCCCAGTCCTTTCCCCAGCAGAAGTCAGGATCATATCAATCGAAGATTTCAGGCATCTCTTTGGCGGATTCAATGGCCGTATTTAAATTTTAGTTGCCTTATCATCCTCTGGTGATAAGTGATTTTATTTTTCAGTTATTTGCCTTATCATCCTCTGGTGATAAGTGATTTTATTTTTCAGTTATTTGCCTTATCATCCTCTGGTGATAAGTGATTTTATTTTCAGTCTGTTGCCTTATTATCCTCTGGTGATAAGTGATTTTATTTTTCAGTTATTTGCCTTATCATCCTCTGGTGATAAGTGATTTTATTTTTCAGTTGTTTTCCTTATCATCCTCTGGTGATAAGTGATTTTATTTTCAGTCTGTTTGCCTTATCATCCTCTGGTGATAAGTGATTTTATTTTCAGTCTGTTGCCTTATCATCCTCTGGTGATAAGTGATTTTATTTTCAGTCTGTTGCCTTATCATCCTCTGTTGATAAGTGATTTTATTTTCAGTCTGTTGCCTTATCATCCTCTGGTGATAAGTGATTTTATTTTCAGTCTGTTGCCTTATCATCCTCTGGTGATAAGTGATTTTATTTTTCAGTTATTTGCCTTATCATCCTCTGGTGATAAATGATTTTATTTTTCAGTTATTTGCCTTATCATCCTCTGGTGATAAGTGATTTTATTTCCAGTTATTTGCCTTATCATCCTCTGGTGATAAGTGATTTTATTTTCAGTCTATTGCCTTATCATCCTCTGTTGATAAGTGATTTTATTTTCAGTCTGTTGCCTTATCATCCTCTGTTGATAAGTGATTTTATTTTTAGTCGGTTTGCCTTATCATCCTTTGGTGATAAGTGATTTATGGTGTCAATTTGTTTCCTGCTGTGTCACTCATCATTTCCAGTTTATTTCATCTGCTATTTTCACAAATTTCTTTCTTTGTCGGACAAATTTGGAGTCTGTTAATATCTAATTATCTTATACCTTGAAAGATTGAACGCGAGCTAGTTCATCTTACTCGGTCTAAGCCAATTCGATAGGGGCATCTGTCATACCCCAAATTTGTCCTACCTTTATTTCTCCATATTTGTTTAAAAATAAAAATGCACTATTTTATTTATGTCTAACAAAATATTTCAAAAAAAGCAAATAATTTGTATTATTTGTATTTCTCTGTCAAACAAAATGTGTACTAGTTGTTTTTGTCCGATATTTCGAGAAAAATCCAAAAATATGCATCGTCTCTTTTTCTGTCTATTATTCAAAAAAGTGCATTTATTATTTTCTAACTAAAATTTATTTATGCTCTTTATCATAAATTATTTTTATTATTTAATTCATTATCCAAAATTACAAAAAAAACTATTATCATTATTTCTTTAAGCTCATTATTTCTCCTTTATCTTTAATCACAAAACCACAAAAAAATCTCTCTTTATTATTATTTCTTGTTTTTATTAAGTTCAATTTCTTTAACCCGTTTACAATTTCCAAAAAATTATTATTACAAAAATAACTTAATTATCTCATTATTTGTATTATTAGTACTTTTATTTTCTATCCATTTTTATTATTACTTTTATTATTAATTTTTTTTAATTATTATTATTATCATTAAACTTTCTATTATTATTATTATTACTACTATTATTATTCTTATTTATTTTTATCCTTTTATTTTGATTATTATTATTATTATTATATTATTATAGTTTTATACTACTATTATTTTATTATTCTTTCAACCTAAAATTTATCATGTCACTTTTGTTTTTTCTCACCACGTCACCCTATAACTTTTGTTATTACAGCTCATTTTTGATAAGCACCTCCAAATCTCACAACAATACCACTAGCTGCAACAATTTCAATTCCATAATTTCAATTCCACCACACAAGGACACACCGCACAATACAATTTCACAACCTGTAACAAACTTTTCTCATTTAAACTTCTTCCCCAATTCTTCCACTTTTGCCCTCAAGTGATGCTGCTATATGAGAGATCTTTATCCTTAAAAAAGGGAGGCGGAAAAATAAGGAAATCTCCTGCAATATTCATACCACATAATCACCTTCAACACCCAGAACCTTCATTCACATCAACCAAATAACACCATAAACACAAACCCAAAAAAACAGTTAAATTCAAAAAACTCAGCCAGATGATGAAATTTCGAGAAACAAAAAAAAACACAACGAATCTGAGTGAGGTTGAGAACAAAAAAAAGAACCATAAACCAGTCACAGTGAAACACAGTCTGAAAGCAAAAGCCACTCAAGCTCCGAACCAAAAACGCAAAAACACTCGGCCAACCCTCCTTCAACAACTTAACATCGAAACCTCACAGCGAAATCCGTTCACCACCTGTACGCAGAAATCATTCCGAAAACACACTACACACAACCCCCACCAACACTGCTTCGACCATCACCTCACCAAGAGCAACGCAAACCACCACTTCACCTTCACCCTTACCGAATCACCTCCAGCCGGCCACCGCGAAATCCGTTCACAAAACCCAAACATCACCGCAAACCCAAAGAAACACCCATATTCGCCGTGGAAACCACCGCGAGACCAGCAACCATCATCGCCCGAAACCCGCTCGCCGAAACCATCCTGCGCAAGCTGAACCAGAAATCACGGTGAAAGAGTGAGAAGAGCCGAGAACCGCCGCGCATCACCTCCACCTTCGCCGAAATACTCCCGCCGCAGTGAAGCCACCGTGAGAAGCGAAGGACGCCGAGGGATTGAATCGCATAATGGTGGGCTTCTTCTTTTTTCCCTTTGAGATTGTGAATTACAACTCTTGCCTTGCTGTGTTTTTTTTAAAAACAAAAGCATATCTTTATCGTGACATTGAGATTGAGGAGGGATTTATTATTATTTTTTTCTTTTTATTTTTTGTTATGGATCATGAGTTTCAGTTGACGGTAGCTGGGCTTAGTGCCCCTGGCCCATCTAGTTTTTATTCCCACACCAACTCAAGCCATTATTTTTTCTCTTCATTTCTTTTGTTTTCAAAATGTTGTTGTTTTTTGTTGTCATTATTTTACTTAAATAATTTAGAACCTGTTGTTATTTTTGTATTCAGTAATGATTTTAGCGGTCTATGATATAAATCCGGTTTTCGAATCTTGATTTTCTTACAAATCGATAAGGTTCAATCGGTATGAGACCATATTTTATTTCCTTTTTGGAAATTTCTTTTCTATTTTTTTATTATTTAGTATTTATTTATTTAGGGCCAATGACTTGATAAAAGGCCAATTTTTCGCCCGATTTCATTAAATCGGTGATATTTGGTCAATATGAGGCCCTCCTTGTAATTAATTTTTTATTATTTTATTATTTCGACAAACAAACATGTAAATTAATTTAATTTATTTTATCTTGATATTATTCGATTTATTTATTATTTATATTCATTATTTTATTTTAATTTAATTCTAGCAATTCAATTTATTTATTTTCGCATTTAAAAAAATTACGTTTCGACTCCTTATAGAATGATTCCAATTTTGAATCGATTCTAAGGTAGTTCACGGACTAAATTTCGACGCGTCCCAAAAAGGTCCAACGCCTTCGAATAGTTGTGTCTCGATTAAAAGGTCCAACGCCTTCGAATAGTTGTGTCCCGATTAAAAGGCCGAACGCCTTCAAACCGTTCAAAACACTGCACACACGCTTCCTCTAGGGCTAACTACAACGAGACCTCTTTATTTCGCGCAATCCCCTGTATTTATTTTGTATCCCTCTCCCATTATTTTGTATGCATTTTTATTTTCCGCATTTTAGTTAATTCTGAATCATTGGTCCAACGCCAAGCGATTGCACTTGCACACTTGCACTTTATTTTCCAGTTATTATTTCGTTCATTAGGATCCACTCCTTGCGAGCCGAGCGTTTCGTGCCTCGCTAAACAAACTACAAAATAAACCTCCATTTGCATTTACCCTTTAACCTCAAAAAAACGAAAACGTTTCGATTAGATCCAAACCCTTGATCCATCGTCAAGCGGTCTTAGGAAATAAAATACATTAATAATACGAGAAGATTTGTACGCCACAAGCCTTAAGCGGTAGAAAGGAGGATAACGAGCTCTCGTTACTCGCTCCGATTATTTCGACGCAGGACGCTCGTCTTGTTGGACGAGATAAACTATCCATAGTCTTTAGTGCATTTCAACTCCTAAACCCTTTCATCGACGAAAGGTAATAAAATCAACAACCATTACCCTTAGTAGGCCGAACTACGAGGCTCTGACTTTCCCATTGCACACGGGAGTACGTAGGCACGAGGATCTCCATCCTTGCCGAGCACCTAGGATCAATCTAACTTATAATTCAACTCATTTCCCTCTAGCAAGCAATTCGTTTAAGCATAGACATCCTTTCGCGCGCGTTAACTTAGATGGTTCCCATCGAGTACGATGGATGTAGGGGGTGCTAATACCTTCCCCCCGCATAACCGACTCCCGAACCCAGGCAATGGTTCCGTTGACCTTTGTCCTCTTCCTTTTCTTTCTGGGTTGTATCTATATCTTCCCTTTCCCTCTTCGGGAATAAATAGAATTAGGTGGCGACTCTTCAGTCTGTCCGGCGCGTGGCTCCGTCCTTTCGGATCGCGTAAGGTCATATTTTTCGGGGTACGACAATAGCCACACTGAGCCTGGAAGAGTTTGAAAAGCTGAAGGAAAGAAATACCCAGCTCGCCGAAGCTTTAAAGAAAACCCTTTGGGAAAGGAATGATGCTCGTTTAGATATTGAGAGGTTAGAGAAGCTACGCATCAAGCATATAGCCAAGATTGAGAAGACTGAAGACTTCATCAGGAAAGCCCGAGCAGGGGAACTTGTGTTGAAGAATGCATCTAAAGAGGCAAAAATTCAGAAGGCAAGAGCTGAGCATTATCTGGAAAAGAGTCAGGGTAGATGTGTCAGAATAACTGAGGCTCATTTGAAAGAAGACCAGAAGATGCAAGCCAAGATAGAGCAGTTGGAGTCCAGTGAGAAAAGAAGCCAAGAAGCACTTCTAGCCGCTCAGAAGGAAACCTCAGAGTTAAAACTCCAGGTCGGGTTAAAAAGATCCAAAGTGCAAGATAAGTATCAGAAGATGACGAATGTCATCGCAACCAGAAACCTTTTCATCAGGACCATCACAGAGCACCCAGTTGGACCTGTGATTGATGCTCTCCTGAAGGAAGTCAGGGAGGATGCATATAGATTGGATGTCTGATTTTCTTTGTACTTGTTTTTTGTATTTCGACTCCCCATGTGAGTTTTGCTTTGTTGTATTCATGAACTGATTGTATTTTGGCAATACGACTTATATTCTATGGTTTATGTATTATTGTTGTATTTCAACTCACCATGGGAGTTTTTGCTTTGTTGTATTCATGAACTGGTTGTATTTTTGCAATGCCCCTTGTATTCTTTGATTTATGTATTATTATTTCTTCTTGTGGATTTCTTTCACTCCAACATCTTCATCTCCTCCAAGGGGTCTGGAAGGTCAAAACCAAGAACCAAATCGGATACCCTCGAAAAACAAAAAGGCATATTGCATCCTAACCACACGCCTTTTGTTTTTTGCAGGTGTTTTGTTTTTGTTTTCTCACTTTGTTGATTGTTTCAGGAAATATTGCTCATAGAAGGGTCTTTTCCGTCAACCGAGTCCAAAGATATCCAACTCGACGCAACCTTCCGAGTCTACAAATGGATCAGCTACAACAGGAACTGACAGGTGTGAGGACTCAAATGACAAATGTGAGGACATAGGTGAGGACTCAAATGAATCAATTTATGATTGTGATGACCGGAATGGTCCAGAACCAGGAAAGATTGAGGGAGTTGGTCGAGCGGCAAACCCCGGAAGATAACCACGCAGGCACTGGAGGTACTAGTAACAATGAGCGCGAGCAGCCGCGAACGACTCCGGTAGTGTTTGGACCCGACAAAAATCCTGAAGCTAATATCATTGGGAATGGCCAAAGGAATACTGGAGATTATATTCTACAGGAAGATCCTCAAGATGAGAAATTTACAGTGCTAGGTGCTGGGGCAGATGAAGCTTATGACCTTCGGTTGAACGAGATATCAGAAAAGTTAAGATCCTTGGAATCCCAAAACTCCTTGGGATTTGATGTAATGGACATGGGCCTGGTTGAGGGGGCAAGGATTCCCCACAAATTCAAGCCCCGTGTTTTGAGAAGTACAATGGAACTTCCTGTCCTCGCACTCATTTGCAGTCCTTTCTAGGAAGGTTGAAGGCATACACTATGGATGAGAAGCTATGGATGTTTTATTTTGAAGATAGCTTGACCGGGACATCCAGAGAATGGTACTCAAACTTATCTAGGCCACTGTAAAAAATTGGAAAGATTTGGCTGAAGCCTTCGTACGCCAGTATCAATACAACTTGGACATGGCACCTAACATGACTCTCTTAATGGGAATGTCTCAATCTTCGAGGGAAAGTTTTCGTGAGTACGCTCAGAGGTGGAGACAGCTGGCTGCTGTTGTCCAACCTCCAATGTCAGAAAGGGAAATGGCTGACATGTTCATGAATACCCTGCAAGGAACTTATATTGATAGACTTATTGCTTTCTCATCAACTAGCTTTGTTGATGTGGTCATAGCGGGAGAGAGAATTGAAAGTTTGTTGAAGATGGGCAAGATGTCTGATAATGGTGCCAGCAGTGTTACTCCCACAAATGTTGAAACTCAACTTGATTGAACTGAGGACTTTGGCTCCACCAGATCCTCTCAACCTTCTAAGAAATTATAATGTCAACGCGAGATGCGACTTCCACTCAAATGCTCTTGGTCATGCCACAGAAAAGTGTAGGGCTCTGCATATGAAGGTCCAAGACCTGATTGATTCCAAAGCCGTAAACTTCGCACCTCCTCCGAGTGTCACCAAAAATCCAATACCTAACCATGGTGGGACAAGGATTAATGCTATCGAGGAAGACCAACCAGCAATCCTGATTGATGATATTGCAAGTGTTTGAATACCTCTGGCCGAGGTGAAAGCTCAGCTTTTAAAATGCCAAGTGTTTCCAGGTTGTGAAGCCTACTGCGAAGCTTGTAAGGTTACTACTAATGGTTGCGCAAGTTTGAAGAATGCTATCCACAGTCTGATTAAGGAAGGCATCCTACAGATAACATCAACAATTCAAGCTTCTACAACTGCAACAGAAACCACTTCTACAAATACAACAAAAATCATTTCAACAAAATCAGCTACAACAACAACAAACACTAGCAGTGATATTTCAACAGTTACCATCTGTCGCTCCCCTGAAAAGACATCAGGGTCCCAAGGTGCAAACGCGAACGGTCGGCGAAAGAGAGAATGAGGTTGAATTGAATAGAGTTGCCAGCTAGGCATTTTTATCCCGAAGGAAAGGTAATGCTGCATAAACCTGGAAAGAGATGGATAAGACGTTTGCGAACCAGAGAAACTGAGAAAGGGGGTTGGTTACGATCTGGGAAGGTATTAGCACCCAGATCATCCGTCGTACTCGACGGGATCCACACTTACAAGGTTGTGTTTAAAAGGAGTAAGTATATGTGCTATCTGTGTGCAAAAATCAAGGAAAAGAAAATACAAGTGTCAGTGCAAAAGGGTATGAATTGCTCAGGAACTGAGGCTTAGAAAAAGAATGCTGAAAGAGGGGGATGACAAAGAGACTTTTGTTCGATAACTGTTAAGTTATGCCAAGGTATCCTCTCGTGCAATAAGGAAGTCAGAACACCGTAGTTCGACTCAAGGAGACTGAAAATAGATTAACTGTGAACTGATTACTTGTCTATGCTCAAGTGTATGACTTGTCTGGCTCGAGTGCTAACTGTCTTGCATTAGACAGAAGAAGCGAGTTCTCGTTTGTGAATGAGTGTGATGAGGAAAGAATCCCGAAGGAGACGATTATTGTTTGTTTTGATGTTTTTAGTTTTTTATTTTTTTTGGTGTTTTGCATAGGATTATGAGCTTAAGCCTAAATCAAAGGCTTGTAAACTCATTATATCCTCCCTGATTAGGGATAATGAGCCTACTTAAGTATGAGATAAGCATCTCAACTTAATTACCATGATGATGTAGGATTAAGATCATTAACCTATTTGTGATTATTAAGATGTTTTTGGATTTTTGTTTAGTGTTAAGTAATGAGTTTAATCTCTAATCACAGATTAGTGAACTCGTTACACCATCCTAATAGAAGGATGATAGATGAGAACACTTAAGCTGAGGAAGATACCTCAACTTAATCCATGGTTAGGGATTAAATTCATTATAGAAAAAGCCTTTATTAAATGGATTTTAATTAAGGGATGAGATTAAAAAGTGGATTTTTTGGTTTGTAAGACAACTTGAGGGGGACTTGTCCATTAAACACTAGGGTTAGTCCCTCTTAACCATAAGGAATAGATAGAGCCCTAATGCAAGGACCAAGTTACAAGATAAAGTCTTAATGATTATTAAGGTGTTTTGATTAAGAGGTGTAAAAAAATTAAAGATTTAACACTAAGGATCAAAGTTATACACTCCATCCTAAGATAAGGATACATGCATAACCCTAATTCCAAAGTCCTAAAGCTTTAAGAGTTTAGCCTCTGATTAAGAGATGGGAAGAGAGACTCAAGGAGACTCAAAGGTAAAAAGCTAGGGGGACTATATACAAAGCTAAATGTTATCATGCTTGGATGTCCTATGGTTTATGAGGCTTAAGAGAAAAGATCTTCAAGGCCACCAATGGAAGAAGCAGATGAAAAGAGAAGGAGGAAGAATAATAAGTTACTTACTTCCTGAAGAAGATAAGTATCCTAAAAGAAAGAAAGTGGGAAGGAGGGAGCATAAGTGAAGCAAGTTCACTTCAAAGACAAGTAAGAATGCATATGAAGAGAAAAGGAAAGGTGGGAAGTGAAGGAAAATCCACCTCCCGGATAACTTACCAAAAGCTCCTGAAATGTCAGTATGAATGCATAAGGCATAAAGCAAAAGGAAATGAGATGAAATGAGATGCAAAGACCAAAGTCAGAAGTGATTATGAAATGCTAATGTGTTATGAGATGATGCAAAGTCATACAAGATGCACATGAATGATCATACAAAAATGAGATGCAAAGGAAGCATGTTTAGAAGCATGAAAACACATGAATGTTCATGAAATGTAATGGATTCAAAGCATAGAAAATGAATGAAGAAATGACCAAGCAATGTTCAATCATGTCTTAAGATGTCTAAGATGTCATAAAAATGCTTGAAATGTCATGGAAAGTTCATATGATGATGATATGCAAAGATGAATGCAAATGAAGATTCAAAATTAGGGTTTTAAGGCAACATGAGATGCATGTTACCAAAACAGAAGCAATCAACATGATAAAAAAATTGAAATCAAGCTCAAACAAATCCTAATCCCATATAAGATCACACCCCAAAGGAGAAAGTCAGAAGCTTAACCTAGTGGAAGTTATTAAATTCCTAAGTTTGTTAGGGTTTTTGAGTGCTTCTAAAGGGAAAATGCAAATCAAATTGAAAATTAAAGATAAAATCATGAGATAAATAACCTAGAAACTATATTCAATATGTGAAACAATTCAAAAATAACCAAGTTCAAACTCATCATGGTTAGGTAGAAAAGAATTTTTCAAGTTAGGGTTAGAAAAATGTGATTTTTAAGAACCCTAATTAAAAGAAAATTGTAAAAATGGAATAAAACCTAAAACTAAATTTGTATGGTGGGTTTGAAAATGTTTCTAAATGTATTGGAAAGCTTCATGATTTTTTTTGTGATTTTTAGTAACCTAAATGCATTTTTAATTAATTAAAATCCATTAATTAATTAAAAATAACATTTAAATAATTTAAAAATACTTTTTTAATGCAAAAAATAAAAATAAAAATATTTTCAGGTTAAGAAAATTATTTGAACCAGAAATGCAAAATTTGAGAATTTTTTGATGAGTTTTGCTATTTTTAATAAAATGAACAAAATAAATAATAAGAAAATGAAATAAAAATGAAATAAATAAAAGTATGCAGATCTGATGGTTGTGATTCAAACGTGGAGGGAGGGAATTGACTACGCACGCTATCCAAGGGTCCACATTTAAGTGAAATGATCCTGACCACTGAAACACGCGCTAAACTAGATCCAAGGGCTGAGATTCAAACTGGGGAGATTAACCTTAATCCTAACCCTAATTATTGTCAGGTGACCGGAGCAAGCTCTGGTCATCTTCTCCGGCGAGCCATTCATGTTAACTTCTTCCCTAGGCTACCCCAAACCCCCAAACTCTCCAGAATCAACCCCCTAATCATTCTAAACAAGAATCAGGCCACAAACAACATTTATTTTGCATCAAACGCATGTATCGAAGAAAAACATTTTCAGATCAAAAAGTTTCAGAACATCAATACATCCTGGTTTCTCAACCATTTTCAAAACAAATCATATCAGCATGATCAGGGAAGCATGTAGAATCATTTAAGAACTTAAAAGAAAGGTTCTGAAAAAATTGTTCTTGATGGTTACCTGAGATGGAGCTTTCTGGACCTCTCCTTGGTGCAAATCAACTCCAATGAACCCTCTGAGGATGCTGTGATGCTTAGAACAAATTTATGATGGTTGGTTTTAGTGTTTCAGTTCTGAATATGCATAAATCATGTTTGTGTTTGGGCTTGTTTCAGGCCATAGCAAGGGGTGGGAAATGATCTTTAGGTTATGTGGAGTTGAATGGTGAATGAATTTTTGAGTCTTGATGGCTGGTTTAAGAGAATCGAAGAAGGGAAGGTTTATGGAATTTTTGGGCAATCTGACTTGTGGGATGATTCAGGCTTGTGTGTGTTATGAAATGGCTTGCATAAGGTTAGTATAGGCCAATGAGAGTGATCAGAAAGTGGGTGGTGGCATAGTGTGATTGGTATGAGCCAAGTTGCAATGGTATGGGCATGGTTCAGAGCTGGCTTTAGGGGTGTCTTGGCCTCAGCTTGATTCATGGATGGCCCTAGGATCAAGTTTATACAACTGGCACAAGTGGATGAAGAGTTGTCATAGTTTTTGCAAAGTTTATGCATAATGGTCCTTTTGAGATTTCTTGTGAGCCAAGCCATGAAAAACCATGCAATCTTGGGCCAATTCTGATGTTTTGAAGCTGCCTTGACATGTTATGGTTCATAGAAGTTTATTAGAGGTCATGAAATGGTTTGGCAAGTGAAATTGCAAAATTCCCTCTTTGGCATGAACTTAAAAATTATAGGATTTTTGCCAACTTTAAAAGGCCATATCTTGAGTTCTAGGATGAATCAAGACATGTTCTTGTACTTTTTGAAAATGGGAAGACATAATATACAACTTTCATGCCCAAGAATTTTTCATTTGAAGCATTTTTGGTCATGAAAGAATAGGTTGAATATCTTTCCCAAAATGGAAAGTTTCCATTACAAGTCATTTCCAAAAATAGCAAGTTTGCATTTGGCTTGAAATTCTTCAAATTTGTGAACTTCCAACCACTTATAAGATAAAATAAAAATCATAGAGACTCAAAATGGTGATGATGACCCTTTGGTACCCTTGATGGAGGCCTCAGATGCCCTGATTTTGACTTTACTTGCTCAAGAAGTTACCCAATGATCAGATGGCTTCCACAGTGAATTTATTCATCAAATTTGGTACACATGATCCTTATGACATATTAAGACCATTAAAAACAAGAATGAGCAAAAAATTTGGGATTAAGGTCTCTGTAACCAAAACCCTAATTTTAGGTCATCTGTGTAGGAAATCTTTAGTCTGCCTCCATGCCTTTACCATTCTTTGTGATCCCTTGACTTTTATGAACTTTGGGGAGCATATTATGATCATGGAACACACATGGACCATCTTGGCAAGCTTCAAGACCATTGGGATGGCTCAGATCACTCCTTAGAATGCTCAGATCATAAACCCTAGATGCAAATGAAATGAAACTATGCAAATGAAACAAATATGCAATATGAGGTGGTATGCTTATGCTTATGCAAAAATGAAAGACCACAAGCTATGGTGTGAGAAAAAGTGAGGGAAAATTTGGGGTGTTTACAACTGCCCCTATTCAAGCATGAGTTAGCTGTGCAGGATGTAAGCGCCTGGCTTAACAGACAAACAAGATAACTTGTGGTTGAATACCAGAGACAATATGAAATTTGCACTCGCTGGGGAGAAGAAGAAAAGGGATATAAATTGTAAAATATAGTATAGTATGAATATCAAATGAAAGCGATGGAGGACGACCATCGAGAAGAGGACGACTGATGGGGGTAAAACGGTAAGCAAAGCAATGACGGGGACATCCATCATGCTGGGGAATAGGGAAAATGCGACGGGGACGGCCATCGGGTAAAAGCTGATGAAGGACGATCATCAGGAAAAGGAAAAGGGACCACGACGGGGACGACCATCGGGTTAAAGAATAAATGAAATATTTGATGAGGGACGGTCATCAAAGGTGAATGACGATCACCTAGCAGGGGACGACTGCTCTCTATCTCGACATTGGACGAATGTCAGATAGAAAGGATCAACGATGGGGACGACCATCAAAGGTGAAGGACGATCACCTAGCAGGGGACGGTTGCTCTTTATCTCGACATAGGACGGATGTCGGATAGAAAGGGTCAACGATGGGGACGTCCATTGGAAAAGCATGATGAAGGTCGATCATCAAAAGGTGAAGGACGATCACCTAGCAAGGTACGACTGCTCTTGGGGATTATCACGATACATGACGAATGCCGAATAAAAAGATCAACGATGGGGACGACCATCGGATAAATGATGAGGAACGGTCATCAAAAGGTGAAGGACGATCACCTAGCAGGGGACGACTGCTAAAAAGATATCGCGACATAGGACGAATGTCGGATAGAAAGTTCCAACAATGGGGATTCCACTGGGGAAAGGATGAGGGACGGTCATCCAAAGGTGAAGGACGATCACCTGGAAGTGGACGGCTGCCGAAAGTATCACGAAATAGGACGAATGCCAGATGGGAGAAAGTTGTTTCATTGGCGACTTACTGGGGAATGGTAAACACAGACGAGTGCTTACGTCTTTAAAATAAAAGGTATATGTGTCTGACAGTGCGTCTAGTTCAAAGATGCAGATGAGCACCCTTAGTACCACGATACGGACGAGTATCGGTAGAAACAAATGCTGACACATGTTTGGGGATGTTGATACGGACAAGTATCAATCAGTTAAGTAAGAAACACGGACGAGTGTTGAATCTGCTGAGGGATGACATATACAAGATACAGACGAGCATCAAAGACTTTTGTATAAGTATGTATAAATATGATATGCTGAGCACATATGTGCAAGACACGGACGAGTGCCAAAAGATTGAGCAAGGGATACAGACGAGTGTTTTGACTTGCTGGGGGAGTATGACACGGACGAGTGCCAAAAAGAAATGTGTATAAGTCATGAACAAATATCTATATTGAGAATGTAGAAGGTATTCTGGCGACCTTACTGGGGAAAGATGAGATGGACGAGTGTCGAAAAAAGCATATATAAATATAAATAGGCATTTGTATTTGAGAGTGCAAAGGGGATGCTTTGGCTTTTATCTGCAGGGGATATGAGTTTTGTATATTGTTGATGAAGTGATAATGGTATTTGCAGGTGGTTGGCTCGAACCTGGCTTATGATCATGCAAATGTTTGATTTTTGCCGTAATGCTCCGTATTAGACGGAATTCTACGCTTATTTTGGGGGAAAATGATGCGTATGCTATGATTATGCAGATGAGAGGACTGATCCAAGAGCCGGATCCTGCAGGGAGAAAGATCTCTGGATGATCTATCTGGAGGGAGAAATTAGCTGGGGAAAGAGATCATTGGCTGATCTGTCCGGAGGGAGAACTCCTGTTGGGGATGGGGAAGTTTTATTGACTCTGCTGGGGAAGTATGTCAGGTATTGCTCTACTGGGGGAGGCAACTCTATGGGGAATTGTAATACCCCGTATTTTATTTAAAGCTCTGGACAATATTAATTGGTAATAATATTATTTCAGAATACTCTAAGAAATTTTAATGGAACTAAATAGAGTAATTCATGGGATTATATTTTATTAATTGATATTAGCTGACTCAGAGATTTTATATAATATCGGATTAAGAGACATTTTTGGATACTCTCTAATTTTGACCTATCGGTAAAAATATAAGCTTTTATATTTTTATATATATAGAAAGATTATGAGAGAAAGAGAAATTTGGTAAGAAAAGAAGAAAAGGAGAAGAGAAGAAGAAGAGAGAAAAAGCCCTAAAGCTCCAATTCTTCATTCCCGATCATTCGTCCGTCGAATCAACTCAATCTTTCCGCCAATCTTCGTCTCTCGAGGTGGGTTCTTAGTTAGAAACTTTATTCTTTGATTTTGGTTGAGTTCTAGAGATTTTGTGGTTAGGGCTAGATTGGAAAATCTAAGAGAAATCAGAAGTTTAACGGTTAAAACTCAATTAAAACCTACCTAAAATACTCATATGATGATAATGGATACATTTGATTATGTCTTGTTGCATTGGTTGATGTTTGGGAGTGTTTGGGTGTGAAAAGAGTGTTTTCCCGTAAGGCTGGAACTTCCTGAACTGATGTAGCTCGCTCAGCGAGCATACCTCGCTCAACAAAAGTTCCAGGGCGATTTTCGCTCAGCGAGAAGGAGCTCGCTCAGCGAGACCTGTAAGTTTCAAACCTTGGTTTTTAATTCGTAATTTATGATCCGGGTATCCGTTTTTAGCGTTCCACATATCGTTTCGAAGCTAATGATGAAATCTATATTTTGAGATCAAGAAATGTTGGTTCCACCCGACTTTTACCCGACTTTTCGATTAAAAAGGTAACGAAAAATAATTATGGAATTGTGAGTTAGATATAAGGAATTGATGAGACTTGTGAGACACTTAGGAGTTCGTAGACTTATAAGAATCGAGGATCGCGCTTGTTTGTGTTCCCCTTTGTTAGCTTGAGGTGGGTATTACATTGAGTCCCACAAGAAGCGAGAGTTAGCTTGAGGTGGGTATTACATTGAGTCCCACGTGAAGCGAGAGTTAGCTTGAGGTGGGTATTACATTGAGTCCCACGGGAAGCGAGAGTTAGCTTGAGGTGAGTATTACATTGAGTCCCACGGGAAGCGAGAGTTAGCTTGAGGTGGGTATTACATTGAGTCCCATGGGAAGCGAGAATTAACTTGAGATGGGTATTACATTGAGTCCCATGAGAAGTCTAGTGGTTCATACTTGAGGTGGGTGTTTCACTTAGTCCCACGGGAAGTCTTGTACGATGTATTGTTAGTTTGTTCCGATTCGAATTGTTTATTTTTTAGAGGAACCTTGTGCTCGTAGAATTGTTATGCTTGAGCCTTAGAGCCGAGAGAACTCTAAGATAGGAAGCCCACTGAGATGTTTTATCTCACCCCATGTTGATGTTGTTATTTCAGGTACTTCAGGTTCCGCTAAGGGTAAGGATAAGGCGATTTGATTATCCTTACTAGTTGATGGCTTAGTCTTCCGCTGTGGACTTTTGAGATCTTCGGATCTAGTTCTTAGATCTTTTTGTAGTTGAACATCTTGTACTATTATATAGCATTATTTAGTACCTTATGTTGTAGTGGCTATATTTATACAATGTGTTGCTAAGAACTTATTTGTATTTCAGTACCAAATTATTAATATTATATATGAAAAATATGCTTCATGTATGTCTTTTGTATATGGGTATTACAGTTAGTATCAGAGCAGGTCGTATCCTCGACCTAGCCTTGAAATATCATAAGTGTTTCCTTCCGTTCATACACGTTGACTTGCGATAGGACTAAATGTTATGTTTATGGTATTGAGCCTGATCAACTTAATCCTGTTTTGATAACATTTAGGAATTATGGCTGGTAGACGTGGAACTCGTGCTCGACCCAGTGTCACTCCTCCCGGTATCGATCAAGCAGGTAGCGATGGGAATGATTTTGTGTTCCAATTTATGCAGCAGATGCAGCAACAGCAACACCAATTTATGCAAGAAATGATGCATCAGATGAGTGGGGGCCTTCACCCTCACGTGGTTTCTCCTAGAGCTGTGGGAGGAACATTTAGAGACTTTTTCCGCATGAACCCCCAAGAGTTTCATGGCGGATTAGATCCGGTTAAGGCTCACGAATGGGTGACTGGAGTAGAGAGGATATTCCAAATTGTGATTTGTAGTGAAGAAGACAAGGTGACTTTTACGTCACATTTACTAAAGGGTCCTGCTGCTAGGTGGTGGGAGAGTGCTTCCAATTTGATGATGGTGCAAGGGATTCCGAGGGTATAGCAGCAATTTAAGACGGTTTTTATGGATAAGTATTTCCCGAGTTCCTTGAGGACACAAAAGGAGTTCGAATTTCAACAATTGAGGCAAGGGTGCATGACTGTGGCCAGTTATGCTGAGAAGTTTGAGAACATGGCGGCCTACTCTAGGAAGGCTATGTATGCTCCTGATGAAAGGTGGAAAATTGACCAGTTCTTGTTTGGGCTAAGGGCCAAACTCTCGCATAGTGTCTCTCAAAGGGAGTTCACTACCTACTATGAGATGTTGAGGCAATGCTATGTTGCAGAACATAGTTTGATTAAAGTGCAGACAGAAGCAAGTACCGGAAGGGCGGTTCAAGGAGATAGAGGGAGAGCTAGTCAATCTTTTAGGCCGAGGCCCCAACCCTTCAAGGGGAAACAAGTGTCGGGTCCTAGATCCAGTGCTCCTCCTTCTTGCTCCCGATGCCATAAGAATCATTTTGGTAGATGCAATCCGGGTGTCGTGGTTTGTTTCCTTTGTCAGAGAGATGGACATTTTGCTAGAGATTGTCCCTAGAAGAAGGACCAAGTGCAAGCAAAAGTTTATACTATGGATGCTAGGAAGGCGAAGGGCAACAATTCCTTGATTGCGGGTAATTGTCTTGTTAACAATCATCCTTGTCTTGTTTTATTTGACTGTGGAGCTACGCCTTCTTTTATATCTACTAGTTGTGAGAAGCGACTTGGGTTGCGACTATTTCCTTTGTCTCCTCCAATGGTGGTTACTACCGCTATGGATGAAACTGTCGAGACGCCGCTTAAGTGTGAGAACTGTACGTTGTCCGTGGATGGCAGAATCTTTCAGATTGACCTCATTTGTTTGCCCCTTAAGAAAATTGATGTTATCCTGGGAATGGATTAGTTGTCTGCTAATTATGTGTTTATTGGATGTGAAGAAAAGTTCATCCTCATTCCCTCCGTTGAAGCGTCTCCGAAAGATGTTTTGACAACGATCTTAGAAGGTACGGTTGGAATGGTAAATTTTCTGTTTGAACAAGAGAAATCTATTTTGCTTGTCCTTACTAATGAGGAGGGTAATGACCAGCAAGTTTTGGACATTCCGATAGTTTTTGAATTTCCCGATGTTTTTCCCGAGGATGTCACTTCGTTACCTCCGGTGAGGGAAGTTGAGTTCTCAGTCGACCTGATACCGGGAACGGCTCCTATATCCGTTTCCCCTTATCGGATGGCTCCGCTCGAGTTGAAGGAGTTGAAGGATCAATTAGAAGATTTAATGGTAAATCATTTTGTAAGACCTAGTGTCTCACCGTGGGGAGCTCCGGTGTTATTGGTAAAGAAAAAGGATGGTGGTATGAGACTGTGCATCGATTATCGTAAGTTGAACAAGGTTACAATCAAGAATAAATACCCCTTACCAAGGATAGAAGATCTTCTAGATCAATTGAAAGGAGCCTGCGTGTTCTCGAAGATTGATCTAAGATCTGGCTATCACCAGATTCGTGTGAAGAGTTCTGATGTTCCGAAGACTGCGTTCAGAACCTGTTACGATCATTACGAATTCATAGTAATGCCCTTCGGTGTGACGAATGCTCCAGCTATTTTTATGGACTACATGAATCGGATATTTCAGAATTATTTGGATAAATTTGTGGTGATCTTTATCGATGATATTCTTATCTATTCTAGTACTTCGCAAGAGCACGGATAGCATCTAAGGATTGTCCTATCGATACTGCAGGAAAAGCAACTTTTTGCTAAGTTTAGTAAGTGTGAATTCCGGATGTCAGAAGTCAAGTTCCTTGGACATGTTATATCACAAAGAGGTGTAGCTGTAGACCCGTCAAAGATAGAAGCTGTAATTAATTGGGAGAGACCAAGGAATGTTACCGAAGTGAGAAGCTTCCTAGGTTTGGCAGGTTACTACAGAAGATTTATTAAAGGTTTTTCCCAGATGGCGTTACCGTTAACTAAAATTACTAGGAAGGACTTCGATTATGAATGGGATTCTGATTATGAACAAAGTTTTGTGTGGTTGAATGAGAGATTGACAACTGCTCCAGTCTTGATTATTCCCGATCCTAACAAATCTTATGAAGTGTTCTGTGATGCTTCAAAGATGGGTTTAGGAGGTGTCCTCATGCAAGAGGGACAGTAGTGGCGTATGCTTCCAGACAGTTGAGAGTGCATGAGAAGAATTATCCTACGCATGACTTGGAATTAGCGGCTGTGGTGTTTACTTTGAAGGTGTGGCGACTGTAACACCCACTTTTCCCACAGAAATTATTTATATAAATCTTTAATAAAATCAGAGTTACTTGTCCAAAGTGAAATGTTACATCATCATCGTTCATCAAAATCGTTAATAAAAGAAAAGCAGCGGAATTCAAATCTTTAACGTCAATAGCTCAAAGGCTTAACAAATCACACATAATAAGGTTCTTCAATTCAAGTTTAATTATAAAAATAAGTTTTTCTAAACATTAAAAGTAAATGTGGACAAAGATCCCCGTTCCCGTTACATATCAGAGCTCCTAGGACACGGACATCACACCAACGTACTTCTCAAGTACCTGAATTGTCTGCACTCCGAAGAAGCACAGACGCAACAAAACAAATAGAGGGGTGAGAAATAGATTCATAATATAACGGTGCATATGACATATATGAAGAAGTAATTGACCCCTAATCACACCAAATTATCAATCATATTATTCAATCAATCATATTATTCAATCAATCATAATATTCAATCAATCATAATGCAATTTGACTCAAATGCACAATGTAAATGCGGTACCGACTCACAATAACGGTTCATCAATAGAACCCCGAATGCATCGTTAACGTCACTAACAAGACACGATCATCCCTGCAACCACGATTCTCAACGAATCCCGAATAATCACATCCACAAAATGATTATTCCATCAAATGTATGCGCATGCAGATACAACAACGCTTACCATATCACAATACACATGAACACATCATGCTTTACGATCATCATGATCTCATCAACCAACCATCAGTGCATCTTATTCACACACAAAGCATACACATATCTCATGTTGTTCACAATTATAACAATCTACATATTCATATAATTCAATTAAGCACTTAGGATTTCTTGTGCGACTAATCATCAAGTCCTATATTCACTATTAGAACATCCTCAAAGTCTTATTTCATTAATATAATCCTACATTAGAAGAATGAGTCAAATCCACCTTAAAACGGACGAAAAATTACATTTACAGGGGCCTGACACGGCCTCCCGTGTCCCCTGACACGGCCCGTGTCAGGTGGCCTGGGGACACGCCCCTCCAAATCATAAAAACTCATTTCCTGAAGCCTGACACGGCCACCTGTGTCATGGGACACGGCCCGTGTCAGGGCACCTGAGTCCCAAATTTTGATTTTTGTGTGTTTCCCATTATCTTCCTCCTTTCTCACCTGTACGAACCCCAATCATTCTAAGTCGAATTTAGCACTCAAAACCAACCAATTCACATGTTTATTATCCATTTATACATATAACATCAACTAGTTTTATTAATAAACTTTCCTAGATCAAATTAGGGAATCAATGAGGTTTAATCCTCTTCTCTGTTCATCATATCCTCCATAACCTTCATATGCCATTCTTCCCAATACCAAATACACAACACCAAATATATTTTCAAAATACATCGTATAATTATATTCATCAACAATTTGACAATATTGCATCAATTCAATCATTATTATCATAATCTCTTAAAAATACCTAAGGGAGGAAGGAACTCCCAATTACCCTTCTATGTCCTATCACCAATTATAAACCCTTTTCTCCCCCCTTACCTTAAAATCGAAGCTTTCCTTCACAACTTTTGGTCTTGGTGATCTACGATCCTTGACCTTGCCTTTCTTCTCCTCTTTCTCTAGACCTCTCTGTTCTTCGTCAAAATACGATGAATGAGGTTTGTTTCCCTAATTCCTCTTTTTATGAAACAACAATTCCACCTTTGCCCCTTAAACCTCTAACTAACCCTTTTATTTTATTTTATTTAAATAATAACAACATTATAATAATACACCTTATATTATTATTATTATTCTCATAAAATATTCTCTTCACCAATTAATTCAATTATGCCATTAAAATATTAATATTTATTTCACAAAAATAAATATAAAAATTAAGGCGTTACAGCGACACTATTTGTATGGTGTGCGTTTTGAGATGTTTAGTGATCATAAGAGTTTGAAGTACCTCTTTGATCAGAAGGAACTGGATATGAGACAAAGAAGATGGATGGAGTATTTGAAGGATTATGATCTTGAGTTGAAGTATCACCCCGGAAAAGCAAACAAAGTGGCAGATGCCTTGAGTAGAAAAGTGATTCGTAGTGCCGAACTGATGGTGTTAGAGTATGCATTGTTCGAAATTTTTTGAGATCTTAACCTTCAGTTTGTTTGGAATCCGAATGACGTAATCATGGGAAACTTGAATATTAGTTCTACATTGAGGAATGATATTCAACAAGCGCAAGTTTTGGATGAGAAGCTGCAAGGACTGTTACTCCAACCGGGCTTCGTGAGATCATTAGATAAGGTCATCCTATTTAATCAAAGAATTTGCATTCCGAATGATGATGTGTTAAAGAGAAGGATTCTGGAAGAAGCACATAAAGGTTCTTTTACGATACATCCGGGTTCTTAGAAGATGTATCAAGACTTGAAGAGAGAGTATTGGTGGTCCAGAATGAAAAAGGACATTGCGGTATTTGTGTCAGAATGTGCGGTGTGTCAGCAAGTGAAGATTGAGCACCAAAGGCCAGGTGGATTGTTACAACCTTTGGATATCCCAATTTGGAAATGGGATGGCATCTCTATGGACTTTGCAGTAGGTTTACCGAGTACTCAGGGTGGCTATGACTCTGTTTGGGTGATTGTCGACCGACTAATGAAATCTGCACATTTCTTAGCCGTGAAGACTACATATAAGGCAAGTCAGCTTGCAAGGTTGTTTATTGCTGAAGTTGTGAGATTGCACGGTGTTCCGTCCAGTATTGTATCAGATAGAGATCCGAAGTTCACTTCAAGATTCTGGAAGGTGTTCCAACAAGCCATGGGTGCGAATTTGCGTATGAGTACTTCTAATCATCCCCAAACGGATGGTCAGACAGAGCGTACGATTCAAATGATGGAAGATATGTTGAGAGCATGTGTTTTAGAGAGCAGAGGAAATTGGAAAGAACTTTTTCCGTTGATTGAATTTTCGTACAATAACAGTTATCACACGAGCATTGGAATGGCTCCGTATGAGGCTTTGTACGGAAGAAAGTGTAGAACACCGTTGTGTTGGTCAGAAGTGGGCGAGGATAGAATTCTAGGACTGGAAATTATTCAAGAGACTACGGAAAGGATTCGTATGATCCGAGAAAAGATTAAGCAAGCCCAAGATCGTCAGAAGAGCTATGCTGACAATCGAAGGAGACCCTTGGAATTCGAGGAAGGCGACCATGTGTACTTGAAAGCCATTCCGAGATTAAGATTGAAAGGACCGTTTAAGTCGCGTAAGTTAAGTCCGAGATATGTAGGACCGTATCAGATCCTAGAAAGGATTGGTGAAGTCGCTTACCGTTTAGCCTTGCCGCCATCTCTATCTGAAATGCATGATGTCTTTCATGTATCCTAACTTCGTAGGTTCATCCCCGATCCTCTTCAGCCTATTCTATAAGATTCTATAGAGATAGAAATGGATTTGACCTTTGAACCCAAACCAAGCCGTATTGTTGGAAGAGATACCAAAGTATAGAGAAATAAAGAGATACCACTTGTTAAAGTGCAATGGGACGAGACGCATCTAGGTGATGCTACATGGGAGTTGGAATCAGTAATGCGGGAATCATATCCTCACCTGTTCAGGTAATCTTTCAAATCCTTGGACGAATTTTATTTAAGGGGGGAGGATATAATACCCCGTATTTTATTTAAAGCTCTGGACAATATTAATTGGTAATAATATTATTTCAGAATACTTTAAGAAATTTTAATGGAACTAAATAGAGTAATTCACGGGATTATATTTTATTAATTGATATTAGCTGACTCAGAGATTTTATATAATATCAGATTAAGAGAGATTTTCGGATACTCTCTAATTTTGACCTATCGGTAAAAATATAAGCTTTTATATTTTTATATATATTGAAAGATTATGAGAGAAAGAGAAAGTTGGTAAGAAAAGAATAAAAGGAGAAGAGAAGAAGAGAAATCGGAAGTTTAACGGTTAAAACTCGATTAAAACTCGATTAAAACCTACCTAAAATACTCATATGATGATAATGGATACATTTGATTATGTCTTGTTGCATTGGTTGATGTTTGGGAGTGTTTGGGTGTGAAAAGAGTGTTTTCCCATAAGGCTAGAACTTCCTGAACTGGTGTAGCTCGCTCAGCGAGCATACCTCGCTCAGCGAAAGTTCCAGGGCGATTTTCGCTCAGCGAGAAGGAGCTCGGTCAGCGAGACCTGTAAGTTTCAAACCTTGGTTTTTAATTCGTAATTTATGATCCGGGTATTCGTTTTTAGCGTTCCACATATCGTTTCGAAGCTAATGATGAAATCTATATTTTGAGATCAAGAGATGTTGGTTCTACCCGACTTTTACCCGACTTTTTGATTAAAAAGGTAACGAAACATAATTATGGAATTGTGAGTTAGAGATAAGGAATTGATGATTTTTGTGAGACACTTAGGAGTTTGTAGACTAATAAGAATCGAGGATCGCGCTTGTTTGTGTTCCCCTTTGTTAGCTTGAGGTGGGTATTACATTGAGTCTCACAGGAAACGAGAGTTAGCTTGAGGTGGGTATTACATTGAGTCCCACGAGAAGCGAGAGTTAGCTTGAGGTGGGTATTACATTGAGTCCCACGGGAAGCGAGAGTTAGCTTGAGGTGGGTATTACATTGAGTCCCACGGGAAGCGAGAGTTAACTTGAGGTGGGTATTACATTGAGTCCCACGGTAAGCGAGAGTTAGCTTGAGGTGGGTATTACATTGAGTCCCACAGGAAGCGAGAATTAACTTGAGATGGGTATTACATTGAGTCCCATGAGAAGTCTAGTGATTCATACTTGAGGTGGGTGTTTCACTGAGTCCCACGGGAAGTCTTGTACGATGTATTGTTAGTTTGTTCCGATTCGAATTGTTTATTTTTTAGAGGAACCTTGTGCTCGTAGAATTGTTATGCTTGACCCTTAGAGCCGAGAGAACTCTAAGATAGAGAGCCCACTGAGATGTTTTATCTCACCCCATGTTGATGTTGTTATTTCAGATACTTCAGGTTCCGCTAAGGGTAAGGATAAGGCGATTTGATTATCCTTACTAGTTGATGGCTTAGTTTTCTGCTGTGGACTTTTGAGATCTTCGGATCTAGTTCTTAGATCTTTTTGTAGTTGAACATCTTGTACTATTATATAGCTTTGTTTAGTACCTTATGTTATAGTGGCTATATTTATACAATGTGTTGCTAAGAACTTATTTGTAATTCTATGCCAAATTATTAATATTATATATGAAAAATATGCTTCATGTATGTCTTTTATATATGGGTATTACAGGAATCAAATCCACCGACTCTGCTGAGGATGAGAAAATTCTGGCACTTCGGATGGTGAATGGAAAGTTCTTTGACCACTTTGCTGTGGAAAAAGCCATCCGGCATTGCTCGGGAGATCCCGCTTGGGGAGGAGATAACTTCTGGGAAGTAATTTGCTAGGGATTGATGAATTCCTCAAGGGATCATCGAGGAAATACCTCTTGTGAAGGAGTCCTGCTGAAGATGCAATTACTGACTTGGATGGGGGTAATATGCTTGATATGCCCCATGGTGTGAAATGGTCTGCCTCAGGTACCTGCAACCAGTTAAGACAAAGGAAAACGCACAAGTGTCCCAAGGTATCCTCAACCGGATTCCGTCATAGGAATTAGATTTGTCTGAAAGCAACATATTTCCTGCAAGCATTTATTAAAATGGCTCATATGTTTTATGCAAGTGTTGTATTATGAACTTTGGACATTTTGCAAACGAAAACAAAACAAATGTACAAAACAAAGTGTGACTGAAAACTCTGATTTTATTGATTTGTGTGCCCTGAATAGACAAGTACAGTAAATGAAGCGAATCCCTGAAATGAGGAGATTGCTGTAAATTGAGAAAATAAAAGTGTTGGCAATGTTTGAAGTTGACTCTTCAGTGAGCTTCCTCGCTATGACCTGTATGACCTTGACATTCTTCTTATCTTGCTTTCTGAAGAAGGTTGATTCTTACCGATGCTTTATCCTTTCGGAGCTTGCCATGTTGTGAGTGTTACAGACGAATTCAGAATGCAGTTGTTCGCTTATTCCCTGATTTTACGTGGATCGCCCTTTCGGGTTTTCAATCCACCAGGATACCCATTTTTGCCTGAGCTGTTCGATGTGGATTTTCAACTCAGTGGGTGTAAATTTTTTTCAATTTTTCCCTTATTTTTGCCCGAGTCTTTTATTCTGTTTTTGACTCGCCGGGATGCCCTATTTTTTCCTGGACTTACATTTTGTTTTTATGTCCAGCGGGTCTTTTTATGCGAAGTATTTTTTAACTGCATCTGAATTCACAAGAGACGGGAAATCCTCACCATCCATGGTTGCGAGCATTAGTGCTCCACCTGAGAAGACTTTAGTTATCACATAGGGACCTTCATAGTTTGGTGTCCACTTACGCCTGTGGTCTGTATGAGGAGGTAGGATCCTTTTCAGTACAATCTCTCCCACTTGGTATTCCCGAGGTCTGACTTTCTGATCGAAGGCTTTCTTCATTTGTTTCTGATATAACTGCCCATGACAGATATATGCTAATCTCTTCTCTTTAATCAAATTCAATTGATTGTAACAGGATCGGACCCATTCTGCTTCATCTAGTTTCACATCCATCATTACCCATAAGGAGGGTAATTCAACTTCGACAGGTAGGATAACTTCCATACCGTACACAAGCTGATAAGGTGTTGCCCCAGTAGATGTTCTGATAGAGGTTCGGTACCCATGCAAGGCAAATGGTAGCATTTTGTGCCAGTCCTTGTAGGTGACTACCATCTTCGGCACAATCTTCTTGATGTTCTTGTTGGCTGCTTCAACAACGTCAATCATCTTTGGCCTGTAAGGAGAAGAGCTGTGATGTTGAATTTTGAAATCCCGGCAAAGCTCAGCCATCATTTTGTTGTTCAAATCGGAACCATTATCAGTAATGATTCGCTCGGGAATTCCATATCGATAGATGATATCTCTTTTCAGAAATCTGGATACCACTTGCCTGTTGACGTTGGCATACGAAGCTGCTTCAACCCATTTGGTGAAGTAATCAATGGCCACCAGGATGAATTTGTGACCATTTGAAGCAGTCGGTTCAATCTTTCCAATCATATCAATTCCCCACATGGCGAAGGGCCAAGGTGAAAACATTGCATTCAAAGGATTCAGAGGCACATGAACTTTATCTATGTAGATCTGACATTTGTGGCATTTTATGGCATAAGCACAACAGTCTGCATCCATTGTGATCCAATAGTAACCTGATCTTAACAACTTCTTTGCCATTTCTTGTCCTCCGACATGGGTAGCAAAGGAACCCTCATTTACTTCGTGCATCAGCAGGTCTGCTTCTTTCTTGTCAACACATCTGAGCAAGACCATGTCGAAGTTTCTCTTGTACAAAGAACCATCAGTATTGAGAAAGAAACTGTCGGCTAGCCTTCTTAATGTCTTCTTATCATTAGACGATGCCCCAGGTGGGTATGTCTGGTCCTCCAAGAAGCTCTTGATGTCATGGAACCAAGGCTTGTCATCTGTGATAGTGTCCACAGAGAATACATATGTCGGTCTGTCCAGTCTGGATACCAAAATCCAGGTACATAATTAGCAGCTTGTACTTTGATCATGGATGAAATGGTAGCCAAACCTTCTGCAAACTGATTCTCATCTCGAGGGATGTACTCAAGCTTAACTGTCGTGAAGAAAGTCAACAATATCCTTGTATAGTCACGGTAGGGAATCAGATTCTCCTGATGAGTGTACCATTTTTCGTTGGTCTGGTTGATTACCAAAGCTCAATCTCCGAATACATTCAAGATTTTGATCCTGAGGTCAATGGCTTCCTCAAGACCCATGATACAAGCTTCGTATTCTGCTTCTTTGTTAGTGCAAGCAAAGGTGAGTTTTGTTGAGAAAGGCATGTGAAACCCCTTGGGTGTAATAAGTATTGCACCAACCCCACGTCCGTTGCAATTAACTGCCCCGTCAAACATCATAGTCCATGCTTCTTCTAGGTCAGGCCCTTCAGTGTGAACAGACTCTTCAAAATCCTTTGCTTTTAAGAACATGATGTCTTCATCAGGGAAGTCAAATATCATAGGCTGGTAATCATTAATGGGTTGCTCAGCTAGATAGTCAGACAATACACTGCCCTTGATGGCGTTTTGAGAGGTGTATTGAATGTCTTATTCTGTTAGAATCATTTTCCATCTTGCAACCCTTCTGGTAAGTGCTGGCTTCTCAAATATGTACTTGACTGGATCCATCTTTGAGATCAATAAGGTAGTATGAGTCAACATATACTGTCTTAGTCGGCGAGTAACCCACGCTAAAGCACATCAAGTTTTCTCGAGCAGTGAATAATGTTGTTCACAGTCGGTAAACTTTTTGCTTAGGTAGTATATTGCATACTCTTTTCGACCAGACTAGTTATGCTGGCCCAACACACACCCCATTGACTCTTCTAATACTGTCAGATACATGATTAGAGGTATTCCTTCGATCAGAGGCATGAGAATCGGAGGTTCTTGCAGATATTCTTTGATCTTGTCAAAAGCTCTCTGAGAATCATTGTTCCACCTGACTGTTTGTTCTTTTCTTAACAGCTTGAACAAGGGCTCACAAGTGGTAGTGAGATGAGATATGAACCTTGAGATGTAGTTCAATCTACCTAAGAACCCTCGAACTTCTTTCTCAGTCTTAGGCGCAGGCATTTCCTGAATAGCTTTGACTTTATCGGGGTCAACCTCAATTCCTTTTTCACTTACAATAAAACCCAGTAGCTTACTAGAATGCACCCCGAATGTGCATTTGTTGGGGTTCAATTTCAACTGATACTTCCTCAGGCGCTTGAAAAGTTTCAAAAGATTCACCAAATGATCTTCTTCTGTAAGGGACTTGGCAATCATATCATCCACATAGCACTCGATTTCTTTGTGGATCATATCGTGGAATAATGTTACCATAACCCGTTGATAAGTTGCACCGGCGTTCTTCAGACCAAACGACATTACCTTGTAAACAAAAGTGCCCCAAGGCATGATGAAAGTTGTCTTCTCCATGTCTTCAGGTGACATTTAATCTGATTGTATCCAAAAAATCCGTCCATGAAAGAGAATACCAAGAATTGAGTCGTGTTATCCACCAATACATCAATGTGAGGTAATGGGAAATCATCCTTCGGGCTAGCTCTGTTCAAATCCCGGTAATCCACACACATACGCACCTTGCCATCCTTCTTAGGTACGGGTACAATATTAGCAACCCACGACGGGTAACTAGTTACAGCAAGAAAGTCGACGTCCCACTTCTTTTGTACTTCTTCCTTAATCTTCATGCCATGTCTGAGCGAGTACGGCATAACTTCTGTTTGACTGGAGGACAATCTTCTTTTAGTGACAATATGTGCATGACAATATCCATATCTAGACCTGGCATATCTTGATAGGACCAAGCAAAGACGTCAACATATTCCCGAAGCATGCTGATGAGCTGTTATTTCATTGGAGCTTGTAGACTGGCCCCGATCTTCACCTCTTTCACATCTTCCTCAGTACCAAGATTGATAGTCTCAACCTCCTCCTGATGAGGATCAATCACTTTTTCCTCTTATCTCAACAACTTGGCCAACTCTTCATGCAAATCATAATCTTCATCAACCCTTTCATCTGCTTGATTAATTGGATTGTCGAAGTCATACAAAGTCATAGCAGTTTCGTTGTCGAAGCAATCTGGAGGATTATCTCTGCAAGAGTTGTGATTTGTTCATTTTAGTGATTAATTTTATTTTATTTAGAAAAAGTGTGAATGGAGTTATTATTGAAAAACATTTCCATTTATTACTTTGTGCGAAAATAACAAAAATGAAAGACAGTGAGCGAAAAAAAAGATCGTTTGCAAAAGATGTCCATTTGTTCATTAATCATTCATTTGCACAAAATACAAATATGGCCCTATAACAAAATGAGTCCTGAAACCTTGGGCAAGATGCATGACTTGATGCATGCTTAAATAGGAAATAATAATTACTCTGCAGAAGTAATCTTTATAATTTCCCGGGAAGACCAGTTGAGGACTTGCTGGCCTGGGACCCTTGGACGAATCCAGCTTTCCAGGTTGAAGTCACTTTCAGCCTCGTCTTCCACATTGTTGATAGCATTCGTGGTTAGCATTCCCCCAATGATAAACTTGGGAGCTTCAGCAGCCTCCTATTGGACCTGTCGGGATGGTTTGTAACCCAACCCGAACTTGTCTTCCTTGATCTGAACTTACAACAACTTGCCCCATCCCTGGGCATTCCCGTCTTCAACAACCTTCCGAGCTTGCTTATAAGAGGAGATCGAAGTACCAGACACTTCAACTGTTGCTTCATTGACATTGAGGGCCTCAAACCCTTGGCTCATTGTCTCATGGATCTCCCCGTCCATCTTAATATACTTGTAAGTAGCTAGATGACTAAAGAAGGTATCCTCTTCCCCACAGATTGTGATGATTTGACCTTCCCATTCGTATTTCAACTTCTAGTGAAGGGTCGACGTTACAGCGCCAGCGGCATGAATCCATGGCCGACCCAACAAACAGCTATATGCAGGCTGAATGTCCATCACATAGAAGATAGTTTTGAAGATCTGTGGGCCAATCACCACAGGTAACTCAATTTCCCCAAGAACCGATCTTTTAGAGCCGTTAAAGGCTCTCACTACCAGGTTACTTGGACACAAAGCAAGACCATCATATTCCATTTTGACCAAGACTTTCTTTGGAAGAACATTGAGAGAAGATCCAGTGTCAACCAAGACATGAGAGAGAACAACACCCTTACACTCCAAGGTGATGTGCAAAGCCTTATTATGGTTACGGCCCTCCGTAGTTAGATCAACATCAGTAAAACCTAGCCCATGGCTAGTATTGACATTTGAAACCACTGTTTCTAGCTGATTAACTGTAATCTCTTCTGGCATGTAAACTGCATGCAGGACTTTGAGAAGTGCATTCCTACGAGCTTCGGAACACATTAGCAGTTATAAAATAGAGATTTTGGAGGGGGTCTGATGGAGTTGGTCCACAACCTTACAGTCACTCTTCTTGATTATTCTCATGAACTCGTCTACATCCTGGTCAAAGGATGTCTTCTTAGTTTCCTTGGTAATAGGTTCTTCAGGCACCACGCTTTTGCCTTTAGCCTTGGCAGCAACTTCTGCCTCAGCATTAGTCCTTTGGAATTGTGAGGAAAAGAGACATCCACTTCGAGTGAAGCCTCCGCCTCCCCCCACATTATCAATCTGTGGTGTAGAAGTATCAAGAATGACTTTCTTTCCGCCACAATATAAATCAAAGCCATAATGCCAAGGTACGGCACTGCTGCTGTCATATGGAACTGGTCCTGGTACCGTGATAGTAACCAGACTGATTGCTGCGGAAGAAGGAACTAAGACAGTTTTAGGTTCATAATAAATTGTGACAGGAGGTCTGACCGGAGATGGTGCTGGTGATGAAGGTTGCTGATGTTGATGGAGATGTTGATGTGAATATGGGACATGGATCGTTGCAGGATCATAGTAAATGGTAACTGTGGAAATATCTTCATTGATGGTTGTTGTTGTTGTAGAAGGATGTGTTGAACTGATGTTCGTTGATGTTGAAGAAGGGATGATTGTTGATGTTGTAGAAGAATCCATTGGAATGATTGTTGTTGAAGTTGTAGGAGTGACATCTGATGGAATGACATGTGCTGGAGTTGTAGAAAGAATGGTTGTTGATGTTGTAGGAGCTATGACTGTAGAAGTGATCTGTAAAGTGCCTTCTTTGATGAGATTGTTGATACTGGTCTTCAAATATGCACAACCGTTGATAGAAGTCTTGCAAGCTTCACAATGGGCCTCACAATCTGGGAACACTTGGAATTTCAAAATCTGGACTTTAACCTCAGCCAGAGGTGTTTGAATGCTTGCAACACTATCAATTAAGTTCATTGGTTGATCCTCCTCAATGGAATTTATCCTAGGCCCACCATGGCTAGGCATAGGATTCTTGGTAACACTTGGAGGAGGTGAAAAGCTTACTGCCTTAGAATCAATCAAATCCTGAACCTTCATATGCAAGGCTTTGCATTTATCTGTAGTATGGCCAGGTGCATTTGAGTGGAAGGCACATCGAGCATTAGCATCATAGTTTCTTGGAAGGTTCTGGGGATCTGGTGGGGCTAGAGTCCTTAATTCGATCAGGTTGAGCTTTAATAACTGTTGAAGTAAGGCATCATAGGGCATCGGAATGGGATCGATAACCATGTTGATTTGTGAAATCCTTGGTTGAAACGAATGTTGTTGCTGATTGTTATTGTTGTAAGATCTCTGTTGAGGAAATTGTTGTTGCGTTGGAAAGTGTTGTGGTTGTGGAGGATACTGTTGTTAAGGTACTGGTGCTGGGATGGTGACAACAGCTACTGATCTTGGCATGTACTGAGGCCTTCCTCTGGCCATGTGCACTGAGTTGGTCTCACCTGTCCTACGGGGTCCCACGAAAGGTTTTCTTGTATTGATGGAACTAGCACCGTTGTCTAAAATTTTTCCCATCTTCAAAAGACTCTCAATTCTCTCTCCAGCTATAACTACATCCACAAATCTAGTGGATGCGAAAGCAGCAAGTCTGTCTATGTAAGTCCCATGTAGGGTGTTCATAAACATGTCGTCCATTTCTCTCTCAGACATTGGAGGCTGGACAGCTGCAGCAAGATGTCTCCATCTTTGGGCATATTCCCTGAATCTTTCTCTTGAAGATTGTGACATACCCATTATGAGAGTCCTGTTGGGAGCCATGTCCAAGTTATACTGATACTGGCGTATGAAAGCTTTGGCCAAATCCTTCCAGCTTCTGACTGTTGCTCTGGACAGGTGAGAGTACCATTCACGGGATTCCCCAGTCAGACTGTCTTCGAAGTAGAACATCCACAACTTTTCGTCCAAGGTGTAAGCTTTCAGTCTCCCCAGAAAGGACTACAGGTGAGTACGTGGACAAGAGTTACCATTATATCTCTCAAAGCAAGGAGGCTTGAATTTGTGAGGAATCCTGACTCCCTAAACTAAACCCATGTCTATAACATCAAATCCCAAAGAGTTTTGGGACACTAGAGATCTCAGCTTTTCTGCTATTTCATCCAGACGACAATCATAGGCTTCATCCCTAGCACCAATTACTGTAAACTGTTCCTCTTAAGGGTCCTCTTGCAAGGCACGACCTCTAGTGTTTCCTTGGGTATTTCTGATAGCATTGATCTCAGGATTGAGGTGAGGCCCAAACTCTGGCGCATCTGTTCGTGGTTGTCCGTGATCATTGTTACTAGTACCTCCTATAACTAGATGATTCTCTTATGGAGTTTGGCACTCGACCAACTCTCTTAATATTTCTTGGCTTTGAGCCAACCCAGTCATCACTGCCATGAATTGGTTCATCTGAGCCCTCATCTCAGTTCTCTCATTAGCCATCTGAGTTCTCGCGTCAGTCAAATCCTGCTGAACTTGGTCCATCTGTAAGCTCGGAAGGTTGTTTCTGGTAGGATACCGGTGAACTCATGTTGATGTGGAAAACCATCCTACGAGCAATGTTTCCTGAAACACACAGCAAAGTGAGAAAGTAACAACAAAAACACCTGCAAAACAAAGAATGAGGTTAGTATGCAATGTTGTATGTCTATTTGTCTTTCAAGGGTATCCGGTTTAGTTCTTTGGTTTTGACCTTCCAGACCTCAAGGAATGATGTTGAAGAGAAATGAAGCCCAAAAGATAACACATAAACCATATATTACAAATGCAAAGATACATAGGTTATGATTACAACAAGTTCCCATGGTGGGCCAAAATACAACAAAATCATCAAAAAGTACAACCAAAATAAAATACAAATACAAAGAAATCAAACATCCAACCCAAAGTCATCCTCCTTGACTTCCTTCAGGAGAGCATCAGTTACTGGTCCAACTGGATGCTCTGTGATGGTCCTGATAAGAAGGTTCTTGGTGGCAATGGCACTTGTCAACTTCTTATACTTGTCTTGGTCTTTTGATATCTTCAACCCCGTCCGGAGTTTCAACTCGGAGATTTCCTTCTGTGCTGCTAACAAGGCTTCCTGACTCTTCTTCTCATTAGGTTCTAGCTGTTCTATCCTAGCCTGGGTCTTCTGATCTTCTTGTGAACGAACCTCAGTAATTCTGATCCATCCAGCCTGACTCTCTTCCAAGTAGTGCTCAGCTCTGGCCTTCTGAATCTTGGCTTCTTTACAAGCATTCTTCAATACCAACTCCCCTGCTCGGGCTTTTCTGATGTAATCATCTGTCCTCTCAATCTTGGTCATATGCTCGATCTGGAGCTTCTCTAACCTCTCATTGTCCAGACGACTATCATTCCTCTCCCAGAGGGTCTTCTTTAGAGCTTCAGAAAGCTGAGAATTCCTCTCTTTCAACCTCTCAAACTCCTCTAAACTGACTGTAGCTATAGGCTCTACTGTTGATGGCCCTGGCACATCCTCTAGGGTGAATGGCATGCGGGTGATCTGTCCTCAGATGCGAGACCAATCAATGTACTGAGCTGAAGCTATGTTGTTGTATTTGCCAAGAATGGCAGTCCCTTTTGTCTGAATATTATCCCAAGCCCAGGCTGCTTGTTGGAAAATGGCATGATTATTTTGAACATCACAGTAAAAGGGTCTCTGCTAAATCCTGCTCTCTCGGTGGATGTACTAAGGCATACCCTAGCTTCCTTTTGAAAAGCAAAGGATTGTAGTTGATGCAACCCTTTACTCCAATAAGAGGTACATTGGGATACTGCCCACAACTGGTAATTATATCTCTGCCTATGGTGCTCTGAGTACACCACCTAATGTCTTCTGAAGTGAGAGCGATCATTTTCTTAGCCCAATTTTTTGACTGATGGGGATTCAAGAAAGCTTCTGTCTTTGGCAAGTGTCTCAATAACCAACAGTAGAAGAGAGGTGCATAACATCTGACTAGTCTTCCCCTCTGCTTCTCATTTCTCTGATGCACTGAGTAGTAGAAATCCCCTAGCAAGGTAGGAACTAGATTCTTCAACAGAAAGAGGTGGATGACATTCTTGCTTACAAACTGAGGCTCGTCTACAAACAAAATAATCCCATATATATTAAGATCCAGGAGAGCACAAACAGTTTCCCACTTCCCAACTGCAACATGATTGGTGGCCTGGGTGATCAAGAAGTCCAAATGGAAGCCTGAGATTCCAGCCTTGTTGGTCATATGCTGATTAATGATGGTGGTTTCCAAATACAGAGCCTTAGCTATGTCTTCATTCCTAAGAGCAGTCATCTCAAGGTTGAAAGGAATCCATCTCCTGATGGGGACACCCAACAACATGGAAAATTCTTCTAACAAAGGGACCAACTGAAAGTCTGGGAAAGTAAAGCATCTGAGAGGAGGGTCATAGAACTGAAGGAAAGTATGAATCATGTTCCTTTGTGATGCATCCAAGTCCATGATCATGTCCATAATACCACCATAATGTTCCCTGAATAAAGGGACATGATCAGGAGTGATAAGTGTCTGAATCAACCTGATGCCTGCTAGGGAAGGCTCAAAGAAATGATAAGTGATGTTGCTCTTCCTGGATGAGTCCATACTGACAATGGATGCTAATGAAGATAACTGAGGAAAATAACTGATGAAGACAACTGGAGAAGATATCAGCTGAAAAAGATCTTTGAGGAAGATAACTGATGAAGATGGCTGAGCAGCAGAACAGTCAAAACCAAACCAAAGATGATGTGGATACCCTATAAAAAAATGGACAAATGTTAAATGATGCAAAATGATGTATGCAGAATGATATGCAAGGGTTTTTGATCAGGTGCTGGATCTGTTGTTTGCTTTGAATAGGGTACATGGTGTTCAGAAATTCAGATGAAGGCTAGAGAACCAGTAACTAGGTGGGGGACTCAAATAAAGAGTCACAAGTCCAAGGCTTCATAGAATCAGTCCAAACTAGTGTAACCTTCAAACAATATCAGTATCAGGGTATGATGAGGCCAAGGGTTCATGCAAAGCTATAAACATCCCAACCCCCTCACAGGTATTGTTCTAGAACAAGGATCCTCAGACTTAGATCTATTATGAGAAGTGTAAACACTTCTAACCCGGAGGTACAGTGTTTACATTAATCATAAAGGACCCTCCTCTAATTCACCACAGATGTTGAAGGTCATCTAAAAGGTCATCTAGACTTAGAAGGCTTCCCAGATAGCCCTAGTACTACAGGAAATCCGTATCACAGAGTTCTAAAAAAGAAACCCATGTCTGAACCGTGTTTCATATTCCCACACCAGATCGAAATGGAATGGGAAAGAATATGAAGCCACTCTAATCCTATGTGTCACTCAGGCTCCTGGTATGGAACCTTACTCACTGAGATATCCCTCCCACCAAGGCAAACCAACAAATCCAGCACAAGATATGATGACAATAATATGAAATGCATAAAATAGTAAATGAAAGCGATAAATAAATGCAGTAAATAAAGTTGTACAAAAAGCAATAAATAAAGCAATAAACAAGTATGCACATAACACCCCCATATACACAGATCAAACAAGCGTTAGGAGAAACCCACAAAAAGAACTAGAAACCCTGGTTACAAGACATATTTCCCCAGCAGACTCGCCAAGCTGTCGCTCCATTGAAAAGACACCAGGGTCCCAAGGTGCAGACGCGAACGGCCGGCGAAAGAGAGAATGAGGTTGAATTGAATAGAGTCGCCAGCTAGGCATTTTTATCCCGAAGGAAAGGTAATGCTGCATAAACCTGGAAAGAGATGGATAAGACAGTTGCGAACCAAAGAAACTGAGAAAGGGGGTTGGTTATGATCTGGGAAGGTATTAGAACCCAGATCGTCTGTCGTACTCGACGGGATCCACGCTTACAAGGTTGTGTTTAAAAGGGGTAAGTATATATGCTATCTGTGTGCAAAAAGCAAGGAAAAGAAAATACAAGTGTCAGTGTAAAAGGGTATGAATTGCTCAGGAACTGAGGCTTAGAAAAAGAATGCTGAAAGAGAGGGATGACAAAGAGACTTTTGTTTGATAACTGTTAAGTTATGCCTATATATCCTCTCGTGCAATGAGGAAGTCTGAACACCATAGTTCGACTCAAAGAGACTGAAAATAGATTGACTGTGAACTACTTAGTTGTCTATGCTCAAGTGTATGACTCGTCTGGCTCGAGTGCTAACTGTCTTACATTAGACGGAAGAAGCGAGTTCTCGTTTGTGAATGAGTGTGATGAGGAAAGAATCCCAAAGGAGATGATTATTTTTTGTTTTGATGTTTTCAGTTTTTTTATTATTTTTTGGTGTTTTGCATAGGATTATGAGCTTAAGCCTAAATCAAGGGCTTGTAAACTCATTATATCCTCCCTAATTAGGGATAATGAGCCTACTTAAGTATGAGATAAGCATCTCAACTTAATTACCATGATGATGTAGGATTAAGATCATTAAACTATTTGTGATTATTAAGATGTTTTTGGGTTTTTGTTTAGTGTTAACTAATGAGTTTATTCTCTAATTACAGATTAGTGAACTCATTACACCATCCTAATATAAGGATGATAGATGAGAACACTTAAGCTGAGGAAGATACCTCAACTTAATCCATGGTTAGGGATTAAATTCATTATAGAACAAGCCTTTATTAAATGGATTTTAATTAAGGGATGGGATTAAGAAGTGGATTTTATGGTTTGTAAGACAACTTGAGGGGGACTTGTCCATTAAACACTAGGGTTAGTCCCTCTTAACCATAAGGAAAAGATAAAACCCTAATGCAAGGCCCAAGTTACAAGATAAAGTCTTAATGATTATTAAGGTGTTTTGATTAAGAGGTTTAAGCAAATTAAAAGTTTAACACTAAGGATCAAAGTTATACACTCCATCCTAAGATAAGGATGCAGGCATAACCCTAATTCCAAAGTCCTAAAGCTTTAAGAGTTTAGCCTCTGATTAAGAGATGGGAAGAGAGACTCAAGGAGACTCAAAGGTTTAAAGCTAGGGGGGACTATATACAACCCTAAAAGTTATCATGCTTGGATATCCTATTGTTTATGAGGCTTAAGAGAAAAGATCTTCAAGGCCACCAATGGAAGAAGCAGATGAAAAGAGAAGGAGGAAGAAGAATAAGTTACTTACTTCCTGAAGAAGATAAGTATCCTAAAAGAAAGAAAGTGGGAAGGAGGGAGCATAAGTGAAGCAAGTTCACTTCAAATACAAGTAAGAATTCATATGAAGAGAAAAGGAAAGGTGGTAAGTGAAGGCAAATCCACCTCCCAGATAACATACCAAAAGCTCCTGAAATGTTAGTATGAATGCATAAGGAATAAAGCAAAAGCAAAAGGAAATGAGATGAAATGAGATGAAAAGACCAAATTCATAAGTGATTATGCAATGCTAATGTGTTATGAGATGATGCAAAGTCATACAAGATGCATATGAATGATCATACAAAAATGAGATGCAAAGGAAACATGTTTAGAAGCATGAAAACACATGAATGTTCATGAAATGTAATGGATGAAAAGCATAGAAAATGAATGAAGAAATGTTCAAGCATGTCTTAAGATGTCTAAGATGTCATACAAATGCTTGAAATGTTATGGAAAGTTCATATGATGATGATATGCAAAGATGAATGCAAATGAAGATGCAAAATTAGGGTTTTAAGGCAACATGAGATGCATGTGACCAAAACAAAAGCAATCAACATGATAAAAAATTGAAATCAAGCTCAAACAAACCCTAATCCCATATAAGATCACACCCCAAAGGAGAAAGTCAGAAGCTTAACCTAGTGGAAGTTATGAAATTCCTAAGTTTGTTAGGGTTTTTGGGTGCTTCTAAAGGGAAAATGCAAATCAAATTGAAAATGCAAGATAAAATCATGAGATAAATAACCTAGAAACTATATGCAATATGTGAAACAATGCAAAAATAACCAAGTTCAAACTCATCATGGTTAGGCAGAAAAGAATTTTTCAAGTTAGGGTTAGAAAAATGTGATTTTTAAGAACCCAAATTCAAAGAAAATTGTAAAAATGGAATCAAACCTAAAAAGATATTTTTATGGTGAGTTTGAAAATGTTTCTAAATGTATTGGAAAGCTTCATGAATTTTTTTTGTGATTTTTAGAAACCTAAATGCATTTTTAATTAATTAAAATCCATTAATTAATTAAAAATAACATTTAAATAATTTAAATATACTTTTTTAATGAAAAAAATAAAAATAAAAATATTTTCAGGTTAAGAAAATTATTTGAACCTGAAATGCAAAATTTGAGATTTTTTTGATGAGTTTTGCTATTTTTAATAAAATGAACAAAAGAAATAATAAGAAAATGAAATAAAAATGAAATAAATGAAAGTATGCAGATCTGATGGTTGAGATTCAAATGTGGAGGGAGGGAATTGACTGCGCACGCTATCCAAGGGTCCACATTTAAATAGGCTAATTAAACTAATTAAATTAATTAATTAAAATTAGTGTTTAAGTCAATTGATCCTGACCACTAAAACACGCGCTAAACTAGATCCAAGGGCTGGGATTCAATCTGGGAAGATTAACCCTAATCCTAACCCTAATTATTTTTCAGGTGACCGGAGCAAGCTCCGGTCATCTTCTCCGGCGAGACATTCATGCTAACTTCTTTCCTAGGCTACCCCAAACCCCCAAACTCTCCAGAATCAACCCCCTAATCATTCTAAACAAGAATCAGGCCACGAACAACATTTATTTTGCATCAAATGCATGAATCGAAGAAAAACATTTTCAAATCAAAAAGTTTCAGAACATCAATACATCCTGGTTTCTCAACCATTTTCAAGACAAATCATATCAGCATGATCAGGGAAGCATGTAGAATCATTTAAGAACTTAAAATAAAGGTTCTGGAAAAATTGTTCTTGATGGTTACCTGAGATGGAGCTTTCTGATTCTGAGCTTTCTGGACCTCTCCTTGGTGCAAATCAACTCCAATGAACCCTCTGAGGATGCTGTGATGCTTAAAACAAGTTTATGATGGTTGGTTTTAGTGTTTAAGTTCTGAATGTGCAGAAATTGTGTTTGTGTTTGGGCTTGTTTCAGGCCATAACAAGGGGTGGGAAATGATCTTTAGGTTATGTGGAGTTGAATAGTGAATGAAATTTTGAGTTTTGATGGCTGGTTTGAGAGAATCTGAGAAGGGAAGGTTTATGGAATTTTTGGGAAATCTGACTTGTGGAATGATCCAGGCTTGTGTGTGTTATGAAATGACTTGCATAAGGTTAGTATAGGCCAATGAGAGTGATCAGAAAGTGGGTGGTGGCATAGTGTGATTGGCATGGGCCAAGTTGCAAAAATGTCAACATTGTGTACTTGAGGTATGGGCATGGTTCAGAGTTGGATTTAGGGGTGTCTTGGCCTCAGCTTGATTCATGGATGGCCCTAGGATCAAGTTTATGCAACTGGCACAAGTGGATGAAGAGTTGTCATGGTTTTTGCAAAGTTTATGCATAATGGTCATTTTGAGATTTCTTATGAACCAAGCCATGAAAAACCATGCAATCTTGGGCCAATTCTGCTGTTTTGAAGTTGCCTTGACATGTTATGGTGCATAGAAGTTTATTAGAGGTCATGAAATGGCTTGGCAAGTGAAATTGCGAAATTCCCTCTTTGGCATGAACTTGAAAATTATAGGATTTTTGCCAACTTTGAAAGGCCATATCTTGAGTTCTAGGATGAATCAAGACATGTTCTTGTACTTTTTGAAAATGGGAAGATATAATATACAACTTTAATGCCCAAGAATTTTCATTTGAAGCATTTTTGGTCATGAAAGAATAGGTTGATTATCTTTCCCAAAATGGAAAGTTTCCATTACAAGTCATTTCCAAAAATAGCAAGTTTGCATTTGGCTTGAAATTCTTCAGCTTTGTGAACTTATAACCACTTCTAAGATCAAATAAAGATCATAGAGACTCAAAATGGTGATGATGACCCTTTGGTACCCTTGATGAAGGCCTCAGATGCCCTGATTTTGACTTTACTTGCTCAAGAAGTTACCCAATGATCAGATGACTTCCACAGTGAATTTCTTCATCAAATTTGGTACACATGATCCTTATGACATATTAAGACCATTAGAAACAAGAATGACCAAAGAATTTGGGATTAAGGCCTCTGAAACCAAAACCCTAATTTTAGGTCATCTGTGTAGGAAATCTTTAGTCTGCCTCCATGCCTTTGCCATTCTTTGTGATCCCTTGACTTTTATGAACTTTGGGGAACATATTATGATCATGGAACACACATGGACCCTCTTGGAAAGCTTCAAGACCATTGGTTTGGCTCAGATCACTCCTTGGATTGCTCAGATCACAAACCCTAGATGCAGATGAAATGAAACTATGCAGATGAAACAAATATGCAATATGAGGTGGTATGCCTATGCTTATGCAAAAATGAAAGACCACAAGCCATGGTGTGAGAAAAAGTGAGGGCAAAATTGGGGTGTTTACACCATCTACTACGACCCGGCAACAGTCTCTGTTCCAGAATCTCACAACAACAACTTCCAGCAACATTCTCACCAACAAAGTCCCAGCAACACTCTCTCATCATTTTGTCAGCTTCCTGCACTTGTGCCACCTTCATCCAGACTCCTTGTTACTATATATTATGATCTGCAGACAATCATGACTCCTTCTTCTGCTGCAATTAGTCCGGTGACCATCACGTTGCCTGGACCAATTCCTTATGATAACAATAGTGTCGTGCCTTGGCATTATGGTTCGGATCTTTACTGCCACGGAAGAAAAGTCACTCTTGACTCCTCAACTTCTGCACCACAGGTAGACAATGTAGGAGGAGGCGGAGGATTCACTAGAAGCGGACGTCTCTTCGCTTCACAAATTCCCATAACTAATACCAAAGCGGAAGCGGCTGCCAAAGCTAAAGGTAAAAATGTGGTGCCAGAAGAACCTGCTGCAAAAGAAACTCAGAAGACGCCCTTTGATCAGGATGTAGACGCATTTATGAGGATTATCAAAATAAGTGACTACAAAATCGTGGATCTGCTCCACCAAACACCCTCCAAGATCTCCATATTATCACTGCTTATGTGTTCCGAGGCTCACTGGAATGAACTACTCAAAGTCCTAAACGCAGCTTATGTGCCTGAAGAGATCACTGTCAATCAGTTGGAATCAGTAGTCGCAAATGTCAAAACTAGTCTTGGACTAGGCTTCACCGATGTTAATTTGACTACAGAGGGGCGTAACCACAACAAGGCATTACACATCACTCTAGAAAGTAAAGGGGATGTGCTCTCGCACGTCCTTGTTGACACTGGATCATCACTCAACGTCCTGCCAAAGAAAGCTTTAGTCAAATTAGAGTATGATGGTCTAGCCCTCCATCATAGAAATCTAGTTGTAAGAGCTTTCGATGGTTCTAAGAGACCAGTTCTTGGAGAAGTGGAGCTACCCATGGTAATTGGCCCACAAGTTTTCAAAACTACCTTCTACGTGATGGACATACAGCCTGCCTACAGCTGTTTGTTGGGTCGACCATGGATCCATGCCGCCGACGCAGTAACGTCAACCCATCACCAAAAGTTAAAATATGAGTGGGAAGGTCAAATTATCACTATCTATGGAGAAGAAGATATATTTGTCAGTCACCTGGTGTCGCTCCCGGGATTTTCATCCTAGTACAAACGCGAAAGTGGCGCGGAAAAGATAGAGTCGCCAGCCAGGCATTTTTATCCCGAAGGAACGGGAAAGGTAATTTTGCACAAACCTGAGGAAGAAGGAAAGGACAAGGTCCTGCGAACCAAAGATTTGGGTTCGGGAGTCGGTTATGACTTGGGAAGGTATTAGCACCCCAGACCGTCCGCCGTACCCGACGGGATCCACGCTTGCTTGCTTGTTTCAAAGGGTGAGAAAATAAAGTTAATGCTGAATAAAATTGCTACTAGAACTGGAATGAAAGAAAGGAATAAGAAAAGAGAATTAAAAGAAAGGGGGAAATGTAGGGAAAATAAAGAATGTGCTTGAACGGGCCCTACCCCGCTGCCTACGTACCTCATCGGGATAATGAGGATCAGAGTCGACGTAGTTCGCCTAACTAAGGCAGGAACTACGTGTTTGTGTTTTCTATGGCTGGAACTGCGTATGTCTATACTCATGTGTTGCAGGCTCGTCTGGTACAAGTGCATTTACCGTCTTGCATGCGAGACAAGTCGACCCGAGTTCACGTTCAGAGTGAATGAGATGAGAAAAGAATTCCCGCAGGAAAGTCCCTAATTGTTTGTTTTTGCTTTTTATGAGAAATGTTTTGAATTTGTTTGTGAACATTCTTATGCTAAGACTTATCCATCGCGGGAAGTACTTACACCTCGCCCCGAAATAGGACGCGTATAAGCATTCCGCAACAAAGTCTCGTGTCGTACAAGAACGTTCGATTTTTATTAAGTGTTTTATTGCTTTTCTTCATGAGGTGGGAAAGAATGACTCAAGTCGGAAAAAGGACAAAAACTAAGGGGGACTAAGACCAACCCTAAGTTATTTATTATGCACAAAAGGGAGATCCTAATGGTTAGTGAGGTTTTCTAATCCTAAGGAGGAAAAGAAAGAATGAAGGAAAAAGGATGCAACTTACTTCCTAAGGAAGGTAAGTTGATCCTAACATTGGGGAATCCTACCAAACACAAGTATGGAAGGTAAAGGAAATTAAATGCAAATTAAATGCATAAAAATAAAATAAAGGATAAGGTAAGGAGACTTGCCTCAATCTTCCCCACAACAAAACAAAAGTTAGTGTTGCATTTTTATTAAAAAGTATTAAAACAAACATACCCTAATTAATTCATAAGGCAACTTGGAGCTAAACTAGACTCTATTTTAATCCTAAAGGAACTAAAAAATACTAGGACAAAAATACAACACCTATTACAGCCCCTAATACACAAACAACTATGAAACTATGCCTAACACCAATCAGATTTTTACAGCCAGCATGCAACATGAAAAAGTAGGTGTAGAAGGTTACAAACAGCATGCAAACAAACAAACAACATACATTTTACAACACTTATATGCAAAAACAGCTATGAAATGCAAAATCCAGAATTGATTATTTTCATTTTTTAATGCAGAAACTCAATGCAACATATACCAATTCATCATGAACATGAATTTGAACCTAAATCAACATATATAAATGCAAGAACATGAACATTTTTGATGATTAAGCAAGAATACATCACATGTGGATTATGCAACAAGTAATGCAAAAATGTAACACATGAACATGGCATATGAACATGATGATTATTGATTATGAACATGCAACATGATAGCTCAACAAACATACTAAACTCAATGCAAAATTCAGAAGTGAATTGATGTAAATGACATGATCAAATATGCAAACAAATGAAACCAAATGCACATACATACATGATTATGCAAAATGCCACATACATTGATATGACGAAATGCAAAGTGATTTAATGCAATGTGAAACATGTAAAAACAAAATGCAACTTGATTATTACATACCTAATGATGCATAAACATGGCAACAATATGCAAGAACTCAAGCCATACACAAAAGAACACAAAAACGCACCATACGCAATATGAAAGGAATCGTGTCGAAACGACTTGAAATGGGGGAATGAACTACTGGAAATGGACTAAAAAATTCCCTAAAATCACTACCTAAACATGTATGAACATTAAAGGCACTAGGACTTAGGAATGAAAAATCAAATAACCTAAAAATCCAAAAATCAACAGCGTTAACCGGTTAACCATATGCGTTAACCGGTTAACGAACCTAAAACAACACTAATTTGTGGCAAAACGCATGCGTTAACCGGTTAACCAAATGCGTTAACCGGTTAACGCTGAACATAATTGAAAAAAAAGTCTTTGAAATAAGTGCTTTTGGCCACAAACTCACTTTTAATGATCCCTAACATACCTAGGAACATGCTAACACTAATTTCTACTTAATTGGAGCTTATTTACTCATGCTAGAACCTATAACTATCAACACTTTGAATCCTAATCCAACAAAAATCACAAATTGCAAACAACACATAATGAAAATGACATCGATCACAAGCAAAACAAAAAGCGCTTAAGGAATGCTGAAATGGAGAGATGAAGAGAATAACTTAAAGAAGAAGTGATTTAGATCACCAACCTACGAAGCGGAGAAGTGCTTCAGTGATTGTTGCAAGAATCGGAGTTTGATCGAAGAGAAAACCGAGAAAACCGGGAAACTGCAAAATAAATGCGTTCTTGACGTTTGGATCTTCGTGCACTTCCGATAAGCCGAAACCTTCAACAAAATTCAGTAGCTTCTTCTTCCACAATCCACAAAATCAATGGAGGTTGAGGCTAAGATTCAAGATCTTCAAGTTTCAATGTGAAACTTGAAGAGCTTATTCAAAAAGCTTTGGTGAAAGGAGGGAAAAAGGAGGAAAAATGATAGAGAAAAAGTGATTGTGAAAGAGTGAAAAATTGGAGAATTGTGTGAACCCTTGTAATGAAGTAATTAATGAATATATAGAGGCTAGGATAGGAGCTAGGTTTGGAATGGAATTTGGTTTGGGGCCCAAAAATTAGGCTTGGGATCCAAAATTAGGTTTGGTAGTTAGTTAGGGTTAGGGTTGGAAAAGTGAATATTCCTTGTAATACTCTAGAAGATGGTAGAACATGGTGGAAGTTTCCAAGGGAAATGGAGTGGAATTGAAGTGGAAAAGCAAGATGGAAAGAATGAAAGGAAGTGTGGAAGGAAAGTTGAAGGAAAAGTGGAGGGAAATGCAAAACCAACCACTTTTCAAATGATTTTCTTCGATTTTTTTTATGATTCCTCCATCATTTCTTGACCAAGTTTAAACCATAGGATCATTGTAACCCTAATTTCATGATTTCGATCTTAAAAGTCTGGAGTCGGCCCTTTTCACCTAGCTCGGTTGCCTTTTCCCCGATTCCTCGATCTTCCGTCGTCTGGCCAGTCGAACCCCTTCCAAAATGAATTTGTGGACGAGATTTGAAACATAGGCACTTGACATCATATATAAAACAAAGAAATCCACTTTGAATCATTACTTCATGAAGAAGCCTTGCAGAAGTGAAACCCTAATTTGGCCCTTTTCATCAGGAAGTATTGCACTACTTGCCTCCTCCGATCAACTCCAAATCTTTCCAAGGCTCGTGGCTTCAAGTGAAGACTTGTGGGATATCGTGAACCCGTTGCACAAGGTTGAGAAGCTTTGTGACCCTTTGATTGCCTTTGTATATCCTTCAATTGCTCCAATCATCGATCACATACCTATGCCTCAGCTATGCTACATATGATGCAATGTTTTTGGTTATTTTATGAATTTATGAATGCAAAATGCTATGCAAAATGTTGAGGAAATGAGAGGGAAAATTTTGAGGTATTACAGTTGCCCCTATTCAATCATCTGCATGCCTGAACGAATAATTGCGAGAGCTTTTAGACGTTCAAGGTATGGAGTGATTTAATACTCAAATAAAACCTGGAAATTTGAACTCTGTGGGAAGTAAATTATATCGGGAAGAATGCCATCCTCAAATGACGATTCTCACAAGATCCTCGGATCTAAAACGAAACATCCTCGAATAGAGACGCAATGATATACCGGCCTCAGTCGATAACCAAAATCACAAAGACTGACCTCAGACATACTTTGCAAAAAGAGACAAACCGACCTCAATCAATAAGCTCAAAATGGTCTATCACCCTCGAGTGATAGCCACAACAACAAGACCAACCTCAGAAGGACTTGAAGAAAAGAATGCCATCCTTAGATGACCATTCTCAAAAAGATCCTCAGATCTAACACGAAACCATCCTCGAATGGAGACGCAATGGTATATCGGCCTCAATCGATAACCAGAAGCACAAAGACTGACCTCAGACAGTCTTTGCAAAAGAGACAAACTGACCTCAATCAATAAGCTCAAAATTGTCTATCATCCTCGAATGATAGCCACAACAACAAGACCAACCTCATAAGGACTTTAAGTAAAGAATGCCATCCTCGAATGACAATTCTCAAAAGATCCTCGAATCTAACACTAAACCATCCTCGAATGGAGACGTAATGGTATATCGGCCTCGGTCGATAACTAGAAGCACAAAGACTGACCTCAGACAGACTTTGTAAAAGAGACAAACTGACCTCAATCAATAAGCTCAAAATGGTCTATCACCCTCAAGTGATAGCCACAACAACAAGACCAACCTCAGAAGGACTTAAAGAAAAGAATGCCATCCTCGGATGACCATTCTCAAAAAGATCCTCGGATCTAACACGAAACCATCCTCGAATGAAGACGCAATGGTATATCGGCCTCGGTCGATAACCAGAAGCACAAAGACTGACCTTAGACAGACTTTGCAAAAGAGACAAACTGACCTCAATCAATAAGCTTAAAATGGTCTATCACCCTCGAGTGATAGCCACAACAACAAGACTAACCTCGGGAGGACTTGAAGAAAAGAATGCCATCCTCGAATGACAACTCTCAAAAGATCCTCGGATCCAACACAAAACCATCCTCGAATGGAGACGCAATGGTATATCGGCCTTAGTCGATAACCAGAAGCACAAAGACTGACCTCAGACAGACTTTGCAAAAGAGACAAACTGACCTCAATCAATAAGCTCAAAATGGTCTATCACCCTCAAGTGATAGCCACAACAACAAGACTAACCTCGGAAGGACTTGAAGAAAAGAATGCAATCCTCGAATGACAACTCTCAAAAGATCCTCGGATTTAAAACGAAACCATCCTCAAATGGAGACTCAATGGTATACCGGCCTCAGTCGATAACCAGAAACTCAAAGGAAATAAGATAAGATGGAACAGGATCGTTGTACATAAACGAGAGCCCAGGCAAACAAGACCGTTGTACAAAACGAGAACCTGTGACACGACTGTTGTACCAAACAAGACGCGGAATGGGTGACAAACATTGACTTGAAAAGACCAGGATGTCTGAAAAATGGTGTGGGTATCCTCTGTGCGGAGTGCTTCAGGTTGAAAAGATGTTATAGGTGGTATGTAATATACCTCAAAACTGGCCCATGCTGGCATGCATATGTTTGAATTTATGGCGTAATGCTCCATAAAGATGGAAATGCTACGCTTTGGAGGATGCAAATGTAATGATGATTATGCATATGCAAGTGCAAAGAGATCTCCTAATAAGGAGACTGCAAGTATCCCAAACGGCTTGACTGGGAAGAAATGATGATCACTGCATTGATCTGGTTGATCCTGGTAAGGAGGAAACAACCTTGCGGGGAAAGTTGTTAACGATACACCGGCTCTGAACAGCCGCTGCTGCCAAAAATAAATTGGACTTTGAGATTAGAGAGCCAAGACCCTCTGGAGATGGACTCTTCTTGTACTCTGGTGGGGAAGTGAGGACCTCCTGACTTGGCTGGGAACCAAAGGCATGATACTGCTGAGGAGGAAAGACACTCCTTATACTGCTGAGAATTGCCCCTGTTTGAAGGGAAACTTCTGCTTGGGGATGACACCCACATTCTGCTACTTTGCTGGGAGAAATTTCAACCTCCACTTTACTGGGGATGATTGGAGACACTCTGGGAGACACCTGCTCCTGGTCTGGCGACTTCACTGGGGATTTGCTTTTAGCTCTGTTAGCAACACCTGTACCTGTACCCGCATGAACACAATCGATAGTACCTGCAACATGGAGAGTTAGTTTGGGACCTGCCTGCCCCAGGCTCGTAGCATGAATCATTATCTGGGCATTTTGGCACCCTTTCAGAGTTGTATTAAATGTTTTTGTTCTCCTGCACGAGTTAGAAAGCATTCAAATGTTCACAACACAATGTAAATCACAATTTGTTGGACGTTTTTGTAATCAATCAATGCTAGATGAAAAACAAAAACGCGAAGCAGATAGTCACAAGCTGACTGAAGTTGAATTTTATTGATTCGGAAAAATGGCCATGAATAGGCAATACAAAGGAAGCAGTTCCCTGGAAAGGGGAAACAACAAAAAAAGGAAAACAAACTATCCTATTGGCAATGTGAGAAGTGGATCTCATCAAGTCTCAACCCGGTTATGACTCGTATATCTTCAAGACGCTCCGCTCGCTCTGCCTCTTGAGAAAAAGTAATTGAATTGATCTTCAACCCTTAGGATAGCCTCAACTGTATATAGGTTACGGATCTCGCAGGTCGCAGTCGTTTGTGTTAATCTCTCTTTTGCATGGATTTCCTTTTCAGGTTTTCAATCCACCGACATACCCTTTTTGCCTGAGTTGTCCGATGTGGCTTTTCAACTCAGCGGGTGTACATTTTTTCCAAGTTTTCCCTAACTTTTGCCTGAGCCTTTAATTCTGTTTTTGGCTCGCCGGGATGCCCATTTTTGCCTGGATCTTTATTCTGTTTTTATCCAGCGGGTCCTTTTTACACGAAGTATTTTCTTACTGCGTTTGCGTTGACAGGGGATTGGAAGTCTTCTCCGTCCATGGTTGTCAGCATCAAGGCTCCACCTAAGAAAACCTTTTTAACCACGAACGGTCCTTCATAGTTGGGTGTCCATTTGCCCCTGTGATCGTTAAGAGGAGGGAGAATCCTTTTCAGCACTAAGTCCCCTGGCATGTACCTTTGTGGTCGCACCTTCTTGTCAAAAGCCTGCTTCATCCGCCGCTGATACAACTGTCCATGGCATACATCTGCTAGACGTTTTTCTTTAATGAGGCTCAATTGATTATATCTGGATCAGAGCCACTCAGCTTCATCTAGCTTAATGTCCATCATTAACCTCCACGAGGGATTTCCACTTCAATTGGTAGGACTGCCTCCATACCATACACCAGTGAGAATGGGGTTACCCCTATTGACGTACGTACTGACGTTCTGTACCCATGTAACGCAAATGGTAGCATCCCATGCCAGTCTTTGTATGTTACAACCATCTTCTGCACAATCTTCTTGATGTTCTTATTGGCCGCCTCGACGGCGCCATTCATCTTCGGGCGATATGGAGAAGAGTTGTGATGCTCTATTTTGAAATCTCGACACAAGCCAGCCATCATCTTGTTGTTGAGATTAGAACCATTATCATTAATGATCCTTTCAGGAATTTCGTACCGGCAAATGATGTCTCTTTTAATAAACCGGGCTACCACTTGTTTAGTGACATTAGTGTAAGACGTCGCCTCGACCCATTTCGTGAAATAGTCTATAGAAACCAGGATGAAGCGATGACCATTAGAAGCTTTCAACTCGATCTTGCCAATCATATCAATGCCCCGCATGGCGAACGGCCATGGAGAAGACATGACACTCAATGGATTCAGAGGCACATGGACCTTACGGGAGTACTTACAGCAATCAGATTCCATGGTGATCCAATAATATCCCGATCTCAACAATTTCTTAGCCATAGCATGTCCTCCAGCATGGGTACCAAAGGAGCCTTCATGGACCTCCTGCATCAACAGGTCTGCTTCGTGTCTATTCACGCATCTGAGCAGAACCATGTCGAAGTTTCGCTTGTACAACACGCCATCTTGATTCAAGAAGAAACCTCCTGCCAGTCTTCTAAGGGTCTTCTTATCCTTACTAGATTCCCCCGCCAGGTATTCTTGAGCCTTCAGAAATTGCTTGATATCATGATACCAAGGCTTGTTATCTTCACCCTCATCGACTGCAAAGACATAAGTAGGTCTTTCAAGACGGGAGACCGTAATCCGAGGTACAAAATTCTCTTGACAAACTTTAATCATGGACGACAAAGTTGCTAGAGCATCGGCGAATTGGTTTTCGTCTCGAGGAATATAATCCAGCTTGACTTTGGTGAAGAAGGTTAATAACCTCCTGACATAATCTCTGTAAGGAATCAAACGAGGTTGATGAACCAGCCATTTGCCATTGACTTGATTTACCACCAAAGCAGAATCTCCAAAGATCTCGAGGTTTTTAACTCACAAGTCGATTACCTCTTCAATCCCCATGATACAGGCTTCATACTCCGCCTCATTGTTAGTGCATTCGAAAGTCAACCGAGCAGCTAAAGGTGTATGAACCCCTTCTGGCAAGATGCTAACAACACCTACTTCACTTCCATTCATGTTCACAGCTCCGTCAAACATCAATTTCCATTTGGATTCAGGGTCTGGCCCATCCTCCGGAAGTGGTTCTTCGTAGTCTTTCGACTTGAGGAACATGATGTCCTCATCCGGAAATTCGAACCTTATGGGTTGATAATCATCGATTGGCTGCTGAGCCAAGTATTCTGATAACACACTTCCTTTGATTTCCTTTTGCGAAGTGTAATGTATATCATACTCTGTTAGTATCATCTGCCACCGGGATACTTTTCCTGTCAGAGCTGGCTTTTCAAAAATGTATTTCACAGGACCCATCTTGGAAATTAAGAGAGTAGTGTGAGTCAACATGTACTGTCTTAGTCGGCGAGCAGCCCATGCCAAAGCGCAACAAGTTTTCTCGAGTAGTGAGTAGCGCGTCTCACAATCGGTAAACTTTTTGCTAAGGTAATAAATGGCGTACTCTTTTCGACCAGACTCATCCTACTGACCCATCACACATCCCATCGATCCTTCAAGCACGGTAAGATACATAATCAAAGGTCTCCCTGGCACCGGAGGCATAAGAATTGGAGGTTCTAGCAGGTATTCTTTGATTCGGTCAAAGGCCTGCTGGCAATCTTCATTCCATTTAATGGCCTGATTCGTGAAATGTAGTTTAGCCTCCCTAAGAAACCACGCACCTGCTTTTCAGTCTTCGGCTTAGGAATCTCTTGGATGGCTTTCACTTTGGCTGTATCGACCTCAATTCCTCGCTCACTGACAATGAAGTCGAGTAGCTTGCCAGAACGGACCCCGAAGGTACACTTATTCGGATTCAACCTCAGTCTGAACTTCCGAAGTCTGTCAAACAACTTTGCTAGATTAACCAAGTGCTCTTCCTCCGTCTGGGATTTTGCTATCATATCATCAACATAAACCTCAATTTCATGATGAATCATGTCGTGAAATAGCGTCACCATCGCCCGTTGGTAAGTGGCTCAAGCATTCTTCAAACTAAATTGCATGACCTTGTAACAAAAGGTGCCCCAAGGCGTAATGAAGGTTGTCTTTTCCATGTCATCGGGAGACATCTTAATCTGATTATAGCCAGAAAATCTGTCCATGAAGGAGAACACGGAAAACTGGGCAGTATTATCGACGAGCACATCTATGTGAGGTAGATGGAAGTCGTCTTTGGGGATGGCCCTATTCAAATCCTTGTAGTCTACACACATCCTGACTTTACCGTCTTTCTTAGGAACCAACACAATGTTGGCAACCCACGGAGGGTAATTTGTTACGGCCAAGAAGCCAACATCAAACTGTTTTTGTACTTCTTCTTTTCTTTTAATTGCCATATCAGGACGTGTGCGCCTCAACTTCTGCTTTACTGGAGGACAATCTTCTCTAAGAGGCAGCTTGTGTACCACAATGTTAGTGTCTAAACCAGGCATACCTTGGTAGGACCATGCGAAGACATCAACATACTCTTGAAGTAAAGCAATCAAACGAGTCTTGACAAATCCTTCTAATGCGGCCCCGATCTTGACTTCTTTCTTGTCTTCTTTAGTACCCAAGTTTATTACTTCGACAACTTCCTCGTGCGGCTGAATCATCTTCTCTTCCCGTTTAAGCAGTCTGGCCAATTCTTCAGGTAGTTCGCAATCCTCTTCAACTTCCTCATCGGCTTGATAAATTGGATTGCCAAAGTCATACTCAGCCATAACAGGGTCGTCATTGATAAGACCCGGTGACGAGCACCTGCATGAATGGTGATTCATGCAAGGCTTTAGAAAAGGCTTGAGAAAATGAGAAACATTGCCATTTTAAAACTTTTCTTTCTTTTTGAAAAACAAAAACAAAAACAAAAAACAAAGAACAACATGAATGAATGTGAAACGTCAGCTTTATTTATGATTGTAAATTGCATTAAGAACTGAAGAACCCTTACAAAGAGCGACTATGCCCCGGGCAAGGCATAATGCTTGAATACAGGAAAAACATAAACAAAAATTATTACTCTTCGAAAGAGGTGACTGAAACAAGCCTTTATGATGTCCAATTGCTAAGCTGAGTCCCTGGAACAGCAGGCGTGATCCATCCATCTATGTCGAAGTCACTATCGACTGCATCATCCTGCACGACACTGATGTTTCCATAGTCTACCACTCCCGCACTCGTGAAAGTGATCAGGCTTTGACAACCTTTAGCACTTGGATCAGACCATGACTTCCCAGGATGATAACCAATTCCGAACATATCTTTCTTTTCAGACACTTTTACTGGACTGCCCCAGCCTTCTCGCACCTCTGACTCTACCACCTCAAGCGCTTGCTTATAAGAGGCTATGGAAACCCCCTTCTTTGGTTCTTCAGGAGAAGCAGCCACTGCCGATGCTTGTTCAGTCTTCAAGGGCTCAAAAGCCTGACATGGGGTCTCAACTATTTCACCATCCATCTCCACATATTTGAATGAAGCTAGATGACTAACAAAAATGTCTTCCTCCCCACTGACAATTACAATTTGACCCTCCCAGATGAACTTTAGCTTTTGATGGAGTGTGGACGACACTGCTCCCGCTGAATGTATCCAAGGTCTTCCGAGCAAACAACTGTATGCATGTTGTATATCCATTACGTAGAACGTGGCATTGAAGATCTGTGGACCTACTTTAATTGGTAACTCCACCTCCCCGAACACCGATCTCCTCGACCCATCAAATGCTCTAACTACCAGGTCACTGGGCTTTAAAACTACTCCATTATATTCCAACTTCATCAGTGCTTTCTTAGGCAAGAAGTTCAATGAAGATCCAGTATCTACCAACACGTGAGAGAGTACCGCACCTTTACATTCTAAAGAGATATGCAATGCCCGATTATGAGCACGCCCTTCAAAAGTCAGATCCAAGTCTGTGAAACCCAATCCGCTATTGGCATTGACACTAGATACCACTGCTTCTAATTGATTTACTGAAATATCCTGAGGCACGTACGCCTTATTCAGAATATTCAATAGAGCCTTCCTATGGGAATCAGAACACATGAGCAAGGACAAGATGGAAATCTTCGACGGAGTCTGCTGCAGACGGTCCACAATCTTGTAGTCGCTCTTTTTGATAATCCTCAGAAATTCTTCAGCTTCTTTATCAAAGGTAAGGTCTGGATCAGTTATTGGTGCGGGATCGTTGACAACCACTGGCTGCTTCCCTCTTGCTCTAGCCTGGGATTCCACAGTGTCTCTGGGTGGTATCACACTATTTCTTAGTGTTTCCAGCGCGAATAGTCTCCCACTTCTAGTGAAGCCCCCTACTCCAACATTTTCCAATTGAACCAGGGTTGTACTAGACGTAGCCAACTCTTGCTTTTGGCTGTTACAATATACTTCACCACCATAATTCCAGGGAATGGCTTTATCATTCTGATACAGTACTGGTCCTGCAGTGGTGATGGTTATCGGGGCTACTCTGGCATGTGGAGGAACTTGAGATGGATTGTAGAAGATGGTTATTGTAGAGACTTCTCTTTCCTTTACAACCTTGTCAAACTGCAACACTCCTTCATTAAGCATGCTCTGGATACCTGCTTTCAACTGCTCATAACCATTTGTAGCTTCAGCACATCCTAGACAATCAACTCCACACCCAGGAAAAATACCCTTTTGTGACAAACAGACTTTAACAACAATCAACGGAGTCTGCAAGTCTTTGACATCGCGCACATGGTTAAATTTTCCCCTTCATCAACTGCCCCAACCGTACTTCTGTGAGGAGGCATGGGGTTCTAAATTACATTAGGAGTAGGAGCAAAGTTGATTGCTTTAGAATCCAATAGGTCTTGAACAACATGCTTCAGCGCTTTGCAGTTCTCTGTGGTATGTCCGAGAGCTCCGGGATGAAATTCGCATCTGGCATTTGTATCATAACTCTCGGGAATTTGGCGGGGCTTCGGGGGTTGTAGAGTTCGGAGTTGAACCATCTGAAGTTGTAGGAGATTCTTCAAAAGTTGTGAATAGGACATCGGCGGAGTTTCGAAATGTCTTTCTCTGGGCTTCTGGGGGTAATATGGACGAGGAGTTCTTTGTTGATACCCTTGTTGGCGTTGTTGTTGTGGTTGTTGGACTTGCTGTTGAACAGGTTGAGCTGAGATGGTGACAGGGGCCACTTGCTAATAAAACCCTCTGTTGCTTCTTCCCCTCTGCGCGTACACTGCATCAGTCTCTCCTTCTCTTCTTTTCACGAAGGGTTTCTTAATACCAGAACTTGAAGCGCCTCCGTTCTGAATCTTCCCTTGCTTGATCCAACTTTCTATCCTCTCGCCAGTCAAGATGATATCTGAAAACCCACTTGAGGAATATCCAGCTAGCCTTTCCATGAAATGCCCAGGGAGGGTATCCAGGAACAGGTCTACCATTTCTCTCTCCAGCAAAGGTGGTTGCACTCTAGAGGCCACTTCACGCCACCTTTGTGCGTAATCTTTGAAGCTCTCGGAGTTCTTCTGAGTCAAACTTTGAAGTTGAGTACGATTGGGTGCCATGTCGATATTATACTGATACTGCTTGAGGAATGCTTCTCCCAATTCCTTCCAGTTTCTTACAGAGCTTCTCTCTAGCTTCATGTACCATTCCAAGGACCCTCCGAAGAGACTATCCTGGAATTAGTACATCCAGAGCTTTTCATCCCTAGTATGGGCATCAATTTTCTGGTAGAATGCCTGCAAGTGAGTCATTGGGCAGGAGCTACCGTTATACTTGTAAAAAGTCGGTGGCCTGAATTTGTGAGGAATAACCACCCCGAGGACTAGACCCATGTCAGACACATCTATCCCCAAAGTGTCTCTACACTCGAGGGCTTTGACTTTCTCAGCAAGCACCAAAACGTCCTGAAGATTTCCTTCTCCGCCGAACCCCATGTCATTGTTGAAAGAAGGGAACTGATCATTCTGCTTGTCTTGTACCTAAATGAAAGATGTCGTTCCCTACTATGGAATTTGAGGTCCGCCTGGGCCATTGTTGGTGTTTGGAGGAGTCACTTGCACGTCAGAAGTGGTTACAAGGATATTAGTCTGAGGAGGGTTGAGCCCCTGAACTGCATTCCGTAACTCCAACTGTCCCTGAGCCATCCCTTGCATCATGACCATGAACTCTCCCATTCTGGTGAGAAACTCATTAAGCTCAGTTTATATAGCGTCCATGATTGTCCTCTGGTTGTTGCGAGTTGCGTAGCAATGCGGAATATTCTGCCGAAGATGCCGGGTCTTGGCGGCTCTCGCAATCTTTTCCTGAAACACAGATAAGTTAAGCATCCTGTAGAAAACCTGAAAAACAAAGAAAGAATGCAAATGGTGCGTATGCAATGCAATGTGTTCCTTTTATTCCCAAGGCTTTCTCTTTTCTGGTCCTGGTATTAAGAGAATAATAATTGGGAAGAAGACCCAAGCGATGTTCAAATACAGTGACGGCCGTGGAGAAGTGATGCTCATTACCCCGTGTCGGTGCAACAGATAACAAACAAGAGATTCAAAGCAATTCAATCACATAAACTGAAGTTTGAAACAACAACGTCCCCGAAGGGTGCCAATCAAAAGAACAACAAAGTACATCAAATAAAAGGAATCCCATAACAAGTCTGTGGGTAATCCAAGTACAATAGCATGAAACTAAACCCTAGGGAGCTCTACGTCTTGCAGCCTCCAGCTAAGACGCTTGACATTCTGGAACAACTGAACAATATCCGGATGATCAGGCTCCTGGATGAGTCTCTGGATGAGGAGGTCCCTTAGATCAAAGGAAGCATGTAACTCTTCAATCTGCTGCAGGAAAGTCGTCTCATTCTCATTATTTGGATCTGGCTCGGCCCTTGACCTCTTCACATCAGCACGAAGCTTCAGTTCTTCAACTTCTTTCTGGACATCTTCAGCTATTTGTTGACTCTTTGTCATCTGATGAAGATACTCTCTCTGTTGCTCTTATGCCTTCCGAACTAACTTCTCTTGCCCACTGATTTGTCACTGCAAGTTCTTCAGCTTTTCTAACCATACACTCTAGAGTGAAACCAAGTACTTTTGCTTTGGTGGTAGACAGATTTGCAGATACTTCAGATGAGCTCAAATAAAGAGCTTTGGCGATGTCTGCATGGGTTGGTCTTGTCATCTCTGAGTTGAAAGGAACCTGATCCTTGATTGACACTCCCATAATCTCAGCATACTCTTCCAGCAAAGGACCCATTTGAAAGTCATGAAATGTGAAACACCTGAGCCGTGGATTGTAATACTGTAACAAAGTGTGAATGGCGCTTCTCTGAGAGCTATCCAAGTTGAATACCAAGTCCAGAATATCACCATACTTTTCCTTGAAGTATCCCAAATGACCCGGGGTAATAAGAGACACCATTTGATTGATCAGGTCCATCTTGGTATCAAAAAAATTTGTAGTGCACAGTTCTCTTTCTGACGTCTTCCATTCTGAAGCAATGATATGACCAGGAACCAGGAGTAATGCAGACCCTGAGAATAAAATAAACACAAATGATTAATGATGATATGATGCTTATGCAAGGCGAGGCATGTGATCAGTGAAGTGTCCGTGATGTGCCAATCATACAATCAGGTGTCGGTGCAAGGTCACAATATCCACATGTCACAATAACAATCCCTCTGATTCGGGATTCATATCTCAGAACCAGAAATCCAGATCACAAAACTGATCCAAAGGCAAAGCGGGTATGCTGAAGGTCTTATGGTTCCTGCAAACCTGCAAATCCCTCCCAATCGCACGGGTGTGCTACTCGGGTCAACATCACGGACTCTTAAAGCCGAATAGCAATAATACATTCACCATTTCCGAGAAATGGATCATGACCAAATCAGGGAATCGGTTTGGCATTATGTACTACTCAGGGAGGCCTCAGCTGAGTCCGGAAAAAACAAGCATCCCTCATAAGTTTCCAGCTTCAAGAACTGAATCGAGAAACAATAGTACATTCATCCCGAAGGGTACAATACTACCGTCATACGAACAATTTGCTTTAACTGAATTTCTATGAGAGAACCAGACCATCCTATGAGAGTTCCCAATGGACCCTCGGATGCGAGTGGGTTTGCCAACAAATATGGTCTGCCACTGTCATCACTGGAGAGGGTTGTTTCCACAAAGGTTCTCAATGATCGGTCCCCAGATGCACATAAATATCAAGGTCCTATCCCGAAGTGGAGGAAATCCCCACACAAGATATTTCCAAGACGGTCGCAGTCTGGGTGTGAAACACATCGCCACTCATCATGCCACATGCGAGTACAACGTGTCCACGCTAATCCTATAGTGCACTCAAGCCGGGTATTTGGCTTATCTCATAGTAACTCCCATCCCACAGAAAAAATGAAAACCAACACAGCCAAACAGTCCAGTATAATATGATGCATGGAAAATAAATACTGAAAACAGTAAATAAAGGCGGTAAAGTAAAGATGTGAATAAAAACAGTAAAGCTAAACTAAAGCACACAGCAACACACAGATAAACACCCAAAGAAACAAAACCAAACAGGCGCTAGGATTGACTCTACAAGGGAAACCAGAGATTCTGGGTTCGATCCCTAGCAGAGTCGCCAGCTGTCGCTCCCGTGATTTTCATCCTAGTACAAACGCGAAAGTGGCGCGGAAAAGATAGAGTCGCCAGCCAGACATTTTTATCCCGAAGGAACGGGAAAGGTAATGCTGCATAAACCTGAGGAAGAAGGAAAAGACAAGGTCCTGCGAACCAAAGATCTGGGTTCGGGAGTCGGTTACGACCTGGAAAGGTATTAGCACCCCAAAGTAAAGTTGCTGCTGAATAAAATTGCTACTGGAACTGGAATGAAAGAAAGGAATAAGAAAAGAGAATGAAAAGAAAGGGGGAAATGTAGGGAAAATAAAGAATGTCCTCGAACGGGCCCTACCCTGCTTCCTACGTACCTCATCGGGATAATGAGGATCAGAGTCGACGTAGTTCGCCTAACTAAGGAGGGAACTATGTGTTTGTGTTTTTTATGGCTGGAACTGCGTATGTCTATGCTCAGGTGTTGCAGGCTCGTCTGGTACGAGTGCATTTACCGTCTTGTATGCGAGACAAGTCGTCTCGAGTTCGCGTTCAGAGTGAATGAGATGAGAAAAGAATTCCCGCAGGAAGTCACTTATTGTTTGTTTTTGCTTTTTATGAGAAATGTTTTGAATTTGTTTGTGAACATTCTTATACTAAGACTTATCCATCGCGGGAAGTACTTACACCTCGCCCTGAAATAGGACGCGTATAAGCACTCCGCAACAAAGTCTCGTGTCGTACAAGAACGTTCAATTTTTATTAAGTGTTTTATTGTGTTTCTTCATGAGGTGAGAAAGAATGACTCAAGTCGGAAAAAGGACAAAAACTAAGGGGGACTAAGACCAACCCTAAGTTATTTATTATGCACAAAAGGGAGATCCTAATGGTTAGTGAGGTTTTCTAATCCTAAGGAGGAAAAGAAAGAATGAAGGAAAAAGGATGCAACTTACTTCCTAAAGAAGGTAAGTTGATCCTAACAATGGGAAATCCTACCAAACACAAGTATGGAAGGTAAAGGAAATTAAATACAAATTAAATGCATAAAAATAAAATAAAGGATAAGATAAGGAGACTTACCTCAATCTTCCCCACTACAAAACAAAGGTTAGTGTTGCATTTTTATTAAAAAGTATTAAAGCAAACATACCCTAATTAATTCCTAAGGCAATGTGGACCTAAACTAGACTCTATTTTAATCCTAAAGGAACTAAAAATTTCTAGGACAAAAATATAGCACCTATTACAGCCCCTAATACACAAACAGCTATGAAACTATGCCTAACACCAATAAGCTTTTTACAGCCAGCATGCAACATGAAAAAGTAGGTATAGAAGGTTACAAACAACATGCAAACAAAGAAACAACATACATTTTACAACACTTATATGCAAAAACAGCTATGAAATGCAGAATCCAGAATTGATTATTTTCATTTTTTAATGCAGAAACTCAATGCAACATATACCAATTCATCATGAACATGCATTTGAACCTAAATCAACATATATAAATGCAAGAACATGAACATTTTTGATGATAATGCAAGAATACATCACATGTGGATTATGCAACAAGTAATGCAAAAATATAACACATGAACATGACATATGAACATGATGATTATTGATTATGAACATGCAACATGATAGCTCAACAAACATACTAAACTCAATGCAAAATTCAGAAGTGAATTGATGTAAATGACATGATCAAATATGCAAACAAATGCAACCAAATGCACATACATACATGATTATGCAAAATGCGACATACATTGATATGACGAATGCAAAGTGATTTAATGCAATGTGAAACATGTAAAAACAGAATGCAACCTGATTATTACATACCTAATGATGCATAAACATGGCAACAATATACAAGAACTCAAGCCATACACAAAAGAACACAAAAACGCACCATACGCAATATGAAAGGAATCGTGTCGAAACGACTCGAAATGGGCGAATGCGCTACTGGAAATGGACTAAAAAATTCCCTAAAATCACTACCTAAACATGTATAAACATTAAAGGCACTAGGAATTAGGAATGAACAACCAAATAACCTAAAAATCCAAAAATCAACAGCGTTAACCAGTTAACCATATGCGTTAACCGGTTAACGGACCTAAAACAACACTAATTTGTGGCAAAATGCACGCGTTAACTAGTTAACGGACCTAAAACAACACTAATTTGTGGCAAAACGCACGCGTTAATCGGTTAACGCTGAACAAAATTGAAAAAAAGTCTTTGAAATAAGTGCTTTTGGCCACAAACTCACTTTTAATGATCCCTAACATACCTAGGAACATGCTAACACTAATTTCTACTTAATTGGAGCTTATTTACACATGCTAGAACCTATAACTATCAACACTTTGAATCCTATTCCAACAAAAATCACAAATTGCAAACAACACATAATGCAAATGACATCGATCACAAGCAAAACAAAAAGCGCTTAAAGAATGCTGAAATGGCGAGATGAAGAGAATAAATTAAAGAAGAAGTGATTTAGATCACCAACCTACGAAGCGAAGAAGTGCTTCGGTGATTGTTGCAAGAATCGGAGCTTGATCGAAGAGAAAACCGGGAAACCGCAAAATAAATGCGTTCTTGACATTTGGATCTTTGTGCACTTCCGATAAGCCGAAACCTTCAACAAAATTCAGTAGCTTCTTCTTCCACAATCCACAAAATCAATGGAGGTTGAGGCTAAGCTTCAAGATCTTCAAGTTTCAATGTGAAACTTGAAGATCTTATTCAAAAAGGTTTGGTGAAAGGAGGGAAAAAGGAGGAAAAGTGATAGAGAAAAAGTGATTGTGAAAGAGTGAAAAATTGGAAAATTGTGTGAACCCTTGTAATGAAGTGATTAATGAATATATAGAGGCTAGGCTAGGAGCTAGGTTTGGAATGGAATTTGGTTTGGGGCCCAAAAATTAGGCTTGGGATCCAAAATTAGGTTTGGTAGTTAGTTAGGGTTAGGGTTGGAAAAGGGAATATTCCTTGGAATATTCCTTGGAATACTCTAGAAGATGGTAGAACATGGTGGAAGTTTCCAAGGGAAATGGAGTGGAATTGAAGTGGAAAAGCAAGATGGAAAAAATGAAAGGAAGTGTGGAAGGAAAGTGGAAGGAAAAGTGGAGGGAAATGCAAAACCAACCACTTTTCAAATGATTTTTCTTTGATTTTTTTTTATGATTCCTCCATCATTTCTTGAACAAGTTTAAACCATAGGATCATTGTAACCTTAATTTCATGATTTCGATCTTAAAAGTCCGGAGTCGACCCTTTTCACCTAGCTCGGTTGCCTTTTCCCCGATTCCTCGATCTTCCGTCGTCTGGCCAGTCGAACCCCTTCCAAAATGAATTTGTGGACGAGATTTGAACCCTAGGCACTTGACATCATATATAAAACAAAGGAATCCACTTTGAATCATTACTTCATGAAGAAGCCTCGCAGAAGTGAAACCCTAATTTGGCCCTTTTCATCAGGAAGTATTGCACTGCTTGCCTCCTCCGATCAACTCCAAATCTTTCCATGGCTCGTGGCTTCAAGTGAAGACTTGTGGGATATCGTGAACCCTTTGCACAAGGTTGAGAAGCTTTGTGACCCTTTGATTTCCTTTGTATAGACTTCAATTGCTCCAATCATCGATCACATACTTATGCCTCAGCTATGCTACATATGATGCAATGTTTTGGGTTATTTTATGAATTTATGAATGCAAAATGTTATGCAAAATGTTGAGGAAATGAGAGGGAAAATTTTGAGGTATTACACCTGGCTACGTACAAGTACATAGAAATGAATGGAGAAATCCATGAAACCATGAGCCAAGGTTTTGAAGCTTTGAATGTCAACGAAGCTACAACTGAGGTGTTTGCTACATCCCAAGAAGAGAGGATGGGTACCTCAATTACTTTCTACAATCAGGCTCGAAAGGTTGTGGAAGAAGGGAATGCCCAAGGCTGGGGCAAGCTGCTGAAGGTGGAAATGAAAGAAGACAAATTCAGTTTGGGTTACAGACCATCCCGACAAGTTCAAGAGAAGGCTGCTAGAGGGCCAAAGTTCATAAGTGGGGGAATGCTGACCCCTGATGCAGTCAACACTCTGGAAGACGAGGTTGAGAACGACTACAACCTGGAAAACTGGATCCGTCCAAGAATCCTGGGCCGACAAGTCCTCAACTGGTCTTCCTAGGAAATTATAAGGGTTACTGCTGCAGAGTAATTATTATTTCCTGTTTTAAGCATGCATCAAAGTCCTGTATCTTGCCCAAGATGTTGGGACTCATTTTGTAATAGGGCCATATGTATTTTTTCAAATTGAATATTAATGAACAATGGACATCTTTTTGCCAACAACCTTTTTCGCTCTCTGTCATTTCATTTTTGTTATTTTCGCACAAAGCAATAAATGGCAATGTTTTTCTAAATAAAAACTTCATTTACTTACTTTTTCTAAAACAAAATAAAATCATTCACTAAAATGAATCAAATCTCAACCCTTGCAAAAAATAGCCCTCCAGATTGCACTGACAACGATACTGCTATGACCTTGTATGACTTCGAAAATCCGATTAATCAAGCAGATGAAGTGGTTGAAGAAGACTACGATTTACCTGAAGAGTTATCCAGGTTATTGAGACAAGAGGAAAAGGTGATTGCTCCTTATTAGGAGGAGGTTGAGACTATTAATCTTGGTACCGAGGAAGTTGTGAAAGAAGTGAATATTGGAGCCAGTCTGCAAACTCTGGTAAAAGAACAACTTATCAGTATGCTGCGAGAATATGTCGATGTCTTCGCTTGGTCCTACCAAGATATGCTGGGTCTAGATACATATATTTTCATGCACAGGTTGCCATTAAAAGAGGATTGCCCACCGGTCAAACAGAAGTTGCGCCGTACTCGCCTGGAAATGGCCATGAAAATCAAAGAGGAAGTACAAAAGCAGTGGGACGCCAGTTTTCTTGCTGTAACTAGTTATCCGCCGTGGGTTGCTAACATTGTACCCGTACCTAAGAAGGATGGCAAGGTGCGTATGTGTGTCGATTACCGGGATCTGAACAGAGCAAGCCCGAAAGATGACTTCCCATTACCTCACATTAATGTATTGATAGATAACATAACTCAGTTCTCGGTATTTTCCTTCCTGGACGGATTTTCTGGATACAATCAGATCAAGATGTCACCTGAAGACATGGAGAATACAATCTTCATCACACCATGAGGCACGTTCTGCTACAAAGTAATACCGTTTGGTTTGAAGAACGCCAGTGAAACATATCAACGGGCTATGGTAACATTATTCCACGACATGATCCATAAAGAAATAGAGTGCTACGTGGATGACATGATTGCCAAGTCCCTCACAGAAGAAGAGCATTTGGTAAATCTATTGAAACTTTTCAAGCGTCTGAGGAAATATCAGCTAAGGTTAAACCCCAACAAGTGCACATTCGGGGTACGTTCTGGTAAGCTGCTGGGGTTTATTGTGAGTGAAAGAGGAATTGAGGTTGACCCCGATAAAGTTAAAGCAATTCAGGAAATTCCTACACTTAAGACTGAGAAAGAAGTTCGAGGATTTTTGGGTAGATTGAACTACATTTCAAGGTTCATATCTCACCTCACTACAACCTGCGGGCCCTTGTTTAAACTACTAAGAAAGGAACAAACAGCCAGGTGGAACGATGATTGTCAGAATGCTTTTGACAAGATCAAGGAGTATCTGCAAGAACCTCCAATTCTCATGCCTCCAGTTGAAGGAAGACCTCTAATAACGTACCTGACAGTATTATATGAATCGATGGGGTGTGTGTTGGGCCAACATGATAAGTCTAGTCGAAAAGAGTATGCAATATACTACCTAAGCAAAACGTTTACCGACTGTGAACAACGTTATTCACTGCTCGAGAAAACTTGTTGTGCTTTAGCGTGGGCTGCTCGCCAACTAAGACAATATATGTTGACTCATACTACCTTGTTGATCTCAAAAATGGACCCAGTCAAATACATATTTGAGAAGCCAACACTTACCGGAAGGGTTGCAAGGTGGCAAATGATTCTGACAGAATATGATATTCAGTACACCTCTCAAAAGGCCATCAAAGGCAGTGTATTGTCTGACTATCTGGCTGGGAAACCCATTGATGATTACCAGCCTATGAGATTTGATTTCCCCGATGAAGACATCATGTTCTTAAAATAAAAAGATTGTGAAGAGCCTATTCACACTGAAGGGCTGGATCCAGAAGGAGCATGGACTATGATGTTCGATAGGGCAATTAATTATAACGGTCGTGGGGTTGGTGCAGTGCTTATTACACCCGAAGGAGTCCATTTTCCTTTCTCAGCAAGGCTCACCTTTGCTTGCACTAACAATAAAGCAGAGTACGAAGCTTGTATCATCGGTCTTGAGGAAGCCATTGACCTCAGGATCAAAACTTTGAATGTATTCAAAGATTCGGCTTTGGTTATCAACCAAACTAATGGCAAGTGGTATACTCATCAAGAGCATCTGGTTCCCTACCGTGACTATAAGAAGAGATTGTTGACTTTCTTTACAATAGTCAAGCTTGAATACATCCTTTGAGATGAAAATCCGTTTGCAGACGCCTTGGCCACTACTTCATCTATGATCAAAGTACAGACTGCTAACTATGTACCTCAAATTTTAGTATCCAGACTAAACCGACCGACATATATCTTCTCTGTGGACACTGTCATTGACAATAAACCTTGGTTCCACGACATCAAATTCTTTTTGGAGACTCAGACGTACCCGCCTGGGGCATCGTCTAATGATAAGAAGACATTAAGAAGGGTAGCTGGTAGTTTCTTCCTCAATACTGATGGTTCCTTATACAAGCGAAACTTCGACATGGTCTTACTCAGATGTGTTGACAAAAAGGAAGCATACCTACTGATGCACGAAGTACACGAGGGTTCTTTCGGTACCCATGCCGGAGGACATGCAATGGCGAAGAAATTGTTGAGATCAGGTTACTTTTGGATCACAATGGACGCGAATTGTTGTGCCTATGCCATAAATGCCAGATCTACGTAGACAAAGTGCATGTGCCTCCAAATCCTTTGAATGTATTGTCTTCACCATGGCTCTTTGCCATGTGGGGCATTGATATGATTGGAAAGATTGAACCAATTGCTTCAAATGGTCATAGATTCATCCTAGTAGCCATTGATTACTTCACCAAATGGGTCGAAGAAGCTTCGTATGCAAACGTCACCAAGCAAGTGGTAGCCCGATTTCTGAAAAAGGATATCATTTGTCTATATGGAGTTCCCAAGCGAATCATTATTGATAATGGTTCAAACCTTAACAACAAAATGATGACAAAACTATGCCAGGATTTCAAGATTCAAAACCACAACTCTTCTCCTTATAGGCCAAAGATGAATGGCATTGTTGAGGCAGCTAACAAGAACATTAAGAAGATTGTGCAAAAGATGGTGTCACATACAGAGACTGGCACGAAATGTTACCATTCGCCTTACATGGGTACCGAACTTCCATCAGAACATCTACCGGGGCAACGCCTTACCAGCTTGTGTATGGTATGGAAGTCGTTCTACCTGTTGAAGTTGAATTTCCCTCCTTGCGGGTAATAATGGATCTGAAACTAGACAAAGCATAATGGGTCCAATCTCATTATAATTAACTGAGCCTGATTGAAGAAAAGAGATTAGCAACTATTTGTCATGGTCCGTTATATCAGAAATGGATTAAAAGAGCCTTCGATCAAAAGGTGAGACCTCGGGAATATCAAGTGGGAGAGCTTATACTGAAAAGAATCATTCCTCCTCATATAGCCCACAGGGGCAAGTGGTCGCCAAAATATGAAGGTCCCTATGTGATAACTAAAGTCTTCTCGGGCGGAGAACTGATGCTCGCAACCATGGATGGCGAAAATTTCCTATCTCCTGTGAATTCAGATGCAGTTAAAAAATACTTCGCATAAATGACCCGCTGGACATAAACACAGAATGTAAGTCCAGGCAAAAACAGGGCATCCTGACGAGTCAAAAATAAAATAAAAGACTCCGGCAAAAATAAGGGAAACAAATGTGTACACCCACTGAGTTGAAAAGTCACATCAGATAGGTCAGGCAAAAAATGGGTATTCCGGTGGATTGGAAACCCGAAAGGGTGATCCATGCAAAATCCGGGTACAAGCGAACAACTGCATTCTGAATTAGTCTGTATTACACTTACATAACTTGGCAAGTTTCAAAAGGACAAAGTGTCGATTAGAATCAACTTTCCTCAGAAAGTAAGATAAGAATAACGTTTGAGGTCATACAGGTCATAGCAAGAAGAAGCTCACTGGAGCGTCGACTCCAGCATTGCCAAATAGGACACTGTTATTTTTCTCAATTTTACAGTAATCTCCTCATTTCAGGGATTAGCTTCTTCACTGTACTTGCCTATCCAGGGCACACAAATCAATAAAGTCAAGTGTTTATTCACACTTTGTTTTGTACCTTTTCGTTTTTTGTTTGCAAAATGTCCAAAATTCGTAATACACCATTTGCATGGAAGACATATAGGCCATTTTAATAAATGCTTGCAGGAAATATGCGCTCTTAAGCGTATCTAATTCCTATGATGCAATCCATTTGAGGATGCCTTAGGACGCTTGTACGTTTCCTCTGTTTAACAGGTTGCAGGTACTCAAGGCAGATAACCTTTTACTGCACGGGGCATATCAAGTACTGTATCCCCCAGCCAAGTCAGTCGTCACATCCTCAGCAGGATCACTTGACGAGAGTAATCCCCATGAAGTTAATCATTCCCCCAGGAAGGACATCCCGAGCAATAACTGAAATTTGTTCTTCTCCAACGAAGACAACTGCCAACAACTTAGGGCTTTCCTCACCCCCAACTTAAGTATCCCCACATATTTCTCCAGAAAGATCACCCAGTGATCCTTCCTCCCTACAGAGTTTAGATCCCGAATCGGCTCTCTCATTTGCATAATCATATCATTCTCATCATCCTCCCCAAACAAAGCGTAGCATTCCGACTAATACGGAGAATTACGGCAAAAATCAAAAATACATTTGTATGAACATAAGTCAGGTTCAAGCCTTTCACCTGTGGATACCAAAATTACTCCTCCAGCAGTATACAAGAATATCTCCCTTGCAGATAAAGCCAGAATCCCTTTTTCACTCTCAATACAAATACTTGTTCATACTTGTACATAGTTCTTTTGATACTCGTCTGTGTCTTGCATATACTACTCCCCAGAAGATCAAACACTCGTCCGTGTTCCTTACTTAACCAATTGGTACCCGTCTGTATCATCATCCTTAAAACACGCGTCGGCGTTTGTTTCTATCGATACTCGTTCGTATCGTGATCCTAAAGATTCTCATCCGTATTGTCGCTCCCTGGATTTCCATCCTGGTACAAACGCGAAAGTGGCGCGGAATAGGTAGAGTCGCCAGCCAGGCATTTTTATCCCGAAGGAACGGGAATGGTAATGCTGCAAAAACCGAAGAAAAGAAAAGGAAGGACACAGGTCCTGCGAACCAAAGAAACTGAGTTCGGGAGTCGGTTACAACCTGGGAAGGTATTAGCACCCCAGATCGTCCGCCGTACCCGACGGGATCCACGCTTGCAAAGAAACTGTTTCAAAGGGTGAAGAAATGAAAGTTGTTGCAAAAGAATAGGAACTGAACTGGATAAAAAGAAAAGAAAGGGGGAAAATGTAGAGAAAATAAAAGAGTGCTCGAACGGGCCCTACCCCGCTGCCTACGTACCTCATATGGACATGAGGATCAGAGTCGCCTTAGTTCCCCTAACTAGGGGTGGAAAGATTGCTTGTGTCTTAAGGCTTGAACTGCATATGTCAATGCTCAGGTGTTGCAGGCTCGGACGAAGAGTGCATTACCGTCATGCAAAATGACAAGTAGGAGCAAGTTCTTAAGTAAAGAGTGAAGGTAATGAGAAGAGAAGTCCAGAATGAGACGCTTATTGTTTGTCCAGTGTTTTTTATGAGTTTTTTATTTGTGTGACACAAGAAAGTGAACTCAAGTCCGTTTCCATGGAATGTGTACTTGCTACTACATTCCAAGATGGAATAATAGAACAAGCACACCAAGTAAGGAGAATTTATCCAAGACTTGCTTCCAAGGGTTAGGGCTTAAGCTCATTAACTTGTTGAAGTTATTAGGTATCTTAGTGTCTAAAATGAAGAATTGTTTTTTATGCTTTTCTTGACGAGGATGGTCTCATGATCAGACTTGTACATCATGCTAGACAAGTGTACTATTCCAAGATGGAATGAATACATATGCCTCATGGAATAAGCCTATTGCACAGGAGACCACTTCAATCCTTATTAAATATTTTTTAGGTTTTTGTATGAAGATGAGAAGAGAAAGAACCAAAGGAGCAAAAGGTAAAGGTCTAACGGGGAAAGACTAAACCTAAAGTTGTAATGCAAAGGTGATCCTATGGTTAGTGAGGATTGAAGTAACTATCCTAAAGAAAGGAAGAGAAAAGAAGAAGATAAAGAGAAAGGAAAAGAAAGGAAAATAGAATACAACTCACTCCTCTAAAGGAGATGAGTTGTTTTCTAAGGGGAAGAAAAGAAGTTAAGCAAGTGATGGCATAAGGCACATCTTAATCACAAGTGAGAAAGAAGAATGAAAGATGAAGAGAAAAGAATTGGAGATGTGGGAATTTTATCCACACCTCTCACTTACCAAAGCCCCTGAAATGGTTAGAAGCATAAACAAGTGGTAAGGCAAAAGCAAGTGAAATCAAATGAGATACAAATGAACAAAAGATCATGCAAATACATCACAACCAGAAGTGAAATGTCATTCTCAAGTGCCAAGATCAAGCATACCACATAAGATGAGAAGCGGATCAATCAAATCACAACAAGTCAACACAAGCTGTCATGAAAGAAACAAAAGCAAACATGGAATAGAAAAGATCACACAAGCTTCACATGCTTCACAATCATCAAGACCAGAACCATCGCATCACAAGAATGTGCACAAACAACTCAAGAGACCAAATAAAGGTGCATTAAAGTTCAAACACAAACAAAATAAGAAGGGGAAGTGAAGTGGACATGTGCACAAGTGTAAGAACAAACAAACACAAACCAAATCAAGGCATAAACAACATGTGAAAAACTAGGGACCTAATCATGTTAAGAGGTGCCTAAGAAGCATGAGCAAGCATGGTAAGAAGCACACAAACTCAATCATAGGCATTGAAGATAAAGGATGAACAAAGGAGGTGAAGTGAACATGCATACACTTGTGAGAAACTTTAAAGACAAGTAACAAAGAAAATTCTCAAAGCACACATACCAAGCAAGGACCAGGGATCAAACCTCATATAATAAGACCTCTAAACATCCTATAGGAGTTGGCACAAGTGCCCTCCTAGCCTAAGAACTAAGCATGCTAGCAAGAAGAAGCAAAATTGAGGCAATCTCATATGAAAATTCAAATCAAATCAGAAACTCATGCAAAAATTATGCAAATAAGCACAAATGTTCATTAATCAAGTGATAACATCATGCCAAAAAGGAAACGTCAGAATCATAAGCAATCTAGGTCAAAGGACCTCAAGAACTCCAATTAGGGTTTTGAAACTTCAAGCTCAAGTCAACTATAAAAAAATATTCACACAAGCTTCTAAAAATCAGAAGAAACATCATCCACAAACTACACCTTAATATGAATCAAATGCAAAAAGAACCAACTCAAAATTCAAATTGATGATCAAGATATAAAATCTACAAGTCAGCATGTATTTAAAATGAATTAAAAACAATTAATAAAAGTGAAAATTAATTCCTACGTGGAAAATAAAAATAAATGAACAGTAAAAATATCAAAAAATAAAGAAAATTAAAAGGAATAGTCATGAATTATTTCAAAATATTTTGATGCATTTTACTATTTTTAAAGATTAGAAACCAAAATGCAAATAAAATAAAAATAAAATAAAGACAAATGAGCCAGGGGTGCTGTTAGCAAGGGTATTAGTTCAAATCAATTGGGCTTATAAACACAGGGGGTGCAATTAGTAGTTGAGGCCCAGTGGTCTGCACAGGCTTATGAAAATTACCATGGAAATTCAAATAAAAATGGAAAAAACAAAGGCCAATGGATGACATGAACACACCAGATCAAGTTAACAAAGACCATAAGTCAACAAAATGATACGTCAGCAATTGAGTGCACCATAGCTATCATGTGGAGCCACACACAGTGTTCAATTCAGAAAACATAAAGTCACATGAGAGGGGGTGGAATTTTAATGTGCTGGCTTCATATGGTGCGTTCAGATCACAGATCCAAGGGTCACAAGTTCATCTTCTTCACTCACCTGCGAAATTCAAATTTCCAGAATCCGGTGACGGAGCCCTAGCTCCGGTCACCGGAAACTTCATGCTCAAGAACACACATTCACAGAAATGCACATAAACCTCCAGATTCAATCATTCAACCACAGAGAACAAGAATATGGGATCAAAAACACCAAACTCTCAAAAACACGAAAGGATCGAAGACAAACAAGTTACACCATAAAACTTCAAATCTATCATGCATGCTCAATACTCATCCATTTCTAATTCTAAATAGATCAGAATCATCGGCAAGACATACAAATCACAATGCACACAAGCAATTTCACTTCTAGATCTACGAATTCAGAAGCATACCTGAACTTGAAGACCTTGCAAATCACCACATAAATCCTCCAGATGCTGCAGATCCACGTATTTTGACCTCCAATTGCAAAATAAATGCAAGATGGAGCTTGAAAGAAGTTGGATCTTGGAATCCGAATACTCTTGCTCTTGAATGGCACCTCGATGATTCTTCACTCTCAACTTGAATCAGTGAGTGCAATGTGATCCTTAGAGCTCAAGGATGAAGATTATATGAAGAAATTATGGAATGAGAGCTTGAGGAGAGAGTTTCGAAAGAAAATGAAAGAGATGCAATAGATTTTGAATCTGGGAAATGAGTGTGTGTGTCCACGAATTCAAGGCACAAACAGCTTATATATGATTAGCACATCCACCTGATTAGGGTTTTTTGAGCAATAATGGTATGAGGAGTGTGATTCAAACGAAAATGCCAAAATGCATGAGAAGTGTGATTGAATGGTTTTGTGCGTGCAACTTTCTTCCCATGTGCACAATCTGATCTTAAATGAAGCCATAATGACCCTTGGATCAATCTTGTAGCTTAGGATCAAGTGTATCATGCCTTTTGAATGCTTTTGCAAAATTGCACTTTGTGAAATATTCTTTAATCCATGCATGAATTTATTGAATTCTCTTGAGCCAAATGTGTTTCATACAATGCCTTGTGATGTTATGATCTCAATTTTCCCATAGGTTGGCTTGGAAATGAGTTACATGAGTTTTTGCAAATGGTAGAAACTTGGAAATATGGTAAAACCCTAAAAATGAATGAATTTTGATTGGCCATAACTTTCAAACCATGAGGGCTATGAACATGTTCTTGTACTTTTAGAAATGGGAGATCATACTCTACAACTTTCATGTTCAAGGGAAATTCATTTGGAGTCATCTTGGCCATGAAAGTAAGCTTTGAAGATTAGGGCAAAACTTGCCAAAAATAGAAACTTTCATTACAAGTCACATGCCAAAAATGGAAAGTCTCTCAAAACCTCTTGATTCTTGATCTTTGACTTTGCCAAACCTATTTTATGACCTTAAGAACATCCCTTGGCTTGAAAAATGGGATTGGAACCCTTGAGTTGTCACAATTGACTTTTCAAATAATCAGTTTGACCAATTTCTTCTTATGCAAGCAACTAATGAAATAACTGCCTTCCTCAATGAATCTTCTTACCAAATATCATCCATAGCATTCACATATCATATGAAGGACTTTGCCCACATGAAATGGCCAAAGTCATAAAGAATCCCTGCTTAATCATGAAACCCTAATTTGAAGTCATCTGTGTAGGAGCTTGCCCTTCCTTGGATCATTTGACAATCTCCCAACCTTCTGCGCTCTTTTAGAGGTTCTTGAGCTTGTACATGACCTAGAGACACTTCATGGGACTTGGATAAGGTCACTTGGATTCTTGCTTTGACTTGTAAGGCTTCAAATGCACCAATGATTAATCATATGCCCAATGCTAGAACATGAGAATGTTATGCTTCATTTTTCTATGCAAAAATGCTAAGGACATGCTTATGATGATTATGACATGATGATGATGCTAAAAAGAAGAAGGCAAATTTGGGGTGTTACAGCTGCCCATATTCAAGCAACTGTTAATCTGAAAATGATGATAGCACGGGCTATCGACCATTTAAGATAAACTGTGGTTGAATACCAAGAAGACCTAAAATTTGCACTTTGTTGGAGAATGCAAAAATGGGAAATAAACCCAACCAAATAACGCTTTGGGTGACTGAAGTGAAGACAAAGTAGATGTGCTCCTTTCAAATTGAATTGTTACACCAGATAAGAAAAACTTAGACAGACGAGTCTTCCTCAAGCAAACCTGTTACGCCAGGAATTGGACATACAAGCCCTCTTCAAGTACACCTGTTACGCCAGGGACTGGACATACGAGCCCTCTTCATACATTTTGCAAAAATATATGATCTGAGACAGACGAACCTCCTTCGGACAAACCTGTTACGCCAGGACCGGTGATGCACTTAAATCTGTGGGATAGACATGCATAATCAGGATAGACGAACCCTCTTCATATATCCTTCGTAGCTATATGGTCTAATACAAACGAGTCTTCTTCAGATAACCTGTTACACCAAGTGCGACATTAGGATTGGACGAACCCTCTTCACAAATCTTGCGTAGATACGTGGTGTCTGAGACAGACGAACCTCCTTCGGATAACCTGTTACGCCAGGACCGATAACCATTTTGACGTTTAATCCCACCGTCAAGACTTTAAACCTTTTCAACATAGACGAGTATTGGATGATCATCAAGAGAACACAGACGAGTTCCTTAAGTCAATGATACAAACTAATATCAGACGATGATCTAAGAGATGCAGACGAGCGGTTCAGGTGATGATACAGACGAATATCAACCACTGATACAGACGAATACCAGAAATCCAACACAGACGAGCATTTGGAGTAGCAATACAGACGAGTACCAGAGTGATTATCAAATCAACACATATGGATATAAACCAACACAAACGAGTGTGGAGGATGATACAGACGAGTATTCAAACAATTCAAATGAGCTTCAAACAGATAACGAACATAGACGAGTGCTGGGGAATGCAGACGAGCAACAAAAAAATATCAAACACAGACGAGTGCTAGGGAGTGCATACGAGCAACAACAAGTGCCTAACTGGAAATAAGAATCACAACTCTGCAGGGGAGAACCAGGTCAAAAGGCTTTAGCACCTAACCCTGGCTGGGGAGATGAATAACTGTCTGTGACATCACAATGGCCAAAAATATATTGGCGACTTCTCTGGGGAATATTTCAATGATGGAAAACTTCCAAACATGAAACTCTGTGGGGAATAACCATCTTCAAACTTGGCTGGGGAAGATTCTTAGTTAAATAACCCTTGTTGGGAAACGAATTCTGACATTCTAAGCTCTGTGGGGAAGCAAGGCCTTCAGCTGCCTGCTGGGAATACATCACTTGTGGAAATATAATTTGCTTGGGGATGAAATCTCTTCAATTAACCTTGAAGTTCTGCGGGGGATTCCACCTGCTCTAACTCAGTTGGGGAACATTCTCTGCTTGGGGAGATACGACGCCACCCTGCAAAACCTGCAACAACAATATATACACATGTGCCCCGGGGATTTGCATGGTATGATCTGTTCATCCATTGTCATTCGACACTCAAAGATAATTTTAAATGTTTCCCTGCAATGCCATTTTGTTTTATTTAAAAAAACAACATGTTTCATATGCAATGCTCTTTTTGCCAAAAATTCAGGACATTTTTGCAAACAAAGTAAACAAAACACAACACGGCTTTTGGCTAAATATTCATTTATTGAATGGCCTCTGAATAGGAAAATTTTTATATCAGGAAGCAACTACCTGGAAAGAGGTAGCTACCATAAAATTGAGAAAAGAAACTATCCTAATGGCAATGTACACGGCATCCTGATGAGTTTCCTTCATGCTATGACAAGCATGTCTTCAAGACATTCTGTTCTTGCCTTCACTTTCTGAAGAAGATGAGGGGACTGATTCCTACCCTTATGATATTTTCAGACTGTTTGAAACGATGATTTGGTTCAGATTACCTGGATCGCAGTGATTCGCTTATTCCCTTGTTTTGCGTGGATCGCCCTTTCGGGTTTTCAATCCACCTGGATACCCTTTTTTGCCTGAGCTGTCCGATGTGGCTTTTCAACTCAGCGGGTGTACTTTTTTTTATTTCCCAAACTTTTTCCCGAGCTTTTTTATTCTGTTTTTTTAGCTTGTCGGGATGCCCTTTTCTTGCATGGACTTTAATTTTGTTTTTGTGACCAGCGGGTCTTTTTATGCGAAGTATTTTTTAACTGCGTCCGAGTTAACAGAGGATTGGAAATATTCTCCATCCATAGTTATGAGCATCAGTGCCCCACTTGAGAAAACTTTCTTTACTATGAATGGGACTTCGTAGTTTGGGGTCCACTTGCCCCTGTGATCTGAACCTGGAGGAATGATCCTTTTGAGTACAAGCTCACCTACTTGATACTCTCGAGTACGTACCCGTTGGTCAAATGCTCGCTTCATTCTCCTCTGATAAATCTGGCCATGACAGATAGCCGCTAATCTCTTTTCCTCAATTAGACACAACTGATTATATCGAGCACGTACCCACTCAGCCTCATCAAGCTTCACGCCCATCATCACACGTAATGAAGGAACTTCCACTTCAACAGGCAAGACTTCCTCCATGCCATAAAGCAAGGAGAATGGAGTTGCCCCGATCGACATCCTGACTGACGTTCGGTACCCATGCAGCCCAAATGGTAACATCTCATGCAAATCTTTGTAAGTCACAACCATCTTTTGCACAATCTTCTTAATATTCTTGTTAGCTGCCTCTACCGCGCCATTCATCTTTGGCCGGTAAGGAGAAGAATTGTGACGTTGAATCTTGAAGTCCCGACACAGTTCTGCCATCATCTTATTGTTTAAGTTGGAACCATTATTAGTAATGATTCGCTCGGGCACTCCGTATCTACAAATGATGTCTATCTTCAGAAACCTGGCTACCACTTGGAGAGTGACGTTGGCATAAGATGCTGCTTCAACCCATTTGGTAAAGTAATCAATCGTAACCAAGATGAAGTGATGACCATTTGATGCAGTAGGCTCTATCTTCCCGATCATATCAATGCCCCACATAGAAAAGGGCCAAGGAGATGACATGACGTTGAGCAGGATAGGAGGAACATGTACCTTGTCTGCTTAAATCTGGAATTTGTGGCACTTACGGGCGTACGAACAACAATCTGCATCCATTGTTATCCAATAGTACCTTGATCTCAACAACTTCTTAGCCATAGCATGTCCTCCTGCATGAGTACCGAAGGATCCCTCGTGGACTTCCTGCATTAACATGTCTGCTTCGTGTCTATCCACGCATCTGAGCAAGACCATGTCAAAGTTCCTCTTATACAGAACCCCGTCTGCATTCAAGAAGAAGCTAGTAGCAAGTTGTCTCAAGGTCTTCTTGTCGTTGGATGATGCCCCATCTGGGTATTCTTGCTTTTCCAGGAAAAGCTTAATATCAAAGTACCAAGGTTTCTCATCAGACATTGCGTCTACAGAGAAAGCATAAGCTGGTGCATCAAGCCGGGAAATGTCAATCCTGGGCACATAGTTCCAACACAAGACTTTGATGGACGAAGAAAGAGTATCCAATGCATCGGCAAATTGATTCTCATCTCGTGGTATATATTGAAGCTTAACCATTGTGAAGAACGTCAACAGTCTTCTTGCATAATCCCTATAAGGAATTAAGTGTTCTTGATCGGTATACCACTTACCGGTAATCTGGTTAATAACGAGGGCTGAATCTCCGAATACACCGAGGGTCTTAATCCGAAGATTAATAGCCTCCTCTATTCCCACTATGCATGCCTCGTACTCCGCTTCATTGTTGGTGCAGCCGAAAGTAATTCTGGCAGCGAAGGGAAAGTGAACACTTCGGGAGTGATAAGAACAGCACCGACTCCGCGTCCGTTGATATTGACTGCCCAATCAAACATCAACTTCCATTTGGAATCAGGGTCAGGCCCCTCCTCCAGAAGTGGTTCCCCGTAATCTCTTGCTTTGAGCTACATGATGTCCTCATCAGGGAAATTAAACTTCATCGGCTGATAGACGTCTTCAAGTGGTTGTTGTGCAAGATAATCCGACAATACACGTCCTTTGATGGATTTCTAGGAAGTATATTGTATGTCATACTCTGTTAAGATCATTTTCCACCTTGTAACCCTTCCAGTTAATGCTGGTTTCTCGAAAATATACTTGACGGGGTCCATTTTTTAGATGAGCAAAGTGGTGTGAGTTAACATGTACTGTCTCATTCGGCGAATAACGGGATTCACAGTCGGTAAAATTTTTGCTAAGGTAATAAATAGCATGCTCTTTTCGACCAGACTCGTCATGTTGGCCTATCTCACACCCCATCGACCCTTCCAACATAGTCAAGTACATGATAAGTGGTCGTTTTGGAACTGGAGGCATTAGAATCGGAGGCTCCTGCAAATATTCTTTTATCTTTTCAAAGGCTCTTTGGCAGTCCTCATTCCACCTGACCGTTTGTTCTTTTCTTAACAATTTGAAGATTGACTTGCATGTGGCAGTTAGATGAGATATAAACCGTGAAATGTAGTTCAATCTCCCTAAAAACCCATACACTTCTTTTTCTATTTTTGGTGCAAGCATGTATTGTATTGGTTTTACTTTTGCAGGGTCTACCTCAATTCCCCTTTGGCTAACAATGAAACCCAGCAATTTACCGAAACGCACTCCGAAAGTGCACTTGTTTAGATTCAACCGCAGTCTATACTTTATCAATCTATCAAACAACTTTTCGAGATTGACCAGATGCTCTTCTTCGTCCCAAGACTTGGCAATCATATCGTCCACATAGCATTCAATTTCTTTGTGTATCATGTCGTGGAACAAAGTTACCATAGCCCGTTGATACGTTGCCCCAACATTCTTCAATCCAAAGGGCATAACTTTATAACAGAATGTACCCCACGGGGTAATGAACGTCGTTTTCTCCATGTCTTCCGGTGCCATCTTAATCTGATTGTACCTGGAGAAACCATCCATGAAAGAAAATACCGAGAACTGAGCGGTGTTGTCTACCAGCACATCAATGTGAGGTAATGGAAAGTCATCCTTTGGACTTACTCTGTTAAGATCCCGATAATCGACGCACATCCGGACCTTTCCATCTTTCTTTGGTACAGGCACAATGTTAGCTACCCAAGGTGGATAACTAGTTACGGAAAGGAATCCGGCATCCCACTGCTTTTGAACTTCCTCCTTAATCTTCATTGCCATGTCAGGGAGAGTTCTTCTCAACTTTTGTTTTATCGGAGGACAGTCTTCCTTTAATGGTAGCTTGTGTACAACAATGTCAGTATCCAACCCCGACATATCTTGATATGACCAGGCAAAGATATCAACATACTCACGTAGCATATCAATCAACTCCTTCTTTACCTCGGCCTGCAGACTAGCCCCAATCTTTATCTCTTTCTTTACATCCTCAGACCTGATGTTGATGATCTCTATTTCTTCTTGATGAGGCTGAATGACCCTTTCCTCTTGTTTCAACAACCTAACCAGTTCTTCCGGGAGTTCATAATCTTCCTCAACCCCTTCATCAGCTTGGTAGATAGGATTGTCGAAGTCATGCATAGTCATAGCAGGAACGTTATCACAGGAATCCGAATGATCAACACTACATAAATGATGTGCTTATTTCAGAATCTATTTGTTTTGTTTTTTTTTCAAAAGAGACTCAAACACACAAAAACACAGGAGAAAGAAAACATTGCCATTTTACTTGTTTTTTTTTGTGAAAAAATTTAAAACGAAAGAAAGAGAACACAATTTTCTTGAAAAATGTCCTTTATTTCATGGAAAAAGTAGATGCATTAAAATCATAGTGGTTCTACAGATGGATCCATGCACCTTGGGCAGAGTGCAGGATTTGACATGCAATATGATAAAAAGGAAACAAAGAAAATTACTTTGACTGCCAAGTAACTTGAACAAAATCTTCGGCATACCAGTTCAGGAGCTCCTCCCCATGTGCACATGGGTGAATCCAGTTATCTAAGTCGCAGTCACTATCCCCCTCTTCATCTGTTGCACAAATGTTGTTGTAGTTGAGCATTCCATCACTTGTGAACGTTATGGACTTACTGCCTTGAGACCATCTGGACTGACCAGGTTGATATTCGAGACTAAACTTGTCATCCTTCTTTTCTACTTCTAACAGCTTGCCCTAGCCCTGGGCGCTTCCGGATTGGACTACCTCCTTAGCTTGCTTGTAGGAGTAGATAGGAGTCCATTCCTTCTCATTGCTTTGAACTGCAGCAATCGGAGACAAAGTACTAACATTAACTGTCTCAAAAGCTTGGCAAAGTGTCTCATGGATCTCCCCGTCCATTTCCACGTATTTGAAAGTCGACAAATGGCTTACGAAAATATCTTCTTCTCCGCACACAGTAACAACCTGGTCGTCTACCACATACTTCAACTTCTTATGCAACGTGGAGGTTACTGCGCCAGCAGCATGAATCCAAGGACGTCCCAGCAGACAGCTATAAGCGGATTGGATATCCATAACATAGAATATACTCTTGAATACCTGAGACCCAATCTTTACCGGTAGCTCCACCTCCCCGAACACAGACCTCCGTGACCCATCAAAGGCTTTCACAATCAAATCACTGGGTCGCAAAACGATACCATCAACATTCAGCTTCATTAAGGCCTTCTTAGGGAGCACATTGAGAGAAGAGCCTGTATCTACCAAGACGTGTGATAGAACAACACGCTTACACTCCATGGTGATGTGCAAGGCCTTGTTGTGATTACGTCCCTCGGAAGTGAGATCTTTATCTGTGAATCCCCACCCATGGCTAGCGTTCACACTGGCTACTACAGCTTCCAACTGGTTAACAATTATCTCTTGTGGTACATAGGCCATTTGCAAAACTTTTAGCAAAGCCTCCCGGTGAGCTTGGGAACACATTAACAACGACATAATGGATATCTTGGAAGGGGTCTGATTCAGCTGTTCAACCACCTTATAGTCACTTTTCTTAATTATTCTCATGAACTCTTCAACTTCTTTTTCAAAAGTGCCTTGACTAGCAGCATGAGTTATCACCTCCTTAGTTGCTATCTGCTTACCCTTAGCCTTTGCAGCAACTTCAGCTTTGGGATCACCTCTAAGAGCTTGAGGAGCAAAGAGACGCCCACTCCGAGTAAACCCACCAACTCCTCCGACATTCACAACAGTCGGGTCAATTGTCACCGCTTTACTTTCCACCTTCTGACCTTCTACGTACATGTCTGAGCCATAGTGCCAAGGGATGGCTTTGTCATCAACATAGGGAACTGGTCCCGGAACAGTAATGGTAACTGGACTCATTTCTGGAACATAGATAGTCACAGGCTCTCTCCGGGTAGGAACTTGAGCAGGTTCAAAATAAATTGTTACTATAGACACACAATCACTTCTATTGTCAACCCTGTCAAACTGTAGGGACCCTTCGTCAATCAAACACTGTAGCCCAGCTTTCAAATCCTCACAACCATTAACAGAACTCAAGCAACCCTCGCAATCATAACCACAACCTGGGAATACCTGCCCTTTCAACAATCTATCCCTTACCACTAACAACGAAGTCTTCACTTCATCCACCATCAACAACATTTATCCTGGCCCATTGTAAACACCCCAAATTTTCCCTCACTCATTTCACCATGGCTTGTGATCTTTCATGGTTGCATCAATTCAATCATAGCATCTCATATTACATTTTTGCTTCACTGCATTGGTTCTAAATCATCTGCATCTAGGGTTTGTGATCTGAGCCATCCCTGAGCCATCTGAGCTACTCCAAGGGTCTTCAATCATCTCAAGAGGGTCCATGTATGTTCAAGCATCATATTATATCTTCCCAAGATCAAGGAAGTCATAAAATCACAAGAACTGAGAAAGGCATGGAAGCAGAGCCAGGTTTAACTGCATAGGTGACCTAAAATTAGGGTTTTGGTTTCAGAGGCCATAACTCCAACTTTTTTGGTCATTCTTGTTTCTATTGGTCTCTATATGATATGAGGATCATGCATACCAATTTTCATGAGGAAATTCAATGGGGAAGGCATCTGATCAAAAGATGACTTCTTGAGCAAGTCAGTGCAAAATCAGGGCATCTGAGACCCCAATCATCCAACCAAAGGGTATTCTCCATCATTTTGAATGTGTATGATCTTTATTTGATCTTAGAAGATGTTAGAAGTTCACAAAATTGAGGAATTTCAAGCCATTTTGCAAAGTTGCCATTTTGGGAAAGTGACTTGTAATGTAAACTTGCCATTTTGGGAAAGTTTTTCAACCTCCTCTTTTTGATTCAAAAATGCTTCAAATGAAAAATTCTTGGTCATGAAAGTTGTAGATTGGATCCTCCCATTTTCAAAAAGTACAAGAACTTGATCTAATTCATCATAGGACAAAAGTTATGGCCTTGCAAAGTTGGACAAAATCACTTAATTTTCACTTTTGTGCCAAAGAGGAAACTTGCAAAAACACTTGCCAAAACCAAATGTGACTTCAAATGGACTTCTACACATCATAACATCATAGTACAATGCCTAAAACTCAGATTGGCCCAAAAATTTCTTATGTTCCATGCCTTAAACTTCAAGAATTTCAAAAGGGGCCAAAGTTGGACAAAATTGCAAAATGCTTCATAACTCTTCATCCACTTGTGCCAGCTGCAAAATATGATTTCCATGGACCTCCTTGAAGCAAGCTGACTCGAGCCATACCCTTGTACCATGACTGAACCAGCCCATGCCTTCACTTACACAAATGTTGATTTATGCATTTTGCTCCATGCCAATCACACTGCTCCACAACAACTCTCTGACCTATCAATGATTGATATGTGTACCAAAAGCAACCCAACACATAACACAACACAACCTGAAACTCCAAGAACTAAGCACACTCCAAAATCCCCAAATTTGCAAAAGCCTTCGAATCTCTTGATTCAACCATCAAACCTTCATGTTTCTTTCACCATTCAACTCACCATGATCCACTGATCATTTCCCACCTTTCATTTGGCCCTAAAACCTTCACAATCAAAAATACGATTTTCACATTTCACAAACTGAACCTCTGCCATTTTCATTTTGAGGCCATATAAACTCCAGCTAAGCACTGCAAGCTCTTAGGGGGAATCATTGGACAGGATTTGAAGCAAAGAACTGGCCAGAAAGTCCCTGTTTCGAAAGCTCAAGTTCAGGTATCACCAAGAACAATTTTTCCATAACTTGTATTTCTTGTTATAGAGTTGTTCTCCATGCTTCACTGATCATGTTGCTCTTTTTATTTTTGAAAATAGTTGAGAAATGAACATGTTATGACTCTCTGAAACTTTGTCCAGTTTTCTGTTCTTCTTTGATTCTCCATGTATGCTTGTTATAAATTATGTTTGGATGGTGGTTTGAGTTCGTTTTGAGTGGGGGATTATTTCTGGGCAGTTAATTTGGGGTGGGGTGGCTTGTAGAGAGAGTTAGGGATTTGGCCTCGCCGGAGAAGACGACCGGAACCACTGTTCCGGTCGTCTGAAAGTAATTAGGGTTAATTAGGGTTTTAGGTCAGTTTGAATATAGGCCTTTGGATCCAGCTTCGCGCGTGTTTTAGACGCCCCAGATTTCACATTAAAACCCTAATCAGTCATTAATTAGCTTAATTAGGTTTTATTAAATTCAAATTCTCAGAACGAATCCTAGCCCTCTATTCACGCGCCAGTCAACTCCCACGCGTCCCATTTGAATCCAGGCCTTTGGACCTGATTACTTTTCATTTAAATTAATTTAGTTTTCATTTTATTTGTATTTCTTTCTACATTTTATTTAAAATAGCAAAATGCATCCAAAAATTCTCATTTTTTGCATCATGACTTAAAATATTTTTCTCCTTATGAAAATAATTTTTGTTTTATTTTCGTATTTTAAAAATATTTAAATGTATATTTTAATTAGTTAATGAGAATTAATTAATTAAAATAGCATTTAGGTTTCTAAAAATCACAAAAAAAATCACATTGCATTTTAATTCATTTAGAAACATTATCAAACTCTTCAAACAAATTTCTTTTTGGTTCTTGACCTATTTTGCCTTTTTTCTTTGGAATTAAGGTTCTTAAAAAGTAATATTTTTGTCCTAACTTAGAAAATTTCATTCTGCCTAACCAAGAAGAGTTTGATGTTGGTTCTTTTTTCATTGCATTCTTCATATCATGTAGTTTCTAGGGTAAAATTGGTTGGAATTTATCTTTCATTTTCAATTTGATGTGCATTTTTCCTTTTGAAGTGTCTTAAAACCCTAGCCAACTTGAGAAAATCATAACCCCCATTAGGTTAAGAGTTAGGTCCCCTCCTTTGGGCAGTGAACTTGTGTAGGGTTAGGTTTCCTTTGGTCCCATTTGCAATTTTTTTATCTTGTCATTTGCTTCTGATTTTGAATTTTGCTTTGTGTCTTGTGCATAAACCCTAATTTTGGCTTTCATTTGCATTCATCTCTCATTTGCTTGCATACATGAACTTGCCATGAGATTTTGTGCATCCACATAACTTCTAAGACATCTTAGGACATATTAGAATCATGTTTGATCATTTCATCATCCATTTGTCATGTTATACTTCCATTGCATTTCATAAGCTTTCATGAACTTTCATGGTTCAAGACTTGCTTCATTTGCATCCTTATCCTTGTGTGATCATCCACAACTCTTGGTATGTGTTTGCTTTACCTCTTAGAATCATTTACATCATGTTTATACTTCTGACTTTGGTTTGCATCATTGCATTTCATCTCATTTTCATTGCATTTCATTTCTTGTTACTAACTTTTCAGGTGGTAAGTCATTGAGAAGTGAATTTGCCTTCACTTCTCAAAATCTCTTCTCATCTCTCTTATGCATCATTTCTGCATTTTATTTGTGAATTAGAGTGAGCTTGATCATTCATGCTCCTTCCCATTTTCTTTCTTCAAGCAACATATCTTCTTAAGTGAAGTAAGTTGTCTTGCTTCTTGCTGCTTCCTTCTCCTTTCATCTGCTTCTTTCTTGGTGGCTTTTCTCTTGAAGATCTTCTTGCAAGCTTCATACACCCTAGGAATATCCAAGAATGATCACAATTAGGGTTTGATTGGTCCCCCCATTAGTTTTACCTTTGTTTCATCTTTGTGTCTTCTCTTCTCATCTCTTAATCAAGGACTAAACCTTAAAGGTTTTAAGGCTTTGTGATTAAGCTTATACCTACATCCTTCTATTAGGATGGAGTGTATAACTTTAATCCTAAGTGTTAAACCCTTAATCTGTTTAAAATCTTTAATCAATTCACCTAATAATCACTAAGATATCAAGCTTGTAACTTGGGCCTTGCATTAGGGTTCTAATTCTTCCTTAACTGGTTAAGATGGACTAACCCCGGTGTTAATGGACAAGTCCCCCTCAAGTTGTCTTACAAGCCATAAAATCCATTTCTTAACCTTATCATTAACTAAAATCCATTTAATAAAGGCTTTGTTTTGTTATGAGGTTAATCCCTAATCATGAATTAAGTTGAGGAGCCTTCCCCAGCTTAAATGTTCTCATCTATTATCCTTCTATTAGGATGGTGTAATGAGTCCATTAAATCCTTGATTATGGCTTAAACTCATTACTAAACACCAAACAAAATACCAAAAACATCTAAATAATGGCAAGTAGGTTAATGATCTTAATCCTACATCATGGTGATTAAATGTGAGGTGCTTACTTCACACTTAAGGTATTCTCATTACCCCTAATCAGAGGGAAGATGTGATGAGTTTACTAACCCTTGGTTTAGGCTTAAGCTCATTTTCTTATGACAAACTCCAAAAGCAATAAAAGAATGAAAACTCAAAAACAAACAATAATCGTTTCCTCCGGGATTCTTTTCTCATCTCATTCATTCACAAACGAGAACTGGCTTCTTCCGTCTAATGCAAGACAGTTTGCACCTGAGACAGACAGGTCATACACTTGAGCATAGACAAGTAAGCAGTTCACAAGTCAATTTATCTTTCAGTCTCTTTGAGTCGAACTACGGTGTTCTGACTTCCTCATTGCACGAGAGGATACGTAGGCATAACTTAACAGTTATCGAACAAAAGTCTCTGTATATTCCCCCTCCTTCCAACATTGTTCTTTAAGCCTCATAGTCTTGAGCTTTGCACTCCTGTTCCAGCACTGACAATTCACATATTTCACTTCACTTTCTTTAGCACTGACACTTACATTCTTTCCAGCTTTGATACACAGATTGCACTGACACTACCCCTTTAAAACACAAATCTTTTAAGCGTGGATCCCGTCGAGTACGACGGACAATCTGGGTATTAATACCTTCCCAGGTTGTAACCAACCCCCTTTCTCAGTTTCCCTGGTTCGCGAACATCTTGTCCATCTTTTCTTAGGTTTATGCAGCATTACCTTTCCTTTGGGATAAAAATGCCTAGCTGGCGACTCTATTAATTTCTTCTTCTCTTTCGCCGACCGTTCGCGTCTGTACCCCTTCTAACCTAGGTGTCATTTGGTGGGAGCGACAGCTTGGCGACTCTGTTGGGGATTTAAGTTTATATTGTAACCAAGGCTTCTGGTTCTTTTTGTGGGTTCCTCCTAGCGTTTGTTTGATTTGTGTTTACTGGGGTGTTATGTGCTAATTGTGTTTATTTATGTGCTTTATTTATTGCTTTATGTACAACTTTATTTATTGCTTTCCTTTACAGTTTTTCATATTTCATACTGTCATTATCATTGCTGGATCTGGCTTCTGTTTTGGTGGGTGGGGTTCCATTGAGAGTCCGAGGTCCTATACCTTGGGCCTGAGTGACACCTAGGCTAGAGTGGTTCATGTTCTTTCCCATTCCATTTCGGTCTGGTGCGGGAATATGAAACACGGTTCAGATGTGGGTTTCTTCTTGAGAACTCTGTGCTACAGATTTCCTGTAGTGCTAGGGCTATCTGGGAAGCCTGCTAAGTCTGGATGACCTTTATTATGACCTTTAGAATCTGAGGTGAATTAGAGGAGGATCTTTTATGGTTATTGTAAACACTGTACCTCCAGGTTAGAAGTGTTTACACTTCTCATAACTGATCCAAGTCTGAGGATCCTTGTTTTAGAACACTACATGTGAGGGGGTTGGGCTGTTTACAGGTTTGCAGGAACCCATGGCCACATCATACCCTGTTACTGTATTGTTTAAGAATACTCCACTTTGGGCAGTTCTTGTGATTAACCCTGGACATGTGACTCTTTATTTGAGTCCCCCACCTTGGTTACTGGATTTCTGAGCCTTCATCTGGACTTTTGAACATACATGGGCCTTATATCAAGACAGATAATCAGATTCAGCTTGATCACAAACCCTTGCATATCATTTGCATATATCATCATTGCATCATTTAACATTTGTTTATTTGTTTTTCAGGGTATCCACATCATATCTGGTTTGGTTTTGTCCCCTTCTTCTGCATAGACCTTTGCTTCATCAGTTATCTACTTCAGCTATTTTCATTATCACCAGCATCAGCCTGTCAGTGGCTCATTTCCAATACCAGTCTGTGACCTTCATCAGTACCTATCTTCAGTTTCTTCAGCAACATTCATGACTACTCCCAGGAAGAGCAACATATCCTACCACTTCTTTGAGCCTGTGTTGACTGGTATCAGGCAAGTCCAGTCACTTATCACCCCTGACCACATCCCATTGTTTAGAGAGCATTATGGGGGTATCCTGGATATGGTTATGGACCTTGACCCTTCTCAGAGGAGCATGATCCACACATGCCTACAGTTTTATGACCCTCCTTTGAGAAGTTTCACATTCCCAGACTTTCAGTTAGGGCCTCTGCTGGAAGAGTTTTCTTCATTGATTGGGGTACCTATCAGAGGTGGAATCCCTTTCAACCCAGAAATGTCAGCTCCAAGAAATGGAGAAGTAGCAAAAGCACTGTACCTGGAGCCTGCTTTGATTGAGCAAAATATGACAACAAAGGCTTGGATCCCTGGTTTGCATTTGGATTTCTTGATTTCTCAGGCCATCCTGAAGGCCTCAATGGGGGAATGGAAGCCAGTCTGTGCATTGTTAGCCCTCAGCATATATGGGACTATACTGTTTGCAGATGAGCCCAAATTTGTCAGCAAGAATGCCATCCATTTGTTTCTTCTGAAGAACCCAGTACCTACATTACTGGGAGACTTTTACTACTCCATTCATCAGAGGAATGAGAAACAAAGGGGGAAGTTGGTTAGATGTTATGCTCCTTTGTTTTACACCTGGCTGCTCAGACACCTGCCTAAGTCAGATGCCTTCCTGAATCCCCACCAACAGAAGAATTGGGCCAAAAGGCTCATTGCCTTGACTTCAAATGATATTAGATGGTGCACCCAGAGCACCAAAGGCAAGGACATCATCACCAGCTGTGGACAATACCCAAATGTGCCTCTGATAGGAGTAAAGGGTTGCATCAACTACAATCCTTTGTTGTTTAAGAGACAACTGGGCTATGCTTTGGTTCACCCTCCCAGAGGGCAACATTTGGCTAAGACCTTGTATTGTGAAGTGAAACCTAATTCAGTTGTTGTCAGGCAAGCATCCCGGGCTTGGGACAACATCCAGACAAAAGGGATGACAATTCTGGGAAGGTGTAATAATGTTGCTTCAGCTCAGTACCATGACTGGTCCCGTACTAGAGCTCAGATTACTGGAATGCCCTTCACCTTGGAGGACATACCTGGACCCTCTACAGTACAACCTGCAGCAACTGTCAGCCTAGAAGAATTTGAGAAGCTGAAGGAGAGGAATGAGAACCTGTCTCAGGCTTTGAAGAAGACCCTTTGGGAAAGGAGTGATGGTCGTCTGGACATTGAGAGATTGGAAAAGCTCAGGGTAGAACATCTTACCAAAATTGAGAAGACAGAGGACTACATCAGGAAAGCAAGGGCTAGGGAACAAATATTGAAGAATGCCTGCAAAGAGGCCAAGATTTAGAAAGCTAGGGCTGAGCACTATCTGCAAGAGAGTCAGGCTAGGTGGGTCAGGATCACTGAAGCCCGTACACAAGAAGATCAGAAGACTCAAGCTAAGATTGAACAACTAGAGGCCAATGAGAAGAGGCAGCAGGAAGCTTTGTTGGCAGCCCAGAAGGAGATTTCAGAGTTGAAGCTCAGAGCAGGGTTGAAAAGATCAAAGGACCAGGACAGGCATAAGAAACTGACCACTGCCATTGCTACCAGGAACCTCCTCATTAGGACCATTACAGAGCACCCAGCTGGTCCAGTGACTGAGGCACTCCTGAAGGAGGTCAGAGAGGATGAGTTTGGACTGGATGTTTGATTCTTTGTTTGTTGTTATTTCCATTTTGATGTGCTTTTTATTTTTTTGTATTTTGACCCTCCATGGGCATATGTTGTAAAACAGACTATGTATTGTTCACCATTTGTAATATATTTTAGTTTGTTTCCATTTGGGCTTTTCTCTCAACAACATCAAAACATCTTCCTCGAGGTCTGGAAAGGTCAAAACCAAGAACCAAACCGGATACCTTGGAAAACAAATAAGCATACTGCATTGCATACTAACTTTTGTTTTGTTTTGTAGGTTTTATTATTATTGTTTCTAACTTTGTTGTGATCTCAGGAAACATTGCTCGTCGCCGAGTGTTCCCTGTCAACCGTGCGCACCGGTACCCTACTCGCAACAACCTTCCCGGTATTCAAATGGAACAAGTACAGCAGGATCTGACTGAGGTCAGAAATCAGATGGCTAATGAAAGAGTGGAGATGAGAAATCAAATGATTCAATTCATGGTTGTGATGAATGGCTTGGCCCAGAGTCAAGAAAGGTTAAGGGAATTGGTGGAAAGACAAACTCCCGAGGAACCTCATCTTGGAACAGGAGGGACTAGTAACAATGAACGGGGCCAGCCTCGTACTGACCAACCAGTATTTGGACCTCATCTGGATCTAGAAGCTAACATCCCGAGGAATGTACAAGGTAATACTGCTGGAGGGAGAATCTTGCAAGAGGATCCCCAAGAAGAGCAGTTTACTGTTATGGGAGCTGGAGATGAAGTCTATGACAGGAGATTGGATGAAATTGCTGAGAAGTTGATATCTTTGGAGTCTCAGAATTCCTTAGGCTTTGATGTGATGGATATGGGACTAGTGGATGGGGTGAGAATTCCCCACAAATTCAAACCCCCGTGCTTTGAAAAATACAATGGTACCTCCTGTCCACGAACTCACCTGCAGTCTTTCCTGGGAAGACTTAAAGCGTATACCATGGATGAAAAGCTGTGGATGTTCTACTTTGAAGACAGTTTGACTGGGGCTTCAAGAGAGTGGTATTCAAACTTGACCAGAGCTACCATCAGATGCTGGAAAGACTTAGATGAAGCTTTCATCAGGCAATATCAATACAATCTGGACATGGCTCCTAACAGGACCCTCCTAATGGGAATGTCTCAGTCTTCCCGAGAAAGCTTCAGGGAATACGCCCACAGGTGGAGACAGCTTGCTGCTGCTGTCCAACCACCTATGTCAGAAAGGGAAATGGCTGACATGTTCATGAATACGTTGCAAGGAACCTATATTGATAGATTAGCTGCCTTCTCCTCTACCAATTTTGCTGATGTGGTCATAGCTGGTGAAAGGATTGAAAGTCTCCTGAAGATGGGCAAAATTTCCGACAATGGTGCAAGTTCATCCAGTAATCCCAGAAAACCTTTTGTGGGACCCCGAAGAGCCGGTGAGACCAATTCCATCCATGCAAGCAGGGGCAGGCCTCAGTATGTACACCGGTCAGTATCAGCAGTCACCATCCCAGCTCCGATTCCTCAACAATCAGTATATCCTCAACAGCAACAACCACAGTATCAACAACAAGTTCATTATCCGCAACAGAGAACCTACAACAACAACAACAACCAACAACAGCGTCCTTTCCAACAAAGACCATCACAGGAAAACAAGGTAATTGACCCGATCCCAATGCCGTATGCTGCACTCTTGCCACAACTCCTGAAGCTCAACCTGGTTGAGTTAAGGACATTGGCGCCTCCAGATCTTTCCAACATGCAAAAGAACTATGACGCCAATGCCAGGTGTGCATTCCACTCAAACGCACCGGGGTATAACACTGAAAAATGCAGGGCCCTACAAATGAAAGTCCAAGACCTGGTGGACTCAAAAGCTCTCAACTTTGCACCTCCTCCGAATGTCACAAGGAATCCAATGCCTAGTCACAACGGGCCTAGGATTAATACCATTGAGGAAGGCAAACCATCCACCCTAATCACCAGTGTTGCACAAATTCGAACACCTTTGGTTGAAATCAAAGCTCAACTTTTAGAATGCCAAGTGTTCCCCGGGTGTGAGCTCGGCTGTGTGTATTGCAATATTGCAGTCAATGGGTGTGAAAGGTTGAGAAGAGGCATAGATGGTCTTATCAAGGATGGTATCCTTCAGATTACGACAACGACACCTACAAATCCAACAATTCCTTCAACAACAATCCCAGATACTCCTACAACGTCAGCAACCATTGTTCCAACGGATTCTACTACAACTCCAACAACTGCTTAATCAATCACTTCAACGGACGCGAGTTCAGTTACCATTCCTGCTACAATTTTAACACCCATTCAGTCAATGATACCTCCTACAACATCAACAACAATCGATGAAAGCGTCTCAACAGTTACTATATACTATGACCCTGCAAATATTCCTGCCAACAACTCACAAAACGTTACTCCTGTCAGAGCACCAGTTACCATATACTTTGATCCACACACCATTGTGGTCCCCTCTGCAGCTGCTATCAGTCCGATCACTATCATAGTGCCTGGGCTAGTTCCTTACGAAAGCAATAATGCCATCCCTTGGCATTATGGCTCAGATCTATACTGCGAGGGGCAGAAAATCACTTTAGAATCATCAACTTCTTCACCTCAAATAGACAATGTGGGGGGAGGCGGAGGCTTCACTAGAAGCGGACGTCTCTTTGCCTCGCAAATCCCAAGACCCGTTGCCGAAGCAGAAGTTGCTGCTAAGGCAAAAGGGAAGAGCATGGTGCAAGAGGAACAAGTTGTCAAAGAAACTGTGAAGACTCCTTTTGATCAAGAGGTTGATGAATTCATGAGAATCATCAAGAAGAGTGATTACAAGGTGGTAGACCAGCTTCACCAAACGCCTTCCAAGATCTCCATATTATCATTGCTAATGTGCTCCGAGGCTCACCGGAATGCACTATTGAAGGTCCTGCACGCAGCTTATGTGCCGGAGGAGATTACCGTCAATCAGTTAGAAGCTGTGGTGGGAAATGTCAACGCTAGTCATGGACTAGGTTTTACCAACACTAACTTGACGGTGGAAGGTCACAATCACAACAAGGCTTTGCACATTACCTTGGAGTGTAAGGGTGCAGTTCTTTCCCATGTATTGGTGGACACAGGGTCATCCCTCAATGTCCTGCCCAAGAAAGCCCTTGTGAAGCTGGAGTATGATGGATTGGCACTACGCCCAAGTAACTTTGTAGTGAGGGCCTTTGACGGTTCTAAAAGATCAGTTCTGGGAGAGATAGAGTTACCAATAATGATTGGCCCACAGGTTTTCAAAACGACCTTCTTTGTGATGGATATACAGCCTGCCTAAAGCTGTCTATTGGGTAGACCATGGATACACGCCGCCGGCGCCGTGACGTCAACCCTTCACCAGAAGTTAAAATTCGAGTGGGAAGGCCAAGTCATTACTATTTGTGGGGAGGAGGATATTTTTGTTAGCCAGCTGGCTACTTTCAAATACATTGAGATGGATGGGGAGATCCATGAAACCATGAGCCAGGGGTTTGAGGCCCTTAATATTAATGAATCATCTGCTGTGTTTGGGACTTCCATTACATCATATCAGCAAGCCCGAAAGGTTGTTGAGGAAGGTACCGCCCAAGGCTGGGGCAAGCTGTTGCCGATTGAAAAGAAAGAAGACAGATTCGGGTTGGGTTACAGACCAACTCGACAAGATCAACCAGAGGCTGCAACGGAGCCCAAGTTTGTTAGTGGGGGGATGCTCACCCCGGATGCTGTGAATAGCTTGGAAGATGAGTCAGAAGACGAGCGCAACCTGGAAAGCTGGATACGTCCAAAGACCCCGGGAAGCCATGTCTCAAACTGGTCTTCCTAGGAAATTATAAGAGTCACTCCTGCAGAGTAATTATTATTTCCTGTATTTTAAAGCATGCATCAAGTCCTACATCTTGCCCAAGATGTCAAGACTCATTTTGTAATCGGGCCATCTTGTATTTTATGCAAAGATCAATTAATGAATATCAGGACATCTTTTGCAAATGAGTCTTTTCTTTTTCGCTCACTGTTTTTCATTTTTCATTTTTTGTACAAAAATAAAATGGCAATGCTTTTCAAAATAAATAACTTCATTTTCAGTTTTTCTAAATAAGATAAAATTGATCACTAAAATGAACAAATCTAAACCCTTGCAGAGAGTGCCCTCCAGACTGCACCGACAACAACACTGCTATGACTTCGTATGACTTTGACAATCCGATTAATCAAGCCGATGAAGGGGTTGAAGAAGATTATGAGCTACCTGAAGAGCTAGCCAGGTTGTTAAGACAAGAGGAGAAGGTTATCACTCCTCATCAGGAGGAAGTTGAAACGGTTAATCTTAGTACGGAAGAAGACGTGAAAGAAGTTAAGATCGGGGCCTGCCTGCAAGATTCAGTGAAAGAGCAATTGATTGACATGCTTCGGGAATATGTGGATGTTTTCGCTTGGTCCTTTCAGGATATGCCAGGGTTGGACACCGACATTGTTATGCACAAGCTGCCTCTGAAAGAAGACTGCCCGCCAGTAAAACAGAAGTTGCGCCGTACTCGCCCAGATATGGCAATGAAGATAAAGGAAGAGGTACAAAAGTAGTGGGACACCGATTTCCTTGCTGTGACTAGTTACCCTCCGTGGGTTGCTAATATGTGTGTGGATTACCGGGATCTGAACAGGGCCAGCCCGAAAGATGACTTCCCTTTACCTCACATTGATGTATTGGTCGACAATACGGCTCAGTTCTCGATGTTTTCCTTCATGGACGGATTTTCCGGATATAATCAGATCAAAATGTCACCTGAAGACATGGAGAAGACAACTTTCATCACACCCTGGGGCACGTTCTGTTATAAGGTGATGCCATTCAGATTGAAGAATGCGGGTTCCACTTATCAACGGGCTATGGTAACATTATTCCACGACTTGATCCACAAAGAAATTGAATGTTATGTGGATGACATGATTGCCAAGTCCCTCACAGAAGAAGACCACCTGGTGAATCTGTTGAAGTTATTCAAGCGTCTGAGGAAGTACCAACTGAAGTTAAACCCCAATAAATGCACATTTGGGGTGCGATCCGGTAAGTTGCTAGGATTTATTGTGAGTGAGAAAGGGATTGAAGTTGACCCTGATAAATTTAAAGCCATTCAAGAAATGCCTGCACCAAAGACTGAAAAAGAAGTTCGGGGGTTTCTAGGTAGAATGAACTACATTTCAAGGTTCATATCTCACCTTACAGCAACCTGTGAGCCCTTGTTCAAGCTGTTAAGAAAATAACAAACAGTCAGGTGGAATGAAGACTGCCAAAGGGCTTTTGACAAAATCAAGGAATACTTACAAGAGCCTCCGATCCTTATGCCTCCAGTTGAAGGAAGACCTCTAATAATGTACTTGACAGTATTAGAAGAGTCAATGGGGTGTGTGCTGGGCCAGCATGACGAGTCTGGTCGAAAAGAGTATGCAATATACTACCTAAGCAAAATGTTTACCGACTGTGAACAACGTTATTCACTGCTCGAGAAAACTTGTTGTGCTTTAGCGTGGGCTGCTCGCCGACTAAGGCAGTATATGTTGACCCACACTACTTTGTTGATCTCCAAGATGGACCCAGTTAAGTACATTTTTGAGAAGCCAGCACTTACCGGATGGGTTGCAAGATGGCAAATGATTCTCACAGAATATGACATCCAATACACATCTCAAAAGGCCATCAAAGGCAGTGTATTGTCTGACTATCTTGCTGAGCAACCCATTGATGATTACCGGCCTATGAGATTTGACTTCCCTGATGAAGACATCATGTTCATAAAAGCAAAAGATCATGAAGAGCCTGTTCACACTGAAGGGCCTGACCCAGAAGAATAATGGACTATGATGTTTGATGGGGCTGTTAATATGAACGGTCGTGGCGTTGGTGCAGTACTCATTACACCTAAAGGAGTTCACATGCCTTTCTCGGCAAAGCTCACCTTTAACTGCACTAACAACAAAGCTGAATACGAAGCTTGTATTATGGGCCTTGAGGAAGCCATTGACCTCAGGATCAAGACTTTAACTGTGTTCGGAGATTCAGCTTTGGTAATTAATCAAACCAATGGCAAATGGTACACTCACCAGGATCATCTGATACCTTACCGGGATTATACAAGGAGGTTATTGACTTTCTTCACAATAGTCAAACTTGAGTATATCCCTCGGGATGAAAATCAGTTTGCAGATGCTTTGGCTACCATTTCATCCATGATCAAAGTTTAAGCTGCCAACTTTGTACCTCGGATTTCAGTATCCAGACTTGACAGACCAGCATATGTATTCTCAGTAGACATTACTAAGGATGATAAGCCTTGGTTCCATGACATTAAATGCTTCTTGGAGGATCAAACATACCCACCTGGGGCATCTTCCAATGATAAGAAGACATTAAGAAGACTTGCTGGTAGTTTCTTCCTGAATGCTGATGGTTCCCTGTATAAGAGAAACTTTGATATGGTGCTTCTCAGATGTGTTGATAGGGCGGAAGCAGACTTGTTGATGCACGAGGTGCACGAAGGATCTTTTGGTACCCATGCTGGAGGGCATGCCATGGCTAAAAAGTTGCTAAGATTGGGTTACTACTGGATCACAATTGATGCCGACTGTTGTGCTTATGCCAGAAAGTGCCATAAATGCCAGATTTATGCAAATAAAGTACATGTGCCTCCAAATCCTCTGAATGTGATGTCTTCACCCTAGCCTTTTGCCATGTGGGGCATTGATATGATTGCCAAGATTGAACCGACCGCTTCGAATGGCCACAGGTTCATCCTGGTAGCCATTGACTATTTTACCAAATGGGTTGAAGCAGCTTCATATGCGAATGTCACCAGGCAAGTGGTAGCCCGATTCCTAAAGAGAGACATCATCTGTCGGTATGGAGTGCCCGAACGAATCATTACTAATAATGGTTCCAACTTGAACAACAAAATGATGGCAGAACTGTGTCGGGACTTCAAGATCCAACACCACAATTCTTCTCCTTACAAGCCAAAGATGAATGGCACTGTAGAAGCAGCTAACAAGAATATCAAGAAGATTGTGCAAAAGATGGTGGTCACCTACAAAGACTGGCATGAAATGCTACCATTTTCCTTGCATGGGTACCGTACGTCAATCTGAACATCCACTGGGGCAACACCGTATCAGCTTGTGTATGGTATGGAGGCGGTCCTACCTGTTGAAGTTGAGTTACCCTCTTTACGGGTATTGATGGATGTTAAATTGAATGAAGCAGAATGGGTCCGATCCCGATACGAACAACTGAATCTGATTGAAGAGAAGAGATTAGCTGCAATCTGCCATGGGCAGCTGTATCAGAAAAGAATGAAGAAAGCCTTCGATCAGAAAGTCAGGCTTCGAGAATACCAAGTAGGAGATCTTGTGCTGAAAAGACTCCTCCCTCCTCATACGGACCACAGGGGCAAGTGGACTTCGAATTATGATGGTCCGTTCATAGTAAAGAAAGTTTTCTCTGGTGGAGCACTGATGCTCAGTACTATGGATGGTGAAGACTTCCTGTCCCCCGTGAATTCGGATGCAGTTAAAAAATACTTCGCATAAAAATGACCCGCTGGACATAAAAACAGAATGTAAGTCCAGGCAAAAATAGGGCATCCCGGCGAATCAAAAATAGAATAAAAGACTCGGGAAAAAATAATGGAAAATAAATAAGGAAAAAAAATGTACACCCGCTGAGTTGAAAAGCCACATTGGACAACTCAGGCAAAAATGGGTATCCCGGTGGATTGAAAACCCAGAAGGGCGATCCACACAAAATAAGGGAATAAGCGAACAACTGCATTCTGAATTCGTCTGTATCGCTCACGACACGGCAAATTTCGAGAGGTAAAAGCATCGGTCAGAATCAATTTTCTTCAAAAAAGCAAGATGAGAAGAACGTCAATGTCATGCAAGTCATAGCAAAGAGGAAGCACACTGAAGCGTCATCAACATTGCCAGCGTCTTTTTGTTTCTCAATTTTGTAACAATCTCCTCGTTTTAGGGGATTTGTTTCTTTGACTGTAATTGCCGGTTCAGGGCACACCAATCAATAAAATCAAATTTTCAGTCACATTTCGTCTCGTACGTTTTATTTTCATTTGCAAAAATGTCCGATATCCCTAATATAATGGTTGCATAAATACATATGCGTCTTTTCTAAAATTACATGCTTAAAGGAAATATATTTGCTCTCGGGAGTTTCTAAACTCTTATGAAGGGATCCAGTAAGGGATGCCTCGGGGTACTTGTACGTTTCTTTGTCATAACAGGATTGCAGGTATTCAAAACGCAACGTGGGGTATGAAAGTTTCTCCCCACCAAAACAACATCAGAAGGGGCTCTTGTCCCAGCTAAGTACAACACTCTCAGCAAGATCTCCACATAAATCTCTAGGAAGGTCGTTCGGTGATCGTTCCTCCCTAGCCAAGTGCAAAGGCAGGGAATCATCTCCCCACAAAGTTTCAACCGCTATCCGGAAGAGCAATGGTTGAAGATCTCACAACAAAGTGACGGAAGTCTCCACCAGACCCCAGCTGGGCTCCTCATTACCAAGATAGGTCTATCAGTAATTTATTTTCCCAAGCAGAATCATATATCAGATCTACCAGGGATCTCATTCCCAGCTGGGATATTCTTTCAAGAAAATCAGGGATCTCCAAGCAGCGGGATCCGAATCCCGAATCGGTATCTTTGCATAAACATAGCATTCACATCATATTCTCCCCTCAGAGCGTGGCATTCCGTCTAATACGGAGCATTACGGCAAAAATCAAACATATTGCATAATCACAAGCCATGTTTGAATCAGTCACCTGTGAATATTGACATGCCACCAATAGCGTATAGAATACCTCCCGAAATTCCCCGGCAGAATATCAGAGCATTTTCTTTACATTCCCAAAAACATAGATACATGCTCCTTTTGGCAATCGTCCGTGTCATCATTCCCCAAAAGGTCACCATAATATTTTCTACAAGCAGATACTCATACATAACAGATACTCCTTGACACTCGTCTATGCCATATTCCCAGCAGAAAGCCAAAGCGTCCCCTTTGCACTCACAAATGCATATTTACATATACCTGCACACTCTCCTGACACCCGTCCGTGTCACCATCCCCAGTGTAGTTGCCTAAACACTTTGTAAACTAAAACACTTGTATATAATACACTTCCTCCTATGATACTCATCTGTATCATACTCTCCCCAGCGAGTTGAATACTCGTCTGTGTCTCACCAATATTAATCTTTACTCATACAGATACTCGTCCGTATCTTGTAGAGACCACTTATCTTCCCCAGATTCGACACTCGTCCGTGTTCTTTGTTTACCAGTTGGTACTCGTCTGTATCACCATCTCAGAACATGCGTCAGCGTTTGTTTCTACCGATACTCGTCCGTATCAAAGTTTTAAGGATGCTCGTCCGCATCTTTAATCTATATACAGTGCCAAACACTTATACCTTTCCTTTCTTGAAATTAGACACTCGTCTGTGTCTACCATTCCCCAGAAGAGTCCCCGGCAAATCCCAATAAATTATTTCCTTTCTATCTGACATTCGTCCTATGTCAAGATACTTTCGGCAGCCGTACCCTGCCAGGTGATCGTCCTTCACCTTTTGATGATCGTCCTTCATCATTCCTCCAGCGGAGTCTCCACTATTGGAACCCTTTTCTATCAGACATTCGTCCTATGTCGTGATATTTTAGCAGTCGTCCCCTGCTAGGTGATCGTCCTTCACCTCTTGATGATCGTCCTTCATCATTTTATCCGATGGTCGTCCCCATCGTTGATCTTGTTATCTGACATTCGTCTTATATCGTGATAAACCCCGAGAGCAGACGTACCCTGCTAGGTGATCGTCCTTCACCTCTTGATGATCGTCTTTTATCATGCTTATCCGATGGTCGTCCCCATCGTCGACCTTTTCTATCCGGCATTCGCCCTATGTCGTGATACTTTCGGCAGCCGTACCCTGCCAAGTGATCGTCCTTCATCTTGGATGACCGTCCCTCATCCTTATCCCCAACAGAGCAGCTGTCCCCTGCTAGGTGATCGTCCTTCACCTTTGATGACCGTTCCTCATCAGTTATTTCTTCAACCCGATGGTCGTCCCCATCATTTACCTAATAGTCGTCCCCATCGTAATCTCTTCATTTTCCCAGCATGTCAGTCGTCCCCGCCATTGCTTCATCCTCAGCAGTCGTCCTCTGCTCGACGGTCGTCCTCCGTCGCCCACACTTTATAATCATACTTTACTTCCTTTTACAATCTATATCCCTTTTCTTCTTCATTCAGTGAGTGCAAATTTTGGACTGTCTTTGGTATTCAACCACAAGTTATCTTGTTTGCCTGTTAAGCCGCCGCTTACATCTTACACAGCTAACTCATGTTTGAATAGGGGCAGCTGTAAACACCCCAAATTTTCCCTCACTCATTTCACCATGGCTTGTGATCTTTCATGGTTGCATCAATTCAATCATAGCATCTCATATTACATTTTTGCTTCACTGCATTGGTTCTAAATCATCTGCATCTAGGGTTTGTGATCTGAGCCATCCCTGAGCCATCTGAGCCACTCCAAGGGTCTTCAATCATCTCAAGAGGGTCCATGTATGTTCAAGCATCATATTATATCCTCCCAAGATCAAGGAAGTCAGAAAATCACAAGAACTGAGAAAGGCATGGAAGCAGAGCCAGGTTTAACTGCATAGGTGACCTAAAATTAGGGTTTTGGTTTCAGAGGCCATAACTCCAACGTTTTTGGTCATTCTTGTTTCTATTGGTCTCTATATGATATGAGGATCATGCATACCAATTTTCATGAAGAAATTCAATGGGGAAGGCATCTGATCAAAAGATGACTTCTTGAGCAAGTCAGTGCAAAATCAGGGCATCTGAGACCCCAATCATCCAACCAAAGGGTATTCTCCATCATTTTGAATGTGTATGATCTTTATTTGATCTTAGAAGATGTTAGAAGTTCACAAAATTGAGGAATTTCAAGCCATTTTGCAAAGTTGCCATTTTGGGAAAGTGACTTGTAATGTAAACTTGCCATTTTGGGAAATTTTTTCAACCTCCTCTTTTTGATTCAAAAATGCTTCAAATGAAAAATTCTTGGTCATGAAAGTTGTAGATTGGATCCTCCCATTTTCAAAAAGTACAAGAACTTGATCTAATTCATCATAGGACAAAAGTTATGGCCTTGCAAAGTTGGACAAAATCACTTAATTTTCACTTTTGTGCCAAAGAGGAAACTTGCAAAAACACTTGCCAAAACCAAATGTGACTTCAAATGGACTTCTACACATCATAACATCATAGTACAATGCCTAAAACTCAGATTGGCCCAAAAACTTCTTAAGTTCCATGCCTTAAACTTCAAGAATTTCAAAAGGGGCCAAAGTTGGACAAAATTGCAAAATGCTTCATAACTCTTCATCCACTTATGCCAGCTGCAAAATATGATTTCCATGGACCTCCTTGAAGCAAGCTGACTCGAGCCATACCCTTGTACCATGACTGAACCATCCCATGCCTTCACTTACACAAATGTTGACTTTATGCATTTTGCTCCATGCCAAACACATAACACAACACAGCCTAAAACTCCAAGAACTCAGCACACTCCAAAATCCCCAAATTTGCAAAAGCCTTCGAATCTCTTGATTCAACCATCAAACCTTCAAGTTTCTTTCACCATTCAACTCACCATGATCCACTGATCATTTCCCACCTTTCATTTGGCCCTAAAACCTTCACAATCAAAAATACGATATTCACATTTAACAAACTGAACCTCTGCCATTTTCATTTTGAGGCCATATAAACTCCAGCTAAGCACTGCAAGCTCTTAGTGGGAATCATTGGAGAGGATTTGAAGCAAAGAACTGGCCAGAAAGTCCCTGTTTCGAAAGCTCAAGTTCAGGTATCACCAAGAACAATTTTCCAGAACTTGTATTTCTTGTTATAGAGTTGTTCTCCATGCTTCACTGATCATGTTGCTCTTTTTATTTTTGAAAATAGTTGAGAAATGAACATGTTATGACTCTCTGAAACTTTGCCCAGTTTTCTGTTCTTCTTTGATTCTCCATGTATGCTTGTTATAAATTATGTTTGGATGGTGGTTTGAGTTCGTTTTGAGTGGGGGATTATTTCTGGGCAGTTAATTTGGGGTGGGGTGGCTTTGTAGAGAGAGTTAGGGATTTGGCCTCGCCGGAGAAGACGACCGGAACCACTGTTCCGGTCGTCTGAAAGTAATTAGGGTTAATTAGGGTTTTAGGTCAGTTTGAATATAGGCCTTTGGATCCAGCTTCGCGCGCGTTTTGGACGTCCCAGATTTCACATTAAAACCCTAATCAGTCATTAATTAGCTTAATTAGGTTTTATTAAATTCAAATTCTCAGAACGAATCCTAGCCCTCTATTCACGCGCCAGTCAACTCCCACGCGTCCCATTTGAATCCAGGCCTTTGGATCTGATTACTTTTCATTTAAATTAATTTAGTTTTCATTTTATTTGTATTTCTTTCTACATTTTATTTAAAATAGCAAAATGCACCCAAAAATTCTCATTTTTTGCATCATGACTTAAAATATTTTTCTCCTTCTGAAAATAATTTTTATTTTATTTTTTGCATAATTTTCGTATTTTAAAAATATTTAAATGTATATTTAAATTAGTTAATGAGAATTAATTAATTAAAATAGCATTTAGGTTTCTAAAAATCACAAAAAAATTCACATTGCATTTTAATACATTTAGAAATATTATCAAACTCTTCAAACAAATTTCTTTTTGGTTCTTGACCTATTTTGACTTTTTTCTTTGGAATTAAGGTTCTTAAAAAGTATTTTTTTTGTCCTAACTTAGAAAATTTCATTCTGCCTAACCAAGAAGAGTTTGATGTTGGTTCTTTTTGCATTGCATTCTTCATATCATGTAGTTTATAGGTTAAAATTAGTTGGAATTTATCTTTCATTTTCAATTTGATGTGCATTTTTCCTTTTGAAGTGTCTTAAAACCCTAGCCAACTTGAGAAAATCATAACCCCCATTAGGTTAAGAGTTAGGTCCCCTCCTTTGGGCAGTGAACTTGTGTAGGGTTAGGTTTCCTTTGGTCCTATTTGTAATGTTTTTATATTGTCATTTGCTTCTGATTTTGAATTTTGCTTTGTGTCTTGTTCATAAACCCTAATTTTGGCTTTCATTTGCATTCATCTCTCATTTGCTTGCATACATGAACTTGCCATGAGATTTTGTGCATCCACATAACTTCTAAGACATCTTTGGAAATATTAGAATCATGTTTGATCATTGCATCATCCATTTGTCATGTTATACTTCCATTGCATTTCATAAGCTTTCATGAACTTTCATGGTTCAAGACTTGCTTCATTTGCATCCTTATCCTTGTGTGATCATCCACAACTCTTGGTATGTGTTTGCTTTACCTATTAGAATCATTTACATCATGTTTATACTTCTGACTTTGGTTTGCATCATTGCATTTCATCTAATTTTCATTGCATTTCATTTCTTGTTACTAACTTTTCAGGTGGTAAGTCATTGAGAAGTGAATTTGCCTTCACTTCTCAAAATCTCTTCTCATCTCTCTTATGCATCATTTCTGCATTTTATTTGTGGATTAGAGTGAGCTTGCTCATTCATGCTCCTTCCCATTTTCTTTCTTCAAGCAACTTATCTTCTTAAGTGAAGTAAGTTGTCTTGCTTCTTCCTGCTTCCTTCTCCTTTCATCTGCTTCTTTCTTGGTGGCTTTTCTCTTGAAGATCTTCTTGCAAGCTTCATAAACCCTAGGAATATCCAAGCATGATTACAATTAGGGTTTGATTAGTCCCCCCATTAGTTTTACCTTTGTGTCATCTTTGTGTCTTCTCTTCTCATCTCTTAATCAAGGACTAAACCTTAAAGGTTTTAAGGCTTTGTGATTAAGCTTATACCTACATCCTTCTATTAGGATGGAGTGTATAACTTTAATCCTAAGTGTTAAACCCTTAATGTGTTTAAACCTTTTAATAAATTCACCTAATAATCACTAAGACATCAAGCTTGTAACTTGGGCCTTGCATTAGGGTTCTAATTCTTCCTTAACTGGTAAAGATGGACTAACCCCGGTGTTAATGGACAAGTCCCCCTCATGTTGTCTTACAAGCCATAAAATCCATTTCTTAACCTTATCATTAACTAAAATCCATTTAATAAAGGCTTTGTTTTGTCATGAGGTTAATCCCTAATCATGAATTAAGTTGAGGAGCCTTTCCCAGCTTAAATGTTCTCATCTATTATCCTTCTATTAGGATGGTGTAATGAGTCCATTAAATCCTTGATTATGGCTTAAACTCATTACTAAACACCAAACAAAATACCAAAAACATCTAAATAATGGCAAGTAGGTTAATGATCTTAATCCTACATCATGGTGATTAAATGTGAGGTGCTTACTTCACACTTAAGGTATTCTCATTACCCCTAATCAGAGGGAAGATGTGATGAGTTTACTAACCCTTGGTTTAGGCTTAAGCTCATTTTCTTATGACAAACTCCAAAAGCAATAAAAGAATGAAAACTCAAAAACAAACAATAATCGTTTCCTCTGGGATTCTTTTCTCATCTCATTCATTCACAAACGAGAACTGGCTTCTTCCGTCTAATGCAAGACAGTTTGCACCTGAGCCAGACAGGTCATACACTTGAGCATATGTCGCTCCCACCAGATGACACCCGGTCAAGAGGGGTACAAACGCGAACGGTCGGCGAAAGGGAAGGAATGAAAGAAAAGGGTCGCCAGCTAGGCATTTTTATCCCGAAGGAAAGGTAAAGCTGCATAAACCTAAGAAAAGATGGATAAGATGGTCGCGAACCAGAGAAACTGAGAAAGGGGGTTGGTTACAACCTGGGAAGGTATTAGCACCCAGATTGTCCGTCGTACTCGACTGGATACACGCTTGAAAGATTTGTGTTTAAAAGGGGTAGTGTCAGTGCTATCTGTGTATCAAAGCTGGAAAGAATGCAAGTGTCAGTGCTAAAAGAAAGTGAAGTGAAATATGTGAAGTGTCAGTGCAAGAGAAGAGTATGAAGCTCAAGATTATGAGGCTTAAAGAATAATGCTGGAAGAAGGGGAATATACAGAGACTTTTGTTCGATAACTGTTAAGTTATGCCTACGTATCCTCTCGTGCAATGAGGAAGTCAGAACACCGTAGTTCGACTCAAAGAGACTGAAAGATAAAATGACTTGTGAACTGCTTACTTGTCTATGCTCAAGTGTATGACATGTCTGGCTCAGGTGCAAACTGTCTTGCATTAGACGGAAGAAGCAAGTTCTCGTTTGTGAGTGAAGATGATGAGAAAAAGAATCCTGGAGGAGACGATTATTGTTTGTTTTTGTGATTTCAATCTTTTATTGCTTTTTGTATTTGTCATAAGAATATGAGCTTAAGCCTAAACCAAGGGTTAGTAAACTCATCACATCTTCCCTCTAATTAGGGGTAATGAGAGTACCTTGAGTATGAAGTAAGCACCTCACACTTAATCACCATGATGTAGGATTACAATCATTAACCTACTTGTAATTATTTAGATGTTTTGGTGTTTTTGTTTGGTGTTGAGTAATGAGTTTAATCCATAATACATGATTTAATGGACCCATTACATTATCCTAATAGAAGGATAATAGATGGGAACATTTAAGCTGAGGAAGGCTCCTCAACTTAATCCATGATTAGGGATTAACCTCATGACAAAACAAAGCCTTTGTTAAATGGGTTTTAGTTATTGGTAAGATTAAGAAATGGATTTTAGGGTTTATAAGACAACTTGAGGGGGACTTGTCCATTAACACTAGGGTTAGTCCTTCTTAACCAATTAAGGAAGAATTAGAACCCTAATGCAAGGCCCAAGTTACAAGTTTGATGTCTTAGTGATTATTAGATGGATTGATTAAAGGAATTAAACACCTTAAGGGTTTAACACTTAGGATTAAAGTTATACACTCCATCCTAATAGAAGGATGCAGGCATAAACTTAATCACAAAGCCTTAAAACCTTTAAGGTTTAATCCTTGATTATGAGATGAGAAGAGAAGACACAAAGAGATGACACAAAGGTAAAACTAGTGGGGGACTAATCAAACCCTAATTGTTATCATGCTTGGTTGTTCCTAGGGTTTATGAGGCTTGCAAAAGATCTTCACGAGAAAAGCCACCATGGAAGAAGCAGGATGAAAAGAAAGAGAAGCAAAGAGAAGCAAGACAACTTGCTTCACTTAAGAAGACAAGTTGCTTGGAGAAAGAAAAAAGAAGAGGGAGCATGAATGAGCAAGCTCACTCTAATACAAATACAAAATTCAGCCATTATGCATGAGAGAGATGAGAAGAGATTTATGAGAAGTGAAGGCAAATTCACTTCTCAATGACTTACCACCTGAAAAGTTAGTAACAAGAAATGAAATGAAATGAAAATGAGATGAAATGCAATGATGCAAACCAAAACCAGAAGCCTAAACAAGATGTTAATTATGCTAAGAGATAATGCCAACACACTTCAAGAATTGTGGATGATCATACAAGGATGAGGATGCAAATGAAGCATGTTTTGAACCATGAAGGTTCATGAAAGTTTATGACATGGAATGAATGCAAAACATGGAAAATGAATGATGCAATGATCAAACATGATTCTAATGTGTACTAAGTTGTCTTAGAAGTCATGTTAATGCACAAAATGTCATGGCAAGTTCATGTATGCAAGCATATGGAAGATGGATGCAAATGAAGGCAAAAATTAGGGTTTATACACAACACGCAATACCAAATTCAAAATCAGAAGAAAATGACATGATAAAAAATTGAAAATGGGATCAAAAGAACCCTAACCCTACACAAGTTCACTTCCCAAAGGAGGGGACCTAACTCTTAACCTAATGGGTGCTGTGATTTTCTCAAGTTGGCTAGGGTTTTAAGGCACTTCAAAAGGAAAAATGCACATCAAATTGAAAATGAAAGATAAATTCAAACCAATTTTACCCTAGAAACTAAATGATATGAAGAATGTAATGCATAAAGAATCAACATCAAACTCTTCATGGTTAGGCAGAATGAATTTTTCTAAGTTAGGACCAAAATATTGCCTTTTAAGAACCTTAATTCCAAGGAAAAATGTCAAAATAGGTCAAGAACCAAAAAGAAATTTGTTTGAAGGGTTTGATAATGTTCTTAAATGTATTAAAATGCAATGTGAATTTTTTTGTGATTTTTAGAAACCTAAATGCTATTTTAATTAATTAATTCTCATTAACTAATTAAAATAAACATTTAAATATTTTTAAAATACGAAAATTATGCAAAAAATAAAATAAAAATTATTTTCAGAAAGAGAAAAATATTTTAAGTCAGCATGCAAAAAATAAAATTTTTGTGATGTGTTTTGATATTTTAAAATAAATGAGAAAGAAAATTCAATAAAAATCAAATAAAAATCAAATTAAATGGAAAGTCAACTGATCCAAAGGCTGGGATTTGAACCTAGGGCGCGGGAATTGACTTGGCGCGTGATCTGAGGGTCCACATTCAAACTGGCATATTTAAAATTAAACCCTAATTAATTAAGTTGATTAAGTGGATTAGGGTTAAGTGGGATGATCTGAGCCATTGGACACGCGCGGGAATCAAAATTGTACGCTCCACATTCAAACTAAGCCCTAATCTAGATTAAAGCATTAATGACTTTCAGGTGGCCGGAAGTGACCTCCGGTCATCTTCTCCGGCCACCTCTCCCCTGGGATTTTTCTAAAATACTCCCTCGGCCAAATCAAACCCCCCAAATCTCCAGAAGTGATCCCCAAACCCCATAGAACAAGAATCCAGCATCAAACTTCATTTATTTTTCATCAACAACAAGATTCGAACAAAAACCTAAAATTGAACAAAATTTCAGAACATGCATACACACTCAAAACTCAACCATTTTTCACCATTCAAGGTTCATTGTGATCAGTGGAACACACTCTACCATTCTATAACTAAAGAAACAAGTTTTGGAAAAAAGTTTCAAGAAGATACCTGAGATGGAGCTTTGCCAATGGAGCTGTCTGAGCCTTCTGCTTGATGCAAACAACCTCCTCTAACCTCCCTTGAGCTTCCTTGATGCTTGGCTGAAGTGTTTATGTCCTTTCTTTGAAGTTCAGTGAAGCTCAGTTCAAAAGGGGAAAAAATCGTATTTGGTGTGTGGTGGCTTTTAGGGCAAAGTAAGGGGTGGTTTGTTATCAGTGATGGATTTGAAGATGAATGGTGGAAGAAGTTTTGAGAATAGATGGCTGAGTTATGGGATTCGATAGAAAATGCAAAAGGGGGAGTTTTTGTTGTTGCTGCTTTGTGGGAGAGCTCAGGCTATGTTCTTATGTCAAATGGCTTGTGTTTGGTCCATGTATCAAGATGTGATAGGCCTCTAGAGTTGGTGTGGGCTATGCTGATTGGTATGGCTTGTTTTGCAAAAAGTCAAGGCTATGTGTCCTTTGAGGTATGGGTTATTTCAGGCCTAGGACAAAGGCATGTCTGCTGCAGCTTGATTCAAGGATGACCATGGAAATGAGATTGAGGCAAACCAGCAAGTGGATTGAAGCTTATGGGGGTTTTTGCAATATTCATTAAGTTTGCCCCTTTCTTGATTTCTTCATGCACAAGTCATGAAACTTGGAATTTCTTGGGCCAATTCTGAGTTTTAGGCAATGTGTTATGATGTTATGATGTGTAGAAGTCCATTTGAAGTCATAAAAATGCTTGGCATGAGAATTTGCAAGTTTCCCTCTTTGGCACAAAAATGAAAATTAAGTGATTTTGTCTAACTTTGCAAGGCCATAACTTTTGTTATAAAATGAATTAGAATGAGTTCTTGTACTTTTTGAAAATGGGAGGATCCAATCTACAACTTTCATGACCAAGAATTTTCCATTTGAAGCATTTTTGGATCAAAAAGAGGAGGTTGAAAAACTTTCCCAAAATGGCAAGTTTACATTACAAGTCACTTTCCCAAAATGGTAACTTTGCAAATGGCTTGAAATTCTTCAATTTTGTGAGCTTATAACATCTTCTAAGATCAAATAAAGATCATACACATCCAAAATGATGGAGAAACCCCTTTGGTTGGATGATTGGGGGCCTCAGATGCCCTGATTTTGCACTGACTTGCTCAAGAAGTCATCTTTTGATCAGATGCCTTCCCCATTGAATTTCTTCATGAAAATTGGTATTTATGATCCTCATATCATATAGAGACCAATAGAAACAAGAATGACCAAAGAATTTGGAGTGATGGCCTCTGAAACCAAAACCCTAATTTTAGGTCATCTGTGCAGTTAAACCTGGCCCTGCTTCCATGCCTTTCTCAGTTCTTGTGATTTTTGACTTTATTGACTTCGGGAGGACATAATATGATGCTTGAACATACATGGACCCTCTTGAGATGATTGAAGCCTTTGGAGTGGCTCAGATAACTCAGGGATTGCTCAGATCACAAACCCTAGATGCAGATGACTTTGAATCAATGCAGTGAAGCAAAAATGCAATATGAGATGGTATGATTGAACTTATGCAAATGAAAAGATCACAAGCCATGGTAAAATGAGTGAGGGAAAATTTGGGGTGTTTATAGCATAGACAAGTAAGCAGTTCACAAGTCAATTTATCTTTCAGTCTCTTTGAGTCGAACTACGGTGTTCTGACTTCCTCATTGCACGAGAGGATACGTAGGCATAACTTAACAGTTATCGAACAAAAGTCTTTGTATATTTGATGGGCTAAAGACGTGTCTAATTATGCGTCTAGCGGTATCTTAACTGCAAGTGCACAGCCTATCGAAGTAATATTTAAGATTATCGATCCACAGGGATTCTATGGTTGCCTAGTGCTAGATGAACTTCTAGTTTAGCTAAGGTGAATGGTTGTCACGATTTTTTGTTGATTTTAGAATATTAAAGGCTAAATTAAATTTAAGTTTTAATGAAATGATACTAAGGCGGTCGGTATGTAATTATACTAACTTAGGTGGGTCAATCTAACCTAGGCTTATAAAGATGTTTACTTAATCTATTCGGTAGAGATTACCAGTTTAAATACCCTCAACTCACACTCTCGTGGTCTTATATCAGATCTTATCCCTAAAGCCCTATGCCTGCTCTCGCTAGCCCATAAGTGTTTAGAGGTAATTTTTGGAAACTAAGTAATTCTAATTTATTTTAAAGCGCTCTCGCTGTGTTTAATTTAAATGCCTAACTTTAGCTATCTGGTTAAAACCTCACACTCTCGTGGTCTTGACCTAACCTAATACTCTTTTCTTACTCTCGTAACGAAAAGGTCGATTTAATTAAAAAGTATCAGCCAGAATGTTAAGTGATTAATTATTTTTAGCCTATGGTTATATTTTACCGGTTAAGTTTTGTTCTAACTACATACCGCCCTAAGGTGTTTAGCTACTCATCGATGTTGAACAAGACAGAGACAGAAAATTAAATAATAAAATACTCATGGCAGAAAAATAAACAAACATTATAAATAATTAAATTTGCAATATAATGAAAAACCTGGTTAACAATATTAGAGCAGACTCCTTCTTCCACAGACCGGAAAGCTTGGAGTTGGCGAAATTCGAAAATAACAAAGGCTGAAGGTTTAGAAAAAAATAAATGTATAACAATTTCCTGATGTTGGAAATTGTTATATGGCGGGTTTGGATACAATAAGAACGAAACAGAAAATAATGCAGAAATAAGAAAAGGGTCGTAAAACAGTTCGGCAGAGCTTCCGCAGAAAATTCAATAAAATGCTCTGTGTATTCTTCATAGAACTTGTACTATTTATAGAACTCTAAATGGGCTGGATTTTTGGATCTTTGTTGCTTGGGCCTTGCTGAATTTGTGGAGAGAGTGCAGGAACGTGGCAAATATTTAGGAAACAAATTCTTCACGTAATGGCTTGACGTAGTCTTGGTCAAAAACCTATTTTTACCCTTGTCACGGTCGTGACAAGGTCTTCACGTTCGTGGCTTGTGGTTTTTAAGTGTCACGGTCGTGACAACTCTCTTACGGTCGTGATGCTTCATTTTGGGGTGTCACGGTCGTGACACCCTTGTGACGATCGTGGCTGCATCAAAATATGCAGTTTTGCAGGAAGCTTCATTTCTTCATCTTTTTATGATTGATTTTGTTCCTTTATCTCTTAGTTCATGGTTTAGCTCCATATAATGATGTACCTGCAAAATGGTAAGAAAAACTCGAGAAATCGAGTGTTAAAACGGTGAATATGCGATAAAACGTCAATGAAACCTAGCAATATAATCGATACGTTTTCTCGTTATCAAACTTCCCCAAACTTAAACCTTTGCTTGTCCTCAAGCAAATAGTCGGTTGAAAATCGGCGGACAAGATTTTATTCACGCATACTCATAACAAATCATACGAGGGATCGTTTTGTCGGATAATCCGGTACTTTGATAGAACACTACCGATACACTAATGACACAAGCAACAAGCTATGTCGTCGACTTCCCGTTAAACGAAACAATCGGCAATTACTTTACGATTTCACCTAGAGTTTTTCGATCTTATTTCGCCCGGTTTCATTCTAGCGCAATCACATTAAGCCCTTTGCCTTAGCACGCACGTAGTGGAGTAGCCGGTTAGCAACTTTGATCCTTTTTGAGCACGGGGTCTGGTACACGAGTGTGGTAACCCTACATATTTTATCCGATTTGGAGGTTGTGGGGGATCGAGCCGCAGCACGCCTTACCGAGTTCAGAACCAGTACCTCTGAACCAACCCGCAATGGACTCCTTCTCATATTTCTCGTTTCTTATATGCGACCGTGTACTTTGGTGCAATTTCTTTTCATTTTGCATCGAGATATGAAGGAACATTATTGATTAGGCATCAAAAGCTTATATTCATCGGCTCCCCACGTGGTTTGTGTTCAGACGGTGCTGACTGCTAGTATAAACTACTCGGGGTTACTTTTGAACTGAAACTAGAAGTGTACTCGTAATGGTAATCGGAATGGAATCGCTTAAGTAGGAAGTCAAAGGTGTCAAGATTGTATTGGTCTTGTTTAATCATTCTCAGCTTCCTATTTACGATTTCGTAGGTAAGTCGGGTAATGCGAATAATTAAAAAATTTTCGGTTATGGTTAAATAAGCGGGGAAAATTCGAAACTAAAGAAAATATCATAAAGATTTTGCACGCTTCATTAACTTACTAAAAGGAAATACAACGGAATTGAAAATACAACGAAATGGAAAAATGCGAAAAGGAAAAGTGCGGAAATGAAAGGTACCTCTCCCACACTATATCAGACATTGTCCTCAATGTTGTGATATAAATGCGGTTAAAGTACAGTACAAACGACAAAAACGAAAAACAAACATAAGTAAAACTAGAACTATGGCTGCTGAGGACCGCGGGGTCGGCTTCTGGTGCGGGAGCGGCGTCTGGAAGGAGTCGCTTCAGGATCAGAACCGGTGCTGGTGGTCCCAGTGATGTCGATACGCAAGGCGTCTAACTCGCTGAAAATCTCGTTAAACCTCTCATTAGTAGCTGCCTGGTTTGCTGCAATAGTGCCGAGTAAAGCATCGTACTGCTCCTTCTGCCTTCGCTCCAGTGCGGCGTTCATCTGGTTCTGCTGATGAATCGCACGGAGGACATCCTCAAGAGTGAAGTCCTGTGCAGGAGGCTGTCGGGTAGATGTCTCTGGTATATCCTGGACAGGCTCAGCTGCATCCATAGCGTCCTGCATCTCATCCGCAGGGAGATCTGCCTGATCATGGATAGGAGCGTGGTCAGCAGCATCAGGTAGAACAAAGAGCCAGTTGGCTCGGCTGGATGGGTCGATGCGGTCGTGGGACGGCAGAATGATATGGTGAAATATGGTGCCATGGACAACAGGGCTATACCTGCCATCCTCTCGCTGCGCAATCAGGTGAGCGGACCTGCAATAACTCTTGGTGAGGAATTCTGCGGCTAGGTGAGGTTGATCTGCGACCAAGTCACCAAGCCCCAACTGGATGGCGAGGGTGGTGACAATGCCGCCTATGAAGAACGGAGTGGATCCTCTGTGTGCTATAGCCTGGATATGATAAAGCATGAAAGGGGCAGCGTTGATCGGCTCGTCATTAAGAGCTCAGTGTAAGAATAGAAGCTCCTTAGAGTTGAGCTTATGGTTGCTTTCTCGAGCGAAGATAGTGTTGCAAATGACTCGGTGGAAATAGCGGATGGCCGGGTTGTGAATGTGCGTAGCGTTGAGGCTTTGGAAGGCGGATGCACGGGTGTTGGTTAAGTCGTGCCATAGAGTGAAAGCGGGTTCACTAAAGTTATCGGGCACGCGGCGGTGAGCTTCAGTTCCGTGATCGAAGCCTAATAACTCGGCGATCCTGTCTTGCGAAAGGTTGAACTCTTGGCCATGCAATCTAAATTTTGCAAAACCGGTGAGCTGACTCTGAGAACCGGTGCCGGTGATGTAACTGAACGAGCTTAAGAACTCCAGTGTCAGAAGCTCGAATGTGGGTTGAGGTTGACTGCAAAGATCCCACAGACCGACTTTTTGAAGCAGGCTTGTAACACTGGCAAGCATTCCGAGTTCCCGCAAACATACAGTGTCAATGTAACGTGTAGGTTGGACACCGCGGTTTTGGAATCGGAGAAATCGTTCTCTCTGAGTTTCTCCAGCATCACCTTCTCTAAAAGTAATAGTATCCATTGCATGCAAGAGCTTAGAGTGAAGAATGAAGATTTTTGATGTTTTGTGAAAAAAATGGTAAAAGAAAGAAATATTGATTCAGGATAAAATAATGGAGAGTGAGAATGTAGTAGGTTGTGATAATGGGGGGTTAATGAGTTTAAAGATGGGAATGGGGGGTTACGGAGGTTATGGAGAAGATGGGTAGTTTTATGGAAGTTATGGAGAAGAAGAAGAAGAGGCACGAAGAGAAACAGTTCTGTTTCTCACGATTCCTGTAATAGAGGTCGTCACGGTCGTGACAGGGTTGAGACGGTCGTGACACGCTAAATGAGCACGTCACGATCGTGATGGGGAAGTGACGACCGTGAGGGCTTGCTTCGTTGAATAATTTCCAGAAAACACTTTCTTACTTATTTCACATATTATATAATAATGTATATTCTTCAATAACACTCATATTAATTTAAAAACACCATATAGTATAATATTTCAACATAGTACTTCAATAACTTGCATGGCATGAGAGATTGGATATAATATGAATAAATGCAAGCATAACAGTATATAGAATGAAAAAAATATAGAAATTGCTAAAAATGGAGAAATTTTGGAATTAAAGGTGCATTGCATAAAGTAATTGAAAATGAAGTTACATAAACGGAAATGCGATATGAAATTGTTGCGAAAAATAAATCTAACTAGAAACGAAAACAATGAGAAAAATAAACTAAATCACTTATAACATTATCAAAAGCGTTTCTTCAAGTCTTCGATGGCGGAGTTCAAGTGATAGAATTGTTCGCAGGTTATGTCAGTCAACCCTATAATATCCAATCGCATGCTCTTAATGTCTTCTTTAAATAAGTTAATGTCAGTTTGGTAAGCATTGAGAGTGTTCATGATGTTTTGTAAGTTGTTAGCATAATCTCCTTGATTCACTTCAGGGGTTTCATATACTTCTTCAGTGTGCTCAATGTCATAGTAACCAGGAGGTGTCTCAGGGTCAGTTTCGACATCGGTCATTGTATCATCTTTTATCTTGTAAGACTGAGGTGTTTCAGGAGTGGGTGGATAATCAGGTGGATTTAACTCATAAAGCCAGTTATCCTTATTGTGAACACTTACTCTAGCATGGTTAGGCAATGTGAACAGGGTTACTACCTCGTTCCGGATTAGGTACTCAAAAGGTGGATGTCCTAAATTCCTTATGATATGTCTATTAAAGCAGAAGTTAAGATTCATAGGACGGATGTTACTTAAACGGTTGCACCTGTGCAATTGGTACCTAAGTCCTAAAGCATCAGCAATCATGGTTACAAGACCTCCTACTAAGATAGGTAATTCAGGTTCTTCTTGGATACGGGTGAAGGTTTGCATCATGAAAGGTACACCATTAACAGGCTGTCCATTAGTGAAACATGACATAATAAATATCTCATCTTTAGAAACTCCGGTAATGTTTTCTTCTTTTCCAAAGAATGTGTGGGCAAGGAATTTATGGAAGTAACGGAGAGCAGGGTTATGGATCTCATCATTATTCATGCTATTTGGTTCAGGGTGGTAGTTTCCGGTTAAAGTTCCCCAAAAGAAATCTAGCTCGATATCCATCAATTCTACCTGTGTGGTAGTAAAAGCAAATGGTCCACTAGGGAATCCTAACAAATCAGCTAGTTCTTTATGGTTAAAGTCATATTCTATTCCAAATAGGCGGAAACTAATAAATCCTTTCCTAAATCCAAAACCGCACTCAGGTAAGTAAATTAAGGAGCTAAGGAACTCAAGGGTGAGCTCGCGGTAAGTCACAAACTTATGTTGGATCAATGCATTCTCCATCCGAGTCGGTTAAACAAGTACATGATGCTATCATGTATTCCTAAGGTTTCCATAGTCCGATCATCCGGGTACAGGGTCAAATCTATTTGCCTCTGGGATAACTCTTCAAATTTCATTCTTTGGTTCCTACCTCTAAATTTGGTTTCCATATGGTTAATTGGTTGGTTAGCCATGGTCAGTGCAAGTATGGAGGAAACAAATCGGGGGAAGAAGGAAAGTGGAAAAGACTTTTAGAAAATCTGTAAAAAGTGATTTAAGATAAAAATAAGAAAATGAAATGCATAATGTAATGGCAATAATAGTAATATAAAATAAAACTAAAAAATGACAAAACAAATAAACAAATAGTAAAACGATAAATAATAAAATGATAAAGAGAATAATTTAAATAATTAAATGAGTAAATGGGTTGCCTCCCACTAAGCGCTGTTTTTATCGTCAAAAGCCTGACGTAATGCTTAGGTTTAGATTAATCAGGGGAATTAGTGGACAACTCTAAAAGCTTTAGATTATTCGCATAATCTCTATTTTCAACTTTATGATAATGTTTTAAACGTTGTCCGTTTACTATGAATGGTTCACTATTCCTACCCTTAATTTCTATTGCTCCACTCGGGAATACTTTAATTATTTCAAAAGGTCCTGACCATCTAGATTTTAATTTTCCAGGAAAGAGCCTAAGTCTTGAATTAAAGAGGAGTACAACGTCTCCCACACTAAATTCTTTCCTAGATAGGCGTTTATCATGCCATCGCTTAGTTCTTTCTTTATATATCTTAGCATTCTCATAAGCATCTAGCCTTAATTCTTCTAATTCGTTAATGTCTAGGATTCGCTTTTCTCCTGCAGCATTATAGTTTATATTGAGAGTTCTAATCTCCCAATAAGCTTTGTGTTCTAGTTCTACCGGGAGGTGACAAGATTTTCCATAAACTAATTTGAAAGGTGTAGTACCTATGGGTGTCTTGTAAGCGGTCCTATAAGCCCATAAAGCTTCATTAAGTTTAGATGACCAATCTTTCCGAGATATGGCGACAGTCTTTTCTAAGATTTGTTTAATTTCTCTGTTTGAGACTTCGACTTGTCCACTCGTTTGTGGATGATATGGTGTAGCCACACGGTGTCTTACTCCATACTTAGATAGTAATTTGTCAAAGATTTTTGAGATGAAGTGCGAGCCACCGTCACTTATGACGAGTCTAGGCACACCAAATCTGGGAAAGATTATATTTTTGAAAAGCTTTATTACTACTCGTGTATCGTTCGTAGGAGAAGCTATAGCTTCAATCCATTTCGAAACATAATCAACAGCTACGAGTATGTAATTATTACCGAAAGATGATGGGAATGGTCCCATGAAATCTATTCCCCAGACGTCAAAGATTTCTACTTCTAATATTCCTTTTTGAGGCATTTCATCTCTTCTTGAAATATTGCCAGTGCGTTGACACCGATCGCAATTTATAACAGCGATGTGGACATCCTTCCATAGATTAGGCCAGAATAACCCGGCTTGCAAGATTTTTGCACAAGTTTTGGAAGTGCTTGCATGTCCACCATAAGGAGATGAATGGCATTGAGCAATGACATCTTCTATTTCTTCTTCGGGAATACATCGGCGAAAGATTCCATCTGGTCCTCTTTTGAACAATAATGGTTCATCCCAATAGTAATGTTTCAGATTATGAAAGAATTTCTTTTTCTGCTGATAGGTTAGATCGGGTGGAAGAGCTCCTGCGGCTATGTAGTTGACAATGTCAGCGTACCATGGCAGTCCTACAGTTGTCTGGATTGTTTCCACGGATTCTGGTTCATTTATATCTAACTGAGCTAGGTCGCTTCCTAATTGTGCTATCAGCCGTTCATACGGAAAATCATCGTTAATCGGCACTTGTTCGGGTTTAATACCTTCTATTCTAGATAAATGGTCCGCTACGACGTTCTCAGTACCTTTCTTATCTTTTATTTCTAGATCAAACTCTTGTAAGAGTAAAATCCATCTCAAGAGTCTTGGTTTAGCATCTTTCTTAGTTAATAAATATCGGATAGCAGCATGGTCTGTGTAAATGATTATTTTCGCTCCAACTAGGTAAGAACGGAATTTGTCAAGCGCAAAGACAACTGCTAACAATTCTTTTTCGGTAGTGGCGTAGTTCATCTGGGCAGAATCTAAGGTTCTACTGGCATAGTAGATCGCATGAAGTTTCTTTTCCTTCCTCTGGCCTAGAACTGCGCCTACAGCATAGTCACTCGCATCGCACATGATTTCAAAAGGTAATCTCCAGTCAGGGGGTTGCATGATTGGTGCGGTGATGAGGGCTGTTTTTAGAGTTTCGAATGCTTTAAGACAATCTTCATTGAATATGAACTCAGCGTCTTTCATTAATAAACCAGTAAGAGGTTTAGTAATTTTCGAGAAATCTTTGATGAATCGTCGGTAAAAACCGGCGTGTCCTAAAAAGCTTCGTATTTCTCGAACGGTTTTAGGGGGTTGAAGATCTTTTATTACTTCAATCTTAGCTTTATCAACTTCAATTCCCTTGTCGGATATTACATGACCTAATACGATTCCTTCGTTGACCATAAAATGACATTTCTCCCAGTTAAGCACGAGGTTTACTTTTACACATCTTTCTAACACCATTTCTAAGTTCGATAAGCATCCTTCAAAACTTTGCCCGCATACAGAGAAGTCGTCCATGAACACTTCCATGATGTTGTCTATAAAATCTGCGAAGATTGACATCATACATCTTTGAAAGGTTGCAGGAGCGTTGCATAATCCAAAGGGCATTCGTCTATAAGCGAACGTTCCATAAGGGCATGTGAATGTAGTCTTCTCTTGATCATCTGGATGGATAGGGATTTGGAAAAATCCTGAGTAACCGTCAAGATAACAGAAGTAAGAATGCTTTGCTAATCGTTCTAACATTTGATCTATAAAAGGTAGTGGGAAATGATCTTTTCGAGTGGCTTTGTTTAGTTTACGATAGTCTATGCATAATCTATATCCCGTCACTACTCTTTGCGATATCGATTCGCCTTGAGCGTTCTTCACAACAGTGATACCTCCTTTCTTTGGCACTACATGTATTGGACTAACCCATTCACTATCAGAGATTGGATATATTATTCCGGCATCTAGTAATTTTTTAACTTCTTCTTTTACTACAGTGCTAAGGGTTGGGTTAATTCTTCTTTGAGATTCTCTGGAGGTTCTGCAATCTTCTTCTAGCAGAATACGATGCATACAAACTGAAGGACATATTCCTTTGAGATCAGATATGTTATATCCTAATGCAGTTGGATATTTCTTCAAAACATCTAAAAGTTTCTTTGTTTCTATAGTTCCTAAACTGGAATTTATTATAACTGGTCTTTTACATTCAACGTCTAAGAATTCGTACCTTAGGTTATGAGGTAAAGTTTTTAATCCTAATGTAGGTTTATCTTTACTTGACATAGGATCCGGTGTAAGTGCTAAACTTTCGCTTAGACTATCATCCTGATACGGTTTACGCCAATTATCATCTTCGAAAATCGGAGGGATTTGAATTTTCATTATTTCAGAATAAGTGGTCTCTTTTAGTTCCATTTCTCTTACACATTCGTCAATTACGTCCAATAGATAGCATGTATCCTCTATAGCTGGTGATTGTAAGAATTGTGTTAAAATAAATTCAACTTTCTCTTCACCTACTTCAAAGGTTAGCTTTCCTCTTTTTACATCTATTATAGCTCCGGCGGTAGCTAAGAATGGTCTTCCTAGTATGATAGGTGTAGTGGAGTCTTCAGAGATGTCCATGATTATAAAATCAGTAGGGATGTAGAATTGTCCTATACGTACTGGGACGTTTTCTAGTATGCCTACAGGATATTTAACAGAGCGATCGGCTAGTTGAACAGACATTTTAGTTGGTCTAAGGTCTCCCATGTCTAGCCTTTTGCAAATCGTTAAGGGCATAACACTGATATTGGCTCCTAAATCGCATAGAGCTTTGTCAATGACGAATTTTCCTATTACACAGGGTATAGAGAAACTTCCTGGATCTTTTAGCTTAGGAGGCATTTTATTCTGAATTATGGCGCTACACTCGGCAGTAAGTGTAACTGTTCCGTTATCCTCTATCTTTTTCTTATTGGATAAGATTTCTTTTAAAAACATAGCATACGAGGGTATTTGGGTAATTGCTTCTGTAAACGGAATAGTAATATTCAACTGTTTCAGAAGTTCGACAAATTTCTTAAATTGACCCGTCGTCTTGGAATTTATTAATCTTTGAGGGTACGGAATTGGTGGTTTATAGGGTGGTGGAGGCACATAGGGTTGTTCTTTCTCCACTACCTCTTGATTGTCATCTTCCTTTTCTTCTGGATCATTCACCACTTCAGTCGGTTTATCCGGTTTTTGGTACATGGCTGGATTGTCAAGTCTTGGATCGGTAGGTCCGTCAAGTTCCTTGCCACTTCTTAATATTACGGCATTAGCATGTCCTTTCGGATTAGGTTGAGGTTATCCAGGGAATACTCCAGCTGGTGCAGCAGTAGGTGCTTGTTGTTGAGCTACTTGTGAAATCTGAGTTTCTAGCATTTTGTTATGTGTAGCTAATGCATCTACTTTGCTCACTAATTGTTTAATCTGCTCATTAGTGTGAATGTTTTGGTTTAAGAAGTCCTTGTTTGTTTGAGATTGGTTAGCTATAAAGTTCTCCATCATCAATTCAAGGTTCGATTTTCTAGGGACATTAGGAGCAGTCTTTTGATATCCTGGTGATGTAGCTGGTGCTTGACCTGGTGCGTATAAAGCATTGTTATTCTTATAGGAGAAGTTCGGATGATTCTTCCAACCTGGGTTATATGTGTTTGAGTAAGGGTTTCCTTGAGCATAATTCACTTGATCAGAGGGAGTTCCTGTCAATAGTTGACAATCAGAAACTTTGTGTCCTGAAACTCCACATAACTCACAGTTAGGTGTTACTGCAGCCACGTTGGCTGTTGGTGTTATGGCCAAGTTGTCGATCTTTTGGCTTAGTTGGTCGAACTTCGCATTGACTTGGTCCATACTACTTACTTCGTACATACCTCCCTTTGTTGGTTTCTCAGTTGCGACTCTCTCGCTTCCCCAAAGGTAATGATTTTGAGCCATACTTTCGATAAGTGCATAGGCATCATTATATTCTTTGTCCATCAATGCACCGCCCGCGGCAGCGTCAATTGTCATTCTTGTATTGTACAAGAGTCCATTATAGAAGGTATGGATGACCATCCATTCTATTAATCCGTGATGTGGACAAAGTCTCAGCAGATCCTTATAGCGTTCCCAAGCTTCGAATAATGATTCACTTTCTCGTTGCTTAAATCCGTTGATCTGAGCTCTCAGCATAGCTGTCTTGCTGGGTGGAAAATACCTATTCAAGAAAACTCTCTTAAGTTCCTCCCACGTAATTACTGAGTTCGAAGGCAGAGATTGAAGCCAAGCTCTTGCTCTGTCTCGAAGCGAAAAAGGAAATAAACGTAATCTAATAGCTTCTTGGGTAACTCCATTGGCTTTTACGGTATCGGCATATTGCACAAAGATCGAAAGATGAAGATTCAGATCCTCGGTAGGATTTCCGGCGAATTGATTTTGTTGCACGGCTGATATCAACGAAGGTTTTAGTTCGAAATCGTTTCGGTTGATAGCCGGCGCGGCAATGCTTGAATGCGGTTCAGCTTGCGACGGACTGGCGTAATACTTGAGTGGATGATTCTGTTCTTCAGCCATCTCTGCGTCCTTTGATGTTACGACTGGTTTAAGCGGATCTAATTGAAGATCTGGAATATTGTAATTATTTTCGTAATCGAATATACGTCTTCTTACGTGTAAGAAGCGTTCCGATTCAGGGATTAGAGGTTGCAAGTCTTCGCTTTTAGAGCGAGTACTTGGCATACACTCGGAAATTAAATTAAATTAAATAGTTGATACCTTAGTCTAGACAATGCTACCTAAATGCACTAGTAACTAAATTAAGGAATCCCCGGCAACGGCGCCAAAAACTTGATGGGCTAAAGACGTGTCTAATTATGCGTCTAGCGGTATCTTAACTGCAAGTGCACAGCCTATCGAAGTAATATTTAAGATTATCGATCCACAGGGATTCTATGGTTGCCTAGTGCTAGATGAACTTCTAGTTTAGCTAAGGTGAATGGTTGTCACGATTTTTTGTTGATTTTAGAATATTAAAGGCTAAATTAAATTTAAGTTTTAATGAAATGATACTAAGGCGGTCGGTATGTAATTATACTAACTTAGGTGGGTCAATCTAACCTAGGCTTATAAAGATGTTTACTTAATCTATTCGGTAGAGATTACCAGTTTAAATACCCTCAACTCACACTCTCGTGGTCTTATATCAGATCTTATCCCTAAAGCCCTATGCCTGCTCTCGCTAGCCCATAAGTGTTTAGAGGTAATTTTTGGAAACTAAGTAATTCTAATTTATTTTAAAGCGCTCTCGATGTGTTTAATTTAAATGCCTAACTTTAGCTATCTGGTTAAAACCTCACACTCTCGTGGTCTTGACCTAACCTAATACTCTTTTCTTACTCTCGTAACGAAAAGGTCGATATAATTAAAAAGTATCAGCCAGAATGTTAAGTGATTAATTATTTTTAGCCTATGGTTATATTTTACCGGTTAAGTTTTGTTCTAACTACATACCGCCCTAAGGTGTTTAGCTACTCATCCATGTTGAACCAGACAGAGACAGAAAATTAAATAATAAAATACTCATGGCAGAAAAATAAACAAACATTATAAATAATTAAATTTGCAATATAATGAAAAACCTGGTTAACAATATTAGAGCAGACTCCTTCTTCCACAGACCGGAAAGCTTGGAGTTGGCGAAATTCGAAAATAACAAAGGCTGAAGGTTTAGAAAAAATAAATGTATAACAATTTCCTGATGTTGGAAATTGTTATATGGCGGGTTTGGATACAATAAGAACGAAACAGAAAATAATGCAGAAATAAGAAAAGGGTCGTAAAACAGTTCGGCAGAGCTTCCGCAGAAAATTCAATAAAATGCTCTGTGTATTCTTCATAGAACTTGTACTATTTATAGAACTCTAAATGGGCTGGATTTTTGGATCTTTGTTGCTTGGGCCTTGCTGAATTTGTGGAGAGAATGCAGGAACGTGGCAAATATTTAGGAAACAAATTCTTCACGTAATGGCTTGACGTAGTCTTGGTCAAAAACCTATTTTTACCCTTGTCACGGTCGTGACAAGGTCTTCACGTTCGTGGCTTGTGGTTTTTAAGTGTCACGGTCGTGACAACTCTCTTACGGTCGTGATGCTTCATTTTGGGGTGTCACGGTCGTGACACCCTTGTGACGATCGTGGCTGCATCAAAATATGCAGTTTTGCAGGAAGCTTCATTTCTTCATCTTTTTATGATTGATTTTGTTCCTTTTTCTCTTAGTTCATGGTTTAGCTCCATATAATGATGTACCTGCAAAATGGTAAGAAAAACTCGAGAAATCGAGTGTTAAAACGGTGAATATGCGATAAAACGTCAATGAAACCTAGCAATATAATCGATACGTTTTCTCGTTATCAATATTCCCCCTCCTTCCAGCATTGTTCTTTAAGCCTCATAGTCTTGAGCTTTGCACTCCTGTTCCAGCACTGACACTTCACATATTTCACTTCACTTTCTTTAGCATTGACACTTGCATTCTTTCCAGCTTTGATACACAGATTGCACTGACACTACCCCTTTAAAACACAAATCTTTTAAGCGTGGATCCCGTCGAGTACGACGGACAATCTGGGTGCTAATACCTTCCTAGGTTGTAACCAACCCCTTTTCTCAGTTTCCCTGGTTCGCGACCGTCTTGTCCATCTTTTCTTAGGTTTATGCAGCATTACCTTTCCTTCGGGATAAAAATGCCTAGCTGGCGACTCTATTCATTTCTTCTTCTCTTTCGCTGACCGTTCGCGTCTGTACCCCTTCTGACCTGGGTGTCATTTGGTGGGAGCGACACCCATCCATGATTTGGAATGAGGTTTGATGTAACATTTGGAGGCGGTGCGAAGTTAATTGTTTTTGAGTCATTCAAATCTTGGAACTTATGTTGTAATACCCTGCACTTCTCTATTGAGTTCCCGGGAGCTCCTGAATGAAATGCGCATCTTGCATTAGCGTCATACCCCACTGGAAGCTCTCCAGGTGGTGGTGGTGCTAATGTCCTCAACTGTACCAAATTCAAATCTAACAATCTCTGGAGTAGTAACGTGTATGTCATCGGGATAGCCTCAAGCACCATGTTAGCTGGACGAGCTTGTCTCTGTTGATAGGGTCTTTGCTGATAGTTATTGTGTTGTGGCTGTTGTTGTTGCTGATGTTGTTGTAGTTGTTGCACAGGACTTGTTGGAATGGTGACAACTGCCACCTGCTCGTAAGATCCTCTGTATCCACGGCCCCGGCCTCGGCCGTACACAACATTAGTTTCTCCCTCCCTTCTTCTTGGAGGTCCATTGAAAGCTTTTCTAACACTGCTTGAGCTACTCGCACCAGTGTCTTGGATCTTGCCCATTTTCAACAGAGTTTCAACCCCTTCTCCAGCTATCACGATATCATTAAACTTTGTTGCTGAACAAAACTTCAGTCTCTCAATAAACACCCCATATAATGTTCCCATAAACATGTCTGCCATTTCATTCTCTAACAAGGGAGGTTGTACTCGAGCAGCAAGCTGACGCCACCTCTGGGCGTACTCTTTGAGCCATTCCTTAGCACTCTGAGACATTGTCTGCAACTGGGTACGATTTGGAGCCATATCCAAATTTTACTGATACTACTTCACAAACGCCTCAGCTAAATCTTTCCAGCTTCGAATATTGACCCAACTCAGCTTCATGTACCATTCCAAGGAAGCCCCCACAAGACTATCCTGGAAGTAATACATCCACAACTTTTCATCATCTGTATGTGCAACAATCCTTCCCACAAAAGACTGAAGGTGAGTTTTCGGGCAAGCTGTTCCGTTGTACTTATCAAAAGTAGGGACCTTGAACTTGTAGGGAATTATCACCCCTGTCAATAAGCCCAAATCAGTGATGTCAAACCCCAGAGAACTCTGAGATTGATTGGCGCGAATTTGCTCAGCCATTTCTTCAAACCTCCTATTCATGTCAATTCCCTGGCCTTCCGCCTCATCCAGCAAAGTGAAATGTTCATCCTGCCCATCCATCTACATGTTATTCACTTCATCATTGATAATAGTGACGCCTGGTTGCACCACATGGATTTCAACATGACGGGCACCAGCCCCGTTGCGATTACCTCCATCTGCTGTCCCATTATTCCTGGTTTGATTGTTCTCTACCATATCGTGCACGCACTCTTGAGTTTGACCCATCCCAGCCATGAGGGTCATGAAGTTGTCCATTGTTGTCCTCAAGTCAGTCAGATCTGCTTGCATCTGATCCATTGCTCTCTCTCTGTTCACCTCTGTAGGGTATCTGTGTACAGTTGACTGTCTTTGAACCTTATTGGAAGCTATAGTGCCTGAAAGTGACATAAACGTTAGAAAACTGACGAATTACCTGCAAAACAACAAACACATTATATGCATGCAATGTAACTATTCATGTTTCCATGTCTAGGCATTAATATGCCCCAGTTCTGGTATTCTTTTGACAGAAAATAATCCAGATGTCCTCTTGGAAACTAGCTTTTGAAACTCTTTTGAGGAATATTCAGACCCCGATGGCTTAGGACGAACAATTTTGCTCATTCAGAAGTGGAAAGTATCATTGTATAGCATGAATAAACTACCATCAACCAGAGTCATAGACATACACATAATTCCAAAAGGGTTACAATTCAATACAAAACAAAAAGATAAAGCAAGACTCCTACAACAAGCCTGTAGGTAGTCTGAATACAAACAATAATAAACTAAAACTCTAGGCTAAGGGAAGATTCAAGCTCCTCTTCTGTAGTCACCACCCCTATCCGGTTCTTCTTGACGCCTGCTCTCAGCTTAAGATCTGCAATCTCCTTTATTGCTTCCTACAAGGCTAGCTGGCTATGTACCAATTGCTGAGTCTTTTCCCTTCGTATTTTGTGAACTTGTTCTACTTCTTCTTTCTTGAATGCCATCTGCACCTCAAAGAACTCTTCCTTTTCTTTGTACTTTTTCTGCTCCTGCTCTCTTTGGCCCTGTAACTAGGTAATGGATTGACGAGCTTCTCTAAGAGTCTTCAAAATCTTTTTACGCTCCGCTTCTCCTTTTGACTCTGTTAAACCCAATCTTTGAATATGAGCTTCTCTCCCAGCAAACTCCTTTTCTTTAGCTTCTAAGGTAGCCTGCATCCTCTGTAGCATTTCTTCTGCTTCTTTCTTGGCATGATTGGCACGGTGATACAAGCTAGCCATTTCAGAGTTCTCTACCCGAACCTTGTGCAACTGGGCTTCCAACTTCTTGTAATCTTCAAGAGGAATAGGGGTTTGTACCGGTACTTCTTTCGGATATAGTGGAGCCTCAACTGAAAATGGAAGGAAGAAGGTGTTAACTCTACCTTGTATCCAAGCAGCAAAAGAGAGATATGTCTTAGGGTCCACCTTCCCAAATTCTTTCTTACCCTCCCTAACCTTTGTTTCCCAAGCTTGAGATACTTGAATAATCAACTGCTCATTATCTTCAGCCAGAAAATACAGAGCCTTGGCTATTTCTTCATCTGACGGAGGATCCTTAAGTGGATAGCCAAATTGTTTTCTAGACAACACAAGGTTATGACTTATCACTCCTTTCCTACCTAACAAAGGCACATAGGGAAATTCACCACACCTTGTAATAAACTCCTTCCCCACTAGGTTTCTGCTGCATTCCCAAGCTATATCATCAGATGTTAACCCCATCAATCTTCTAGCCTACTTCCAATCTTGCCTGAGATCTTTGAACGATCCTGACTTTGGAAGCTTCTTGGCAAACCACTCAGCAAACAATGGAGCACAACAATTTACGTACCCTTTTCTTTTCTCATTCTGTGATGCACACCAAAGTAAAAGTCTCCCAACAACATAGGCATTGGGTTTCCTTTAATGAAAAGGGTGATAGCCTCCAAGCTTACCCATCCTTTCTCTCCTGGGAAAAGACTTATCTCATATACCATTAATGCTAACAATGCACTGAATTCTAACCACTTCCCTCCTAAAGCAAACACTCGGGCTTCTGTGATAAGAAAATCCAGAGTAAATCCCTTCCCTTTACTAGCTTCCAACTTCATCTTTACTCTAAGCATACTCAAATGACAAGCACCTGCAATGTCCTTGTACGGGGGACACTTCTCTACAGCATAATATGGAACACCATTCCTGATGGGAATCTTCAGAATGTCAGAAACCTCTTCCATAGTAGGAGCCAAGACATAGTCAGCAAACACAAAAACTCTCAACTGAGGATCATAAAACGGAAACAAAGAGTGAAGGCTATCTCTCTGATCAACAGTAGGTTTGTTCATGTAACCCAAGATCTTCCCATACCGGATTCTGAAATCATCTGAAACCTTGTCACTCATCAAGGCCACCAGTTTCTAAATACCCTCAATTTCTGGTTGCGGGAAGGTGTAGTGAGCATTCCTTTTTCTGGGTATCTCTTGGACTTCTGTCATCTGGAGAAATAATGAATACCAGAACTGGGTACAGAGGATAAATGATAACCTGAAATGGAAACACAAACAGTTAATTTAAGTATGATGCGATGCAAATGCAATGCAGGCATATGATCAACATCTGAGACTATCTGGATATGGAATATTGGACCCAAGTGACCAAGAACCAAGATCCTCTAAATAAAGCCCCATGAACCATAATTCAGTCTCAAATAAGCCCCAAATCAGACATCAATTGACTTAAAAACTCCAAAATCCATGTAGCCATATCAACTCATAAAAATGTACTGGCAATGAGGTATGATGAGGTCAAGGGTTCCTGCAAACCTGTAAACCCCTCCCAATCTCATAGGTGTGCTCCTGGTCAAACATCACGGACTCTCAAAGTCGAATAACAATAATAAGTTCACCATTTCCGAGAAATGGCTCATGACCAGATCAGGAAATCGGTTTTGCATTATGTACTACTTAGGGAGGTCTCAGTGTGAGTCTGGGAAAACAAGCATCCCTTATAAGTCCCCAACTTTGAGCGCTAAAATCGAGAAACAATAGTACATTCAACCCAAAGGGTACAATACTATCGTCATACGAACATATGCTTTGACTGAGTTCCTATAAGAGAACTAGGCCATCCTATGCGAGTCCCCAGTGAACCCTCGGGAGCGAATGGGTTTGCCACAGAAGGTGGTCTGCCACTGTCACCACTGGAGAGGGATGTTTCTACAAAGGTCCTCAATGATCGGTCCCCAGATGCACATAACTATCGAGGCCGTGTAATGATCCAAGAAAGATTCCTACATCAAACATTTCCAAGACGGTCGCAAGTCTGGGTGTGGAACTCACTACTACAAACATAGCAAGATGCCATGAAGCCAAAGTGACTGTCCATGCTAAGTCCTAGGGTGCACTCGAGCCCCGGTTACGAGCTCATCTCACAATAACAATTCCCAATCCCACCAAACCGAAAACCAGTACAGCTAGACAGTCCAGTATAATATATATGATGCATGAATATAAATACTGAAAACTGTAAATAAAGCTGTAAATAAAACTGTAGATAAATAACAGTAAAATAAACAGGCAACAACACACAATCAAACACCTAATGAAAAAGAAACACGCAAGCACTAGGAGAGACTCTCAAGGGAACCAGAGATACTCTGGTTAGGAGAAGCGTCCCCAGCAGAGTCGCCAGTTGAAGCTCCCTGGATTTCCATCCTGGTACAAACGCGAAAGTGGCATGGAAAAGGTAGAGTCGCCAGCCAGGCATTTTTATCCCGAAGGAATGAGAATAGTAATGTTGCACAAACCGAAGAAAAGAAAAGGAAGAACACAGGACCTGCGAACCAAAGAAACTGAGTTCGGGAGTCGGTTACGACCTGGGAAGGTATTAGAACCCCAGATCATCCGCCGTACCCGACGGGATCCACGCTTGCAAAGAAACTATTTCAAAGGGTGAAGAAATGAAAGTTGCTGCAAAAAAAAGGAACTGAACTGGATAAAAAGAAAAGAAAGGGGGAAAATGTAGGGAAAATAAAAGAGTGCTTGAATGGGCCCTACCCCGCTGCCTACGTACCTCATATGGACATGAGGATCAGAGTCGTCGTAGTTCCCCTAACTAGGGGTGGAAAGATTGCTTGTGTCTTAAGGCTTGAACTACCTATGTCAATGCTCAGGTGTTGTAGGCTCGGACGAAGAGTGCGTTACCGTCTTGCAAAATGACAAGTAGGAGCAAGTTCTTACGTAAAGAGTGAAGGTGATGAGAAGAGAAGTCCCAAAGGAGACGCTTATTGTTTGTCCAGTGTTTTTTATGATTTTTTTATTTGTGTGACACAAGAAAGTTAATTCAAGTCTGTTTCCATGGAATGTGTACTTGCTACTACATTCCAAGATGGAATAATAGAACAAGCACACCAAGTAAGGAGAATTTATCTAAGACTTGTTTCAAAGGGTTAGGGCTTAAGCTCATTAACTTGTTGAAGTTATTATGTATCTTAGTGATTAAAATGAAGAATTGTTTTTTATGCTTTTCTTGATGAGGATGGTCTCATGATCAGACTTGTACATCATGCTAGACAAGTGTACTATTCCAAGATGGAATGAATACTTATGCCTCATGGAATAAGGCTATTGCATAGGAGACCACTTCAATCCTTATTAAATGTTTTTTAGGTTTTTGTATGAAGATGAGAAGAGAAAGAACCAAAGGAGAAAAAGGTAAAAGTCTAATGGGGAAAGAATAAACCTAAAGTTGTCATGCAAAGGTGGTCCTATGGTTAGTGAGGATTGAACTAACTATCCTCAAGAAAGGAAGAGAAAAGAAAAAGAGAAAGAGAAAGGAGAAGAAAGGAAAATAGAATATAACTCACTCCTCTAAATGAGATGAGTTGTTTTCTAAGGGGAAGAAAAGAAGTTAAGCAAGTGATGGCATAAGGCACATCTTAATCACAATTGAGAAAGCATAATGAAAGATGAAGAGAAAATAATTGGAGATGTGGGAATCTTATCCACACCTCTCACTTACCAAAGCCCCTAAAATGGTTAGAAGCATAAACAAGTGGTAAGGAAAAAGCAAGTGAAATCAAATGAGATACAAATGAACAAACGATCATGTAAATACATCACAACCAGAAGTGAAATGTCATTCTCAAGTGCCAAGATCAAGCATACCACATAAGATGAGAAGTGGATCAATCAAATCACAACAAGTCAACACAAGTTGTCATGAAAGAAACAAAAGCAAACATGGAATAGAAAAGATCACACAAGCTTCACATGCTTCACAATCATAAAGACCAGAACCATCTCATCACAAGAATGCGCACAAACAACTCAAGAGACCAAAGAAAGGTGCATGCAAGTTCAAACACAAACAAAATAAGAATGGGAAGTGAAGTGGACATGTGCACAAGTGTAAGAACAAACAAACACAAACCAAATCAAGGCATAAACAACATGTGAAAAACCAGGGACCTAATCATGTTAAGAGGTGCCTAAGAAGCATGAGCAAGCATTGGAAGAAGCACACAAATTCAATCATAGGCATTGAAGATAAAGGATGAATAAAGGAGGTGAAGTGAACATGCATACACTTGTGAGAAACTTTAAAGACAAGTAACAAAGAAAATTCTCAAATCACACATACCAAGCAAGGACCAGGGATCAAACCTCATATAAAAAGACCTCTAAACATCCTATAGGAGTTGGCACAAGTTCCCTCCTAGCCTAAGAACTAAGCATGCTAGCAAGAAGAAGCAAAATTGAGACAATATCATGCAAAAATTATGCAAATAAGCACAAATGTTCATTAATCAAGTGATAACATCATGCCAAAAAGGAAAAGTCATAATCATAAGAAATCTAGGTCAAAGGACCTCAAGAACACCAATTAAGGTTTTAAAACTTCAAGCTCAAGTCAACTATCAAAAATATTCACACAATCTTATAAAAATCAGAAGAAAAATCATCCACAAACTAAAACTTAATATGGATCAAATTCAAAAAGAACCAACTCAAAATTCAAATTTATGATCAAGATATAAAATCTACAAGTCAGCATGTATTTAAAATGAATTAAAAACAATTAATAAAAGTGAAAATTAATTCCTACGTGGAAAATAAAAATAAATGAAAAATAAAAAGATAAAAAAATAAAGAAATTTAAAAGGAATAGTCATGAATTATTTCAGAATTTTTGGATGCATTTTACTAATTTTAAAGATTAGAAACCAAAATGCAAATAAAATAAAGACAAATGAGCCAGTGGTGCTGTTAGCAAGGGTATTAGTTCAAATCAATTGGGCTTATAAATGCAGGGGGTGAAATTAGTAGCTGAGGCCCATTGGTCTGCACAGGCTTATGGAAATTACCATGGAAATTAAAATAAAAATGGAAAAAACAAAGGCCAATGGATGACATGAACACACCAGATCAAGTCAACAAAGACCATAAGTCAACAAAATGATACGTCAGCAATTGTGTGCATCATAGCTATCATGTGGAGCCACACAAAATGTTTAATTCAGAAAACATAAAGTCACGTGAGAGGGAGGTGGAATTTTAATGCGATGGCTTCATATGGTGCGTTCAGATCACAGATCCAAGGGTCACAAGTTCATCTTCTTCACTCACCTGCGAAATTCAAATTTCCAGAATCCGGTGACGGAGCACTAGCTCCGGTCACCGGAAACTTCATGCTCAAGAACACACATTCATAGAAATGCACATAAACCTCCAGATTCAATCATTCAACCATGGAGAACAAGAGTATGGGATCAAAAACACCAAACTCTCAAAAACACGCAAGGATCGAAGACAAACAGGTTGCACCATAAAACTTCAAATCTATCATACATGCTCAATACTCATCCATTTCTAATTCTAAATAGATCAGAATCATTAGCAAGACATACAAATCATAATGCACACAAGCAATTTCACTTCTAGATCTACGAATTCAGAAGCATACCTGAACTTGAATACCTTGCAAATCACCATAGAAATCCTCCAGATGCTGCAGATCCACGTATTTTGACCTCCTCTTGCAAAATAAATGCAAGATGGAGCTTGAAAGAAGCTTGATCTTGGAATCTAAATGCTCTTGCTCTTGAATGGCACCTCAAGGATTCTTCACTCTCAACTTGAATCAGTGAGTGCAATGTGATCCTTAGAGCTCAAGGATGAAGATTATGTGAAGAAATTTTGGAATGAGAGCTTGAGGAGAGAGTTTCGAAAGAAAATGCAAGAGATTTTGAATCTGGGAAATGAGTGTGTATGTCCACGAATTTAGGGCACAAACAGCTTATATATGATTAGCACATTCACCTGATTAGGGTTTTTGGAGCAATAGTGGCATGAGGTGTGTGATTCAAACGAAAATGCCAAAATGCATGAGAAGTGTGATTGAATGGTTTTGTGCATGCAACTTTCTTCCCATGTGCACAATCTGATCTTAAATGAATCCATAGTGACCTTTGGATCAATCTTGCAGCTTAGGATCAAGTGTATCATGCCTTTTGAATGCTTTTGCCAAATTGCACTTTATGAAATATTCTTTAATCCATGCTTGAATTTATTGAATTCTATTGAGCCAAATGTGTTTCATGCAATTCCTTGTGATGTTATGAACTCAATTTGCCCATAGGTTGGCTTGGAAATGAGTTACATGAGTTTTTGCAAATGGTAGAAACTTGGAAATATGGTAAAACCCTAAAAATGAATGAATTTCGATTGGCCATAACTTTCAAACCATGAGGGCTATGAACATGTTCTTGTACTTTTAGAAATGGGAGATCATACTCCACAACTTTCATGTTCAAGGGAAATTCATTTGGAGTCATCTTGGCCATGAAAGTAAGCTTTGAAGATTAGGGAAAAACTTTCCAAAAATAACAACTTTCATTACAAGTCACATGCCAAAAATGGAAATTCTCTCAAAACCTCTTGATTCTTGATCTTTGACTTTTCCAAACCTATTCTATGACCTTAAGAACATCCCTTGGCTTGAAAAATGGGATTGGAACCCTTGAGTTGTCATAGTTGACTTTTCAAATAATCAATTTGACCAATTTCTTCTTATGCAAGCAACTGATGAAATAACTGCCTTCCTCAATGAAACTTCTTACCAAATCTCATCCATAGCATTCACATATCATATGAAGGACTTTGCCCACATGAAATGGCCAAAGTCATAAAGAATCCCTGCTTGATCATGAAACCCTAATTTGAAGTCATCTGTGTAGGAGCTTGCCCTTCCTTGGATCATCTGACAATCTCCCAGCCTTCTGGGCTCTTGTAGAGGATCTTGAGCTTGTACATGACCTAGAGACACTTCATGGGACTTGTATAAGGTCACTTTGCTTCTTGCTTTGACTTTTAAGGCTTCAAATGCACCAAAGATTAATCATATGCCCAATGCTAGAACATGAGAATGTTATGCATCATTTTTCTATGCAAAAATGCTAAGGATATGACATGCTTATGATGATTATGAAATGATGATGATGCTAAAAAGAAGAGGGAAAATTTGGGGTGTTACACGTATCTTTAGCCTATACACACTGTCGAAACACTTATAATGTTTTATTTTAAGGCTTAAGCACTCGTCCATGTTTATCTCTTCCCACAACAAAACTACTTTCTATCCGGCATTCGTCCTATGTCGTGATATATTTCAACAGCCGTCCCTTGCTAGGTGATCGTCCTTCACCTTATGATGACCGTCCATCATCATTTTATCTGATGGCCATCCCCATCTTTGATCTTTCTATCAGGAATTCATCCTATGTCGTGATATTTCAGCAGCCGTCCCCTGCTAGGTGATCATCCTTCACCTTATGATGACTGCCCCTCATCCTTTTATCTGATGGCCATCCCCATCGTTGATCTTTCTATCCAAAATTCATCCTATGTAGTGATATTTTTAGCAGCCGTCCCCTTCCAGGTGATCGTCATTCACCTTATGATGACCGTCTCTCATCATTTATCTGATGGTCGTCCCAATCGTTGATCACCTGGTGATGATCGTCCCTCATCATTATGTTAGCTGATCGTCCTTCACCTTGTGATGATCGTCCCTCATCATTATGTCATTTATTCTTTACCCGATGGACGTCCCCGTCGTTGATTCTTTATTCTTTAGCCTTATGGCCGTCCCCGTCAGTGCATTTCTCTCCTCTTAACCCCTAGCAGTCGTCCTCTTCTCGATGGTCGTCCTCCATCGCTATCATTTGATGTTCACTATACATCGTCTTGTTTTGTGAATAACAATTTATATCCATTTTCTTCTTACCAGAGAGTGAAAATTTTGGACTGTCTTGGTATTCAACCACAAGTTATCTTGTTGGTCTGCTAAGCCTGGCGCTTACATCCTGCACAGCTAACTCATGCTTGAATAGGGGCAGATGTAAACACCCCAAATTTATCCTCTCACTTTCTCATGCCTTGGCTTATGATCACATATTGCATAGCATATCATTACATCTCACATTACATAATTATCCTTTAGCAACTCACTGCATAGCTGCCTAACTAGGGTTTGTGATCGGGTGACCCCAAAAGTGATTTGAGTAATCTCAGAGGCCTTGAAGCATGCCAGGAGGGTCCTTGAATGTTCTATGGTTGTTTTATACCCCCAAGGTTTCTTTGAAGTCAAGAAATCACAAGGGATTGCAGAGCTATCCTGGAAAGCTTGAAGCTCCTACACAGATGACTTGAAAATTAGGGTTTTGGGTTTAAGGCCATTGCACCCAAAAAGTTTGGACATTCTTGATTCCATTGGTCTTTATATGATATAGGGAGCTTGTGTATGAAGTTTGATGCAAAAATTCACTGAGGAAGTCATCTGATCAAGTTGTAACTTGTTGTGCAAGAAAAGTCAGGATTAGGGCATCTGAGGCCTCAACCAAAGGTTCCAAAGGTTCATTTCCATCATTTTTTAGATCTTATGGCCTTTATTTGGTCTTAGGAGAGGTTGGATGATCACAAGATTGAAGAATTTTGAGCCAAGTCAAAAGTTGCCAAAAATGGACATTACTTGAAATGCAAACTTTCCATTTTGGGAAAGATTTTCAACCTCCTATTTCTTGATCAAAAATGCTTCAAATGAAATTTTGTTAGACATGAAAGTTGTATATTGGATCTTCCCATTTTCAAAAAGTACAAGAACTCCTCTTGATTCATCCTAAAACACGGGGGTTTGAACTTGTGTGGAATTCTCACCCCTTCCACCAATCCCATGTCCATGACATCAAATCCTAGAGAGTTTTGGGATTCAAGGGACCTCAGCTTCTCCGCAATTTCATCCAACCGACGGTCGTAAACTTCGTCTCCAGCCCCAACCACTGTAAATTGTTCTTCTTGAGGATCTTCCTGCTAGACCCTTCCTTCAGTAGTGTTACCCTAAGTATTTCTTATGGCATTGATATCTGGATTTAGATGAGGCCCAAACTCTGGTGGATCAGTGCGAGGCTGCACGTGATCGTTGTTACTGGTACCTCCTGTACCTGGATGGTGTTCTTCAGGAGTTTATCTCTCAACCAATTCCCTCAGTCTTTCCTGGCTCTGAGCTAAACCAATCATCACTATCATGAATTGAGTCATCTGGTTTCTCATCTCAACCCTCTCATTGGCCATTTGGGTCCTCACTTCGTTCAAGTCTTGCTGAACTTGATCCATCTGAAGTCCCGGAAGGTTTTTTCTTGTCGGGTACTGGTGTATTCTGTTGACAGGGAACACTCTTCTGCGAGCAATGTTTCCTGAAACCACAACAAAGTGAGAAACAAAAACAAAACAATGACCTACAAAACAAAGAAAATGTTAGTATGCAATGCAGGATGCCTATTTGTCTTCCAAGGGTATCCAGTTTGGTTCTTTGGTTTTGACCCTTCCAGACCTCGAGGAAATGCTGATTATGAAGAGGGATTAAGCCCACCAAAATTACAAACCATATATATTACAAAGAGTGAAGATACATAGTTTGATTACAATACATTCCTATGGTGGGTCAAAATACAACAACAAAAGGAAAATATAATCAAAATGAAGTACAAACAAAAAGAGTCAAACATCCAATCCAAAGTCATCTTCTCTGACTTCCTTCAGGAGGGCCTCAGTTACTGGACCTATTGGATGCTCTATGATAGTCCTGATGAGGAGGTTCCTGGTAGCAATGGCACTGTTCAACTTCTTGTGCTTATCCTGATCCTTTGACCTCTTCAACCCCGCCCGGAGTTTCAACTCCGAGATCTCCTTCTGAGCTGCTAATAATGCCTCCTGATGATTTTTCTCACTAGCCTCCAACTTCTCTATATTAGCTTGAGTTCTCTGATCTTCCTGTGCACGGGCTTCAGTGATCCTGATCCACCTAGCCTGGCTCTCCTCCAAGTAGTGCTCTGCCCTAGCCTGCCGAGTCTTAGCTTCCTTGCAAGCATTCTTCAGTACCAACTCCCTTGCTCTAGCTTTTCTGATGTATTCATTTGTCTTCTCAATCTTTGTTAAGTGCTCAATCTGGAGCTTCTCTAACCTCTCATTATCCAGACGACTGTCATTTCTCTCCCAGAGAGTCTTCTTCAAGGCTTCAGAAAGCTGGGTATTCCTCTCTTTCAGTTTCTCAAACTCTTCCAAACTGACATTAGCTGCATGTTGTACTGTTGATGGTCCAGGTACATCTTCTACGGTAAATGGCATCCGGCTGATCTGAGCCCTGGTACGAGACAAATCAAAATACTGTGCTGAAGCAATGTTGTTGCACTTGCCAAGGATGGTTGTCCCCTTAGTCTGGATGGTGTCCCAGGCCCAGGCTGCCTGTCTGACAACAGCAGAGTTGTGCTGGATTTCACAATAGAGGGTCTCAGTCAAATCTTTCCCTCTTGGAGGATGAACCAAAGCATACCCTAATTGTCTCTTAAAAAGTAAAGGGTTGTAGTTGATGCAACCTTTTACCCCAATCAAAGGCACATTAGGATACTGCCTACAGCTAGTAATGATGTCTTTGCCCTTGGTGCTCTGAGTGCACCATCTGATGTCTTCTGATGTCAAGGCAATCAATCTCTTAGCCCAATTCTTTGGCTGGTGAGGGTTTAGGAAAGTGTATTACTTTGGAAAATGTCTTAACAACCAACAATAATAGAGAGGAACACAACATTTGACCAGTCTTCCTCTTTGCTTCTCATTCCTCTGGTGTACTGAATAATATAAATCTCCAAGCAAGGTAGGCACTAGGTTTCTCAGTACGAACAGGTGAATAGCATTCTTGCTTACAAACTTTGGATCGTCTGCAAACAAAATAATCCCATATATGTTTAGGGATAAAAGTGCACAAACCGCATCCCACTTCCCTACTGCAGCATGCAGGGTGGCCTAGGAGATCAAGAAGTCTAAGTGTAGGCCTGAAACCCCAGCCTTGGTGGTCATGCTCTGATCAATGAGGGCAGGCTCCAAATGCAATGCCCTGGCTATGTCTTCATTCTTGGGAGCAACCATCTCAGGGTTGAAAGGAATCCCTCTCCTGATAGGAACTCCTAACAACATGGAAAATTCTTCTAGCAAAGGTCCCAACTGGAAATCAGGGAATGTGAAGCATCTAAGTGGAGGATCATAAAACTGCAAGCAAGTATGGATCATGCTTCTCTGGGATGCATACAGGTCCATGATCATGTCCAATATGCCCCCATAATGTTCTCTGAATAATGGGACATGATTAGGAGTAATGAGAGACTGGATCTATCTGATGCCTGTCAAGGTAGGCTCAAAGAAGTGGTATGTGATGTTGCTCTTTCTGGAGGTGTCCATGCTGATGATGGATGCTAGTGAAGAAACTGAGAGCAACTGCTGATGAAGGTAACTGCTGAAGAATGATGAGGAGGAGAGTCTCTGACAACTAATGAAGGTGCTAGAGAAGCTCACTGATGAAGTCTGAGCAGCAGAAGGGGTAAAAACCAAACCAAAGACAATAAGGTGGATACCCTGTAAAACAAATAAGCAAATGTTAAATGATGCAAAAATGATGTATGCAAAATGATATGCAAAGGGTTTGTGATCAAGAGCTGGATCTGGTATCTGCCTTGCTAAGGTCCATGTTGAAGGAGCGTAAAACACAAGGAAGGGGGTTGGAATTGGGTTTTCTCATATTAACATGTCCCAATCTTCTGTGCCAGACCCATTGCTCAGTTTCTACAGACATTAGACATTTTACATTCTGAATTTTTAATTCTGAAAGTTTTATTTTATAAATGTTGTTCTTTCTCTTTCCACTGAAGAGGATTGTTCCATCTCTCTGACTAACAGCTTTACAAAACTTTTGATTAAAGATTATGTCATAGCCATTATCACTTAATTGACTTATGGATAATAGATTATGCATTAATCCTTCTACTAATAGAACATTAGAGATAGAGGGAAGATTTCCATTACCAATAGTTCCAGAGCCAATTATTTTTCCTTTTTGGTTACCTCCAAAACCTATGTGGCCTCCATCTTTTAATTCAAGACTTTGGAACATATGCTTTCTTCCCGTCATGTGTCGTGAGCATCCAGAGTCCAGGTACCATGATTGGTGTTTCAGTTTTGCTATTAAAGACATCTGCAACATACACAATTTTATCTTTGGGTACCCATATTCTTCTGGGTCCTTGTTTGTTAGTTTTTACAAACTTCTGATTCATTTTAGGTTTCAAATCAGAACTTGTGGAACAAGATGACTCACTAGTGTATATTAAGTCATGGTTATGACCATAGGTAAAATGAGAACTTAGAGGAGTATTAGTTTTTATGACAATGTCATCAATCTTTTTACACTTCAGAGTTTCTTTAGTGTTCACATAGCCTATGCCTCTTCTATCATTTCTGCTAACTCCATAGATCATAGATGCAATTTTGCTTCTATCTATGCTTTTAGCTAGAAATTTTTGAAAACCATATTCATATTATTTTATGATACTATCAGAATTGATTAGATCTTCTAAGTCAGATTCCTTCTGAGCTTTAAGTTTTTCAAAAGAATTTTTGTATTCAAAAATATTTTCTTTCATCTCAGAGTTTTCTGTTTTTAGTTTTCTAACTTCTTCTAATTCAGATACCAGACTTTGTTTCATGTTTTTGTATTTGAATTGAAGCTTCTGATATTTTTCAAGAATTTCTGAGAGGATAGCTTCTAATTGAGATCTAGAAAGTTTAGAGAATACCTCTTCTGAATCTGAGTCTGATTCTGATTCTGATGAGTGAACATCTTCTGGTATATTTGCCATTAGTGCAATGTTAGCTTGTTCATCTTCAAAATCTGACTCTGCTTCAGATGATTCAGAATCATCCCATGTTGCCATGAGACTCTTTTTCTTTTCTCTGTTGAATTTGTTTTTGGGTTTCTCTTTCTGGTGTTTTGGACATTCACTCTTGTAGTGTCCTGGTTCTTTGCATTCATAGCACACAACTTCTTTGCTTCTGGGTTTCTTGTAACCAGATGTTACTTCAGAGTGATTGCTTGTTCTTCTGGTATTTCTGAACTTCTTCTGACGATGCTTCTAGAGTTGTTGGACTCTTCTGGATAGAAGAGATAATTCATCTTCTTCTGATGAGCATCCATAACTTTCTTCTTCTTCTGCCTGTAAAGCTTTAGAAACATATTTGTTAGATTTAAGAGCTACAAACTTACCTTTCTTCTGGGGTTCATCTTCTTCTAGTTCTATCTCATGACTTCTCAAGGAGCTGATCAGTTCTTCTAAAGATATTTCATTCAAATTTTTAGATAGCTTTAGAGCAGTAACCATGGGCCTCCAAGCCTTTGGAAAGCTTCTGATGATTTTCTTTACATGATCTGCTGTTGAGTAGCCTTTGTTCAGAACTTTCAGTCCAGCTACCAGAATTTGGAACCTTGAGAACATTTTTTCAATTGTCTCATCTTCTTCCATTTTGAAAGCTTCATACTTCTGGATGAGGGCCAGAGCTTTAGTCTCCTTGACTTGAGTGTTGCCTTCATGTGTCATCCTTAGAGAATCAAACATGTGTTTAGTTGAGTCTCTGTTTATGATTTTCTCATATTCTGTATATGAGATAGCACTTAGAAGTATGGTTCTAGCTTTGTGATGATTTCTGAATTCCTTCTTCTGTTGAGCTGTCATGTTTTTCCTTTCAATCTTCTGACCATCTGCTTCAACAGGGTGAGTGTATCCATCTGTCACCATGTCCCAAAGATCTCCATCCAGAGCTAGAAAGAAACTTTCCAGAACATCCTTCCAGTAGTCAAAATTGTCACCATTGAACACTGGAGATTTTGCGTTGATCTTGTCATTTTTGTAGTCATTGTTGTTATTGCCAGTGTCTGCCATGTGTTTTAACTTCTGGATCTTTTACTGACACGGTTAAGTGTAATACTCAGAACCTAGCACTCTGATGCCAATTGAAGGAGCGTAAAACACAAGGAAGGGGGTTGGAATTGGGTTTTCTTTAACAACTAAAAATAACTTCTAATGACAAGTTGATTTATCCTAGTTCGTTTGAACTCAAACTACGTCCAGTCCACCCGCCAATGTGTTTTTGCCTCTATCACTGAGGTCTTAATTCACTATTCAATAAATGAATACACACACTGACCTACAGTCAATGTCCTCTTGAGTCTTCTGACTGAAACTAGTAACTCAAGGGATTTTACTTAACTATTACAACAATAATAATATAGTAACTATTTTGCTTCTAATAAAGCTATGATCACTAAGTGAATGTTACAATATTTAAGCACAAATGAATAAGTCTTTTTCTCGTGAGTGTATTGTCTTCAAATCTTCAATTTGATTCCTTTATATAGTTCTTGAATAATTGTAGCCGTTGGAGACATCTTGAGCTAATTTAGGATATTAGTTAATACCATAAATTCCTTCCATAATAAGAGATACTTGTCTTTACCATTAATTAATATATTCTTTAATTAATGTCTTCATTATGAAGATCATCATCTTCTAGACGTAAATCAGAGATAATAAAGTCTTGATGCGCAGCCATTAAACCATGTCATTAAATGATGGATTCTTCAATAAGTGTATCTTCTATATATGGCTCAATGTATCTTCTAATAAAGCATGTCTCCTTCAAATAACTTCCTCTTCTACATATATAACAAAGAGAGTTATTAGAACTTCTATTCTTGCATAATTATATTTGTTATCATCAAAACTCTTAGAGGCTTAGAACCATAATTGTTCTAACACATGTGTGTTCATAAGTCCGGATGGAGGCTTAGAAATCCAGTAACCAGGTGGGGGACTCAAATAAAGAGTCACAAGTCCAGGGTTTCACAAGAACTATCCAACTTGATGCATTCTTAAAACAAAACTAGTAACAGGGTATGATGTGGCCAAGGGTTCCTGCAAACCTGTAAACATCCCAACCCCCTCACATGTAATGTTCTAGAACAAGGATCCTCAGACTTGGATCAATTATAAGAAGTGTAAACACTTCTAACCCGGAGATACAGTGTTTACAATAACCATAAAAGATCCTCCTCCAATTCACCTCAGATGCTGAAGGTCATAAAAGGTCATCCAGACTTAGCAGGCTTCCCAGATAGCCCTAGTACTACAGGAAATCCGTAGCACAAAGTTCTCAAGAAGAAACCCATGTCTGAACCATGTTTCATATTCCCGCACCAGACTCAAATTGAATGGGAAAGAATATGAAGCCACTCTAGCCTATGTGTCACTCAGGTCCCCGGTATAGGATCTTAATCACTCAATGATCCCCACCCACCAAGGAAACCACAGATCCAGCACATGATAATGACAGTATGAAATGCATAAAAAACTATAAATGAAAGCAATAAATAAAGTTGTACAGAAAGAAATAAAATAAAGAAATAAATAAGCACAAGTAGCACATAACACCCCCGTAAACACAAATCAAACAAGCGCTAGGAGGAATCCACAAAAATAACCAGAAGCCCTGGTTGCAATATAAGGGTCCCCAGCAGAGTCGCCAAGTTGTCGCTCCCCCGAAAAGACACCTAGGTCAGATAGGGTACAGACGCGAACGGTCGGCGAAAGAAGAAATGAAAGGAACTGAATAGAGTCGTTAGCTAGGAATTTTTATCCCGAAGGAAAGGTAATGTTGCATAAACCTAGAAAAAGGATGGATAAGACGGTTGCGAACCAGAGAAACTGAGAAAGGGGGTTGGTTACAACCTGGGAAGGTATTAGCACCCAGATTGTCCGTCGTACTCGACGGGGTCCACGCTTAAAAGATTGTGTTTAAAGGGGTAGTGTATGTGCTATATGTGTGAAAAAGCTGGAAAAGAATATACAAGTGTCAGTGAAAAAGGTGAATTGCTCAGGAAGGAGGCTTAAAAGAGAATGCTGAAAGAGGGGGAATACATAGAGACTTTTATTTGATAATAGTTAAGTTATGCCTACGTATCCTCTCGTGCAATGAGGAAGTCAGAACACCGTAGTTCGACTCAAAGAGACCGAAGATAAAATGATTGTGAACTGCTTTCTTGCCTATGCTCAAGTGTATGACTCGTCTGGCTCGAGTGCTAACTGTCTTGCATTAGACGGAAGAAGCAAGTTCTCGTTTATGAGTGAGGATGATGAGAAAAGAATCCCGGAGGAGACGATTATTATTTGTTTTTTGTGTTTTCAATATTTTATTTATTTTTGGTGTTTGTCATAAGTTAATGAGCTTAAGCATAAATCAAAGGTTAGCAAACTCTTTATATCCTCCCTTTGATTAGCGATAATGAGAATACTTTAAGTATGAGATAAACATCTCCATTTAATTACCATGATGATGTAGGATTAAGATCATTAACCTACTTGTGATTATTAAGATGTTTTTGTTTTTTTGTTTAGTTTTAAGTAATGAGTTTAAGCCATAATCAAGGATTAGTGAACTCATTACACCATCCTAAGAGAAGGATAATAGATGAGCACACTTAAGCTGAGGAAGATACCTCAACTTAATCCATGATTAGGGATTAACCTCATGACAAAACAAGCCTTTATTAAAGTGAATTTTAATTAAGAGTGAGATTAAGAAATAAGTTTTATGGTTTGTAAGACAACTTGAGGGGGACTTGTCCATTAAACACTAGGGTTAGTCCTTCTTAACCAATAAAGGAAGAATTATAACCCTAATGTAAGGCCCAAGTTACAAGTTAATGTCTTAGTGATTATTAGATGGATTTATTAAGAGGTTTAAACAAATTAAGGGTTTAACACTTAGGATTAGAGTTATACATTCCATCCTAAGAGAAGGATGTAGGCATAACCTTAATTACAAAGTCCTAAAACTTTAAAGTTTTAGTCTCTAATGATGAGATGAGAAGAGAGACACAAAGAAGACTCAAAGGTAAAAGCTAAAGGGGGACTAATCACAACCCTAATTATTATTATGCTTGGATGTTCCTATGATTTGTAAGGCTTGAGAAAGATCTTCAGAGAAGCCACCAATGAAAGAAGCAGATGGAAGGAGGGGGAAGCAGAAGATATAAGTTACTTACTTCATTGAAGAAGATAAGTAACTTAGAGAAAGAAAGTGAGAGATGAACATGAATGGGCAAGCCCAATCAAAGACAAATAAAAATGCAGCAAAGATGCATATGAAGAAGATGAAGAGAAATGAGAAGTGAAGGCAAATTCACTTCTCAAGTTAACTTACCACCTGAAAATGTTAGCACAAGATGCATAAGAAAAGAAAAGAGATGAAATGATGCATATACAAAGGAAAAGATCAAAACCAGAAGCAATCACATGATGAAAATGATGCTATGACATGATGCAAAGACATACAAAGTGCAATGGATGATCATACAAGAGAAAGAATGCAAATGAAGCATGTGGGAAGCATGAAAACACATGGATGTTTATGAAATGAAATGGATGCAAAGTATAGCAAATGTATGAAGAAATGAACAAGCAATGTTCAAGAAATGTCTTAAGATGTCTAAGATGGCATACAAGTGCTTAGAATGTCATGGCAAGTTCATATGTTCATGCAATGCAATGTAAGATGCAAGTAAGGATGCAAAATTAGGGTTACATGAAAGGATGAGATGCAAATGATCAAAACAGAAGAAATTCACATGATAAAATTTTTCAAATGAGCTCAGACAAACCCTAACCCCATATGATATCACACCCCAAAAGAGAAAGTCTAACTCTTAACCTAAAGGAAGTTATAATTTTTCTAAGTTAACTAGGGTTTTTGGGTACCTTAAAAGGAAAAATGCAAATCATTTTGAAAATGAAAGATAAATTCATGACAAAACTATCCTAGAAACTACATGTTATATGGAAAACAATGCAAAAAGAATCATTATCAAACCATTCATGGTTAGGCAGAAATGATTTTTTAAAGTTAGGGTTTTAAAAAGGGAATTTTATGAACCCTAAATTCAAAGAAAATGTCAAAGAATGTTCAAAACCAAAAAGAAATTTGTATGAATGGTTTGACAATGTTTCTAAATGTCTTAAGATGCAATGTGTTTTTTTTTGTGATTTTTAGAAACCTAAATGGTATTTTAATTAATTAATTTCCATTAATTAATTAAAATAAACATTTAAATATTTTAAAAATGCTTTTTAAATGCAAAAAATAAAAATAAAAATATTTTTGGTTTGTGAAAATCAATAATAGTCATGGTAAAAAATTTCAGAATTTTTTAATGATTTTTTCTATTTTTAATAAAAATGTAAAATAAAATATAAAGAAAATAAGAAAAAAAATGAAAGTATGCAAAAGGAGAGGCTGAGATCTAAAGTTGGGAAATCCAGTGGTCCAGATGGCAAGTCAGCGTGACTGGGGGTATTTAAATCCAAAGGCCATGACTTAATCTTCCCCATTAAATGAAATCATACGGCTATGTTTTAATCTGACTTAATTTAATTAATTAATTAAGTTTAGGGTTTAATGATTAATCTCAGCCCTTCAAAACGCGCGGCAAGCTCACATCAAACGGTCCAAATTCAAACTCAGCTAATCACCTGAGATTAGCCCTAATCCACCTCAGACGGCCGGAACAGTGTTCTGGTCGTCTTCTCTGACAGGGTTCTTTCCCCAACTCTCTCCCCAGGCCATTTCAGGAGCTCTAAAGCTCCAGATCAAATCCCCAACTCACCCCAAGCACGAATCAACCCTCAAAATTAATTTATTTTGCATCAATCATGAGAATCAAACAAGAACATGTTTCACGGGCAAAGTTTCAGAAGTTAAAAACACGCTTGTTTTCAACTCATTTTCAAAATAAATTATATCATGATGATCAGCATAACATGTAGAACAACTTAGAAACTTAAAATCATGCTTCTGGAAAAAAGTTTGAAGATGGATACCTGAGCTGGAGCTCTCACGTATGGAGCTTTCTGACCTCTTCTCCTGTGCAAACCCACCCCAATGGACTCCTTGATGATGTTGAGAAGCTTGGAATGAGTTGAAATGAGCTGGATTGAGAGGTTGCAACTCAACTGGTCCCGAATCGTGTTTGTGTTTGGCTGACTTTTAGGGCTTGGCAATGGTTGGGAAATGATCTGTGGATGATAGTGAGTTGATATATGGAAAAATATTGGATGTTTGATGCTTGTGCAGTGTGTTTCGAAGAGATGAAGGTTGAGGGTGATTTTTTGGAACTTGGTGAATGAGAGGTTCTGAGCTCCAAGGTTATGTGAAATGGCTTGCTTTTGGTCCACATAACAAGTCTCTATTGGCCAGAGAGTTGTTGTGGCTGCAGCTGATTGGTATCAGCCAAGTTGCAAAAAGTCAACATTATGTGTACTTGAGGTATGGGCTTGTGCAGCAGCTGTTCAAGGGCATGTCTGGCCTCAGCTTAGTTCAAGGAGAGCCATGGGATTAAAATTATGCAGCTGGATGGCTTGGAGGGAAAGATTTCATAGGTTTTGCAAGACTTTGCATTTTTGCCCCCTTTGAGAAATCTTGTGATGCAAGGCATGAAAACAAGTGATTCCTTGGGAAATATTGATCACAATGCATTTTACTATGTTTGTATGATGCCTAGAGATGCATTATAGGTCACAAAATGACTTGGCAAGTGGTTTTGCAAAAATCCCTCTTTGGTGTGAAAGTGAAAATTATAGCATTTTTGCCAACTTTGCAAGGCCATAACTTGAGTTCCATAATGAATTAGGACATGTTCTTGTACTTCTTAAAAAGGGAATGATCCTATATACAACTTTCATGACCAACAATTTTTCATTTGAAACATTTTTGGTTGAGAAAGAGGAGGTTGAAGAACTTTCCCAAAATGGAAAGTTTCCATTACAAGTCATTTCCATTTTTGGCAACTTTTGGTTTAGCTCAAATTTCTTCAATTTTGTGAACTTCCATGCACTTCAATGATCAAATAAATATCATATAACTTCAATTTAATGAAAATACCACTTTGGTTCCATTGTTGGGGGCCTCAGATGCCATGATTTTTCTCTGACTTGCTCAAGAAGTTACCCAGTGAACATATGACTTCCACAATGAATTTCTTCATCAAACTTGGTACACATGATCCTTATAACATATTGAGACTATTAGAAACAAGAATGACCAAAAAATTTGGAGTTATGGCCTCTGAAACCAAAACCCTAATTTTGGTCATCTGTGTAGTGAAAACCCTAGCTCTGCTTCCATGCTTTCCCAGTTCTTGTGATTTCTTGACATCCTTGATCTTTGAGGGATATAATATGATGATAGAACACACATGGACGCTCTTGGAATGATTGGAAACCTTTGGAGTGGCTCAGATGGATCCTTGGATTGCTCAAATCACAAACCCTAGATGTAGATGAACTTGAACTAATGCAGTGAAACAAAATGCAATATGAGATGGTATACTTATACTAATGCAGACATGAAAGATCACAAGCCATGGTGTGAAATTAGTGAGGGCAAATTTGGGGTGTTTACAGCTGCCCCTATTCAAACATGAGTTAGCTGTGCAGGATGTAAGCGCCTGGCTTAACAGACAAACAAGATAACTTGTGGTTGAATACCAAAGACAGTCCAAACTTTACACTCACTGGGGAGAAGAATATAAGGGATATAAATTGTAAAGGACAGTATAGCATGATTATCAAATGAAAGCGATGGAGGATGACCATCGAGCAGAGGACGACTGCTGGGGATAAAGCAATGACGGGGGCGGTCGACAATCTGGGGAAATAAAGATACCATGATGGGGACGGCCATCGGGTAAGGAAGTAAGATTCTATGGGGATTAAAACAAAGGTAATGATGGGGACGGCCACCAAGTTCATAAAGTAATGTCAACAAACTCAGCTTTTTACACTTACGGCACCCACCAAGGCTGGCGCCATGGGATCAGCCATGACGTGGCCACGTCCCAAGACCACTCCACAAATGAGCCAGGGGTGCTGTTAGCAAGGATATTAGTTCAAATAAATTGGGCTTATAAACACAGGGGGTGCAATTAGTAGTTGAGGCCCAGTGGTCTGCGCAGGCTTATGGAAATTACCATGGAAATTCAAATAAAAATGGATAAAACAAAGGCCAATGGATCACATGAACACACCAGATCAAGTCAACAAAGATCATAAGTCAACAAAATGATACGTCAACAATTGAGTGCACCATTGCTACCATGTGGAGCCATACACATTGATTTATTCAAAAAATATAACCTTAATGAAGTCACGTGAGTGATAGGTGGTTTTTTAATGTGTTGTCCAATTATGGTACGTCCAGATCAAGCAATCGTGTGGTCTAGGCTTCATCTTCTCCATTCAAACATTCAAACATAATTTCCAGAATTCGGTGACCGGAGCCCTAGCTCCGGCACCGGAAAGTTCATCCTCAAGAATAAATCCTCACAGAAATAAACAAAACTCTCCAGATCTAATAAATCAAGCACTCTGAGTTCAAATATGAGCTTAGTTTCTCCAATAGATTAATGCACAAGCCAAATCGAAACAAAACATAAACATACATCAAACTGAAATTCAATCATACAGATCCATTTCTCACTCAAATCAAAATCTAAACACATAAGAATCATCAACATAGAACATAGATCACATTGCAAGCATCTAATTTCATTTCCATAGCATACATGAGGTTGAAGATCCTTCAAAACACCAAGAAAATACTTCTCCAGCTGCAGATCCACTCCTTTTAACCTCTCTTTGCAAAAGAAATGAAAAAGAAGCCTTGAAACCTCCTAGATCTTGAGATTCAAAACCAACTGCACTTGAATGGTACTTGATGAAAACCTTGCTTTCAGCTTGAATTGATGGTATATTTATGATCCTTAGAGCTCACTGAATAAGAATATGGAAAGAGATTGGAGAATGAGATCCTGAAGAGAGAGATTCGAAGGCTTTTGTTTTTGTGCATAAAACTTTGAAGTTGATGAATGAGAGAGAGCTAGGTCAAATTCAGTGCATGGATTCCTTGTATATCACTAGTATTCACACCTGACTAGGGTTTTTGCACCAATGCACACATGGGAAGTGTGATTGATAACAATTTGTAAGTTTGCAAGAGAATTGTGATGGGGTGATTTACTCGTGCCACCTTGTGTACAAGTGCATGACCTGACTTTATTTCATCCCATATTTACCCCTGAGTCACTTTTGGCCATTGGATTTAAGTGGATTATGGTTTCCTCAAGATTTTGCAAAAATACACTAAGTGGAACATCATGCATCCCATGCATGATTTTGGTAACTTATCTTGAGACAAATACTCTTCATGCTTTGCCCTTGATACTTATGACCAGAATTAATCCATAGGATAGCTTGAAAATGCAATACAAGTCAATTTGCAAAATTGGAAAGACTTAAATTCATGGTAAAACCCTAAAAATGTGTGACTTTCGACTGGCCATAACTTTCAAACCATGAGGTATATGAACATGTTCTTTTACTTTTAAGAAATGGGAGATCATACTCTACAACTTTCATGTTCAAGGAAAATTCATTTGGAGTCATCTTGGCCATGTAAGAATCACTTGAAGATTAGGGCAAAACTTGCTAATTTTGGAAAGTTTAGTTACATACCATATGCCAAAAATAGAAACACTTGCCAAAACCCTAAATTCTTGATCTTTGACTTTTCCAAACCTCTTATTTGACCTTAAGAACCACCCTTGGCTTGAGAAATGGGATTGGAACCCTTGATTTACCACAGTTGACTTTTCAAGTAGTCAGTTTGACCAATTTTTTCTTATGCAAGCAACTGATGAATTGACTGCTTTCCTCAATGAATCTCCTCACCAAATTTCATCCATAGCATTCTAATATCATATGAAGGACTTTGTGCATATGAAATGGCCAAAGTATCAAAGAATCCTTGCTTGAACATGAAACCCTAATTTGAGGACCATTTGTGTAGGATCTTGCCATTCCTTGGATCATCTGATCACCTCCCAACCTTCTGGGCTCTTGTAGAGGATCTTGAGCTTGCACATGACCTAGAGACACTTCATGTGACTTGGATAAGGCCACTTGACTTCTTTCTTTGACTTGTAAGGCTTCAAATGCACCAATGATTGATCATATGCCCAATGCCAGAACATCAGAATGTTATGCTTCATTTTTCTATGCAAAAATTCTAAGGATATGCCATGCTTCTGATGCTTATGACATGATAATGATGCTACAAAGAAGAAGGAAAATTTGGGGTGTTACAGCTAGTAATGAAAATGTCTAAATTTAGTAAGTTTTGCCCTAATTTTCAAGGCTTTCTTTCACAACTAAAATGACTCCAAATTGATTTTCTTTGAACATGAAAGTTATAGGTTATTCTCTCCCATTTTTAAAAAGTACAAGAACATGTCCATAGCATTTATGTTTGAAAAGTTATTAACAAGTGAAGTTTGGACATTTTTAGGGTTTACATGAATTACCATTTTCTACCAAGTTGGAAAATGCATTGTAATCCATTTCTAAGCTATCTTATGGGTCAATGATGATCATAAACATCAAGAACAAGGCATGAGGAGCATTTGGATCAAGAGGAACCATAAAAATCATGCATGAATAAAGTGATATTCCTTAAGTTGCAAAAATGCAAAATCACAAGTAAAGCATGATGTAAGCATCCAAGGGCCAGGATTATTTCATTTTTGGATTAGTGGATCAAAAGTGATCAGTATGTGCAAAGGATAGAGGGGGAGCACGAGTAAATAGAAGGATTACACACTTCATGCACAAATTCAAAATCATCCCATTCACATTCCTCTCACGTGCACTCTTGCTAAAACCATAATCAGTGAAAATTGACATCATATATAAGTGAACAAAGCCTTTGAATCACAAGGATTCATCACATTTTCATCACTCTCATGTTTTGGAACTTCAAGCTTTTTCCTTCGAATCACCTTACACACTCACTCATTGCCAAAACAAATCACATATTCTTCATCCTTGAGAGCTCAGGATCAAAAATGTATCACTCTCTCAAGCTAAATCTGAAGATTTCTCAAGGTGCAAGTTAGGAGCAGTTGAGGTTGAAACTTCAGATCTAGGCAAATTCAATCATTCCCTTGCATTTATTTTTCAAGTAGGAGGTAAAAGAGGAAGATCTGCATCATTTGAAGGCCTATATCAAGCTAATTCGTGCACTGCAATCTTCATGTAAGTGCAAAATTCTCTGATCTAAAACTGATTTTAAGTGTAGGCATTATGTTCTGCTTGTGTTGCTGGTTATGGTGATGCTTTTACTTTTGAATTTGGTTGAGAAATGAGCATGTATTGTTGAATTTTAGTTTTATACATGAATATGTTCTTCTTCAATTTGCTTTGTTGATCGAGTTATTGAAAAATCCAATGGCATATTCGTACTCAGCATGTTTTAATTAGTTGATCTGGAAAGTTTCTTTCATTTCTGTGGATGTTTGTTCTTGGCTATGAATTTTCCGGTGACCGGAGCTAGGGCTCCATCACCGGATTCTGGAAATTTGAAAATGAGGAAGATGACTTCCCAGCCATACAATTGTTTGATCTGGACGAACCATGTCTTGACAACACATTAAAAAGACCATATCCCTGGCACGTGATTTTGTTTTATAATTTAATCTGAATTGAACTTTAGGTTACGCGCCACATCACAACTATCATGTACACACACGCATCTCTTTTGTTTTGGTTTACTGGCTAATGATGTTGACTTGATCCCAGGTGTTGCTTTAATCCATTGGTTGTTTATTTCCTTAAATTTTGTGAATTTCGACCATAAGTGTTGTGTCATGCGTTAAGTTTCATGGGCCTTTATTGCTGTTCACGCCCCCTGTTTTGTGAGCCCAATTATTTGAACTGGAGTAGCTTACTGAATGCACCCCCTTTTCTCTTTTGTTTATTTTTATTTTCTTTTTTTATTTGTTTGCTTTTTAATTTTAAAAAAATAGCTAGAGGTTCCTAAAAATTCACCAAAAATTCATGAACATCAATTTTAATTTTCTTAATTTTTGTATATTTTTATTTTCCATTTATTTTTGTTTTTCATATTAGAATTAATTGTGTAGTTTAATTTCTTTTTTTTATTTCTTTTAATTCACATGCTGTTTTGTTTATTTTCTATTCTGATCATGGATTTGAATTTTGACCTGGTTCTTTTTGCTCTAGATTAATAACATGATGTAGTTTGTTGATGATTTATCTCATGAATTTTAGGGATTTTTATGTGGATTTTTGTCAAGTTTCTTAGAGATGAAGTTTCAAAACCCTATTTCTTGTTTATGGAGTTCTTTGATCAAGTTTGCTTTTGATTTTGATCTAGTTCTTTTGTTATGATGTTATCACATGTTTAAGGAACCTTTGTGCTTAATTGTAGAATTTTTATTGTACTTTTGATTTAATATGAGTTTTCTTGTTTGCTTGCCTTATTTTGTTTTGTAATGCTTAGCCTTTCCATAATTAACTAGTGTTGCCTTGTAATGCTTTGTTTGCACCACTCTTTCCTAGGTATTGATTGATATATCTTAGCATGTAATTGAGGTGAATCACTTTTGGTTGTGATATGTTGGTTTAATATTTTGTTTGTTCACATCTCTTTTAAATTCATTTGGTTTATCTTATCATATGTGAATAATTCTATCCATTTCAGGGGCTCATGGTAAGTGAAGTGTGGATGATGTCCACATTTAGATTCTTCATCTCCTCTTGTTTTTTACTTTCTCACTTGTGATTGTGATGTGCCTTATGCCATCTTGTGATCAACTTCTTCTCTTTACCCTTTAGAAACAACTTATCTCCTTTAGAGGAGTAAGTTGTATTCTAACTCTTTCATTTTTCTACTCATTTTCTTCTTTCTTTCTTTCTTTCTTTCTTCTTCGTTAAGATAGAACTCAAACCACAATAACTTAGGACTCCCATGCATGATAACATTTAGGGTTGTTAGTCCCCCTTTAGTTTTTACCTTTGAGATCCTTTTAGTGCTCTCTCTTTCTCATCTTCAAACAAAAACCTAAAAAACATCTAATAATAGTTAAGGTGGCATCTCCCTTTTGTAACTCTCTCAAAGAAAAGCTAAAAAACACTTCTTCACTTTAATCCACAAAAGCATTTAATAATACAAACAAGTTAGTGAATTTAAATCCTAATCTTAGGAAACAAGTTTGAGTATCTTCTTCATTCTTGATGAACTTGTTACTCATTCTATTTTGGGATGTGGTAATAAGGACATGTTCCTTAGAAAAGGATTTGCTTTCACTTCCTTGTGCCTACTCTAAAAAAATTCTAAAAACACTGTACAAACAATAAGCGTCTCTCCTTCGGGACTTCTTTTCTCATCACCCTCACTCTTTACATACAAACTTGCTACTACTTGTCACTTTGCAAGACGGTTACGCACTCGTCGTCCGAGCCTGCAACACCTGAGCATTGACATAAGCAGTTCAAGCCTTAACTCACAAGCAATCTTTTCCACCCCTAATTAGGGGAACTACGGCGACTCTGATCCTCATTATCCAGATGAGGTACGTAGGCAGCGGGGTAGGGCCCGTTCGAGCACACTCTTTTATTTTCCCTACATTTTCCCCATTTATTTTCTTTTCTTATCCAGTTCAGTTCCTTTTTTTGCAGCATCTTTCATTTCTTTTACCCTTTGAAACAGTTTCTTCACAAGCATGGATCCCGTCGGGTACGGCGGATGATCTGGGGTGCTAATACCCTCCCAAGTCGTAACCGACTCCCGAACCCAGTGTCTTTGGTTCGCAGGACCTGTGTCCTTCCTTTTCTTTTCTCTTGGTTTGTGCAACATTACCATTCCCGTGCCTTCGGGATAAAAATGCATGGCTGGCGACTCTACCCTTTTCCACGCCATTTCACGTTTGTACCAGGATGGAAATCCAGGGAGAGACAGCTAGCGACTCCGCTGGGGAATCGAACCCAGGATCTCTGGTTCCCTTGAGATTCTCTCCTAGCGCTTGCGTGTTTCTATTTTCATTTGTGTTGATTGTTTGTTGTTGTGTGTTTATTTTACTATTGTTTATTTACATTTTTTATTTACTGCTTTATTTATTGCTCTCAGTATTTATTTTCATGCATCATATATTATACTGGACAGTCTGGACTGGTTTTTTCAGTTTGGCGGGACTTGGGTGTTACTTGTGTGTGGTGAGATGAGATTAGCCAAATACCCGGCTTGAGTGCACCATAGGACTTAGCATGGACAATCACTTTGGCCCCATGGTATCTTGTCATGGGGGTATTAGTGCGTTAACACCCAGATTCGCGGCCGTCTTGGAAATGTCTTGATATAGGGATCTTCCCTAATTCATTACATAACCTTGATAGTTATGTGGGGCTGGGGACCGATCATTGAGAACCTTGTGCAAACATCCCTCTCCAGTGGTGACAGTGGTAGACCACATTCTATGGTAAACCCATTCGCACCCGAGGGCCCACTTGTAACTCGCATAGGATGGCCTGTTTTTCTCGGACTCAGTTGAGACCTCCCTGAGTAGTACATAATTCCAAACCGATTCCCTAATCTGGTTATGAGTCATTTCTCAGAAATGGTGAAAGTATTATTGTTATTCGGCTTTGAGATTCCGTGATGTTTGACCCGGAGCACATCCGTGAGATTGGGAGGGCTTTACAGGTTTGTAGAAACCCTTTAACCTCATCATACCCACACTGCAAGTACATTTTTATGTGTTGATCTGGTTGCTTTGACCTTTGGAGCTCTTGAGTTAGTTGGTTTGGAAGTCTGATCTGAAGTTATCTGTGACTCACCTGAATGCATATGGGTTGTTATTCAGAGGACCTAGAGTTTTTGTTCACTTGGCTCTTGTATCCAGTACCCAGACAGTTCCAGATTGATCATATTTGTCTTGCATTTTCATTTGCATCATATCATAGCATTCTTAACATCTTAGTGTTTTCATTTTTCAGGTTACATTTTCACACCTTGTTCTGGTATCTATTAGCTTTTCATATCCAGATGGCAAGCATCATCACAACTCTACAAAAGAACAATGCACACTACACCTTTCCACATCCAGAGGTGAATAAATTGCACCAATTGAAGGGTCTGATGAATGATAAGGTTCTGGGAGATTTCAGGGCCAGCTTTGGAAAGATTCTCAAGTACATGGACAAGCCAACAGAAGACTAGAGGGACAACATTCATACTCTTCTCCAGTTCTATGATGCTCCATTACGCTATTTTGTATTCCCAGATTATGTTTTGGCACCTATATTGGAAGAAATTTCCAGCTTGTTGCATATCCCTCTTAGAGGAAGGCAGCCTTATTACAATTCAGGAAGATTGCTCCAGGCAGAAGAAATTGCTCAGAGATGTCATTTGCCTTTAAGCAGGGTGGAGCAGGGATTGAGTAGTAGAAAAGGAAAAGGATTGCCTTATAATGTGCTGATTCAGGAGGCTCTGGCATATGCTCAGGATAATCAATGGACACAGTTCAGTGTACTTCTAGCTTTGATGGTCTATGGGATTAGCTTATTCCCAGGAGATCAAGGGATTGTTAGCTTGGAGGCCATTGCCATTTTCTTCAGAAGAAATCCCACACCTAGTCTGTTAGGTGATTTTTATTACGGAGTTCTTTAGGAATGAAAAGAGGGGAGGTCAAGTGAGTTGTTATGTGCCTCTATTTGCGGATTGGTTTGCTAGACAGTTGCCCAAAGTGGGGCCATTCAAAGATTTAAGGGGAAAGTGGAAATGGTCTCGTAGATTGATGGGGTTGACTGCAAGTGATAAAAGCTGGGGATACGATAGATATGTATTAGGGAAAGAGATGATTGTGAAGTGTAACTAGTTTCCCAATGTTCCTTTGATTAGAAAGAAAGGAATGGTCAATTACAATCCAGTTCTGGCTAGGAGGAAGCTTGGATACCCTTTGAAAGATCCCCATCTGATGAGGATGTGAGAGAACCATTATACCTTCCTATTGAAGGAAATACAAACATGGATGTTCAAGTATTCCAAGCTTGGGACATCAGGACTCAAAAGGGAAAAGAAGAGTTTGGATGAGTGGGTCCAAACATGTATGAACCCTTTGCAGCATGGTTGAAAAATCGTGTCAAGATTTCTTTGTTGCCTTTCTCATTAGAGCTTCCTCTCTACCCAAAATAAGTAATTCCACAGGTCCCTGCTGCACAAAGCACTTTTCCTTTAGAAGATTATCAAAAGCTTGAAGCTCAGTTGAAGGGACTAAAGTTGGAGCAAGCATAAATGATTAGCTTACACCATCAGTTGGCTCTCTCCAAGTTGACTTTAGAAGAGAAGTTGCACAAAGTGCAAGTAGAATAAGAAGCTAAGGACAAGGAGTTGGCAGAAAGAGAGGCTTACTTCCAAAGAAGGGGGATTGATGGACATCAAGAGGGAAGAACAGTTCAAGAAAAACAAGAAGGCTCTCAGGGATGCTACAGCCTGAATTTTTAGTTTGCTTTTATTTTATTTCTGATTACCTACAGGATTATTGTAGGAATCTAAGTTGTTTGTTGTACTTTGTGTTTTTGTAAAACTTGAAACCTTACGGGGATGGTATTTGTGCCATAGGGCTTCTGATTTATGCATTTTTATTTTGTCAGACTCTTTAAGCTTTGTGTTTTTCCAACTGGTCGTGGAAATTGTGTGAAAACATTGAAAGAGATATTCTTAGAAGATTATTTCAAAGGCCATCTGGATTCTTCAATAAGATACCAGAACTGGGGCAAAATGCCCTGATAATGAAAGCATGAAGATTGCATTGCATGTAACAGTGTTGTTGTCTTGTAGGTGCGGTCTTCGGGTTTCTAACGTCTCTTCTGATTTCAGGCACTATAGCTCCAAAGAAAGGTCCCAAGAAGATCCACATATATCCAACAAAAGAGAACAGATAAAGAGTGATGGATCAGATGCAAGCATACTTGGCAGACTTACGTACAAGAATGGATAATTTCATGACCCTTATGACAGGAATGGGTCAAACTTAGGAGCGCTTGCGCGAGCTGGTAGAGAATAATCAATTTAGGAACAATGGTCCAGTAGATGGAGGCAATCGCAATGGGTCTGGCGCCCGTAATGTTGAAATCCCTGTGGTACAACCTGGAGTTACCATTATCAATGATGGAGTGAACAACCTTCAGATGGATGGACAGGATGAGTAGTTCACACTGTTAGATGAGGCCGAAGGACAAGGGGTTGAGATGAATCGTCGCTTCGAAGAGATGGCTGAGCAAATTCATTCTATCCAATCCCAGAACTCCTTGGGGTTTGATGTTACTGATTTAGGGCTAGTACCAGGGATGAGGATTCCTTACAAGTTTAAGGCTCCAACTTTTGATAAGTACAATGACACTGCATGCCCAAAAACCCATCTTCAATCTTTTGTTGGGAGAATTGCTACCCACACAGATGATGAGAGGCTATGGATGTATTATTTCCAAGATAGCCTTGTTGGGGCGTCTTTGGAATGGTATATGAAGCTAAGCAGGGTTATTGTCATAAGTTGGAAAGATTTGGCGGAAGCATTTGTTAAGCAATACCAATATAATCTGGACATAGCTCCCAATCACACGCAGTTGCAAAGCATGTCACATAGTGCAAAAGAGAGTTTCAAAAAGTACGCTCAAAGGTGGTGCCAGCTTGCGGCCCGAGTACAACCTCCACTGCTAGCGAACGAAATGGCTGACATGTTCATGAGGACTTTGCAAGGAGTGTTTATTGAGCGTTTAGCTTCATGTTCGGAGACAAAATTCAATGATATTGTTATAGCTGGGAGAGTGTTGAAACCCTATTAAAGATGGGAAAAATCCAAGATAATGGAGCTGGAAAAGTTCTGCTGGAACGAGAAAGCCTTTTGTTGGCCCTCAAAGAAGAAGAGAGGGGGAGACTAATGATGTCTATGGAAGAGGAAGGATTCGTGGCTACAGAAACTCATATGACCAAGTGGAAGCTGTCACTATTCCTATCAATCCTACTCCTCAACCACAACAACAACGCAACAATTATCAACATAGGCATTACCAACAACATCAGCCTCATCCTGTTGATCGTGTTTTCGAAGATATTCCCATGACCTATACAACATTGTTGTAGAGGTTGATAGACTTGGATATGATACAACTAAGGACGTTGGCTCCACCACCACCAGGAGATCTTCCACCAGGGTACGATGTTAATGTAAGATGTGCTTTTCAACTTCTACAACAAAGTTCAGAATCTGATAGATTCAAAGGCCATCAACTTCGCGCCACCCCCAAATGTTAATTATAATCCTATCCTTAATCTTGGAGGAGCTAGGATTAATGTTATGGAAGGTGGAGAACACTTGAATTTGATCATGGATATAAAGGAGGTGCAGACTCCTCTCTTGTTTGTGAAAGAAAGGTTATTAAGAGGATATGAGTTTCCAGGATGTGACTTTGAGTGTGAGGAATGTGATATGTCTATGAATGGCTATGAAAAGTTGAAAGCGGGGTTGCAGGATTTGATGAATGAAGGGACATTGCAGTTTGATAGAGTTAAAAAACAAAGTGACTGTGTTTCTACTGTGACAATCTTCTATGATCCAGCTTGTGTGCCGACCCTGGTCCGGAGAGAGCCTGTTACAATCTACGTGCCACAGGAGGTCGGTCCTGTTAATATTACTACGCCTGGTCATGTACCGTATGATGATGACAAAGTTGTGCCATGGCATTACGGGTCGGATGTGTACATACAAGGACCAAAGATGGAGGAGTTTATGAGGAAACTGAAGAATAGTGACTATAAGATAGTGGAGCAACTGAACCAAACGTCGTCCAAGATTTCCATTTATCACTGCTAATATGCTCGCAAGCACATAGAGAAGCTTTGTTGAAGGTGCTACAGTCTGCTTATGTGCTTCAGGAGATTACTGTTAACTAGTTGGAAGCAGTAGTGGCCAATGTAAACGCTAGCCACAGGCTATGGTTTACTGACAGAGACCTTACAACTGAAGGAAGGAACCATAACAAAGCCTTGCACATCACCATGGAATGCAAAGGTGTTGTTCTATCACATGTTTTGGTTGACACATATTCTTCCCTAAACGTGCTGCCAAAGAAGGCTCTGATGAAGTTAGAGGTTGATAGTCTTATTCTCCGGCCTAGTGACTTAGTGGTAAAGGCTTTTGATGGCTCTAGAAGGTTTGTTTTCAGGGAGGTATAGTTACCAATGAAGATTGGATCCCAGGTGTTTAAGTGTATCTTCTATGTGATGGACATTCAGCCGGCTTACAGCTATTTGTTGGGACGTCCCTAGATTTATGCTGCTGGAGCTGTAACGTCTACTTTTCACCAGAAGCTAAAATACATGGTGGACAGACAGGTAGTGACTATTTTTGGTGAGGAGGATATATTTGTCAGTCACCTGTCAACATTTAAATATGTTGAGATGGACGGCAAAATTCATGAAACCCTGTGCCAGGCGTTTGAAGTTGTAAATGTTAGTTCAGTGTCTCCCACTACCATGTTTCAGGGCAATGAGAAGGAGGTAACTTCCATCTCTTCATATAAGCAGGCTAAGGAAGTGGTTCAGTCAGGCTAGGCCCAGGGTCGGGGCAGGTTACTAGAGGTTGATAGTAAGAATGATAAGTTTGGCATTGGATACCAACCAGGGCATGATGGATGGTCTCAGAATAGCAAGGCAGTAAGCTTCAAGAGTGCTGGGATGATTGACCCCAATCATGTGTGTGCCATGGACGAGGATGTTCAGTGACTGTGATTTGGACAACTGGGTGCGCCCATGTGCTCCTGGGGAAAAATTACATAACTGGTTTGTTGAAGAGATCATTCAAGTCACCGGTCCAACAAAGTAATTTTCTTTGTTTTCCTTTTATTCATGTGAATATCAAGTCCTACACTCTGCCCAAGGTGTATGGACCTATTGTAGGGCCACCATTGCATGCTATGCAGTTAATTTTACCATGAAATAAAGGACATTTTTATACAAATTGCGTTCCTTGTCTTTCTTTTTAAATTTATCACAAAAAATATAAAAATGGCAATGTTTTGTTTGTTTTTTATTTTGTTCATTTTTCAAAAAGGTAGTAGAATCTGAAATAAGCACATCCTTGTGCAGAATCGATCATCCAGATTTCTCTGATAACTCTTCTGCTATGACCAAGTATGACTTTGATAATCTGATCTACCATGCTGATGAAGGGGTTGAAGAAGACTGTGAACTCCCCGAGGAATTAGCCAGGTTGTTGAGACAAGAGGAAAGTGTTATTTAGCCTCATCAAGAAGAGCTTGAAGTCATCAACATTGGGTCTGAAGACGAAAAGATGGAGATTATGATTGGGGCCAGTCTGCAGGCCAAGGTGAAGGAAGAACTGATTGGCATGCTTCGAGAGTATGTGGATATCTTTGCTTGGTCATATCAAGATATGTGAGGTTTGGATACTGACATCGTTGTGCATAAGCTGCCATTGAGGGAAGTTTGCCCTCCTGTCAAGAAAAATCTTAGAAGAACCCGTCCTGACATGGCGTTAAAGATCAAGGAAGAGGTTCAAAAGCAATGGGATGCCGGTTTCCTTACTGTGACTAGTTATCCACCTTGGATAATTAATATTGTACTTGTACCAAAGAAGGACGGAAAGGTCCCGATGTGCGTTGATTACCAGGATTTGAATAGAGAAAGACCAAAAGATGATTTCCCATTACCTCACATTGATGTATTGGTGGATAATACGGCTCAATTCTCGGCATTCTCCTTCATGGATGGCTTTTCCGGTTATAACCAGATCAAAATGGCGCGTGATCTGAGGGTCCATATTCAAATTGGCATATTTAAAATTAAACCCTAATTAATTAAGTTAATTAAGTGGATTAGGGTTAAGTGGGATGATATGAGCCATTGGACACGCGCGGGAAACAAAATCGTACGCTCCACATTCAAACTAAGCCCTAATCCAGATTAAAGCATTAATGACTTTCAGGTGGCCGGAAGTGACCTCCAGTCATCTTCTCCGGCCACCTCTCCCCTGAGATTTTTCTAAAATACTCCCTAGGCAAAATCAAACCCCCCAAATCTCCAGAAGTGATCCCCAAACCCCATAGAACAAGAATCCAGCATCAAACTTCATTTATTTTTCATCAACAACAAGATTCGAACAAAAACCTAAAACTGAACAAAATTTCAGAACATGCATACACACTCAAAACTCAACCATTTTTCACCATTCAAGGTTCATTGTGATCAGTGGAAACCACTCTACCATTATATAACTAAAGAAAAAAGTTTTGGAAAAAAGTTTCAAGAAGATACCTGAGATGGAGCTTTGCCAATGGAGCTGTCTGAGCCTTCTGCTTGATGCAAACAACCTCCTCTAACCTCCCTTGAGCTTCCTTGATGCTTGGCTGAAGTGTTTATGTCCTTTCTTTGAAGTTCAGTGAAGCTCAGTTCAAAAGGGGAAAAATCGTATTTGGTGTGTTGTGGCTTTTAGGGCAAAGTAAGGGGTGGTTTGTGATCAGTGATGGATTTGAAGATGAATGGTGGAAGAAGTTTTGAGAATAGAAGGCTGAGTTATGGGATTCGATAGAAAATGAAAAAGGGGGAGTTTTTGTGGTTGCTTCTTTGTGGGAGAGATCAGGCTATGTTCTTATGTCAAATGGCTTGTGGTTGGTCCATGTATCTGTCGCTCCCACCAAATGAAGCCGGGTCAAATGGGGTACAGACGTGAACGGTCAGCGAAGGAAGGATGCGAGAACACACAGGAGTGAACTCACAGGGAATGAAAAGAGTCGCCAGCTAGGCATTTTTATCCCGGAGGAAAGGCAATGCTGCATAGACCTAGAAAGATATGGATAAAACGGTTTGCGAACCAGAGAGACTGAGAAAGGGGGTTGGTTACAACCTGGGAAGGTATTAGCACCCAGATTGTCCGCCGTACTCGACGGGATCCACGCTTAAAAGATTTGTGTTTTAAAGGGGTAGTGTCAGTGCAATCTGTGTATAATAGAGCTGGAAAGATGTACAGGTGTCAGTGTAAGAGAAGTGAAGTGTAAAATGTACAGTGTCAGTGTAAGAACAGGAACAAGATGCCCAAGATCATGAGGTTAAAAGAATAATGCTGGAAGGAGGGGGAATATACAGAGACTTTTGTTCGATAACTGTTAAGTTATGCCTACGTATCCTCTCGTGCAATGAGGAAGTCAGAACACCGTAGTTCGACCCAAAGAGACTGAAAGATGAATTGACTTGATGAACTGCTTACTTATCTATGCTCAAGTGTATGACCTGTCTGGCTCAGGTGCAAACTGTCTTGCATTAGACGGAAGAAGCAAGTTCTCGTTTGTGAATGAATGAGATGAGAAAAGAATCCCGGAGGAGACGACTATTGTTTGTTTTTGTATTTTCAGTCTATTATTTCTTTTTGAAGTTTGTCATAAGTTAATGAGCTTAAGCCTAAACCAATGGATTTAGTAAACTCATCACATCTTCCCTCTGATTAGGGGTAATGAGAGTACTTTAAGTGTGAAGTCAGCTTCTCACACTTAATAACCTTTGATGTAGGATTAAGATCATTAACCTACTTGTGATTATTTATATGTTTTTGGTGTTTTGTTTAGTGTTAAGTAATGAGATTAAGCCATAATCAGGGATTAAACAGACTCATTACACCATCCTAATAGAAGGATAATAGATGAGAATGTTTAAGCTGAGGAAAGCTCCTCAACTTAATCCATGATTAGGGATTAAACTCATGCCAAAACAAGCCTTTGATTAGGTGGATTTTATTTAATGATATGATGATGAAGTGATTTTTAGGGTTTATAAGACAACTTGAGGGGGACTTGTCCATTAACACTAGGGTTAGTCCTTCTTAACCAATTAAGGAAGAATTAGAACCCTAATGCAAGGCCCAAGTTACAAGCTTGATGTCTTGATGATTATTAAGTGAATTGATTAAAGGAGTTAAACACATTAAGGGTTTAACACTTAGGATTAAAGTTATACACTCCATCCTAATAGAAGGATGCAGGCATAAGCTTAATCACAAAGCCTTAAAACCTTTAGGGTTTAGTCCTTGATTATGAGGTGAGAAGAGAAGACTCAAAGAGACACAAAGGTAAAAACTAAGTGGGGGACTAATCAAAACCCTAATCATTGTCATGCTTGGTTGTTCCTAAGGTTTGTGAAGTTAACAAGAGAAATCTTCAATGGAACCACCAGGAAGCAGATGAAAGGATCAGGAGAAGCAAAGTAACTTGCTTCATTGAAGAAGACAAGTCACTTGAGGAAAGAAAGTAAGAAGAAGAAGAATGAGCAAGCTCAATCTTCAAACACAAGGTAAAATGCAGCATGGATGCATAAAATAAATGAAAAGAAGTTATGAGAAGTGAAGGCAAATTCACTTCTCAAAGTAACTTACCACCTGAAAAGTTAGTGAAAGAAATGCAATGCAATGCAAAATGAGATGGAATGGTATGATGCAAACCAAAACCAGAAGCATATATGATATGACAATGATGCTATGAGATTATGTAAACATGAAACAAAACATGGGGATGATCATACAAATTTATGGATGCAGATGAAGCAAGTTTGGAACCATGATCATACATGACAAGTTATGAAATGCATATGGCATACAACATGGCAAATGCAAGATGCAATGATCAAACATGCTTTCAATATGTCTTAAGATGTCAAATGAATCAAATGGATACATAAAATGTCATGGCAAGTCAAGGTATGAATGCAAATACAAGATGGATGCATATGGATGCCCAAATTAGGGTTTATGATCAATGCATCAAACAAAAACCAAAATCAGAAGCAAACATCAAGATAAAAATTTGAAAATGCATTCAAAGGATCCCTAATCCTATACTAACTCACTGCCCAAAGGAGAAATTCCAATTCTTAACCTAATTCAAGTTATGATTTTCCTAAGTTTTCTAGGGTTTTAGGGTTCCTTAACAAGAAAAATGTCAAACAAATGGAAAATGAAAGATCAATTCATGCCCATTTAATCTCACATACTACATGCTAAACACAATGCAATGCAAAAAGAATCAAGGTCCAACTCTCAATGGTTAGGCAGAAATGATTTTTGGAAGTTTGGATCAAAATAATGCCTTGAAAAGATTTTAATTCCATGAAAAATTCTCAAAATACATCAAGATCAAAAAAGAAATTTGGTTTGAGGGTTGGACAATGTTTCTAAATGTTTTTAAAGGCTTCATGAATTTTTTGGTGATTTTTAAATACCTAAAAGCATTTTTAATTAATTAATTCTCATTAATTAATTAAAAATAAAGTTTTAAATATTTAAAAATATTTTTCAAATGCAAAAAATAAAAATAAAAATATTTTTGGTTTCTGAAATTAAATAAAAGGCTTGATAAAAAAATTTCAGAATTTTTGAATAAGTTTTACTATTTTTAATAAAATGAAGAAAACAATGTAATTAAATGGAAAATAAAAATGAAATTAAACTGAAAATAGAAAAGTATGCACATCCAATGATCCAGATTCAAACATACGCGTGCGGGAAGAGACTTGGCGCCACATCCTACGGCTCAAATTCAAATTTCACTAATCACAGATTAAACCCTAATCCATGCCCTAATCACTCTCAGGTGACCGGAACAGTGTTCCGGTCATCTTCTCCGATCACTCAAAATTTCAAACTCTCTCCACACGCATCTAAAACGAAATCTAATTGCCCAGAACTCTTCCCCACTCAATCACGAATCAAAACCCCCATTCAAACAACATTTATCATTCCTAAGCAGAGAGAATCGAATCAAAATAGTTTTAGGGCAAAAAGTTTCAGAACAAGATTAAACTCTCATCTCTTCACCATTTTCGAAACCAACAACATCAGAGTGATCAGTGAATCATGAAGAACAACTTAGGAACTTAAAAAATCATTTCTGGAAAAAATGTTCATGAAGCTACCTGAGTTTGAAGCTTTTCAGTTTGCAACTTTTTGACCTCTTCTCTTTGTGGAATCCACTCCCTTTAGGCCCCTGATGACATCTTGATGCTTAGAGAGAGTTTGTGTTGGCTGGTTTGGAAGTTTGAAGCAGTTCTGTTCAGGGTGGTGTGAGAATCGTGTTTGTGATTCTTTGAGTTTCAGGTTGCTTTGAAGGGTGCTTTGTGATCAGGGAGAGGTGTTGAGAAGGTTTATGAAGTTTGTTTATGAGTTTGTGGCCTGTGTTGTGTGTTTCGAATGCTTTTGCTCAATGGAGTGAAAATGAGAATGTTGTTGTGTGGCTGGTTTCAGGCTGGCTTGTGTATATGTTTGGCTTGCAATTGATTTGTATAAACAAATGCCATTGGTCAGATGACATGACATGTCCTTTTGTGATAGGTATGGGTGCTTTTGCAAAATGTCAACTTTTGTGTAAGAAGGGCATGGGCAACTTGCTAGCCTAGTACAACAAGGGTGTGCTGCGCAGCATGGTGAGGGAAAAGGGCTAGGATGGTTCAGCAAACTAGGCAGCAAGTGGGTGAGGAGATATGATGACTTTTGCAACTTGGTTCACTTTGGTTCTCATGGAAGAAACTTGATCCATGGGCCATGAAACATGTGATTCCTTGGGTGCATTCTGAACTTTAGATGTTGTGTGATGTTTGTGTAAAGGTTAGACATCAATTTGAAGTCACAAATTGCCTTGGTACAAGAATTTGCAAGTTTTTCCATTTGGTGCATAACTTGAATTTTAGTGATTTTTGCCAACTTTGATGAGCCATAACTTTTGATCCAAGATGAATTAGGTCATGTTCTTGTACTTTTTGAAAAGGGAAAGATCTATTCTACAACTTTCATGACCAAAGTTTTTCCATTTGAAGATTTCTTGAATCAAAAAGTAAGGGTTGAAAAAGTTGCATAAAATGACATTTCCATTAAAAGTCAACCTTGCCCAAAAAGTCAACTTTGCAAAAGACTTGAAATTCTTCAATTTTGTGAACTTCCAACATCTTCCATGATCAAATAAAGATCATATACAATCAAAATAATGAAGAACACCCTTTGGTTGGGTCATTGGGGGCCTCAGATGCCCTGATTTTGCACTGACTTACTTGAAAAGTCAACTCTTGATCAGATGACTTCCCCATGGAATTTCTTCATGAAAATTGATATCCATACTCCCTATACCATATAGAGACCAATAGAAACAAGAATGACCAAAAAATTTGGGGTTATGGCCTCTGAAACCAAAACCCTAATTCTAGGTCATCTGTGCAGTCAAGCCTGGCTCTGCTTCCATACCAATCTCAGTTCTTGTGATTATTTGGCATTCTTGACTTTGAGAGGATATAATATGATACTTGGACACACATGGACCCCTTGGAAGTGATTGATGGCCTTTGGAGTGGCTCAAGAAGCTTTTTGATTGCTCAGATCACAAACCCTAGATGCAGATGACTTAGAATCTATGCAGTGAATCAAAAATGTAATATGAGATAGTATGATTGAGATTATGTATATGAAATGATCACAAGCCATGGTGTGAATGGGTGAGGGCAAATTTGGGGTGTTTACAGCTGCCCCTATTCAAACATGAGTTAGCTGTGCAGGATGTAAGCGACGGCTTAACAGGCAAACAAGATAACTTGTGATTGAATACCAAAGACAGTCCAAAATTTGCACTCACAGAATGAAGAAGAAAAGGGATATAGATTGTAAAGGAAAATAAAGTATATCGTAAAGTATGGGCGACGGAGGACGACCGTCGAGCAGAGGACGACTGCTGGGGAAAGAGCAATGACGGGGACGGCCGACATGCTGGAAAGTGCGAAAAATAAAGCGATGACGGGGACGACCGATATGCTGGGGATAAAAAGGATTATGATGGGGACGACCATCAAGTAAAGCTGTAACAATCTCTGGGGATTGATGAAACATGACGGGGACGGCCATCAAGTTCACAAAGTAAAGCAACCAACGATGGGGACGGCCATCGGGTTAAAAAGAAAAGGGACCACGACGGGGACGACCATCGGGTTAAAGAATAAATGAAATAAACAGATGATGAGGTACGGTCATCAAAGGTGAAGGACGATCACCTAGCAGGGGACGGCTGCTCTGTTGGGTTAAGATGAGGGACGGTCATCTAAGGTGGAGGACGACCACCTGGCAGGGTACGGCTGCCGAAAATATCGCGACATAGGACGAATGCCGGATAAAAAGTCAACGATGGGGACGGCCATCGGATGAGCATGATGGAGGACGACCATCAAGAGGTGGAGGACGACCACCTAGCAGGGGACGACTGCTCTCAAGGTTTATCATGACATAGGACGAATGCCAGATAAACAAAATCGACAATGGGGACGGCCATTGGATAAAATGATGAAGGACGATCATCAAAAAGGTGAAGGACGATCACCTAGCAGGGGACGGCTGCTAAATATCACGACATAGGACGAATGTCGGATATTGAAAGTCAACGATGGGGACGACCATCGGACGAGCATGATGGAGGGCGACCATCAAGAGGTGGAGGACGACCACCTAGCAGGGTACGACTGCTCTCAAGGTTTATCATGACATAGGACGAATGTCAGATAGAAAGAAATTTGCTTTGTTGGCAATCTACTAGGGAATAGATAAACATGGACGAGTGTTTATATTCAAGAAACAAAGAGTATAAGTGTTTAGATGCTGTGTATAGATTAAAGATGCGGACGGGCATCCTTAAGACTATGATACGGACGAGTATCAGGTAGAAACAAATACTGACACGTGTTCAGAGATGATGATACGGACGAGTATCAACTGGTTAACAGAGAACACGTACGAGTGTTGAATTTGAGGGGACTCTTCTGGAGAATAGTAGACACAGACGAGTATCTATATTCAAGAAGACACAGTGTATGGATTAAAGATGCGGACGAGCATCCTTAAGACTATGATACGGACGAGTATCATGTAGAAACAAACGCTTGATGCATGTTCTGAGATGATGATACGGACGAGTACCAACTAGTTAACAAAGAACACGGACGAGTGTCGAATCTGCGGGGATATAAATGGTGTATACAAGATACGGGCGAGTATCTGTATAAGTATGAGTAGAAAGTATGAGTGATGTATATTTGAGTGTTCCACCTGCTGGGGAGAGCGACACGGACGAGTGTCAAAAGGAGAAGAGTATAGTATAAACAAGTATCTGGTATACAAAGTGTTTATGTTACTGTGCTAGAAAAATGACATGGACGGATGTCAAAGAAATGTATACGTACAAGTTTCTGTGAGTGCAAAGGGGATGTCTTTGGCTTTCTGCTGGGGATATGACACGGACGGGTGCTACAGGGAGTATGTATTTGTATTGGTGAATGTGAGGCAACTGCTTTTGCTGGGGAATCTGGGGAGTATTCTGTATATTGTGGATGGGTTGATAACATTCACAAGTGTATGATTCAGACCATGACTTATGATTATGCAATATGTTGGATTTTTGCCGTAATGCTCCGTATTAGACGGAATGCTACGCTTTGTGGGTGAATATGATGCGAATGCCATGATTATGCAAAGATACCCAACCGGGATTCGGATCCCATTGCTGTGAAGATCTTTGATCGATCTCGCTTGAAGTGAACATCCCAGCTGGGGATGAGACCGTTGGTAGATCTGACAAGATGTATCTGCTTGGGGATATAGGTCACTGATAGACCCATCCTAATAATAAGGGACCCAGCTGGGGTTTGTAGAAGCTTTCGTCACTTTGTTGTGACTCCTTCGTGCGTTGCTCTTCTGGATAGAGGCTGAGGATTCTGTGGGGAGATGGTTCCCAGGCCTTTTGTAACGGATGGCAACTCAGCTGGGGAGCAAGCACTTGGGTTCTAAGACTGAGTGTTGATTTGTCAGTTTGCTGGGGTGAAGCTTTCATGCCCCATGTTGCACTTTCGACTACCTGCAATCCTGCAAAGACAAAGAAACGCACAAGTAATCCCGAGGCATCCCCTACCGGATTCCGTCATAGGAGTGAGATACTTCTGAGAGTAAGTATATTCCTTGTAAGCACGTGTTTTATTTTCTTAAAGATAAGCATCTGTATTTATGCAATCAGTTTTCCTTTAAGACATCAGACATTTTTGCAAATAAAATAAAATAAAATAAAATAAAAAAAAAATGCACATAACGAAACATGACTGAAAAATCTGGTTTTATTAATTCAAATGCCCTGAATTGGCAAGATACAGTCAAGGAAACGAATCTCCTGAAATGAGGAAATTGTTAAAAATTGAGAAACAAAATGCTGGCAATGTTGACGACGCTTTAAGGAGCTTCCTCTTTTGCTATGACTCGTATGACTTTTGACGTTCTTCTTGTCTTGCTTTCTGAAAAAGGCTGATTCTGAAATAGGCTTGATCCTTTCGAGGTTTACCAAGTTGTAAGTGATACAGACGAATTCAGATTGCAGTTGTTCGCTTATTCCCTTATTTTGCATGGATCGCCCTTTCGGGTTTTCAATCCATCGGGATACCCATTTTTGCCTGAGTTGTCCAATGCGGCTTTTCAACTCAGCGGGTGTACATTTTTTATTAATTTCCCTTATTTTTGCCCGAGTCTTTTATTCTGTTTTTGACTCGCCGGGATGCCCTATTTTTGCCTAGACTTACATTCTGTTTTTGTGTCCAGCGGGTCATTTTTTATGCGAAGTATTTTTTAACTGCATCTGAATTCACAGGGGACGGGAAATCTTCACCATCCATGGTGCTGAGCATTAGTGCTCCACCAGAGAAAACTTTCTTTACCACGAATGGTCCTTCATAATTTGGAGTCCATTTGCCCCTGTGGTCTGTATGAGGAGGGAGGATTCTTTTCAGCACAAGATCTCCTACTTGGTACTCTCGGTGCCTGACTTTCTGATCGAATGCTTTCTTCATTCTTTTCTGATACAACTTCCCATGACAGATTGCAGCCAATCTTTTCTCTTCAATCAGACTCAGTTGTTCGTATCGGGACCGGACCCATTCTGCTTCGTTCAGCTTAACATCCATCAACACCTTTAGAGAGGGTAACTCAACTTCAACAGGTAGGACTGCCTCCATACCATACACAAGCTGATACGGTGTTGCCCCAGTGGATGTTCTGATTGACGTGCGGTACCCATGCAAGGCAAATGGTAGCATCTCATGCCAGTCTTTGTACGTAACTACCATCTTCTGCACAATCTTCTTGATATTCTTATTAGCTGCCTCAACAGCGCCGTTCATCTTTGGCCTGTAAGGAGAAGAATTGTGGTGTTGGATCTTGAAGTCCCGGCACAGCTCTGCCATCATTTTGTTGTTTAAGTTGGAACCATTATCAGTAATGATTCGCTCGGGAACTCCGTATCGACAGATGATATCTCTTTTCAGAAATCTGGCTACCACTTGCCTCGTAACATTGGCATAGGAAGCTACTTCGACCCACTTGGTGAAATAGTCAATGGCGACCAGGATGAATCTGTGGCCATTCGAAGCAGTCGGCTCAATCTTGCCGATCATATCAATGCCCCACATAGCAAAGGGCCAGGGTGAAGACATTATATTCAGAGGATTAGGAGGCACATGCACCTTATCCGCATATATCTGGCATTTATGGCATTTTCTGGCATAGGCGCAACAGTCGGCATCCATTGTGATCCAGTAATAGCCCGATCTTATTAATTTCTTAGCCATGGCATGCCCTCCAGCATGGGTACCAAAGGATCCTTCGTGCACTTCGTGCATTAACAGGTCTGCTTCTGTTCTATCAACGCATCTGAGGAGTACCATATCAAAGTTTCTCTTGTACAGGGAACCATCAGTGTTCAGAAAGAAACTACCAGCAAGCCTTCTCAAAGTCTTCTTATCATTGGAAGATGCCCCAGATGGGTATGTTTGATCCTCCAAGAAGCACTTAATGTCATGGAACCAAGGCTTATCATCTTTAACAACATCTGCTGCAAACACATATGCTGGTCTGTCAAGTCTAGACACTGAAATCTGAGGTACAAAGTTGGCAGCTTGAACTTTGATCATGGATGAAATGGTAGCCAGGGCATCTGCAAACTGATTCTCGTCCCGAGGGATATACTCAAGCTTGACCGTTGTGAAGAAAGTCAATAACCTCCTTGTATAATCCCTGTAAGGTATCAGATGATCCTGGTGTGTGTACCATTTGCCATTGGTTTGATTAACTACCAGAGCTGAATCTCCGAACACAGTCAATGTCTTGATCCTGAGGTCAATAGCTTCCTCAAGACCCATAATGCAAGCTTCGTATTCCGCTTCGTTGTTAGTGCAGTTGAAAGTGAGTTTTGCCGAGAAAGGCATGTGAACTCCCTTTGGTGTAATGAGTACTGCACCAACACCACGACCATTCATATTAACAGCCCCATCAAACATCATAGTCCATTCTTCTTCCGGGTCAGGCACTTCAGTGTGAATAGGCTCTTCACGGTCTTTCGCTTTTATGAACATGATGTCTTCATCAGGGAAGTCAAATCTCATAGGCTGGTAGTCATCAATAGGTTGCTCAGCAAGATATTCAGATAGTACACTGCCCTTGATGGCTTTCCGAGAGGTGTACTGGATGTCATATTCCGTGAGAATCATTTGCCATCTTGCAACCCGTCCTGTAAGAGCTGGCTTCTCAAAAATGTACTTAACTGGGTCCATTTTTGATATCAACAAAGTGGTGTGGGTCACACTATACTGTCTCAGTCGGCGAGCAGCCCATGCTAAAGCACAGCAAGTTTTCTCGAGCAGTGAATAACGTTGTTCACAGTCGGTAAACTTTTTGCTCAGGTAGTATATTGCATACTCTTTTCGACCAGACTCGTCATGCTGGCCCAACACACACCCCATTGACTCTTCTAATACTGTTAAGTACATTATCAGAGGTCTTCCTTCAACTGGAGGCATGATGATTGGTGGTTCTTGCAGGTATTCTTTGATCTTGTCAAAAGCCCTTTGGCAGTCTTCATTCCAACTGACCGTCTGTTCTTTTCTTAACAACTTGAACAAAGGTTCACAGGTTGCAGTAAGGTGAGATATGAACCTTGAGATGTAGTTCAATCTGCCTAGAAAACCTCGAACTTCTTTTTCGGAATTTGGTGCAGGCATTTCCTGAATGGCTTTGACTTTATCAGGGTCCACTTCAATCCCTTTCTCGCTTACGATAAAACCCAGCAGCTTACCCGATCTTACCCCGAATGTGCATTTGTTGGGGTTCAACTTCAGTTGGTACTTCCTCAGACGCTTGAATAGCTTAAGCAGATTTACCAGGAGGTCTTCTTCAGTGAGGGACTTGGCAATCATGTCATCCACATAACATTCGATTTCCTTATGGATCATATCGTGCAATAATGTTACCATAGCCCGTTGATATGTTGCACCAGCATTCTTCAATCCGAATGGCATCACCTTATAACAGAAAGTGCCCCAGGGTGTGATGAAGGTTGTCTTCTCTATGTCTTCAGGTGACATTTTGATCTGATTGTATCCTGAAAATCCGTCCATGAAGGAGAATACCGAGAACTGAGCCGTATTATCGACCAATACATCAATGTGAGGTAAAGGGAAGTCATCTTTTGGGCTGGCTCTGTTCAGGTCTCGGTAGTCAACACACATCCTTACTTTGCCATCTTTCTTAGGCACAGGCACAATATTAGCAACCCACGGTGGATAGCTAGTTACAGCAAGGAACCCGGCGTCCCACTGCTTTTGCACCTCCTCCTTGATCTTCATTGCCATATCTGGACGAGTACGGCGCAGTTTTTGTTTAACCGGCGGGCATTCTTCTCTTAAAGGCAGCTTGTGCATAACAATGTTGGTGTCCAACCCTGGCATGTCTTGGTAAGACCAAGCAAACACATCCACATATTCCTGAAGCAGGTCAATCAGTTGTTTCTTCACTGAGTCTTGTAAGCAGGCCCCGATTTTAACTTCTTTCACGTCTTCATCTGTACCAAGATTAATCGTCTCCACCTCCTCCTGATGAGGAGTGATAACCTTCTCCTCTTGTCTCAACAACCTGGCTAGCTCTTCAGGAAGCTCGTAATCTTCTTCAACCCCTTCATCAGCTTGATTGATCGGATTGTCAGAGTCATACGAAGTCATAGCCGTGCTGTTGTCGGTGCTGTCTGGAAGGCACTCTCTGCAAGGGTTCAATTTGTTCATTTTAGTGATTGATTTTAATCTTGTTTTAAAAAAAGTGAAATGAAGTTGTCATTTTGAAAACATTGCCATTTATTTTTTGTACAAAAAGAAAAATGAAAAAACAGTGAGCGGAAAAGAAAAAGACTTGTTTGCAAAAGATGTCTGATATTTCATTGATTAATCTTGTTGCACAAAAATTACAGATGGCCCGATTACAAAATGAGTCTTGTCATCTTGGGCAAGATGCAAGACTTGATGCATGCTTAAAATATACAGGAAATAATAATTACTCTGCAGGAGTAACTCTTATAATTTCCTGGGAAGACCAGTTTGAGATACTGCTCCCCGGGACCTTTGGACGAATCCAGCTTTCCAGGTTGCGTTCATCTTCCGACTCATCTTCCAAGTTGTTGACAGCATCGGGGGTGAGCATCCCCCCACTAACAAAGTTGGGCTTTTTAGCAGCCTCTGCTTGATCTTCTTGAGTTGGTTTGTAACACAACCCAAATCTATCTTCTTTCTTCTCCACAGGCAACAGTTTGCCCCATCCTTGAGCGTTTCCTTCTTCCACCACCTTCCGGGCCTGCTGGTAGGATGTCATGGAAGTCCCAAGTACAACAGAGGTTTCATTAATATTCAGGGCCTCAAACCCTTGACTCATCGTCTCGTGGATCTCCCCATCCATCTCAATATATTTGTATGTAGCCAGATGGCTAACAAAAATATCCTCCTCTCCACAAATAGTAATAACCTGGCCTTCCCACTCGAATTTTAACTTCTGGTGAAGGGTAGACGTAACTGCGCCAGCGGCATGAATCCATGGTCTACCCAACAAACAACTGTAGGCAGGCTGAATGTCCATCACGTAGAAGGTCGTTTTGAAAGTTTGTGGGCCAATCGTTACGGGCAACTCAATTTCTCCCAGAACTGATCTCTTAGAGCCGTCAAAAGCTCTCACTACCAAGTTACTGGGTCGTAATGCCAATCCTTCATATTCCAGCTTCACAAGGGCTTTTTTAGGCAAGACATTGAGGGATGACCCTGTGTCTACCAGTACATGGGAAATAACTGCACCTTTACATTCCATGGTAATGTGCAAAGCCTTGTTATGATTGCGGCCTTCTGAAGTCAAATCAGTGTTGGTGAATCCTAGTCCATTACTAGCATTAACATTTCCAACCACAGCTTCCAACTGATTGACGGTGATCTCTTCTGGCACATAAGCTGCGTGCAAGACTTCGAGTAGTGCGTTCCAATGAGCCACGGAGCACATAAGCAGTGATAGAATGGAGATCTTGGAAGGCGTCTGGTGAAGCTGGTCCACTATCCTATAATCACTTTTCTTGATGATTCTCATGAACTCATCAACTTCTTGATCAAAAGGCGTTTTCAAAGCCTCTTTAACAATTTGCTCTTCCTGCACCATGCTCTTCCCTTTTGCCTTGGCAGCAGCTTCTGCTTCAGCAGTGGGTCTTTGAATTTGCGGGGCAAAGAGACGTCCGCTTCGAGTGAAGCCTCCGCCTCCTCCCACATTGTCTATTTATGGTGAAGAAGTTGATGGTTCAAAAGTGATTTTCTGTCCTTCGCAGTATAGATCAGAGCCGTAATGCCAAGGGATGGCATTACTGCTTTCATAAGGTACTGGCCCAGGCACTGTGACAGTGACTAGACTGATGGCAGCTGTGGAAGGAACCATGATAGTCTGTGGATCATAATATATTGTGATTGGTGCTCTGGTAGGAGTGGCATTTTGTGAGTTGTAGGCAGAATCATTGGCAGGATCATAATAAATCGTAACTGTTGAAACACTTGCATTGTTGGTTGCTGATGTTGTAGGAGACATTGTTGGAAGGATGGGTGTTGTTGTTGTAGGAGACTCCGAATGAAGGGGTGCTGAAGTTGTAGAAGGGATGTTTGCTGATATTTGGTCCGTTGAAGTAACAGACGAAGCATTTGTTGATGAAAATGAAAAGTTGTTTGGAACAATGGTTGTTGCAGTTGTAGCAGATTCTGGAACTGTGGTTAAGGGGATTGCTGGATTGGTAGGTATTGATGTTGTGATTTGAAGCAGGCCACTCTGGATGAGACCGTCTATGCCATCCCTCAAGTTATCACAGCCATTCACTGAAATGTTGCAATAAGCACACCCTAGCTCGCATCCCGGGAACATTTGACATTCAAGGAGTTGAGCTTTAATCTCCACCAAGGGTGTCCGAATCTGACCCACACTGGTTATCAAGTAAGACGGCTTGTCTTCTTCAATAGCATTGATTCTGGGACCACCATGGTGTGGCATAGGTTTCTTGTTAACATTTGGTGGTGGTGCAAAGTTCAGAGCTTTGGAGTCTACCAAGTCTTGTACCTTCATGTGCAAGGCTCTGCACTTCTCTGTACTGTGGCCCGGTGCATTTGAGTGAAAAGCACATCTGGCGCTGGCGTCATAATTTCTGGGTAGACTGGCAGGATCTGGAGGTGCCAATGTCCTTAGCTCAACCAGGTTGAGTTTCAGGAGTTGTGGCAGTAATGTGGCATAGGGCATAGGGATCGGATCGATCACCCTATTGGCCTGAGAGGGTCTCTGTTGAAATGGTCTTTGCTGATTGTTGTTGTTGGTGTTGCTGTTGTTATAATTTCTTTGAGGAGGATACTGAGTTTGTTGCTGGTAATTCTGTTGCTGAGGTTGATAAGCTGGTTGAGGATGAATTGGAGCAGGAATGGTGACTGCTGCCACAGACCTATGAACATATTGGGGTCTGCCCCTGCTGGTATGGATAGCATTGGTTTCACCAGTTCTTCTTGGGCCTACAAAAGGCTTTCTTGGGTTGCTGGATGAGCTAGCACCGTTGTCAGAAATCTTACCCATTTTTAATAGGCTCTCAATTCTTTCCCCGGCTATGACTACATCAGCAAAGCTAGTGGAAGAGAAGGCAGCCAGCCTGTCAATGTATGTTCCTTGGAGGGTGTTCATAAACATATCAGCCATCTCCCTCTCTGACATGGGTGGCTGGACAGCAGTAGCAAGTTGTCTCCACCTTTGAGCGTACTCTCGGAAGCTTTCCCTGGATGATTGCGACATCCCCATCAGGAGGGTCCTGTTGGGAGCCATATCCAAGTTGTACTGATACTGTCTGATAAAGGCCTCTGCCAGGTCCTTCCAGCATCTAATGGTTGCTCTAGTCAGGTGAGAGTACCATTCCCTTGAAGCTCCAGTTAAGCTATCCTCAAAATAAAACATCCATAGCTTTTCGTCCATGGTATAGGCCTTCAGCCTCCCCATAAATGATTGTAAATGGGTCCGGGGACAGGAAGTCCCGTTGTATTTCTCAAAACATGGAGGTTTAAATTTGTGGGGAATCCTGACCCCGTCCACTAAGCCCATGTCCATAACATCAAAGCCCAAAGAATTTTGGGACTCTAGTGATCTTAGTTTCTCAGCAATCTCATCCAGCCTTCTGTCATAGGCTTCCTCCCCAGCTCCCATTACTGTGAACTGGTCTTCCTGGGGGTCTTCTTGTAGTACTCTACCTGCTGTGGCAGTCCCTTGCACATTAGCAGGGATGTTGATCTCTGGATGCAGGTGGGGTCCAAAGACTGGGGGATTAACATGAGGCTGGACTCTCTCATTGTTGCTTGTCCCAGCAGTCCCTGGATGATGGTCTTCCTGATTCCTCCCCTCTACCAATGCTCTTAACCTCTCTTGGCTTTGAGCCATATTGTTCATCACCTCCATAAATTGTGTCATCTGATTCCTCATTTCTAGCCTTTCATTGGCCATTTGAGTCCTGACCTCTGTAAGGTCCTGCTGTACTTGGTCCATTTGTATGCCCGGAAGATTGTTGCGGGTGGGGTATCTGTGTGGACGGTTGAGTGGAAACCCTCGACGTCGAGCAATAGTTCCTGAAGTCACAACAGAGTTAGTAACAATAAAACAAAACCTACAAAACAAAACAAAGGGTCAGCATGCAATGCAGTATGCTTATTTGTATCCAAGGTATCCGGCTTGGCACTTGGTTTTGACCTTTCCAGACCCTTGAGGAAGATGCTGGTGATGTTGCTTGAAGAATTCAGATAAAACAAAACAACACATATATTACCAAAAAGTAAATGATACATAGTTTGTTTTTTACAATACATGCCCTCTGAGGGGTCAAAAATACAACATAAAGAAAAGTACATAAAATGAAAGCAACAACAAGCAAAAGTCAAACACCAAGACCAAACTCATCCTCCTGAACTTCCTTGAGAAGTGCTTCAGTCACAGGATCAGCTGGACGCTCTGTGAGGTTTCTGATGAGAAGATTCCTTGTAGTAACAGCTGCAGTTAGCTTCTTGTGTTGACCTTGGTCCTTTGACCTCTTTACACCAGCTCTAATATTTAATTCTGAGATCTCTCTCTGGGCTACTGCCAGGGCTTCCTGTTGCTCTTTTGCACTAGCTTCCAGTTGCTCAATCTTATCCTGAGTCCTTTTGTCCTCCTGAGTACGGGCTTCGGTGATCCTGACCCACCTTGCCTGACTCTCCTTCAGATACAAATCAGTCCTGGCCTTGTGGAACTGAGCTTCCTTGCAGGCATTCTTCAAGATCTATTCTCTAGCCCTAGACTTCTTAATGTAATCCTCTGACTTCTCAATTCTGTCTAGATGCTCCACCTTTAGCTTTTCTAACCTTTCAATGTCCAAGCGACCATCACTCCTCTCCCAGAGGGTCTTCTGTAGAGCCTGAGTCAGCTTCTCATTTCTCTCTTTCAATTTCTCAAACTCCTCTAAGCTGACAGTTGCTGGAGGTGGTGTTGTGGAGGGTCCAGGCATATCTTCAATAGTGAAGGGCATTCCAGTAATTTGAGCCCTGGCATGAGACCACTCATAGTACTGAGCTGAGGCCACATTATTGCACCTCCCAAGAATGGTTACCCCTTTAGTCTGCACATTGTCCCAGGCCCAGGATGCCTGCCTGACAATAGCCAGATTAGGCTTGATTTCACAATAAAGGGTCTCACTCAGATCCTGTGCCCTAGGAGGGTGGACTAATGCATAGCCCAGTTGTCTTTTGAATAGCAGAGGGTTGTAATTGATGCAACCCTTCACTCCTATCAGAGGCACATTGGGAAATTTCCCACAACTGGTAATGATGTCTCTGCCCTTGGTGCTCTGAGTGCACCACCTGATGTCATCTGAGGTTAGAGCAACAAGCCTCCTAGCCCAGTTCTTCTGCTGGTGAGGGTTCAAGAATGCATCAGTCTTTGGAAAATGCTTGAGCAGACAAGTATGGAACAAAGGAGCACAGCATCTTACTAATCTTCCCCTTTGCTTTTCATTCCTTTGATGAACAGAGTAGTAAAGATCTCCCAGTAAGGTGGGCACTGGGTTCTTCAGGATGAAAAGATGGATTGCACTCTTGCTAACAAACTTAGGCTCATCTGCAAAAAGTATGACCCCATATATGCTAAGGGCCAACAGAGCACAGACTGCCTTCCACTCCCCCAAGGAGGCCTTCAGAATAGCCTGAGAAGTCAAGAAATCCAGATGAAAACCAGAGACTCCAGCTTTGGCAGTCATGTTTTGCCCAATCAGAACTGGTTCCAGATACAATGCCTTTGCCACCTCTTCATTACTAGGGAAAGCCATCTCAGGGTTGAAGGGGACTCCACCCCTGATAGGTACACCAATCAGTGATGAATACTCTTCCAACAAGGGTCCCAACTGAAAATTCTGGAAGGTGAAGCACCTCAGAGGGGGATCATAGAACTGCAGGCAAGTATGAATCAAGCTCCTCTATGAAGGGTCCAAATCCATAACCACATCAAGGATTCCTCCATAATATTCTCTAAAAAGTGGTATATGGTCTAGAGTAATCAGGGTCTGAACCTTCCTGATGCTAGCCAACTCAGGCTCAAAGAAATGATAGGAGATGTTACTCTTCTTAGGTGCCATGCTGCTGAAGAAGAGCTGAGACAGATGCTGAGAATAACACTGAAGATGGGCCACTGACAGACTGAGACTGATGATGCAGGTGACTGAAGCAGGTGGCTGATAGCTGAAGTAAGTACTGATGAAGATAGGTCTATGTTGAAGAAGGGGTCAAAACCAAGCCAAAGTATAGGATGGATACCCTGAAACACAAATAAACACATGTTAAAATGATGCAATGAGGATGTATGCAAATGATATGCAAGGGTTTGTGACTGAGCTGGATCTGATTAAACTGCTATGATATAGATCCATGTATGTTCAAGAAATCCAGATGGAGGTTCATAAGTCCAGTAACCAAGGTAGGGGACTCAAATAAAGAGTCACATGTCCATGGTTAAAAATCACAAGAACTGTTCCAAAATGGAGTACTCTTAATCAATACAAAGTAACAGGGTATGCTGAGGTCAAGGGTACCTGCAAACCTGTAAACAGCCCAACCCCCTCTCACAGGTGATGTTCTAAAACAAGGATCCTCAGACTTGGATCAGTTATGAGAAGTGTAAAAACTTCTAACCCGGAGGTACAATATTTACAATAACCATAAAAGATCCTCCTCTAATTCACCTCAGTTTCTGAAGGTCAATACTAAAGGTCATCCAGACTTAGCAGGCTTCCCAGATAGCCCTAGCACTATAGGAAATCTGTAGCACAGAGTTCTCAAGAAGAAACCCATATCTGAACTGTGTTTCATATTCCCGCACCAGACCGAAATGGAATGGGAAAGAACATGAACCACTCTAGCCTAGGTGTCACTAAGGTCCCAGGTATAGGACCTTAACTCTCAGTAAAACACCCACCCACCAAAGCAACAAAGCAGATCCGGCCAGCATAGTATGACAGTATGATATATGTAAAGCTATAAAGAAAGCAATAAAACAACTGTACATAAAGCAACAATAAATACAAGTACAAGCACAAATAGCACATAACCCCCAATAAACACAAATCAATCAAGCGCTAGGAGGAACCCACAAAAAGAACCAGAAGCCCTGGTTACAGTATAAGGGTCCCCAGCAGAGTCGCCAAGCTGTCGCTCCCACCAAATGAAGTCGGGTCAAATGGGGTACAGACGCGAACGGTCGGCGAAGGAAGGATGCGAGAACACACAGGAGTGAACTCACAGGGAATGAAAAGAGTCGCCAGCTAGGCATTTTTATCCCGGAGGAAAGGCAATGCTGCATAGACCTAGAAAGATATGGATAAAACGGTTTGCGAACCAGAGAGACTGAGAAAGGGGGTTGGTTACAACCTGGGAAGGTATTAGCACCCAGATTGTCCGTCGTACTCGACGGGATCCACGCTTAAAAGATTTGTGTTTTAAAGGGGTAGTGTCAGTGCAATTTGTGTATAATAGAGCTGGAAAGATGTACAGGTGTCAGTGTAAGAGAAGTGAAGTGTAAAATGTACAGTGTCAATGTAAGAACAGGAACAAGATGCCCAAGATCATGAGGTTAAAAGAATAATGTTGGAAGGAGGGGGAATTTACAGAGACTTTTGTTCGATAACTGTTAAGTTATGCCTACGTATCCTCTCGTGCAATGAGGAAGTCAGAACACCGTAGTTCGACCCAAAGAGACTGAAAGATGAATTGACTTGATGAACTGCTTACTTATCTATGCTCAAGTGTATGACCTGTCTGGCTCAGGTGCAAACTGTCTTGCATTAGACGGAAGAAGCAAGTTCTCGTTTGTGAATGAATGAGATGAGAAAAGAATCCCGAAGGAGACGACTATTGTTTGTTTTTGTATTTTCAGTCTATTATTGCTTTTTGAAGTTTGTCATAAGTTAATGAGCTTAAGCCTAAACCAATGGATTTAGTAAACTCATCACATCTTCCCTCTGATTAGGGGTAATGAGAGTACTTTAAGTGTGAAGTCAGCTTCTCACACTTAATCACCTTTGATGTAGGATTAAGATCATTAACCTACTTGTGATTATTTAGATGTTTTTGGTGTTTTGTTTAGTGTTAAGTAATGAGATTAAGCCATAATCAGGGATTAAACAGATTCATTACACCATCCTAATAGAAGGATAATAGATGAGAATGTTTAAGCTGAGGAAAGCTCCTCAACTTAATCCATGATTAGGGATTAAACTCATGCCAAAACAAGCCTTTGATTAGGTGGATTTTATTTAATGATATGATGATGAAGTGATTTTTAGGGTTTATAAGACAACTTGAGGGGGACTTGTCCATTAACACTAGGGTTAGTCCTTCTTAACCAATTAAGGAAGAATTAGAACCCTAATGCAAGGCCCAAGTTACAAGCTTGATGTCTTGATGATTATTAAGTGAATTGATTAAAGGAGTTAAACACATTAAGGGTTTAACACTTAGGATTAAATTTATACACTCCATCCTAATAGAAGGATGCAGGCATAAGCTTAATCACAAAGCCTTAAAACCTTTAGGGTTTAGTCCTTGATTATGAGGTGAGAAGAGAAGACTCAAAGAGACACAAAGGTAAAAACTAAGTTGGGGACTAATCAAAACCCTAATCATTGTCATGCTTGGTTGTTCCTAAGGTTTGTGAAGTTAACAAGAGAAATCTTCAATGGAACCACCAGGAAGCAGATGAAAGGATCAGGAGAAGCAAAGTAACTTGCTTCATTGAAGAAGACAAGTCACTTGAGGAAAGAAAGTAAGAAGAAGAAGAATGAGCAAGCTCAATCTTCAAACACAAGGTAAAATGCAGCATGGATGCATAAAAGAAATGAAAAGAAGTTATGAGAAGTGAAGGCAAATTCACTTCTCAAAGTAACTTACCACCTGAAAAGTTAGTGAAAGAAATGCAATGCAATGCAAAATGAGATGGAATGGCATGATGCAAACCAAAACCAGAAGCATATATGATATGACAATGATGCTATGAGATGATGTAAACATGAAACAAAACATGGGGATGATCATACAAATTTATGGATGCAGATGAAGCAAGTTTGGAACCATGATCATACATGACAAGTTATGAAATGCATATGGCATACAACATGGCAAATGCAAGATGCAATGATCAAACATGCTTTCAATATGTCTTAAGATGTCAAATGAATCAAATGGATACATAAAATGTCATGGCAAGTCAAGGTATGAATGCAAATACAAGATGGATGCATATGGATGCCCAAATTAGGGTTTATGATCAATGCATCAAACAAAAACCAAAATCAGAAGCAAACATCAAGATAAAAATTTGAAAATGCATTCAAAGGATCCCTAATCCTATACTAACTCACTGCCCAAAGGAGAAATTCCAATTCTTAACCTAATTCAAGTTATGATTTTCCTAAGTTTTCTAGGGTTTTAGGGTTCCTTAACAAGAAAAATGTCAAACAAATGGAAAATGAAAGATCAATTCATGCCCATTTAATCTCACATACTACATGCTAAACACAATGTAATGCAAAAAGAATCAAGGTCCAACTCTCAATGGTTAGGCAGAAATGATTTTTGGAAGTTTGGATCAAAATAATGCCTTGAAAAGATTTTAATTCCATGAAAAATTCTCAAAATACATCAAGATCAAAAAAGAAATTTGGTTTGAGGGTTGGACAATGTTTCTAAATGTTTTTAAAGGCTTCATGAATTTTTTGGTGATTTTTAAATACCTAAAAGCATTTTTAATTAATTAATTCTCATTAATTAATTAAAAATAAACTTTTAAATATTTAAAAATATTTTTCAAATGCAAAAAATAAAAATAAAAATATTTTTGGTTTCTGAAATTAAATAAAAGGCTTGATAAAAAATTTCAGAATTTTTGAATAAGTTTTACTATTTTTAATAAAATGAAGAAAACAATGTAATTAAATGGAAAATAAAAATGAAATTAAACTGAAAATAGAAAAGTATGCACATCCAATGATCCAGATTCAAACATACGCGCGCGGGAAGAGACTTGGCGCCACATCCTACGGCTCAAATTCAAATTTCACTAATCACAGATTAAACCCTAATTCATGCCCTAATCACTCTCAGGTGACCGGAACAGTGTTCCGGTTATCTTCTCCGATCACTCAAAATTTCAAACTCTCTCCACACGCATCTAAAACGAAATCTAATTGCCCAGAACTCTTCCCCACTCAATCACGAATCAAAACCCCCATTCAAACAACATTTATCATTCCTAAGCAGAGAGAATCGAATCAAAATAGTTTTAGGGCAAAAAGTTTCAGAACAAGATTAAACTCTCATCTCTTCACCATTTTCGAAACCAACAACATCAGAGTGATCAGTGAATCATGAAGAACAACTTAGGAACTTAAAAAATCATTTCTGGAAAAAATGTTCATGAAGCTACCTGAGTTTGAAGCTTTTCAGTTTGCAACTTTCTGACCTCTTTTCTTTGTGCAATCCACTCCCTTTAGGCCCCTGATGACATCTTGATGCTTAGAGAGAGTTTGTGTTGGCTGGTTTGGAAGTTTGAAGCAGTTCTGTTCAGGGTGGTGTGAGAATCGTGTTTGTGATTCTTTGAGTTTCAGGTTGCTTTGAAGGGTGCTTTGTGATCAGGGAGAGGTGTTGAGAAGGTTTATGAAGTTTGTTTATGAGTTTGTGGCCTGTGTTGTGTGTTTCGAATGCTTTTGCTCAATGGAGTGAAAATGAGAATGTTGTTGTGTGGCTGGTTTCAGGCTGGCTTGTGTATATGTTTGGCTTGCAATTGATTTGTATAAACAAATGCCATTGGTCAGATGACATGACATGTCCTTTTGTGATAGGTATGGGTGCTTTTGCAAAATGTCAACTTTTGTGTAAGAAGGGCATGGGCAACTTGCTAGCCTAGTACAACAAGGGTGTGCTGCGCAGCATGGTGAGGGAAAAGGGCTAGGATGGTTCAGCAAACTAGGCAGCAAGTGGGTGAGGAGATATGATGACTTTTGCAACTTGGTTCACTTTGGTTCTCATGGAAGAAACTTGATCCATGGGCCATGAAACATGTGATTCCTTGGGTGCATTCTGAACTTTAGATGTTGTGTGATGTTTGTGTAAAGGTTAGACATCAATTTGAAGTCACAAATTGCCTTGGTACAAGAATTTGCAAGTTTTTCCATTTGGTGCATAACTTGAATTTTAGTGATTTTTGCCAACTTTGATGAGCCATAACTTTTGATCCAAGATGAATTAGGTCATGTTCTTGTACTTTTTGAAAAGGGAAAGATCTATTCTACAACTTTCATGACCAAAGTTTTTTCCATTTGAAGATTTCTTGAATCAAAAAGTAAGGGTTGAAAAAGATGCATAAAATGACATTTCCATTAAAAGTCAACCTTGCCCAAAAAGTCAACTTTGCAAAAGACTTGAAATTCTTCAATTTTGTGAACTTCCAACATCTTCCATGATCAAATAAAGATCATATACAATCAAAATGATGAAGAACACCCTTTGGTTGGGTCATTGGGGGCCTCAGATGCCCTGATTTTGCACTGACTTACTTGAAAAGTCAACTCTTGATCAGATGACTTCCCCATGGAATTTCTTCATGAAAATTGATATGCATACTCCCTATACCATATAGAGACCAATAGAAACAAGAATGACCAAAAAAATTGGGGTTATGGCCTCTGAAACCAAAACCCTAATTCTAGGTCATCTGTGCAGTCAAGCCTGGCTCTGCTTCCATACCAATCTCAGTTCTTGTGATTATTTGGCATTCTTGACTTTGAGAGGATATAATATGATACTTGGACACACATGGACCCCTTGGAAGTGATTGATGGCCTTTGGAGTGGCTCAAGAAGCTTTTTGATTGCTCAGATCACAAACCCTAGATGCAGATGACTTAGAATCTATGCAGTGAATCAAAAATGTAATATGAGATAATATGATTGTGATTATGTATATGAAATGATCACAAGCCATGGTGTGAATGGGTGAGGGCAAATTTGGGGTGTTTACAGTATCAAGATGTGATAGGCCTGTGGAGTTGTTGTGGGCTATGCTGATTGGTATGGCTTGTTTTGCAAAAAGTCAAGGCTATGTGTCCTTTGAGGTATGGGCTGTTTCAGGCCTAGGATAAAGGCATGTCTGCTGCAGCTTGATTCAAGGATGACCATGGAAATGAGATTGAGGCAAACCAGTAAGTGGATTGAAGCTTATGGGGGGTTTTGCAATTTTCATTAAGTTTGCCCCTTTCTTGATTTCTTCATGCACAAGTCATGAAACTTGGAAGTTCTTGGTCCAATTCTGAGTTTTAGGCAATGTGTTATGATGTTATGATGTGTAGAAGTCCATTTGACGTCATAAAAATGCTTGGCATGAGAATTTGCAAGTTTCCCTCTTTGGCACAAAAGTGAAAATTAAGTGATTTTGTCTAACTTTGCAAGGCCATAACTTTTGTTATAAAATGAATTAGAATGAGTTCTTGTACTTTTTGAAAATGGGAGGATCCAATCTACAAATTTCATGACCAAGAATTTTCCATTTGAAGCATTTTTGGATCAAAAAGAGGAGGTTGAAAAACATTCCCAAAATGGCCAGTTTACATTACAAGTCACTTTCCCAAAATGGCAACTTTGCAAATGGCTTGAAATTCTTCAATTTTGTGAGCTTCTAACATCTTCTAAGATCAAATAAAGATCATACACATCCAAAATGATGGAGAAACCCCTTTGGTTGGATGATTGGGGGCCTCAGATGCCCTGATTTTGCACTGACTTGCTCAAGAAGTCATATCATATAGAGACCAATAGAAACAAGAATGACCAAAGAATTTGGAGTTATGGCCTCTGAAACCAAAACCCTAATTTTAGGTCATCTGTGCAGTTTAACCTGGCCCTGCTTCCATGCCTTTCTCAGTTCTTGTGATTTTTGACTTTCTTTACTTTGGGAGGACATAATATGATTCTTGAACATACATGGACCCTCTTAAGATGATTGAAGCCTTTGGAGTGGCTCAGATAACTCAGGGATTGCTCAGATCACAAACCCTAGATGCAGATGACTTTGAATCAATGCAGTGAAGCAAAAATGCAATATGAGATGGTATGATTGAACTTATGCAAATGAAAAGATCACAAGCCATGGTGAAATGAGTGAGGGAAAATTTGGGGTGTTTACAGCTGCCCCTATTCAAACATGAGTTAGCTGTGCAGGATGTAAGCGACGACTTAACAGGAAAACAAGATAACTTGTGGTTGAATACCAAAGACAGTCCAAAATTTGCACTCACGGAATGAAGAAAAAAAGGGATATAGATTGTAAAAGAAAATAAAGTATGATTATAAAGTGCGGGCGACGGAGGACAACCATCGAGCAAAGTACGACTGCTGGGGATAAAGCGATGACGGGGACGGCCGACATGCTGGGGAAATAAAGGGATTATGATGGGGACGGCTATCCGGTGAAGTAACAAATTTTTTTGGGGATTATAGGTAAAGCCAATGATGGGGACGACCATCGGGTTGATAAAATAAATGATGAGGTACGGTCATCGAAGGTGAAGGATGATCACCTAGCAGGAAACGACTGCTCTGTTGGGGATAAGATGAGGGACGGTCATCTAAGTTGAAGGACGATCACCTGGCAGGGTACGGCTGCCACAAGTATCACGACATAGGACGAATGCCGGATAGAAAGAGGTCGACGATGGGGACGGCCATCGGATAAGCATGATGAAGGACGATCATCAAGAGGTGAGGGACGATCACCTAGCAGGGTACAGCTGCTCACGGGGTTTATCATGACATAGGACGAATGTTAGGTAAGAAGATCAACGACGGGGACGGCCATCGGATAACAATGATGAAGGACGATCATCAAGGGGGCGAAGGACGATCACCTAGCAGCGTACGGCTGCTAAAATATCACGACATAGGACGGATTTCGGATCAGAGAGGGTTCCAATAATGGAGACTCCGCTGGAGGAATGATGAAGGACGATCATCAAAAGGTGAAGGACGATCACCCGGCAGGGTACGACTGCCAGAAGTATCATGACATAGGACGAATGTCAGATAAAAGAAATTTTCTTTTACTGGGGATTTGCTGGGAACTCTTCTGGGGAAGGGTAGACACAGACGAGTGTCTAAATTCAAGAAAAAAGGTATAAGTGTTTGACACTGTGTATAGATTAAAGATGCGGACGAGCATCCTTAGGACCTTGATACGGACGAGTATCGGTAGAAAAAAACGCTGACGCATGTTCAGAGATTATGATACGGACGAGTACCAACTGGTTAACAAAGAACACGGACGAGTGTTGAATCTGAGAAAGATAAGTGATGTATACAAGATACGGACGAGTATCTGTATGAGTAAAAAGTAAATATGAGTGGGGCATATACGAGTGTTCAACTTGCTGGGGAGAGTATGACACGGACGAGCGTCGGAAGAAGTGTATTATAAACAAGTATTTGGTTTACAAAGTGTTTAGGCAACTATGCTGGGGAATGGTGATGCGGACGAGTGTCCAAAGAGGTGTATAGATATCTGTTTGTGGAGGATGTTCTGGCGATTTTACTGGGGAATGATGACACAGACGAGTGCCAAAAGGAGAATGTATCTGTATTAGTGAGTGCAAAAAGGATGCTTTGGCTTTCTGCTGGGGAATTTGAGAGGCATTTTGTATATTGTTGGTAGTATGTCGATATTCACAGGTGACTGATTCCAAACATGGCTTATGATTATGCAATATGTTTGATTTTTGCCGTAATGCTCCGTATTAAACGGAATGCTACGCTCTGGGGGAGGATATGATGCGAATGCTATGTTTATGCAAAAGATACCGATCCGGGATTTGGATCCCGTTGCGGTGACGATCTCCGACTGATCTGCTTGAAGTAATATCCCAGTTGGGGATGAGACCATTGGTAGATCTGATATACGTGACTCTGCTTGAGGAAAAAGGTCACTGATATACCTATCTTGGTGATGAGGGACCCAGCTGGGGTTTGTGGAAGCTCTCGTTACTTTGTTGTGATCTTCAGCCATTGCTCTTCTGAATAGAGGTTGAAACTCTGTGGGGAGATGGTTCCTTGTCTTTGCACTTGGCTGGGGAGGAACGATCACTGAACGATCTTTCTAGTGATTTCTGAAGATGATGGACTTAGCTGGGGGAATGAGCCCCTCCTGATGCTTCTTTGAAGAAGATGTTGGGGGAGAATGCTTTGGCAACTTTGCTGGGGAAAACATTCCAGATATGGTTTGGAAGAGGTGCTGAAGACATAATGATCCGGCAATGTTGCTGGGGAGAAGCTTTCATGCCCCATGTTGCACCTTGAATACCTGCAATCCTGTTATGACAAAGAAACGCACAAGTACCTCGAGGCATCCCTTACTGGATTCCACCATAGGAGTTTAGACACTCCCGGGAGCAAACATATTTCCTATAAGCATGATATTTAGAAGAGACACATCCATTTTTATGCAATCGATATTTTAAGGACATCAGACATTTTTGCAAACGAAACAAAATGTACGAGACGAAGTGTGACTGAAAATTTGATTTTATTTATTGGTGTGCCTTGAATCAGCAAGTACAGTCAAAGAAACAAATCCCCTGAAATGAGGAGATTGTTACAAACTTGAGAAACAAAAGATGCTGGCAATATTGACGACGCTTCAGTGTGCTTCCTCTTTGCTATGACTTGTATGACATTGACGTTCTTCTTATCTTGCTTTTTGAAGAAAGTTGATTCTAACCGATGCTTTTTACCTCTCGAATTTTGCCGTGTTGTGAATGATACAGACGAATTCAGAATGCAGTTGTTCGCTTATTCCCTTATTTTGCGTGGATCGCCCTTTCGGGTTTTCAATCCACCGGGGTACCCATTTTTGCCTGAGTTGTTCAATGTGGATTTTCAACTCAGCGGGTGCATATTTTTTTATTTATTTCCCTTATTTTTGCCCGAGTCTTTTATTCTGTTTTTGACTCGCCGGGATGCCCTATTTTTGCCTGGACTTACATTTTGTTTTTACGTCCAGCGGGTCATTTTATGCGAAGTATTTTTTAACTGCGTCTGAATTCACAGGGGACGGGAAGTCTTCACCATCCATAGTACTGAGCATCAGTGCTCCGCCAGAGAAAACTTTCTTTACTATGAATGGACCATCATAATTCAGAGTCCACTTGCCCCTGTGGTCTGTATGAGGAGGGAGGAGTCTCTTCAGCACAAGATCTCCTACTTGATATTCTCGAAGCCTGACTTTCTGATCGAAGGCTTTCTTCATTCTCTTCTGATACAGCTGCCCATGACAGATTGCAGCTAGTCTCTTCTCTTCAATCAGATTCAGCTGTTCGTACCGGGATCGGACCCATTCTGCTTCACTCAGTTTAACATCCATTAGTACCCGCAGGGAGGGTAATTCAACTTCAACAGGTAGGACTGCTTCCATACCATACACAAGCTGATACGGTGTTGCCCTAGTGGATGTTCTGATTGAAGTACGGTACCCATGCAAGGCAAATGGTAGCATTTCATGCCAGTCTTTGTAGGTGAACACCATCTTCTGCACAATCTTCTTGATATTCTTGTTAGCTGCCTCTACATCGCCATTCATCTTTGGCCTGTAAGGAGAAGAATTGTGGTGCTGGATCTTGAAGTCCCGGCATAGTTCTGCCATCATTTTGTTGTTCAAGTTGGAACCATTATCCGTAATGATTCGCTCGGGAACTCCATACCGACAGATGATGTCTCTCTTCAGAAATCGGGCTACCACTTGCCTTGTAACATTGGTATAAGAAGCTGCTTCAACCCACTTGGTAAAATAGTCAATGGCTACCAGGATGAATCTGTGGCCATTTGAAGCAGTCGGTTCAATCTTGCCAATCATATCAATGCCCCTCATGGCGAAGGGCCAAGGCAAAGACATCACATTCAGAGGATTTGGAGGCACATGCACTTTATCTGCATAAATCTGACATTTATGGCATTTTCTGGCATATGCACAACAGTCTGCATCCATTGTGATCCAGTAATAACCTGATCTTAGCAACGTTTTAGCCATAGCATTCCCTCTAGCATGAGTACCAAAATATCCTTCGTGCACCTCGTGCATCAGCAAGTCTGCTTCTGCCCTATCAACACATCTGAGAAGCACCATATCAAAGTTTCTCTTATACAGGGAACCATCAGCATTCAGGAAGAAACTACCAGCTAGCCTTCTTAATGTCTTCTTATCATTGGAAGATGCCCCAGGTGGGTATGTTTGATCCTCCAAGAAGCATTTGATGTCGTGAAACCAAGGCTTATCATCTTTAACCACATCTGCCGAGAATACATATGCTGGTCTGTCAAGTCTGGATACTGAAATCTGCGGCACAAAGTTGGCAGCTTGAACTTTGATCATGGATGAAATGGTAGCCAGAGCATCTGCAAACTGATTTTCATCTCGAGGGATATACTCAAGCTTGACTGTTGTGAAGAAAGTCAACAACCTCCTTGTATAATCTCGATAAGGTATCAGATGATCCTGGTGGGTGTACCATTTGCCGTTGGTTTGATTGATTACCAGAGTTGAATCTCCGAACACAGTCAAAGTCTTGATCCTGAGGTCAATGGCTTCCTCAAGACCCATAATACAAGCTTCGTATTCAGCTTCGTTGTTAGTGCAGTTAAAGGTGAGCTTTGCCGAGAAAGGCATGTGAACCCCTTTCGGTGTAATGAGTACTACACCAACACCACGACCATTCATATTAACAGCCCCATCAAACATAATAGTCCATTCCTCTTCCGGGTCAGGCCCTTCAGTGTGAATAGGCTCTTCATGATCTTTTGCTTTTATGAACATGATATCTTCATTAGGGAAATCAAATCTCATAGGCTGGTAATCATCAATGGCTTGCTCAGCAAGATAATAAGACAATATAATGCCCTTGATGGCTTTCTGAGATGTGTACTGAATGTCATACTCTGTGAGGATCATTTGCCATCTTGTAACCCGTCCGGTAAGTGCTGGCTTCTCATAAATGTACTTAAATTGGGTCCATCTTGGAGATTAATAAAGTGGTGTGGGTCAACATATACTGCCTTAGTCGGCGAGCAGCCCACGCTAAAGCACAACAAGTTTTCTCGAGCAGTGAATAACATTGTTCACAGTCGGTAAACTTTTTGCTTAGGTAGTATATTGCATACTCTTTTCGACCAGACTCGTCATGCTGGCCCAACACACACCCCATTGACTCTTCTAATACTGTCAAGTACATTATCAGGGGTTTTCCTTCAACTGGAGGCATAAGGATCAGAGGCTCTTGTAAATATTCCTTGATTTTGTCAAAAGCCCTCTGACAGTCTTCGTTCCACCTGACCGTTTGTTCTTTTCTTAACAGCTTGAACAAAGGCTCACAGGTTGCTGTAAGGTGAGATATGAACCTTGAAATGTAGTTCAATCTACCTAGAAACCCCCGAACTTCTTTTTCAGTCTTCGGTGCAGGCATTTCTTGAATGGCTTTAACTTTATCAGGGTCAACTTCAATCCCTTTCTCACTTACAATAAAACCCAGCAGCTTACCGGATCGCACCCCGAATGTGCACTTGTTGGGGTTTAAATTCAGTTGGTACAACCTCAGACGCTTGAATAGCTTCAATAGGTTCACCAGGTGGTCTTCTTCTGTAAGGGACTTGGCAATCATGTCATCCACATAACATTCAATTTCTTTGTGGATCATGTCGTGGAATAATGTTACCATAGCCCGTTGATAAGTGGCACCAGCGTTCTTCAATCCGAATGGCATTACCTTGTAACAAAATGTGCCCCAGGGTGTGATGAAAGTTGTCTTCTCCATGTCTTCAGGTGACATTTTGATTTGATTGTATCCTGAAAATCCATCCATGAAGGAAAACACCGAGAACTGAACCGTATTATCAACCAATACATCAATGTGAGGTAATGGGAAGTCATCTTTCGGGCTGGCCCTGTTCAGGTCCCGGTAATCCACACACATCCTCACCTTTCCATCTTTCTTAGGCACAGGTACAATATTAGCGACCCACGGCGGATAGCTAGTCACAGCAAGGAAATCGGCGTCCCACTGTTTTTGTACCTCTTCCTTTATCTTCATTGCCATATCTGGGCGAGTACGGCGCAACTTCTGTTTTACTGGCGGGCAGTCTTCTTTCAGAGGAAGCTTGTGCATAACAATGTCGGTGTCCAACCCTAGCATATCCTGATAAGACCAAGCAAAAACATCCACATACTCCCGAAGCATGTCAATCAGTTGCTCTTTTACTGAATCTTGCAGGCAGGCCCCGATCTTAACTTCTTTTACGTCTTCTTCCGTACCAAGATTAACGGTTTCCACTTCCTCCTGATGAGGAGTGATAACCTTTTCCTCTTGTCTTATCAACCTGGCTAGCTCTTCAGGTAGCTCATAATCTTCTTCAATCCCTTCATTGGCTTGATTAATCGGATTGTCAAAGTCCTACGAAGTCATAGCAGTGTTGTTGTCGGTGTAGTCTGGAGGGCACTTTCTGCAAGGGTTTAGATTTGTTCGTTTTAGTGATCAGTTTTATCTCATTTAGAAAAAGTGAAAAATGAAGTTATTTATTTTGAAAAAGCATTGCCATTTTATTTTTGTACAAAAAGTGAAAAATGAAAAACAGTGAGCGGAAAAGAAAAGACTCATTTGCAAAAGATGTTCTGATATTCATTAATTGATCTTTGCACAAAATACAACATGGCCCGATTACAAAATGAGTCCTGAAATCTTGGGCAAGACACAGGACTTGATGCATGCGTTAAAATACAGGAAATAATAATTACTCTGCAGGAGTAACCCTTATAATTTCCTGGGAAGACCAGTTTGAGACATGGTTCCCCCGGATCCTTGGACGTATCCAGCTTTCCAGGTTGCGCTCGTCTTCTGACTCATCTTCCAAACTATTCACAGTATCCGGGGTGAGCATTCCCCCGCTGACAAACTTGGGCTCTTTTGCAGCCTCTGGTTGATCTTGTTGAGTTGGTCTGTAACCCAACCCAAATCGGTCTTCTTTCTTTTCCACGGGCAGTAGCTTGCCCCAGCCTTGGGCGGTACCTTCCTCAACAACCTTCCGGGCTTGCTGATATGATGTGATGGAGGTCCCAAACACAGCAGATGTTTCATTAATATTAAGGGCCTCAAACCCTTGGCTCATGGTTTCATGGATATCCCCATCCATCTCAATGTATTTGAAAGTAGCCAGCTGGCTAACAAAAATATCCTCCTCCCCACAAATAGTAATGACTTGGCCTTCCCACTCAAATTTTAACTTCTGGTGAAGGGTTGACGTCACGGCGCCGGCGGCGTGTATCCATGGTCTACCCAATAGACAACTGTAGGCAGGCTGTATATCCATCACAAAGAAGGTCGTTTTGAAAACTTGTGGGCCAATCATTATTGGCAACTCTATCTCTCCCAAAACTGATCTTTTAGAACCGTCAAAGGCTCTCACTACCAAGTTGCTTGGGCGTAGTGCCAATCCATCATTCTCCAGCTTCACAAGGGCTTTCTTGGGCAGGACATTAAGGGATGACCCTGTGTCCACCAATACATGGGAAATAACTGCACCCTTACACTCCAAGGTAATGTGCAAAGCCTTGTTGTGATTGCAACCTTCCACTGTCAAGTCAGTGTTGGTAAAACCTAGTCCATGACTAGCGTTGACATTTCCAACTACAGCCTCTAACTGATTGACGGTAATCTCCTCCGGCACATAAGCTGCGTGCAGGAGCTTTAATAGTGCATTCCGGTGAGCCTCGGAGCACATTAGCAATGATAATATGGAGATCTTGGAAGGCGTTTGGTGAAGCTAGTCTACCACCTTGTAATCACTTTTCTTGATGATTCTCATGAATTCATCAACCTCTTGATCAAAAAGAGTCTTCACAGTTTCTTTGACAACTTGTTCCTCTTGCACCATGCTCTTACCTTTTGCCTTAGCAGCAGCTTCCGCTTCGGCAACGGGTCTTGGAATTTGTGAGGCAAAGAGACGTCCGCTTCTAGTGAAGCATCCGCCTCCCCCCACATTGTCTATCTGAGGTGAAGAAGTTGATGATTCCAAAGTGATTTTCTGCCCCTCGCAGTATAGATCTGAGCCGTAATGCCAAGGGATGGCATTATTGCTTTCGTAAGGAACTGGCCCAGGCAATATGATAATGACTGGACTGATAGCATCTGCGGAAGGGACTACAATGGTGAGCGGATCATAGTATATGGTGACTGGTGCTCTGACAGGAGTAACATTTTGTGAGTTGTTGGCAGGAACATTTGCAGGGTCATAGTATATGGTAACCGTTGAGATGCTTTCAACAATTGTTGCTGATGTTGTAGGAGGTATTATTGACTGAATGGGTGTTGAAGTTGTAGTAAGAATGGTAACTGAGCTTGGGTCCGTTGAAGTGATTGATTGAGCAATTGTTGGAGTTGTAGTAGAATCCGTTGGAACAATGGTTGCTGACGTTGTAGGAATATCTGGAATTGTTGATGAAAGAAATGTTGGATTTGTAGGTGCCGTTGTCGTAATCTGAAGGATACCATCCTTAATAAGACCATTTATTCCGTCTCTCATCCTTTCACACCCATTGACTGCAATATTGCAATACCCACAACCGATCTCACACCCGGGGAACACTTGGCATTCTAAAAGCTGAGCTTTGATTTCAACCAAAGGTGTTCGAATTTGTGCAACACTGGTGATCAAGGTGGATGGCTTGCCTTCCTCAATAGCATTGATCCTAGGACCGTTGTGACTAGGCATTGGATTTCTTGTAACATTCGGAGGAGGTGCAAAGTTTAGAGCTTTTGAGTCCACCAGATCTTGGACTTTCATTTGTAGGGCCTGCATTTTTCAGTGTTATGCCCCGGTGCATTTGAGTGAAATGCACACCTGGCATTGGCATCATAGTTCTTTGGCATATTGGAGGGATCTGGGGGTGCCAATGTCCTTAACTCAACCAGGTTGAGCTTCAGGAGTTGTGGCAAGAGTGCAACATACGACATTGGGATTGGGTCAATTACCCTGTTTGCCTGTGATGGTCTTTGTTGGAAAGGACGCTGTTGTTGGTTGTTGTTGTTGTTGTAGGTTCTCTGTTGCAGATACTGAACTTGTTGTTGATACTGTGGTTGTTGTTGTTGAGGATATGCTGATTGTTGAGGAATCGGAGCTGGAATGGTAACTGCCGCTACTGACCGGTGTACATACTGAGGCCTTCCCCTGCTTACATGAATGGAATTAGTTTCACCGGCCCTTCGGGGTCCCACAAAAGGCTTTCTGGGATTACTGGATGAACTTCCACCATTGTCGGAGATCTTGCCCGTTTTTAATAGACTTTCAATCCTTTCACCAGCTATGACGACATCAGCAAAGCTGGTAGAGGAGAAGGTAGCCAATCTATCAATATAGGTCCCTTGCAACGTATTCATGAACATGTCGGCCATTTCTCTTTCCGACTTGGGTGGCTGGACAGCAGCAGCAAGTTGTCTCCATCTTTGGGCATATTCCCTGAAGCTTTCTCTAGAAGATTGGGACATTCCCATCAAAAGTGTCCTGTTAGGAGCCATGTCCAGATTGTATTGATATTGACGGATGAAAGCTTCAGCGAAATCCTTCCAACATCTGATGGTAGCTCTGGTCAAGTGTGAATACCACTCTCTTGAAGCCCCATTCAGACTGTCTTCAAAGTAGAACATCCACAGCTTTTCATCCATAGTATAAGCTTTAAGTCTTCCCAGGAAAGACTGCAGGTGAGTTCACGGACAAGAAGTTCCATTGTATTTCTCAAAGCACGAGGGTTTGAATTTGTGCGGAATTCTCATCCCATCTACTAGTCCCATATCCATCACATCGAAGCCTAAGGAATTCTGAGACTCCAAAGATCTCAACTTCTCAGCAATTTCGTCCAATCTCCTGTCATAAACTTCATCTCCAGCTCCCATAACAGTAAACTGCTCTTCTTGGGGATTTTCCTGCAGGATTCTCCCTCCAGCAGTATTACCTTGTACATTCCTCGGGATGTTAGCTTCTGGATCCAGATGAGGTCCAAATACCGGTGGATCAATACGAGGCTGGCCCCGCTCATTGTTACTAGTCCCTCCTGTTCCAAGATGAGGTTCTTCAGGAGTTTGACTTTCCACCAGTTCCCTTAGCCTTTCTTGACTCTGGGCCAAGCCAGTCATCACAGCCACGAATTGAGTCATTTGATTTCTCATCTCCACTCTTTCATTATCCATCTGATTTCTGACCTCAGTCAGATCCTGTTGTACTTGTTCCATTTGAATAACGGGAAGATTGTTGCAAGTAGGGTATCGGTGCGCGCGGTTGACAGGGAACAGTCGGCGACGAGCAATGTTTCCTGAGGTCACAACAAAGTTAGAAACAATAATAATAAAACCTACAAAACAAAACAAAAGTTAGTATGCAATGCAGTATGCTTATTTGTTTTCTAAGGTATCTGGTTTGGTTCTTGGTTTTGACCTTTCCACACCTCGAGGAGGATGCTTGATGTTGTTGAGAAGCCCAAATGAAAACAAACTAACATATATTACAAATGGTGAACAATACATAGTCTGTGTTACAATACATGCCCCTGGAGGGTCAAAATACAACAAAAGAAAAGTACATCAAATGGAAATAACAACACACAAAGAATCAGACATCCAGTCCAAACTCATCCTCTCTGACCTCCTTCAGGAGTGCCTCAGTCATCAGACTAGCTGGGTGCTCTGTAATGGTCCTGATGAGGAGGTTTCTGGTAGCAATGGCAGTGGTCAGCTTCTTATGCCTGTCCTGGTCCTTTGATCTCTTCAATCCTGCTCTGAGCTTTAACTCTGAAATTTCCTTTTGGGCTGCCAACAAAGCTTCCTGCTGCTTCTTCTCATTGGCCTCTAACTGTTCAATCTTGGCTTGAGTCTTCTGGTCCTCTTGGGTACGGGCTTCAGTGATCCTGACCCACCTAGCCTGACTCTCTTGCAGATAGAGCTCAGTCCTAGCCTTCTAAATCTTGGCTTCTTTATAGGCATTCTTCAATATTTGTTCCCCAGCTCTTGCTTTCCTGATGTAGTCCTCTGTCTTCTCAATTTTGGTGAGATGCTCCACCTTGAGCTTTTCCAATCTCTCAATGTCCAGACGACCGTCACTCCTTTCCCAAAGGGTCTTCTTCAAGGCTTGATATAAGTTCTCATTCCTTTCTTTCAGCTTCTCAAATTCTTCTAGGCTGACAGTTGCTGCAGGTTGTACTGTTGAGGGTCCAGGTATGTCCCCCAAGGTGAAGGGCATTCCAGTAATCTGAGCTCTAGTACGGGACCAATCATAGTACTGAGCTGAAGCAACATTATTACACCTTCCCAGAATTGCCATCCCTTTTGTCTGGATGTTATCCCAAGCCCAGGATGCTTGTCTGACAGCAGCTGAATTAGGTTTTACTTCACAATAAAGGGTCTCAGCCAACTCTTTCCCTCTGGGAGGGTGAACCAAAGCATAGCCCAGTTGTCTCTTAAACAGCAAAGTATTATAGTTGATGCAACCCTTTACTCCTATTAGAGGCACATTTGGGTATTGTCCACAACTGGTGATAATGTCCTTGCCTTTGGTGCTCTGGGTGCACAATTTAATGTCATCTGAAGTCAAGCCAATGAGCCTCTTGGCCCAATTCTTCTGTTGGTGAGGATTCAGGAAGGCATCTGTCTTCGGCAGGTGTCTGAGCAGCCAGGTGTGAAACAAAGGAGCACAACATCTCACCAACTTCCCCCTTTGTTTCTCATTCCTTTGATGAATGGAGTAGTAAAAGTCCCCCAGCAATGTAGGCACTGGGTTTCTCAGAAGAAACAGATGAATGGCATTCTTGCTGACAAATTTGGGCTCATCTGCAAACAGTATAACCCCATATATGCTGAGGGCTAACAGTGCACAGACTGCCCTCCACTCTCCCAATGAGGCCTTCAGGATGGCCTGAGAAATCAAGAAATCCAAGTGCAAACCAGGGATCCCAGCTTTTGTTGTCATATTTTGCTCAATCAAAGTAGGCTCCAGGTACAGTGGTTTTGCTACTTCTCCATTGCTGGGAGCTGGCATTTCTGGGTTGAAGGGGATTCCACCCCTGATAGGTACTCCAATCAATAAAGAAAACTCTTCCAGCAGAGGCCCTAGCTGAAAGTCTGGGAATGTAAAACATCTCAAAGGAGGGTCATAAAACTACAAGCATGTTTGGATCATGCTCCTCTGAGAAGGGTCAAGGTCCATAACCATATACAGGATACCTCCATAGTGCTCTCTAAACAATGGGATATGGTCAGGGGTGATAAGTGACTGGACCTTCCTGATACCAGTCAATACAGGCTCAAAGAAATGGTAGGATATGTTGCTCCTCCTAGGAGTAGTCATGAATGTTGCTGAAGAAACTGAAGATAGGTGTTGATGAAGATCACAGACTATTGTTGGAGATGGGTCACTGACAGGCTGATGCTGGTGAAGATGAAAATAGCTGAAGCAGATAACTGGTGAAGCAGAGGTCTATGCAGATGAAGGGGTCAAAACCAAACCAGATGTGATGTGGATACCCTGAAAAGCAAATAAACAAATGTTAAATGATGCAATGATGATATATGCAAATGATATGCAAGGGTTTGGGATCAAGCTGGATCTGATTATCTGTCTTGATATAAGTCCATGTATGTTTAACAAAAGGTCCAGACGGAGGCTCAGAAATCCAGTAACCAAGGTGGGGGACTCAAAATAAAGAGTCACATGTCCAGGGTTTAATCACAAGAACTGTCCAAAATGAGGTACTCTTAAACCAAATAGTAATAGGGTACGATGTGGCCAAGGGTACCTGCAAACCTGTAAACAGCCCAACCCCCTGACAGGAAGTGTTCTAGAACAAGGATCCTCAAACTTGGATCAATTTTGAGAAGTGTAAGAACTTCTAACTCGGAGGTACAGTGTTTACAATATCCATAAGAGATCCTCCTCTAATTCACCTCAGCTTCTGAAGGTCATAATAAAGGTCATCCAGACTTAGCAGGCTTCCCAGATAGCCCTAGCACTACAGGAAATCTGTAGCACATAGTTCTCAAGAAGAAACCCACATCTGAACCGTGTTTCATATTCCCGCACCAGACCGAAATGGAATGGGAAAGAACATGAACCACTCTAGCCTAGGTGTCACTCAGGTCCTAGGTATAGGACCTCAAACTCTCAATGAAACCCCATCCACCAAAATAGAAACCAGATCCAGCAATGACAGTATGACAGTATGAAATATGAAAAACTGTAAAGGAAAGCAATAAATAAAGGTGTACATCAAGCAGCAAATAAAGCAAATAAATAAACACAATTAGCACATAACACCCCAGTAAACACAAATCAAACAAGCGCTAGGAGGAACCCACAAAAAGAACCAGAAGCTTTGGTTACAGTATAAGGTTCCCCAACAGAGTCGCCAAGCTGTCGCTCCCACCAGATGACACCCGGTCAAGAGGGGTACAGACGCGAACGGTCGGCGAAAGGGAAGGAATGAAAGAAAAGAGTCGCCAGCTAGGCATTTTTATCCCGAAGGAAAGGTAATGTTGCATAAACCTGGAAAAAGATGGATAAGACGGTCGCGAACCAAAGAAACTGAGAAAGGGGGTTGGTTACAACCTGGGAAGGTATTAGCATCCAGATTTTCCATCGTACTCGACGGGATCCACGCTTGAAAGATTTGTGTTTAAAAGAGGTAGTGTCAGTGCTATCTGTGTATCAAAGCTGGAAAGAATGCAAGTGTCAGTGCTAAAAGAAAGTGAAGTGAAATATGTGAAGTGTCAGTGCAAGAGAAGAGTATGAAGCTCAAGATTATGAGGCTTAAAGAATAATGCTGGAAGAAGGGGAATATACAGAGACTTTTGTTCGATAACTGTTAAGTTATGCCTACGTATCCTCTCGTGCAATGAGGAAGTCAGAACACCGTAGTTCGACTCAAAGAGACTGAAAGATAAAATGACTTGTGAACTGCTTACTTGTCTATGCTCAAGTGTATGACCTGTCTGGCTCAGGTGCAAACTGTCTTGCATTAGACGGAAGAAGCAAGTTCTCGTTTGTGAGTGAAGATGATGAGAAAAAGAATCCCAGAGGAGAAAATTATTGTTTGTTTTTGTGCTTTCAATCTTTTATTGCTTTTTGTATTTGTCATAAGAAAAGGAGCTTAAGCCTAAACCAAGGGTTAGTAAACTCATCACATCTTCCCTCTAATTAGGGGTAATGAGAGTACCTTGAGTATGAAGTAAGCACATCACACTTAATCACCATGATGTAGGATTAAAATCATTAACCTACTTGTAATTATTTAGATGTTTTGGTGTTTTTGTTTGGTGTTGAGTAATGAGTTTAAGCCATAATCAAGGATTTAATGGACCCATTACACTATCCTAATAGAAGGATAATAGATGGGAACATTTAAGATGAGGAAGGCTCCTCAACTTAATCCATGATTAGGGATTAACCTCATGACAAAACAAAGCCTTTGTTAAATGGGTTTTAGTTATTGGTAAGGTTAAGAAATGGATTTTAGGGTTTATAAGACAACTTGAGGGGGACTTGTCCATTAACACTAGGGTTAGTCCTTCTTAACCAATTAAGGAAGAATTAGAACCCTAATGCAAGGCCCAAGTTACAAGCTTGATGTCTTAGTGATTATTAGATGAATTGATTAAAGGAATTAAACACCTTAAGGGTTTAACACTTAGGATTAAAGTTATACACTCCATCCTAATAGAAGGATGCAGGCATAAACTTAATCACAAAGCCTTAAAACCTTTAAGGTTTAATCCTTGATTATGAGATGAGAAGAGAAGACACAAAGAGATGACACAAAGTTAAAACTAGTGGGGGACTAATCAAACCCTAATTGTTATCATGCTTGGTTGTTCCTAGGGTTTATGAGGCTTGCAAAAGATCTTCAAGAGAAAAGCCACCATGGAAGAAGCAGGATGAAAAGAAAGAGAAGCAAGACAACTTGCTTCACTTAAGAAGACAAGTTGCTTGGAGAAAGAAAAAAGAAGAGGGAGCATGAATGAGCAAGCTCACTCTAATACAAATACAAAATGCAGCCATGATGCATGAGAGAGATGAGAAGAGATTTATGAGAAGTGAAGGCAAATTCACTTCTCAATGACTTACCACCTGAAAAGTTAGTAACAAGAAATGAAATGAAATGAAAATGAGATGAAATGAAATGATGCAAACCAAAACCAGAAGCCTAAACAAGATGTTAATGATGCTAAGAGATAATGCCAACACACGTCAAGAATTGTGGATGATCATACAAGGATGAGGATGCAAATGAAGCATGTTTTGAACCATGAAGGTTCATGAAAGTTTATGACATGGAATGAATGAAAAACATGGCAAATGAATGATGCAATGATCAAACATAATTCTAATGTGTCCTAAGATGTCTTAGAAGTTATGTGAATGCACAAAATGTCATGGAAAGTTCATGTATGCAAGCATATGGAAGATGGATGCAAATGAAGGCAAAAATTTGGGTTTATACACAACACGCAATACAAAATTCAAAATCAGAAGCAAATGACATGATAAAAAATTGAAAATGGGATCAAAAGAACCCTAACCCTACACAAGTTCACTTCCCAAAGGAGGGGACCTAACTCTTAACCTAATGGGTGCTGTGATTTTCTCAAGTTGGCTAGGGTTTTAAGGCACTTCAAAAGGAAAAATGCACATCAAATTGAAAATGAAAGATAAATTCAAACCAATTTTACCCTAGAAACTAAATGATATGAAGAATGCAATGCATAAAGAATCAACATCAAACTCTTCATGGTTAGGCAGAATGAATTTTTCTAAGTTAGGACCAAAATATTGCGTTTTAAGAACCTTAATTCCAAGGAAAAATGTCAAAATAGGTCAAGAACCAAAAAGAAATTTGTTTGAAGGGTTTGATAATGTTCTTAAATGTATTAAAATGCAATGTGAATTTTTTTGTGATTTTTAGAAACCTAAATGCTATTTTAATTAATTAATTCTCATTAACTAATTAAAATAAACATTTAAATATTTTTAAAATACGAAAATTATGCAAAAAATAAAGTAAAAATTATTTTCAGAAAGAGAAAAATATTTTAAGTCAGCATGCAAAAAATAAAATTTTTGTGATGTGTTTTGATATTTTAAAATAAATGAGAAAGAAAATGCAATAAAAATCAAATAAAAATCAAATTAAATGGAAAGTCAACTGATCCAAAGGCTGGGATTTGAACCTAGGGCGCGGGAATTGACTTGGCGCGTGATCTGAGGGTCCACATTCAAACTGGCATATTTAAAATTAAACCCTAATTAATTAAGTTAATTAAGTGGATTAGGGTTAAGTGGGATGATCTGAGCCATTGGACACGCGCGGGAATCAAAATCGTACGCTCCACATTCAAACTAAGCCCTAATCCAGATTAAAGCATTAATGACTTTCAGGTGGCCGGAAGTGACCTCCGGTCATCTTCTCCGGCCACCTCTCCCCTGAGATTTTTCTAAAATACTCCCTCGGCCAAATCAAACCCCCCAAATCTCCAGAAATGATCCCCATACCCCATAGAACAAGAATCCAGCATCAAACTTCATTTATTTTTCATCAACAACAAGATTCGAACAAAAACCTAGAACTGAACAAAATTTCAGAACATGCATACACACTCAAAACTCAACCATTTTTCACCATTCAAGGTTCATTGTGATCAGTGGAACACACTCTACCATTCTATAACTAAAGAAACAAGTTTTGGAAAAAAGTTTCAAGAAGATACCTGAGATGGAGCTTTGCCAATGGAGCTGTCTGAGCCTTCTGCCTGATGCAAACAACCTCCTCTAACCTCCCTTGAGCTTCCTTGATGCTTGGCTGAAGTGTTTATGTCCTTTCTTTGAAGTTCAGTGAAGCTCAGTTCAAAAGGGGAAAAATCGTATTTGGTGTGTGGTGGCTTTTAGGGCAAAGTAAGGGGTGGTTTGTGATCAGTGATGGATTTGAAGATGAATGGTGGGAGAAGTTTTGAGAATAGATGGCTGAGTTATGGGATTCGATAGAAAACGCAAAAGGGCGAGTTTTTGTTGTTGCTGCTTTGTGGGAGAGCTCAGGCTATGTTCTTATGTCAAATGGCTTGTGTTTGGTCCATGTATCAAGATGTGATAGGCCTCTGGAGTTGGTGTGGGCTATGCTGATTGGTATGGCTTGTTTTGCAAAAAGTCAAGGCTATGTGTCCTTTGAGGTATGGGTTATTTCAGGCCTAGGACAAAGGCATGTCTGCTGCAGCTTGATTCAAGGATGACCATGGAAATGAGATTGAGGCAAACCAGCAAGTGGATTGAAGCTTATGGGGGGTTTTGCAATTTTCATTAAGTTTGCCCCTTTCTTAATTTCTTCATGCACAAGTCATGAAACTTGGAATTTCTTGGGCCAATTCTGAGTTTTAGGCAATGTGTTATGATGTTATGATGTGTAGAAGTCCATTTGAAGTCATAAAAATGCTTGGCATGAGAATTTGCAAGTTTCCCTCTTTGGCACAAAAATGAAAATTAAGTGATTTTGTCTAACTTTGCAAGGCCATAACTTTTGTTCTAAAATGAATTAGAATGAGTTCTTGTACTTTTTGAAAATGGGAGGATCCAATCTACAACTTTCATGACCAAGAATTTTCCATTTGAAGCATTTTTGGATCAAAAAGAGGAGGTTGAAAAACTTTCCCAAAATGGCAAGTTTACATTACAAGTCACTTTCCCAAAATGGTAACTTTGCAAATGGCTTGAAATTCTTCAATTTTGTGAGCTTATAACATCTTCTAAGATCAAATAAAGATCATACACATCCAAAATGATGGAGAAACCCCTTTGGTTGGATGATTGGGGGCCTCAGATGCCCTGATTTTGCACTGACTTGCTCAAGAAGTCATCTTTTGATCAGATGCCTTTCCCATTGAATTTCTTCATGAAAATTGGTATTTATGATCCTCATATCATATAGAGACCAATAGAAACAAGAATGACCAAAGAATTTGGAGTGATGGCCTCTGAAACCAAAACCATAATTTTAGGTCATCTGTGCAGTTAAACCTGGCCCTGCTTCCATGCCTTTCTCAGTTCTTGTGATTTTTGACTTTCTTGACTTTGGGAGGACATAATATGATACTTGAACATACATGGACCCTCTTGAGATGATTGAAACCTTCGGAGTGGCTCAGATAACTCAGGGATTGCTCAGATCACAAACCCTAGATGCAGATGTCTTTGAATCAATGCAGTGAAGCAAAAATGCAATATGAGATGGTATGATTGAACTTATGCAAATGAAAAGATCACAAGCCATGGTAAAATGAGTGAGGGCAAATTTGGGGTGTTTACAGCATAGACAAGTAAGCAGTTCACAAGTCAATTTATCTTTCAGTCTCTTTGAGTCGAACTACGGTGTTCTGACTTCCTCATTGCACGAGAGGATACGTAGGCATAACTTAACAGTTATCGAACAAAAGTCTCTGTATATTCCCCCTCCTTCCAGCATTGTTCATTAAGCTTCATAGTCTTGAGCTTTGCACTCCTGTTCCAGCACTGACACTTCACATATTTCACTTCACTTTCTTTAGCATTGACATTTGCATTCTTTCCAGCTTTGATACACAGATTGCACTGACACTACCCCTTTAAAACACAAATCTTTTAAGCGTGGATCCCGTCGAGTACGACGGACAATCTGGGTGCTAATACCTTCCCAGGTTGTAACCAACCCCTTTTCTCAGTTTCCCTGGTTCGCGACCGTCTTGTCCATCTTTTCTTAGGTTTATGCAGCATTACCTTTCCTTCGGGATAAAAATGCCTAGTTGGCGACTCTATTCATTTCTTCTTCTCTTTCGCCGACCGTTCGCGTCTGTACCCCTTCTGACCTGGGTGTCATTTGGTGGGAGCGACACCCATCCATGATTTGGAATGAGGTTTGATGTAACATTTGGAGGCGGTGCGAAGTTAATTGTTTTTGAGTCATTCAAATCTTGGAACTTATGTTGTAATACCCTGCACTTCTCTATTGAGTTCCCGGGAGCTCCTGAATGAAATGCGCATCTTGCATTAGCGTCATACCCCACTGGAAGCTCTCCAGGTGGTGGTGGTGCTAATGTCCTCAACTGTACCAAATTCAAATCTAACAATCTCTGGAGTAGTAACGTGTATGTCATCGGGATAGCCTCAAGCACCATGTTAGCTGGACGAGCTTGTCTCTGTTGATAGGGTCTTTGCTGATAGTTATTGTGTTATGGCTGTTGTTGTTGCTGATGTTGTTGTAGTTGTTGCACAGGACTTGTTGGAATGGTGACAACTGCCACCTGCTCGTAAGATCCTCTGTATCCACGGCCCCGGCCTCGGCCGTATACAACATTAGTTTCTCCCTCCCTTCTTCTTTGAGGTCCATTGAAAGCTTTTCTAACACTGCTTGAGCTACTCGCACCAGTGTCTTGGATCTTGCCCATTTTCAACAGAGTTTCAACCCTTTCTCCAGCTATCACGATATCATTAAACTTTGTTGCTGAACAAAACTTCAGTCTCTCAATAAACACCCCATATAATGTTCCCATAAACATGTCTGCCATTTCATTCTCTAACAAGGGAGGTTGTACTCGAGCAGCAAGCTGACGCCACCTCTGGGCGTACTCTTTGAGCCATTCCTTAGCACTCTGAGACATTGTCTGTAACTGGGTACGATTTGGAGCCATATCCAAATTTTACTGATACTACTTCACAAACGCCTCAGCTAAATCTTTCCAGCTTCGAATATTGACCCAACTCAGCTTCATGTACCATTCCAAGGAAGCCCCCACAAGACTATCCTGGAAGTAATACATCCACAACTTTTCATCATCTGTATGTGCAACAATCCTTCCCACAAAAGACTGAAGGTGAGTTTTCGGGCAAGCTGTTCCGTTGTACTTATCAAAAGTAGGGACCTTGAACTTGTAGGGAATTATCACCCCTGTCAATAAGCCCAAATCAGTGATGTCAAACCCCAGAGAACTCTGAGATTGATTGGCGCGAATTTGCTCAGCCATTTCTTCAAACCTCCTATTCATGTCAATTCCCTGGCCTTCCGCCTCATCCAGCAAAGTGAAATGTTCATTCTGCCCATCCATCTACATGTTATTCACTTCATCATTGATAATAGTGACGCCTGGTTGCACCACATGGATTTCAACATGACGGGCACCAGCCCCGTTGCGATTACCTCCATCTGCTGTCCCATTATTCCTGGTTTGATTGTTCTCTACCATATCGCGCAAGCACTCTTGAGTTTGACCCATCCCAGCCATGAGGGTCATGAAGTTGTCCATTGTTGTCCTCAAGTCAGTCAGATCTGCTTGCATCTGATCCATTGCTCTCTCTCTGTTCACCTCTGTAGGGTATCTGTGTACAGTTGACTGTCTCTGAACCTTATTGGAAGCTATAGTGCCTGAAAGTGACATAAACGTTAGAAAACTGACGAATTACCTGCAAAACAACAAACACATTATATGCATGCAATGTAACTATTCATGTTTCCATGTCTAGGCATTAATATGCCCCAGTTCTGGTATTCTTTTGACAGAAAATACTCCAGGTGTCCTCTTGGAAACTAGCTTTTGAAACTCTTTTGAGGAATATTCAGACCCCGATGGCTTAGGACGAACAATTTTGCTCATTCAGAAGTGGAAAGTATCATTGTATAGCATGAACAAACTACCATCAACCAGAGTCATAGACATACACATAATTCCAAAAGGGTTACAATTCAATACAAAACAAAAAGATAAAGCAAGACTCCTACAACAAGCCTGTAGGTAGTCTGAATACAAACAATAATAAACTAAAACTCTAGGCTAAGGGAAGATTCAAGCTCCTCTTCTGTAGTCACCACCCCTATCCGGTTCTTCTTGACGCCTGCTCTCAGCTTAAGATCTGCAATCTCCTTTATTGCTTCCTACAAGGCTAGCTGGCTCTATACCAATTGCTGAGTCTTTTCCCTTCGTATTTTGTGAACTTGTTCTACTTCTTCTTTCTTGAATGCCATCTGCACCTCAAAGAACTCTTCCTTTTCTTTGTACTTTTTCTGCTCCTGCTCTCTTTGGCCCTGTAACTAGGTAATGGATTGACGAGCTTCTCTAAGAGTCTTCAAAATCTTTTTACGCTCCGCTTCTCCTTTTGACTCTGTTAAACCCAATCTTTGAATATGAGCTTCTCTCCCAGCAAACTCCTTTTCTTTAGCTTCTAAGGTAGCCTGCATCCTCTGTAGCTTTTCTTCTGCTTCTTTCTTGGCATGATTGGCACGGTGATACAAGCTAGCCATTTCAGAGTTCTCTACCCGAACCTTGTGCAACTGGGCTTCCAACTTCTTGTAATCTTCAAGAGGAATAGGGGTTTGTACCGGTACTTCTTTCGGATATAGTGGAGCCTCAACTGAAAATGGAAGGAAGAAGGTGTTAACTCTACCTTGTATCCAAGCAGCAAAAGAGAGATATGTCTTAGGGTCCACCTTCCCAAATTCTTTCTTACCCTCCCTAACCTTTGTTTCCCAAGCTTGAGATACTTGAATAATCAACTGCTCATTATCTTCAGCCAGAAAATACAGAGCCTTGGCTATTTCTTCATCTGACGGAGGATCCTTAAGTGGATAGCCAAATTGTTTTCTAAACAGCACAAGGTTATGACTTATCACTCCTTTCCTACCTAACAAAGGCACATAGGGAAATTCACCACACCTTGTAATAAACTCCTTCCCCACTAGGTTTCTGCTGCATTCCCAAGCTATATCATCAGATGTTAACCCCATCAATCTTCTAGACTACTTCCAATCTTTCCTGAGATCTTTGAACGGTCCTGACTTTGGAAGCTTCTTGGCAAACCACTCAGCAAACAATGGAGCACAACAATTTACGTACCCTTTTCTTTTCTCATTCTGTGATGCACACCAAAGTAAAAGTCTCCCAACAACATAGGCACTGGGTTTCCTTTAATGAAAAGGGTGATAGCCTCCAAGCTTACCCATCCTTTCTCTCCTGGGAAAAGACTTATCTCATATACCATTAATGCTAACAATACACTGAATTCTAACCACTTCCCTCCTAAAGCAAACACTCAGGCTTCTGTGATAAGAAAATCCAGAGTAAATCCCTTCCCTTTACTAGCTTCCAACTTCATCTTTACTCTAAGCATACTCAAATGACAAGCACCTGCAATGTCCTTTTACGGGGGACACTTCTCTACAGCATAATATGGAACACCATTCCTGATGGGAATCTTCAGAATATCAGAAACCTCTTCCATAGTAGGAGCCAAGACATAGTCAGCAAACACAAAAATTCTCAACTGAGGATCATAAAACGGAAACAAAGAGTGAAGGCTATCTCTCTGATCAACAGTAGGTTTGTTCATGTAACCCAAGATCTTCCCATACCGGATTCTGAAATCATCTGAAACCTTGTCACTCATCAAGGCCACCAGTTTCTAAATACCCTCAATTTCTGGTTGCGGGAAGGTGTAGTGAGCATTCCTTTTTCTGGGTATCTCTTGGACTTCTGTCATCTGGAGAAATAATGAATACCAGAACTGGGTACAGAGGATAAATGATAACCTGAAATGGAAACACAAACGGTTAATTTAAGTATGATGCGATGCATATGCAATGCAGGCATATGATCAACAACTGAGACTATCTGGATATGGAATATTGGACCCAAGTGACCAAGAACCAAGATCCTCTAAATAAAGCCCCATGAACCATAATTCAGTCTCAAATAAGCCCCAAATCAGACATCAATTGACTTAAAAACTCCAAAATCCATGTAGCCATATCAACTCATAAAAATGTACTGGCAATGAGGTATGATGAGGTCAAGGGTTCCTGCAAACCTGTAAACCCCTCCCAATCTCATAGGTGTGCTCCTGGTCAAACATCACGGACTCTCAAAGCCGAATAACAATAATAAGTTCACCATTTCCGAGAAATGGCTCATGACCAGATCAGGGAATCGGTTTTGCATTATGTACTACTTAGGGAGGTCTCAGTGTGAGTCTGGGAAAACAAGCATCCCTTATAAGTCCCCAACTTCGAGCGCTAAAATCGAGAAACAATAGTACATTCAACCCAAAGGGTACAATACTATCGTCATACGAACATATGCTTTGACTGAGTTCCTATAAGAGAACTAGGCCATCCTATGCGAGTCCCCAGTGGACCCTCGGGAGCGAATGGGTTTGCCACAGAAGGTGGTCTGCCACTGTCACCACTGGAGAGGGATGTTTCTACAAAGGTCCTCAATGATCGGTCCCCAGATGCACATAACTATCGAGGCCGTGTAATGATCCAAGAAAGATTCCTACATCAAATATTTCCAAGACGGTCGCAAGTCTGGGTGTGGAACTCACTACTTCAAACATAGCAAGATGCCATGAAGCCAAAGTGACTGTCCATGCTAAGTCCTAGGGTGCACTCGAGCCCCGGTTACGAGCTCATCTCACAATAACAATTCCCAATCCCACCAAACCGAAAACCAGTACAGCTAGACAGTCCAGTATAATATATATGATGCATGAATATAAATACTGAAAACTGTAAATAAAGCTGTAAATAAAACTGTAGATAAATAACAGTAAAATAAACAGGCAACAACACACAATCAAACACCTAATGAAAAAGAAACACGCAAGCACTAGGAGAGACTCTCAAGGGAACCAGAGATACTCTGGTTAGGAGAAGCGTCCCCAGCAGAGTCGCCAGTTGAAGCTCCCTGGATTTCCATCCTGGTACAAACGCGAAAGTGGCATGGAAAAGGTAGAGTCGCCAGCCAGGCATTTTTATCCCGAATGAATGAGAATAGTAATGTTGCACAAACCGAAGAAAAGAAAAGGAAGAACACAGGACCTGCGAACCAAAGAAACTGAGTTCGGGAGTCGGTTACGACCTGGGAAGGTATTAGAACCCCAGATCATCCGCCGTACCCGACGGGATCCACGCTTGCAAAGAAACTATTTCAAAGGGTGAAGAAATGAATGTTGTTGCAAAAAAAAGGAACTGAACTGGATAAAAAGAAAAGAAAGGGGGAAAATGAAGGGAAAATAAAAGAGTGCTTGAATGAGCCCTACCCCGCTGCCTACGTACCTCATATGGACATGAGGATCAGAGTCGCCGTAGTTCCCCTAACTAGGGGTGGAAAGATTGCTTGTGTCTTAAGGCTTGAACTGCCTATGTCAATGCTCAGGTGTTGTAGGCTCGGACGAAGAGTGCGTTACCGTCTTGCAAAATGACAAGTAGGAGCAAGTTCTTACGTAAAGAGTGAAGGTGATGAGAAGAGAAGTCCCGAAGGAGACGCTTATTGTTTGTCCAGTGTTTTTTATGAGTTTTTTATTTGTGTGACACAAGAAAGTTAATTCAAGTCTGTTTCCATGGAATGTGTACTTGCTACTACATTCCAAGATGGAATAATAGAACAAGCACACCAAGTAAGGAGAATTTATCTAAGACTTGTTTCAAAGGGTTAGGGCTTAAGCTCATTAACTTGTTGAAGTTATTATGTATCTTAGTGATTAAAATGAAGAATTATTTTTTATGCTTTTCTTGATGAGGATGGTCTCATGATCAGACTTGTACATCATGCTAGACAAGTGTACTATTCCAAGATGGAATGAATACTTATGCCTCATGGAATAAGGCTATTGCATAGGAGACCACTTCAATCCTTATTAAATGTTTTTTAGGTTTTTGTATGAAGATGAGAAGAGAAAGAACCAAAGGAGCAAAAGGTAAAAGTCTAATGGGGAAAGAATAAACCTAAAGTTGTCATGCAAAGGTGGTCCTATGGTTAGTGAGGATTGAACTAACTATCCTCAAGAAAGGAAGAGAAAAGAAAAAGAGAAAGAGAAAGGAGAAGAAAGGAAAATAGAATATAACTCACTCCTCTAAATGAGATGAGTTGTTTTCTAAGGGGAAGAAAAGAAGTTAAGCAAGTGATGGCATAAGGCACATCTTAATCACAATTGAGAAAGCATAATGAAAGATGAAGAGAAAATAATTGGAGATGTGGGAATCTTATCCACACCTCTCACTTACCAAAGCCCCTAAAATGGTTAGAAGCATAAACAAGTGGTAAGGAAAAAGCAAGTGAAATCAAATGAGATACAAATGAACAAACGATCATGTAAATACATCACAACCAGAAGTGAAATGTCATTCTCAAGTGCCAAGATCAAGCATACCACATAAGATGAGAAGTGGATCAATCAAATCACAACAAGTCAACACAAGTTGTCATGAAAGAAACAAAAGCAAACATGGAATAGAAAAGATCACACAAGCTTCACATGCTTCACAATCATAAAGACCAGAACCATCTCATCACAAGAATGTGCACAAACAACTCAAGAGACCAAAGAAAGGTGCATGCAAGTTCAAACACAAACAAAATAAGAATGGGAAGTGAAGTGGACATGTGCACAAGTGTAAGAACAAACAAACACAAACCAAATCAAGGCATAAACAACATGTGAAAAACCAGGGACCTAATCATGTTAAGAGGTGCCTAAGAAGCATGAGCAAGCATTGGAAGAAGCACACAAATTCAATCATAGGCATTGAAGATAAAGGATGAATAAAGGAGGTGAAGTGAACATGCATACACTTGTGAGAAACTTTAAAGACAAGTAACAAAGAAAATTCTCAAATCACACATACCAAGCAAGGACCAGGGATCAAACCTCATATAAAAAGACCTCTAAACATCCTATAGGAGTTGGCACAAGTTCCCTCCTAGCCTAAGAACTAAGCATGCTAGCAAGAAGAAGCAAAATTGAGACAATATCATGCAAAAATTATGCAAATAAGCACAAATGTTCATTAATCAAGTGATAACATCATGCCAAAAAGGAAAAGTCAGAATCATAAGAAATCTAGGTCAAAGGACCTCAAGAACACCAATTAAGGTTTTAAAACTTCAAGCTCAAGTCAACTATCAAAAATATTCACACAATCTTATAAAAATCAGAAGAAAAATCATCCACAAACTAAACCTTAATATGGATCAAATTCAAAAAGAACCAACTCAAAATTCAAATTTATGATCAAGATATAAAATCTACAAGTCAGCATGTATTTAAAATGAATTAAAAACAATTAATAAAAGTGAAAATTAATTCCTACGTGGAAAATAAAAATAAATGAAAAATAAAAAGATAAAAAAATAAAGAAATTTAAAAGGAATAGTCATGAATTATTTCATAATTTTTGGATGCATTTTACTAATTTTAAAGATTAGAAACCAAAATGCAAATAAAATAAAGACAAATGAGCCAGTGGTGCTGTTAGCAAGGGTATTAGTTCAAATCAATTGGGCTTATAAACGCAGGGGGTGAAATTAGTAGCTAAGGCCCATTGGTCTGCACAGGCTTATGGAAATTACCATGGAAATTAAAATAAAAATGGAAAAAACAAAGGCCAATGGATGACATGAACACACCAGATCAAGTCAACAAAGACCATAAGTCAACAAAATGATACGTCAGCAATTGTGTGCATCATAGCTATCATGTGGAGCCACACAAAATGTTTAATTCAGAAAACATAAAGTCACGTGAGAGGGAGGTGGAATTTTAATGCGCTAGCTTCATATGGTGCGTTCAGATCACAGATCCAAGGGTCACAAGTTCATCTTCTTCACTCACTTGCGAAATTCAAATTTCCAGAATCCGGTGACGGAGCACTAGCTCCGGTCACCGGAAACTTCATGCTCAAGAACACACATTCATAGAAATGCACATAAACCTCCAGATTCAATCATTCAACCATGGAGAACAAGAATATGGGATCAAAAACACCAAACTCTCAAAAACACGCAAGGATCGAAGACAAACAGGTTGCACCATAAAACTTCAAATCTATCATACATGCTCAATACTCATCCATTTCTAATTCTAAATAGATCAAAATCATTAGCAAGACATACAAATCATAATGCACACAAGCAATTTCACTTCTAGATCTACGAATTCAGAAGCATACCTGAACTTGAAGACCTTGCAAATCACCATAGAAATCCTCCAGATGCTGCAGATCCACGTATTTTGACCTCCTCTTGCAAAATAAATGCAAGATGGAGCTTGAAAGAAGCTTGATCTTGGAATCTAAATGCTCTTGCTCTTGAATGGAACCTCAAGGATTCTTCACTCTCAACTTGAATCAGTGAGTGCAATGTGATCCTTAGAGCTCAAGGATGAAGATTATGTGAAGAAATTTTGGAATGAGAGCTTGAGGAGAGAGTTTCGAAAGAAAATGCAAGAGATTTTGAATCTGGGAAATGAGTGTGTATGTCCACGAATTTAGGGCACAAACAGCTTATATATGATTAGCACATTCACCTGATTAGGGTTTTTGGAGCAATAGTGGCATGAGGTGTGTGATTCAAACGAAAATGCCAAAATGCATGAGAAGTGTGATTGAATGGTTTTGTGCATGCAACTTTCTTCCCATGTGTACAATCTGATCTTAAATGAATCCATAGTGACCTTTGGATCAATCTTGCAGCTTAGGATCAAGTGTATCATGCCTTTTGAATGCTTTTGCCAAATTGCACTTTATGAAATATTCTTTAATCCATGCTTGAATTTATTGAATTCTATTGAGCCAAATGTGTTTCATGCAATTCCTTGTGATGTTATGAACTCAATTTGCCCATAGGTTGGCTTGGAAATGAGTTACATGAGTTTTTGCAAATGGTAGAAACTTGGAAATATGGTAAAACCCTAAAAATGAATGAATTTCGATTGGCCATAACTTTCAAACCATGAGGGCTATGAACATGTTCTTGTACTTTTAGAAATGGGAGATCATACTCCACAACTTTCATGTTCAAGGGAAATTCATTTGGAGTCATCTTGGCCATGAAAGTAAGCTTTGAAGATTAGGGAAAAACTTTCCAAAAATAACAACTTTCATTACAAGTCACATGCCAAAAATGGAAAGTCTCTCAAAACCTCTTGATTCTTGATCTTTGACTTTTCCAAACCTATTCTATGACCTTAAGAACATCCCTTGGCTTGAAAAATGGGATTGGAACCCTTGAGTTGTCATAGTTGACTTTTCAAATAATCAATTTGACCAATTTCTTCTTATGCAAGCAACTGATGAAATAACTGCCTTCCTCAATGAAACTTCTTACCAAATCTCATCCATAGCATTCACATATCATATGAAGAACTTTGCCCACATGAAATGGCCAAAGTCATAAAGAATCCCTGCTTGATCATGAAACCCTAATTTGAAGTCATCTGTGTAGGAGCTTGCCCTTCCTTGGATCATCTGACAATCTCCCAGCCTTCTGGGCTCTTGTAGAGGATCTTGAGCTTGTACATGACCTAGAGACACTTCATGGGACTTGTATAAGGTCACTTTGCTTCTTGCTTTGACTTTTAAGGCTTCAAATGCACCAAAGATTAATCATATGCCCAATGCTAGAACATGAGAATGTTATGCATCATTTTTCTATGCAAAAATGCTAAGGATATGACATGCTTATGATGATTATGAAATGATGATGATGCTAAAAAGAAGAGGGAAAATTTGGGGTGTTACACGTATCTTTAGCCTATACACACTGTCGAAACACTTATAATGTTTTATTTTAAGGCTTAAGCACTCGTCCATGTTTATCTCTTCCCACAACAAAACTACTTTCTATCCGGCATTCGTCCTATGTCGTGATATATTTCAACAGTCGTCCCTTGCTAGGTGATCGTCCTTCACCTTATGATGACCGTCCATCATCATTTTATCTGATGGCCGTCCCCATCTTTGATCTTTCTATCCGGCATTCATCCTATGTCGTGATATTTCAGCAGCCGTCCCCTGCTAGGTGATCGTCCTTCACCTTATGATGACTGCCCCTCATCCTTTTATCTGATGGCCGTCCCCATCGTTGATCTTTCTATCCAAAATTCGTCCTATGTAGTGATATTTTTAGCATCCGTCCCCTTCCAGATGATCGTCATTCACCTTATGATGACCGTCTCTCATCATTTATCTGATGGTCGTCCCAATCGTTGATCTTTCTATCCGGCATTTGTCCTATGTCGTGATATTTTTAGCAGTCGTCTCATGTTAGCTGATCGTCCTTCACCTTGTGATGATCGTCCCTCATCATTATGTCATTTATTCTTTACCCGATGGACGTCCCCGTCGTTGATTCTTTATTCTTTGGCCTTATGGCCGTCCCCGTCAGTGCATTTCTCTCCTCTTAACCCCTAGCAGTCGTCCTCTTCTCGATGGTCGTCCTCCATCGCTATCATTTGATGTTCACTATACATCGTCTTGTTTTGTGAATAACAATTTATATCCATTTTCTTCTTACCAGAGAGTGAAAATTTTGGACTGTCTTGGTATTCAACCACAAGTTATCTTGTTGGTCTGCTAAGCCTGGCGCTTACATCCTGCACAGCTAACTCATGCTTGAATAGGGGCAGATGTAAACACCCCAAATTTATCCTCTCACTTTCTCATGCCTTGGCTTATGATCACATATTTCATAGCATATCATTACATCTCACATTACATAATTATCCTTTAGCAACTCACTGCATAGCTGCCTAACTAGGGTTTGTGATCGGGTGACCCCAAAAGTGATTTGAGCAATCTCAGAGGCCTTGAAGCATGCCAGGAGGGTCCTTTAATGTTCTATGGTTGTTTTATACCCCCAAGGTTTCTTTGAAGTCAAGAAATCACAAGGGATTGCAGAGCTATCCTGGAAAGCTTGAAGCTCCTACACAGATGACTTGAAAATTAGGGTTTTGGGTTTGAGGCCATTTCACCCAAAAAGTTTGGACATTCTTGATTCCATTGGTCTTTATATGATATAGGGAGCTTGTGTATGAAGTTTGATGCAAAAATTCACTGAGGAAGTCATCTGATCAAGTTGTAACTTGTTGTGCAAGAAAAGTTAGGATTAGGGCATCTGAGGCCTCAACCAAAGGTTCCAAAGGTTCATTTCCATCATTTTTTAGATCTTATGGCCTTTATTTGGTCTTAGGAGAGGTTGGATGATCACAAGATTGAAGAATTTTGAGCCAACTCAAAAGTTGCCAAAAATGGACATTACTTGAAATGCAAACTTTCCATTTTGGGAAAGATTTTCAACCTCCTATTTCTTGATCAAAAATGCTTCAAATGAAATTTTGTTAGACATGAAAGTTGTATATTGGATCTTCCCATTTTCAAAAAGTACAAGAACTCCTCTTGATTCATCCTAAAACACGGGGGTTTGAACTTGTGAGGAATTCTCACCCCTTCCACCAATCCCATGTCTATGACATCAAATCCTAGAGAGTTTTGGGATTCAAGGGACCTCAGCTTCTCCGCAATTTCATCCAACCGACGGTCGTAAACTTCGTCTCCAGCCCCAACCACTGTAAATTGTTCTTCTTGAGGATCTTCCTGCTAGACCCTTCCTTCAGTAGTGTTACCCTAAGTAATTCTTATGGCATTGATATCTGGATTTAGATGAGGCCCAAACTCTGGTGGATCAGTGCGAGGCTGCACGTGATCGTTGTTATTGGTACCTCCTGTACCTGGATGGTGTTCTTCAGGAGTTTATCTCTCAACCAATTCCCTCAGTCTTTCCTGGCTCTGAGCTAAACCAATCATCACTATCATGAATTGAGTCATCTGGTTTCTCATCTCAACCCTCTCATTGGCCATTTGGGTCCTCACTTCGTTCAAGTCTTGCTGAACTTGATCCATCTGAAGTCCCGGAAGGTTGTTTCTTGTCGGGTACTGGTGTATTCTGTTGACAGGGAACACTCTTCTGCGAGCAATGTTTCTTGAAACCACAACAAAGTGAGAAACAAAAACAAAACAATGACCTACAAAACAAAGAAAATGTTAGTATGCAATGCAGGATGCCTATTTGTCTTTCAAGGGTATCCGGTTTGGTTCTTTGGTTTTGACCCTTCCAGACCTCGAGGAAATGCTGATTATGAAGAGGGATTAAGCCCACCAAAAATACAAACCATATATATTACAAAGAGTGAAGATACATAGTTTGATTACAATACATTCCTATGGTGGGTCAAAATACAACAACAAAAGGAAAATATAATCAAAATGAAGTACAAACAAAAAGAGTCAAACATCCAATCCAAAGTCATCTTCTCTGACTTCCTTCAGGAGGGCCTCAGTTACTGGACCTATTGGATGCTCTATGATAGTCCTGATGAGGAGGTTCCTGGTAGCAATGGCACTCTTCAACTTCTTGTGCTTATCCTGATCCTTTGACCTCTTCAACCCCGCCCGGAGTTTCAACTCCGAGATCTCCTTCTGAGCTGCTAATAATGCCTCCTGATGATTTTTCTCACTAGCCTCCAACTTCTCTATCTTAGCTTGAGTTCTCTGATCTTCCTGTGCAGGGGCTTCAGTGATCCTGATCCACCTAGCCTGGCTCTCCTCCAAGTAGTGCTCTGCCCTAGCCTGCCGAGTCTTAGCTTCCTTGCAAGCATTCTTCAGTACCAACTCCCCTGCTCTAGCTTTTCTGATGTATTCATTTGTCTTCTCAATCTTTGTTAAGTGCTCAATCTGGAGCTTCTCTAACCTCTCATTATCCAGACGACTGTCATTTCTCTCCCAGAGAGTCTTCTTCAAGGCTTCAAAAAGCTGGGTATTCCTCTCTTTCAGTTTCTCAAACTCTTCCAAACTGACATTAGCTGCAGGTTGTACTGTTGATGGTCCAGGTACATCTTCTACGGTAAATGGCATCCGGCTGATCTGAGCCCTGGTACGAGACAAATCAAAATACTGTGCTGAAGCAATGTTGTTGCACTTGCCAAGGATGGTTGTCCCCTTAGTCTGGATGGTGTCCCAGGCCCAGGCTGCCTGTCTGACAACAGCAGAGTTGTGCTGGATTTCACAATAGAGGGTCTCAGTCAAATCTTTCCCTCTTGGAGGATGAACCAAAGCATACCCTAATTGTCTCTTAAAAAGTAAAGGGTTGTAGTTGATGCAACCTTTTACCCCAATCAAAGGCACATTAGGATACTGCCTACAGCTAGTAATGATGTCTTTGCCCTTGGTGATCTTAGTGCACCATCTGATGTCTTCTGATGTCAAGGCAATCAATCTCTTAGCCCAATTCTTTGGCTGGTGAGGGTTTAGGAAAGTGTCTGACTTTGGAAAATGTCTTAACAACCAACAGTAATAGAGAGGAGCACAACATTTGACCAGTCTTCCTCTTTGCTTCTCATTCCTCTGGTGTACTGAATAATATAAGTCTCCAAGCAAGGTAGGCACTAGGTTTCTCAGTACGAACAGGTGAATAGCATTCTTGCTTACAAACTTTGGATCGTCTGCAAACAAGATAATCCCATATATGTTTAGGGCTAAAAGTGCACAAACCGCATCCCACTTCCCTACTGCAGCATGCAGGGTGGCCTAGGAGATCAAGAAGTCTAAGTGTAGGCCTGGAACCCCAGCCTTGGTGGTCATGCTCTGATCAATGAGGGCAGGCTCCAAATGCAATGCCCTGGCTATGTCTTCATTCTTGGGAGCAACCATCTCAGGGTTGAAAGGAACCCCTCTCCTGATAGGAACTCCTAACAACATGGAAAATTCTTCTAGCAAAGGTCCCAACTGGAAATCAGGGAATGTGAAGCATCTAAGTGGAGGATCATAAAACTGCAAGCAAGTATGGATCATGCTTCTCTGGGATGCATACAGGTCCATGATCATGTCCAATATGCCCCCATAATGTTCTCTGAATAATGGGACATGATTAGGAGTAATGAGAGACTGGATCTATCTGATGCCTGTCAAGGTAGGCTCAAAGAAGTGGTATGTGATGTTGCTCTTTCTGGAGGTGTCCATGCTGATGATGGATGCTGGTGAAGAAATTGAGAGCAACTGCTGATGAAGGTAAGTGCTGAAGAATGATGAGGAGGAGAGTCTCTGACAACTAATGAAGGTGCTGGAGAAGATCACTGATGAAGTCTGAGCAGCAGAAGGGGTAAAAACCAAACCAAAGACAATAAGGTGGATACCCTGTAAAACAAATAAGCAAATGTTAAATGATGCAAAAATGATGTATGCAAAATGATATGCAAAGGGTTTGTGATCAAGAGCTGGATCTGGTATCTGCCTTGCTAAGGTCCATGTTGAAGGAGCGTAAAACACAAGGAAGGGGGTTGGAATTGGGTTTTCTCATATTAACATGTCCCAATCTTCTGTGCCAGACCCATTGCTCAGTTTCTACAGACATTAGACATTTTACATTCTGAATTTTTAATTCTGAAAGTTTTATTTTATAAATGTTGTTCTTTCTCTTTCCACTGAAGAGGATTGTTCCATCTCTCTGACTAACAGCTTTACAGAACTTTTGATTAAAGATTATGTCATAGCAATTATCACTTAATTGACTTATGGATAATAGATTATGCATTAATCCTTCTACTAATAGAACATTAGAGATAGAGGGAATATTTCCATTACCAATAGTTCCATAGCCAATTATTTTTCCTTTTTGGTTACCTCCAAAACCTACGTGGCCTCCATCTTTTAATTCAAGACTTTGGAACATATGCTTTCTTCCCGTCATGTGTCGTGAGCATCCAGAGTCCAGGTACCATGATTGGTGTTTCAGTTTTGCTATTAAAGACATCTGCAACATACACAATTTTATCTTTGGGTACCCATATTCTTCTGGGTCCTTGTTTGTTAGTTTTTACAAACTTCTGATTCATTTTAGGTTTCAAATCAGAACTTGTGGAACAAGATGACTCACTAGTGTATATTAAGTCATGGTTATGACCATAGGTAAAATGAGAACTTAGAGGAGTATTAGTTTTTATGACAATGTCATCAATCTTTTTACACTTCAGAGTTTCTTTAGTGTTCACATAGCCTATGCCTCTTCTATCATTTCTGCTAACTCCATAGATCATAGATGCAATTTTGCTTCTATCTATGTTTTTAGCTAGAAATTTTTGAAAACCATAGTCATATTATTTTATGATACTATCAGAATTGATTAGATCTTCTAAGTCAGATTCCTTCTGAGCTTTAAGTTTTTCAAAAGAATTTTTGTATTCAAAAATATTTTCTTTCATCTCAGAGTTTTCTGTTTTTAGTTTTCTAACTTCTTCTAATTCAGATACCAGACTTTGTTTCATGTTTTTGTATTTGAATTGAAGCTTCTGATATTTTTCAAGAATTTCTGAGAGGATAGCTTCTAATTGAGATCTAGAAAGTTTAGAGAATACCTCTTCTGAATCTGAGTCTGATTCTGATTCTGATGAGTGATCATCTTCTGGTATATTTGCCATTAGTGCAATGTTAGCTTGTTCATCTTCAAAATCTGACTCTGCTTCAGATGATTCAGAATCATCCCATGTTGCCATGAGACTCTTTTTCTTTTCCCTGTTGAATTTGTTTTTGGGTTTCTCTTTCTGGAGTTTTGGACATTCACTCTTGTAGTGTCCTGGTTCTTTGCATTCATAGCACACAACTTCTTTGCTTCTGGGTTTCTTGTAACCAGATGTTACTTCAGAGTGATTGCTTGTTCTTCTGGTATTTCTGAACTTCTTCTGACGATGCTTCCAGAGTTGTTGGACTCTTCTGGATAGAAGAGATAATTCATCTTCTTCTGATGAGCATCCATAACTTTCTTCTTCTTCTGCCTGTAAAGCTTTAGAAACAGATTTGTTAGATTTAAGAGCTACAGACTTACCTTTCTTCTGGGGTTCATCTTCTTCTAGTTCTATCTCATGACTTCTCAAGGAGCTGATCAGTTCTTCTAAAGATATTTCATTCAAATTTTTAGATAGCTTTAGAGCAGTGACCATGGGCCTCCAAGCCTTTGGAAAGCTTCTGATGATTTTCTTTACATGATCTGCTGTTGAGTAGCCTTTGTTCAGAACTTTCAGTCCAGCTACCAGAATTTGGAACCTTGAGAACATTTTTTCAATTGTCTCATCTTCTTCCATTTTGAAAGCTTCATACTTCTGGATGAGGGCCAGAGCTTTAGTCTCCTTTACTTGAGTGTTGCCTTCATGTGTCATCCTTAGAGAATCAAACATGTGTTTAGTTGAGTCTCTGTTTATGATTTTCTCATATTCTGTATATGAGATAGCACTTAGAAGTATGGTTCTAGCTTTGTGATGATTTCTGAATTCCTTCTTTTGTTGAGCTGTCATGTTTTTCCTTTCAATCTTCTGATCATCTGCTTCAACAGGGTGAGTGTATCCATCTGTCACCATGTCCCAAAGATCTCCATCCAGAGCTAGAAAGAAACTTTCCAGAACATCCTTCCAGTAGTCAAAATTGTCACCATTGAACACTGGAGGTTTTGCGTTGATCTTGTCATTTTTGTAGTCATTGTTGTTATTGCCAGTGTCTGCCATGTGTTTTAACTTCTGGATCTTTTACTGACACGGTTAAGTGTAATACTCAGAACCTATCGCTCTGATGCCAATTGAAGGAGCGTAAAACACAAGGAAGGGGGTTGGAATTGGGTTTTCTTTAACAACTAAAAATAACTTCTAATGACAAGTTGATTTATCCTGGTTCGTTTGAACTCAAACTACGTCCAGTCCACCCGCCAATGTGTTTTTGCCTCTATCACTGAGGTCTTAATTCACTATTCAATAAATGAATACACACACTGACCTACAGTCAATGTCCTCTTGAGTCTTCTGACTGAAACTAGTAACTCAAGGGATTTTACTTAACTATTACAACAATAATAATATAGTAACTATTTTGCTTCTAATAAAGCTATGATCACTAAGTGAATGTTACAATATTTAAGCACAAATGAATAAGTCTTTTTCTCGTGAGTGTATTGTCTTCAAATCTTCAATTTGATTCCTTTATATAGTTCTTGAATAATTGTAGCCGTTGGAGACATCTTGAGCTAATTTAGGATATTAGTTAATACCATAAATTCCTTCCATAATAAGAGATACTTGTCTTTACCATTAATTAATATATTCTTTAATTAATGTCTTCATTATGAAGATCATCATCTTCTAGACGTAAATCAGAGATAATAAAGTCTTGATGCGCAGCCATTAAACCATGTCATTAAATGATGGATTCTTCAATAAGTGTATTTTCTATATATGGCTCAATGTATCTTCTAATAAAGCATGTCTCCTTCAAATAACTTCCTCTTCTACATATATAAAAAAGAGAGTTATTAGAACTTCTATTCTTGCATAATTATATTTGTTATCATCAAAACTCTTAGAGGTTTAGAACCATAATTGTTCTAACACATGTGTGTTCATAAGTCCGGATGGAGGCTTAGAAATCCAGTAACCAGGTGGGGGACTCAAATAAAGAGTCATAAGTCCAGGGTTTCACAAGAACTATCCAACTTGATGCATTCTTAAAATAAAACTAGTAACAGGGTATGATGTGGCCAAGGGTTCCTGCAAACCTGTAAACATCCCAACCCCCTCACATGTAATGTTCTAGAACAAGGATCCTCAGACTTGGATCAATTATGAGAAGTGTAAACACTTCTAACCCGGAGGTACAATGTTTACAATAACCATAAAAGATCCTCCTCTAATTCACCTCAGATGCTGAAGGTCATAAAAGGTCATCCAGACTTAGCAGGCTTCCCAGATAGCCCTAGTACTACAGGAAATCCGTAGCACAAAGTTCTCAAGAAGAAACCCATGTCTGAACCATGTTTCATATTCCCGCACCAGACTCAAATGGAATGGGAAAGAATATGAAGCCACTCTAGCCTATGTGTCACTCAGGTCCCCGGTATAGGACCTTAATCACTCAATGATCCCCACCCACCAAGGAAACCACAGATCCAGCACATGATAATGACAGTATGAAATGCATAAAAAACTATAAATGAAAGAAATAAATAAAGTTGTACAGAAAGCAATAAAATAAAGCAATAAATAAGCACAAGTAGCACATAACACCCCCGTAAACACAAATCAAACAAGCGCTAGGAGGAATCCACAAAAATAACCAGAAGCCCTGGGTGCAATATAAGGGTCCCCAGCAGAGTCGCCAAGCTGTCGCTCCCCCGAAAAGACACCTAGGTCAGAGAGGATACAGACGCGAACGGTCGGCGAAAGAAGAAATGAAAGGAACTGAATAGAGTCGTTAGCTAGGAATTTTTATCCCGAAGGAAAGGTAATGTTGCATAAACCTAGAAAAAGGATGGATAAGACGGTTGCGAACCATAGAAACTGAGAAAGGGGGTTGGTTACAACCTGGGAAGGTATTAGCACCCAGATTGTCCGTCGTACTCGACGGGGTCCACGCTTAAAAGATTGTGTTTAAAGGGGTAGTGTATGTGCTATATGTGTGAAAAAGCTGGAAAAGAATATACAAGTGTCAGTGAAAAAGGTGAATTGCTCAGGAAGGAGGCTTAAAAGAGAATGCTGAAAGAGGGGGAATACATAGAGACTTTTATTTGATAACAGTTAAGTTATGCCTACGTATCCTCTCGTGCAATGAGGAAGTCAGAACACCGTAGTTCGACTCAAAGAGACCGAAGATAAAATGATTGTGAACTGCTTGCTTGCCTATGCTCAAGTGTATGACTCGTCTGGCTCAAGTGCTATCTGTCTTGCATTAGACGGAGGAAGCAAGTTCTCGTTTATGAGTGAGGATGATGAGAAAAGAATCCCGGAGGAGACGATTATTATTTGTTTTTTGTGTTTTCAATATTTTATTTGTTTTTGGTGTTTGTCATAAGTTAATGAGCTTAAGCATAAATCAATGGTTAGCAAACTCATTATATCCTCCCTTTGATTAGCGATAATGAGAATACTTTAAGTATGAGATAAACATCTCCATTTAATTACCATGATGATGTAGGATTAAGATCATTAACCTACTTGTGATTATTAAGATGTTTTTGTTTTTTTGTTTAGTGTTAAGTAATGAGTTTAAGCCATAATCAAGGATTAGTGAACTCATTACACCATCCTAAGAGAAGGATAATAGATGAGCACACTTAAGCTGAGGAAGATACCTCAACTTAATCCATGATTAGGGATTAACCTCATGACAAAACAAGCCTTTATTAAAGTGAATTTTAATTAAGAGTGAGATTAAGAAATAAGTTTTATGGTTTGTAAGACAACTTGAGGGGGACTTGTCCATTAAACACTAGGGTTAGTCCTTCTTAACCAATAAAGGAAGAATTATAACCCTAATGTAAGGCCCAAGTTACAAGTTAATGTCTTAGTGATTATTAGATGGATTGATTAAGAGGTTTAAACAAATTAAGGGTTTAACACTTAGGATTAGAGTTATACATTCCATCCTAAGAGAAGGATGTAGGCATAACCTTAATTACAAAGTCCTAAAACTTTAAAGGTTTAGTCTCTAATGATGAGATGAGAAGAGAGACACAAAGAAGACTCAAAGGTAAAAGCTAAAGGGGGACTAATCACAACCCTAATTATTATTATGCTTGGATGTTCCTATGATTTGTAAGGCTTGAGAAAGATCTTCAGAGAAGCCACCAATGAAAGAAGCAGATGGAAGGAGGGAGAAGCAGAAGATATAAGTTACTTACTTCATTGAAGAAGATAAGTAACTTAGAGAAAGAAAGTGAGAGATGAACATGAATGGGCAAGCCCACTCAAAGACAAATAAAAATGCAGCAAAGATGCATATGAAGAAGATGAAGAGAAATGAGAAGTGAAGGCAAATTCACTTCTCAAGTTAACTTAACACCTGAAAATGTTAGCACAAGATGCATAACAAAAGAAAAGAGATGAAATGATGCATATACAAAGGAAAAGATCAAAACCAGAAGCAATCACATGATGAAAATGATGCTATGACATGATGCAAAGACATACAAAGTGCAATGGATGATCATACAAGAGAAAGAATGCAAATGAAGCATGTGGGAAGCATGAAAACACATGGATGTTTATGAAATGAAATGGATGCAAAGTATAGCAAATGTATGAAGAAATGAACAAGCAATGTTCAAGAAATGTCTTAAGATGTCTAAGATGGCATACAAGTGCTTAGAATGTCATGGCAAGTTCATATGTTCATGCAATGCAATGTAAGATGCAAGTAAGGATGCAAAATTAGGGTTACATGAAAGGATGAGATGCAAATGATCAAAACAGAAGAAATTCACATGATAAAAATTTTCAAATGAGATCAGACAAACCCTAACCCCATATGATATCACACCCCAAAAGAGAAAGTCTAACTCTTAACCTAAAGGAAGTTATAATTTTTCTAAGTTAACTAGGGTTTTTGGGTACCTTAAAAGGAAAAATGCAAATCATTTTGAAAATGAAAGATAAATTCATGACAAAACTATCCTAGAAACTACATGTTATATGGAAAACAATGCAAAAAGAATCATTATCAAACCATTCATGGTTAGGCAGAAATGATTTTTCAAAGTTAGGGTTTTAAAAAGGGAATTTTATGAACCCTAAATTCAAAGAAAATGTCAAAGAATGTTCAAAACCAAAAAGAAATTTGTATGAATGGTTTGACAATGTTTCTAAATGTCTTAAGATGCAATGTGTTTTTTTTTGTGATTTTTAGAAACCTAAATGGTATTTTAATTAATTAATTTCCATTAATTAATTAAAATAAACATTTAAATATTTTAAAAATGCTTTTTAAATGCAAAAAATAAAAATAAAAATATTTTTGGTTTGTGAAAATCAATAATAGTCATGGTAAAAAATTTCAGAATTTTTTAATGATTTTTGCTATTTTTAATAAAAATGTAAAATAAAATATAAAGAAAATAAGAAAAAAAAATGAAAGTATGCAAAAGGAGAGGCTGAGATCTAAAGTTGGGAAATCCAGTGGTCCAGATGGCAAGTCAGCGTGACTGGGGGTATTTAAATCCAAAGGCCATGACTTAATCTTCCCAATTAAATGAAATCATACGGCTATGTTTTAATCTGACTTAATTTAATTAATTAATTAAGTTTAGGGTTTAATGATTAATCTCAGCCCTTCAAAACGCGCGGTAAGCTCACATCAAACGACCCAAATTCAAACTCAGCTAATCACCTGAGATTAGCCCTAATCCACCTCAGACGCCCGGAACAGTGTTCTGGTCGTCTTCTCCGACAGGGTTCTTTCCCCAACTCTCTCCCCAGGCCATTTCAGGAGCTCTAAAGCTCCAGATCAAATCCCCAACTCACCCCAAGCACGAATCAACCCTCAAAATTAATTTATTTTGCATCAATCATGAGAATCAAACAAGAACATGTTTCACGGGCAAAGTTTCAGAAGTTAAAAACACGCTTGTTTTCAACTCATTTTCAAAATAAATTATATCATGATGATCAGCATAACATGTAGAACAACTTAGAAACTTAAAATCATGCTTCTGGAAAAAAGTTTGAAGATGGATACCTGAGCTGGAGCTCTCACGTATGGAGCTTTCTGACCTCTTCTCCTGTGCAAACCCACCCCAATGAACTCCTTGATGATGTTGAGAAGCTTGTAATGAGTTGAAATGAGCTGGATTGAGAGGTTGCAACTCAACTGGTCCCGAATCGTGTTTGTGTTTGGCTGACTTTTAGGGCTTGGCAATGGTTGGGAAATGATCTGTGGATGATGGTGAGTTGATATATGGAAAAATATTGGATGTTTGATGCTTGTGCAGTGTGTTTCGAAGAGATGAAGGTTGAGGGTGATTTTTTGGAACTTGGTGAATGAGAGGTTCTGAGCTCCAAGGTTATGTGAAATGGCTTGCTTTTGGTCCACATAACAAGTCTCTATTGGCCAGAGAGTTGTTGTGGCTGCAGCTGATTGGTATCAGCCAAGTTGCAAAAAGTCAACATTATGTGTACTTGAGGTATGGGCTTGTGCAGCAGCTGTTCAAGGGAATGTCTGGCCTCAGCTTAGTTCAAGGAGAGCCATGGGATTAAAATTATGCAGCTGGATGGCTTGGAGGGAAAGATTTCATAGGTTTTGCAAGACTTTGCATTTTTGCCCCCTTTGAGAAATCTTGTGATGCAAGGCATGAAAACAAGTGATTCCTTGGGAAATATTGATCACAATGAATTTTATTATGTTTGTATGATGCCTAGAGATGCATTATAGGTCACAAAATGACTTGGCAAGTGGTTTTGCAAAAATCCCTCTTTGGTGTGAAAGTGAAAATTATAGCATTTTTGCCAACTTTGCAAGGCCATAACTTGAGTTCCATAATGAATTAGGACATGTTCTTGTACTTCTTGAAAAGGGAATGATCCAATATACAACTTTCATGACCAACAATTTTTCATTTGAAACATTTTTGGTTGAGAAAGAGGAGGTTGAAGAACTTTCCCAAAATGGAAAGTTTCCATTACAAGTCATTTCCATTTTTGGCAACTTTTGGTTTAGCTCAAATTTCTTCAATTTTGTGAACTTCCATGCACTTCAATGATCAAATAAATATCATATAACTTCAATTTGATGAAAATACCACTTTGGTTCCATTGTTGGGGGCCTCAGATGCCATGATTTTTCTCTGACTTGCTCAAGAAGTTACCCAGTGAACATATGACTTCCACAATGAATTTCTTCATCAAACTTGGTACACATGATCCTTATAACATATTGAGACTATTAGAAACAAGAATGACCAAAAAATTTGGAGTTATGGCCTCTGAAACCAAAACCCTAATTTTGGTCATGTGTGTAGTGAAAACCCTAGCTCTGCTTCCATGCTTTCCCAGTTCTTGTGATTTCTTGACTTCCTTGATCTTTGAGGGATATAATATGATGATAGAACACACATGGACGCTCTTGGAATGATTGGAAACCTTTGGAGTGGCTCAGATGGATCCTTGGATTGCTCAAATCACAAACCCTAGATGTAGATGAACTTGAACTAATGCAGTGAAACAAAATGCAATATGAGATGGTATACTTATACTAATGCCGACATGAAAGACCACAAGCCATGGTGTGAAATTAGTGAGGGCAAATTTGGGGTGTTTACAGCTGCCCCTATTCAAACATGAGTTAGCTGTGCAGGATGTAAGCGCCTGGCTTAACAGACAAACAAGATAACTTGTGGTTGAATACCAAAGACAGTCCAAACTTTAAACTCACTGGGGAGAAGAAGATAAGGGATATAAATTGTAAAGGACAGTATAGCATGATTATCAAATGAAAGCGATGGAGGATGACCATCGAGCAGAGGACGACTGCTGGGGATAAAGCAATGACGGGGGCGGTCGACAATCTGGGGAAATAAAGATACCATGATGGGGACGGCCATCGGGTAAGGAAGTAAGATTCTATGGGGATTAAAACAAAGGTAATGATGGGGACGACCACCAAGTTCATAAATTAATGTCAACAAATTCATCTTTTTACACTTACGGCACCCACCATGGCTGGCGCCATGGGATCAGCCATGACGTGGCCACGTCCCAAGACCACTCCACAACTACAAGAGCCCACGTTCCCCACTCTCTCCACAAAAATGCACTCATGGCGGGCGCCATAAGCCTGTGGCGGGCGCCACAATGCAAAAAAATTTCCCTCCACTTTTTAGTGGAGGGGGCATCCTGGTATTTTCTTACTATTTGTTTTCCTATAAATAGGGCCTTAGATTTTCGTTTTCAATCATCCAAACTTAGTATCTCTTAGGCATATATCAGTTTTAAAGTAGTAATCACTTCACATCGGGGTGTTACTACAATCAAGTGATCGAGTCTGTATACGTCTGTGTGATCGAGTTTTGGAGCACTCTAGGAGGAAGTTAATCCTGCCGCCATTTTAATTCCAGTTCGTATTTTATTTTTTCCGCACTCGCTTTATTTTATTTACTTTCCACATTGCCTTACTTTATTTATTATCCTCACTCGCACTTTACTTTATTTTATTTCCGCACTCGCTTTAAATACTTTTATTTCTCGCACTCGCTTTAATTACTTTTATTTCTCGTACTCGCTTTACTTTATTTATTACCCGCACTCACACTACTTTTATTTATTTATCCGCACTTGCACTAATTAATTTTATGAAAAATAATAAAAAGAAATTTTACTTTACCATATCTAACTAAATCTATAAAGGTTAGAATGTAAGGATCGTAATTGAACCAGTAATCCGTACAACTGTTCGTAGAAACACTTAAGGGCTATTTTAACTTTCAATTTGAGTTTAATTGTTTTTAAATATTTCAAAAACAGCCAAAAGCGCTTTGTCTAGTTCATTAGGAGTTTTTAGATTAAAAAGAAAAGATATTTTAAAACCATTTTCGGACACGTTAAGAAGTTTAGAGTCTGGTTTGTAAGAACCTCTTTTGGTTAAGAAATCCAGGTTAAAGTACTTTACAACTTAGTTAAGTTACTATATTTCTTAAAAATAGGTTTACTACTCTAACGCAGTATGCACCTTTTTATCTGTGACAATATGAGGGGTTGATTAGAGAGTACAACTCGGTTCTGAATACGTGAAAGTGATAGTTCCTGTTAAATTAGTTCTTTTCAAAGTGGAAAACATTGCTCATAAGTAGTTCTATTAACAAGTACTTGATTATTAATTGATTATGTGAATTACCTTCAAGCCTGTCTTTATTAATTGTTTAAAATTATTATTTTATTTACCATTGCGCACTCTTTAAAACCATTATTTTCAATTTCCTTAGATACTCACCATAATAACAGGTACGATAGATTGACACTTGGTCTCTGTGGATTCGACAATCTTTTATATTACTCTGATGTGTTCGTACACTTGCGAAAAATACAGATCAGTCGCTCCCTGGATTTCCATCCTGGTACAAACACGAAAGTGGCGCAGAAGATGTAGATTCGCCAGCCAGGCATTTTTATCCCGAAGGAACGAGAATGGAAATGTTGCACAAACCGGAAGAAAAGAAAGGAAGGACAAAGGTCCTGCGAACTAAAGAGACTGAGTTCGGGAGTCGGTTACGACCTGGAAGGCATTAGCACCCCAGATCGTCCGCCGTACCCGACGGGATCCACGCTTGCAAAGAAACTGTTTCAAAGGGTGAAGGAATGAAAGCTACTGCAAAGAAAAAGAACTGAGTTGGATAAGAGAAAATAAAGGTGGGAAAATGTAGGGAAAATAAAAGAGTATGCTCGAATGGGCCCTACCTCGCTGCCTACGTACCTCAATGGACATGAGGATCAGAGTCGCCGTAGTTCCCCTAACTAGGGGTGGAAAGGATTTCCTGTGTCTTAAGGCTTGAACTGCCTATGTCAATGCTCAGGTGTTGCAGACTCGAACGACGAGTGTGTTACCGTCTTGCAAAATGACAAGTAGTAGCAAGTTCGTACGCAAAGAGTGAAGGTGATGAGAAGAGAAGTCCCGAAGGAGAGACGCTTATTCTTTGTTTGTGGTTCTTAGAAGTCTTTTTAGGAGTGTGGAACAAGAGAATGAACTCAAGCTCTTTTCCATGGAATGTATACTTACTACTACATTCCAAGATGGAATAGTAGAACAAGCACACCAAGTAAGGAGAATTTATCTAAGATTTGTTTCCAAGGGCAAGGGCTTAAGCTCATTGACTTGTTGGACTTATTAGGTGTTTTAGTGATTAAAATGAAGAAGTATTTTTTATGGTTTTCTTGATGAAAATTACTTCATGATCAGACTTGTACATCATGCTAGACAAATGTACTATTCCAAGATGGAATGAATACATATGCCTCATGGAATAAGGCTATTGCACAAGAAGTCACTTCTTTCTTTATTAAGGTGTTTTTTAGGTTTTTGCTTTGAGATGAGAAGAGAGAGAACCAAAGGAGAAAAAGGTAAAAGTCTAATGGGGAAAGACTAAACATTGAGTTATCATGCAAAGGTGGTCCTAAGGTTAGTAAGGTTTGAACTAACTATCCTAAAGAAAGGAAGAGAAAAGAAGAAGAGAAAGAGAATGGAGAAGAAAGGAAAGTAGAATACAACTCACTCCTCTAAAGGAGATGAGTTGTTTTCTAAGGGGAAGAAAAGAAGTTAAGCAAGTGATGGAATAAGGCACATCTTAATCACAAGTGAGAAAGCATAATGAAAGATGAAGAGAAAATAATTGGAGATGTGGGAATCTCATCCACAACTCTCACTTACCAAAGCCCCTGAAATGGTTAGAAGCATAAACAAGTGATAAGACAAAGGCAAGTGAAATCAAATTAGATACAAATGAGCAAAAGATCATACTAAAACATCACAACCAGAGTTGAAGTGTCACCCTCAAGTTCCAAGATCAAGCATACAACATAAGATGAGAAGTGGATTAATCAAATCACAACAAGTCAACACAAGCTATCATTAAAGAAACAAGATCAAACATGGAATAGTAAAGATCACACAAGCTACACATGCTTCACAATCATCAAGACCAGAATCACATCCACACAAGAATGTGAACAAACAACTCAAGAGACCAAAGAAAGATTCATGCAAATTCAAACACAAACAATATAAGAATGGGAAGTGAAGTGGACATGTGAACAAGTGTAAGGACAAGCAAAAACAAACCAAATTAAGGCATAAGCATCAAGTGAAAAACCAGGGACCTAATCATGTTAAGAGGTGCCTAAGAAGCATGAGAAAGCATGGGAAGAAACACACAAACTCCATCATAAGCATCAAAGAGAATGGATGAACAAAAGAGGTGAGGTGAACATGCATACACTTGTGAGAAACTTTAAAGACAAGTAACAAAGAAAATTCTCAAAGCACACACACTAAGCAAGGACCAGGGATCAAACCTCATATAAAAATACCTCTAAACATCCTATAGGAGTTGCCACAAGTGCCCTCTTATCCTAAGAACTAAGCATGCTAGCAAGAAGAAGCAAAATTAAGGCAATCTCATATGAAAATTCAAATCAAATCACAAACTCATGAAACAATTATGCAATTAAGCAAAAATGTTCATTAATCCAGTGATAACATCATACCAAAAAGCAAAAGTCATAATCATAAGCAAGCTAGGTCAAAGTACCACAAGAACACCAATTAGGGTTTTGCAACTTCAAGCTCAAGTCAACTATCAAAAATATTCACACAAGCTTCTAAAAATTTGAAGAAAACTCATCCATAAACTACACTTTAATATGAATCAAATACAAAAAGAACCAACTCAAAATTAAAATTGATGATCAAGATATAAAATTCACAAGTCAGCATGTATTTAAAATGAATTAAAAACAATTAATAAAAGTGAAAATTAATTCCTACGTGGAAAATAAAAATAAATGAAAAATAAAAATATCAAAAATTAAAGAAAACTAAAAGAATTAACCATGAATTATTTTGGAATATTTGGATGCATTTTACTATTTTTAAAAATTAGAAACCAAAATGAAAATAAAATGAAAATAAAATAAAGACAAATGAGCCAGGGGTGCTGTTAGCAAGGATATTAGTCCAAATAAATTGGGCTTATAAACACAGGGGGTGCAATTAGTAGTTGAGGCCCAGTGGTCTGCGCAGGCTTATGGAAATTACCATGGAAATTCAAATAAAAATGGATAAAACAAAGGCCAATGGATCACATGAACACACCAGATCAAGTCAACAAAGATCATAAGTCAACAAAATGATACGTCAGCAATTGAGTGCACCATTGCTACCATGTGGAGCCATACACATTGATTTATTCAGAAAATATAACCTAAATGAAGTCACGTGAGTGATAGGTGGTTTTTTAATGTGTTGTCCAATTATGGTACGTCCAGATCAAGCAATCGTGTGGTCTAGGCTTCATCTTCTCCATTCAAACATTCAAACACAATTTCCAGAATTCGGTGACCGGAGCCCTAGCTCCAGCACCAGAAAGTTCATCCTCAAGAACAAATCCTCACAGAAATAAACAAAACTCTCCAGATCTAATAAATCAAGCACTCTGAGTTCAAATATGAGCTTAGTTTCTCCAATAGATTAATGCACAAGCCAAATCGAAACAAAACATAAACATACATCAAACTGAAATTCAATCATACAGATCCATTTCTCACTCAAATCAAAATCTAAACACATAAGAATCATCAACATAGAACATAGATCACATTGCAAGCATCTAATTTCATTTCCAGAGCATACATGAGGTTGAAGATCCTTCAAAACACCAAGAAAATACTTCTCCAGCTGCAAATCCACTCCTTTTAACCTCTCTTTGCAAAAGAAATGAAAAAGAAGCCTTGAAACCTCCTAGATCTTGAGATTCAAAACCAACTGCACTTGAATGGTACTTGATGAAAACCTTGCTTTCAGCTTGAATTGATGGTATATTTATGATCCTTAGAGCTCACTGAACAAGAATATGGAAAGAGATTGGAGAATGAGATCCTGAAGAGAGAGATTTGAAGGCTTTTGTTTTTGTGCATAAAACTTTGAAGTTGATGAATGAGAGAGAGCTAGGTCAAATTCAGTGCATGGATTCCTTGTATATCACTAGTATTCACACCTGACTAGGGTTTTTGCACCAATGCACACATGGGAAGTGTGATTGATAACAATTTGTAAGTTTGCAAGAGAATTGTGATGGGGTGATTTACTCGTGCCACCTTGTGTACAAGTGCATGACCTGACTTTATTTCATCCCATATTTACCCCTGAGTCACTTTTGGCCATTGGATTTAAGTGGATTATGGTTTCCTCAAGATTTTGCAAAAATACACTAAGTGTAACATCATGCATCCCATGCATGATTTTGGTAACTTATCTTGAGACAAATACTCTTCATGCTTTGCCCTTGATACTTATGACCAGAATTAATCCATAGGATAGCTTGAAAATTCAATACAAGTCAATTTGCAAAATTGGAAAGACTTAAATTCATGGTAAAACCCTAAAAATGTGTGACTTTCGACTGGCCATAACTTTCAAACCATGAGGTATATGAACATGTTCTTTTACTTTTAAGAAATGGGAGATCATACTCTACAACTTTCATGTTCAAGGAAAATTCATTTGGAGTCATCTTGGCCATGTAAGAATCACTTGAAGATTAGGGCAAAACTTGCTAATTTTGGAAAGTTTAGTTACATACCATATGCCAAAAATAGAAACACTTGCCAAAACCCTAAATTCTTGATCTTTGACTTTGCCAAACCTCTTATTTGACCTTAAGAACCACCCTTGGCTTGAGAAATGGGATTGGAACCCTTGATTTACCACAGTTGACTTTTCAAGTAGTCAGTTTGACCAATTTTTTCTTATGCAAGCAACTGATGAATTGACTGCTTTCCTCAATGAATCTCCTCACCAAATTTCATCCATAGCATTCTAATATCATATGAAGGACTTTGTGCATATGAAATGGCCAAAGTATAAAAGAATTCTTGCTTGAACATGAAACCCTAATTTGAGGACCATTTGTGTAGGATCTTGCCATTCCTTGGATCATCTGATCACCTCCCAACCTTCTGGGATCTTGTAGAGGATCTTGAGCTTGCACATGACCTAGAGACACTTCATGTGACTTGGATAAGGCCACTTGTCTTCTTTCTTTGACTTGTAAGGCTTCAAATGCACCAATGATTGATCATATGCCCAATGCCAGAACATGAGAATGTTATGCTTCATTTTTCTATGCAAAAATTCTAAGGATATGCCATGCTTATGATGCTTATGACATGATAATGATGCTACAAAGAAGAAGGAAAATTTGGGGTGTTACAGCTAGTAATGAAAATGTCTAAATTTAGTAAGTTTTGCCCTAATTTTCAAGGCTTTCTTTCACAACTAAAATGACTCCAAATTGATTTTCTTTGAACATGAAAGTTATAGGTTATTCTCTCCCATTTTTAAAAAGTACAAGAACATGTCCATAGCATTTATGTTTGAAAAGTTATTAACAAGTGAAGTTTGGACATTTTTAGGGTTTACATGAATTACCATTTTCTACCAAGTTGGAAAATGCATTGTAATCCATTTCTAAGCTATCTTATGGGTCAATGATGATCATAAACATCAAGAACAAGGCATGAGGAGCATTTGGATCAAGAGGAACCATAAAAATCATGCATGAATAAAGTGATATTCCTTAAGTTGCAAAAATGCAAAATCACAAGTAAAGCATGATGTAAGCATCCAAGGGCCAGGATTATTTCATTTTTGGATTAGTGGATCAAAAGTGATCAGTATGTGCAAAGGATAGAGGGGGAGCACGAGTAAATAGAAGGATTACACACTTCATGCACAAATTCAAAATCATCCCATTCACATTCCTCTCACGTGCACTCTTGCTAAAACCATAATCAGTGAAAATTGACATCATATATAAGTGAACAAAGCCTTTGAATCACAAGGATTCATCACATTTTCATCACTCTCATGTTTTGGAACTTCAAGCTTTTTCCTTCGAATCACCTTACACACTCACTCATTGCCAAAACAAATCACATATTCTTCATCCTTGAGAGCTCAGGATCAAAAATGTATCACTCTCTCAAGCTAAATCTGAAGATTTCTCAAGGTGCAAATTAGGAGCAGTTGAGGTTGAAACTTCAGATCTAGGCAAATTCAATCATTCCCTTGCATTTATTTTTCAAGTAGGAGGTAAAAGAGGAAGATCTGCATCATTTGAAGGCCTATATCAAGCTAATTCGTGCACTGCAATCTTCATGTAAGTGCAAAATTCTCTGATCTAAAACTGATTTTAAGTGTAGGCATTATGTTCTGCTTGTGTTGCTGGTTATGGTGATGCTTTTACTTTTGAATTTGGTTGAGAAATGAGCATGTATTGTTGAATTTTAGTTTTATACATGAATATGTTCTTCTTCAATTTGCTTTGTTGATCGAGTTATTGAAAAATCCAATGGCATATTCGTACTCAGCATGTGTTTAATTAGTTGATCTGGAAAGTTTCTTTCATTTTTGTGGATGTTTGTTCTTGGCTATGAATTTTCCGGTGACCGGAGCTAGGGCTCCATCACCGGATTCTGGAAATTTGAAAATGAGGAAGATGACTTCCCAGCCATACAATTGTTTGATCTGGACGAACCATGTCTTGACAACACATTAAAAAGACCATATCCCTGGCACGTGATTTTGTTTTATAATTTAATCTGAATTGAACTTTAGGTTACGCACCACATCACAACTATCATGTACACACACGCATCTCTTTTGTTTTGGTTTACTGGCTAATGATGTTGACTTGATCCCAGGTGTTGCTTTAATCCATTGGTTGTTTATTTCCTTAAATTTTGTGAATTTCGACCATAAGTGTTGTGTCCTGCGTTAAGTTTCATGGGCCTTTATTGCTGTTCACGCCCCCTGTTTTGTGAGCCCAATTATTTGAACTGGAGTAGCTTACTGAATGCACCCCCTTTTCTCTTTTGTTTATTTTTATTTTCTTTTTTTATTTGTTTGCTTTTTAATTTTAAAAAAATAGCTAGAGGTTCCTAAAAATTCACCAAAAATTCATGAACATCAATTTTAATTTTCTTAATTTTTGTATATTTTTATTTTCCATTTATTTTTATTTTTCATATTAGAATTAATTGTGTAGTTTAATTTCTTTTTTTTATTTCTTTTAATTCACATGTTGTTTTGTTTATTTTCTATTCTGATCATGGATTTGAATTTTGACCTGGTTCTTTTTGCTCTAGATTAATAACATGATGTAGTTTGTTGATGATTTATCTCATGAATTTTAGGGATTTTTATGTGGATTTTTGTCAAGTTTCTTAGAGATGAAGTTTCAAAACTCTAATTCTTGTTTATGGAGTTCTTTGATCAAGTTTGCTTTTGATTTTGATCTAGTTCTTTTGTTATTGTAGATGTCTTGAATTGGCAGAATTTTTGACCAACAAGAATTATTGAATTCAGTTCAGAATGTCCTATCAAATGTTGGGACATTATCAAACAGAGTATATGAACTTATTTTAGGATGTCTTATCAGATGTTGGGACATTGTGTAAATGACTTAAGTTCAGTTTTTCAGGATGTCCCAACAGATGTTGAGACATCTCAAACCTGCTACCAGAATTAATTATTGACTAACTGATCAGAGATATTTAAGGAGAGTTATCTGGAACAAATTAATGATGGATAAAAACAGAACAAGGCGCATCTGTAGGGAGTTTTATATTGAGGATTCAGATTAAAACAGAAGACCTAAATCACCTAGAATCTAGGAAGTAACAAACCCTAAATTCAAGGTGGAAGCTGCATGCGCATTAGGGCTGGATCATTCTACAAAAAGCCCAAATTACAGATACCTATTTAATCAACAGAAACTCATAGAATTGAGTACGAATTTTAGAAGACCAAATAGGGTGTCTAGTGTTTTGATAGCAGGTTGTTTAATTGTACCACTTTATGAGCTTTTAAGCAAAAGTGCATTTGTGACTTGATTGAAACTGTGAAGTAAGATCAAGCTGTTTTGTTTGAAGAATGTCTTCAATTTTATTAAACTTGTAAACTTGATCACTGTGTGATTGAGGGGGAGTGAGTAGGGTACTCTTATCTAAGTTGTGACTTAGGTAGAAATTGCATTGGGTAGTTATTAAGTGATAGATTAAACAGGGTGGTTTAAGTCTAGAATTAATATTACTTATAGTGGATTTCCTCCTGGCTTGGTAGCCTCCAGATGTAAGTGTGGTTATACACTGAATTGGGTTAAAAAACTTCTGTGTTGTTTACTTTTCTTGCTATTTAAGTTTTGGTTAAATCTGTCAAGTGTTGGGACATCTCTTAGGACATCTCATACCTGATCACAGAATTTCAATTGGCATCAGAGCAGGCACCCTGCTTGTTTATACTGGGTGAGATCTAGGGAATACAAATTCTGTAACATGGACAGAGATATAGGGTCAGTAAATAGACCACCTATTCTGGATGGATCTAATTATGACTACTGGAAGCCAAGAATGATTGCATTCTTAAGATCACTTGACAACAGGGCATGGAGAGCAGTCAACATTTGATGGGATTATCCTGTCCAAGATACCAAAGATGGATCAAAAGTGCTGAAACCTGAAGAAGAATGGAGTAAGGAAGAAGAAGATTCAGCACTAGGCAACTCAAAGGCCTTAAATGCTTTATTCAATGGCATTGATAGGAACATCTTCAGACTTGTACATCATTGTGAGCTAGCCAAAGATGTATGGGATACTCTCAAAACAACTCATGAAGGAACATCAAAAGTAAAGATGTCAAGACTTCAACTTCTCACCACCAAATTTGAAAACTTGAGAATGAAGGAAGATGAGACAGTTCATGAATTCTACATGAACATTTTAGAAGTAGCTAATACTTCTGGAGCTTTGGGAGAAAAAATGACTGATGAAAAGCTTGTAAGAAAAATCCTCAGATCTTTGCCAAAAATATTTGACATGAAAGTTACAGCAATAGAAGAAGCTCAAGACATATGCTCTATGAAAGTTGAAGAACTCATTGGTTCCCTTCAAACTTTTGAGATGGGAATGAATGACACAAATGTTAAAAAGAACAAAAGCATAGCCTTGGTGTCAAATACTGATGAAGAAGAAGATGATGAATCAGAAAATGATAAAAGCTTATCAGACAACCTTGCTATGCTTGGAAGACAATTCAAACAGATTCTCAGAGGAATGGAAGGCAAATCCAAACCCAGTGGAAGATACACAAACTCTTCTGAGAACAGGAGACCTTATGATACTAACAGAAGGTCAAATTATGCTGAAAAGACCAGTCAAGAAAAAGGAGTCAAATGCCATGGATGTGAAGGATATGGACACATCAGGAATGAATGTCCTACCTACTTAAAAAGGCAAAAGAAAGGACTCTCTGTGACCTGGTCTGATGAAGATTCAGGAGGTGATTCAGAAGAAGAATCAGCTAAGCATATCACTGCTTTAGCTGGATTATGTGAGTCTGAAAGTGAATCAAGTGATGAAGAACTCACTTATGAAGAACTTGAGCAAGCATTCAAAGATCTATACAAAAGAAGCTCTGAAATATGCAGTGAGGTTATAAAGCTAAAGAAGCAGAATAAGGCATTAGAAGATGAAAAAGCAAATGATCAAGAGATCATTGACACCTTGAAAAGTGAAGTAAGTCTTCTCAACTCCAAGTTGGAACATATGTCCAAATCTGTTAGAATGTTGAACAGCAGCTCAAATACACTGGATGTTATTCTCAACAACAATAAGCACTCAGGGGATAAAAGTGGACTGGGATTTAACAGAGTAAATAAAGATGAAGCTAGCTCTAGCAAAACAACTTCAAAATCCATACAGTCAAACAAGATGTCCCAACAGATGCTTCAACATCAGGAAAAGAACACAAAGACAAACATAATGTTCCAACAGATGTCTCAACATTCTGAAAAGAACAAAATGAAGAAGAAGTATCAAATATGGAGATGCCATCACTGTGGAAGATTTGGACATATCAAACCTCATTGTTATAAGCTGCATGGATATCCAAATCAGATGTATCAGCAACCTTCCAAGAAGAAAATAGAAGTTAACAAGAAAGTGCTGCATAAACATCAAAGAAATCAGCAACCTCCTAAGCAGAAGACAGAAAACATCAAGAAGGTATGGAAACCAAAAGCTAGTACTGAACCTGATCAAAGCTACAAGAACAAGATCAACAATCAAGCTTGGAGAACAGCTGAAGAACAACACACAGGACAGAGGCATCAAAAGAAATCTCAACTCAAATGGTCAAAGAAAAGTACTGCATATATAGCACATACATCACTAAGAGTATCAGCTAAAGAAGACTGGTACTTTGACAGTGGATGTTCAAGACATATGACTGGACTGAAGAATCTGCTAGTAAACTTAAAATCACATTCATCCAGGTATGTGACCTTTGGAGATGGAGCTAAAGGAGAAATCAAGGGAGTTGGAACCTTGGATTGTCAAGATGTTCCAAGACTAGATGATGTGCTGCTAGTTAAAGGTTTAACTGCTAACCTGATCAGCATAAGTCAATTATGTGATCAAGGGTACAGTGTAAACTTTACCAAAACTGAATGCATAGTAACTAACAAAGAACAAGAGGTTGTCATGAAAGGAGCCAGATCTAAAGACAACTGTTACATGTGGGAATCCCAAAATCTCAGTCTCACTTCAACTTGTTCTTTAGCTAAAGAAGAAGAAGTGAAACTATGGCACCAAAGGCTAGGTCATCTTCATTTCAGAGGCATAAAGAAGATAATATCTATGGATGCTGTAAGAGGTATTCCTAAACTGAAGATTGATGATGGCAAAATATGTGGTGAATGTCAAATAGGCAAGCAAACCAAGATGTCCCATCCAAAGCTCCAACATCTGACAACTTCCAAAGTTTTGGAACTATTACATATGGATCTTATGGGACCTATGCAGGTTGAAAGTCTTGGTGGAAAGAGGTATGCCTATGTGGTGGTTGATGACTTTTCAAGATATACATGGATAAATTTCATCAAAGAAAAGTCTGATGTATTTGATGTATTCAAAGAATTATGCCAAAGATTACAAAGGGAAAAATCCAGCTGTGTGATCAGAATAAGAAGTGATCATGGAAAAGAATTTGAGAATCAAAAGTTCTTAGAATTCTGCTCTTCAGAAGGAATCAATCATGAATATTCTTCACCTATCACTCCTCATCAGAATGGGATTGTTGAGAGGAAGAACAGAACTATTCAAGAATCAGCAAGAGCCATGATCCATGCTAAAAAGCTACCTTTGTACTTCTGGGCTGAAGCTATGAACACTGCTTGTTACATCCACAACAGAGTTACCTTAAGGAAAGGAACTTTGTCCACAATATATGAAGTCTGGAAGGGCAGAAAACCCACAGTTAAGTACTTTCATGTGTTTGGAAGCAACTGTTACATTCTGGCAGATAGGGAGCAGAGAAGAAAAATGGATCCTAAAAGTGATGAAGGGATTTTCCTTGGATACTCTATCAACAGCAGAGCATATAGAGTATTTAATTCTAGAACCAAAGTCATCATGGAATCCATAAATGTGATAATTGATGATGCTCCTATAGATGTCCCAGAAGATGTTGGAACATCTGCTGATATCAAGATTGAAGCTGAAGAAAAGAATGATCATTATAACTTCACTCAAACTGATACAAGAACAGAAGAATCCAGCAAACCTCCCTCCATCAGAATACAGAAAGATCATCCCAAAGATTTGATAATTGGTGATCCCAACAGAGGTGTGAGCACTAGATCAAGAGAAGTGATTTCAGGTTCTTGTTTTTTTTCTAAAATAGAACCTAAGAACATTAAGGAAGCTCTTACTGATGAATACTGGATTAGTGCTATGCAAGAGGAATTAGGTCAATTCACAAGGAATGAAGTATGGAATCTTGTTCCTAGACCTGATGACATAAATGTGATTGGAACAAAATGGGTTTATAAGAACAAGTCAAATGAACAAGGAGTTGTTACAAAGAACAAAGCTAGACTTGTAGCTCAAGGATACACTCAAATTGAAGGAGTAGACTTTGATGAAACCTTTGCACCAGTAGCAAGGCTTGAATCAATCAGACTACTTTTGGGAATTGCTTGTATCCTAAAGTTCAAGCTATTTCAAATGGATGTGAAAAGTGCCTTTTTAAATGGTTATCTAAATGAAGAGGTATATGTAGAACAGCCTAAAGGATTTGTTGATCCAAGCTGTCCAAGTCATGTATACAAACTGAAGAAAGCACTTTATGGTCTGAAGCAAGCTCCAAGGGCATGGTATGAAAGACTGACCACATTTCTTATCAAGCAAGGGTACAAAAAAGGTGGAATTGACAAAACCTTGTTTGTTAAAGATGAAGAAGGAAATATCATAATTGCTCAAATATATGTTGATGATATTGTCTTTGGTGGGATGTCTGATAAGATGGTCAAACATTTTGTCAAGCAGATGGAATCTGAATTTGAAATGAGCCTAGTAGGTGAGTTAACCTACTTTCTTGGTCTACAAATAAAGCAAATGGAAGATTCAATGTTCATTTCCCAAAGCAAGTATTCCAAGAACATAGTCAAGAAATTTGGAATGGAAAATGCTACTCATAAGAGAACTCCTGCTCCCACACATTTGAAGCTGACTAAAGATGAAAAGGGTGAGAATGTAGATCAAAGCTTATACAGAAGCATGATTGGAAGCTTGTTATACTTGACTGCTAGCAGACCTGACATAGCATTTGCAGTAGGTGTATGTGCAAGATATCAAGCTGATCCAAAAGTCAGTCATCTCAATCAAGTCAAGAGAATTCTTAAATATGTTAATGGTACTTGTGACTATGGCATAATGTATTTTCATGGATGTAAACCAATTCTCACTGGCTTCTGTGATGCTGATTGGGCTGGAAGTGCAGATGACAGAAAAAGCACTTCAGGAGGATGCTTCTTTCTAGGAAACAACTTGATTTCCTGGTTCAGTAAGAAACAAAATTGTGTATCCTTATCTACAGCTGAAGCTGAATATATAGCAGCTGGAAGCAGTTGTTCTCAGTTGGTTTGGATGAAGCAAATGCTCACTGAGTACAATGTCCCACAGGATGTCATGACATTGTACTGTGACAACTTAAGTGCAATCAACATATCAAAGAATCCTATCCAACATAGCAGGACCAAGCATATTGATATCAGACATCATTTCATCAGAGATCTTGTAGAAGAAAAAGTGATTTCATTGGAACATGTAGCTACAAATCTGCAGTTAGCTGATATCTTTACCAAAGCATTGGATGTTACACAATTTGAGAACTTAAGGGGCAAAATGGGAATCTGTTTATGTGATATTTAGCAGTTAATGAGATGTGTCAACATGTCATATGACATTGTATGGCATAAGTTCCAGATGGCAAAACAAGTCTGGACAAGAACCTTGGGAATTCCATTTCTAATGATTTACAATGTAACGGCTACTTATTTAGTAACTACTTATAATCAGCTATCAAGATTCTCATCATTCTATCACAAGCGAATCTCATTAACTAGCTATTCTTCAGAAATCATAAACCCTAAAGCTTTTCATCCATATTCCCTAACAATGTCTCAAAATTCTAACACTCCTGAAGAAGTTCTCAACAAAGAAGACGTAGTTCATGCAACTCCCATCTCTGTAGTTCCAATGAAATCAACCCCATTGGACGAACTCAGAGGAAGTGCTTCTCACACTAAAAAGCCAAGAACTCCAAAGAGAGCTAAAGATCAAGTCTGCAGCAAAGCCAAAGGAGGCATTCCTTCACCAGCTAACATGCCCCCAAAATCTTCAGAATATGTGGATGATTCCATCAAGGAGATTGTCACCCAAATTCTGTTTGAACAAAGAAAGGTGAGTGGAATTTCTATTCCTCTAAACACCATGCCTGCACCTCAAGAAGAACAAGCTCAAGCTGCAGAGGACACTCCTGCTCAACAGGATGTCCCAATAGATGTTGGAACATCTGAGGATGAGAAAAAGAACTCATCTGATGCTGCTGCAGAAGAATCTGAGGACCAGAAACAGGCCTCAAATGAAAGTGATAAAGAAGACTCTGAGGATCAGACCAAAGCCTCAAATGAAGATCAAATCTCTGCTGATCAACCAGCTGAAGAGGAGACTGCTCAATCTCCTCCAGTGGTGAACCTTGAACAAGACTCTGATACAGAGATCATAGACTCTGTTAGACCTAGCATAGCCAAAAGGCTCAGGTCCAGGAAAGGAAAGATGCAAGCTAAAGCTGAAATTCCTGAGAAGAAGAAAGCTTCCCCAAAGAAAGGCAAAGCTAAAGCTGCCTTTGGCCCAACAAAACAATGGAGTAAAGTTCAAACTCAGAAAAGAAAAGCTGTCACTCCATCAGACTCAGATGTTGAATCAGATGTCCCAACATCTCCTCCCAAAAAGAAACCAGCACCATCTAGGGCTTCATCTGCTGTTCCAGAAGCCCCCTTGGACAACATATCATTCCATCATGTCTCCAGTGTCAACAGGTGGAAGTTTGTGTACCAAAGAAGAGTTGCCCTTGAAAGAGAACTGAGCAGCAATGCACTTGAGTGCACTGAACTAATTGACCTCATCTCTGCTGCAGGACTATTCAAAACAGTCTCAGATCTCTCTCCCTGCTATGAACTTCTTGTCAAAGAGTTCATTGTTAATCTTCAGGAGGATTGTTCAAATGGTAAGTCTTCTGAGTTTAGAAAAGTTTTTGTTAGAGGTAAATGTGTAGAGTTTTCTCCTCAAATCATAAATCAGTACCTAGGAAGAGAAACAGATGGACCAAATGAGCTAGGTAAGACAGATAACCAAGTCTGCAAAGTTATCACTGCAAACTAGGTCAAGGCATGGCCTGTGAAGGGAAATCTCTCAGTGAGCATGCTTACAAGAAAATATGCCATGCTGAACAGGATTGGTACAGCTAACTTGGTGCCTACCAACCACACCTCCTCAATCTCCACTGGCCTGGCCAGGTTTATTTATGCTGTGGGAACTCAGACCAAGCTGGACTATGGAGCTTACATTTTTTATCAGACCCTGAAGCATGCCAGCTCTTCTGCAACAAAGCTACCAATAGCTTTTCCTTCATTGCTATGTGGTATAGTGTTAAGCCAATATCCTGGGATTATAACTGAGAAGGACACAGTCTGCAAGAGAGAAAGCCCCCTGGCTTTTCACTACAAATTATTCCTCAGTCATCATGCTGCAGATGTTGAAGCTCCTTCTGGGACATCTGCAGGTCCTTCAACTGCTAAGACTCCAATCTCCAAGAAGGCATTAATTGCTGAGCTAAAAAGAACATGCAAAGAACTTGAAGCAAGGAAGCTGAAACTTGAAGAAATCATTCAAAGGCTGGAGAGTGAAGGAGATCAGAAAGCTGCCTCTGATGAAGAAAGTGAAGCTGATGAAGAAACTGAAGTTGAGGAAGAAACAACTGAGAGTGATGAATCTGAGTGATCATTGTATGTGAGGACAATTGTAATGACATCATTGTATTTCTGGATTAGTGTCTTTGGCCCCATTATTTGTGTCTAACAAGGGGGAGAACAACAACAAATTGTAATGCTGTTTGTTTATGAATGAATTCTGTTTGCTTCTGAACTGAATAAGTTTTTTTTGCAACAAGACTGAACACATATATGTTTGAGGGGGAGTAATCTCAAATATGAATCAACAGAAAAGTAGGATTATACTCTGATAAAAGAACTTCTGCTGCACTCTGAAAACCAGAAAAGATGTTAGCCAAAAATTAGCCAAAGGGGGAGTTTGTAGATGTCTTGAATTGGCAGAATATTTGACCAACAAGAATTATTGAATTCAGTTCAGAATGTCCTATCAAATGTTGGGACATTATCAAACAGAGTATATGAACTTATTTTAGGATGTCTTATCAGATGTTGGGACATTGTGTAAATGACTTAAGTTCAGTTTTTCAGGATGTCCCAACAGATGTTGAGACATCTCAAACCTGCTACCAGAATTAATTATTGACTAACTGATCAGAGATATTTAAGGAGAGTTATCTGGAACAAATTAATGGTGGATAAAAACAGAACAAGGCGCATCTGTAGGGAGTTTTATATTGAGGATTCAGATTAAAACAGAAGACCTAAATCACCTAGAATCTAGGAAGTAACAAACCCTAAATTCAAGGTGGAAGCTGCATGCGCATTAGGGCTGGATCATTCTACAGAAAGCCCAAATTACAGATACCTATTTAATCAACAGAAACTCATAGAATTGAGTACGAATATTAGAAGACCAAATAGGGTGTCTAGTGTTTTGATAGCAGGTTGTTTAATTGTACCACTTTATGAGCTTTTAAGCAAAAGTGCATTTGTGACTTGATTGAAACTGTGAAGTAAGATCAAGCTGTTTTGTTTGAAGAATGTCTTCAATTTTATTAAACTTGTAAACTTGATCACTGTGTGATTGAGGGGGAGTGAGTAGGGTACTCTTATCTAAGTTGTGACTTAGGTAGAAATTGCATTGGGTAGTTATTAAGTGATAGATTAAACAGGGTGGTTTAAGTCTAGAATTAATATTACTTATAGTGGATTTCCTCCTGGCTTGGTAGCCTCCAGATGTAAGTGTGGTTATACACTGAACTGGGTTAACAAACTTCTGTGTTGTTTACTTTTCTTGCTATTTAAGTTTTGGTTAAATCTGTCAAGTGTTGGGACATCTCTTAGGACATCTCATACCTGATCACAGAATTTCAGTTATGATGTTATCACATGTTTAAGGAACCTTTGTGCTTAATTGTAGAATTTTTATTGTACTTTTGATTTAATATGAGTTTTCTTGTTTGCTTGCCTTATTTTGTTTTGTAATGCTTAGCCTTTCCATAATTAACTAGTGTTTCCTTGTAATGCTTTGTTTGCTCCACTCTTTCCTAGGTATTGTTTAATGTATCTTAACATGTAATTGAGGTGAATCACTTCTGGTTGTGATGTGTTGGTTTAATATTTTGTTTGTTCACATCTCTTTTAAATTCATTTGGTTTATCTTATCATATGTGAATAATTCTATCCATTTCAGGGGCTCATGGTAAGTGAAGTGTGGATGATGTCCACATTTAGATTCTTCATCTCCTCTTGTTTTTTACTTTCTCACTTGTGATTGTGATGTGCCTTATGCCATCTTGTGATCAACTTCTTCTCTTTACCCTTTAGAAACAACTTATCTCCTTTAGAGGAGTAAGTTGTATTCTAACTCTTTCATTTTTCTACTCATTTTCTTCTTTCTTTCTTTCTTTCTTTCTTCTTCGTTAAGATAGAACTCAAACTACAATAACTTAGGACTCCCATGCATGATAACATTTAGGGTTGTTAGTCCCCCTTTAGTTTTTACCTTTGAGATCCTTTTAGTGCTCTCTCTTTCTCATCTTCAAACAAAAACCTAAAAAACATCTAATAATAGTTAAGATGGCATCTCCCTTTTGTAACTCTCTCAAAGAAAAGCTAAAAAACACTTCTTCACTTTAATCCACAAAAGCATTTAATAATACAAACAAGTTAGTGAATTTAAATCCTAATCTTAGGAAACAAGTTTGAGTATCTTCTTCATTCTTGATGAACTTGTTACTCATTCTATTTTGGGATGTGGTAATAAGGACATGTTCCTTAGAAAAGGATTTGCTTTCACTTCCTTGTGCCTACTCTAAAAAAATTCTAAAAACACTGGACAAACAATAAGCGTCTCTCCTTCGGGACTTCATTTCTCATCACCCTCACTCTTTACATACAAACTTGCTACTACTTGTCACTTTTCAAGACGGTTACGCACTCGTCGTCCGAGCCTGCAACACCTGAGCATTGACATAAGCAGTTCAAGCCTTAACTCACAAGCAATCTTTTCCACCCCTAATTAGGGGAACTACGGCGACTCTGATCCTCATTATCCAAATGAGGTACGTAGGCAGCGGGGTAGGGCCCGTTCGAGCACACTCTTTTATTTTCCCTACATTTTCCCCATTTATTTTCTTTTCTTATCCAGTTCAGTTCCTTTTTTTGCAGCATCTTTCATTTCTTTTACCCTTTGAAACAGTTTCTTCACAAGCATGGATCCCGTCGGGTACGGCGGATGATCTGGGGTGCTAATACCCTCCCAAGTCGTAACCGACTCCCGAACCCAGTGTCTTTGGTTCGCAGGACCTGTGTCCTTCCTTTTCTTTTCTCTTGGTTTGTGCAACATTACCATTCCCGTGCCTTCGGGATAAAAATGCATGGCTGGCGACTCTACCCTTTTCCACGCCACTTTCAGGTTTGTACCAGGATGGAAATCCAGGGAGCGACAGCTGGCGACTCCGCTGGGGAATCGAACCCAGGATCTCTGGTTCCCTTGAGAGTCTCTCCTAGCGCTTGCGTGTTTCTATTTTCATGTGTGTTGATTGTTTGTTGTTGTGTGTTTATTTTACTGTTGTTTATTTACATTTTTTATTTACTGCTTTATTTATTGCTCTCAGTATTTATTTTCATGCATCATATATTATACTGGACAGTCTGGACTGGTTTTTTCTGTTTGGCGGGACTTGGGTGTTACTTGTGTGTGGTGAGATGAGATTAGCCAAATACCCGGCTTGAGTGCACCATAGGACTTAGCATGGACAATCACTTTGGCCCCATGGTATCTTGTCATGGGGGTATTAGTGCGTTAACACCCAGATTCGCGGCCGTCTTGGAAATGTCTTGATATAGGGATCTTCCCTAATTCATTACATAACCTTGATAGTTATGTGGGGCTGGGGACCGATCATTGAGAACCTTGTGCAAACATCCCTCTCCAGTGGTGACAGTGGTAGACCACATTCTATGGTAAACCCATTCGCACCCGAGGGCCCACTTGTAACTCGCATAGGATGGCCTGTTTTTCTCGGACTCAGTTGAGACCTCCCTGAGTAGTACATAATTCCAAACCAATTTCCTAATCTGGTTATGAGTCATTTCTCGGAAATGGTGAAAGTATTATTGTTATTCGGCTTTGAGATTCCGTGATGTTTGACCCGGAGCACATCCGTGAGATGGGAGGGCTTTACAGGTTTGTAGAAACCCTTTAACCTCATCATACCCACACTGCAAGTACATTTTTATGTGTTGATCTTGTTGCTTTGACCTTTGGAGCTCTTGAGTTAGCTGGTTTGGAAGTCTGATCTGAAGTTATCTGTGACTCACCTGAATGCATATGGGTTGTTATTCAGAGGACCTAGAGTTTTTGTTCACTTGGCTCTTGTATCCAGTACCCAGACAGTTCCAAATTGATCATATTTGTCTTGCATTTTCATTTGCATCATATCATAGCATTCTTAACATCTTAGTGTTTTCATTTTTCAGGTTACATTTTCACACCTTGTTCTGGTATCTATTAGCTTTTCATATCCAGATGGCAAGCATCATCACAACTCTACAAAAGAACAATGCACACTACACCTTTCCACATCCAGAGGTGAATAAATTGCACCAATTGAAGGGTCTGATGAATGATAAGGTTCTGGGAGATTTCAGGGCCAGCTTTGGAAAGATTCTCAAGTACATGGACAAGCCAACAGAAGAGTAGAGGGACAACATTCATACTCTTCTCCAGTTCTATGATGCTCCATTACGCTATTTTGTATTCCCAGATTATGTTTTGGCACCTATATTGGAAGAAATTTCCAGCTTGTTGCATATCCCTCTTAGAGGAAGGCAGCCTTATTACAATTCAGGAAGATTGCTCCAGGTAGAAGAAATTGCTCAGAGATGTCATTTGCCTTTAAGCAGGGTGGAGCAGGGATTGAGTAGTAGAAAAGGAAAAGGATTGCCTTATAATGTGCTGATTCAGGAGGCTCTGGCATATGCTCAGGATAATCAATGGACACAGTTCAGTGTATTTCTAGCTTTGATGGTCTATGGGATTAGCTTATTCCCAGGAGATCAAGGGATTGTTAGCTTGGAGGCCATTGCCATTTTCTTCAGAAGAAATCCCACACCTAGTCTGTTAGGTGATTTTTATTACGGAGTTCTTTAGGAATGAAAAGAGGGGAGGTCAAGTGAGTTGTTATGTGCCTCTATTTGCGGATTGGTTTGCTAGACAGTTGCCCAAAGTGGGGCCATTCAAAGATTTAAGGGGAAAGTGGAAATGGTCTCGTAGATTGATGGGGTTGACTGCAAGTGATATAAGCTGGGGATACGATAGATATGTATTAGGGAAAGAGATGATTGTGAAGTGTAACTAGTTTCCCAATGTTCCTTTGATTAGAAAGAAAGGAATGATCAATTACAATCCAGTTCTGGCTAGGAGGCAGCTTGGATACCCTTTGAAAGATCCCCATCTGATGAGGATGTGAGAGAACCATTATACCTTCCTATTGAAGGAAATACAAACATGGATGTTCAAGTATTCCAAGCTTGGGACATCAGGACTCAAAAGGGAAAAGAAGAGTTTGGAAGAGTGGGTCCAAACATGTATGAACCCTTTGCAGCATGGTTGAAAAATCATGTCAAGATTTCTTTGTTGCCTTTCTCATTAGAGCTTCCTCTCTACCCAAAATAAGTAATTCCACAGGTCCCTACTGCACAAAGCACTGTTCCTTTAGAAGATTATCAAAAGCTTGAAGCTCAGTTGAAGGGACTAAAGTTGGAGCATGCATAAATGATTAGCTTACACCATCAGTTGGCTCTCTCCAAGTTGACTTTAGAAGAGAAGTTGCACAAAGTGCAAGTAGAATAAGAAGCTAAGGACAAGGAGTTGGCAGAAAGAGAGGCTTACTTCCAAAGAAGGGGGATTGATGGACATCAAGAGGGAAGAACAGTTCAAGAAAAACAAGAAGGCTCTCAGGGATGCTAGACAATCTCTCACTTGGATACAGGGGCAAAGAGATCAGGACCAAGCAGAATACATGAAGAAAGAGGAGATGTTTGAGTTACAGATTGCTTCTCAAAGAGAAGAGTTAGAGCAGGCTTACAGAAGACAACAAGAGGCGTCTCAGCAGCTGAATGAGGCTCTTTTAGAGATAACAGACCTCAGGAGAAGAGCAGATGTGAAGCGAGCTAGAGCAAAGCTAAAGCTTGCAGATGAATGGCTAGAGTCTTCCTACAGCCTGAATTTTTAGTTTGCTTTTATTTTATTTCTGATTACCTACAGGATTATTGTAGGAATCTAAGTTGTTTGTTGTACTTTGTGTTTTTGTAAAACTTGAAACCTTACGGGGATGGTATTTGTGCCATAGGGCTTCTGATTTATGCATTTTTATTTTGTCAGACTCTTTAAGCTTTGTGTTTTTCCAACTGGTCGTGGAAATTGTGTGAAAACATTGAAAGAGATATTCTTAGAAGATTATTTCAAAGGCCATCTGGATTCTTCAATAAGATACCAGAAATGGGGCAAAATACCCTGATAATGAAAGCATGAAGATTGCATTGCATGTAACAGTGTTGTTGTCTTGTAGGTGCGGTCTTCGGGTTTCTAACGTCTCTTCTGATTTCAGGCACTATAGCTCCAAAGAAAGGTCCCAAGAAGATCCACATATATCCAAAAAAAGAGAACAGAGAAAGAGTGATGGATCAGATGCAAGCATACTTGGCATACTTACGTACAAGAATGGATAATTTCATGACCCTTATGGCTGGAATGGGTCAAACTTAGGAGCGCTTGCGCGAGCTGGTAGAGAATAATCAATTTAGGAACAATGGTCCAGTAGATGGAGGCAATCGCAATGGGTCTGGCGCCCGTCAAGTTGAAATCCCTATGGTACAACCTGGAGTTACCATTATCAATGATGGAGTGAACAACCTTCAGATGGATGGACAGGATGAGTAGTTCACACTGTTAGATGAGGCCGAAGGACAAGGGGTTGAGATGAATCGTCGCTTCGAAGAGATGGCTGAGCAAATTCATTCTATCCAATCCCATAACTCCTTGGGGTTTGATGTTACTGATTTAGGGCTAGTACCAGGGGTGAGGATTCCTTACAAGTTTAAGGCTCCAACGTTTGATAAGTACAATGACACTGCATGCCCAAAAACCCATCTTCAATCTTTTGTTGGGAGAATTGCTACCCACACAGATGATGAGAGGCTATGGATGTATTATTTCCAAGATAGCCTTGTTGGGGCGTCTTTGGAATGGTATATGAAGCTAAGCAGGGTTATTGTCATAAGTTGGAAAGATTTGGCGGAAGCATTTGTTAAGCAATACCAATATAATCTGGACATAGCTCCCAATCACACGCAGTTGCAAAGCATGTCACATAGTGCAAAAGAGAGTTTCAAAAAGTACGCTCAAAGGTGGTGCCAGCTTGCGGCCCGAGTACAACCTCCACTGCTAGCGAACGAAATGGCTGACATGTTCATGGGGACTTTGCAAGGAGTGTTTATTGAGCGTTTAGCTTCATGTTCGGAGACAAAATTCAATGATATTGTTATAGCTGGGAGAGTGTTGAAACCCTATTAAAGATGGGAAAAATCCAAGATAATGGAGCTGGAAAAGTTCTGCTGGAACGAGAAAGCCTTTTGTTGGCCCTCAAAGAAGAAGAGAGGGGAGACTAATGATGTCTATGGAAGAGGAAGGATTCGTGGCTACAGAAACTCATATGACCAAGTGGAAGCTGTCACTATTCCTATCAATCCTACTCCTCAACCACAACAACAACGCAACAATTATCAACATAGGCATTACCAACAACGTCAGCCTCATCCTGTTGATCGTGTTTTCGAAGTTATTCCCATGACCTATACAACATTGTTGTAGAGGTTGATAGACTTGGATATGATACAACTAAGGACGTTGGCTCCACCACCACCAGGAGATCTTCCACCAGGGTACGATGTTAATGTAAGATGTGCTTTTCAACTTCTACAACAAAGTTCAGAATCTGATAGATTCAAAGGCCATCAACTTCGCGCCACCCCCAAATGTTAATTCTAATCCTATCCTTAATCTTGGAGGAGCTAGGATTAATGTTATGGAAGGTGGAGAACACTTGAATTTGATCATGGATATAAAGGAGGTGCAGACTCCTCTCTTGTTTGTGAAAGAAAGGTTGTTAAGAGGATATGAGTTTCCAGGATGTGACTTTGAGTGTGAGGAATGTGATATGTCTATGAATGGCTATGAAAAGTTGAAAGCGGGGTTGCAGGATTTGATGAATGAAGGGACATTGCAGTTTGACAGAGTTAAAAAACAAAGTGACTGTGTTTCTACTGTGACAATCTTCTATGATCCAGCTGGTGTGCCGACCCTGGTCCGGAGAGAGCCTGTTACAATCTACGTGCCACAGGAGGTCGGTCCTGTTAATATTACTACGCCTGGTCATGTACCGTATGATGATGACAAAGTTGTGCCATGGCATTACGGGTCGGATGTGTACATACAAGGACCAAAGATGGAGGAGTTTATGAGGAAACTGAAGAATAGTGACTATAAGATAGTGGAGCAACTGAACCAAACGTCGTCCAAGATTTCCATTTATCACTGCTGATATGCTCGCAAGCACATAGAGAAGCTTTGTTGAAGGTGCTACAGTCTGCTTATGTGCTTCAGGAGATTACTGTTAACTAGTTGGAAGCAGTAGTGGCCAATGTAAACGCTAGCCACAGGCTATGGTTTACTGACAGAGACCTTACAACTGAAGGAAGGAACCATAACAAAGCCTTGCACATCACCATGGAATGCAAAGGTGTTGTTCTATCACATGTTTTGGTTGACACATATTCTTCCCTAAACGTGCTGCCAAAGAAGGCTCTGATGAAGTTAGAGGTTGATAGTCTTATTCTCCGGCCTAGTGACTTAGTGGTAAAGGCTTTTGATGGCTCTAGAAGGTTTGTTTTCAGGGAGGTAGAGTTACCAATGAAGATTGGATCCCAGGTGTTTAAGTGTATCTTCTATGTGATGGACATTCAGCCGGCTTACAGCTATTTGTTGGGACGTCCCTAGATTTATGCTGCTGGAGCTGTAACATCTACTTTTCACCAGAAGCTAAAATACATGGTGGACAGACAGGTAGTGACTGTTTTTGGTGAGGAGGATATATTTGTCAGTCACCTGTCAACATTTAAATATGTTGAGATGGACGGCAAAATTCATGAAACCCTGTGCCAGGCGTTTGAAGTTGTAAATGTTAGTTCAGTGTCTCCCACTACCATGTTTCAGGGCAATGAGAAGGAGGTAACTTCCATCTCTTCATATAAGCAGGCTAAGGAAGTGGTTCAGTCAGGCTAGGCCCAGGGTCGGGGCAGGTTACTAGAGGTTGATAGTAAGAATGATAAGTTTGGCATTGGATACCAACCAGGGCATGATGGATGGTCTCAGAATAGCAAGGCAGTAAGCTTCAAGAGTGCTGGGATGATTGACCCCAATCATGTGTGTGCCATGGACGAGGATGTTCAGTGACTGTGATTTGGACAACTGGGTGCGCCCATGTGCTCCTGGGGAAAAATTACATAACTGGTTTGTTGAAGAGATCATTCAAGTCACCGGTCCAACAAAGTAATTTTCTTTGTTTTCCTTTTATTCATGTGAATATCAAGTCCTACACTCTGCCCAAGGTGTATGGACCTATTGTAGGGCCACCATTGCATGCTATGCAGTTAATTTTACCATGAAATAAAGGACATTTTTATACAAATTGCGTTCCTTGTCTTTCTTTTTAAATTTATCACAAAAAATATAAAAATGGCAATGTTTTGTTTGTTTTTTATTTTGTTCATTTTTCAAAAAGGTAGTAGAATCTGAAATAAGCACATCCTTGTGCAGAATCGATCATCCAGATTTCTCTGATAACTCTTCTGCTATGACCAAGTATGACTTTGATAATCTGATCTACCATGCTGATGAAGGGGTTGAAGAAGACTGTGAACTCCCCGAGGAATTAGCCAGGTTGTTGAGACAAGAGGAAAGTGTTATTTAGCCTCATCAAGAAGAGCTTGAAGTCATCAACATTGGGTCTGAAGACGAAAAGATGGAGATTATGATTGGGGCCAGTCTGCAGGCCAAGGTGAAGGAAGAACTGATTGGCATGCTTCGAGAGTATGTGGATATCTTTGCTTGGTCATATCAAGATATGTGAGGTTTGGATACTGACATCGTTGTGCATAAGCTGCCATTAAGGGAAGTTTGCCCTCCTGTCAAGAAAAAGCTTAGAAGAACCCGTCCTGACATGGCGTTAAAGATCAAGGAAGAGGTTCAAAAGCAATGGGATGTCGGTTTCCTTACTGTGACTAGTTATCCACCTTGGATAATTAATATTGTACTTGTACCAAAGAAGGACAGAAAGGTCCCGATGTGCGTTGATTACCAGGATTTGAATAGAGAAAGACCAAAAGATGATTTCCCATTACCTCACATTGATGTATTGGTGGATAATACGGCTCAATTCTCGGCATTCTCCTTCATGGATGGCTTTTCCGGTTATAACCAGATCAAAATGGCGCCTGAAGACATGGAGAAGACAACATTCATTACCCCTTGGGGGACATTCTTCTATAAGGTCATGCCTTTTGGCTTGAAAAACGCTAGGGCAACGTACCAACGGGAAATGGTGACTTTGTTTCATGACATGATCCATATGGAAATTAAGTGCTATGTGGATGATATGATAGATAAGTCCCGTGATGAAGAAGAGAATTTGGTTAACCTCAAGAAGTTGTTCAAAAGATTAAGACAGTTTCGTTTGAGGTTAAACCCAAACAAGTGCACCTTTGGGGTGCGTTCTGGTAAGCTGCTAGGTTTCATTGTTAGTCAAAGAAGAATTGAGGTAGATCCTGCAAAGGTTAAAGCAATACAAGATATGCCTGTACCGCGAACTGAAAAAGAAGTGTATGGTTTCTTAGGGAGATTGAACTACATTGCTCGGTTCATATCTAACTTAACAACCACATGTGAACCAATATTCAAGCTATTGAGAAAAGAACAAACGGTCAGGTGGAATGAAGATTGTCAAAGAGCATTCGAAAAGACAAAAGAATACTTGCAGGAACCTCCAATTCTAATGCCTCCAGTTCTAGGAAGGCCATTAATCATGTATTTAATTGTGCTAGAAGGGTCAATAGGGTGTGTTTTAGGCCAACATGACGAGTCTGGTCGAAAAGAGCATGCAATATACAACCTTAGCAAAACGTTTACTGACTGTGAATCTCGTTATTCACTGCTCAAAAAACTTGTTGCGCTTTGGCATGGGCTTATCGCTGACTGAGACAATACATGTTGATTCACACGACCCTATTAATTTCAAAGATGGATCGTGTTAAATACATTTTTGAGAAACCAACGTTAACCGGAAAGGTTGCTAGATGGAAGATGGTACTTACAGAGTATGGTATCCAATACACTTCTCAGAAAGCCATCAAGGGAAGTATACTTTCAGACTATCTTACGCAACAACCCCTTAAAGACGATTATCAGTCAATGAGATTTGATTTCCCTGATGAGGACATCATGTACCTCAAGCAAAAGATTGCGAGGAACCACTTCTGGAGGAGGGGCCTGACCCTGAATCCAAATGAAAGTTGATGTTTGATGGGGCAGTCAATATCAATGGACGTGGAGTTGGTGCCGTTCTTATTACTCCCGAAGGTGTTCACTTTCCCTTCGCTGCCAGAATTACTTTTGGTTGCACCAACAATGAAGCGGAATACGAGGGGTGTATTATGGGAATAGAGGAGGCTATTAATCTAAGGATTAAGATTCTCGATATATTCGGAGACTCCACCGTCATGATAAACCAGATTACCGGCAAGCGGTATACACATCAAGAACACTTAATTCCTTACAGGGATTATGCCAGAAGACTGTTGACGTTCTTCACAATGGTAAAGCTTCAGTATATACCACGAGATGAAAATCAATTCGCCGATGCATTGGCTACACTCTCTTAATCAATCAAAGTCTGGTGTTGGAATTATGTCCTTAGAATTGACATCTTCAGGCATGATGTACCAGCATATGTATTTTCTGTAGATGCAATGCCTGATGGGAAGCCTTGGTATCATGATATCAAACAGTTCCTGGAAAGCAAAGGATATCCAACTAGGGAAACTTCCAATGACAAGAAGACCTTAAGGCGACTTGCTGCTAGTTTCTTCTTAAACACCGACGGTGTTCTATACAAGAGGGACTTTGACATGGTCTTGCTCCGATGGGTGGACAAACAGGAAGCGGACATGTTAATGCAGGAAGTCCATGAGGGATCTTTCGGTACCCATGCAGGAAGACATGCAATGGCCAAGAAATTGCTGAGGTCAGGGTATTATTGGCTAACAATGGATGCAGATTGTTGTTCATATGCCCGTAAGTGTCATAAATGCCAGATCTATGCAAACAAGGTGCATGTACCTCCAAGCCTGCTCAACGTCATGTCATCTCCTTGGCCCTTTTCTATGTGGGGCATTGACATGATCGGAAAAATAGAGCCTACTGCTTCGAACGACCATCATTTCATTTTGGTCGCAATCGACTACTTCCCCAAATGGGTCGAAGCATCGTCATATGCCAATGTCACTCGCCAAATGGTGGCCAAATTTCTGAAAAGAGATATCATTTGAAGATATGGAGTTCCCGAGCGAATCATTACTGACAATGGTTCCAATTTGAATAACAAGATGATGACAGAACTATGTCGGGACTTCAAAATTCAACACTAAAATTCTTCTTCTTACCGACCAAAGATGAATGGTGCGGTCGAGGCAGCAAACAAGAATATTAAGAAGATTGTGTAGAAGATGGTCGTCACTTATAAAGATTGGCATGAGATTTTACCATTTGCATTGCATGGGTACCGTACGTCAGTCAGGACGTCTACTGGGGCAACTCCGTTTTCCCTAGTATATGGCATGGAGGAAATCTTGCCGGTGGAAGTGGAAATTCCTTCTTTACGTGTGATGATGGATGTCAAGCTCGACGAGGATGAATGGGTGCATGCCCGATATAACCAATTATGTCTAATTGATGAAAAGATATTAGTAGCTGTGTGTCATGGGAAGCTTTATCAGAGGAGAATGAAGCGAGCTTTTGATCAACGAGTACGCACTCGGGAGTCCTAAGTTGGTGAGCCGGTACTCAAAAGGACCATTCCTCCAGGTTCAGATCACAGGGGCAAGTGGACACCGAATTATGAAGGCCCATTCATAGTAAAGAAAGTTTTCTCTGGTGGAGCACTGATGCTCACTACTATGGATGGTGAAGACTTCCAATCCCCCGTTAACTCGGACGCAGTTAAAAAATACTTCGCATAAAAAGACTTGCTGGACACAAAAGCAGAATTATAAGTCCAGGCAAAAAAGGGGCATCCCGGCGAGCAAAAAACAGAATAAAAAGCTCGGGAAAAAGTTAGGGAAATGAATAAAAAAATGTACACCCGCTGAGTTGAAAAGCCACATTGGATAGCTCAGGAAAAAAAGGGTATCCTGGTGGATTGAAAACCTGAAAGGGCAATCCACGCAAAATAAGGGAATAAGTGAATGACTGCGATTCGGGTAATCTGTACCACATAATCGTCTCAATTAATCTGGCAATATCCAAAAGGGAGGAATCAGTCTCATTTTCTTCTTCAAAAGGAAAAGGAAAAGGCATGAATGGAAAGTCATGAAGATATGGTCATAGCAGAAAGGAAACTCATTAGAATGCCATGTACATTGCCATTAGGATAGTCTCTTTTTCTCAATTTTGTGATGGCTACCTCTTTCCAGGTGGTTGCTTCCTGATGTAAATTCTCCCCTATTCAGAGGCTCATCAATAAAAGAATATTCAGTCAAAAATCCTAGTCTTTGTTTCCTGTTTTATTTACTCTGTTTAAGAAAGTGTCTTGAATGTTTGGTAAATGAACATTGCATATAAACTTGTTGGCTCTATGAATGATGTGCGAAAGGAAAACATCTAAAAATACTTTAAACGACAAGTAACATGTGATGATTAACTCATGTTATGTAATTTCTTGGGGCATATGTATGCACTTTTGTTGTTGTAGGTACAGAAAGTGAGTGTTTAGTCCCCTTTAGCCTCTCCACAGCTGAGTAAGAGCAAATGACATCCCCAAAAAAACTTCAAAGTAATTGAACAATTATCTCCCCCAAGCGGAGTCAACAATGAAGTATACCTAACAGGTAGCTGAAAGCTTTATGTTTCTCCACAGAGTTCAGATTGTTAGAATTCTATTCCCAACAGGATTGTGTGATCAAGAATTTCCCCAGCCAAGTCGGAAGATGATCTTTCCCCACAGAGTTTCAGGATTAGGGATTCACTCCCATCATTGAAATATTCCACAGGAAGTTGCCAATTTATTTTTGGCCCTTGTGACAACTCAGCCAGTTGTTCTTTTCCTCAGCCAGAGTCAAGCATTGGCAGAGCACCCTGATTTTTGTTCCTCATCAGAATATTCTACAATTATCATTCTCCCCTACAGAGTTACCACTCTCCTTGCAAATCATGTTTTTATTGATACTCGTATATATCACCCCTAACACTCGTCTGTGTTAGGTCTCCAGATTTTAACACTCGTCTGTGTTCGTTTTTTCCCCAATACTCGTTCGTATCGTTGTTAACACTCGTCTGTGTTATCTTTTTGAAAACACTTGTCCGTGTTTGATATATTTCTGATACTTGTCCGTATCGTTATTAACACTCGTCTGTGTTATCTTTTTCAAGCACTCGTCTGTGTTTGATATCTTTCTGATACTCGCCCGTATCGTTATTAACACTTGTCTGTGTTATCTTTTTCAAGCATTTGTTTGTGTTTGATATCTTTCTGATACTCGTTTGTATCGTTATTAACACTCGTCTGTGTTATCTTTTGACCAACACTCGTCCATGTTTGAATACTATTTTGATACTCGTCTGTATCAGTGGCTGATACTCGTTTGTATCATTGCCTGAATCACTCGTTTGTGTTTCTTTGATCATCTTCTGATACTCGTCTGTATCTTTGACTTAGGGCACTCGTCCGTGTTTCCTTGATGATCATCCAATACTCGTTTGTATTGAAGAGATTTGAAATCCTGACGGTGGAATTAAACGTCAAAATGTTTACCAGTCCTGGCGTAACAGGTTATCCGAAGAAGACTCATCTATCTTAAGCGCCACATATCTAAGAAAGATTTGTGAAGAGAGCTCGCCCATCCTAGAACCATGTATCTGTGCAAGGTATATGAAGAGGGTTCGTCTATCCTATTCGTGCATGTTTATCCCACAGGCTTAAGTGCATTACTGGTCCGGGCGTAACAGGTTATCCGAAGAAGAATCATCTGTCTTAAGCACCATATATATATATATATATGCATGATGTATGAAGAGGGCTCATCCGTCCTGGATTTTATTCACCTTGTGTAACATGTTTGTTATTTATCACCTGGCGTAACAGGTTTGTTTGAAGGAAGCTCGTCTGCTCCGTTCAACGTTAAAGCTACACAAGATTTTGGTTTTGAGTTACATTTCATCCCAGCAAGGGTTTCAAGCAGTTGATGGTGTGGGTTGGGTTTATTTCCCATTCCCTTTCTTATTCTCCGGCAGAGTGCAAATTTTTGGTTCTTATGGGTATTCAATAACAATTCATCTCGAACGGCCGAGAGCCTAGGCTTTCATCCTTTTCAGATTAACAGATGTTTGAATAGGGGCAGCTGTAACACCCCAAATTTTCCCTCTTCTTTTTATCATCATGTTCACATCATAATCATCATAAGCATATCATATCCTTAGCATCTAGCATAGAAAAATGAAGCATAACATCCTCATGTTCTAGAATAGGGCATATGATCAATCATCTGGGGCATTTGAAGCTCTGCAAGCCAAAGAAAGAGGCCAAGTGACATTACAAGAGTTTCACAAGGTGTCTTCATGTCATATGCAAGCCCAAGATCATTTACAAAAGTCAAGAAGGGTAGAATATCATCAGAGGATCAAAGATGCAACAATCTCCTACGCAGATGAATTTTGAATTAGGGTTTTGCTTTTGAGCAGGGATTTCTTGTACCTTTGACAAATTCTTGTGGTCAAAGTCTTTTATATGTTATTTGAAGCCTATGGATGGAATTTGGTGAGAAAGTTCATCAAGGAAGTTAGTCAATTCATCAGTTACTTGTAAAGGAAGAAATTGGTCAAACTGAGTATTTGAAAAGTCAATTGTGGAAATTCAAGAGGTTTGATGGTCTCAAAGTTCAAGAATCAAGAGGTTTTGCAAGGCTTTCCATTTTTGGCATATGGCTAGTAATGAAAATGTCCAAATTTAGTAAGTTTTGCCCTAATTTTCAAGGTCTTCTTTCACAACTAAAATGACTCCAAATGGATTTTCTTTGAACATGAAAGTTATAGGTTATGCTCTCCCATTTTAAAAAAGTACAAGAAAATGTCCATAGCATTTATGGTTGAAAATTTATGATCAAGTGAAGTTTGGACATTTTTAGGGTTTACATGAATTACCATTTTCTACCAAGTTGCAAAATGCATTGTAATCCATTTCTAAGCTATCTTATGGGTCAATGCTGATCATAAACATCAAGAACAAAGACTGAGTATTTGACTCAAGAGAAACCATCAATATCGTGCATGAATAAAGATATATTCCTTAAGTTGAAAAAATGCAAAATCACAAGTAAAGAATGACGCAAGCATCTAAGGGCTAGCATTATTTCATTTTTGGATTAGTGGATCAAGAGTGATCAGCATGTGCAAAGGAGACAGGGGGAGCACGAGTAAATAGAAGGATCACGCACTTCATGCACAAATGCAAAATCATCCCATTCACACTCCTCTCACGTGCACTCTTGCTAAAACCCTAATCAGTGAAAATTAAAATCATATATAAGTGTACAAAGCCTTTGAATCACAAGGATTCATCAAATTTTCATCACTCTCATGTTTTTGCACTTCAAGCTTTTTCCTTCGAATCACCTCACACACTCACTCATTGCCAAAACAAATCACATATTCTTCATCCTTGAGAGATCAGGATCAAAAATCTACCACTCTCTCAAGCTAGATCTGAAGATTTCTCAAGGTGCAAGTTAGGAGCCGTTGAGGTTGAAACTTCAGATCTAGGAAAATTCAATCATTCTCTTGCATTTATTTTGCAAGGAGGAGGTAAAAGAGGAAGATCTTCATCATTTGAAGGCCTATATAAAGCTAATTCGTGCACTACAATCTTCAGGTAAGTGAAAAATTCTCAGATCTAAAACTGATTTTAAATGTAGGCATTGTGTTCTGCTTGTGTTGGTGGTTATGGTGATGCTTTTACTTTTGAGTTTGGTTGAGAAATGAGCATGTATAGTTGAATTTCAGTTTTATGTATGAATATGTTCTTCTTCGATTGGCTTTGTTGATCGAGTTATTGAAAAATCCAATGGCATATTCGTACTCAACATGTTTTGATTACTTGATCTGGAAAGTTTCTTTCATTTTTGTGGATGTTTGTTCTTGGCTATGAATTTTCCAGTGACCGGAGCTAGGGCTCCGTCACCGGATTCTGGAAATTTGAAAATGAGGAAGATGACTTCCCAGCCATACGATTATTTGATCTGGACGGACCTTGTCTTGACAGCGCATTAAAACGACCATATCCCTGGAACTTGATTTTGTTTTATAATTTAATCTGAATTGAACTTTATGTTGCGCACCACATCACAACTATCATGTACACACACTCATCTCTTTTGTTTTGGATGATTGGCTAATGATGTTGACTTGATCCCAGGCGTTGCTTTGATCCATTGGTTGTTTATTTCCATGAATTTTGTGAATTTCCACCATAAGTGTTGTGTCCTGCGCTGAGTTTCATGGGCCTTTATTGATGTTCACACCCCCTGTTTTGTGAGCCCAATTATTTGAACTGGAGTAGCTTACTGAATGCACCCCCTTTGCTCTTTTGTTTATTTTTATTTTCTTTTATTATTTGTTTTCTTTTTAATTTTTTTGAAAAAGCTAGAGGTTCCTAAAATTCACCAAAAATTCATGAACATCAATTTTAATTTTCTTTATTTTTGTATGTTTTTGTTTTCCATTTATTTTTATTTTTCGTTTTAGAATTAATTGTGTAGTTTAATTTTTATTTTTATTTCTTTTAATTCACATGTTGTTTTGTTTATTTTCTATTTTGATCATGGATTTGAATTTTGACCTGGTTCTTTTTGCTCTGGATTAATAACTTAATGTAGTTTGTTTATAATTTATCTCATGATTTTTAGGTATTTGTATGTGGAATTTTGTCAAGTTTCTTAGGAATGAAGTTTCAAAACCCTAATTCTTGTTTATGAAGTTCTTTAACCTAGTTTGCTTTTGATTTTGATCTTGTTCTTTTGGTATGTTGTTATCACATATTTAAGGAACCTTTGTGCTTATTTGTAGAATTTTTTATTTTACTTTTTATTTAATATGATTTTTCTTGTTTGCTTTCCTTATTTAGCATCCTTTTGGTCATATGCTTGTTTCTTAGGCTAGGAGGGAACTTGTGCCAACTCCTATAGGGTGTTTATAACCTTTTTTTGTATGAGGCTAGGTCCCTAGTCTTTGTATTTTACTTGTGCCATGAGCTGGTTTGTGTTACTTGTCTTTGAAGTTTATACACTTATGTACATGTTCACTTCACCACTTATGCTCATGTGTTTCTCTTGTTGACAATGATTGAACTTGTTTGCTTCCTTTATTGATCTCTTGTGTTCCTTAGGCACATTCTTGGCATGTTAGGGTTTTGGTATTGGGTGGTATGATTCTTGATTGGCTTGTATGTTAGGTGTTACTTCATGTATGCTTTGCCTTTCCATAATTAACTAGTGTTTCCTTGTAATGCTTTGTTTGCTCCACTCTTTCCTAGGTATTGTTTGATGTATCTTAACATGTAATTGAGGTGAATCACTTCTGGTTGTGATGTGTTGGTTTGATATTTTGTTTGTTCACATCTCTTTTGAATTCATTTGGTTTATCTTATCATGTGTGAATAATTCTAACCATTTCATGGGCTCATGGTAAGTGAATTGTGGATGATGTCTACATTTCAATTCTTCATCTCCTCTTGTTTTTTTTACTTTCTCACTTGTGATTGTGATGTGCCTTATGCCATATTGTGATCAATTTCTTCTCTTCCCCCTTTAGAAACAACTTATCTCCTATAGAGGAGTAAGTTGTATTCTAACTCTTTCCTTTCTCTTCTCCTTTTCTTCTTTCTTTCTTTCTTTCTTCTTCATTAAGATAGAACTCAAACCACACTAACTTAGGACTCCCATGCATGATAACATTTAGGGTTGTTAGTCCCCCTTTAGTTTTTACCTTTGAGATCCTTTTAATGCTCTCTCTTTCTCATCGTCTAACAAAAACATAAAAAACATCTAATAATAGTTGAGGTGACATCTCCCTTTTATCACTCTCTCAAAGAAAAGCTAAAAAACACTTCTTACTTTAATCCACAAAAGCATTTAATACTACAAACAAGTTAGTGAATTTAAATCCTAATCTTAGGAAACAAGTTTAAGGATCTTCTTCATTCTTGATGGACTTGTTACTCATTCTATTTTGGGATGTGGTAATAAGGACATGTTCCTTAGAAAAGGATTTGCTTTCACTTCCTTGTGCCACACTCTAAAAAATTTCTAAAAAACACTGGACAAACAATAAGCGTCTCTCCTTCGGGACTTCTTTTCTCATCACCCTCACTCTTAACGTACAAACTTGCTACTACTTGTCACTTTGGAAAACGGCTACACACTCGTCGTCCGAGCTTGCAATACTTGAGCATTGACATAAGCAGTTGAAGCCTTAACTCACAAGCAATCTTTTCCGCCCCTAATTAGGGGAACTACAGCGACTCTGATCCTCATTGTCAAAATGAGGTACGTAGGCAGCGGGGTAGGGCCCGTTTGAGCACACTCTTTTATTTTCCATACATTTTCCCCATTTCTTTTCTTTTCTTATCCAGTTCAGTTCCTTTTTTTGCAGCAGCTTTCATTTCTTTTACCCTTTGAAATATTTTCTTCGCAAGTGTGGATCCCGTCGGGTACGGCGGACGATCTGGGTTGCTAATACCTTCCTAGGTCGTAACCGACTCCCGAACCCAGTGTCTTTGGTTCGCAGGTGTAACACGGTGGGAGAACTGACTTTAGTTAAATGTTGCGGATAGCAAGAGTCGCCACCGACTTTTATTTTATCCAAAAGGAAAGGTCATAAAAGATAAGGAAATACCTTAAAAAGATTTTGAGTTCGGGGGGTAGGTTATAAAAAGGGAAGGTGTTAGCACCCTTTATATCCATGGTTATCCATGGGCTCTTACTTACTTAGCTCACTTTAAATTGTTTTGAGAAAGGTGTAGTGTGTGATTAAAAATTTTCTAAGTACTTTATAATGATCCTCTTATGGATGTATATAAAGACTTTGTTTTGAAAATTTGTTTGAAATGTGAAGTGTAAAATGTATTTTGAAAAGGTGAGCAAGTAATTAAGAGGAACATACCCTATATTAAGTCTTTACTGTTCTTATATGTTCTTTTAATGGTAAGACTATCCATATTATTAAGGAATAGCTAGTCATTACCTTGGATGTGATAAGGGACATGTGTAGGGACAATCTGAATGTAGGCAACTGCAAGGTGTCTTTAGCAATACGTAGGGACTTATCATCTTTTATTCGAATGGACAAGATCATTTATCGTAGGCAACCTCGAAGGGACTTGATCTTATAAACTTGAAGGGACTTGATTATATTTATAAAGGGACTTTGCTTAAGACACCTTACTTGACCTTAGAAATAGGCAACATGAGAGGTAACCCTAGAAAGTGCAAGATGGCGATCAAAGATCGACTTACGTGTGTGAGTGTTTATGTTCAAATATTTATCTTATTTAATTAGTTATTCTAAATTAATTTTAATCACAAACGTGTTATGCACACCCTAGAATTACTAACCATACAGTTAATATATTTACAATAAAAATAAAGCAAAAATATAAACCTAAACTATTACAAAGCTTTGAGATAGTTACAATATAATCGGAAAAATAATAATAACGATAAATAGAAAATAAATAAGCAATAATTTAAATGTTAGTAATAATGAAATAATAATAATAATAAAAGGGTTAGTAGAAACATAAAGAGAATAAAAATTTAAGAAAGGATATTATTTTTAAGTTAAATAAACATTTAGAAATTTTTTTAAGAATAAAATAGAACAATTAATGATAATAATAAACAAATAATAATTATTTACATAAAAAAATGATTAATTATTTAATTATAGTTTATAACAAAATCAAGTTAAATATTAAAGTTAATAAAAATTAGGGTTAATACAATTAGGTTTTTTGGAAATTAGGGTTTACATTTTATTTAAGAAAAATTAGGGTTTTAATTATTAATTGAAATATATAATTAATCTATTTACAAAAATATAATAATTATACATATATACATATTATAAAATAAATATAAACAATGTAAATTTTAAGAAAATAAATTATGATTTTTTTAGAATATAAAGAAAATATTATAATATTGTTTAGAAATTATTTTTATAATTTATATTTAATAATTTAAACAAAATAGAATATATGAAAAGAAATTGAAAATAAGAAAAAACAAGAAAATTGGCCAAAAAGAAAGGAACTGGGATTTGAACCCAGGTCCCTTACCTCAACAACAACCCTTCAAAACCGACTGAGCCAGCACGCGCTGGTGACTACCAATGGCAATGCAATCACTTTATTACAAACCTGCAAAAATCCAGAAAAATAAAGCAAAACAAAATAGCCTGGGGGATTCGAACCCAGGCCAGAGAATCTCCAAACGTGCGCCTTCACCATCTGAGCTACCAACACATTTGTGAAACAAAATACAAACAATTCAAAAAAATATTAAAACAAATTTTTAAAAATTAGAAAGCGCGCGCTGCCTTCGTCTTCTACCTCCAAATCCACGAATTTACCTGCGAATTTTTATACAAACTTTGCTGCGAATTTTCTTGCACATAAAACCTGTGAATTTCAAATGTTAACCAATAGTTACAATTTCTTCAAATTAATAATACCAATGAATTCCCCATTACTTATACGATTCATCTATGTCATTAGAAATCATAGATATTAGCTAAATCGCAAAGCCCCAAACTGAAGCTTGGAACCCTAGTTATGGTGGAATGTGTTATAGGCCATGAAACTTCAAGAAATCAGTCCAGAAACAATCCTAGGGTCATAACAAACACAAATCATGCATCAAATTTAATCAATAATGTTTAAAAGTATGAAAACGAAAAGCATGAAATTTTGAACAAAAAACGATTCGGTTAGAGCATTCAGCCATGGATGCAATGATAATGAGGATGGGGATAGCATGTAGACCTCCCAAGGAACAAAATTACACCTTTAAATTGTGTTGAATGAACCTAAATGACAGAAACCGAATTTCAAATTTAGAGTGAAATTTTGACTTGCGATTTTTGTTCTTGAGGCAGCCAAATCGTGTCCTTGCATTGCTTTATGTTGTACATATATAATAGGACCTAATTAGGTCAAAATATCAAATCCCACTTTGGACTTTTGGATAACTTGAGATTGAAGAAAGATATGCTTCAAATTATTGAAAAAATTTGATATCTTCTTACTATTTTTGGTTGATATGATTTTATATGATCTCAATCATCTTTAATTGTCCTTTAAGAATTTCTAGAACAAAAATCAGATTTTTTGGATTGACCTTTTATATTTTATTTTCATTTAAATTGAATTTTATTAAATAAAATCCAAAATAATAAAATATAAAACATAAAAATATGGAAAAATAGTCAATGGGTCATGCATGACCTTATCCTTGGATTGGAATTTGGTAGGCCCATTTGGCAAAATTTAGTTTTTAGACTTCATTTGCTTCACAAACTTCCCAAAAATTTCCCAACTTTGCAAAGGCACAAATCCCTCCATTTTAAGGCTATGAAGATGTTCTTGGACATTTTGGAAAGCTTAGAGAGTCCTCTAACCAACCTATTTAGTCTCATGTCCATATCCTTTACCATTCTCATGTTTTGCCCTTTGGAAGATGTTGACTTTTTGTTGACTTTTGAAATGACCTATAATGTCTTAGCTCATACCTTCCAAATGAAGCATTTTTGGGCTTGGCTTGTGAGACACAAAGTTGTAGAGAATTCAATTTCCTTCAAAATTAGATTTGGATGGGATATTTTTGATGAAGCATGTGAAAGTTATGGTTGGTCAAAGTTCAGTTGACTTTTCCTGTGAAAACCCTAATTTAAAAACTCCTGATTCTTGATGATCTGAAATCTCCTTGATGAATCATGATCAACCCTTGATCAAATGATGAATTTTACTTTATATACTTGATGTTGGCAAAAAATCATGAAGTTTGACTTTAGTTTGACCACAGTTGACCTTAGTTTGACTTTTTAACCACTTTGACTGATTTTTGCATATCTGATCATCTATCTGAGCAAACTTTTTGGGAAATCCTTGAAACTTGACATAGGGATTCTTAAAGACATATAAGATACTATGAAGCTCACTTGAAGCCTTGGAAGTCCATTTAGCCTGATGAAATCCAAAACCCTAGTTTAAGATGCATTGCTTAGGAGGATGCATTGTTTGAGGGGATTGTCAAACTTCCTGACTAATTGTGAACCTTGTGAACCTCTTTGGACACCTTGTGAATCTTGTGAACCTTGTGAACCTCTTTGGACACCTTAGTACACAATGTCTTGTCTAGGTGAGGGCATATTTTGGGGTGCAACAACTGCCCCTGTTCAATTTTCTGAAACCTGAGGGGTTAGATTGGCATATGTGTCGTTCGTGACCTGGAAGGTTGAAGGGGATTGAACATAAAAGCCCAAAATTTTTCACTTGCCGGTGCGTAAAGTAACACTGATGATTAGTTGTATATGCTTGAGTGGGCTTGAAGATGCCACTTGGAACTGGAGATGGGCTTATAGATGCCATTTATAATATCAGGAGGTGATAATATCTTTATGTTGATACTGGATATCAGTACTAGGTCTTCGTATAGGCCTTCTCTGAATCGTTTATGCAACATGGTTTGAGTTGAATGCTAGCACTAGATCTTCGTATAAATCGTCTATGCATTATCTATGGGGAAAAAGAATATCCTTCATTAAGTGTCAGGGCTTAGATCTTCGTATAGATCGTCTCTGAACCATATCTAAGAACATACTTTAATTTAAGTATCAGAACCAAATCTTCGTGGCGATCTTTTTTTGAATTAAGTATCAGCACTAGACCTTCGTATAGATCATCTCTGAACTGTTTTAAGTTGTTTGAATAGACCAGTAGAAATAAATCTTCGTAACGATTATCTCTTCTGGAAATATCCTGGATTAGGTAATAGATCTTCGTATAGACCATTTACCCCTCCAAGGATAACTTGAGTATTGATCATCAGAAATGAATCTTCGTAGCGATTATCCCTGAATTAAGTATCAGCATTAGCCCTTCGTATAGATCGTCTCTGAACTGTTTTGAGTTGTTAAATAGACTAGTAGAAACAAATCTTCGTAACGATTATCTCTTCTGGAAATATCCTAGATTAGGTAATAGATCGTATAGACCATTTACCTCTCCAAGGACAAATTGAGTATTAATTGTCAGAAATAAATCTTCGTAGCGATTATTTCTGAATTAAGTATCAGCACTAGACCTTTGTATAGATCGTCTCTGAACTATTGTGAATTGTTGATAGTGTTTTATCTGCATATAACTATCCTGCAAAGAAAAGGTTAGTTTATGCAATATGTATGCATGTATGGCATGATGTATCTAAGTAAATGTTATATGTATTATGGATGTGCTATGGTATGATGTAAATGATGTATGTATGAATCATGTTACTAGAAACGTCCGGATGTCTTTGTATAACAACTGCTGGCTAGGGAAAATAAATCATGGCTTGTTGCTGAGGAATATGAGGACTTTACTCCCGTCTTGTTTGATAGTATAGTATTTATAACCTCCCGTCTTCGTTCATCTCACTTCTATTGAAGGAATAAATTCCCGAGTATCCCGATTGAGGATAAAAGAGATGGACATAAATTCAAGGGGAGATGTAACTCGAAGTATCTATAAAGATAGACTTGCTCTGCTGGGGATTTGTAGTTGTCCTGTGGGGATGAACCGGCGAAGCTTCGTTGAACTCCTACCCTCGTTCGTCCTTAGTAAATATTATTACTGCATTTTATGCATTTCTGGTAAACATCAATCATATTCAAAAGCATACATACATTCAAACACAACCAATGGACGTTTTCGTTTAGGTAAACAGGGTAAAAGTAAATCTGGATTTAAAGACAAAATTTTATTTATATTATAAAGTGACCTATACACAGCCAAGTTTGTACAAGGAGACAAAAATCCTAGTAAGAGGAATTTGTCGTAAAAGTTTTACAAAAACAAAGAAAGACAGCTATGTGAGAAATAATCCTATTGAGTTTCAATTCCACTATTGCCATTATCTTCAAGTATCTCATCCTCTGCTGTTGAGACGGGAATGATTGAATTGATCTTTATCTGTTCGAGCTTGAGTTAGGTAGCATAACTAGTTGGGGCTACATGGGTGATCTAACGATACATAATCATACGCTTTAATCCCTAACTTTTTCCTGGATTGCCTTTTCAGATTTTCAATCCACCGGGATACCCTTTTTTGCCCAAGCCGCCTTTTTAGGTTTTCGACTTGCCGGGTGTACACTTTTTTATATATATATCCCTAATTTTTGCCCGAACCCTTTTGGTTCGCCGGGATGCCCTTATTTTTGCCTAGGCCAATCAACCTAGCGGGTCTCTTTTTATGCGTAATATTTTTTAACTATGTCTGTGTTTACGGGCTGTGGGAAGTCTTCACCGTCCATAGTAGTAAGCATCATGGCACCTCCTGAAAATACTCTCTTGACTACAAATGGTCCTTTGTATGTAGGAGTCCATTTGCCCCTAGGATCACCCTGTGCTAATATGATACGCTTGATTACCAAGTCACCAGCCTGATATACCTTTTGCTTAACCTTCTTATTAAAAGCTTTGATCATCCGTTTCTGGTACATCTGACCGTGACAAACAACTGTCAGCCTTTTCTCATCAATCAAATTTATCTGGTCAAGTCGAGTCTGAATCCACTCATCTTCATCCAAGCCTTCATCCTTCATGATTCTTAAGGATGGGATCTGAACTTCAATGGGTAGAACTGCATCCATACCATATACTAAGGAGAATGGGGTTGCCCCTGTTGAAGTACGTATTGTAGTACGATAACCATGAAGAGCAAATGGTAACATATCATGCCAATCTTTGTAAGTAACAGTCATCTTCTGTAGAATCTTCTTAATGTTCTTGTTGGCAACTTCTACTGCCCCATTCATTTTCGGACGATACGGAGAAAAGTTGTGATGTTTAATCTTGAACTGCGTGCAGAGATCAGTAATCATGGTGTTATTCAAATTAGAGCCATTGTCGGTGATAATCCTTTCAAGGATGCCATACCTACATATGAGATTATTCTTAATGAATCGAGCCACCACATTTTTAGTAACAGATGCAAATGAAGTTGCCTCCACCCACTTTGTAAAGTAATCAATAGCAACCAGGATGAAACGATGCCCATTAGAAGCCGTAGGCTTGATCTCACCAATCATATCAATGCCCCACATGGCAAACGTCCAAGGAGCAGTCAACACATTCAATGGAGCTGGAGGTATATGTACTTTATCAGCATAGATTTGACACTTGTGACATGTTCTGGAATGTTGATAGCAGTCAGCTTCCATAGTAGACCAATAGTAACCTGCTCTCAATATCTTCTTTTCCATGGTATGACCACTAGAATGAGTGCCAAAGATCCCATCATGCATGTCTTCCATAATCTATGCTGCTTCTTTCTTATCCACACAACGAAGCAAAGTTGAATCATGATTGCACTTGTAAAAAATTTCATTATTCAAAAAGAACTTAGCAGAAAACCACCTCAGAAACTTCTTATCTTTGATAGATGCCCCTTCAGGGAACTCCTGAGTTTCAAGATATCTTTGCAGTATGCAGGCTTCTCAAATATATCAATAGTGATCTTGGGAGCTTCATCATCCCAGCTAATCTCAAACATAGATGCCATGGTGGCTAATGCATCTGCCAATTGATTCTCTCCTCGAGGAATATGTCCAAAGGTAATCTCTTCAAAATATGGGATCAAGGACAACACATGCTCTCTGTAAGGAATGAGATTTTCATGCTTGGTATCCCAATCTCCTTTAATCTGACTAACTACCAGGGTTGAATCTCCATATACGTCCAGGAACTGAATCTTCATTTCAATGGCAGCTTTGATACCCATGATACATGCCTCGTATTCAGCCATGTTATTGGTACAATAAAAACACAGTCTTGCAGTAATTGGAGTGTGACAACCTTCAGGGGAAATGATCACAACACCAACACCATTACCAAGTGCATTAGAAGCTCCATCAAAAACCATAGTCCATCGAGATCCTTGTTCAGGTCCATCATATTGTCCAGGTTCTTTGGTAATAATCATAATGTCTTCATCAGGGAACTCAAAACTCATTGACTGATAATCATCCACTGCCTGATGAGCCAAATGATCAACTACAATGCTTCCTTTAATGGCTTTCTGAGTAGTGTACTGTATATCATATTCTGTTAAGATCATTTGCCATCTTGCTATTCGTCCAGAGAGAGCAGGTTTCTCGAATATGTACTTTATTGGATCCATCTTTGAAATCAACAAGGTAGTATGAGTCAACATATACTGTCTTAGTCGACGAGCAGCCCATGCCAAAGCGAAACAAGTTTTCTCGAGCAGTGAGTATCTTGTTTCACAGTCGGTAAACTTTTTGCTAAGGTAGTATATTGCCTGCTCTTTTTGACCAGACTCGTCATGTTGCCCCAACACACACCCCATTGAGTTGTCTAACACTGTTAAGTACATAATCAAGGGTCTTCCATCAACTGGTGGCATCAAAATTAGAGGTTCTAGAAGATATCTCTTGATTTCATCAAAGGTTGTTTGGCACTCGTCATTCCATTCCATCACCTGTTCTTTCTTTAATAACTTGAAGATTGGCTCACAAGTAGCAGTTAACTGGGAAATAAATCTTGTAATGTAATTCAGTCGTCCCAAGAATCCTCTAACTTCCTTTTCAGTACGGGGAACTTGCATCTCTTGTATAGCTTTTACTTTTGCGGGATCCACTTCAATACCTTTTCCACTGACAATGAAACCCAGGAGTTTACCAGATCTAACTCCAAAAGTACATTTGTTTGGGTTCAATCTTAGTTTGTATTTCTTCAAACTTTCAAACAGCTTATGCAGATGATCAAGGTGTTGTTCTTCATTCTGGGACCTGGCTATCATATCATCCACATATACCTCTATCTCATGATGAATCATATCATGAAACAAAGCCACCATAGCACGCTGATATGTTTCCCCGACATTCTTCAAACCAAATGGCATCACTTTATAGCAAAAGGTGCCCCACTGTGTAACAAACGTAGTCTTCTCCATATCTTCAGGTGCCATCTTGATTTGATTGTAACCAGAGAAACCATCCATGAAAGAGAATACCTTATGTTGAGCAGTGTTGTCTACTAGAACATCAATATGAGGAAGTGGAAAGTCATCTTTAGGGTTGGCCTTATTCAGATCCTTGTAATCTACACACATACGTACCTTACCATCCTTCTTAGGTACTGGTACTACATTTACAACCCATTGAGGATAAGAAGTCACAACTAAGAACCCTGCATCAAACTGTTTCATCACCTCTGCTTTAATCTTTTTCGACATTTCGGGACGCATGCGACGAACCTTCTGCTTCTTCGGACGACAATCTTCTTTTACTGGTAATCGGTGAACCACAATGTCTGTATCCAGCCCCGACATATCTTCATAAGACCAAGCAAAGATCTCCACATAATCACGTAACATCTGAATTAGTCTACTTTTAACACCATCTTCTAGCTCAGCCCCTATCTTGACCTCTTTCCTGTTTTCTTCAGTTCCCAGATTCACAACTTCGATTGGCTCTTCATGTGGCTGTATAACTTTCTCTTCTTGTTGTAACAACTTAGCAAGCTCTACAGGTACTTCACAATCTTCCTCCTTTCCATCTTCAGCTTGATAGATTGGATTCTCAAAATTATAATGGGCAATAGTAGAACTGTTATCAACAGGATCCAGAGTGGATGATGATCTTCATTTTAGTGATGTGGGTGTGTGTAAGAACACATAGCTGATAAAACAAAAATAAAAATAAAAGAAAGGAAAGGAGCACAATATTTACGAAAATGAAACGTCCATTAACTTTTATTGAATGAAGTATGCAAATGAAATGACATCCCGAGATAAGCAAACTATTGTGCCCCGGGTAAGACATAAGGCTTAAAAGTTTAATTGTTCGAAATTACAAACTTAAGATAAAACATAGTAATAGTATTTACTCCTGACTAAAGGAGATAGGAATAACGTCTTCAGTCTTCCAGTTGTTGAGCCCATCACCCACAGTAGGAAAAATCTAATCATCCAGGTTGTAGTCTTCATGACAGTCACCCACAACATTGATTTGATTTCTTATGACCCCTTGATTGGTGATACGAATAGCACGAGCACGACGAACAGCCTTCTGGGATTCTGCAGTAAAACCCAAACCAAACTTGTCAGACTTATAAGGGATGTCAGGAAGCTGACCCCAAATAGTACAACCACCTTCTTCAACCACAACTCTAGCATCTTTGAGGGAGGCCATTGTAGGAGGAACTCTGCTAACCACAAGAACTTTTTTAACAACAGGGGGAGCTTCAGTAGTAGGAACGACCCAAGGAACTACCTCAAATGTCTGGCAAGGAGTCTCAATAAATTCTCCCTCCATCTCAACATATTTGAAAGTATTCACATGGCTAATCATGTATTCTTATTCACCATAAATAGTGACGATCTTTCCTTTCACCGGATATTTCAACTTCTGATGTAAAATGGAAGTCACAGCACCTGCCCCATGGATCCAGGGGCGCCCAAGGAAACAGGAGTACGCAGGACGAATATCCATTACATAGAAAGTAGAGTCGAAGACTTGAGAGCCTACTTTGATCGGGAGATCTACTTCTCTATGTACCACTCTTCTTGAGCCATCAAAGGCCCTCACCACTACATTACTTGGTCTTAACACAACATCTTCAGGACTGAGCTTGTCCAGAACCTCTTTGGGGAGAACATTTAATGAAGAACCATTGTCCACCATCACATGAGACAAGGTAGTGCCCCTACATTTAATGGAGATATCCAAAGCTCTGATATGGTTTCTCTTGGAAGGAGTCAAGTCAGCATCAGAAAAGCCTAACCCATTATCATAAGTCAGATGTGCAACACAATTCTCAAATTGATCCACAAAAATTTCATTTGGCACATGAACAGTCTTCAAGAACTTGACTAAGGCTTTAGCATGAGCCTTAGAACACAGTAGCAAAGATAACATGCAAATTTTGGAGGGAGTATGCCCCTAGTGATCAACAATATCATAATCACTCTTGCGAATGGTCTTCATCACTTCTTCCATCTGCTTAGAAAGACTTTCAGCGGCCGGTGCTTCAGTTTGCACAGGTTCAACCACAGGACCCTTGCCCCGAGTATCAGTACTTGGCTAAGGATTAGAGGTAGTAGTTGGAGTAACTGCACTTTTGGAATTATTCTGAGGAGAGAAAATTCTTCCACTTCTGGTGATCTTACTAGATCCAACAATATTATCAACATCAAGATTAACATCAGTAACAGGTGCATCAGTCAGAGGTTCCTGTTTAACACCATGGATATAAACATCAGAACCGTAATTCTAGGGTATAGCTTTATCAGAAGTATAAGGAACAGGGCCAGGAGTGGTAATAATCATGGGAGCCACTCTATCTTCAGCAACAGTCTTCACCAGGCCCTCAGCAGTAATCCTGACAGGTCCTTTAGGAATGATCTTGACAGGACCATTGGAGGTAATCTTCACTGGCACTTTACCAACCATGGCTACGTCTTCAAGCTTCGTATTTCGAGTCAAATGTTCACACATACTTTCAACAGAAGGAGTCTTCTCAAATAATATAGTATAATTGTCCATGAGACGTTGAATACCATCTTTCAACTTCCAGCAGCTATCAGGTTTGTAGGCACAATAAAAACAGTCTTCATTGCAACCTGGAAAGAATCCAGCCTGCACCAACTTCTTCTTGATAACGGATAAGGGAGTAGTCACATCTACAACTGAGGAAACATAGGAAACCTCATCAACAACATTAACAGTCTTCTCATGATTGGGCATGGGAGCAGTGATCACATTTGGAGTCCTAGGAGTGTCAAATTCAATTTCCCCAGCTTCAATCATATCTTGAATCTTGTTTTTCAACATCCAGCAGTTGTTGGTGTCATGTCCCGGACTATTAGAATGATAGGCACATCGTGCATTAGGATTGTATCGAGGAGAGAAAGTATTAGGATTCTGAGGAGGGTCCTTCAAAGTAATGAGTTCCCCTTTCAACAAGTGTTGCAAGGTTTGGGCCAGTGACATGTTGATCTTGGTGAACTGTCTTCTAGGTTTTTGTTGATTGTTTTGTGGTGGCTCTAGTGCTGCAGGAGTAGGATTGGAAATATGGACTGCTCCCACAGATTGGTGACTCCTGTTACGACTATGTTGACTGTACACATCATTAGACTCCTTCTTTCCACTAGGGGGCTTCTTAGCAGTGCTTGATGAAGAGACACCCACCTGTATCTTACCACTTCTTATACCACTCTCCACACGTTCTCCAGTCATTATCAGCTCGGTGAAACTAGATGATGAGCTTCCAATGAGGTGACTATAGAAAGGACCATTCAGGGTGCTCATAAACATATCCACTAGCTCCCTGTCAGTCAGAGGAGGTTGAACTTTGCCAGCCAAGTCTCTCCATTTCTGGGCATACTCCTTGAAACTCTCTTTAGCACCCATTGACATGCTTTGGAGTTGCATGCGAGTAGGTGCTAAATCAGCATTATATTGGTATTGTCTATAGAAGGCCTCAGCAAGATCATTCCAATCACGAATATTAACACTTTCCAGTTGGTAGTACCATTCCAATTGAGCTCTAGACAAGCTCTCTTGGACGAAATGAATCCATAACTTCTTGTTAGCAGTGTGTGGTTGAATCCTCCGGACATAGGATCTTAAATGCAGCTTAGGACATGAGACACCGTCATACACTACAAAAACAGGAACCTTGAAACCAATAGGTATAACCACTCCAGAAACTAAACTCAGATCTTCAAAATCAAACCCAGAAGATTTTTGCAATTCCATGGCATTCATTCTGTCTACCAGCATCTTGTATTTCTCTTCACTAGTGGGATCATGATAATAATTTGTTTCAGAATCAGAATCTCCCACAGTATCATGAAGACTACCTCCCTCTTTCTCAGAATTTTCAGACTCAGAATCCTCAATCTGTTCCTTTGTCTTAATAGGACCTCTGAATCTTCTTCCCAGATTTATAAGGCCTCCTGATCTTCTAGTCTTCTTTTTCTTCTTAGCCAACAGTGTCTTCAGCTCATCTTGCCCCTTGGACAAGTTCAGAATCAACTCTTGGAATTGTGCATTCTGAGCCTGGAGATCTTTGACAGTCTGTTCAAGAGCCATTTCTGCTGAAATAACCAGCGATAAGATAAGATACCTGTTCATAAGAAACCTGTGATGCAATGATATGGTATGTAAATGCAAATGCAATGTTTTCAAGGACCGCAGGATTTAAATTTGTTTAAACAATCAGAAAGTAAACTTTTATTAGTAATCAATAAACTTATTTGCCTCTTGGGCTTACAATAAAAATGAAATGAATACAAAAATGGGGTTTTAAGTCTCCCATGGACGTTTCCTCTTTGTGTTGAGGTATGAGTTGAGATTCCGCTCCTCGTGAAGTTGTTTTGTTAGCTCCAGGATTCTTTCTTGACTTGCTTTGTAATGAGTCTCAAAAGTATCTCTTTGCTCCTTCAACTGGATCCAGGACCTTTGTAACTCCTCCATGTCAGTGGGCATGTCTGGATGAAGAATGATATAAGAAGTATCTCCTCCAGCAACAGGCTCCATGGTAACTGGCAGGATGGCAGGATATGGCATCATAAGAGTCTGAGCGCGAGATCGCACCCATCTGAGATAAGGTTCCATAGGAATAGTGTACTTGGGTTCCATAGTCTTGTTGTCAACCTTGTTCACTTTACCCCATGCTCGTATGAACCTTTGACGGTAACCTTGTAGATCGCTGTCGTAGTCGAACACGATACCCTGAATAAGCATGTCATGAGGACCATCACTCCGAGCGCAATCAAACTAACGTGGAGCTAACGAAGGATTGTAGGTAATGCCCCCTCTTATGCCAAGGAGTGGCACACTAGGGAACTCCCCACAACGGTCAATGATAGTAACATTCTCCATAGATCGAGAGCACCAATGAATATCTGAATGAGAAAGTGACATAATCCTCTTGGACCACCTGAACCCTTGTTCATTCTTCATCACTGATCAAGGAAGGTGAGAAATAAACCACCTAGACAATAAAGGTATGCAGCACATCAGAGTTCCTCGTGCCTTTGTAGTACGGGTATGAAGATAGTGTAAGATGTCTCCAAGTAATGTAGGCACTGGGTTGCGAGTCAGAAATATGTTGATGGCGTGTACATTTATGAACTGATCTGGATTAGGGAAAAACACTAGGCCATAGATCAATAGGGCTAGGATCTCCTCAAAAGCATCATAACTCATAGCCTTCAGGAACAATTGATCTTTCTCCATCAATACCTTAGCAAGAATACCCTTAACTCCACTTCTTGTTTCTAGAACAATGTCTTAGTTCTTTAAATGTAGGGCTGTAGAAATGACTTCAGGTTTAGGCTCCTTTTCTAAGCCTGTGAAAGGTCTCTAATCAAGGATAGGTATACCCAGAAGCTTGGAGAACTCTTCCATTGTAGGAACCAGCTGATAGTCGGGGAATGTGAAACAGTGATGTTTAGGGTCAAAGAACTGAAACAGGACACTCATCATGTCTTCATCAAATCTTAAGGTAACCAAGTCAAGTAGGTGACCATGCTTCTTGATGAACTGGGATTTTTCATAAACTTGAGAGACCAACTCCTTAAGCTTAGGAGGTATTCCTACAAAGTTGATCCAGATAGTATTCCTACGAGTAGAAGCCATGACCTGCAATAAAGAACAAAGATAAATCCTTTGGTCCTTGAAATGGTTAGTGAAAATGCCATGCTTATGATGCATGATGTCATGATGTTATGCGCAATCACAAACATGTGGCACACACAAACAAGTCACACAATAGCCCTAGGTTTGAAGGCTTGTATGAGGTTTAAAGGTAAGTACCCTCCCCTGAAGTTTAGTTAGTTCATCCTGTCCTATAAAGTAACCAGGTTCTAAGGGATCTCAATATCATTGATCCTTCACAAGGGTGGTTGTTCAGTAGGAAACTTACTTGCCAACCAAAACACTCCAAGTTTAGGATCTCAATGAGTGTAGTATCGAGTATCAACCAACTTTAGTTTTCACCAAAGCCGGTTATCTCACTACTTTCTAAAGGCCAAGATGGGATGACTAAGGTTCTAAAATTCAGTTAGTGTATTGACAACATATGGCAGCCTCATTTTATCCTCAACTTGCTTAAGGAACATAAGCACCAACCAAGAAGTCACACTAAGTATGGCCACCAGATCAACCATATCGGTATACGCCGTATAGTTTCCTTGGTCTATTGCCATTTACCTAAGGTACACTAGATCCGGGTTAGGATCTTTCACACATAAGAGTCCCAACAAGTAAAGTAAAGCAAACAAAGCAAACAAATTTAAAGTGATCTAATTCCTAAGGGTACCCCTCTTTTATTAAATCCACAGCAGAGTCGCCAGTTCTGTAACACGGTGGGAGAACTGACTTTAGTTAAATGTTGCGGATAGCAAGAGTCACCACCGACTTTTATTTTATCCAAAATGAAAGGACATAAAAGAACAGGAAAGACCTTAAAAAGATTTTGAGTTCGGGGGGTAGGTTATACAAAGGGAAGGTGTTAGCACCCTTTATATCCATGGTTATCCATGGGCTCTTACTTACTTAGCTCACTTTAAATTGTTTTGAGAAAGGTGTAGTGTGTGATTAAAAATTTTCTAAGTACTTTATAATGATCCTCGTATGGATGTATATAAAGACTTTGTTTTGAAAATTTGTTTGAAATGTGAAGTGTAAAATGTATTTTGAAATGGTGAGCAAGTAATTAAGAGATACCTACCCTATATTAAGTCTTTACTGTTCTTATATGTTCTTTTAATGGTAAGACTATCCCTATTATTAAGGAATAGGTAGTCATTACCTTGGATGTGATAAGGGACATGTGTAGGGACAATCTGAATGTAGGCAACTGCAAGGTGTCTTTAGCAATACGTAGGGACTTATCATCTTTTATTCGAATGGACAAGATCATTTATCGTAGGCAACCTCGAAGGGACTTGATCTTATAAACTTGAAGGGACTTGATGATATTTATAAAGGGACTTTGCTTAAGACACCTTACTTGACCTTAGAAATAGGCAACATGAGAGGTAACCCTAGAAAGTGCAAGATGGCGATCAAAGATCGACTTACGTGTGTGAGTGTTTATGTTCAAATATTTATCTTATTTAATTAGTTATTCTAAATTAATTTTAATCACAAACGTGTTATGCACACCCTAGAATTACTAACCATACAGTTAATATATTTACAATAAAAATAAAGCAAAAATATAAACCTAAACTATTACAAAACTTTGGGATAGTTACAATATAATCGGAAAAATAATAATAACGATAAATAGAAAATAAATAAGAAATAATTTAAATGTTAGTAATAATGAAATAATAATAATAATAAAAGGGTTAGTAGAAACATAGAGAGAATAAAAATTTAAGAAAGGATATTATTTTTAAGTTAAATAAACATTTAGAAATTTTTTTTAGAATAAAATAGAACAATTAATGATAATAATAAACAAATAATAATTATTTACATAAAAAAATGATTAATTATTTAATTATAGTTTATAACAAAATCAAGTTAAATATTAAATTTAATAAAAATTAGGGTTAAAAAATTAGGGTTAATACAATTAGGTTTTTTGGAAATTAGGGTTTACATTTTATTTAAGAAAAATTAGGGTTTTAATTATTAATTGAAATATATAATTAATCTATTTACAAAAATATAACAATTATACATATATACATATTATAAAATAAATATAAACAATGTAAATTTTAAGAAAATAAATTATGATTTTTTAAGAATATAAAGAAAATATTATAATATTGTTTAGAAATTATTTTTATAATTTATATTTAATAATTTAAACAAAATAGAATATATGAAAAGAAATTGAAAATAAGAAAAAACAAGAAAATTGGCCAAAAAGAAAGGACATGGGATTTGAACCCAGGTCCCTTACCTCCACAACAACCCTTCAAAACCGACTGAGCCAGCACGCGCTGGTGACTACCAATGGCAATGCAATCACTTTATTACAAACCTGCAAAAATCCAGAAAAATAAAGCAAAACAAAATGGCCTGGGGGGGATTCGAACCCAGGCCAAAGAATCTCCAAACGCGCGCCTTCACCATCTGAGCTACCAACACATTTGTGAAACAAAATACAAACAATTCAAAAAAATATTAAAACAAATTTTTAAAAATTAGAAAGCGCGCGCTGCCTTCATCTTCTACCTCCAAATCCACGAATTTACCTGCGAATTTTTATACAATGATAATGAGGATGGGTTTAGCTTGTAGACCTCCCAAGGAACAAAATTACACCTTTAAATTGTGTTGAATGAACCTAAATGGAAGAAACCGAATTTCAAATTTGGAGTGAAATTTTGACTTGCGATTTTTGTTCTTGAGGCAGCCAAATCGTGTCCTTGCATTGCTTTATGTTGTACATATATAATAGGACCTAATTAGGTCAAAATATCAAATCCCACTTTGGACTTTTGGATAACTTGAGATTGAAGAAAGATATGCTTCAAAATATTGAAAAAATTTGATATCTTCTTACTATTTTTGGTTGATCTGATTTTATATGATCTCAATCATCTTTAATTGTCCTTTAAGAATTTCTAGAACAAAAATTAGATTTTTGGATTGACCTTTTATATTTTATTTTCATTTAAATTGAATTTTATTAAATAAAATCCAAAATAATAAAATATAAAACATAAAAATATGGAAAAATAGTCAATGGGTCGTGCATGACCTTATCCTTGAGATTGGATTGGAATTTGGTAGGCCCATTTGGCAAAATTTGGATTTGAGACTTCATTTGCTTCACAAACCTCCCAAAAATTTCCCAACTTTGCAAAGGCACAAATCCCTCAATTTTAAGGCTATGAAGGTGTTCTTGGATATTTTGGAAAGCTTAGAGAGTCCTATAACCAACCTCTTTGGGCGCATGTCCATATCCTTTACCATTCTCAAGTTATGCCCTTTGGAAGTTGTTGACTATTTGTTGACTTTTGAAATGACCTATAATGTCTTAGCTCATACCTTCCAAATGAAGCATTTTTGGGCTTGGCTTGTGATACACAAAGTTGTAGAGAATTCAATTTCCTTCAAAATGAGATTTGGATGGGAAATATTTGATGAAGCATGTAAAAGTTATGGCTGGTCAAAGTTTAGTTGACTTTTCCCATGAAAACCCTAATTTAAAAACTCTTGATTCTTGATGATCTGAATTCTCCTTGATGAATCATGATCAACCCTTGATAAAATGATGAATTTTACTTCATATACTTGATGTTGGCAAAAAATCATGAAGTTTGACTTTAGTTTGACCACAGTTGACCTCAGTTTGACTTTTTAACCACTTTGACTGATTTTTGCATATCTAATCATCTGACTGAGCAAAGTTTTTGGGAAATACTTGAAACTTGACATAGGGATTCTTAAAGACATATAAGATGCTGTGAAGCTCACTTGAAGCCTTGAAAGTCCATTTAGCCTGATGAAATCCAAAACCCTAGTTTAAGATGCATTGCTTAGGAGGATGCATTGTCTGAGGGGATTGTCAAACTTCCTGACTAATTGTGAACCTTGTGAACCTTGTGAACCTCTTTGGACACCTTGTGAATCTTGTGAACCTTGTGAACCTCTTTGGACACCTCAGTACATAATGTCATGTCTAGGTGAGGGCAAATTTTGGGGTACAACAGCAGGACCTGTGTCCTTCCTTTTCTTTTCTCCTGGTTTGTGCAGCATTACCATTCCCGTTCCTTCGGGATAAAAATGCTTGGCTGGAGACTCTACCCGTTTTCGCGCCACTTCCGCGTTTGTACCAGGATTGAAATCCAGGGAGCGACAATGACCCCAACACTCGATCTAGGTCGATATGGATGCCGATTGACAAAAAATTAAATAATCGCTACCACCAAAAGGATGATAAGGAGACCCCAGCACTCGATCTAGGTCGATATGGATGTCGAGTGACAGAAAATTAAATAATCACTACCACCAAAAAGATGATAAGGCGACCCCAGCACTCGATCTAGGTCGATATGGATGTTGAGTGACAGAAAATTAAATAATCGCTACCACCAAAAGGATGATAAGGCGACCCTAGCACTCGATCTAGGTCGATATGGATGCTGAGTGACAGAAAATTAAATAATCGCTACCCCGAAAAGGATGATAAGGCGAACCCAGCACTCGATCTAGGTCGATATGGATGTCGAGTGACAGAAAATTAAAATAAACGACCCTCGCCACCAAAGGATAAACCAGGCGACTGAAAAATTAAATAACGATCCCCGCCGCCAAAGGGAAAACCGGGCGAATGAAAATTAAATAACGATCCCCTCCGCCAAAGGGAAAACCGGGCGACTGAAAATTAAAAATGACCCCCGCCATCAAAGGGAAAACCAAATGACTGAAAATTAAATAACAACCCCCACCGCCAAAGGGAAAATTGGGCGACTGAATTTAAATAAACGATCCCCGCCACCAAAGGGAAAACCGGATGACTGAAAATTAAATAAACGATATGGTTGAGGAATGCTAGTAAAAAGATTAGAATTGCTTGGGGAAAATAGAAGGTTAAAGAGAATTATCCAATGGGGGACAACCATTGAATAACACTTGGTAAAAATGCTGCTTGGAGAAAAACTGATTGACTGAGAATCAAAATTTCAATAACAAAAGTTTAAAGAGAAAGGTTCCAAGGGGAATGCCCACTGGAATTGCTGAGGAGAGGCCAGGAATCTTCGGTCGATCCTGGATCCTGACTTATGCATGTTTGCATGTTTGATTTTTAAAATGGTATTCCATAATGATTAAAATACAATTCAAATGCTTATCCAATGAATTGGAAGTTGAAACGTAAATGATGGGGATGTGAAAAGCTGATTTATTTATGTATGCAAAATGATGCGTATGAGGTAAATGATTGATGTAAATGATGCATAAGATGCATATGAGTGATTGGAATGATGAAAGGTGCCATCTTGGTGGACTTTTGGTCTGGTAGTTGCCAACATTGATTGGATTTTGGGTGGGTGGAGGGTTTGATTCCCCGACACTCGATTTTCGACAGTGCATGGTCAGAAGATAGATCTAAATATTCCAAGATCGGTCACTTGCTGATGAGTGGAGCGACTTGATTGACGTAAGAAGATTGCTTCTGCTTTGAATTGTTGCTAACGTATACCAAGATCTGCTTGTTCAGCTGGGGAGTAGAGATAGGAAGATTTGCTTCTTGTTTGCTAGCCCCTGACTATAGGGTATTTGAAAGAACTCTTGTGGGGAAGCTTTGAGAGTGACCATGACATGATTTACCCCTGTAGTTGGATTTGGTAGGCGTCTGCCCCTAATTGAGCTGTTTGAAGATGATTTTCCCCTGATTGAACTGTTGAGAATAATTTTGCCCCTGATTAAGTTGATTTTGAAGAAGTATTGATTCAAGTTCCTCTTTCGATTGCCCCTTGTTGGGATTTCACTGATGTCAAGCACTGATTTGCAATTAAATTGTTCATACACAAATGGTAGTGTTAATGCAACGTTCATGCAAGTTTTAAAAAAAAATCAATTTATTTGAATGATGGTGATAGTGTGATGAATGGGCTGTTAGCCCAAACGAGGTGTTGATTTAGCAAGCGAGTGAAAAATGCAGCAAGAAGAATATGCTATCAAGATTGAAGATTAGCAAATATATGGGAGTCAGTTTACGCAACCTTGTCGGTAGCACGCTTTCAGAATAAAGCGTGCCTCAATTAGGTTTTTTGAGGGTTGTAACGTGGTCTGGTTCATGGTTTGAGAAAAAATGGTATAAGGCTCAAAGTTATTTGTACCCACCCCTTCTTTGGATTGTTCTCTAGTACTACGTTCAGTTAACTCTACACATGAATTTGTTTTGACATTGTAAGAGTGAAAATGAAGCTTTAAGATTCGCTTGAAAATGGCAATCATCTTATTTTGCTGGCGACTCTTTGATTCTTGATTTGGTGGTCACCTGATCTTTATTTTACTTTTGCTGAGGATTTGAGCTCTTCTTTTGCTTCGTTTTTCTTTTTTTCTTTTTTGTTGACTAAGTCTCCCTTTGGGTGCTCAACTTAGTGGTTTTTTGTTTTCTAATTTTTTTGTATTTTTTTGAATGTTGTGACTGCCAAGTCATTTGTTGATAGTCCTCCGGCGGGATGTCTTATCTTGCGATTTGAAGGTGTAGTCAGGTCAACTGAACAACTACCCTGCCCCGGGTTAAGCGTAAGGGTTTGTATCCGAAAGAAACTCCTACTTCTAGGCTCGAAGTGGTTGACTAGGGATTACCTCCCTATCTCTCCCGTGTTTGGGGATTTGAAAAAATGCATGTACATCATTACAAGGTTTTATCCGAAAGCATACCACAACAGTTATGGGTATTTTTTTTTCATCATCCTCCCTCAAATTTGTTAAACTGAAGTGAGGGAATATTTTTGTGATTTTGTGTTAAATGAGGAATAATGAGCGAATGCGAATAGACTAATTCAAAACATGCATAAACATAATATTAACAAAACCAAGTACGTGTGAAGGCATAGCTTCTTGGTAATTTTGATGAAGACAACATCTCTCAACAACTCACATGAGCAAAGATCAAAAAAGGATTGAGTTGAAGACTTGGAGTGAATATTTAAGTGAAGACTAAAATAATTTCAAATGGAGCATTTTCTTTCAAATGATCAAGCAACATAAATGGTATATCTTAAACTTTCTCTAATATAATATACAAGTGTTCAAAATATTCATCTAATAGTGTCTTGGTTCATCCATCATAATTTTGTGTCAATGCATTAAACTCTTTGCCAAGAACTTTTAATTTTTTCTTTTTTCAGCTTCAGTAACCGGTTACCCCAGGGTAAGTAACCGGTTACCACTGTTGTTTTTTTTAAAAAAATATTTACGTTGGGTATAAGTAACCGGTTACCCCAGGGTAAGTAACCGGTTACCACTGATAATTTTTGGCAAAAAGTCACTTTTATTCATCCAGAATTTTTTGATGCATTGTCTTGATCCATGGCATTCTTTCACTCATTATACCCCTTTAGAAAGGTGTGTGTAGCAATATAAATTCAACTTTTTTCAGATTTTATTTTTTCAACCTCCTTTTTGAAAACACTTTTTAAGAAACAATTTCTCACATATATTCTCATACTTTCTCAAGTGTTCACAATTGTCTCTAAAGTATTCTTTGCACAAAAATTTCATACATTGCTAAGAATACATATCATTTGCATTGAACACTTGTATACTATATTGAGATTGTCTACAAGGAGAAGATCAATCAATTGATTGATATACAACATAGAAATCATTTTTTCATACACTTCAAAAATTCTAAATTATTTCTAAAGTCACACTTTGTTTTAGGATTGTTAAGACAAAGGTGTGGAGTTGTATTACTTGTGTTTCAAGAGTTAGTTGGAAACAAGTGTGTTCATTTAGAGAGGATTGTTCTCTACTTGAACTTAAGAAAAATCCAAGAGGATTGTTCTTGGTGGTTTAGTGGCTTAAGACTAGGAGTGTCTTGTACAAGTCCAAAACATAGTAAAATTCTCTTTCGAGTCGAAGGAGGAGTGGAGTACTCTCGGATTGTGAGGGGAACCACTATACATCGCCGTGTCCTTTCTACTTTCAGCACTTTATTTTTCGCATCTAACCTTAAGCAGAAAAATAAACTAAAACCGGTAAAAATTGAAGAATTTGTTAACAACCTAATTCACCCCCCCCCCCCCTCTTAGGTGCTCTCTTAAAACTACAATTGGCATCAGAGCAAGTTATAGGTAACTTGTTCCTAGTGATCCAGCATGGCTTCCGCAAACACACATCCGGTTTTCAAAGACGGTGGAAGTAGCAACAAGCCCCCACTCTTCTCCGGAGAATATTTTGACTTTTGGAAGATTAGAATGAAGGCACATCTTGAAGCCCAAGGAGAAGGTATATGGGAAGCAATTGAAAACGGTCCACATAATCCGATGAATGTTATCAATGGCATTGGAACCGCGAAATTGAAAAATACTTATGACGAAGATGATAAGAAAAGGATTCTAGATGAGAAGAAGGCAATCAACATACTCCAAAGCGCTCTTAGTATGGATGAGTTCTTTCGCATATCTCAATGTAGATCGGCAAAGGAAATTTGGGACACCTTGGTAGAAACACATGAAGGAACCACCGAAGTGAAGAGATCAAGGCTAAACACCTTAAGCCAAGAGTATGAAATGTTTCGAATGCAGCCCGGAGAATCCATTGTAGAAATGCAAAAGAGATTTGTTCATCTTACAAATCATTTGATTGCTCTTGGAAAAACATTTACAAATGATGATCTCAATCTTAAAGTCCTAAGATCATTAACAAGAGAATGGCAACCAAAAGTGACGGCTATTTCCGAGAAAAAGAGTCTCTCAACGATGACATCCGCATCCTTATTCGGAAAACTCCAAGAACATGAAATGGAACTTGGAAGATTAGAAAAACATGAGAATCAAGAAAAGAAGTCTAAAGGAATTGCCTTGAAAGTCGAATCTAAACAAGATAAAGATGAGGACACATCGGAAGATGAAGACTTCATGCTACTTGTGAAAAAGCTCGGTAAGTTTTTTAATAAAAATGATAAATCTCTTTTCACTAAAAAGAATAGACATTTCAGGAAAAGAGAGGGATCCACATCAAATCAAGATGTTACATGCTATGAATGTGGGAAGCAAGGACATATCAAACCGGATTGTCCAAAGCTTCAAAAGAAAGGTGGATTCAAAGGCAAGAAGGACTATAAAAACAAGAAGGCATATGTTGCGTGGGAAGACAATGAGATAAGTTCATCATCGGAATCGGAAAATGAAGAACGTGCAAATATGGCTTTGATGGCTTCTCACCACTCCGATGACGAACATGATGAGGTTAGTAGCAATTACTCTATTTATGATAATGAGGCACAAGAAGTTATAGATGTACTTCTAAAAGAATGCAAGACTTTGTATAAAAGCATCTCATCTCAAAAGAAAAGAATTTCATTTTTAGAAGAACAAAATTCAGTTTTTATGAAAAATATTGAAAATGAAAAACAAAAATTGATGGATGAAAAACAAAGTCTTGTATGCAAGAATTGTGAATCCTTATCTTTTCAAATTGTTCAAATCAAAAGAGTGTTAGAAAGATACGAAAAAGGTCAAATTGGCTTGGAAGAAATTCTTAAACATCAAAGATATCCTAATGATAAAAGTGGATTAGGATATTCCAAGTTTTCCAAACCAAGCACCAATGAGACCGTTTTCGTAAGAGCAAGTGAACAAGTTGTTAAAGAAAAGGCAATCACTTCTAAAATTCAGCATCAAAATCATAAAAAGAAAAGAGTTGTGAAGAAAAAGAATTATGTTCCTAGATATAGAAGTCATTTTCAACCTACTTGTTTTTATTGTGGAATTAAAGGCCACACACCTAATGCTTGCTATGTGCGTAATATTGGTGTTGCTAAAGGGCATTATGTGTGGGTTGAAAAGGGTACTAACTATCAAGGACCCAAAGCAATTTGGGTACCTAACACTACTTGATTTTGTGTTGTAGGTATGCTTGAAGTCAACCACTAATCAATGGTTTCTCGATAGCGGTTGTTCAAAGCATATGACGGGAGACATAAACAAATTTTCAAATCTAAAGCTTAAGGCCAAGGGTTATGTTACTTATGGTGACAACAACAAAGGAAAGATTCTTGGCATTGGCACCATTGGTTCACCACCTTTTACAACTATAGAAGATGTACTCTATGTCGAAGGACTCAAGCACAATCTTCTTAGCATTAGCCAACTTTGTGACAAAGGATTCAAGATCAACTTCAATAAAGATGAATGTTTGATTATAGATGAAGTCACTCATGAGGTTATGTTAAAAGGTAATAGAATCAATAATATTTTTATGATTTCTCTTGACAATGTTTCTTTGAAGGTAAAATGCCTTGTGGCAAATAACAATGAGTCATGGCTATGGCATAAAAGGATGGCTCACATTCACATGGAGCACTTAAACAAATTGGTTAAGCATGATCTTGTTATTGGATTACCGAAGATGAAATTTGTCAAAGATAGACTTTGTGATGCATGCCAAAAGGGCAAACAAACCAAATCAACTTTCATATCCAAAAACGTGGTGTCCACATCGAGGCCGCTACAATTACTTCACATGGATCTTTTTGGTCCATCAAGAACTAAGAGCTTCGGAGGTAATGTTTATGTACTAGTTATTGTAGACGATTTTTCTAGATATACTTGGACTTTGTTTCTAGTGCAGAAAAGTGACGCTTTTAAAGCATTCAAGAAGTATGCCAAGCAAGTCCAAAATGAGAAGTCTCTTCCAATTGTCTCCATAAGAAGCGACCACGGTGGTGAGTTTCAAAATACATCATTTGATGAATTTTGTGAAGAGAATGGGATATCACATAATTTCTCCGCACCAAGAACTCCACAACAAAACGGTGTCGTAGAAAGAAAGAATCGGACATTGATAGAGCTTGCAAGGACCATGCTTAGTGACTCAAATCTACCTAAATACTTTTGGGCGGACGCGGTAAGCACGGCGTGCTTTGTAAGTAATCGTGTCAACATTAGACCAATTCTCAAAAAGACTCCATACGAATTGTTTAGAGGAAGAAAACCAACCATTGCATTTCTTCATGTCTTTGGTTGTAAGTGCTTTGTCCTTAACAACGACAAGGACAATCTCGGTAAGTTTGATGAGAAATCGGATGAAGGTATATTTCTCGGTTATTCTCTTCATAGTAAAGCATATAGAATTTATAACAAAAGAACTTTAACTATTGAAGAATCTATTCATGTTAAATTTGATGAAACTAACCCCTCCAAGGAGGATATTATTTTGTGTGATGATGATGATGAATTTTTAGAAGTTCCTAAAGAAGATACCTCGAAAAACCATGTTGAAAATCAGGTTGAAAGTGAAGATTCGATTCAACAAGATCAAGATATCAACAATCTACCTATAGAATGGAAAATTCATAGAGATCACCCTATTGACAAGGTTATCGGAGATATAAGCCAAGGGGTAGCAACAAGGTTAAATCTCAAAGATGCTTGCATGAACATGGCGTTTGTCTCACAAATAGAACCCTCCAAAATCAATGAAGCATTAAAAGACGATCAATGGATACTCGCTATGCAAGAAGAATTGAATCAATTCGAACGGAATCAAGTTTGGGAACTTGTCCCTAGACCAAGTGATAAACATATTATAGGTACAAGATGGGTATTCAAAAATAAACTTGATGAAAATGGTATTATCATTCGGAATAAGGCAAGATTAGTGGCGCAAGGTTACAATCAAGAGGAAGGAATTGACTTTGAAGAAACCTTTGCTCCGGTTGCAAGATTGGAAGCTATTCGACTTTTGCTTGCCTATGCATGTTCCATGAACTTTCAACTCTACCAAATGGACGTCAAAAGTGCTTTCTTGAACGGATACATCAATGAAGAAGTATATGTCAAACAACCCCCGGGTTTTGAAGACTTCAAGAATCCATCTCATGTTTTCAAACTAAGAAAAGCTCTCTATGGTCTAAAGCAAGCACCAAGAGCATTGTATGATCGCCTTAGCAACTTTCTTTGCGAAAAGGGCTTCATAAAAGGAAAAGTCGATAAAACTTTGTTCATCAAGAAAACAAGAGGTAATACGTTATTAGTTCAAGTTTACGTTGATGATATCATTTTTGGTTCAACTAACAAAGATCTTTGTGAGGAATTCTCATTAATAATGCAAGGAGAATTTGAAATGTCCATGATGGGAAAGATGAACTATTTCCTTGGTCTTCAAATCAAGCAACTAGAAGAAGGAATCTTCATCAACCAATCTAAATATTGCAAGGAATTATTGAAGAGATTCGAAATGGATACGTGCAAACCTATGGCTACTCCAATGGGGTCCGGTACCTACGTTGATCAAGATGAATTCGGAATTCCAATTGATATCACAAAATATCGAGGTATGATTGGTTCTTTACTCTATTTGACGGCAAGCCGTCCTGACATTATGTTTAGTGTTTGTTTGTGTGCTCGGTTTCAAGCTAATCCAAAGGAGTCACACCTTACGGCGGTCAAGAGGATCATGAAGTACCTTAAAGGAACAACGGACGTTGGATTATGGTATCCGAAAGGTAGTATGTGTAATTTAGTTGGTTATTCTGACGCTGATTATGCAGGATGCAAAACAGATCGAAAAAGTACAAGTGGTACATGTCACATCCTAGGAAATGCATTGGTTTCATGGGCATGCAAGAAACAAGCTTGTGTTGCTCTAAGTACGGCTGAAGCGGAGTACATAGCGGCGGGAAGTTGATGTGCACAAATCCTATGGCTTAAACAACAACTTGATGATTATGGATTAAACCTTGGATGCATTCCCCTTCGATGCGACAATACGAGTGCTATCAACATCACAAAAAATCCTGTCATGCATTCAAGAACTAAGCACATTGACATCCGACATCATTTCTTACGAGATCATGTGCTTAATGGAGATGTCGAAGTCACATTTGTGGATACACATAACCAACTTGCGGACATATTCACCAAACCCCTTGCAAAAGAGCCATTTTACAAAATTCGCCGAGAACTTGGAATTTTGACCGAAACGGATCTCTAATTTCTTCATCAAATATTCATCATACATCATTAAGGATCAAAGGTATGTATTTTTCATAATTTTTCGACTTCGGTAAGTCACATGTTTTTGATGATTTATGTTTAAAAGATGAGTTTTCTCGATTTTTTGTAGAGTTAAATTATTTTTCAAGTTTTTGTACTATGATCAAAAGTTGCCTTAATATGTGTTTAATCATGTCCATGTGCAAAAATATGAATTTCTCTCACCTTTTTGTATCTAGAAGCTTGCTGTTTTTGCATGTTTGGCATGAGTAACCGGTTACCCCAGGGTAAGTAACCGGTTACCACTGTTTGATTTCTTTTTTTTTAATTTTCGCGCTTGAGTAACCGGTTACCCCAGGGTAAGTAACCGGTTACTACTGAACAATTCTGAAAAAAAATAATTTTTAAAATGTTGTACTTTAAGACCAAACATTATCACTTGTCTTGGAACTCATCTCATCTTCTTCAACTTTCCTTCTTCAATGTCTCATAAACCCTCACTTGGAAAAATAACCCACTCACACAAATTCCAAAATTAACTCCATACAAAGCAAACCCACACTCTCCACATACATCCTATCATTCCCATATCTCTCTATCAAAGCTTACATTTTCGGATTCCTCTCAAAACCCTCACTTTTCAAAACCTAAATTATGGCTCCTACCAAGAAGAACAAGGGAAAGAAAGCTATGGGTGAAGGTTCACAAACTGGAAATAGGGAAGAATCCATGGATGTTAGTCACATGCATCCTTCGAAGGGAAGAAAATCCAGCTCTGATGTAAGTCGAAGGGAGATGATGAAAACCAAATATGTGAAGTTCTCTGCTTTTCCAGTTCATAGTTTTGATTTTGAACAGCTTCTGACAACCTCCGGTGTGAACAAGTTAGTCTCCGAGACAGGTTTGATTTATCCGGAACTTGTTAAAACTTTCTATCGGAATCTTAAGTTCACTCATGATGAATTTGATGATGTTTTTATGGAATCTGTGGTGAATAATACTAATATATGCATTGGATTGGATGATATTGCTAAGTGTTTAGAAATTCCAAATGAGGGAGATGAATTTCTTTTCGGATATGTTCCCGAAGGTGCTCATTGGAAAGACTTTGATACCTTGAATTATTTTGTTGAAATATCTCGTGGTACTCATGAGGACTTAATTGGGAAACAATCTCAATCATCTCGTGTTATCAAATATGCTAAGTCATTGACGGTTAGTGACCGGATGTTACATTTTGTGCTAGCTTATATTTTAGTTCCTCGCCATTCCAATCATGCACAAGTTTCCGATTTTGATGTGTTCTTACTAAAAGCTTTGAAATTGGGATGGAAGATTAATTGGTCTCATTTGATCTTTTATCATTTAAAACATCAATTTGGTCTTTCCGGTGGTTTGCCATATGGTTTCTTTATCTCTAAGTTGTTGGCTTATTGTAAGGTGCCTCTTGACAATGAAGAGTATCTTGAAATGGATGATCAAATATGTGAACTCAACACAAACACACTTCTCAAGAATACCGGTATTGTGTTGGCTCCGGACGGGACTTATAAATATAAAGAGGAATTAGATGCTGCTGTTCCGGAAGGAGGATATACAATGGAATCACTTCACCGTGAGATGATGGCCATGAAGATTCAAATGACCTCCAACCATGCTCAAGCAATGCGTGGCATTAACAAACTTCTAAAACTTCACCGCGCTTCTCACCGGTCTTTTGAAGAAGAAGAAGATGTGGAGATGGGAGAAGGTTCCGGAAGTGACTAAATGTGTTGGTTTAATTGATTTTTTTTATCTATGTTTTTAATCGTTTTATGTTTTTTTGTTATGTTATGTTGTTATGCACTTTAAAGTCCTACAAGGGTAGGCTTTTCCTTTTTGAAACTTGATATGCTATGCTTCTATATTTTACAATGTTTGTGGTAAAATGTGAAAATGCTCATAACTTTTAAGTCTTGACCCAACCTTTTTGATAATGCCAAAGGGGGAGAAGAATTGCATTGTTGCTTGTTGTTTAAAATTTATGCAGGAAATTTTTTTAATCTCAAAACATTGCTCATATTCTAAAAGAAAGGGGGAGCACATCCTTAGGGGGAGATTCCTTGGTGTTTAGAAACATGGTGGAAATCATTGTTCAAAATAATGAGTTGTCATCATCAAAAAGGGGGAGAATGTGAAGGCATAGCTTCTTGGTAATTTTGATGAAGACAACATCTCTCAACAACTCACATGAGCAAAGATCAAAAAAGGATTGAGTTGAAGACTTGGAGTGAATATTTAAGTGAAGACTAAAATAATTTCAAATGGAGCATTTTCTTTCAAATGATCAAGCAACATAAATGGTATATCTTAAACTTTCTCTAATATAATATACAAGTGTTCAAAATATTCATCTAATAGTGTCTTGGTTCATCCATCATAATTTTGTGTCAATGCATTAAACTCTTTGCCAAGAACTTTTAATTTTTTCTTTTTTCAGCTTCAGTAACCGGTTACCCCAGGGTAAGTAACCGGTTACCACTGTTGTTTTTTTTAAAAAAATATTTACGTTGGGTATAAGTAACCGGTTACCCCAGGGTAAGTAACCGGTTACCACTGATAATTTTTGGCAAAAAGTCACTTTTATTCATCCAGAATTTTTTGATGCATTGTCTTGATCCATGGCATTCTTTCACTCATTATACCCCTTTAGAAAGGTGTGTGTAGCAATATAAATTCAACTTTTTTCAGATTTTATTTTTTCAACCTCCTTTTTGAAAACACTTTTTAAGAAACAATTTCTCACATATATTCTCATACTTTCTCAAGTGTTCACAATTGTCTCTAAAGTATTCTTTGCACAAAAATTTCATACATTGCTAAGAATACATATCATTTGCATTGAACACTTGTATACTATATTGAGATTGTCTACAAGGAGAAGATCAATCAATTGATTGATATACAACATAGAAATCATTTTTTCATACACTTCAAAAATTCTAAATTATTTCTAAAGTCACACTTTGTTTTAGGATTGTTAAGACAAAGGTGTGGAGTTGTATTACTTGTGTTTCAAGAGTTAGTTGGAAACAAGTGTGTTCATTTAGAGAGGATTGTTCTCTACTTGAACTTAAGAAAAATCCAAGAGGATTGTTCTTGGTGGTTTAGTGGCTTAAGACTAGGAGTGTCTTGTACAAGTCCAAAACATAGTAAAATTCTCTTTCGAGTCGAAGGAGGAGTGGAGTACTCTCGGATTGTGAGGGGAACCACTATACATCGCCGTGTCCTTTCTACTTTCAGCACTTTATTTTTCGCATCTAACCTTAAGCAGAAAAATAAACTAAAACCGGTAAAAATTGAAGAATTTGTTAACAACCTAATTCACCCCCCCCCCCTCTTAGGTGCTCTCTTAAAACTACAGTACGAATAACAATGTTCAGAGCAAATTGTACTTAAACAAACAATACAAAATAATAAGAATGCGGAATGGTAAATGGCATATGATGGCCTTGATTTGAGGAATGAACTTATCTTGATTTGACTTGCTTCAAAGTTGGAGACTACTCAGCTTGGTCTTCGACAACCCCTTCAAAAGATTTCACTTGCGGGCCCCGTGCGGCGACGATGGATTGGCCTAAACATTTGGATTCTTTTGAGTGAAGTGAGATCCTTAGAGTCGATTAGGTCTTGAACTTTATGCTTGAATGTTCTGCTGTTCTCGATTGTGTGACCCAGAGCGCCTTTGTGATACCCACAGCGAGCATTGGCATCATAGTCTCGGGAGATACCAGTTTGAGGTGGCATATCTTTCAAGGTAAGGGATCCCTTTGCCATCAGCCCATTAAAAATTTCTCCATATGACATAGGCAGTGGATCAAAGTTTCTATCAGGCCTTCTTTGTTAATATGGTTGGCGCTGTTGAGGAGTGTGTTGTTGTTGTTGACCAGGCTGTTGTGGATAAGCCGGTTAATGGTATAGATTAGGTGCAACATTAGCAATTAGAGTATATGGACGTGGTTGGTAAGCCATCTGAGGCGGAAATGGAGCTTGAATAGTCTGCTGATAAGGCATTGGAGGAACTGGTTGATAAGGCACATGAGCATATTGTGCAGCAGCGACATATGGATATTAGTAGTAAGGGAGTGAAGTAGGCACACTCTGTAGAGGATTCCCACTTGCAGTAGAAATGGCATTTGTTTCGCCCTTTTTGTATCTGTTGAAAGGCTTCTTGGTTCCAGATTGGCTGCTAGAACCTCCTTGAATCTTTCCACTTTTCAGACCTTCTTCGATTCTTTCTCCAACAATCACCATGTCCGAGAAAACAGAAGACACGCTACTGATCAGCTTTTCGTAGTATTTCCCTTGCAAGGTACCCATGAAGATGTCAATCAGTTCACGGTCAACCAAAGGTGGATGAACTCTGGAAGCTAGCTCCCTCCAGCGTTGTGCATATTCCTTGAAAGATTCATTCTCCTTTTGAGCCATACTCTTAAGTTGAGTACGGTTAGGAGCTAAGTCAGTGTTGAACTTGTATTTCTTTTTGAATGCATCAGATAAATCAAGCCAACTATGCACATTGTTGCGCTCAAGTTTCATGTACCATTCTAGAGACACTCCAGACAGACTGTCTTGAAAGCAATGGATCATGAGCTTATCATCTTTGGCATGAGTGGCCATTTTTCTACAATACATCCTCATGTGAAGTTCAGGACAACTGAAGCCTTTGTATTTCTCGAATTCCGGTAGTCTGAACTTAACAGGAATCACAACATCCAGAACTAAGCATATGTTTGAGGCACTAAGAGAAGTTGAGTTGTGTCCTTCCATGATTCGTAGTTTTTCAGCTAACTCACAACACATCTTCATAGCTTCAGATTCTTGAACATCATTAGGGTTGGTGATTGGAACAACAATATGCATCTCATACTCAACTTGTTGATCCTCTTCAGCATGAGGAATGTGAACCTGAGTAACGGCAGATTGAGCTTGAGAAATAGCACCAACAGTAACACAAAAGGTAGGTATTGGTTGAGAAGTAACTTCTTCAACATCAGGAATATAGCTTGGAGGCAAACCATAGACCAAAGGATTTGGAACAGGAACTGAAGGCATTGTGTGTGAGGTAGATCCTTGCACAAGAACATTGTTCCTTGCGGCAGCAGCTTCACAGCGTTCTTCCATTCTGGCCAAAGCTTGTAAATTCTCATAAATTTGGTCAATCTTGCTCTTGACCGAGTCAATCTCTTCCCTCATAGCATCTTGCTCTTCTTGAATCACGTCCATCAATCTTCTAGTTTTGGCTCAAGTTAGGTACGGGCGTCAAATTAGATACGGGCGTCAGGAAACCAACTTGATTTACTGAAGATGAAGGAACAGACAATAAGTTTATGGCTTTGGAAAGAAATGCAAGATGAACAATTAATGCAAATGAAATGAATATGCGTATGGATACAATGCAAGATCCAAGATCACAAGTATAATCTTCTCTGAGGTTAACCATAGTAACAAGTAAATAACCGGTTTCTCTGATAAAAGTAATCTTAACAGGTAGGCTCTTATAGGATGGTTCTAGGTTCTTTACCCCTAAAACCCACTCACATGATAGTTTCTACGGTTATGGATAAGATACTCAAGGTCACGGACGCTAATCGTACTAACGTCCTGCCACAGGCTAGTTGTATTATGACAATAACAACGATAGGGTTTACCTTGAATGGAGTTCTCATGTTAGCCGTATGAGGAGCGGGTCCTCAGAGACTAACACTACGCAACTACCAACATTGAAACTGGTTCTAAAAGTGGGTCCCAGAGTCACAACCCTTTCATGAATCGAGTCATGCGACAGGTTAGCTGCGTTATGACGAGATCTACGAATACGTCTACTCTCTGGGGGGAGCTTTCATGCTAGGATTTCAAGGAGCGATTCCTTGGAGACTATACCTAATAACTACCAATTCTAAACTAGGTGTTTCCTCTTCTTTTTCAGAGCTCAAATATCAACCCAGGATCCAGCAAACAAGTATGATAAAAGATCATAGTAAAGAGAGAGAAAATAAAAAAGCATAAATAGAAAGCATGGAGAAAACATATAAGCAAAGTAACCATTGATCGCAAAGTTAACTAAGTTAGGCTTGAATCTCTGACATTCCCCAGCAAAGTCACCATCTGTCGCACCTCGAAAAAATATGACCTCGCGATAAAAGTACCGTGGAAAAAAAAATAAACAACAGAGTCGCCACCGAACTTATTTTATTCCAATTATGGAAAAGGAAAATATCGAGAAACCTTTTGCAAAACGGATAGAACATGGTCTTTGAAACCAGATTCTAGGTTCGAGGGTTGATTTCGTAAGGGGAAGGTATTAACACCCCTTACTGTAAACACCCCAAATTTGCCCTCACCCATTCACACCATGGCTTGTGATCATTTCATATGCATAAACTCAATCATAGCATCTCATATTACATTTTGATTCACTGCATTGGTTCAAAATCATCTGCATCTAGGGTTTGTGATCTGAGCAATCCAAGAGCTTCTTGAGCCACTCCAAAGGTCATCAATCACTTAAAAGGGGTCCATGCATGTTCAAACATCACATTATATCCACTCAGAGTCAAGAATGTCAAAGAATCACAAGAACTGAGAATGGTATGGAAGCAGAGCCAGGTTTGACTGCACAGATGACCTAGAATTAGGGTTTTGGTTTCAAAGGCCATAACTCCAATTTTTTTGGTCATTCTTGTTTCTATTGGTCTCTATATGGTATAGGGAGCATGCATATCAATTTTCATGAAAAAATTCAATGGGGAAGTCATCTGATCAAGGGTTGACTTTCTAGGCAAGTCAGTGTAAAATCAGGGCATCTGAGGCCCCCAATGACCCAACCAAAGGGTGTTCTTCATCATTTTGATTATGTATGATCTTTATTTGATCATAGAAGATGTTGGAAGTTCACAAAATTGAAGAATTTCAAGTCTTTTGCAAAGTTGACTTTTTGGGAAAGTTGACTTTTTAATGAAATTGCCATTTTAGGAAACTTTTTCAACCTTTACTTTTTGATTCAAAAATGCTTCAAATGGAAAAACTTTGGTCATGAAAGTTGTAGAATGGATCATTCCCTTTTCAAAAAGTACAAGAACATGACCTAATTCATCTTGGATCAAAAGTTATGGATTGTCAAAGTTGGTTAAAATCACAAAATTTGAAGTTTTCTACCAAAGGGACATTTTGCAAAATGGTTTGTTCAAGTGTTCTAAAGGCCTCAAATGTGTATCATTTCCTCACAACATGATCATATGACCTCTAAATTTCAGAATGGGCCAAGGGATCACTCATTTTTATGGCCTATGGAGCAAGAAATCTCATAAGAAGCAAAAGTGAGGCAAGTTGCAAAAACTCACTCAAGTATGAATCCACTTGCTTGCTGACTTCACAAACAATCCAAGGGCTCTCCACACATCTTGCTGCGCAGGACACCCCATCTGTCCTTGGCTAGCAAGTAGCCCATGCCTCTCTTACACAACTTTGACATTTTGGCAACTTGAGCCATACCAATCACAAAAGCACACATCAACTCATCTGACCAATCCCATTAGTTTATACAAGCAAAAAGCAAGCCAAAGCACATACAACACAAGCCTGAAAGTATCCAGAACTCAGCATTCTCATTTTCCACCCCATTTGCAAAACTCTTCGAAACACTCAGCACAAGCCTCAAACATACAAACCAACTTCACAAATCAACTCAGCACACTTCCCTGGTCGCAAACCACCCCTCACCATAGCCTGAAACTCATTGAAACAAAAACACGATCACCACCTTCCATTGAACAAAACTTCTGCCATCTCTCAAACCATCCATTATAAACTTCAAACAAGCATTGAAAGCTTCTCAGGGGGTCCAGTGGAGTTGATTGAAAGCAAGAAACCAGCCAGAAAGTACCAGAAACCAAAGCTTCAGTTCAGGTAGCCATCTCAAACTTTTTTTCCAGAAACTCCATTTTAAGTTCTTAAATGCTTCTATGCATTCCCCTGATCATGGGGATATGATTATTTTTGAAAATGGTTGAGAAACCAGGATGTATGAATGCTCTGAAACTTTTTGCCCTAGGAATGTTTTGCTTCGATTTGGCTGATTGATGAATGAAAAATGATGTTTGTTAGGGGGTTTTGATTCAGTGTTGAATGGGGATGAATTCTGGGCAGTTAGATTTCATTTTTATTGCGTGTAGAGAGAGTTAGAGATTTGGATTGCCGGAGAAGACGACCGGAACAGTGTTCCGGTCGCCTGAAAGTCATTAGGGTTAATTAATTAGGGTTTAGTCTTAATTGCGTGAATTTGAATTTTGGCCGTCCAGATGCGCGCCAGGTCCACTCCTGCGCGTGTGAGTTTGAATTCTAGCCATTGATCTTGCTGACTTTCTCATTTTCAGTTTTAATTCATTTTATTTTTCATTTAATTGCATTTGTTTTCTTCATTTTATTAAAAATAGCAAAACATCTTTAAAAATTCTGGAAATTTTTATGTAAGCTTTTATTAATTTTCAGAAACCAAAAACATTTTTATTTTTATTTTTTGCATTAAAAAATATTTTTAAATCATTTAAAAGTTTATTTTTAATTAATTAATGAGAATTAATTAATTAAAAATACTTTTAGGTATTTAAAAATCACAAAAAAATTCATGAAACCTTTAAAACCATTTAGAAACATTGTCCAACCTTCAAACCAAATTTCTTTTTTGATCTTGATATCTTTTGACAATTTTCCATGGAATTAATTTCATTTCAAGGCAATATTTTGATTCAATCTTCCAAAATTCATTTCTGCCTAACCATTGAGAGTTGGACTTTGATTCTTTTTGCATTGTATCTTGTATATCATGTAGTTTGTAGGTTTAAATTGGCATGATTTGATTTTGCATTTTTAATTTGTTTGACATTTTTTCTTGACAAGGTACCTTAAAACCCTAGCATTCTTAAGAAATTCATAGCCCTCATTAGGTTAAGAGTTAGAACCCCTCCTTTGGGCAATGAGTTTGTATAGGTTTAGGGTTCCCTTGGATGCATTTTCAATTTTTTATCTTGATGTTTGCTTCTGGTTTTGGTTTTTGTTTGGTGCATTGATCATAAACCCTAATTTGGGCTTCCTTTTGCATTCATCTTCCATTTGTTTGCATACCATGACTTGCCATGACATTTTATGCATCCATTTGATTCATTAGACATCTTAAGACATATTAGAATCATGTTTGATCATTGCTTCTTGCATTTGCCATGATGTATGTCATTTGCATTTCATAACTTTTCATGTATAATCATGGTTCTAAGCATGTTTCTCTTGCATCCACATGTTTGTATGATCATCCCCATGCCTTGTTTCATGTTTGCATCATCTCATAGCATCATTTTCCTCTCATATATGCTTCTGGTTTTAGTTTGCATCATCCATTTCATCTCATTTTGCATTGCATTGCATTTCTTTCACTAACTTTTCAGGTGGTAAGTCACTTTGAGAAGTGAATTTGCCTTCACTTCTCACAATTTCTTTTCATCCCTCTTATGCATCATTGCTGCATTTTTGGTCTTGTGTTTGAGATTGAGCTTGCTCATTCTTCTTCATCTTACTTTCTTCCTTCAAGTGACTTGTCTTCTTAAGTGAAGCAAGTTACTTTGCTTCTCTTGGCTCCTTTCATCTGCTTCCTTCCTGGTGGTTCCTCTGAAGACTTTCTTGCAGACCTCATAAACCCTAGGAACAACCAAGAATGACAATAATTAGGGTTTGATTAGTCCCCCATTAGTTTTACCTTTGTGTCATCTTTGAGTCTTCTTCTCTCATCTCATAATCAAGGACTAAACCCTAAAGGTTTTAAGGCTTTGTGATTAAGCTTATGCCTGCATCCTTCTATTAGGATGGAGTGTATAACTTTAATCCTAAGTGTTAAACCCTTAATGTGTTTAAATCCTTTAATCAATTCACCTAATAATCATCAAGACATCAAGCTTGTAACTTGGGCCTTGCATTAGGGTTCTAATTCTTCCTTAATTGGTTAAGAAGGACTAACCCTAGTGTTAATGGACAAGTCCCCCTCAAGTTGTCTTACAAACCCTAAAACTCACTTCATCATCTTATCATTAACTAAAATACACTTAATAAAGGCTTTGTTTTGTCATGAGTTTAATCCCTAATCATGGATTAAGTTGAGGAGCATTCCTCAGCTTAAACACTCTCATCTATTATCCTTCTATTAGGATGGTGTAAAGAGTCTGTTTAATCCTTGATTATGGCTTAATCTCATTACTTAACACTAAACAAAAACACCAAAAACATCTAAATAATCACAAGTAGGTTAATGATCTCAATCCTGCCCCCTGGTGATTAAGTGTGAGAAGCTGACTTCACACTTAAGGTATTCTCATTACCCCTAATCAGAGGGAGGATGTGATGAGTTTACTAATCCATTGGTTTAGGCTTGAGCTCATTAACTTATGACACACTTTCAAAAGCAATAAAAGACTGAAAATATCAAAAACAAACAATAATCGTCTCCTTCGGGATTCTTTTCTCATCTCATTCACTCATAACCGAGAACTTGCTTCTTCCGTCTAATGCAAGACAATTTGCACCTGAGCCAGACAGGTCATACACTTGAGCATAGGCAAGTAAGCAGTTCACAAGTCAATTTATCTTTCAGTCTCTTTGGGTCGAACTACGGTGTTTTGACTTCCTCATTGCACGAGAGGATACGTAGGCATAACTTAACGGTTATCGAACAAAAGTCTCTGTATATTCCCCCTCTTTCCAGCATTATTTTCTTAGCCTCATTATCATGAGCATTCCACTCTTGTTCTTACACTGACACTTCACATAATCCACTTTACACTTCTTTTACACAGACACCTGTACATCCTTTTCCAGCTTGTTTATACACAAATTGCACTGACACTTCCCCTTTAAAACACAAATCTTTTAAGCGTGGATCCCGTCGAGTACGACGGACAATCTGGGTATTAATCCCTTCCCAGGTTGTAATCGACCCCCTTTCTCAGTCTCTCTGGTTCGCAACCGTCTTATCCATATCTTTCTAGGTTTATGCAGCATTACCTTTCCTTCGGGATAAAAATGCCTAGCTGGCGACTCTTTCTTTTCTCTTGAGTTCACTCCTGTGTGTTCTCATCTCCTCCTTTCGCCGACCGTTCGCGTCTGTACCTTTATTTGAGCCGGTCTCATTTATCGGGAGCGACACTTATGTCCGTTGTACTCAACGGGAACCTCTTAGTTTAACTTGCGATGTAATGTTGACTTATGCTTTCTGTTTTCTTCGAATAATAAAAAGTAAATACGAACAATTTTAAGCTATGGTTAATAGGAGAAATGGGTTGTTTTATTCCTAGGGTTCTCGACAAGGAGTAAGATCTGTGTGCCTACGTATTCCCTCGTGCAATGGGAAAGTTAGAGCTTCGTAGTTTGTGGTACTAAGGTTGGTTGGTTGGTTTGTTTTAACGAATGATTGTTTAGACCGCATTCTAACTGCTAAGCGTTGGCTTGTCGCTCGCGATAGGAGGCAGAAGCGCTAGCTTGTTTGCGAGATAGAAGGGATTTAAACAATGTTCGTTTAAGGAAAAATGTTCGATTTAATTAATGTTTTAGGAACGAAAGGGCGAATGAACCACATCCCGTGGGGCGAGCCTCAGGAGCATTCATTCAAGAATTTGAGGAATGCTAGACTCTAGAATTCAATTATTTCGTTATTTGATGTGTAGATTAAGCGTTTTAATTAAGGAAGGTCGAATGAACCACATCCTCGGGCTATCATCAGATTCGTGTGAAAAGTTCTGATGTTCCGAAGATTGCGTTCAGAACCCGTTAAGGTCATTACGAATTTTTAGTAATGCCTTTTAGTGTGACGAATGCTCCAGCTGTTTTTATGGACTACATGAATCGGATATTTCAGAATTATTTGGATAAATTTGTGGTGATCTTTATCAACGATATTCTTATCTATTCTCATACTCCGCAAGAGCACGGAGAACATCTGAGGATTGTCCTATCGATGCTGCAGGAAAAGCAACTTTTTGCTAAGTTTAGTAAGTGTGAATTCTGGATGTCAGAATTCAAGTTCCTTGGACATGTTATATCACAAGGAGCTGTAGCTGTAGACCCGTCAAAGATAGAAGATGTAATTAATTGGGAGAGACCGAAGGATGTTACCGAAGTGAGAAGCTTCCTAGGTTTGGCAGGTTACTACAGAAGATTTATTAAAGGTTTTTCCCAGATAGCGTTACCGTTAACTAAACTCACTAGGAAGGACTTCGATTATGAATGGGATTCTGATTGTGAACAAAGTTTTGTGTGGTTGAAGGAGAGATTGACAACTACTCATGTCCTGATTATTCCCGATCCTAACAAATCTTATGAAGTGTTCTGCGATGCTTCAAAGATCGGTTTAGGAGGTGTCCTCATGCAAGAGTGACATATGGTGGCGTATGATTCCATACAGTTGAGAGTTCATGAGAAGAATTATCCTACGAATGATTTGGAATTAGCGACCGTGGTGTTTACATTGAAGGTGTGGCAACACTATTTGTATGGTGTGCGTTTTGAGATGTTTAGTGATCGTAAGAGTTTGAAGTACCTCTTTGATCAGAAGGAACTGAATATGAGACAGAGAAGATGGATGGATTATTTGAAGGATTATGATCTTGAGTTGAAGTATCACCCCGAAAAAGCAAACAAAGTGGAAGATGCCTTGAGTAGAAAAGTGATTCGTAGTGCCGAATTGATGGTATTAGAGTATGCATTGTAAGAAAAGTTTTGAGATCTTAACCTTCAGTTTGTTTGGACTCCTAATGGCGTAATCATGGGAAACTTGAATATTAGCTCTACATTGAGGAATGATATTCAACAAGTGCAAGTTTTGGATGAGAAGCTGCAAGGACTGTTACTCCAACCGGGTTTCGTGAGAGCATTAGATGGGATCATCCTGTTTAATGAAAGAATTTGTGTTCCGAATGACGATGTGTTAAAGAGAAGAATTTTGGAAGAAGCACATAAAGATTGTTTTACGATACATCCGGGTTCTTCGAAGATGTATCAAGACTTGAAGAAAGAGTATTGGTGGTCCGAAATGAAAAAAGACATTACGGTATTTGTGTCAGAATGTGTAGTGTGTCAGCAAGTGAAAATTGAGCACCAAAGGCCAGGTGGATTGTTACAACCTTTGGACATTCCAATTTGGAAATGGGATAGTATCTCTATGGACTTCGCAGTGGGTTTACCGAGTACTCAGGGTGGCTATGACTCCATTTGGGTGATTTTGGACCGACTAACAAAATCTGCGCATTTCATATCCGTGAAGACTACATATAAGGAAAGTCAGCTTGCAAGGTTGTTTATTGCTGAAATTGTGAGATTGCATGGTGTTCCGTCCAGTATTGTATCTGATAGAGATCCGAAGTTCACTTGGAGATTTTGGAAGGTGTTCCAACAAGCCATGGGTACGAATTTGCGTTTGAGTACTTCTAATCATCCTTAAACGGATGGTCAGACGGAACGTACGATTCAAACGATGGAAGATATGTTGAGAGCATGTGTTTTAGAGAGCAAAGGGAATTGGAAAGTACTTTTTCCGTTGATCGAATTTTCGTACAATAACAGTTATCACGCGAGCATCGGAATGGCTCTGTATGAGGCTTTGTATGGAAGAAAGTGTAGAACACCGTTGTGTTGGTCAGAAGTGGGTGAAGATAGAATTCTAGGACCGAAAATTATTCAAGAGACTACGGAAAAGATTCGTATGGTCCAAGAAAAGATTAAGCAAGCCCAAAACCGTCAGAAGAGCTATGCTGACAATCAAAGGAGACCCCTGGAATTCGGGGAAGGCGATCATGTGTATTTAAAAGTCACTCCGAGATTAAGGTTGAAGGGACCATTTAAGTCACGTAAGTTAAGTCCGAGATACGTAGGACCATATCAGATCCTAGAAAGGATTGGTGAAGTCGCTTACCAGTTAGCCTTGCCTCCATATCTATCTGAAATGCATGATGTCTTTCATGTATCCCAACTTCGTAGGTTCATCCCCGATCCTCTTCAGCCTATTCTGCCGGATTCTTTTGAGATAGAAACGGATTTGACCTTTGAACCCAAACCAAGCCGTATTGTCGGGAGAGAAACCAAGGTACTGAGAAATAAAGAAATACCACTTGTTAAAGTGCAATGGGACGAGACGCATCCGGGTGATGCTACGTGGGAGTTGGAATCAGAAATGCGAGAATCATATCCTCACCTGTTCAGGTAATCTTTCAAATTCATGGACGAATTTTATTTAAGGGGGGAGGATGTAATACCCCGTATTTTATTTAAAGCTCTGGACAATATTAATTGGTAATAATATTATTTCGGAATAATCTAAGAAATTTTAATGGAACTAAATAGAGTAATTCATGGGATTATATTTTATTAATAGATATTAGCTGAATCAGAGGTTTTATAAAATATCGGATTAAGAGACATTTTCGGATACTCTCTAATTTTGACTTATCGGTAAAAATATAAGCTTCTTATATTTTATATATATATAGAAAGATTTTAAGAGAAAGAAAAAGTTAGTAAGGAAAGAAGAAAAGAAGAAAAGAAGAAGAGAAGAGAAGAAGAAGAGAGAAAAATCCCAAAAGCTCCAATTCTTCATTCCCGATCATCCGTCCGTCGAATCAACTCAATATTTCAACCAATCTTCATCTCTTGAGGTGGGTTATTAGTTAGAAACTTTTATCTTTGATTTTGGTTGAGTCTTAGAAATGTTTGTGGTTAGGGTTTAGTTGGAAACCTAAGAAAAATCGGAAGTTTAACGGTTAAAACTCGATTAAAACTTACCTAAAATACTCACATTATGATAAGGGATACGTTTGATCATGTCTTGTTGCATTAGTTAAGGTTTAGGAGAGATTGGGTGTGGGGAGAGTGAATTCCCGTAAGGCTGGAACTTCCTGAACTGGTGTAGCTCGCTCAGCGAACATACCTCGCTCAGCGAAAGTTCCAGGGCGAGTATTGCTCTGCGAGAAGGAGCTCGCTCAGCAAGACCTGTAGCTTCAAACTTTTGCTTTTAATTCGTAACTTATGATTCGGGTGTCCGTTTCGAGCGTTCCACATATCGTTTTGAAGTTTAAAGAATAATCTATCTATTAAGATTGAATAACATTAATTCCGAGACGACTTTTACCCGACTAATTTCAAATGACCAAAACTCGATAAAATGGAACTTGTGAGTTAATGGAAATGGAGAAAAGGTACGATTTGTGAGGTATCTAGGTTTCCCTTAAACTCGTTTGATTTATGTTTGTTTGTTATAGGATCCTCCGTAAGGTCTTGTATAAGTCTCAAGTGGTTACTATGTGTTTTCACTAGAGCATCCGTAAGGACTTGAGGTATCCGTTGTGTATGAGTGGAAGTTGATTTGAGAAGTGTAGACTATAAGTCCCCCGTAAGGTCTTGTATAAGTCTCTATGTTGTTACTATGTGTTTCACTAGAGCATCCGTAAGGAATTGGGGCAAGTGCTATGCTAATTGTGTCAATCTTGAGTAAGTCTTGAGGTGGGTTATCCTGAGTCCTACGGGAAGCATTCGTAAGGATTGAAGCACGTGTATGTCTTTCCTCCGTAAGGTCTTGTATAAGTCTCTAAGTTGTTACTATGTGTTTCACTAGAGCATCTTTAAGGACTTGAGGTAGACATTTCCCTTTGTATTTTTTTTGAAATCGTGTGTGGACCCTAGTTTCCCCTATGTCCTTTTTCCTTGTGTAAATTGGTTCGTGAAGCACACGAGTTTCATTGGGAATGACCCTTAGAGCCGAGAGAACTCTAAGATAGTGAACCCACTGAGATGTTTTATCTCACCCCATGTTGATGTTGTTATTTCAGGTACTTCAGGTTCCGCTAAGGGTAAGGATAAGGCGACTTGAATTATCTTTGCTAGTTGATGGCATAGTCTTCCGTTGTGGACTTTTGGGATCTTCGGATCTAGTTCTTTGATCTTTTTGTAGTTGAACATCTTGTATTATTATATAGCCTTGTTTAGTACCTTAAGTTTGTAGTGGCTATATTTATGCAATGTGTTGCTAAGAACTTATTTGTATTTCAAGTACCAAATCATTAATATTATATATGAAATATATGCTTTATGTATTTCTTTTGTATATGGGTATTATAAGGCAACTTAACGAAGAGCGGAACCTCAATACATATCTCAACACAAAGAGGAAGCTTCCATGGGAGACTTGACTCTCGTATGTTTATTTTCTTTGTAAATTTTCTTATTTTCCTTCATTATAAGCCCAAGGGGCAATTATATTTTGAACTTACTAATAAAAGTTTTGTTTTTGTTTTTCTTTAACAAATTTAAATCCTACGAGGTCCTTGAAAACATTGCATATGCATTACATGCCATACCATTACATAACAGGTTTCCAAGACAAGTTTATGATATTCTCGTTGTTTATTTCAATTGAGATGGATCTCGAGCAGCCTATCAAAGATCTCTAAACGCAGAATGCTCAATTCCAAGAAATGATCCTGAATTTGTCCAAGGGGCAAGAAGATTTGAAATCCCTCCACACTAAGGAAATAAAAAAGAAGAATCCTGAAGAAAGAAAGGATGATCAGTTGGAACAACTGCAAGCTGAGATGGCAGAGATGAGAATCCAGATGAATGTTCAAGTGGCTCTTATCCAAAACATAGCCCAGGGGCAAGAAGATATGAGAGTCTTCGTCAATAAACTTCAAGACAACAGAGTCGAGAATCTAATCATCAGTCAACCTCCAATGAAACAAGATGACTTGGTCGAAAAGAAGAAGAGGATAAGAGAAGGAAATAGACAGGTTACTACTGATAATCTTTCAATTAAAGCAAGAAGGTCTTATAGGGTTAATCCTCCTCAACACAAGGAACATAAAAGATAGTTTATCAAAATCAACACGCCAATGTCGCAAACTTTGCAATGTTTGTTGGAGATGAAGCTGATTACCTTGAAAGACCCTCTTCAGAATCCCAATACTTCCTCTACTCGCTATAATCCCAATGCAAGGTGTGCATATCACTCCAACTGTCCTTGACATGACACTAATAAATGTTGGACATTGAGGAATAAGATTTAAGACCAGGTTTACGAAGGAGTCCTCGAGGGTACGCCAGAAGACAAGATTGACTTCTCATATCGTCCATCAAACATCAAAGCTGCCAGACATCCGGAGTGACAAGTTTAGAGGAGGAGGCTTTGAGAACGTTTGAATTTTCATTTGTAATTTCTTTTGTCGACTTAAGCACTTACTATTATGTCAAACTTTTATTTTCACGATAATGTATTGCATATGTTTGTCTTGAATTAATCCATTCGTTTCATTATATTTAAAATATGCTTCTTACTTCTCTTTTGTGATATTTAACTCTTGTTAAAGTTGTTAGTCTTTAGAGGGAGGATGACGAATACGATAACATAATTTCATATAGTATGCTTTTGAACAGACTATGTTGATGATGTGTAGGTATTGTTTCGATTCCTAAACAGTGGAGATATAAGGAAGTTAATCCCTAGTCAACCCTTTTGAGCCAATGAAGTAGGAGTTTTCATTCTCACGCAAATTAAAACCCTTAATCATAACCTGGGGTAGGGTAGTTCCTCAGTTAACTTAATTATGCCAGTTGTCCTTTTGTACACAACTAATGAAGGCTCCATATAATCTTTAAGTCCGACAGTCAATATCTAGCTAAAGAAAAGCTCACTAAATCAAAACCTATGAAGGAAACTTAGTAAAAATTGAAACATCCTGCTGACTATAATCTTGAAACAAACAGTTCAGGAAAAAAGAAGGGATAACAAAGTCAGAAGAAAAAAGCAGGTCATTACAAATTCTCAACAAAAAAAGATGACTGGCTTTTCAAATTAATTGTTGCCATTGTTACAATTCCAAACTCCTTTGGAGATTCGATGCATAAGTTAACTGAACATAGGACTGAAGAACATCACGAAGGATGGGTTGGGTACAAATAAAATTTGAGCCTTTATCCTTTGTTTCTTAAACCGTGAACTAGGCCATGTTGTAACCCTTTAAAATACCTAACTGAAGCATGGTTAGTTCGAAAGCGTACTACTACAAAAAGGTATCCTGCCTCCTTTAGGGCTTATTATAAATCTTGAGTTAATATCACGGTTTTTACAAACATTGTTTTTCTAAATTAATTCTTTTTCAAAACTTCAAGACAGACATAAGCATTGAATTTTAAATATCATTATTTGCATATGACTAAGTGTTTGACAACAGAGAAGCTTACATGATGAACATTCAATAAACCAAAGTCCTTCCGACAGACAAAGTTGCTTCCTGGGCCCAAATCAGTTGGATCAAAGCCAATGTATACAAGGGGCATGGTCATCATCTTCCAATCAAGTGGGCATGCCATGTTATTGTCCAATTCATTTGGGGCAGTCGGGTCAAGATTCAACGATGCTTAATAGCCAGGGGCAGGTCTCCTCATCTGAATTTCCAGAGGTAACATTACCAAGTTCACGATGCCATGGGCATATTATTATGGGTCAACTTGTTTATTTCTCTTGAGGCATCTCCTTTCAAATACTTCCATTCTGAAAACACAATCCTCTCATTACATTTCCTTGATATTGGGTTTCAGCAAAATCTATTATGGAAATTAATTGTCTGTGCCAATAATATCATATGGTGTTAGTATCATGTCTTCGGATTCAGTCATGATAATTCCTAGAAATTACTCGGGGAAGTCGAGAATATCCGAAGTGTTGAATCCATTAATTAATTTGAATGAATATATGCTTTCGAATATGATTGATGTTTACAAAAAAAATTAAAATAATAGCATTTACTAAGGACTCTTGGAGGTAGGAATCACCAGCAAAGTTCATATCCCACAGATCTTCACAGGAGCATTCCCACATAGTAATCTTTACGGATTTATTTCAAGCGAAGTATTCCAAGTAGCCTCTTGTACTTCTAGCTCCACAAAGTCCCAGTCAGATTTCTCTCAAAGCCTGATATCCCCAGAAGAATTGACACTTGGTCGGATAAGTCTCTCAGGGGAATGTTCGTCTCTTTTATCCCCAGTCAGGGTATTCAGGAATTTAATCTTTAAAAAAAAGTGCGACGAATTGAAAACGGAAGATCCTAAGTACAATATTCTGAAACAAGACGGGAACGATGTCTTCATATTCCTCACCAACAAATAGGGATTTATTTTTCCCAGCTAGCAATTATTATACAAAGTTATTAATGCGCTTCAACTACATAATTCATCCATACATCATATCATGGCATACACATACAAAATACATATAACATTCTCATTTACATTAAGAACGTCAGGCTATGTATACATCAAATGACCTTGTATAAAACTAACTTTTCCTTTTCAGGATAGTTTGTGATCAGAGGAACATTGTCGACTCCTAGAGACAATATAGAGACGATCAAGTAAAAGATCTAGTTCTGATACTTAGTTCAGGATATTTTTCCTAGAGACAGTTCAGAGACGATCGAGACGAAGATCTAGTTCTGATACTTAGTTCAGGATTTTTTTTCTAGAGACGGTACAGAGATGGTCTAAATGAAGATCTTGTTCTAATACTTGGTTCAGGATAAATTTTTTCAGAGACAGTTCAAAGATGATCAAGTCGAAGATCTAGTTTTGATACTTAGTTCTGGTATTTTCCCGAGACAGTTCAGAGATGATCGAAACAAAGATCTAGTTCTGATACTTAGTTTAAGGTATTTTTCCCCCAGAGATAGTTTAGAGACGATCAAGATGAATATCTAGTTATGATACTTAGTTCTGGGTATTCTCCAGAGACAGTTCAGAGACGGTCAAGATGAAGATCTAGTTCTGATACTTAGTCCTGATATTTTCCCGAAAGAGTATAGAGACGATCGAAACAAATATCTAGTTCTGATACTTAATTCAGGACATTTTCGAGAGACAGTTTAAAGACAATCAAGACGAAGTTCTAGTTTTGATACTTAGTTCTGACATTTTCCAGAGACAGTTCAGAGACGATCGAAACGAAAATCTAGTTTTGATAGTTATTTCAGGATGATTTCCAGAGACAGTTCAGAGACGATCAAAGCAAAGATCTAGTTCTGATACTTGGTTCGGGGTATTTTACAGAGACATTTCAGAGACAATTGAAGCGAAGATCTAGTTCTGATACTTAGTTCAGTAACAACATTCAGATATAGTCAAACATAAACACATTCTGATACTTCTATCAATAGACACTTTGGATGGCGTCTATAAGCCCATCTCCAATTACTCTGAATGGCATATTTAAGCCCATTCAAGCAATTCAATCAACCAATAGTATTATTTTGTGCACCGGTGAGTGCAAATTTTTGGGCTTTAAGTGTTCAATCCTCTTCCACCTTTAGGTCACGAATGGCGAACATGCCAATCTAACTCCTCATGTTTCAGAAAATTGAACGGGGAAAGTTGTTGTACCCCAAAATTTCCCTCAAATATTCAAGACAATATGTCTTAAGAGGTCTCCTAATGGTCACAAGATTCTCAATTGCTCAAAGGGATTCAAGGTTTCATCAAACAAAGCCTCCTCCTAAGCAATGGATCTTAAAATAGGGTTTTGAGTTTCTTAAAGCACATTGGACTTCCAAAGCCTCAAGTGGACTTCATGGTATCCCACATACTTCAGAGAATCCTCATGTCAAGTTTCAAGGCTCGCCCTACAAGTTTGGTCAGTCAGATGCTCAGATAATCAAAAATCATTTAACTTGGTCAAAAAGTCAATTGTGGTCAACATACAGTCAAACTTCATGATTTTTGGTCAACATAAAAATTATTAAGTAAGATTGATCATTTGATCAAGGGTTGATCATGATTCATCATGAAAACCTCACATTCAGCACAAGGCAAAAATTGCTAAATTAGGGTTTCTTAAGGAGAAAGTCAATTGCACTTTGACCAGCCATAACGTTCACCTACTTCATCAAAAATTTCCCATCCAAAGCTTATTTTTTAGGAAATTCAATTCTCTACAACTTTGTATATCACAAGCCAAGGTAAAAAATGCTTCATTTGAGAGATATGAGCCAAGACATTACAGGTCCTTTAAAAAGTCAACAAAAGTCAACTTTTTTCAAAAGATCATAACATGAACATGGAAGAATAAATGGATATGGGACCAAAGGGAGTAGTTAGAGGACACTCTAAGCTTTATAAAAAGTCCAAGAACACATCCATGAGATAAAAATTGAGAGATTTATGCATTTTTGAAGTTTGGCAAATTTGAGGTGTATAAAGCAAGTAATGACCAAAACTTATGTTTTTTTCAAATGGGAAAATATTTTTCCAACTCAAACATAATCATGAGATAATCCACGACCCACAAGTCATATATTCTTATTTTCATGTTTATTTTATATTTTTATTGGATTTAATTTATTTAAATTCAAATTACCGACTGCTTCGCCTAACCCTTATGTACCAACATACGATACCTCTATTCGACGAGGAGTCTCGGGTTTTGCAAGTTCGCCTAAACCTTCATTTTTAGGAAATTCAATTCTCTACAACTTTGTATATCACAAGCCAAGGTAAAAAATGCTTCATTTGAGAGATATGAGCCAAGACATTACAGGTCCTTTAAAAAGTCAACAAAAGTCAACTTTTTTCAAAAGATCATAACATGAACATGGAAGAATAAATGGATATGGGACCAAAGGGAGTAGTTAGAGGACACTCTAAGCTTTATAAAAAGTCCAAGAACACATCCATGAGATAAAAATTGAGAGATTTATGCATTTTTGAAGTTTGGCAAATTTGAGGTGTATAAAGCAAGTAATGACCAAAACTTATGTTTTTTTCAAATGGGAAAATATTTTTCCAACTCAAACATAATCATGAGATAATCCACGACCCACAAGTCATATATTCTTATTTTCATGTTTATTTTATATTTTTATTGGATTTAATTTATTTAAATTCAATTTTATGCCCTAACAATATTATTGGGCATAAAACATCTCTTGGTCGAAACTCCCAATCCAGCCACTGTTAGGCCAAACAATGTTTTATGCCCTAACAATTTTATGCCCTAACAATGTTTTATGCCCTAACAATATTATTGGGCATAAAACATCTCTTGGTCGAAACTCCCAATCCAGCCACTGTTAGGCCAAACAAATTGCACCATTGAATTTCTGAGGCCGAAATAAGTAGAAATATATAGTTTTTATGCGTTAATATTTTTTGTTTTTTGATGTTCAAGTTGCAGGCCAAATAGCTACGAAAATTTCTTAGCAAAATCGCAGGAAATTATAGCAAAATCGTAGCAAAAACAATGCAGCCCAAGGTTGAAGATGATTGCGCGTCACCGCGCGATTGGTCTGCTTTGATTTTCGTTTAATGTTATTATATAATTGTTTGTTCTTATTAGTTATCACGCAAATGCAGGTGGCTCAATTGGCAATGCAACGCGTCCTTGATCCTTTGGGAGGGCGGGTTCGATACCCAGCGACCCCCTATTCTTTTTGGTTGTTTTTCTTTTCATTTTTTCATATTTCCTTATTTTATTTTATTTTAATTTTTATTAATTAATTCAATAATTAAATAACTTTTTTAAAAACTAATAATAATTCATAAAAACAATAACTTCTTTTTTCTTCTATTTTGTAAATAATAAATAAACTTTATAATTAAATTTATAATTGATTTAAAATTTCAAAAAAAATCATAAATGTTTTTTATTAGCTTAATTATTTTAATTAACTAATCAATTTATTTTTTACAAAAGAAAAATAGTTTTAGGTTATTAATTAATTTCAAAATCAAATTTTTAACCTAGTAATTAGAATTTAACTAATTTTAAAATTTTGTTTTCTAACCCTAATTTATTTTATCTTTTTACATAATCCTAAGTAATTAACACCTTTTGACACAAAGTTATTTTCTTATTAAAATTTTAATTAATTTCTCTTAATTATTTAAATTATTTCTTATTACAAGTAATCATCATAAAAAAATATTAATTTAGGTTTTAGGACTTTAAAAACATTTTCCTAATTTTCTCTTTATTTTATTTTGCTATTTAATTTTATTAGAAAAATGTATAAGGTTATTATGTATCTTGTAACATTTAATTTTCCGCACTTTTATTTTTCGCACTCCCCAATTTAAAATATGTATCCCCCTCCCCATGATGTAGTAATCTAGGGTTTATTTTCATCTTTTAATTCCGTAAATAATTAGTTGTGTGGTTAGTAATAATAGGGTGTGATAAGAATGCAAGCAAACAATAAACGGACTTAGCCCATTAATTAAAAGATAAAATAATCGAATACAACACACTTCTCACACATACACCCCTAGGGTTTCTCCTCTTGTTGCCTTACAAAAATGGTCAAGTCCCTCGAACGTAGGGGTATCTTAGCAAAGTTGCCTACGAATAAAAATCATCAAGTCCCTTCGATTTAAAGATCATAGTCCCTCGATGACCCTTCGAGTTGCCTACGAATAAATGATCTCGTACCTCGGTGCCCCTACGGAAAAATGATGATAGTCCATTCGAATTGTTAAAGATACCCTTATTTTTTGTCTTCTATGACCATACAATGACCCTACGCCCATCCCTTCAAATATAAGGATAAGACTACTTACTAATTAATAGTAAGGACAATTTTGTCCCTAAAGAAACAAAATAAAAAGAAAGACCTTAAAATTTAGGATCCATATAATGATAATAAACATCAAAATTTGATCCCAAAATAAATCATGGATCAATTATTTGATTTTTCAATATTTATTTTAATTAAAATTAAATTTAAATAAATTAAATCTAATAAAATATAAAATAAACATAAAAAATTAGAATATATGATTTATGGGTCGTGGATCATCTCATGATTAAGTTTGGATTATAAATATATGGGCCCATTTGGCAAAAACTTAAGTTTTGGTCATTATTTGCCTTATACACCTCTTCAAATTTTCCCAACTTTAACAATGCATAACTCTCATTTTTTATCCCATAGATGTGTTCTTCGACTTTTTATAAATCTTATAGCGTCCTCTAACTACTCCTTTTGGTCCCATGTCCATTTGGTCTTCGATGTTTAAGTTATGAGCTTTTGAAAAAACTTGACATTTGTTGACTTTTTAAAGGACCTGTAATGTCTTTGCTCATATCTCTCAAATGAAGCATTTATGGCCTTGGCTTGTGAGACACAAAGTTATAGCGAATTAAATTTCCTTCAAAATTAGCTTTGAACGGGAAATTTATGATGAATCATGTGAAAGTTATGGCTAGTCAAAGTATAGTTGACTTTTCCCTTAAGAAACCCTAATTTAGTAACTTCTGACTTTTGATGAATTTGAGGTTTCCTTGATGAATCATGATAAACCCTTGATCAAATGATGAATCTTACTTCATAATCTTGATGTTGACCAAAAATTTTGAAGTTTGACTGTATGTTGACCATAGTTGACATTTTACCCAAGTTAACTGATTATTGATTATATGATCATCTGACTGACCGAACTTGTAGGGCAAATATTGAAACTTGACATGAGGATCCTTTGAAGTATATGGGATACTATGAAATCCACTTTAGGCTTTGGAAGTCCAATTCACTTTGAGAAACACAAAACCCCTAATTTGAAATTCATTTCTTAGGACGAGGCTTTGTCTGATGAAACCTTGAATCCATTTGAGCAATTGAGAATCTTGTGACCATTAGGAGACCTCTTGAGACATATTGTCTTGAATATGTAAGGTAAAATTTTGGGGTACAACATCTAATTAAACTTGATGTCTCAATCAAGTCTATAAGAACATGGAACTCTTGTTCTGTGATGGTGGAGAAGGTCCTTCAAGAAAGGATGGTTTATTGAAGTCTAAGGAGATATGGTTTCATCAGTTGGTTCCATATTATAGATGTCATATCGGATGTTCTAACATCAAGATTCTCATTTTTAGAACAAGTGATCTTTTCAAATGTTGTTGGAATGTGTAGCACCCTAATTTTTCCCCCTAAGGTGTTGAATATTTTCATTTGCATCATTGCATACAAACGAGATCATGCATTGGTTCTTCTATTCTTCTCAGTTGTATGTTTATGCCTCATAGGGGATCACCATGCCTTTGTATGCTTTTATTTTATTTGTCTATATTTACTAGCCTTTAATCAAAATCCAAGAATATCAAAACAGTTCCTTAGCTCGAACATAATTCATCTGAACAAAGTCAAAGTTGATCTGCAAGCAATTCAAATTCATCTGATCAAGGGTTTCCCAAGTTTTATTGATTATTATTCAAATAATTCTAAGGATCACGTGTTTATTTCCATGCCTTATTTGATGATCAAAATAATTGAGTCGAAACCATGGCAGTACAAGAAAAGGCAATATTTTTCAAATTTTGAAAATGTTTTGAAAGAGGATCATGCTGAATTTTGCATATTTTATGCCTCTGCGCACCATGTAACCGATTAGTACCCAGGCTTTAACCGGTTACATCTGAAGCAGAATGGAAAAGTTTGTTTGTTTTGGGGTTGTTTTGGTGTTTCTTTCTTCTTTTTTCCCTCTTTTCTTATTTTAACCTTGGAATGTATTATTGAGATTATTTACTCTTTAATTTCAATGGACTTCAGATATCGATTAAAGTAGATTAACATTCATTAATTCAAATCTATCTTCACGTGAATTATTAAATTCATAAGAGGTGCTTTGAATTAGTGATATATTTTTCACACTTGAATCTATCAATTAGAGGTGATTGAACTTAAAGATGAAAGGACCTTAAAAGTGTAGTTAAATTTGGTTCTTCTCCATCCCCCTCCCTCTAATTCTTCTTTTTATTTTTGATCAATGAAAGACTTATAGATCTTGGAATTTCTTTGTTGAATTCATGATCAAGACTAGATCGTTACCTATTTTCTTTTTGTACGGCATTGTTTTCGGATGACAACCTACATGTTTCTCATCTAACATGCATTAACACTAATAATAGTTACCTTAATTGGTATTGACCGGCCTTGTAGTAGGGTGACTTCTATATAAGTTACTTGATGATTGTTTAACATAGTGTTACATTTGTCCCTCCATATCCTTATCGGAACTTGTATTTTCGTGGCCCGAACCTTGATTGGTTGCGCAAGCACAAGCATGGTTAATCTATTTTTTAAGTTTATAATTCTAAAAACTTATTATTGTATAAGATTTGATTCTATCAATCTTTTGGCTAGTATTGTTAATCAATGACTTGAGTACATTGGTCAACCATATAGTGCAAGACGTGAGACGAAATTTGGTTGTCATTTTGAGCTTTTTGGCATTGGTTACCTTGTGGATGATTAAGTTCACCACATTATTTTGTATATATTATTTTGCTTTTATTTCTTTCTTGCTCCTTATCCTTTTATTTTACTTCTAGCTCCCTTCTCTTTATTTTTATTATGCTTTATATCATCCATTATCATGTTTATGTTTATGTCAATTATCTCATGTGCTTTTATTTTTATTTTTGTTTGTTTGGACACCAAAAACATTAATAAAGGCCTAAGCACTTTAAAAGACTTGTTATTAATTGTGGATTATGGTTACTATCCCAGGCTTTGGATGGTTTCTATATTTGGACCTATGGACTTAGTACTAATATTTTATCCCCTTTGTTTGATTATTATGGAGCGGTTATGCTAGCCTTTATTTGGCTCATCATTTGCTATAGAAGATGGAATTATAAGTTACTTATGCTTTGAAGTGTCTCCAAGTGGTTAGATTTTCCTTAACTTAGCTCGTTTTATCTTTTACTTTTAGGGTAGTCTGTTCATCTCCTTCCATTTTTTAATTTTCAAAGTCTTATCCCTTTTTCAAAGGATTCTTCTTTTTAAACTTTCACCACTTTCATAATTCAAACCTTGACCTAGGTCAAGTGATTTTTACCCTTTTCTTTCATTTCTTAATAAATGCTAATGAACTTAAGCATATTGACACCATTTTCCAAAGACCATAAAAAATACAAAAACTCATTCACTATTATTTTGTGCTTTGTGCACTTTTTCTTTTAACTCTTTTCATATATTTATACATGATTCATCCTTTCTAGCAGAATTATTCGCTAAGGGATAACGACTTGTCTTTACATTCTTAAAATATATCAAAACCAACAAAAAACTTTATTCTTTTTACCACAAACTACGGGGTTTTGATCTTACATTTCAATTTGTGGGTACGTAGGCATGAGGTGGTAAACCTCTCCAAACAAAAAAATATTAAAATCAATTCTTTTTCTCACCCCTCCACTCTCATTTAACAAACTGTTTTCAAATCAAAAGGCATAAATATTTCAAAGGTCTCCCGTGGAGTACCACAAATGTTTTGGGTGCCAACACCTTCCCATTTTGTAACCAGTCCCTTACCCATTCTATGTTTGTTTCTTTTAGCTTTTGATCTTAGATTCATTTTTAGGATTTATTCACACTTTTTCCTTTTCCTTTTGGAATAAATAAAATCTCATTGGAGATTATGTTTTCCTTGAGTTAAGTTAATCAATAGCTTACACTCACGATTTTTACTACTATAGAAAAATGGCGACTCTGCTGGGGAGTAATCCTTATGTGGGTTCACCCTACTTTGATTTATTTATTGCTTTGGTTTGACTTATTTGTTATTGCTTGTTCTGTTTTGGTTTGGTGATCCTTTATGAGTGAGATAGATCTTATACTCGGATCTGAGTGTACTTATGATAGGACAGTGGTATATTTGAGGATATACGCGTGGCATAGTACTATGCGATGTCGATTCGAGAACCATCACTCAGTTGGGCTCTCTCGAAATACTGATGTCATGGCGAGTAGTCGTATCATGGCATTAATTTTCCAACCTCAGGCTTATCATACTGAGGACTATAGAACCCTTAACCCATCCAAGCCATTTTAGGAACATAGTGCGGAAGTCATCTAGGTGTAGGCCTAAGGCGATTGTCACACGATACTACACTCGGACAAGGTTTTCTTAAGAATGTTATTGGTTGGAGAGTAGTCCAATGTACCGATAATATTCTAAAGATGGTTGTTAACTCCAGGAACTTCTATTAGAACCCTCTAATTTTCTGCAAGTACAATGAAGAAAAAAACGTTGAAATGTGTGATTTGCATGATCGTTTCTGTGTTTGTTGCATACATGCACTCATGCATTCATGAGCATTGTTCTCAAGATTTCAAGGGACTCGTAGGAACTTTTACAAATATTTCAGATGTCATTGATTTTGGATATTGGAAGGAGGAAAACTCAAAAGTACCATTTCAAGAGTCTTGATTTATGAGAGTTGAGAAAGCTCTGAACTTTGGTGACTAATACTGATGATTTCCGGAAGCGTTATGATAGACTTCTGCTCATTCTGAAAACCGATGTACCAGAGGGAATTATCAACACTTTGGTTTAGTTTAATGATCTGTTGCATCATTGTTTCACCTTTCCAAATTATCAGCTTGAGCTGACCTTAGAAGAGTATTCTTATTTGATGGATTTGCCAATTCTAGATAAGGAATTTATTTTTAGTGGTTTAGAAGAGGAGCTTACAACCAAAGTTATTGCCAAGGCTATTTGTCTTAAGGAATCTGATCTTAAGGGATGGTTTGTTCCTAAAGGGGATGTCCGTGGAATCAATGCTAAGTTCTTAATGGGGGAAAGCTTATACTTATATCGTCGTGGGTAATAGAGATGCATTCGAGGCCATTCTCACTTTGCTCATCTATTGTATTGTGTTGTTTCCTAATCTAGATGGTGTTGTTGATGAGCGTGCTATTTAGGTTTTTTTGAAAAGGAATCTTGTGCCTACTTTTCTTGGGGACATGTATCATTCTATTCACCATAGGACTTCCAAGGGTGATGGAGAGATCATTTGTTGTGCACCTCTTCTAAATAGGTAATTTATTTTGCACCTATCGAAATCTGCATTCTTCATTAAGAATAGGGAGAAGTGAAGATGGTCCCAAATACTTATGTCTCTTACTCATGCTGATATGAATTGGTATAGCTCATTCTTCGATATCGGAGTGCTTATTGATGGTTGTGGGGAATTTAACAATGTACCTCTTCTTGTTACACGTGGTGGAATTAGTTACAACCATATTCTTACTAGACGACAGTTTGGGTATTGCTTGAAGAAAGTACCAAGTAATCTTTCATTATCAAGTTTCTTCTTTCTTAATGATGTGGATCACTTAGGGATGAAGAAAAGGATTTCACATGATTGACATTTTGTTCATAAGAATGAAAAAGGTCAGTTGGGAAGACAACATTATGATACTTTTGAGTGTTATATTCAGTGGGTTCAATCTAGAGCTTGCAAGCTCAATATACCTTATCCACCTGAGGGACCTTTGTTTCCTATTTTTCCTTTATCAATGTTTCTTCCTCATGATAATGAGAAGGTTGTGCTTCAAGAAGAATTAGACAAAATTAAACAAGAGAAAGACGCTTGGTTACTTGAGAGGTCAACTATGCAAGAGAAATTGAAATAGAAGGATGGTCTTTTTGAGCTACTTGAGCGACGTGTCACGAAGAAGACAAGAGTCTAAGAGGATTTATTTTCCTATAGTACTTCATATGTTATTCCTCCCGCATCTGGTGCTTGGAAATCTATTGTGGATCAATTTGTGAAGGATAAGGAAGATATGGAGTTTCGTTATAAGAAAGAGATCAGAAGGGTTCGTATGAAGTACCAACCTGGTTTTGAGATTCTACAGATATGATCCCATAGATTTAGCTTTCTTCTCTCTCATGTATTAGGATTATTAAGACTTTTACTTCAAAGTTGTAATCCTCACTTTTGATATTAATGAGAATGAGATTTTTCAGTATTTCAAAATGTGTTTCTTTTATAAATATTGCAATTTTCCTTATAGTCCTTTGAAATCTTTGCATTTACATGTGAATATCATGTATCATTTTTGCATTGGTCTTGCTTTCTAAGAGTTCTACATGTTCTTATTTTCTTGGTCTTCATCCAGTTCCCTTGGCAAGCTGACTCATCAGTACGGTACTCGGGCTAATCAAAGGAAGATGTTGGAAGCTTTATAGCAAGATAACCGCAAACTCCATGAAGAATTCACAACTATGAAGGATAGTCTTGAAAGTTTAACTCCTATCATGGAGAATCTTATGGCTTCTCAGAATCAGCCACCCACTCCTCCTTCTCCGGTTCTGCAGACGATCATATCTAAGATTGTCACCATGTCAATTCCTGTGGAGTCTGTTGTTTCTCTGCTTCCTGTTCCATAGAGTATTCTGTGGTGGTATAAGCCAGAAGCTCATTATGCTTTTCACCATGGTTCCCCTGGGCACGACATTGAGAACTATTATCCGTTGAAGTATGAAGTACAAAAATTGATAAGGAGAAACATTTTTTCTTTTAATGACATCAATAAAAATGCTAAAACAAACCCACTTCCTAACAATGGTAATGTGTATGTGAATTTGGTAGATGGTAATGCCAGAGATCATTTCGTTGTTGTGGTCATAGAGGATAATTGTAAGGGTGATATGGAAGATGATTTTGGAGAAGAAGTTTCGTATGACCTTTGGGAATCGTATCTTGAAGACCAAGATCTTATTCTGAGGGAGACAAGGCTTATGAGTCTTTTGAACCTGATCGTGAGGTCGGTGCCATCATTGAAGATGATGAAGGGGAAGAAATTCCCAACTTTGTTATGCATGGAGTAATTTTCTAGAACTAGATTTGTGTTGATGTTCCTTTTATTATTCATGCTTCAAAGTAATTTGTCTTTTATTTCTTTCAAAAATCCTTTCACTCTGCCCAAGGTGAAAGTGAAATTTGTTGGGCTTTGTTTCAAATTTTATTATCATCAATAATATTTTATTTTGTTTATTCCATGTTATATTTTCCTTTTTTGCATTATACTGAAAAATGGTAACATAAAAAATCAAAATAATAATAATAATCACTTTTTATCTGCATAATGTTTGCACTTTTGTTCATACTCTAAAATAAAAAATAAATCATTGTGAAGATTGATTGTTAAATCCATTGAAAACAAATAATCTTATGCCCACTCCCAACTTCGAATTCCACGTGTTTGAAGCTGAGGAAGAGGATGTTGAAGAGATTCCAGAGGATATTTCGCGGTTGCTTGAGCACAAGGAGAAGGTCATTCAGCCTCATGGAGAGTCGATAGAGTTTACCAACTTGGGATCTAAAGATGATAAGAAAGAAATCAAGATGGGGCACTGTTTAGTTCTGATGTTAAGAAGAGAATGGTAGAGCATTTTAGAGAATTTGTTGATGTGTTTGCTTGGTCTTATCAAGTCATGCCAGGTCTTGATACTAATGTTGTGGAGCATAGATTTCCGTTGAAGCCTGGATGTCCACCTGTGAAGCAAAAGTTGAGAAGAACTCATCCTGATATGGAAGTAAATATTAAAGAGGAGATTCAAAAGCAGATTGATGCAGGTTTTCTTGTTACATCTAATTATCCTCAATTGGTGGCTATTATTGTGCATGTTCCAAAGAAAGACGGAAAAGTATGAGTGTTTGTTGATTATAGATATCTGAATAAAGCTAGTCCAAAAAATGATTTTCCATTGCCACACATTGGTGTGTTGGTAGAAATTACAACTAAGTTTAATGGGTTCTCCTTTATGGACAGATTTTCTGGTTATAATCAGATAAAGATGGCACCCTAGGATATGGAAAAGACAACATTTATTACACCATGGGGAACATTCTACTATAGAGTGATTCCTTTTGGATAGAAGAATGTTGGTGCGACATACCAAAGAGCTATGACTACTCTTTTCTATGATATGATGCACAAGGAAATTAAAGTATATGTTGATGATATGATCTCTAAATCGAGGACTGAAGAAGATCATGTTGAACATTTGTTAAAGTTGTTTTAAAGGTTAATAAAGTTTAAGTTTCGTTTAAATCCGAATAAGTGCACTTTTGGTGTTTGTTCTGCAAAGTTGTTGGGTTTCATTGTCAGCCAAAGAGGCATTGAGGTTGATCTTGATAAGGTAAAAGCTATTCGAGAAATTCCTGCACCTAGAACTGAAAAAGCAAGTAAGAGGATTCTTGGATCATTGGAATTACATCTCGAGGTTTATCTCTCACATGACTTTCACATGTGCTTCGATCTTTAAGTTGCTTCGTAAAGATCAAGGTTGTGTTTGGACTGATGAATGTCAAAGAGCTTTTGAAATTATCAAAGACTATCTGCTTGAACTTCCTATTTTGTCTCCTTCGGTGGAAGGTAGACCATTGATTATGTATTTGACCGTGTGGGAAGATTCCATGGGTTGTGTGCTTGGTCAACAAGATGAATCTGGTAGAAAAGAATTTGTTATCTACTATTTGAGTAAGAAATTCACCGATTGTAAGTCTCGATACTCCATGCTTGAAAAAACTTGTTGTTCCATAGCTTGGGCTGCCAAGCATCTTCGCTAGTATATGTTGAATCATACAACTTGGTTGATATCCAAAATGGATCCGATAAAGTATATCTTTGAAAAGCCTGCTTTAACTGGAAGGATTGCTTGTTGGAAAAGTTGTAAAACGAAGTATTTTGGATGACCACTTGGCACACCAACCAATTGATGATTACCAGTCCATCAAGTTTGATTTCCCTGATGAGGATGAGATGTATTTAAAAATGAAAAATTGTGATGAGCCTTTGATTAAGGAATGGCCTGATCCTGGATCTTGATGGGGTTTGTTTTTGATGAAGTTGTGAATTCACGTGGAAAAGGAATTGGGGCAATGATCATTATTCCTCATGGTTCTCATATTCCTTTCGCTCCAAGATTGACTTTCAACTGTACCAATAATGAAGTTGAGTGTGAAGCTTGTATTATGGGTCTTGAAGAAGCTATTGATTTGAGAATCAAGAATCTCGATGTGTATGGAGATTCGACTTTGGTGATTAATCAGATCAAAGGTAAGTGGGAAACTCATCAACCCCACTTGATTCCATATAGAGATTATTCCAGGAGGATATCAACTTTCTTCACCAAATTTGAGTTTCATTATGTGCCTCGCGATGAGAACCAAATGGAAGATGCTTTTGCCATTATAGCTTCTATGATAAAGGTGAATCAATGGATGATGCGTCTTGATAGACCAACTCATGTGTTTATAGTTGAAGAGGTCCAATATGATGAGCCTTGGTATTATGATATTAAATGTTTCCTCCAAAGTTAAAAGTAACCGCTTGGGGAATCAAGAAAAGATAGAAGTACTTTGAGGAGATTGGCAGGCAATTTCTTTTTAAATGAAAATGTGCTTTACAAGAGAAACTTTGTCATAGTCTTGCTCAGATGTGTGGATAGACACGATGCAGACATGTTAATGAAAGAAATTTCATGAAGGATCCTTTGGTACTCATGCCAATGGGCAAGAAATGGCTAAAAAGATATTGCGAGCAAGTTACTATTGGCTGACAATGGAATCTGATTGTTGCAAATATGTGAATTAGTGCCATAAGTGCCAAGTTTATGCTGATAAGATTCAATTGCCACTGACTCATCTCAATGTTATTTCTTTTTCACAGCCTTTCTCTATGTGGGGAATCGATATGATTGACATGATTGAGCCTAAAGCTTCGAATGTGCATCGTTTTATCCTTGTAGTTATTAACTACTTCACCAAGTGGGTAGAAGCGGCATCATATGGTAATGTGACCAAGCAAGTTGTGGTTCGGTTTATCAAGAATTATATTATCTGCCGATATGGTGTTCTAAATAGAATCATTACTGATAATGGTTCGAACTTGAATAATGAGATGATGAAAGAGCTTTGAGACGAATTCAAGATTCAACACCATAATTCTTCTCCTTGTAGACCGAAGATGAATAGGGTAGTTGAAACTGCGAATAAGAACATTAAAAAGATCATTTAGAAGATGGTTGTGGCATATAAGGACTGTCATGAGATGTTCCCTTTTGATTTACATGCGTATCATACATTTATCCATACTTCAATAGGGGAAACCCATTTCTCGCTTGTATATGGTATGGAAGTAGTGCTCCTCGTCGGGGTTGAGATCCCATCAATGAGAGTTCTAATGGAAGCCAAGTTGACTGAGGCTAAATGTGTCAAAGTAGATTTAATGAGTTGAATTTTATTGAGAAAAAGAGAATGAAGAATTTATGCCATGGTCAGTTGTATCAGCAAAGAATGAAGAAAGCTTTTTATAAAAAAGGTTAAACCTCATGTATTCAGAGAAGGCGACCTCATGCTCAAAAAGATCCAATCTTTCAGTAATGATTCTAGGGGAAAATGGACTCCTAGTTATGATGGCTCATTTGTTATTAAGAAAGCCTTCTCTGGCGGTTCATTGATTCTTACAACTATGGATGGTAAGGAGATCACTCGTCTTGTGAATGTTGATGTAGTCAAGAAATACTTCGTCTAAAAGAAATTAAAGAATAACTCACTAAGTTTAAAACCCGAAAGGGCGACTTAGGAAAAAATGAGCGTCTCGGTGGATTGAAAACCTGAAAGGGCGGTCCATGCAAAAATTAGAGACATAAACAGAAATAATTATCCCAGTAGATTGAAAACCCGAAAGGGAAATCTAGCCAAAAGTTAGGGATCATGGCAAGTAACTGCAATAGATCAGATGGGTCACTTGAAGCAACCATGCCTATCAAAGATTCTTATTCACTCATCTTTGACTGAAGTTCCAAGCAAAGTGGAATTCAAAACTGTTAGGGAGAATAGTGATCATTGTATTTCAGTGTAGCCTTTTTCCATGTATTTACCATTTTTAAAACTTGTAATAATCCATGGAGTCACGCCATTTGCGAACTACCATTCTTTCAATAAAATTTGAGCTTTAATCCAATTGTTTGCAGTTCTTTATGTTGTTTCTATTTACAAAATTTCATTTATTTTTTATGATAATTTTTGAAAAAAATTAATAATTAATTGAACTTTTGAAAATTATAAAAACATTTTTTGTTTGATTTATTGAATGGGGAAAGAATGTCAACAATTATTTTAGGGACAATAAGGTCTTGAAATGTGTAGTTTGTCTTTCCCAAAGTAGTGTTTGATCTGACTGTTTCACCAAACATAGTTTCTTGAAAATCCTGGCATTATGAAGTGTTGATAATATTGCTTCTCCAGCAGTGAGCAAAATCTAAGATTGTTTGCCACATGAGAATCTCCAGCTTAGTTCTAATTTCTTCCTCAGCAAAAATTGTTATTTCTTGGTACAAGAAGCAGTGATTGTTTTACGGGGATCCTTAGTTGAGTTATGATTTATTCCTCAGTTTGAGTTGATTATTTTGCCATGGAAGAAGTATTTGTATAGCAATCAATTGATAGGTTTTCTCTTACCTAGTGTTGGGTATTGATTTAAAATCCCTTGCAACTTGACTTTTGCTATGTTGTTAACTTCTGATATCCCCACGAGGATCGGCAAGTCCAAAATTTTCTTTCATTGGTGGATTATCTCCAGAGTTTTCACTCTCGTATTCCCAGTAGATTTGTATGTGATGATTCTCAGCAGGCTCATATTTAATTCTTAGTAAATCTCAGACCCTTTCCCCAAGGCGAAGTCATTGCAATATGATGTTATACCTCTCTGAGATAGATGTTTATTGAAAGACGTGTTTAGTGTTTATTTCCTAGAAGGAGTATCTCACTCTCCAGTAAGGATTGTGGAAATGTTTCCCCATCCTCGAAAGATTGTTATCTTTCCTCAGCATTGTGGTTCCCCCTTATAGAGTTGATGTTGATGTTTGTTATCCCAATAGGTATTTCTTATCCCCATCAGAGTTTAAATGTGTATTTTTTTCCCTAAAGAGTGTGGAAGAGTTTGTGTTGCTGGTGTTTCCCCAACATGTTATCCCCTCGGAGTGGAATTCTTGATGTTATCCCTTTTCTGGATTATTGAAGATTGGTTTTTTGGGTGTTTCTCCTAAGAAGTATCTTTATCTCCTCATAATGAGTTAAGACTTGTAGTAGGATTTATTTCTTTGATGGCTTTTGTTTATCCCCTGCAAGATTTTTATCCATTTGAATCTCTAGTAGATTTTTATACCCTGCAAAGATTTGCATCCCGGTACAAGCGCGAACGGTCAGCGAAAGGAGAGAATGAAATGAACAGAGTCGCCAGCTAGGCATTTTTATCCCGAAGGAAAGGTAATGCTGCATAAACCTAGAAAGATATGGATAAGACGGTTGCGAACCAGAGAAACTGAGAAAAGGGGTTGGTTACAACCTGGGAAGGTATTAGCACCAAGATTATCCGTCGTACTCGACGGGATCCATGCTTAAAAGATTGTGTTTAAAGGGGGTAGGTGTATGTGCTATCTGTGTGCAAAAGCTAAGATTAAATGTACAGGTGTCAGTGCAAATAGGTGAATTGCTCGGGAACTGAGGCTCAAAAGAAAATACTGAAAGAGGGGGAAGACACATAGACTTTTGTTCGATAACAGTTAAGTTATACCTACGTATCCTCTCGTGCAATGAGGAAGTCAGAACACTGTAGTTCAACTCAAAGAGACTGAAAAATGAATTAACTGATGGACTGCTTACTTGCCTATGCTCAAGTGTATGACTCGTCTGGCTCGAGTGCTAACTGTCTTGCATTAGACGGGAGAAGCAAGTTCTCATTTGTGAATGAGGATGATGAGAAAAGAATCCCGAAGTAGACGATTATTTTTTGTTTTTTGTGTTTTGAGTTTTTTTATTGTTTTTGGTGTTTTGCATAAGTTAATGAGCTTAAGCCTAAATCAAGGGCTTGTAAACTCATTATATCCTCCCTGATTAGGGATAATGAGAATACTTAAGTATGAGATAAGCATCTCAACTTAATTACCATGATGATGTAGGATTAAGATCATTAACCTACTTGTGATTATTTAGATGTTTTTGGGTTTTTATTTAGTGTTAAGTAATGAGTTTAATCTCTAATTACAGATTAGTGGGCTCATTACACCATCCTAATAGAAGGATGATAGATGAGAACACTTAAGCTAAGGAAGATACCTCAACTTAATCCATGGATAGGTGTTAAATTCATGACAAAACAAGCCTTTATTAAGTGGATTTTAATTATGGGTGAGATTAAGAAGTGAGTTTTATGATTTGTAAGACAACTTGAGGGGGACTTGTCCATTAAACACTAGGGTTAGTCCTTATTAACCATAAAGGCAGAATTAGAACCCTAATGTAAGGCCCAAGTTACAAGTTAATGTCTTAGTGATTATTAGATGGATTGATTAAGAGGTTTAAATAGATTAAGGGTTTAACACTTAGGATTAAAATTATACACTCCATCCTAAGATAAGGATGCAGGCATAACCCTAATTTCAAAGTCCTAAAATCTTAAAGGTTTAGTCTCTAATGATGGGATGAGAAGAGAGACACAAAGAAGACTCAAAGGAAAAAGTCTAAAGGAAACTATCAATACTAGAAGTTATCATGCTTAGGCATCCTATGGTTTTGTGAGGCTTAAAAGGAGAAGTCTTCAAGGAAGCCACCAAGGAGAAGCAAGATAAGAAAGAGATGAGAAGAGAAAGAAAGGAAGAGAAACACAAGTGAGAAAGCTCACTCAAAGACAAGTAAAAATTAAGCAAGGATGCAATATGAAGGTATGAGAAGAGGTGGGAGGTGAAGGCAAATCCACCTCCCAAGCAACTTACCCTTAACCCTGAAAAGTTAGTACAAGATGCATAAGGAAAGAAATGAAATGAAACAATGCATATGCAAGGGAAAAGACCAAGACCAGAAGCATACACATGATGTAAATGATGCTATGATATGATGCAAAGACATTTAAGATGCATATGTGTGATCATACAAGAGAATGAATGCAAATGAAGCATGTGGGAGGCATGTAAACACATGGATGTTTATGAAATGAAATGGATGAAAAGCATAGAAAATGTATGAATAAATGATCAATAAATGTTCAAGAAATCTCTTAAGATGTCTAAGATGACATATAAATGCTTGGAATGGCATGGAAAGTTCATATGTTCATGCAATGCAAGGGAAGATGCAAGTAAAGATGCAAAATTAGGGTTACATGGAAGGATGAGATGCAAATGACAAAGACAGAAGCAAATGACATTATAAAAAATTGAAAATGCACTCAAAGGAACCCTAAACCTATACTAGGTTACCATCCAAAGGGGGAGGTCAGAAGCTAAACCTAGGAGAAGTTGTGAATTTCCTAATTTTCTAGGGTTTTTTGGGTGATTTTTAATGTAAAATGCCAAACAATTTGAAAATATAAGATAAAAATGAAACAATAATATTTTTGGATGCTAGAAGACATGCATAGAACAATGAAAAAAGAACCAATCACAAACTCAACTTGGTTTAAAAGTTATAAATTTTGGAAGTTAGGGTTAGAAAATGAACATTTTCAAGAACCCTAATTCATTGAAAAATCTCAAAGTATGATCAAAACATAAAAGAAATTTGTATGGTGAGTTTGTAAATGCTTCTAAATGTCTAAGAATGCTTTCTGATTTTTTTTTGTGATTTCTAAATACTTAAATTTATTTTTAATTAATTAAAATGAATTAATTAATTGAATAAAATATTTAAATGATTTAAAAATATATTTTTAATGCAAAAAATAAAAATAAAAATATTTTTGGTTTCTGAAAATTAATAAAAGTCATGATAAAAAATTTTCAGATTTTTTTAATGATTTTTTCTATTTTAAATAATTATATGAAAAGAAATGAATAAAAATGAATAAAAGGAAAATTATGTCAATCCAATGGTCCAGATTTGAATTCAGGGGGAAGGGGTTGACTGCGCGCGCAGATGTAGGGTCCAGATCACTCCTAGTTAATTAATCTGATTTAATTTAATTAAACACATTTAGGGTTTAATGACCTAATCCTGGCCGTACACTCACTAACCATAATCTCAATCCTACGACCCACATTCAAACTGGGGAGATTAGCCCTAATTAAACTCAGGTGACCAGAGCTAAGCTCCGGTCATCTTCTCCAGCCACACCTTCAAACCAACTTCTTCCCTAGGCCAAATTAGAAGATCTAAAGCTCCAGATCCACTCTCCTACTCATCCTAAACAAGAATCAAACCTCAAACAACATTTATCATGCATCAAAATTCAGATACGAATCAAAACATAAAAACTGCAAAAATTTCAGAAGCACAATACAAGCTCAATACCTAACCATTTTCAAAAATAAAATGTGCAGTGTGATCAGTGAAGCATGAAGAACATTTCTATAACCTAAAATGAGATTTCTGGAAAATTTGTTCTTGATGATACCTGAGATGAAGCTTTCTCAATCTGAGCTATCTGGACCTCTCCTTGGTGCAAACCAACTCCCCTGAATCCCTTGATGCTATTGAGAAGCTTGGAACAAGTTTATATGGCTGTTTTTTGAGGTTTCAGTTCAGAGGGGGGTGAAATCGTGTTTTTGTTTTAGGGGGTTTCAGGCTTATGTAAGGGGTGGGAAATGATCTGGTGAAAGAATTTTGAAGTTTTGCTGGGTAGTTTGAGAATTTCGAAGAGATGAAGTTCTTGAGGGATTTTTGGAAATCTGAATGTATGATAGCTTGCAGGCTTGTGTGTTGTATGAAATGAGTCCCTTGAGGCATGAATGTGAAGTTGTGATTGGTCAGAGGAGTTGTTGTGGCCTATGCTGATTGGTATGAGTGATTTTGCAAAAAAGTCAACATTGTGTACTTGAGATATGGGCATGGTGAAGGCCTGAGATTTTGGGGTGTCTGGCCTCAGCATGAATCAAGGGTGGCCATGGGATAGGTTTGATGCAGCTGGAACACATGGAACTAGGGTTTGTATGAGTTTTGCATATTTTCCCTCTTTGGTGTATCTTGTGATGCAAGGCATGAAATGTTGTAGTTCCTTGGGAAATTTTGAGCAAAATGAGTCATGTGATGTTGTTATGATGTTTAGAAGTCAATTAGAGGTCACTTAGAAGCTTTGGCAAGTGGTTTGCAAAAAAATCCTCTTTGGCATGAATGTGAAAATTATGTGATTTTTGCCAACTTTGAAGGATCATAACTTGCGTTCCATAATGAATTAGAACATGTTCTTGTACTTTTTGAAAAGGGAAAGACCTAATCTAAAAATTTCATGACCAAGAATTTTTCATTTGAAGCATTTTTGATCAAGAAAGAGGAGGTTGAAAAACTTTCCCAAAATGGAAAGTTTCCATTACAAGTCATTTCCATTTTTGGCAACTTTTGGTTTAGCTCAAATTTCTTCAATTTTGTGAACTTCCAAGCACTCCAGTGATCAAATAAAGATCATAGAACTTCAATTTGATGAAAATACCCCTTTGGTTCCATTGTTGGGGGCCTCAGATGCCCTGATTTTGACTTAACTTGCTCAGGAAGTTACCCAGTGAACAAATGACTTCCAGAATGAATTTCTTCATCAAACTTGGTACACATGATCCTTATAACATTTTAAGAACATTAGAAACAAGAATGGCTCAAAAATTTGGAGTTGAGGCCTCTAAAACCAAAACCCTAATTTGGGTCATCTGTGTAGTGAAAACCCTAGCTCTGCTTCTATGCCTTGCCAGTTCTTGTGATTTCTTGACTTCCATGAACTTTGAGGTATATAATATGATGATAGAACACACATGGACCCTCTTGGAATGCTTTAAGACCTTTGGAGTGGCTCAGATGGAATCTTGGATTGCTCAGATCACAAACCCTAGATGCAGATGAACTTGAACTTATGCAGTGAAGCAAAAATGCAATATGAGGTGGTATGCTCATGTCTATACAAAAATGAAAGATCACAAGCCAAGGTGTGAACATGAGTGAGGGAAAATTTGGGGTGTTTACAGCTGCCCCTATTCAAACATGAGTTAGCTGTGCAGGATATAAATGCCTGGCTTAACAGATAAACAAGATAACTTGTGGTTAAATACCAAAGACAGTCCGAAATTTGCACTTACTGGGGATAAGAAGAAAAGGGATATAAATTGTAAAAGACAATATGGCATGATTATTAAATGAAAACGATGGAGGACGACCATCTAGCAGAGGACGACTGCTGGGGATAAAGCGGTAAGTAAAGCAATGACGGGGACGATCGACAAGCTGGGGAGATAAAGAGACCACGACGGGGACGACCATCGGGTAAAGGAACAAGATTCTCTGGGGATTGCAGTAAAAGAAATGTTGGGGACGGCCATCAGGTTTGAAAAGTAGCGTAAACAACGATGGGGACGGCCATCAGTTTAAAGAATAAATGAAATAATGATGAGGGACGGTCATTAAAGGTGAAGGATGATCACCTATCAGGGGACGACTGATCCTTATCATGACATAGGACGAATGTCGTATAGAAAAGGTCGAAGATGGGGACGGCCATCGGATAAGCATGATGAAGGACGATCATCAAGAGGTGAAGGACGATCACCTAGCAGGGTACAACTGCTCTCGGGGTTTATCACGACATAGGACGAATGTCGGATAACAAGATCAACGATGGGGACGGCCATCGGATGAATGATGAGGGACGATCATCAAAAGGTGAAGGACGATCACCTAGCAGGGGACGACTGCTAAAATAAAATCACGACATAGGACGAATGCCGGATAAAAAAGGGTTCCGATAAATGGAGACTCCGCTGGGGAAAGGATGAGGGGCGGTCATCCAAAGGTCAAGGACAATCACCTGGCAGAGGACGGCTGCCGAAAGTATCACGACAGAGGATGAATGTCGGATAGAAAAGTTGTTCTGCCGGGAAATGGTAAACACGGACGAGTGCTTACGCTAAGAATAAAAGGTATATGTGTTTGACGATATGTGTAACGCCCCGAAATCTAAATTTAATTATTTAATCATTTATTTAATTAATTTAGAAAAATTGGAGAATTTGGATTTATTAGAGAATTTTTTGAGAAAATGAGTATTTTTATATAATAAGGATAAATAGTATTTTATTATGCTATTTTATTATTATTATTAAAAATATATTAAAGATAAGGGTAAGGTGGTCCTTTTGTGAAAATTATGAGGGTAAAGTGGGAAAAGACTTAACTGGGATATGTTTTGGTAAATAGGAATACACGATTAGTTTTCTAACATTATCGTGTTTTTGGGAGAAGAAGTGCTCTGAAGGAAAAAGGGAGAGAAAGAAGAAGCTCAGAGTCAGGAAGCTGTGGAGAACCCCAGAGAAGAGTGCAAAGCGAAGAAATTCTCTAAGGTATGGGGAGTTTTCATAATCTATTGTAATTGCATAAGAATTTGGATTATGAATAGATTATAATTGTGTGAGTTTATGAGTTTTAGGGGTTTTTGATTTAGGTGGAGTTTATAAGAGAAATCTTGATGAATTAGAGCAATTAGAATGAGTTATAATCGTATATTTGTTTGTATAATTGTTGTCTGGATGTTGTGAGGTTTAATTGATGTTTTTGAATGGTTTTTGAGTGTTTTGATGTGGAACCCGTAATGGGGTTTGGGGGTTTTTGGTGTTGGAACAGTCTGCAATTGTATAGCAGGGGACTGCTGGAAAACGTGCGTTAACCGGTTAACGCTATGGGTTAACCGGTTAACCATTGTAATTTTGGGAATTTCTAGAAATTTCGTCGGCGTTAACCGGTTAACGCTATGGGTTAACCAGTTAACACTGTTTGAGAAGAAAATTTTAATTCTTTAAAAATTCATAACTTTCAAATCGTAAGTCCGATTCGCATTCCGTTTGAAGCGTCGGTACGAGCATAAACTGAACTTTATTTTGATGAATAAAAATGAGAAAAATGCAAAAGTTTTTATAATGGAATTTATGAAATAACCTTGAAATTGCCCCATAATTTACTGGGTATGGGTCAATTCTTGAAGTGTTAGAGTGGTTATAGAACCAGTGTTCTGGGTGTAATGTCATGATGATATATATGATTTATTTGATGATTGTTTTGTTGATTGAAATGAATGATGCGAATTATTTTGATGAATTTACGATGTAGCGCATCATTGCATTTCATAACATTCATGATGGGGCTTCGGCCTATTTATTTGCTTCAATCCCATTGTGTGGATTAAAGTGTCTCGATGATTTACGATGTGCTCCTTTGTGGAGGGTTGATGGTCATGTATCCATCTCATGATAAAAATGGTACCACATGCATATTGCATATCAGGATGTTAGCATTGCATATTCTGGATGAATTTCTTGACTGTGTTGGTGTTGCTTGATTTCATGACCATGTTGTTGTTGTTGCTGAATTTTATAGTTGATTATGTCATTATATGTTGTACTAATTTATTTATGATTCTATATTTTGGTACGTTTATGATATATTATGATTACTCACCCTTCCTGCTTGGAAATGTTGCCTCCTTCGTGGGTAACTTGCAGATGTCGAAGAATTGTCCTACATTGCAATAGGAGTAATTCATGAGTCTCGGAGCGTGCTTTAGTGTTCATTATAAGTAGTTCTGGTGTATGTGTCCTACTCTGTGTCATGTAACACTGGGATGGGCTTTCTTCTGTTTAATTGTTTGCAGTTATGCTGTTATTTGGATAAATGTTTTCCATTTTATGATGTTAAATTCAGGATGGTGAAAATTATGTTATGAAGTTTTGAATTATGAAGTTTAAATTCCGCTGCGAAATCATTTTTGATATTCTTGATGTTGATTAACCCGTGTTACGGGACATGACACTGTTTGTGTTGAATTATGATGATATGTGATACCCTTTTTAGATGATTACTCTGATATTATTTAAATATTTTGTTTTGGGGTAGAAGGGTGTTACAATATGTATAGATTAAAGATGCGGACGAACATCCTTAAGACCATGATACAGACGAGTATCGGTAGAAACAAACACTGACGCGTATTCAGAGATGATGATACGGACGAGTACCAACTGGTTACCAAAGAACACGGACGAGTGTCAAATCTGTTTGAAGAGTGATATATATATATATATATATATATATATATATATATATATGTATGTATATATATGAGATACGGACGAGTATCAAAGACTTCTGTATAAGTATGAGTGAGTATTGATATGTTGGCGAAGTATGAGCAAGACACGAGTGTTCAACTTGCTTGGGAAAGTATGACACGGACGGGTGTCAAAAGAGAATGTGTATAAGTTATGAACAAATATTTTTATGTGTGAGTGTAAAAGGTGTTCTGGAGACCTGTGGGGATAGGATGACACGGACAGGTGTCGAAAGGAGTGTGTTATAAACAAGTGTTTCGGCAACCAAGTGATTTGGCAACCATGCTGGGGAAAGGTGACACGGACGAGTGTCAAAAGAGTATGTAGGTATTTGTATTTGAGAGTGCAAAGGGGACGTTTTGGCTTATATCTGCGGGGAATAATACGACACAAACGAGTGTCAAAAAGGGTATATATGAACAGGCATTTGTGTTAGAGAGTGCAAAGGGGACGCTTTGGCTTTAATTTGCGGGGGATGTGAGCTTTTATATATATTGCTGATGAAATACTGATGGTATTTGTAGATGACTGGTTCGAACCTGGCTTGTGATCATGCAAATGTTTGATTTTTGCCGTAATGCTCCGTATTAGACGGAATGTTACGCTTATTTCGGTGATTTATGATGCGAATGCCATGATTATGCAAAAGGGAAACCGTTCCGGGATTCGGAACCTGCTGAAGAAAAGATCTCTGGCTGATCTGCTTGGAGGGATATCCCAGCAGGGGAGGAGATCATTGGTAGATCTGTTAGGAGATATAGCTCTGCTTGGGGAAATAGATCATTGGTTGATCTACCCTATAAGGAGAACTCAGCTGGGGAGAAGGAAGCTTTCGTCACTTTGTTGCGCAAGAATTTCAGGCATTGCTCTTCTGGGGAGAGGATGGAAACTCTGTGGAGAACTTGGCTGGGGATGCTCCTGTTGAATAGACCTGTTGTAACACCCCGAAAATCTAAATTCAATTATTTAATTATTTATTTAATTAATTTAGAAAATTTGGAGAGTTTGGATTATTTTGAGAATTTTGGAGAAAATGAGTATTTTTATATAATAAGGATAAATAGTGTTTTATTATACTATTTTATTTTTATTATTAAAAATATATTAAAGAAAAGGGTAAGATGGTCCTTTTGTGAAATCATGAGGGTAATATGGGAAAAGGCTAAACTGGGATATTATTGCCAAAGAAGAGAATACGATCAATTTTCTCATTTTGTTGTTTCTATCGTGTTTTTGAAGTGCTCTGAAGAAAAGAGAAGCTCAGAGTCAGGAGGCTGTGGAGAACCCAAGAGAAGCGTATAAAGCGGCGAAATTCTCTAAGGCATGGGGAGTTTAATCTATGATAAATGTATAGGAATTGGAATATGAATGGATTAGGATGGTATGAATTTTTGGAGTTTTGGGGTTTTGAGTTAGGTTGAGTTTTAGGAGAAATCTTGATGAATTAGAGCGATTAGAATGAGTTATAATGGTATATTTGTCTGTATAATTGTTGTCTGGATGTTGTTGAGGTTTAATTGATGTTTTTGAATGGTTTTTGGGTGTTATGATGTGAAATCCGTAATGGGGTTTGGGAGTTTTTGGAAATTGGAACAGTCTGTAATTGTGTAGTAGAATACTGCTGAAACGCGTGCGTTAACCGGTTAATTCTTTGGTTAACCGGTTAACCGTTGGAAACTTTGGGATATTTTATGAAATTACCCAGGCGTTAACCGGTTAACGCTTTGGTTAACCGGTTAACACTGTTGGGACAACAAATTTTATTTCTTTAAAAATTCATATCTTTTAAATCGTAAGTCCGATTCGCATTCCGTTTGAAGCGACGGAACGAGTACAAACTGAACTTTATTTTGATGAATAGAAACGAGAAAAATGCAACAGTTTTTGATAAATGAATTTGTGAAATAACCTTATAATTACCTTATAAATTACCGGGTACGGGTTAATTCTTGATATGTCAGAGTGGTTAGAAAACCAGTGTTCAGGGTGTAATGTCATGATGATATATATGAATATTTGATGATTGTTTTGCTAATTGAAATGAATGATGCGATTTATTTTGGTGAATTTTTCGATGTAGCGCATCATTGCATTTCATAACATTCACGATGGGGCTTCGACCTATTTATTTGCTTCAATCCCATTGTGTGGATTGAAGTGTCTCGATGATTATGGTATGCTCCTTTGTGGAGGGTTGATGGTCATGTATCCATCTCATGGTGAAAATGGTACCACATGCATATTGCATATCAGGATGTTAGAATTTGCATATTTTGGATGAATTTCATGACTGTGTTGGTGTTGATTGATTTCATGTTAGTGTTGTGGTGGTTGCTGAATTTTGTAGATGACGATGTCATGATATGAGTACTAATTTATTTATGATTCTATATTCTTGTAAGTTTATGATACATTATGATTACCCACCCTGCCTGCTTGGAAATGTTGCCTCCTTCGTGGGTAACTTGCAGATGTCGAAGAATAGTTCTGCAGTGCAATAGGAGTAATTCATGAATTTCAGACCGTGCTTAGTGTTCCTTAGGAGTGGTTCTGGTTTATGTGTCCTGCTCTGTGTCATGTAACACTGGGATGGGTTTTATTCTGTTAACTGTTTCAGTTATGTTATTATTGGATAAATGTTTTCCTATTTATAAGATGTTAAATTCAGGATGGTGAAAATGATATTTTTGAAGTTTTGAATTATGAAGTTAATTTCCGCTGCGAAATGATTTATGGTATTTTGATGTTGATTAACCCGTGTTACGGGACAGGACACTGTTGTGTTGATTTATGATGAAAATGTGATACCCTTTTTGATGATTACTCTGATATTATTTAAATATTATGTTTGGGGTAGAAGGGTGTTACATTAGTGGTATCAGAGCAGGTCGGTCTGTCCGGCCAAGTCTTGTTGTTGTCAGTCAGTTGTTAAGTCGTTATTTATTTAACGATTATTCTCTTATGATGTGGTAAGTGTTGTGCAGAATGGATGGAAACAACTCGCGTGCTCTCGCTGATGCTATTGCAGCTCTTGCTCAGACTGCTGCCCGAAACAATGTGCATGATGAGTTTCGTGCATTGGAGAAGTTCCAGAGGAATAATCCACCTGTGTTTGAAGGAACTCATGACCCGGCGAGCGCACAGAAGTGGCTCAAGGCAATTGAGAAGATTTTTAGAGTGATGGCGTGTGCTGACGCGTAGAAGGTTCAATTCGGAACTCATATGTTGTCTGAGGAAGTTGAAGACTGGTGGGATAATACTCGTCAGCGTCTCGAGGATGAAGCTGTTGTGGTGACTTGGACTGTATTTAAGGCGGTGTTCCTTAAGAAGTATTTTCCGGAAGATGCTCGTGGTAAGTTAGAGATAGAATTCCTTGAGTTGAAGCAAGGAAACTTGACTATGGCAGAGTATGCTGCCAAATTTGAAAGGCTGGTGAAGTTTTGTCCTCACTACAATAGGGAAGATGCTGAACTTTCCAAGTGTTTTAAGTTTGAGAATGGGCTGAGACCTGAAATTAAGCAGGGAATTGGATGCCAACAAATTCGCAAGTATGCAGAGTTGGTGGATAAGAGCCGTATTTATGATGAGGATAGCCGAGCTCACTATAAAAAGCTGAGCGAGAAGAAAGGCAAAAGTCAGTATAGAGGAAAACCTTATGTGACTACTGGTGATAAGGGGAAGCAGAAGGCATATGAAGAGAAGAAGCAAAGTGGGGGAGCTCCTAATGTACCTGTTAAGTGTTACAAGTGTGGAGAGGCAGGTCATAAGGCCGATGTGTGTACCACCAGAGTTATGAAATGTTACCGTTGTGGCAAGATTGGGAATAAGGTGAGTGATTGTCCTAATGAAGGCCCAACCTATTACAATTGTGGTGAACATGGGCATATCAACACCCAATGCCAGAAACCAAAGAAAAATTCTGCTACTACTCAGAATGTTGGAAGAGTTTTTGCATTAGCTGGTTAAGAAGCTCCAAAGAAGGACAACTTGATCAGAGGTACCTATTTTATTAATAATATTGAGTTGATTGCTATTATTGACACTGGAGCTACACATTCATTTATTTCTCTTGAGTGTACTAATAGATTGAGTTTAAAGTTGTCTAATATGAATGGTAATATGATAATAGAGACTCCTGCTAATGGTTCTGTGACTACCATGCTTGTCTGTTTGAAATGTCCTTTGACAATTTTCGAGAAGAATTTTTTGATGGATTTGGTGTGCCTACCATTACACCAAATCGATGTTATCCTTGGTATGAACTGGTTGGAATTCAATTATGTTCATATTAACTGTTATAGTAAGACGGTGCAGTTCCCTGATTTGAACGGGAATGGTGAGTTGATGTTTTTATCTGCTAAGCAAGTGGATGAACTTGTTTTAGATGAAGCTTTGATGTTTGCAGTGTCTACCTCATTGCAAGTTGATGATAAGACTGTCAGTGCAGAGTTGACTGTGGTTTGTGAATTTCAAGATGTGTTTCCTGGTGATATAAGTGATTTACCACCGGAACGTGAGATTGATTTTTCTGTGGACTTAGTACCGGGTACGAGTCCTGTCTCGATGGCTCCTTATAGAATGTCGGCTTCAGAGTTGAATGAGTTGAAGAAACAATTAGAAGAACTTTTAGAGAAGAGGTTCATTAGACCCAGTGTTTCTCCTTGGGGTGCTCCGGTGTTGCTTGTTAAGAAGAAGGATGGTAGTATGAGATTGTGTGTCGATTACCGACAGTTGAATAAAGTGACTATCAAGAATAAGTACCCACTTCCGAGGATCGATGATTTGATGGATCAGCTAGTAGGTGCTTGTGTCTTTAGTAAAATTGATCTGAGGTCTGGTTATCATCAGATTCGAGTTAAAGCTGATGATATTCCGAAGACAGCTTTCAGGACGAGGTATGGGCATTATGAGTATACGGTGATGCCGTTTGGGGTTTCTAATGCGCCTGGTGTGTTTATGGAATATATGAATAGAATCTTTCATGAGTATCTGGATAAGTTCGTGGTGGTTTTCATAGATGATATCTTGGTATATTCTAAATCAGAAGAAGAACATGCCGAGCATTTGAGAGTTGTGTTGCATGTGTTGAGAGAAAAGAAATTGTTTGCTAAATTATCCAAGTGGGAATTTTGGCTAAGGGAAGTGAGTTTCCTCGGCCATGTAATTTTAAGTGGTGGAATTTTGGTGGATCCTTCAAAGATTGATGCGGTATTGCAGTGGGATACTCCGAAGTCAGCTACAGAAATTCGTAGTTTTCTTGGGTTGGATGGTTACTATCGTAAGTTCATTGAAGGTTTTTCTAAGATAGCTTTACCGTTGATGCAATTGACTAGGAAGGGTCAAGCGTATGTGTGGGATGTTGCTTGTGAAGAGAGTTTCATAGAACTGAAGAAAAGATTAACGACCGCGCCAGTGTTGGTCTTACCAAATCCAGATGAGTCCTTTGTAGTTTATTGTGATGCTTCCAAGATGGGTCTTGGTGGAGTTTTGATGCAGGATAATAAGGTGGTTGCTTACGCTTCTAGACAGTTAAGAGTTCATGAGAGGAACTATCCTACTCACGACTTAGAGTTAGCAGCTGTGGTGTTTGCGCTTAAGATTTGGAGGCACTACTTGTTTGGTTCGAAATTTGAAGTATTCAGTGATCACAAAAGTTTAAGATACTTGTTTGACCAGAAAGAGTTAAATATGAGACAGAGGCGGTGGCTTGAATTATTGAAGGATTTTGATTTTGATTTGAATTACCATCCGGGTAAGGCAAATGTTGTGGCTGATGCTTTGAGTAGGAAGTCGTTATATATTTCAATGCTTATGGTGAAAGAATTAGAAATGATCGAGCAATTCAGAGATATGAGCTTGTTGTGTGAAACTACTACTGATAGTGTGAAATTGGGAATGTTAAAGCTGACCAGTGAGATTTTGGAAGAGATTCGTAAGGGTCAGAAATCTGATTTGAAATTAGTCGATCAATTGATGTTGGTTGATCAAGGTAATGCAGGTGACTTTCGAGTTGATGAAGGTGGAGTTTTAAGATTCCAAGATAGAGTATGTGTTCCGGATATTGCAGGAATTAAAAAGAGTATTCTAGAAGAGGGGCACAAGAGTCGACTGAGTATTCATCCTGGTGCTACGAAGATGTATCAGGATTTACGCAGGTTGTTTTGGTGGCCGGGTATGAAAAGAGACATTGCTGAATTTGTATATGCTTGTTTGACATGTCAGAAGTCAAAGATAGAACATCAGAGACCTTCAGGTATGATGCAACCATTGACTGTTCCTGAGTGGAAATGGGATAGTATTTCCATGGATTTCATGACTGGGTTACCTAAGACTGCTAGAGGTAATGATTCGATTTGGGTAATTGTTGATCGGTTAACTAAGTAGGCACATTTCTTGCTGATGAGGATTAACCATTCCATGCAAAGGTTAGCTGAGATTTATATTGAGGAAATTGTGAAGTTGCATGGTGTACCTTCAACTATTGTATCAGATAGATATCTGCGGTTTACATCGAGGTCTTGGAAGAGTTTGCAGGATGCCTTGGGTACTAAATTGAGGATGAGTTCTGCTTATCACCCTCAAACGGATGGTCAGACGGAAAGAACAATCCAATCTTTAGAAGATTTGCCGAGAGCTTGTGTATTAGATCAAGGAGGGTCTTGGGATAGTCATTTGTCGTTGGTCGAGTTTACGTACAATAACAGTTTTCATGCTAGTATCGGGATGGCTCCATATGAGGCATTGTATGGTAGACGTTGTCGTACTCCATTATGTTGGTATGAGTCAGGAGAGAGTTTGGTACTTGGGCCAGAGATTGTCCAAGAAACAACTGAAAAGATAAAAATGATTCAGGAAAGGATGAAAACATTGCAGAGTCGTCAAAAGTGTTATCACAATAAGAGAAGGAAAGCACTTGAGTTCCAAGAGGGAGATCACGTGTTCTTAAGAGTTACTCCTATGACTGGTGTGGGAAAAGCTTTGAAGTCTAGAAAGCTCACTCCACGTTTCGTCGGTCCATATCAGATTATGAAAAGGATAGGGGAAGTGGCCTATCGGGTGGCTTTACCTCCCTCTCTTGCGAATTTACATGATGTATTTCATGTATCACAGTTGAGGAAGTACATTCCAGACCCGTCACATGTAAATCAGATAGATGATGTTCAGGTGAGAGATAATCTGACGATTGAAGCTTTACCAGTGAGGATTGATGGTAGAGAATTGAAGCAACTTCGAGGTAAGGAAATTGCTTTAGTGAAGGTAATATGGGGAGGACCAGCTGGAGAAAGTTGGACTTGGGAGCGCGAAGATCAGATGAGGGAGTCGTATCCGACTCTATTTACTTCAGGTAATTTTCGAGGACGAAAATTCTTTAAGTAGGGGAGAGTTGTAACACCCCGAAAATCTAAATTCAATTATTTAATTATTTATTTAATTAATTTAGAAAATTTGGAGAGTTTGGATTATTTTGAGAATGTTGGAGAAAATGAGTATTTTTATATAATAAGGATAAATAGTGTTTTATTATACTATTTTATTTTTATTATTAAAAATATATTAAAGAAAAGGGTAAGATGGTCCTTTTGTGAAATCATGAGGGTAATATGGGAAAAGGCTAAACTGGGATATTATAGCCAAAGAAGAGAATACGATCAGTTTTCTCATTTTGTTGTTTCTATCGTGTTTTGGAAGTGCTCTGAAGAAAAGAGAAGCTCAGAGTCAGGAGGCTGTGGAAAACCTAAGAGAAGCGTATAAAGTGGCGAAATTCTCTAAGGTATGGGGAGTTTTCATAATCTATGATAAATGTATAGGAATTGGAATATGAATGGATTAGGATGGTATGAATTTTAGGAGTTTTGGGGTTTTGAGTTAGGTTGAGTTTTAGGAGAAATCTTGATGAATTAGAGCGATTAGAATGAGTTATAATCGTATATTTGTCTGTATAATTGTTGGCTGGATGTTGTGAGGTTTAATTGATGTTTTTGAATGGTTTTTGGGTGTTATGATGTGAAATCCGTAATGGGGTTTGGGAGTTTTTGGAAATTGGAACAGTCTGTAATTGTGTAGCAGAAGACTGCTGAAACGCGTGCGTTAACCGGTTAACGCTTTGGTTAACCGGTTAACCATTGGAAATTTTGGGGTATTTTATGAAATTACACAGGCGTTAACCGGTTAACGCTTTGGTTAACCGGTTAACACTGTTGGGACAACAAATTTTATTTCTTTAAAAATTCATATCTTTTAAATCGTAAGTCCGATTCGCATTCCGTTTGAAGCGACGGAACGAGTACAAACTGAACTTTATTTTGATGAATAGAAACAAGAAAAATGCAACAGTTTTTGATAAATGAATTTGTGAAATAACCTTATAATTACCTTATAAATTACCGGGTACGGGATAATTCTTGATATGTCAGAGTGGTTAGAAAACCAGTGTTCAGGGTGTAATGTCATGATGATATATATGAATATTTGATGATTGTTTTGCTGATTGAAATGAATGATGCGATTTATTTTGGTGAATTTTTCGATGTAGCGCATCATTGCATTTCATAACATTCACGATGGGGCTTCGGCCTATTTATTTGCTTCAATCCCATTGTGTGGATTGAAGTGTCTCGATGATTATGGTGTGTTCCCTTGTGGAGGGTTGATGGTCATGTATCCATCTCATGGTGAAAATGGTACCACATGCATATTGCATATCAGGATGTTAGAATTTGCATATTTTGGATGAATTTCATGACTGTGTTGGTGTTGATTGATTTCATGTTAGTGTTGTGGTGGTTGCTAAATTTTGTAGTTGACGATGTCATGATATAAGTACTAATTTATTTATGATTCTATATTCTTGTAAGTTTATGATATATTATGATTACTCACCCTGCCTCCTTGGAAATGTTGCCTCCTTCATGGGTAACTTGCAGATGTCGAAGAATAGTTCTGCAATGCAATAAGAGTAATTCATGAGTCTCGGAGCATGCTTAGTGTTCCTTAGGAGTGGTTCTGGTTTATGTGTCCTGCTCTGTGTCATGTAACACTGGGATGGGTTTTATTCTGTTAACTATTTCAGTTATGTTATTATTGTATAAATGTTTTCCTATTTATATGATGTTAAATTCAGGATGGTGAAAATGATTTTTTTGAAGTTTTGAATTATGAAGTTAATTTCCGTTGCGAAATGATTTATGGTATTTTGATGTTGATTAACCCGTGTTACGGGACAAGACACTGTTGTATTGATTTATGATGAAAATGTGATACCCTTTTTGATGATTACTCTGATATTATTTAAATATTATGTTTGGGGTAGAAGGGTGTTACACCTGTGCTAGGGATGAGGAGGCTTTGACAACTCCGCTAGGGAAAAGCATTCCAGATATTGCTTGGGGAGGATGTATGTTGGGGAAGTGTGCTTGGCATTCCCTATGCTGCGTATTGAATACCTGCAATCTGTTAAGACAAGAGGAACGCACAAGTATCCCGAGGTATCCCTTACCGGATTCCGTCATAGGAATTAGATATTCCTGAAAGTAAATATATTTCCCGCAAGCATTTATTAAAAATAGCTCATTTGTTTTATGCAAGCACTTTATCATGAATATTGGACATTTTGAAACGGAACAAAAATGTACAAAAAGAGATGTGACTGAAAATTCTGATTTTATTAATCCGGGTGCCCTGAATTGGAAAATACAGTCAAAGAAACAAATCCCCTGGAATGAGGAGATTGCTATAAATTGAGAAAAGTAAAAGTGCTGGCAATGTTGACGACGTTCCGGTGAACATCCTTTGCTGTGACCTGTATGACCTTGACGTTCTTCTCATCTTGCTTTCTGAAGAAGGTTGATTCTGAATGATGCTTTATCCTTGCGAAGCTTGCCGTGTTATGAGTGATACAGACGAATTCAGAATGCAGTTGTTCACTTATTCCCTAATTTTGCGTGGACCGCCCTTTCAGGTTTTCGTTCCACCAGGATACCCATTTTTGCCTGAGCTATCCAATGCGGCTTTTCAACTCAACGGGTGTACATATTTTCTTTTAATTTTCCCTTATTTTTGCCCGAGTCTTTTATTCTGTTTTTGACTCGCCGGGATGCCCTATATTTTCATGGACTTACATTCTGTTTTTATGTCCAGTGGGTCATTTTATGCGATGTATTTTTTAACTGCATCTGAATTCACAGGGGCTAAGAAATCTTCGCCATCCATGGTAGTGAGCATCAGTGCCCCACCGGAGAAAACCTTATTTACTATGAATGGACCATCGTAATTAGGAGTCCACTTGCCCCTATGGTCTGTACGAGGAGGAAGAAGTCTTTTCAGCACAAGATCTCCCACTTGGTATTCCCGAAACCTGACTTTCTGATCGAAGGCTTTCTTCATCCTTTTCCTGAAGCCTGATTTTCTACTTCGTCCAGCTTTACATCCATCATTACCCGTAAGGAGGGTAGTTCAACTTCAACAGGTAGCACAGCCTCCATACCATACACAAGCTGATATGGTGTTGCCCTAGTAGATGTTCTGATTGAAGTTCGGTACCCATGCAAGGCAAATGGTAGCATTTCATGCCAGTCTTTGTAAGTAACCACCATCTTCTGCATAATCTTCTTGATGTTTTTGTTAGCTGCCTCAACAACGCCATTCATCTTTGGCCTGTAAGGAGAAGAGTTCTGATGTTGGATTTTGAAGTCCCGGCACAGTTCTTCCATCATTTTGTTGTTCAAATTGGAACCATTATCAGTAATGATAAGCTCGGGTACTCCATATCAACAGATGATGTCTCTTTTCAGGAATCTGGCTACCACTTGTTTGGTGACATTTGCATACGAAGTTGCTTCGATCCATTTGGTGAAGTAATCAATGGCTACCAGGATGAATCTGTGGCCATTTGAAGCAGTCGGCTCGATCTTTCCAGTCATGTCAATGCCCCACATGACAAAGGGCCAAGGTTAAGACATTACGTTCAAAGGATTTGGAGGCACATGCACTTTATCTGCATAGATATGGCATTTGTGGCATTTTCTGGCGTAGGCACAATAGTCTGTATCCATTGTAATCCAGTAATACCCTGACCTTAATAATTTCTTAGCCATTGCATGTCCTCCATATCTAAGTTTCGCATGTATAATGAACCATCAGCATTAAGGAAGAAACTACCGGCCAACCTTCTTAATATCTTCTTATCATTGGATGATGCCCCAGGTGCGTGTGTCTGATCTTCTAAGAAGCATTTGATGTCATGGACCCAAGACTTGTCATCTTTAGCAATGTCCACGGAGAATACGTATGATGGTCGGTCTAGTTTGGATAACGAAATCCGAGGCACATAATTGGCAGTCTGAACCTTGATCATGGACGAAATGGTAGCCAAAGCATCTGCGAACTGATTTTCGTCTCGAGGGATGTACTCAAGTTTGACTGTTGTGAAGAAAGTCAATAATCTCCTCGTGTAGTCACGGTATGGAATCATATGCTCTTGGTGAGTATACCATTTGTTGTTGGTCTGATTGATTACCAAAGCTGAATCTCCGAATACATTCAAAGTCTTGATCCCGAGGTCAATGGATTCCTCAAGACCCATGATACAGGCTTCGTATTCAGCTTCGTTGTTAGTGGAGGAAAAAGTGAGTTTTGTCGAGAAAGGCATATGAACTCCTTTAGGTGTAATGAGCACTGCACCAACTCCTCGACCATTCATATTGACAGCCCCATCAAACATCATTGTCCACTCTTCTTCTGGGTCAGGCCCTTCAGTGTGACAAGGCTCTTCATGATCTTTTGCTTTTAGGAACATGATATCTTCATCAGGGAAGTCAAATCTCATTGGCTGATAATCATCAATGGGTTTCTCAGCTAGATAGTCAGACAGTACACTGCCTTTGATGGCCTTTTGAGATGTGTACTGAATGTCATACTCTGTCAGAATCATTTGCCACCTTGCAACCTTCCGGTAAGTGATGGCTTCTCAAATATATACTTGACGGGGTCCATCTTTGAGATCAACAAAGTAGTGTGAGTTAGCATATACTGTCTTAGTCGGTGAGCAGCCCACGCTAAAGCACAGCAAGTTTTCTCGAGCAGTGAATAACGTTGTTCACAATCGGTAAACTTTTTGCTTAGGTAGTATATTGCATACTCTTTTTGACCAGACTCGTCATGCTGGCCCAACACACACCCCATTGATCCTTCTAATATTGTCAGGTACATTATTAGAGGTCTTCCTTCAACTGGAGGCATCAGAATAGGAGGTTCTTGTAGGTACTCCTTGATTTTGTCAAAAGCCTTCTAACAATCTTCGTTCCACCTGACTGTTTTTTCCTTTCTTAATAGATTGAATAGGGGCTCACAGGTTGCAGTAAGATGAGATATGAACCTTGATATATAGTTCAATCTCCCTAAGAACCCCCGAACTTCCTTTTCAGTCCTAGGTGCAGGCATCTCTTGAATGGCTTTGACCTTGTCAGGATCATCTTCAATTCCTTTTTCACTTACAATGAATCCCAGCAGTTTACCGGATCGTACCCCGAATGTTCATTTGTTGGGGTTTAGCTTCAGCTGATACTTTCTCAGACGCTTGAACAACTTCAGCAGATTTACCAGATGATCTTCTTTAGTGAGGGACTTGGCAATCATGTCATACACGTAGCATTCAATTTCTTTGTGGATCATGTCGTGGAATAACGTTACCATAGCTCGTTGATAAGTTGCACCGACATTTTTCAGTCCAAAAGGCATTACTTTGTAACAGAATGTGCCCCAAGGTGTGATGAAGGTTGTTTTCTCCACGTCTTTGGGTGACATTCTGATCTGATTATACCCAGAAAAACCATCCATGAAAGAAAATACCGAGAACTGAGTTGTGTTGTCGACCAATACATCAATGTGAGGTAATGGGAAATCATCCTTCGGGCTAGCTCTGTTTAGATCTCGGTAATCCACACACATATGTACTTTGCCATCCTTCTTAGGCACTGGTACAATATTAGCAACCCACGGTGGGTAACTAGTCACAACAAGGAAACCGGCGTCCCACTGTTTTTATACTTCTTCCTTAATCTTCATGGCCATATCTGGACGAGTACGGCGTAGCTTTTGTTTCACTAGAGGGCAATCTTCTTTCAATGGCAGTTTATGCATAACAATATCTGTATCTAAACCTGGCATGTCTTGATAGGACCAAGCAAAGACGTCGATGTATTCTCGAAGCATGTCAATGAGCTGTTCTTTTACTGAAGCCTGCAGACTGGCCCCAATCTTCACTTCTTTCAAATCCTATTCGGTACCAAGATAGACTGTTTCAACCTCCTCTTGATGAGGAGTAATCACTTTCTCTTCTTGCCTCAACAACCTGGCTAACTCTTCAGGTAACTCATAGTCCTCTTCAACCCCTTCATCAGCTTGATTAATTGGATTGTCGAACTCATACAAGGTTATAGCAGTGCTGTTGTCGGTGCAATCTGGAGGATAATCTCTGCAAAGGTTGAGATTTGTTCGTTTTAGTGATCAATTTTAATCTTGTTTAGATAAAGTGAAAATGAAGTTATTTATTTTGAAAACATTACCATTTTATTGTTTTGTACAAAAGTGAAAAATGAAAAGACAGTGAGCGAAAAAGAGACTTGTTTACAAAAGATGTTCGATATTCATTGATAAATCATTTGCACAAAATTACAATATGGCCTTATTACAAAATGAGTCCTGACACTTTGGGCAAGATGCAGGACTTGATGCATGCTAAAAAAGGCAGGAAATAATAATTACTCTGCAGGAGTAACCCTTATAATTTCCTGGCAAGACCAGTTAAGGACTTGGTGCCCCGGGATCCTTGGACGTATCCAGCTCTCCAGGTTGCAGTCACTTTTCGCCTCGTCTTCTAGGTTATTAACAGCATCTGGGATGAGCATCCCCCACTGATGAACTTGGGCTCTTTAGCAGCCTCTGTTTGATCTTGTCGGAATGGTTTGTAACCCAAACCGAATCTGTCCTCCTTCTTCTCCACCGACAGCAGCTTGCCCCAGCCTTGGGCATTACCATCTTTAACAACCTTTCGGGCTTGCTGATAGGAGACAATTGAAGTACCCATCCTATCCTCCTAGGATGCAGCAAATACTTCAGTCGTCGCCTCATTGACATTCAGGGCCTCGAACCCTTGGCTCATAGTTTCATGGATTTCACCATCCATCTCAATGTACTTGTACGTAGCCAGATGGCTAACAAATATGTCCTCTTCACCACAGATGGTGATAATCTTTCCTTCCCACTCATATTTCAATTTCTGGTGAAAGGTTGATGTAACTGCGCCAGCAGTGTGAATCCATGGTCGACCCAACAAACAGCTGTAGGCCGGATGAATGTCCATCACATAGAAAATAGTCTTAAAGACCTGCGGACCGATTATCACAGGCAGCTCCACCTCTCCAAGAACATATCTCTTGGAGCTATCAAAAGCCCTGACCACGAGATTGCTTGGTCGGAGAGCTATACCATCATATTCGAGCTTGACAAGAGCCTTCTTCGGTAAGACATTGAGTGAAGACCCAATGTCTACAAGAACATGAGAGAGTACAGCTCCTTTGTACTCTAGGGTTATGTGCAAAGCTTTGTTGTGGTGACATCCTTCTGTTGTCAAGTCAGCATTGGTGAAACCTAGCCCATAGCTAGTATTGACATTAGACACCATTGTTTCAAGCTGATTCACTGTGATCTCTTCTGGCACGTAGGCAGCGTGCAAAACTTTGAGTAGTGCATCCCGATGAGCTTCGGAACACAGCAGCAGGGATAATATAGAGATCTTAGAAGGAGTCTGGTGGAGCTGATCCACAACTTTGTAGTCACATATTTTAATTATCCTCATAAACTCATCCACATCCTGATCAAAGGATGATTTATGAGTCTCTTTTGGTGCATATTCTTCAGGTATCACACTTTTCCCTTTGGCTTTGGCAGCAGCCTCTACCTCGGTATTAGTCTTTGGAGCTTGTGACGCGAAGAGGCGTCCGCTTCGGGTGAAGCCTCCGCCTCCCCCGACATTATCCACTTGTGGGGTAGGAACTGAAGAATCAAGAAGGACTTTTTCTGCGTCGCTGTAAAGGTCAACACCATAATGCCATGGTACATCATTGTCTTTATCATATGGAATTGGCCCTAGCACCGTGATGGTGACTGGGCTTACTGCAACAGAGGTTGGAATCGTTATTGTTTATGGATCATAGAAGATAGTGACAGGACTTCTTGTGGATGTTAGTGGTGATGAATTGAAGCTTGATTGTTGCTGAAACTGTGTCTAAAATTGTTGTTGAAATTTGTTGGAGTTTGGGACCGTTGTCGGGTCGTAATAAATAGTGATAGTGGAGACATCATTGTTGGTGGTTGCTGAAGTTGTCGAAGGGGATGAAATGGAACTATTGTTTGTTGAAGTAATGGAAGAAGTGGTTGCTGAAGTTGTGTAAACAACCCAAATTTTCCCTCACTAAGTTCACACCATGGCTTGTGATCTTTTCATTTGCATAAGTTCAGTCATATCACATCATGTTGCATTTTTGCCTCACTGCATTGGTTCAAAGTCATCTGCATCTAGGGTTTGTGATCTGAGCAATCCATGAGCCATCTGAGCCACTCCAAAGGTCTTCAATCATCTCAAAAGGGTCCATGTATGTTCAAGCATCATATTATAACCTCCCAAGATCAAGGAAGTCAGAAAATCACAAGAACTTGCAAGGCATGGAAGCAGAGCCAGGTTTAACTACACGGATGACCTAAAATTAGGGTTTTGGTTTCAGAGGCCATAACTCCAAATTGTTTGGTCATTATTGTTTCTATTGGTCTCAATATGATATAAGGATCATGCATACCAATTTTGACGGAAAAATTCATTGTGGAAGTCATCTGATCACTGGGTAACTTCTTGAGCAAGTCAGAGCAAAATCAGGGCATCTGAGGCCCCCCAACATGGAACCAAAATGGATTTTTCATAAAAATGAAGTTATATGGTCTTTATTTGATCATTAAATTTCTTAGAAGTTCACAAGTTTGAAGAAAAGTGGGCTAAACCAAAAGTTGCCAAATATGGAAATGACTTGTAATGTAAACTTTCCATTTTTGGAAAGTATTTCAACTTCCTCTTTCTCAACCAAAAATGCTCCAAATGAGAAATTCTTAGTCATGAAAGTTGTAGATTGGATCATTCCCTTTTCAAAAAGTAATGGAACAAGATCTAATTCATTTTGGAACTCAGGATATGGCTTTCCAAAGTTGGGAAAAATCACATAAAAATCACTTTTGCACCAAAGAGGCATTTTGCAAAATGGCATGATAAGGAATTGTAAAGGCTTCAAATATGCACAAATACATCACAACATGCTCATGTGACCTCTAAAGATCAGATTTGTTCTTTGAATCATTCCATCTCATGCCTTGAACTTCAAGTAATTCAAAAGGGGCCAAACTTCTTCAAATTTGCAAAATGGATCAAATCTCTTCATCCACTTGTGCTAGCTACAAAATATGACTTCCATGAACCTCCTTGAAGCTAGCTGACTCGAGCCATACCCCTGAACCATCACTGAACCAGCCCATGCTTTCACTTACACAAAAATTGACTTTTTGCATTTTGAACCATACCAATAAGCATAGCCCACCAACAACTCTCTGACCTATCAGGACTTGATATGTGTACCAAAGGCAAGCCATTTCATACGATCTTTGAGCCTGAAACATCACACAAGCCAAGTTCAAAAAAAATCCCTCTTGCCTTCATTCCTTCGAAACTCATCACACAAGCTACAAACATCCAAACAAACTTCATAGATCAACTCACCATCACCATTAGAGCATTTTCCAACCACTAAAATAGCCTGAAAACACCATAAGCCAAAACACGATTCTTGGCCAGTTGAAGAACAAACCTTCAAAACACCCCATTTAAACTCTTTCAAAGTGTCAAAGCTTCATCAGGACTTCAAGGGGAGTGGTTTGCGCAAATAGAGGAGGTCTAAAAGTCCCAAACTGAGAAAGCTCAAGCTCAGGTACCTCCTTGAAACATTTTTCCAGAATTCGTTTTTTTAGTTATAGAATGGTAGAGTTTGTTTCCCTGATCACAATGAGCTTTGAATGGTGAAGAATGGTTAAGATTTGAGTATGTATGTATGTTCTGAAATTTTTTCAGTTTTTATGTTTGTGTTCGAATCTTGATATTGAGGCAAAATAAATGAGATTTGTTGATGGATTCTGGTTTGTTGTTGATCATTGATGAGTTCTGGAGATTTTGGCACGTTTTTGTGGCTTGGGGAGTGAGATAGGGTTTTCTCAGGGGAGAGGTGGCCAGAGAAGATGACCGGAGGTCATTTCCGGCCACATGAGAGTAATTGGGGTTTTAATCAGGTTTAGGGCTTAGTTTGAATTTGGGCCGTTTAATTATCCTTTCCCGCGTGCGTTGGATGGATGGGATCTGGTCATTAGTTTTAATAAGGGTTTAATGAATTAATTAATTAGGTTTAGTGAGATTCAAACGTGGGCCGTAGGATAGCGCGCCAGTCAACCCTCCCAAAGCCCAGATTGAATCCTGGCTCTCCATTCAGCATACTTTTCCTTTTTTTTTTTAATTTTTATTTCATTTTCTTTGCTTTATTTTCTACGAATTTTTAAAAATAGAAAAATTAGTCAAAAAATTCTGAAATTTTTTATCCAAACTTTAATTAATTTTCAGAACCCAAAAATATTTTTATTTTTATTTTTTTCTTTAATAAAATATTTTTAAATCATTTAAATGATTAATTTTAATTAGTTAATGGAAATTAATTAATTAAAAATACATTTAGGTATTTAAAAATCCCAAAAAATATCAGAGAGCCTTTTCAAACATTTAGAAACATTTACAAACTCACAACACAAATTTCTTTTTGGTTTTGATCCCACTTTGACATTTTTTAAATGAATTAGGGTTCTTAAACTTGAATATTTTTAACCATAACTTAAAAAATTCATAACTTTTGAACTAAAGTGAGTTTGTGAATGATTCTTTTCGCATTGTGCTATGCATGGTTTCAAGTATCTAAAAACATTTTTGTTTCATTTTTATAATGTATTTTCAATTTGTTTGGCATTTTACCTTTAGGATCACCCTTAAAACCCTAGAAACTTAGAAAATTCATAAGTTCCTTAGGGTTTAGCTTCTGACCTTCCCCTTTGGACAGTGAACTTGTATAGGTTTAAGGTCCCTTTGAGTCCATTTTCAATTTTTTTTATCCCCTGTCTTGCTTCTGTTTTTGAATTGTGCATCCCATATGATCATATAACCCTAATTTGCATCTTCATTTGCATCCATCTTGTATAAGCTTGCATACATGAACTTGCCATGACATTTTGTGCATCCATATGACATATAAGACATCTTAAGACATATTAGAATCATATTTGATCATTGCATCATCCATTTTCCATGTTATGCTTTCATATCATTTCATGCGCATTCATGAACTTTCATGCTCCTTTTATGCTTCATTTGCATTCCCATCCTTTGTATGATCATCTTCATCTCATGACATACATTTATGTCACCTCTTTGCATCATTAGCATCATGAACATGCTTCTGATTTTGGTTTCCATCTTTGCATTTCATTTCATTCTCATTTCATTTCATTTCCTTTTGCTAACTTTTCAGGTGGTAAGTATTTGAGAAGTGAATTTGCCTTCACTTCTGATAATCTCTTCTCATCTCTCTTATGCATTCATTGCTTCATTTTACTTTTGTATTAGAGTGAGCTTGCTCATTCATGTTCCTTCTTCACCTTCTTTCTTCAAGCAACTTGTCTTCTTAAGTGAAGTAAGTTGACTTGCTTCTGCTGCTTCTCTTCCTTCCATCCGCTTCTTCCTTGGTGGCTTTTCTTGAAGATCTCTTGCAAGCCTCATAAATCCTAGGAATACCCAAGCATGTTAACAATTAGGGTTTGATTAGTCCCCCATTAGTTTTACCTTTGTGTCATCTTTGTGTCTTCTCCTCTAATCTCTTAATCAAGGACTGAACCTTAAAGGTTTTAAGACTTTGTGATTAGGATTATGCCTGTATCCTTCTATTAGGATGGAGTGTATAACTTTAATCCTGAGTGTTAAACCCTTAATGTTTTTAAATATTTTAATCAATTCATCTAATAATCACTAAGACATCAATCTTGTAACTTGGGCCTTGCATTAGGGTTCTAATTCTTCCTTAATTGGTTAAGAAGGACTAACCCTAGTGTTAATGGACAAGTCCTCCTCAAGTTGTCTTACAAACCATAAAATTCACTTCTTAATCTTACCATTAATTAAAATCCATTTAATAAAGATCTTGTTTTGTCATGAGGTTAATCCCTAATCATGGATTAAGTTGAGGAGCCTTTCTCAGCTTAAATGTTCTCATTTATTATCCTTCTATTAGGATGGTGTAATGAGTCCATTAAATCCTTGATTATGGCTTAAACACATTACTTAAAACTAAACAAAAACTACAAAAACATCTAAATAAATGCAAGTAGGTTAATGATCTTAATCCTACATCATGGTGATTAAGTGTGAGGTGTTTACTTCACACTTAAGGTATTCTCATTACCCCTAATCAGAGGGAGGATGTGATGAGTTTACTAACCCTTGGTTTAGGCTTAGGATCATTTTCTTATGACAAACAAAAAAGCAATAAAAGGTTGAAAACACAAAAACACACAATAATCGTCTCCTTCGGGATTCTTTTCTCACCTCATTCACTCATAAACGAGAACTTGCTTCTTCCGTCTAATGCAAGACAGTTAGCACCTGAGCCAAACAGGTCATACACTTGAGCATAGACAAGCAAGCAGTTCATCAGTCAATTCATCTTTCAGTCTCTTTGAGTCGAACTACGGTGTTCTGACTTCCTCACTGCACGAGAGGATACGTAGGCATAACTTAACAGTTATCGAACAAAAGTCTCTGTATATTCCCCCTCTTCCAGCATTATTCTTTTAAGCCTCATGGTCTTGAGCATTTCATTCCTTCCTCACACTGACACTCCTTTTCTTCACTTCACACTTCTTTGCACTGACACTTGCATTCTTTTCCAGCTTTTGATACACAAAAAAGCACTGACACTACCCCTTTAAAACACAAACTTTCAAGCGTGGATCCCTTCGAGTACGACGGACAATCTGGGTGCTGATACCTTCCCAGGTTGTAACCAACCCCCTTTCTCAGTTTCTCTGGTTCGCAACCGTCTTATCCATCTCTTTCTAGGTTTATGCAGCATTACCTTTCCTTTGGGATAAAAATGCCTAGCTGGCGACTCTTTTCAGTTCATCTTCATGTCCCCTTTCACTGACCGTTCGTGCTTGTACCGGGATGCAAATCTTTGGGAGCGACAGCTTGGCGACTCTGCTGGGGACCCTTATACTGCAACCGGGGCTTCTGGTTCTTTTTGTGGGTTCCTCCTAGCGCTTGTTTGATTTGTGTTTACTGGGGTGTTATGTGCTATGTGTTTTTTTTGCTTTATTTATTGCTTTATGTACCGCTTTATTTATTGCTTTCTTTATAGTTGTTTGCATATTTCATACTGTCATTGCTGGATCTGGTTTTCTGTTTTGGTGGGTGGGGTTCCATTGAGAGATTAAGGTCCTATACCTGGGACCTGAGTGACACCTAGGCTAGAGTGGTTCATGTTCTTTCCCATTCCATTTAGGTCTGGTGCGGGAATATGAAACACGATTCAGATGTGGGTTTCTTCTTGAGAACCCTGTGCTACAAATTTCCTGTAGTGCTAGGGCTATCTGAGAAGCCTGCTAAGTCTGGATGACCTTTATTTTGACCTTCAGAATCTGGGGTGAATTAGAGGAGGATCTTTTATGGTTATTATAAACACTGTACCTCCGGGTTAGAAGTGTTTACACTTCTCATAACTAATCCAAGTCTGAGGATCTTTGTTCTAGAACATTACCTGTGAGGGGGTTGGGCTATTTACAGGTTTGCAGGAACCCTTGGCCACATCATACCCTCTTACTGTATTGTTTAAGAGTACTCCACTTTGGACAGTTCTTGTGATTAACCCTGGACATGTGACTCTTTATTTGAGTCCCCCACCCTTGTTACTGGATTTCTGAGCCTTCATCTGGACTTTTGAACCTACATGGACCTTATATCAAGACAGATAATCAGATCCAGCTCCTTGATCACAAACCCTTGCATATCATTTGCATATATCATCATTGCATCATGTGACATTTGTTTATTTGCTTTTCAGGGTATCCACCTCCTTGTATCTTGGTTTTGGTTTTGACCCCTTCTTTTGCTTAGACCTCTGCTGCAACTATCTTCTTCAGTTATCTGCTTCAGTTATCTCCATCACCACCTGTATCAGTCTGTCAGAGACTTACTTCCAGCTCCTCAGTTTGTGATCTTCATTAGCATTTGTCTTCAGCTTCTTCAACAGCACTCATGACTACTCCCAGGAAGAGCAACATATCTTATCACTTTTTTGAGCCTGTATTGACTGGAATCAGGCAGGTCCAGTCACTTATCACACCTGACCACATCCCACTGTTCAGAGAGCACTATGGGGGTATCTTGGATATGGTTATGGACCTTGATTCTTCTCAGAGAAGAATGATCCACACATGCTTGCAATTTTATGACCCTCCACTGAGATGCTTCATCTTTCCTGACTTTCAGATGGGACCTCTATTAGAGGAGTTTTCTTTGTTGATTGGAGTACCTATCAGAGGGGGAATCCCCTTCAACCCAGAGATGACTGCTCCTAGGAATGAAGAGATAGCAAGGGCATTGTACTTGGAGCCTGCCCTTATTGAGCAAAGCATGACAACAAAAGCTGGGATTCCTAGTCTACATCTGGACTTCTTGATTTCTCAGCCAATCCTGAAGGCTTCAGTGGGAGAATGGAGGGCAGTCTGTGCATTATTATCCCTCAGCATATATGGGGCTGTATTGTTTGCAGATGAGCCTAAGTTTATCAGTAAGAATGCCATCCATTTGTTTCTTCTGAAGAACCCAGTGCCTACATTGCTAGGGGATTTTTACTATTCCATCCATCAGATGAATGAAAAACAAAGGGGGAAGTTGGTAAGATGCTGTGCTCCTTTGTTCCACTCCTGGCTAGTCAGACACCTACCTAAATCAGATGCCTTCTTGAACCCACATCAGCAGAGGAATTGGGCCAAGAGGTTCATTGCCTTAACTTCAGATGATATCAGATGGTGCACCCAGAGCACCAAAGGCAAGGACATTATCACCAGCTGTGGACAGTACCCTAATGTGCCTCTCATAGGAGTAAAAGGTTGCATCAATTACAACCCTTTACTGTTTAAGAGACAATTGGGCTATGCCTTGGTTCACCCTCCCAGAGGACAGGATTTAGCTGAGACCCTATATTGTGAAGTGCAACCTAATTCAGCTGTTGTCAGACAAGCATCCTGGGCTTGGGACAACATCCAGACAAAAGGGGTAGCTATTCTTGGAAGATGTAACAATGTTGCTTCAGCTCAGTACTATGACTGGTCCCGTACTAGAGCTCAGATTACCAGAATGCCTTTCACCTTGGATGACACACCTGGACCATCTACAGTACAGCCTGCAGCAACTGTTAGCCTGGAGGAATTTGAAAAGTTAAAGGAAAGAAATGAGCAGCTATCCCAGGCCTTGAAAAAGACTCTTTGGGAAAGAAGTGATGGTCGCCTGGACATTGAGAGATTGGAAAAGCTCAGAGTTGAGCATCTAGCCAAAATTGAAAAGACAGAGGACTACATAAGGAAGGCAAGGGTTGGGGAACAAATATTGAAGAATGCCTGCAAGGAGGACAAGATTCAGAAAGCTAGGGCTGAGCACTATCTACAAGAGAGCCAGGCTAAGTGGGTCAGGATCACCGAAGCCCGTGCACTAGAAAACCAGAAGACTCAAGCCAAGATTGAACAGATGGAGGCCAATGAGAAGAAGCAGCAGGAGGCTTTGTTGGCTGCACAAAAGGAGATTTCAGAATTGAAGCTTCAAGCTGGGTTAAAGAGATCAAAAGACCAGGACATGCATAAGAAGTTGGCTACTACCATTGCTACTAGGAACCTCCTTATTAGGACCATCACAGAGCACCCAGCTGGTCCAGTGACTGAGGCACTCCTGAAGGAAGTCAGGGAAGATGGTTATGGATTGGATGTTTGATTTCTCTTTGCTTGTTGTTCTTTCCTTTTGATGTACTTTTCCTTTTGTTGTATTTTTGACCCTCCATGGGTATGTATTTTAAAATAGAATATGTATTTTTCATCATTTGTAATATATTTAGTTTGTTTTCATTGGGCCTCTTTTCTCAACAACATCAAGCATCTTCCTCGAGGTCTAGAAAGGTCAAAACCAAGAACCAAACCGGATACCTTGGAAAACGAATAAACATAATGCATTGCATACTAACATTTTTCTTTGTTTTGTAGGTTTTTGTTTATTATTGTGTCTAACTTTGTTGTGATCTCAGGAAACATTGCTCGTCGCCGAGTTTTCCCTGTCAACCGCACGCACCGGTACCCAACTCGTAACAACCTTCCCGGCATTCAAATGGAGCAAGTACAGCAGGACCTGAATGAGGTCATAAATCAGATGACAAATGAAAGGGTCGAGATGAGAAACCAAATGTCTCAGTTTATGGCTGTCATGACTGGCTTAGCCCAGAGCCAAGAAAGACTGAGAGAGCTGGTAGAAAGACAGACACCTGAGGAGCCCCATCTTGGAACAGGGGGAACCAGCAATAATGAACGGGGGCAGCCTCGTATTGACCCTCCAGAGTATGGGCCTCATTTGAATCCGGATGTTAATATCCCAAGAAATGTTCAAGGTAATGCTGCTGGGGGAAGAATCCTGTAAGAGGATCCCCAAGAAGAACAATTTACTGTTATTGGAGCTGGAGATGAGGTATATGATAGAAGATTGGATGAGATTGATGAAAAGTTTAGATCTTTAGAATCTCAGAATTCTTTGGGCTTCGACGTGATGGATATGGGACTCGTAGATGGGGTAAGGATTCCCCACAAATTCAAACCCCCTTGCTTTGAGAAGTATAATGGTACCTCCTGCCCGCGTACTCATCTGCAATCTTTCCTAGGAAGACTCAAGGCTTACACCATGGATGAGAAGTTATGGATGTTCTACTTTGAGGACAGTTTGACTGGAGCTTCGAGAGAATGGTATTTGCATCTGACAAGGGCCACCATAAGATGTTGGAAGGACTTGGCCGAGGCTTTCATCCGGCAATACCAGTACAACCTGGACATGGCCCCCAACAAAACTCTTCTAATGGGCATGTCTCAGTCTTCAAGCGAGAGCTTCCGGGATTACGCCCAGAGGTGGAGACAGCTTGCTGCTGCTGTCCAGCCACCCATGTAAGAAAGGGAGATGGCTGACATGTTTATGAACACCCTGCAAGGAACATATATTGATAGACTTGCCGCTTTCTCCTCTACCAGCTTTGCTGATGTGGTTATAGCTGGTGAAAGAATTGAAAGCCTTCTGAAGATGGGCAAAATCTCTGACAATGGTGCAAGTTCCTCCAGCAATCCCAGAAAACCTTTTGCAGGACCTCGAAGGGCGGGTGAAACGAATGCTATTCATACTAGCAGGGGCAGACCCCAATATTCTCACAGGTCAGTAGCAGCTGTTACCATCCCAGCTCCGGTTCCACAACAACCATTATATCAACAACAACAGTAACATCACTATCAGGAATCATCTCATTTTCCACAACAAAGAACGTATAACAACAATAGCAACCAACAACAGCGTCCCTTTCAGCAGAGGCCATCTCAGGCAAATCGGGTGATTGACCCTATCCCTATGCCTTATGCTGCCTTATTGCCACAACTCCTGAAGCTCAACTTGGTTGAGTTAAGGACGTTGGCACCACCAGATCCTCTCAATCTCCCAAAGAATTATGATGTTAATTCCAGGTGTGCCTTTCACTCCAACGCACCTGGTCATAATACTGAGAAGTGCAGAGCCTTACAGATGAAGGTTCGGGATTTGGTCGATTCCGAAGCTCTCAATTTCACACCTCCTCCGAACGTTAATAGAAATCCTATGCCTAATCATGGTGGGCCTAGGATTAATGCCATTGAGGAAGACCAACCATCTACACTAATTGATAATGTTGCACAGATTCAAACACCACTGGCTGAAGTCAAAGTTCAACTTTTAAAATGCCAAGTGTTCCCAGGCTGTGGGGCCTGCTATCAATTGTGCAAAACAACTAGTAATGGTTGTGAGAAGCTAAGGTTTGGCATAGATGGCCTCATCCAAGATGGAATCTTACAAATTACCTCAACAGCTCCTTCAGCAACTCTGATATCAACAACAATGGATCCTCCTACAACCCCAGCGATTACTCCTTCAACAGTTTCTCCTACAACAACAACAACAATCATTCCTGCTGATTCATCAACAACACCAGCAATCACTCCGCCCATTATTTCAACAAGTCAAAATTCAACAACTTTTTCTTCTACAACATCAGCACCCCTTTTAACAACGGAATCTTCTACAACGCCAACAAACATTAATGAAGACGTCTCAACGGTCACAATCTACTATGATCCAGCAAATGTTCACAACAACAACAATTTCCAACCACAAGCTACACCACCTCTTGCCAGATCTCCAGTCACGATTTACTATGATTCGCACACCATTAGAGTACCTTCCTCTGCAACAATCAGTCCAGTTACCATTACGGTGCCTGGACCTGTTCCTTATGAAAGCAGTAATGCCATACCTTGGCACTACGACTCTGATCTCTACTGCAATGGGGAGAAAATCACTCTGGATTCATCAACCTCTTCACCACAAATTGACAATGTTGGGGGAGGCGGAGGCTTCACCAGAAGCAGACGCCTTTTTGCCTCACAAACACAAAAACCTAATGCTGAAGCAGAAGCTGCTGCTAAGGCAAAAGGAAAGAATGTGGTATCTGAAGAGCCAATTGCCAAAGACACTCAGAAGACATCTTTTGAACAAGATGTAGACGAGTTCATGAGAATCATAAAAAGGAGTGATTACAAGGTGGTAGACCAAACTTCACCAAACACCCTCCAAAATCTCCATATTATCACTATTAATGTGTTCCGAAGCTCATAGGAACGCATTGTTGAAGGTCCTGCACGCAGCATACGTGCCGGAGGAGATTACTGTTAATCAGTTAGAAACTGTGGTTGCAAATATCAACACCAGTCATGGACTGGGCTTTACAAATGTTGATTTAACAACGGAGGGGCGCAACCATAATAAGGCTTTGCACATCACCTTGGAATGCAAGGGTGCTGTCCTTTCTCACGTACTGGTGGACACTAGGTCTTCGCTCAATGTTCTCCCAAAGAAAGCCCTAGTGAAGCTGGAGTATGATGGCTTGGCATTGCGCCCGAGTAATTTCGTGGTGAGAGCATTTGATGGATCTAAAAGATCGGTGCTTGGAGAGATCGATTTACCTGTGTTGATTGGCCCGCATACCTTTAAAACTACCTTCTTTGTGATGGACATATAGCCGGCCTACAACTGTCTGTTGGGTAGACCTTGGATCCATGCCGCTGGCGCTGTTACGTCTACCATTCACCAGAAGTTAAAATTCGAGTGGGAGGGCCAAATCATCACCATCTGTGGGGAGGAGGACATCTTTGTTAGCCAGCTGGATACGTACAAGTACATAGAAATGGATGGGGAGATCCATGAGACCATGAGTCAGGGGTTTGAGGCCCTTAACATCAATGAAGCATCTACTGTGTCTGGGACTTCCATCACATCATATCAACAAGCCCGGAAGGTTGTTGAGGAGGGTACCGCTCAAGGCTGGGGCAAGCTGCTTCCAGTTGAAAAGAAAGAAGACAGATTCAGGTTGGGTTACAGACCAACTCGACAAGATCAACCTGAGGCTGTAATGGAGCCCAAGTTTGTCAGCGGGGGAATGCTAACCCCGGATGTTGTGAACAGTTTAGAAGACGAGGAAGAAGACGAATGCAAACTGGAAAACTGGATACGTCCAAGGATCCCTAGGAACCAAGTCTCAAACTGGTCTTCCCAGGAAATTATAAGAGTTACTCCGGCAGAGCAATTATTATTTCATGTCTTTAAGCATGCATCAAGTCCTGCATCTTGCCCAAGATGTCAGGGCTCATTTTGTAATCGGGCCATCTTGTATTTTGTGCAAACGATCAATTAATGAATATCAGGACATCTTTTGCAAATGAATCTTTTCTTTTTTTTTGCTCACTATTTTTCATTCTTTATTTTTTGTACAAAAATAAAATGGCAATGTTTTTCAAAATAATAACTTCATTTTCACTTTATTCTAAGCAAGATAAAACTGATCACTAAAATGAACAAATCTAAACCCTTGCAGAGAGTACCCTCCAGACTGCACCGACAACAACACCGCTATGACCTCGTATGACTTTGACAATCCGATTAATCAAGCCGATGAAGGGGCTGAAGAAGATTATGAGCTACCTGAAGAACTAGCCAGGTTGTTGAGACAAGAGGAGAAGGTTATCACTCCTCATCAGGAGGAGGTCGAGACGGTTAATCTTGGTACAGAAGAAGACTTGAAAGAAGTGAAGATCGGGGCCCGTCTGCAAGATTCAGTGAAAGAGAACTTATTGACATGCTTCGGGAGTATGTGGATGTTTTTTCCTGGTCTTATCAAGACATGCCAGGTCTGGATACCGACATTGTTATGCACAAACTGCCTCTAAGGGAAGACTGTCCTCCAGTAAAACAGAAGTTGCGTCGTACTCGCCCGGATATGGCCATGAAGATAAAAGAGGAGGTACAAAAACAGTGGGACGCCGGTTTCCTTGCTGTAACTAGTTACCCGCCGTGGGTTGCTAACATTTTACATGTGCCTAAGAAGGATGGCAAAGTACGGATGTGTGTGGATTACCAGGATCTGAACAGAGCCAGCCCAAAAGACGACTTCCCATTACCTCACATTGATGTATTGGTCGACAACACGGCTCAGTTCTCGGTATTCACCTTCATGGACGGATTTTCAGAATATAATCACATCAAGATGTCACCTGAAGACATGGAGAAGACAACTTTCATCACACCCTGGGGCACTTTCTGTTATAAGGTAATGCCATTCGGACTGAAGAATGCTGGTGCCACTTATCAACGGGCTATAGTAACGTTATTCCATGACATGTTCCACAAAGAAATTGAATGTTATGTGGATGACATGATTGCCAAGTCCCTCACAGAAGAAGACCATCTGGTAAATCTATTGAAGCTGTTCAAACGTCTAAGAAAATACAAGTTGAAGTTAAATCCCAACAAATGCACATTCGGGGTACGGTCCGGTAAACTGCTGGGTTTTATTGTAAGTGATAAGGGAATTGAAGTTAACCCTGACAAAGTCAAAGCCATCCAAGAGATGCCTGCACCGAAGACCGAAAAAGAAGTTCGGGGGTTTCTAGGTAGATTGAACTACATTTCAAGGTTCATATCTCACCTTACTGCAGCCTGTGAACCCTTGTTTCAAGTTGTTAACGAAAGAGCAAACCGTCAGGTGGAATGAAGACTGCCAGAGGGCTTTTGACAAAATCAAGGAATACTTACAAGAACCTCCAATCCTTTTGCCTCCAGTTGAAGGAAGACCTCTAATAATGTACTTGATAGTATTAGAAGAGTCAATGGGGTGTGTGCTGGGCCAACATGACGAGTCTGGTCGAAAAGAGTATGCAATATACTACATAAGAAAAAAGTTTACCGACTGTGAACAGCGTTATTCACTGCTCGAGAAAACTTGTTGTGCTTTATCGTGGGCTGCTCGCCGACTAAGGCAATATATGTTGATCCACACTACATTATTAATCTCAAAGATGGATCCAGTCAAGTATATATTCGAGAACCCAGCACTTACCGGACGGGTTGCAAGATGGCAAATGATTCTCACAGAATATGACATTCAGTACACATCTCAAAAAGCTATCAAAGGCAGTGTATTGTCTGATTATCTAGCTGAGCAACCCATTGATGATTACCAGCCTATGAGATTTGACTTCCCTGATGAAGACATCATGTTCATAAAAACAAAAGATCATGAAGAGCCTATTCACACAAAAGGGCCTGACCCAGAAGAAGAGTGGACAATGACGTTTGATGGGGCTGTTAATATGAATGGTCGTGGTGTTGGTGCAATACTAATTACACCTAAGGGAGTTCACATGCCTTTCTCGGAAAAACTCACTTTTAACTGCACTAACAACGAAGCTGAATATGAAGCTTGCATCATGGGTCTTGAGGAAGCCATTGACTTCAGGATCAAGACTTTAACTGTATTCGGAGATTCAGCTCTGGTAATCAATCAAACCAACGACAAATGGTACACCCACCAAGAGTATCTGATTCCATACCGGGATTACACGAGGAGATTACTGACTTTCTTCACTACAATCAAGCTGGAGTATATCCCTCGAGATGAAAATCAGTTTACAGATGCCCTGGCTACCATTTCTTCCATGATCAACGTTCAAGCTGCCAACTTTGTTCCTCGGATTTTAGTATCCAGACTTGACAGACCAGCATACGTATTCTCAGCGGACCTTGCTAAAGATGATAAGCCTTGGTTCTATGACATCAAATGCTTCTTAGAGGATCAAACATACCCACCTGGGGCATCATCCAATGATAAGAAGACATTAAGGAGGCTAGCTGGTAGTTTCTTCCTGAATGCTGATGGTTCCTTGTACAAGCAGAACTTTGATATGATACTTCTCAGATGTGTTGATAAGGCAGAGGCAGACTTGTTGATGCACGAGGTGCATGAAGGATCTTTCGGTACCCATGCCGGAGGACATGCAATGGCTAAGAAATTGCTACGATCAGGTTACTACTGGATCACAATGGATGCAGACTATTGTGCTTATGCCAGAAAGTGCCACAAATGCCAGATTTATGCAGACAAAGTGCATGTGCCTCTGAATAATTTGAATGTGATGTCTTCACCTTGGCCCTTTGCCATGTGGGGCATTGACATGATTGGAAAGATCGAGCCGACTGCTTCAAATGGCCACAGATTCATCCTGGTAGCCATTGATTATTTTACCAAGTGGGTCGAAGCAGCTTCATATGCAAATTTTACCTGGCAAGTGGTAGCCCTATTCTTGAAGAGAGACATCATCTGTCGGTATGGAGTGCCCGAGCGAATCATTACTACTAAAGGTTCCAACTTGAACAACAACATGATGGAAGAACTGTACTGGGACTTCAAGATCCAACATCACAATTCTTCTCCTTACAGGCCAAAGATGAATGGCGCTGTTGAGGCAGCTAACAAGAATATCAAGAAGATTGTGCAAAAGATGGTGGTCACCTACAAAGACTGGCATGAAATGCTGCCATTTGCCTTGCATGGGTACCGCACCTCAATCAGAACATCCACTAGAGCAACACCGTATCATCTTGTGTATGGTATGGAGGCAGTCCTACCTGTTGAAGTTGAATTACCCTCCTTGCGGGTACTGATGGATGTCATGGGCAGTTATATCAGAAGAGAATGAAGAAAGCCTTCGATCAGAAAGTCAGGCTTCGGGAATACCAAGTAGGAGATCTTGTGCTGAAAAGACTCCTTCCTCCTCATACAGACCACAGGGGCAAGTGGACTCCAAATTACGATGGTCCATTCATAGTAAAGAATGTTTTTTCTGGTGGAGCACTGATTCTCAGTACTATGGATGGTGAAGATTTCTTATCCCCTGTGAATTCAGATGCAGTTAAAAAATACTTTAAATGAATGACCCGCTGGACATAAAAACAGAATGTAAGTCTAGGCAAAAATAGGGCATCCCGGCGAGACAAAAACAGAATAAAAGACTCGGGCAAAAATAAGAGAAAATAAAGAAAAATGTACACCCGCTGAGTTGAAAAGCCACATCGGACAGCTCAGGCAAAAATGGGTATCCCGGTGGATTGAAAACCCGAAAGGGCGATCCACGCAAAATAAGGGAATAAGCGAACAACTGCATTCTGAATTCGTCTGTATCATTCACAACATGGCAGGCTTCGAAAGCTTCAAGCATCGGTCATAATCAGCCTTCTTCAGATAGCAAGATGAGAAGAACGTCAATGTCATACGAATCATAGCAAAAGGGAAGCTCACTGAAACGTCATCAACATTGCCAACACCTTTTTGTTTCTCAATTTGTAACAATCTCCTCATTTCAGGGGATTTGTTTCTTTGACTGTATTTGCCAATTCAAGGCACCTAGATTAATAAAACCAGAATTTTCAGTCACGTTTCGATTTGTGCACTTTTATTTTATTTGCGAAAATGTTTGATATCCTTGATATAATGCTTGCATAAATACATATGCGTTTTTCCTAAATCACATGCTTATAGGAAATATATTTCTTACTCCCGGGAGTGTCTAAACTCCTATGACGGAATCCAGTGAGGGATACCTCGGGGTACTTGTATGTTTCTTTTTCTTGACAGGATTGCAGGTGTTCAACACACAACATGGGGCATGAAAGGTTTTCCCCAGCAAGCTGCCAAATCATTATTTCCTCAGCATATCTTCCAGACAGCACCAAAGCTGCTTTCTCCCTATCAGAGCTGCCATGCATCACTTCTCCAGCACTCTCTTCAGAACAGCATCAGAAGGTGTCCATCTCCTCAACTGAGTTGTCAAATATTATCATCCTCGGCAAGATCTCTACAAAAATCTCTAGGAAGATCTTCCAGTGATCTCTCTCCTCCCCAGCCGAGTGCTAGACAAGGAATCATCTCCCCATAGAACTCCAGCCTCTATCCAGAGGAGCAATGTCTGAAAATCTCACAACAAAGAGACGAAAGTTGCCACAGCCCCAGCCGGGTTCCTCATTATAATAGGTCTATCAATGATTTATTTCCCCCAAGCAGAATCATCAATGATCGCATCCCCAGCTGGGATATTCCTTCTAGCAGACCGGCCAGAGATCTTCACAGCAACGGGATCCGAATCCCGGATCGGTATCTTTTGCATAATCATAGCATTTGCATCATATTTTCCCTCAGAGCGTAGCATTCCGTCTAATACGGAGCATTACGACAAAAAATCAAACATATTGCATAATCACAAGTCATGTTTTGAATCAAACACCTGTATATACCAACATTCCATCAGCAATATATACAAAGACTCACAGTCCCAACAGAAAGCCAAAGTGTCCCCTTTGCACTCACTAGTACATATTAATATATACTCTTTCCGACACTCACCCGTGTCACATCATTCCCCCGCAGATATAAACCACAAATAGATATCTATACACTCCTTTGACACTCGTCTGTGTCACCCTTCCCCAGTAGGGTTGCCTGAACACTTATTGTAAACCAAGCAATTATTTATAATACGCTCTCATTGACATCCGTCTGTGTCATCTTTTCCCCACAGTACTTCAGAATATCTCTTACACTTACAAGTTCACAACTTATACATTTTCTCTTCGACACTCGTACGTGTCACTTTCCCCAGCAAGTTGAACACTCATCTGTGTCTCACTCATGCTTATATTTCCTCATACAGATACTCGTCCGTATCTTGTATACATCACTTATCTCTCCTTAGATTCAACACTCGTCCGTGTTCTTTGTTAACCAGTTGGTACTCGTTCGTATCATCATCTCTGAACATGTGTCAGCGTTTGTTTCTACTAATACGCGTCTGTATCATAGCCTTAAGGATGCTCATCCGCATCTTTAATCTATACACATCGTCAAACACTTATACCTTTCCTTTCTTGAATGTGGACACTCGTCTGTGCCTACCATTCCCTAGAAGAATCCCCAGTAAGAAGAAAAAGCTTCTTTTCTATCTGACATTCGTCCTATGTCATGATACTTTCGGCAGCCGTACCCTGCCAGGTGATCGTCCTTCACCTTTTGATGACCGTCTCTCATCATTCCCCCCATCGGAGTCTCCATTATTGGAACCCTTTTCTATCCGACATTCGTCCTATGTCGTGATATGTAGCAGCCGTCCCCTGTTAGGTGATCGTCCTTCACCTTTTGATGATCGTCCTTCATCACTTTATCTGATGGCCGTCCCCATCGTTGATCTTGTTATCTGACATTCGTCCTATGTCGTGATATTTAGCAGCCGTACCCTGCTAGGTGATCATCCTTCACCTCTTGATGATCGTCCTTCATCATTTTATCTGATGGCCGTCCCCATCGTTGACCTTGTTATCTGACATTCGTCCTATGTCATGATAAACCTTGAGAGCGGTCGTACCCTGCTAGGTGATCGTCCTTCACCTCTTGATGATCGTCCTTCATCATGCTTATCCGATGGGCGTCCCCATCGTCGACCTTTTCTATCCGGCATTCGTCCAATGTCGTGATACTTTCGGCAGCCGTACCCTGCCAGGTGATCGTCCTTCACCTTAGATGACCGTCCCTCATCTTATCTCCAACAGAGCAGCCGTCCCCTGCTAGGTGATCGTCCTTCACCTTTGATGACCGTACCTCATCATTTATTTCATTAACCCGATGGCCATCCCCATCGTTGTTTATTTTTACTTTGCAAGCCTGATGGTCGTTCCCATCATCGCCTTTACCTTTAATCCCCAGAGGATTTTGTTACTGTAGTTGGTGGTCGTCCCCGTCATAAATCCACCATTTCCCCAGCATGTCGGCCGTCCCCGTCATTGCTTTATCCCCAGCAGTCGTCCTCTGCTCGACGGTCGTCCTCCGTCGCCCGCACTTTATAATCATAATTTATTTTATTTTACAATCTATATCCCTTTTCTTCTTCACCCAGTGAGTGCAAATTCTGGACTATCTTTGGTATTCAACCACAAGTTATCTTGTTTGTCTGTTAAGTCCGTCGCTTACATCCTGCACAGCTAACTCATGTTTGAATAGGGGCACCTGTAAACACCCCAAATTTTCCCTCACTAAGTTCACACCATGGCTTGTGATCTTTTCATTTGCATAAGTTCAGTCATATCACATCATGTTGCATTTTTGCTTCACTACATTGGTTCAAAGTCATCTGCATCTAGGGTTTGTGATCTGAGCAATCCATGAGCCATCTGAGCCACTCCAAAGGTCTTCAATCATCTAAATAGGGTCCATGTATGTTCAAGCATCATATTATAACCTCCCAAGATCAAGGAAGTCAGAAAATCACAAGAACTTGCAAGGCATGGAAGCAGAGCCAGGTTTAACTACACGGATGACCTAAAATTAGGGTTTTGGTTTCAGAGGCCATAACTCCAAATTTTTTGGTCATTCTTGTTTCTATTGGTCTCAATATGATATAAGGATCATGCATACCAAGTTTGATGTAAAAATTCATTGTGGAAGTCATCTGATCACTGGGTAACTTCTTGAGCAAGTCAGAGCAAAATCAGGGCATCTGAGGTCCCCCAACATGGAACCAAAATGGATTTTTCATCAAAATGAAGTTATATGGTCTTTATTTGATCATTAAAGTGCTTAGAAGTTCACAAGTTTGAAGAAAAGTGGACTAAACCAAAAGTTGGCAAATATGGAAATGACTTGTAATGTAAACTTTCCATTTTGGGAAAGTATTTCAACTTCCTCTTTCTCAACCAAAAATGCTCCAAATGAGAAATTCTTGGTCATGAAAGTTGTAGATTGGATCATTCCCTTTTCAGAAAGTATAGGAACAAGATCTAATTCTTTTTGGAACTAAAGATATGGCTTTCCAAAGTTGGGAAAAATCACATAAAAATCACTTTTGCACCAAAGAGGCATTTTGCAAAATGGCATGATAAGGCATTCTAAAGGCTTCAAATAAGCACAAATACATCACAACATGCTCATGTGACCTCTAAAGATCATATTTGTGCTTTGAATCATTCAATCTCATGCCTTGAACTTCAAGTAATTCAAAAGGGGCCAAACTTCTTAAATTTGCAAAATGGATCAAATCTCTTCATCCACTTGTGCCAGCTACAAAATATGACTTCCATGGACCTCCTTGAAGCTAGCTGACTCGAGCCATACCCCTGAACCATCACTGAACCAGTCCATGCTTTCACTTACACAAAAATTGACTTTTTGCATTTTGAACCATACCAATCAGCATAGGCCACCAACAACTCTCTGACCTATCAGGACTTGATATGTGTACCAAAGGCAAGCCATTTCATACGATCTTGGAGCCTGAAACATCACACAAGCCAAGTTCACAAAAAATCCCTCTTGCCTTCATTCCTTCGAAACACATCACACAAGCTACAAACATCCAAACAATCTTCATAGATCAACTCACCATCACCATTAGAGCATTTTCCAACCACTAAAATAGCCTGAAAACACCATAAGCCAAAACACGATTCTTGGCCAGTTGAAGAACAAACCTTCAAAACACCCCATTTAAACTCTTTTAAAGTGTCAAAGCTTCATCAGGAGTTCAAGGGGAGTGGTTTGCGCAAAGAGAGGAGGTCTAAAAGTCCCAAACTGAGAAAGCTCAAGCTCAGGTACCTCCTTGAAACATTTTTCCAGAATTCGTTTTTTTAGTTATAGAATGGTAGAGATTGTTTCCCTGATCACAATGAGCTTTGAATGGTGAAGAATGGTTAAGATTTGAGTATGTATGTATGTTCTGAAATTTTTTCAGTTTTTATGTTTGTGTTCGAATCTTGATATTGAGGCAAAATAAATGAGATCTGTTGATGGATTCTGGTTTGTTGTTGATCATTGATGAGTTCTGGAGATTTTGGCACGTTTTTGTGGCCTGGGGAGTGAGATAGGATTTTCTCAGGGGAGAGGTGGCCGGAGAAGATAACCGGAGGTCATTTCCGGCCACCTGAGAGTAATTAGGGTTTTAATCAGGTTTAGAGCTTTGTTTGAATTTGGGCCGTTTGATTATCCTTTCCCGCGTGCGTTGGATGGCTGGGATCTTGTCATTAGTTTTAATTAGGGTTAAATGAATTAATTAATTAGGTTTAGTGAGATTCAAACGTGGGCCGTAGGATAGCGCGCCAGTCAACCCTCCCAAAGCCCAGATTGAATCCTGGCTCTCCATTCAGCATACTTTTCCTTTTTTTTTAATTTTTATTTCATTTTCTTTGCTTTATTTTCTACGAATTTTTAAAAATAGCAAAATTAGTCAAGAATTCTGAAATTTTTTATCCAAACTTTAATTAATTTTCAGAACCCAAAAATATTGTTATTTTTATTTTTTGCATTAAAAAAATATTTTTAAGTCATTTAAATGATTATTTTTAATTAGTTAATGGAAATTAATTAATTAAAAATACATTTAGGTATTTAAAAATCCCAAAAAATTTCAGAGAGCCTTTTCAAACATTTAGAAACATTTACAAACTCACACCACAAATTTCTTTTTGGTTTTGATCCCACTTTGACATTTTTTAAATGAATTAGGGTTCTTAAACTTGAATATTTTTAACCCTAACTTCAAAAATTCATAACTTTTGAACCAATGTGAGTTTGTGAATGATTCTTTTTGCATTGTGCTATGCATGGTTTCAAGCATCTAAAAACATTTTTGTTTCATTTTTATAATGCATTTTCAATTTGTTTGGCATTTTATCTTTAGGATCACCCTTAAAACCCTAGAAACTTAGAAAATTCATAAGTCCCTTAGGGTTTAGCTTCCGACCTTCCCCTTTGGACAGTGAACTTGTATAGGTTTAAGGTCCCTTTGAGTCCATTTTCAATTTTTTTATCCCATTTCTTGCTTCTGTTTTTGAATTGTGCATCCCATATGATCATATAACCCTAATTTGCATCTTCATTTTCATCCATCTTGTATAAGCTTGCATACATGAACTTGCCATGACATTTTGTGCATCCATATGACATATAAGACATCTTAAGACATGTTAGAATCATGTTTGATCATTGCATCATCCATTTGCCATGTTATGCTTTCATATCATTTCATGTGCATTCATGAACTTTCATGCTCCCTTTATGCTTCATTTGCATTCCCGTCCTTTGTATGATCATATTTATCTCATGACATACATTTATGTCACCTCTTTGCATCATTAGCATCATGAACATGCTTCTGATTTTGGTTTCCATCTTTGCATTTCATTTCATTCTCATTTCATTTCATTTCCTTTTGCTAACTTTTCAGGTGGTAAGTATTTGAGAAGTGAATTAGCCTTCACTTCTCATAATCTCTTCTCATCTCTCTTATGCATTCATTGCTGAATTTTACTTTTGTATTAGAGTGAGCTTACTCATTCATGTTCCTTCTTCACCTTCTTTCTTCAAGCAACTTTTCTTCTTAAGTGAAGTAAGTTGACTTGCTTCTGCTGCTTCTCTTCCTTCCATCTGCTTCTTCCTTGGTGGCTTTTCTTGAAGATCTCTTGCAAGCCTCATAAACCCTAGGAATACCCAAGCATGTTAACAATTAGGGTTTGATTAGTCCCCCATTAGTTTTACCTTTGTGTCATCTTTGTGTCTTCTACTCTCATCTCTTAATCAAGGACTAAACCTTAAAGGTTTTAAGACTTTGCGATTAGGATTATGCATGTATCCTTCTATTAGGATGGAGTGTATAACTTTAATCCTGAGTGTTAAACCCTTAATGTGTTTAAATATTTTAATTAATTCATCTAATAATCACTAAGACATCAAGCTTGTAACTGGGGCCTTGCATTAGGGTTCTAATTCTTCCTTAATTGGTTAAGAAGGACTAACCCTAGTTTTAATGGACAAGTCCTCCTCAAGTTGTCTTACAAACCATAAAATTCACTTCTTAATCTTACCATTAATTAAAATCTATTTAATAAAGATCTTGTTTTGTCATGCAGTTAATCCCTAATCATGGATTAAGTTGAGGATCCTTTCTCAGCTTAAATGTTCTCATCTATTATCCTTCTATTAGGATGGTGTAATGAGTCCATTAAATCCTTGATTATGGCTTAAACTCATTACTTAACACTAAACAATAATTCCAAAAACATCTAAATAAATGCAAGTAGGTTAATGATCTTAATCCTACATCATGGTGATTAAGTGTGAGGTTTTTACTTCACACTTAAGGTATTCTCATTACCCCTAATCAGAGGGAGGATGTGATGAGTTTACTAACCCTTGGTTTAGGCTTAGGCTCATTTTCTTATGACAAACAAAAAAAATAATAAAAGATTGAAAACACAAAAACACACAATAATCGTCTCCTTCGGGATTCTTTTCTCACCTCATTCACTCATAAACGAGAACTTGCTTCTTCCGTCTAATGCAAGACAGTTAGCACCTGAGCCAGACATGTCATAAACTTGAGCATAGACAAGCAAGCAGTTCATCAGTCAATTCATCTTTCAGTCTCTTTGAGTCGAACTACGGTGTTATGACTTCCTCACTGCACGAGAGGATACGTAGGCATAACTAAACATTTATCGAACAAAAGTCTCTGTATATTCCCCATCTTCCAGCATTATTCTTTTAAGCCTCATGGTCTTGAGAATTTCATTCCTTCCTCACACTAGCACTCCTTTTCTTCACTTTACACTTCTTTGCACTGACACTTGCATTCTTTTCCAGCTTTTGATACACAAAATAGCATTGACACTACCCCTTTAAAACACAAACTTTAAAACGTGGATCCCGTCGAGTACGACGGACAATCTGGGTGCTGATACCTTCCCAGGTTGTAACCAACCCCCTTTCTCAGTTTCTCTGGTTCGCAACCGTCTTATCCATCTCTTTCTAGGTTTATGCATCATTACCTTTCCTTCGGGATAAAAATGCCTAGCTGGCGACTCTTTTCAGTTCATCTTCATGTCCCCTTTCGCCGACCGTTCGCGCTTATACCAGGATGCAATCCTTTGGGAGCAACAAGTTGTAGATGAATCGTTCGGAACAATTGTTGTTGCAGTTGTAGAAGAATCACTTGTTGCTGTAAAAGGAGTTGCTGGTGTTGTAGAAGCTGTTGTGGTTATTTGCAGAATGCCTTCTCGGATCAAGCCATTGATGCCATTCCTCAAGCTTTCACACCTATTCACGGAAACCTTGCAAGATTCACAACAAGCCTCACAACCTGGGAACACTCGGCATTTCTAAAGTTGAGCTTTAACCTCTGCCAGAGGTGTCTGAATACTTGCAATATCTTCTATTAAACTCATGCGTGAGCCTTCCTCTATAGCATTAATTCTTGGCCCACTGTGGCTTGGCATAAGATTTTTCATGACATTGGGAGGTGGTGCAAAGTTTAGGGCCTTTGAATCTACCAGATCCTGGACCTTCATATACAGAGCCCTGCATTTTTCCATGGAGTGACCATGTGCATTAGAATTAAAAGCACACCTGGCGTTGACATCATAGTTTCTTGGAAGGTTCTGAGGATCAGGTGGAGCCAATGTCCTCAACTCAACAAGATTGAGCTTTAGGAGTTGTGGAAGCAATGTAGCATATGGCATTGGAATAGGGTCAATCACCCTGTTGATCTGAGATGGTCGCTGCTGAAAAGGGCGTTATTGTTGATTGTTGTTATTGTTGTTGTAGGATCTCTGTTGAGGGAACTGTGGCTATTGAGGAAAGTGTTGTGGTTGTTGAGTGTACTGAGGAGGTGGAGTAGGGATAGTGACGGTGACAACTAATCTAGAAAGATATTGGGGTCTCCCTCTTCCCATGTGTACAGAGTTTGTTTCACCAGATCTACGAGGCCTAGCAAATGGCTTCCTTGCACTGCTTGAACTGGCACCGTTGTCAGTGATCTTTCCCATCTTCAGTAAGCTCTCAATTCTCTCCCCAGCTATCACCACATCTGCAAAACTGGTGGAAGAAAATGCAGCCAATCTGTCAATATAGGTACCCTTGAGAGTATTCATGAACATGTCTGCCATCTCCCTTTCTGACATCGGGGGTTGAACGGAAGCAGCTAGTTGCCTCCACCTTTGGGCATACTCTCTAAAGCTTTCACGGGAAGACTGTGACATTCCCATCAGGAGGGTTCTGTTTGGAGCCATGTCAAGATTATACTGATATTGACGAATGAATGCTTCATCCAAGTCTTTCCAATTCCTCACTGTGGCTCTGGTTAAGTGAGACTACCATTCCCAAGATGTCCCTGTCAGGCTATCCTCGAAGTAAAACATCCACAACTTCTCGTCCATGGTGTAAGCTTTCAACCTCCCCAAGAAAGACTGAAGATGGGTACGTGGGTAGGATATGCCATTGTATCTTTCAAAACAAGGGGGTTTGAACTTGTGAGGAATTCTCACCCCTTCCACCAATCCCATGTCCATGACATCAAAACCTAGAGAGTTTTGGGATTCAAGAGACCTTAGCTTCTCTGCAATTTCATCCAACAGATTGTCGTAAACTTCGTCTCCAACCCCAACCAATGTAAACTGCTCTTCTTGAGGGTCCTCCTGCAAGGCCCTTCCTCCAGTATTGTTACCTTGGGTGTTCTTTATGGCATTGTTGTCTGGTTTCAGATGAGGTCCAAACTCTGGTGGATCAGTGCGACGCTGCACGTGATCGTTGTTACTGGTACCCCCTGTACCTGGATGTTGTTCCTTAGGAGTTTGTCGCTCAACCAACTCCCTCAGTCTTTCCTGGCTTTGAGCTAAACCAGTTATCACTGTCATAAATTGATTCATTTGGGCCCTCATTTCTGTACTTTCATTGGCCATCTGGGCCCTTACTTCAGTCAAGTCTTGCTGAACCTGACCCATTTGTAGTCTGGAAGGTTGTTTCTTGTTGGGTACCGGTGTATTCTGTTGACATGGAACACTCTTCTGCGAGCAATGTTTCCTGAAATCACAACAAAGTGAGAAACAACAAACACAAAAACCTGCAAAACAAAGAAAAAATGTTAGTATGCAATGCAGGATGCCTATTTGTCTTCCAAGGGTATCCGGTTTGGTTCTTGTGTTTTGACCTTTCCAAACCTCGAGGAAATGCTGATGTTGCAGAGAGATTAAGCCCACAAAAATAATACAAACCACATATATTACAAAGAGTGAAGATACATAGTTTTGATTACAATAAAATCCCCATGGTGGGTCAAAATACAACAACAACAGAAATACAATCAAAATGAAGTACAAATAAAATGAGTCAAACATCCAATCCAAAGTCATCTTCTCTGACTTCCTTCAGGAGGGCCTCAGTTACTGGACCCACGGGGTGCTCTGTGATGGTCCTGATAAGAAGGTTCCTAGTGGCAATGGCACTGGTCAACTTCTTATGCTGATCTTGGTCCTTTGATCTCTTCAACCCTGCTCGGAGTTTCAGCTCATAGACCTCCTTCTGTGCTGCTACCAAAGCTGCCTGATTCTTCTTCTCACGAACCTCAGTGATCCTGATCAACCTAGCCTGGCTCTCCTCCAAATAATGCTCTGCCCTAGCCTTTTGAGTCTTAGCTTCCTTGCAGGAATTCTTCAGTACTAACTCTCCTGCTCTAGCCTTTCTGATGTAGTCGTCCGTCTTCTCAATCTTGGTTAAGTGCTCAATCCGGAGCTTCTCTAACTTCTCCTTATCTAAACGGCTATCATTCCTCTCCCAGAGGGTCTTCTTCAAGGCTTCATAAAGTTGAGTATTCCTTTCCTTCAACTTCTCAAACTCCTCAAAGCTAACAGTGGCTGCAGGCTGCACTGTTGAAGGTCCAGGTACATCCTCTAAGGTGAATGGCATTCGGGTGATCTGTGCCCTGGTACGAGACCAATCAAGATACTTTGTTGAAGCTATGTTGTTGCACTTGCCAAGAATAGTTGTTCCCTTAGTCTGAATATTGTCCCAGGCCCAGGAAGCTTGTCTGACAATAGCTGAGTTGTGCTGGATGTCACAATATAGGGTCTCTGTCAAGTCTTGCCCTCTAGGGGGATGAACCATAGCATACCCTAATTGCCTCTTGAAAATCAAAGGGTTGTAGTTGATGCAACCTTTTACTCCAATCAAAGGCACATTAGGATATTTCCCACAGCTAGTAATGATGTCCTTTCCTATGGTGCTCTGAGTGCACTATCTGATGTCTTCTGATGTAAGGGAAATCAATCTCTTAGCCCAGTTCCTTGGATTATGAGGGTTCAGGAAAGTGTCCGACTTCGGCAGGTGTCTTAAAAACCAACAGTAATAGAGGGGAGCACATCATCTGACCAATCTTCCTCTTTGCTTCTCATTCCTTTGGTGCACTGAGTAGTAGAAGTCTCCATGTAGGGTAGGAACTGGGTTCCTCAGTAAGAACAGGTGAATAGCACTCTTGCTTACAAACTTCGGCTCGTCTATAAACAAGATAAATCCATATATGCTGAGGGCCAGGAGTGCACAAACAGCATCCCACTTCCCTGCTGCAGCATGCAGGGTGGCCTGAGAGATCAAGATGTCTAAGTGAAGGCCTGGAATCCCAGCCTTGGTGGTCATGCTCTGATTAATGAGGGTAGGCTCCAAGTGCAAGGCCTTAGGTATATATTCATTCTTGGGAGCAACCATCTCAGGGTTGAAAGGAATCCCTCTCCTGATAGGAACTCCTAACAACATGGAAAATTCTTCTAGCAAAGGTCCCAACTGAAAATCAGGGAATGTGAAACATCTGAGAGGAGGATCATAAAACTGCAAGCAAGTGTGGATCATGCTCCTATGGGATGCATCCAGGTCCATGATCATTTCCAATATGCCTCCATAATGTTCCCTGAATAATGGGACATGATCAGGAGTGATGAGAGACTGGATCTGTCTGATGCCTGTCAGAGTGGGCTCAAACAAGTGGTAAGTGATGTTGCTCTTCCTGGAAGTGTCCATGCTGACAATGGATGATGGTGAAGAAACTGATGAGAAACCCTGATGAAGGTAAATGCTGAAAACTGATGAAGGTAACTGGAGAAGGTGCTGAAGAAGGGTCTCTGATGAGGACAACTAGAGAAGAGTCTCTGATGAAGGAAAGTTGATGAAGGTGCTGGAGAAGATAACTGAAGAAGTCTGAGCATCAGAACAGGTCAAAACCAAACCAAAGACACAATGTGGATACCCTGTAAAAACAAGTATGCAAAATGATATGCAAAGGGTTTGTGATCAAATGCTAGATCTGTTATCTGCCTTGATAGGGTCCATGTGTGTCCATAAGTTCGGATGGAGGCTTAGAAAACCAGTAACCAGGTGGGGGACTCAAATTAAGAGTCACAAATCCAGGGTATCACAAGAACTGTCCAAAGTTATGCATTCTTAAAACAAATCTAGTAATAGGGTATGATGAGGCCAAGGTTTCTTACAAACCTGTAAACATCCCAACCCCCTCACATGTGTTGTTCTAGAACAAGGATACTCAGACTTGGATCAGTTATGAGAAGTGTAAACACTTTTAACCTGGAGGTACATTGTTTAGAATAACCATAAAAGATCCTCCTCTAATTCATCTCAGATGCTAAAGGTCATAAAAGGTCATTCAGACTTAGCAAGCTTCCCAAATAGCCCTAGTACTACAGGAAATCCGTAGCATAGAGTTCTCAAGAAGAAACCCATGTCTGAACCGTGTTTCATATTCCCGCACCAGACCGAAATGGAATGGGAAAGAATATGAAGCCACTCTATCCTATGTGTCACTCAGGTCCCTGGTATGGAACCTTAATCACTCAACAATCCCTCACAGATCCAACACAGATGATGATGATAACAGTATGAAATGCATATAAAATAAATAAAAGCAATAAATAAGCACAAGTAGCACATAACACCCCTGTAAACACAAATCAAACAAGCGCTAGGAGGAACCCACAAAAAGAACCAGAAGCCCTGGTTGCAATATAAGGGTCCCCAGCAGAGTCGCCAAGCTGTCGCTCCCAAAGATTTTCATCCCGATACAAGCGCGAACGGTCGACGAAAGGAGAGAATGAAATGAATAGAGTCGCCAGCTAGGCATTTTTATCCAGAAGGAAAGGTAATGCTGCATAAACCTAGAAAGATATGGATAAGACGGTTGCAAACCAGAGAAACTGAGAAAGGGGGTTGGTTACAACCTGGGAAGGTATTAGCACCCAGATTGTCCGTCGTACTCGATGGGATCCACGCTTAAAATATTGTGTTTAAAGGGGGTAGGTGTATGTGCTATCCGTGTGCAAAAGCTAAGATTGAATGTACAGGTGTCAGTGCAAAAAGGTGAATTGCTCGGGAAATGAGGCTCAAAAGAAAATACTGAAAGAGGGGGAAGACACAGAGACTTTTGTTCGATAATAGTTAAGTTATGCCTACGTATCCTCTCGTGCAATGAGGAAGTCAGAACACCGTAGTTCGACTCAAAGAGACTGAAAAATGAATTGACTGATGGACTACTTACTTGCCTATGCTCAAGTGTATGACTCGTCTGGCTCGAGTGCTAACTGTCTTGCATTAGACGGGAGAAGCAAGTTCTCGTTTGTGAATGGGGATGATGAGAAAAGAATCCCCAAGGAGACGATTATGGTTTGTTTTTTTTGTTTTGAGTTTTTTATTGTTTTTGGTGTTTTTCATAAGTTAATGAGCTTAAGCCTAAATCAAGGGCTTGTAAACTCATTATATCCTCCCTGATTAGGGATAATGAGAATACTTAAGTATGAGATAAGCATCTCAACTTAATTACCATGATGATGTAGGATTAAGATCATTAACCTACTTGTGATTATTTAGATGTTTTTGGGTTTTTGTTTAGTGTTAAGTAATGAGTTTAATCTCTAATCACAGATTAGTGGGCTCATTACACCTTCCTAATAGAAGGATGATAGATGAGAACACTTAAGCTAAGGAAGATACCTCAACTTAATCCATGGTTAGGGGTTAAATTCATGACAAAACAAGCCTTTATTAAGTGGATTTTAATTAAGGGTGAGATTAAGAAGTGAGTCTTATGATTTGTAAGACAACTTGAGGGGGAATTGTCCATTAAACACTAGGGTTAGTCCTTCTTAACCATAAAGGAAGAATTAGAACGCTAATGTAAGGCCCAAGTTAAAAGTTAATGTCTTAGTGATTATTAGATGGATTGATTAAGAGGTTTAAACAAATTAAGGGTTTAACACTTAGGATTAAAGTTATACACTCCATCCTAAGATAAGGATGCATGCATAACCCTAACTCCAAAGTCCTAAAACCTTACAGGTTTAGTCTCTAATGATGGGATGAGAAGAGAGACACAAAGAAGACTCAAAGTAAATAGTCTAAGGGAAACTATCAATCCTATAAGTTATCATGCTTAGGCATCCTATGGTTTTGTGAGGCTTAAAAGGAGAAGTCTTCAAGGAAGACACCAAGGAGAAGCAAGATAGGAAAGAGATGAGAAGAGAAAGAAAGGAAGAGAAACACAAGTGAGCAAGCTCACTCAAAGACAAGTAAAAATTCAGAAAGGATGCAATATGAAGGTATGAGAAGAGGTGGGAGGTGAAGGCAAATCCACCTCCCAAACAACTTACCCTTAACCTGAAAAGTTAGTACAAGATGCATAAGGAAAGAAAAGAAATGAAACAATGCATATGCAAGGGAAAAGACCAAGACCAGAAGCATACACATGATTTAAATGATGCTATGATATGATGCTAAGACATACAAGATGCATATGTGTGATCATACAAGAGAATGAATGCAAATGAAGCATGTGGGAGGCATGTAAACACATGGATGTTTATAAAATGAAATAGATGCAAAGCATAGCAAATGTATGAATAAATGATCAAGAAATGTTCAAGCAATGTCTTAATATGTCTAAGATGACATATAAATGCTTGGAATGGCATGGCAAGTTCATATGTTCATGCAATGCAAGGGAAGATGCAAGTAAAGATGCAAAATTAGGGTTACATGGAAGGATGAGATGCAAATGACAAAGACAGAAGCAAATGACATTATAAAAAATTGAAAATGCACTCAAAGGAACCCTAAACCTATACTAGGTTACCATCCAAAGGGGGAGGTCAGAAGCTAAACCTAGGAGAAGTTGTGAATTTCCTAAGTTTCTAGGGTTTTTTGGGTGATATTTAATGTAAAATTCCAAACAATTTGAAAATACAAGATAAAAATGAAACAAAAATGTTTTGGGATGCTAGAAGACATGCATAGAACAATGCAAAAAGAACCAATCACAAACTCAACTTGGTTTAAAAGTTATGAATTTTGAAAGTTAGGGTTAGAAAATGAACATTTTCAAGAACCCTAATTCATTGAAAAATCTCAAAGTATGATCAAAACCAAAAAGAAATTTGTATGGTGAGTTTGCAAATGCTTCTAAATGTCTAAGAATGCTTTCTGGTTTTTTTTTGTGATTTATAAATACTTAAATGTATTTTTAATTAATTAAAATGAATGAATTAATTAAATAAAACATTTAAATGTTTTAAAAATATTTTTTTAATGGAAAAAATAAAAATAAAAATATTTTTGGTTTCTGAAAATTAATAAAAGTCATGATAAAAAATTTCAGATTTTTTTAATGATTTTTGCTATTTTAAAGAATTATATGAATAGAAATGAATAAAAATGAATAAAAGGAAAAATATGTCAATCCAATGGTCCATATTTGAATTCAGGGGGAATGGGTTGACTGCACGCGCAGATGGAGGGTCCAGATCACTCCTAGTTAATTAATCTGATTTAAATTAATTAAACACATTTAGGGTTTAATGACCTAATCCTGGTCGTACACTCACTAACCCTAATCTCAATCCTACGGCCCACATTCAAACTGGGAGATTAGCCCTAATTAAACTCAGGTGACCGGAGCTAAGCTCCGGTCATCTTCTCCGGCCACACCTTCAAACCAACTTCTTCCCTAGGCAAAATTAGAAGCTCTAAAGCTCCAGATCCACTCTCATACTCATCCTAAACAAGAATCAAACCTCAAACAACATTTATCATGCATCAAAATCCAGATACGAATCAAAACATAAAAACTGCAAAAATTTCAGAAGTACGATACAAGCTCAATACTCAACCATTTTCAAAAATAAAAGGTGTAGTGTGATCAGTGAAACATGAAGAACATTTCTATAACCTAAAAAGAGATTTCTGGAAAATTTGTTCTTGATGATACCTGAGATGAAGCTTTCTCAATCTGAGCTATCTGGATCTCTCCTTGGTGCAAACCAACTCCCCTGAATCCCTTGATGCTATTGAGAAGCTTGGAATAAGTTTATATGGCTGTTTTTTGAGGTTTCAGTTCAGAGGGGGGTGAAATCGTGTTTTTGTTTTAGGGGGTTTCAGGCTTGTGTAAGGGGTGGGAAATGATCTGGAGGATGTATGGAGATGATTGGTGAAAGAATTTTGAAGTTTTGCTGGGTGGTTTGAGATTTTCGAAGAGATGAAGTTCTTGAGGGATTTTTGGCAATTTGAATGTATGAGAGCTTATAGGCTTGTGTGTTATGTGAAATGAGTCCCTTGAGGCATGTATGTGAAGTTGTGATAGGTCAGAGGAGTTGTTGTGGCCTATGCTGATTGGTATGGGTGATTTTGAAAAAAAGTCAACATTGTGTACTTGAGGTATGGGCATGGTGAATGCCTGAGATTTTGATGCAGCTGGAACACATGGAACTAGGGTTTGTATGAGTTTTGCATATTTTCCCTCTTTGGTGTATCTTGTGATGCAAGGCATGAAATGTTGTGGTTCCTTGGGAAATTCTGAGCGAAATGAGTCATGTGATGTTGTTATGATGTTTATAAGTCAATTAGAGGTCACATAGAAGCTTTGGCAAGTGGTTTTGCAAAAAATCCTCTTTGGCATGAATGTGAATATTATGTGATTTTTGCCAACTTTGAAGGATCATAACTTGAGTTCCATAATGAATTAGAACATGTTCTTGTACTTTTTGAAAAGGAAAAGACCTAATCTACAACTTTCATGACCAATAATTTTTCATTTGAAGCATTTTTGATCAAGAAAGAGGAGGTTGAAAAACTTTCCCAAAATGGAAAGTTTCCATTACAAGTCATTTCCATTTTTGGCAACTTTTGGTTTAGCTCAAATTTCTTCAATTTTGTGAACTTACAAGAACTCCAATGATCAAATAAAGATCATAGAACTTTAATTTGATGAAAATACCCCTTTGGTTCCATTGTTGGGGGCCTCAGATGCCCTGATTTTGACTTAACTTGCTCAGGAAGTTACCTAGTGAACAGATGACTTCCACAATGAATTTCTTCATCAAAATTGGTAAACATGATCCTTATAACATTTTAAGAACATTAGAAACAATAATGGCTCAAAAATTTGGAGTTGAGGCCTCTGAAACTAAAACCCTAATTTGGGTCATCTGTGCAGTGAAAACCTTAGCTCTGCTTCCATGCCTTGCCAGTTCTTGTGATTTCTTGACTTCAATGAACTTTGAGGGATATAATATGATGATATAACACACATGGACCCTCTTGGAATGCTTTAAGACCTTTGGAGTGGCTCAGATGGAATCTTGGATTGCTCAGATCACAAACCCTGGATGCAGATGAACTTGAACTTATGCAGTGAAGCAAAAATGCAATATGAGGTGGTATGCTCATGTCTATACAAAAATGAAAGATCACAAGCCATGGTGTGAAAATGAGTGAGGGAAAATTTTGGGTGTTTATATGGTTTTTATGTCACATGTTGTTTATCTTTATGTCTATTTTGCCAGCATATACATACACATATTCATGCATTCGTTATATGCATAAGCATCATATGATTGAATTTTTTCCCCTGCTCTTTGGTGTTGATTTCCCCCCCACAGAGTGTGTGTTGCCTTCTCTCCAGTATAGAGTGTCGACCATTAAGCAGAAAGTGTTTATCCTTTCTAATTCCCCACTAAATTTGTTCCTCATGGATGATTTTGATTCAATTTCCTCCCCAAATTATTATCTGGATGGAACTTTCCCTAGTTGAGATATTTCCTCCTAGGGATGAGTCTTATTTGACCGTTTCTCTCCAATTTTTTCTTGGATTGGACTTTGGTCCTCCGACGAATGTATTAACCTGGTTTAAACGCCAGTTTGGTGGTTATGGGTAGCATTCCTCCTTTTAGTCGAGCTTATTGCTTTTACTCCTACCTAATGACTGGTAGTCGAGATCCTTTTATTACTTATTTATGGTTGGTAGTCCTTCTTTCAAGCTCATTTCTTTGATCCTACCTAGTGACTAGTAGTTGAGATATTTCGGCAAGTTTATTATCTTCATATTTTCTACCCAGACACAGGTAGTAGATAATGTAATATATTTTGGTTTGCCTACCCTTAATTGGTAGTTGGTAATGTTGTTCTTCATATATTTCGGTTCGTCTACCCTGTGACTGGTAGCCGATAATTTTGTTCCTAACCTCTTTGCTTTTCTCTACGTAGTGATAGGTAGTAGTTAATACCATATGTTTTGTCTACCCAGCAACTGGTAGCCGATAATTTTGTTCCTAATCTCTTTGCACTTTCCTCTACCCAGTGATAGGTAGCAAGAAATATTGATCTCCTTTATTGATTATCATTATCTCTACCTAGTGACTGGTAGTAGATAATTCGTTCCCAACTTAGTGTCTCTCCACCTTGTAAATTTGAATACTTTGTTTGGTTGATGTTTTCTCCAATGAAGTTTTATCCTTTTTTGTTGAGCCTTTTTTTAATTCTGTTTTGATTTATTTTCATACACAATCATTCCCCAAGTTGAGTGGATTATCCAATGATTTATTTTCCTGGTAAACTGACTTGTCATTTGTTGCTTTTCGTCAACGATATTTTTCCTCTTATTCTAAAGATTTTGATTGCCTCTTGTGGTGCTATATTTCCCACAGAGATCTTGGTTTTTCATGTCATCATATATTCATATCATTGCATGGTCTCTTTGGGCTAAAAATTGGTATTTCTATATTTAAGTCTCTCACGTCTTGTTGAGACGAAGATGTCAATCTTCATATCTCCAGATTAAAGAAACTTAAATAGGGGCAGCTGTAGCACCCCAATTTTTGCCCTTTAAGATTTTGAATATTTTCATTTGCATCATTGCATACAAACAAGATCATGCATTGGTTCTTCTATCCTTCTTGGTTGTAGGTTTATGCCTCACAGGGGAACACCATACTTTTGTATGCTTTTATTTTATTTGTTTATATTTACTAACCTTTAATCAAAATCAAAAAATATTTTGTTTTTCCATCTTTTATTAACTTTTTCAGGAAGAAAGCAAGAATATCAAAATAGTTCCTTAGCTCGAACATAATTCAACTGACAAAGTAAAAGTTGATCTGCAAGCAATTCAAATTCATTTGATCAAGGATTTCCCAGGTTTTATTGATTATTATTCAAGGAATTCCAAGGTTCATGTGTTTATTTCAATGCCCTCTTTGACGAGCAAAATAATTGAGACGAAACCACATCAGTACAAGAAAAAGGAAATATGTTTCAAATTTTGTATCGTATAACCGGTTAGCACCAAAGCTGTAACCGGTTACACACAGACAATTTTGGTAAATTTGGCAACAAATTCAAATTTTGTGATTTGGCACCAATTTCAGTTTTTGATCACATGTGGAATATGCTATACTATTTCCATTTAATTCTCCTACATCATCAAAATTAATTCCTATCATGTACCTTCATTAATCATCACTCTTTTGCTAATTTCCCTCAAATTTGAATTCCAAGCCTAATTTTGATTTCCCAAACCAAGCTCCAATCCACTTAATTCCCATACCAAAACTCTATAAAAAGAACCATTGTTTCATTCAATAATAAAGCTTTTGAGAGCCAAAAAAACCTCCTGCAAATTATATCCCCAACCACCAAAGTTCACTAAAGCTCAATTTTCTTCTCTCGAAAGTTAACAAGAATTTACATTGAAATCTTGTTTAACGTTGATCTAAACTTTCATCCAATTCATTTTTCTTCATCAATTTTGAAATTCTGGCAGCTGATATACGATGTCAACTACGATGTCACAATACCAATATCTGACAAGTTAAAAATAAGTAAATACGAAAATACAGAAATAAAGACCACGGGGAATTGTTAACCCAGTTCGGTGCAAACACATCTATTCTAGGGCCTACCAAGCCATGAAGGAACTCCATTATCGGTAGTATCAATTCAAAGATCCACAGCAAACACCTACAGTTTGCAGTATTCTCACTTAATCATTACCCAACGCAAGTTCTACCTAGGAACTCCTAGATATGAGACCCCTCTCACTCTCCTCTCAATCACAGCAGTGATCTTAAACAAACAATTTAGAAAAGATGTAGACACTCTTCACAATAATCCTTGACCTTTCTTCACAACTTCAATCAAGTAAACATACTCTATCTTAAAAGCTTTGAGTGGACAAATACAAATGGAAAACCTAGTCCAAAACAATCATCAACAAGACAATTTTTTGCCTCACAAGAAAACTAAACACATACACACAGATGTTGAATGAACAATCCTTATTTTCCACACCTTCAAATTAGGGTAATGCAACCTTTAAGTAGAAACTTGAATGGGCATGGGCCTGTTGAATTTGAACAAATCAAATAATATATTTTCTTAAATAAAGGAACAAAAATAGAAATAAGATATGTTCTGCTAAAATAACTCCAAGTTGAATCCTTTTCCTTCTGATAAACTGTGCTAATTAAACGTAACATATCACACTTTTAAAGACAACACAATACGCGCACAAATAACGATTCATCTAGGTCTTCAAGCCCAATCATAGATGTCATGACATCAGTCTTGACATCCTGATACAAACAGCTGCACACATAAAAATCTTCACACCTGCATAATGCTTAAATCACATGTTAAAACATTACCTATGACATCCAGAAACAGAAATATGTTTTATCACAAAATATAGCCAATCTAAAACATCTACAAACTCCCCCTTTGGAAATATTTTGCCTAAAAAAATTTAAGCCTTATTAGAACAACATAACTTAGCAAAACACCCAACACAACAGCAGAAGAACACAAAAACACACAGAGTAGAGAGATAGACAGACTCCCCAAAAAATTGTATCAGAGTACAGCAAAGCAGAGAAATTTCATCTCCCCCTCAACTTGTTAAGCCCTGCTTCAAATAGTCTGGCTATACTAAAATAAATAGTATAAGTACTCCCTCTTTTAGCCAGAAATATAAAGAAACAGAATCATAAAGAAAAAGAAACTGTTAAAACCACAAGCTCATGAGGAGCGAAACACTTGGGTATATCAGTAACTCATCAGAAACAAACTCCATCTTGTTCTTCACTCGTTTAACCACCATCCAAGTCACCTGCAGCTTCCTCTCTAGTCTGCTTCCTTTGACTGGACTTCTATAAGTTAATAATTGCTATAAGCCCTCAAAAAGAAAAATTCCCAATTTTCCTGTTAGATTTTCAAACTGATTATCATCCAAGGCCTTAGTGGATATATCAGCCAGCTGTCAGTTAGTGGTAACGTGCTCCAACTTGATCACTTTATCTTCCACAAGATCTCTGATGAAATTGTGCCTAATATTAATATGTTTTGTCCTACTATGCCGAATAGGATTCTTATAAATATTCATTGCACTAAGATTACCACAATATAATGTCATGAAATCCTGAGTAACATTATAATCAGACAACATTTGTTACACCTTTTTCACTTTAGTCATCTTAAGATGGGTAGGAGCAGGTGTTCTTTTGTGACTGGCACTCTTCACTCCAAACTTCTTTACAATATTTATGGGATATTTTCTTTGAGAGAGAAAAATGCAATCTTCCATCTATTTAACTTGCAATCCAAGAAAGAAGGTTAACTCTCCAACAAGACTTATTTCAAATTCAGATTGCATTTGTCTAACAAAATGTTTAACCATCTCATTTGACATCCCACCAAACACTATATCATCCACATAAATCTGAGAAATCATGATTTTTCCTTCTTCGTCTTTGACAAATAGAGTTTTGTCAATTCCACCTTTTATGTAACCATTCTTGAGAAGAAACTATGTTAATCTCTCATACTAAGCTCTAGGAGCTTGTTTTAAACTATACAAAGCCTTTCTCAACTTGTAGACATGGTCTGGAAGGTTTGGATAAACAAAGCCTTTAGGTTGCTCCACATAAACTTCCTCGTTCAAGTATCCATTCAAAAAGGCACTCTCTACATCCATTTAGAACAATTTAAACTTCAGAATGCAGGCAACACCCAATAGCAATCGTATTGATTCAAGTCTAGCTACAGGAGAAAATGTTTCATCAAATTCAATGCCTTCAATTTGACTATATCCTTGAGCAACAAGTATGGCGTTTTTCCTGGTCACAACCCCTTGTTCATCATATTTGTTCTTGTACACCCATTTAGTACCAATGATATTGGTTCCTTCAGGTCTTGGTACAAGCTCCCGCACTTCATTTCTCTTGAACTGCTCTAGCTCATCTTTCATAGCATTAATCCAAAATTCATTAGTCAATGCTTCTTTGATACTTTTAGGTTCAATCTTTGATACAAAACAAGAGTTAGAGATAACTTCTCTTGATCTAGTTACAACTCCATTGTTGGGATCACCTATAATAATATCTTTAGGATGATCCTTCTGGATTCTGATTGAGGGTGCTTTGTTTGTTGATTCTGGATCAGATTCTGAGATAGCTAGATTTAGATCATCTTCTTTATCAGTAACTTCAAAAGGAGTATCATAGAAGGTTCCAACATCATATGTAATATCAGCTTCTTTGTACAAATCATCAATAACGACATTTATGGATTCCATCATGACTCTTTTTCTAGAGTTAAAAACTCTATAGGCTCTGCTATTATTAGAGTAACCCCAAAATATTCCTTCATCACTTTGGGATCCATTTTTCTTCTTTGTTCTCTATCTTCCATAATATAACACTTACTTCCAAATACATGAAAGTATTTGACATTAGGCTTCCTTTCCATGGTCACTTCTGATCCTGATGACACAACTTTCCTTTTCCCTCTGAATTCTTTGACAAAGATCCTTGAACACATCAAAGACATCAGATTTCTCTCTGACAAAATTTATCCAAGTAAACCTTGAGTAGTCATCCACCACCACATAAGCATACCTTTTTCCACCCAGACTTTCAATCTGCATAGGACCCATTAAGTACATGTGTAATAACTCCAATACCTTGGATGTAGTAAGATGTCGAATCTTCGGATGCGACATCTTGGTTTGCTTGCCAACTTGAAAATCACCACATACTTTACCTTCATCAAGCTTAGTGATTCCTCTTACAGCTTCCAAATTTATAACTCTTTTCATTCCTCTTAGATGAAGATGACCCGTCTTTTGATTCCATAATTTTACTTCATCTTCTATGGATAAAGAGCATACAGAAGAATAGTTGGTATCTTGATTGACCCAGAGATAATAGTAATATCTAGACTTGACTCCCATCATAACTACCTCATTCTCTTAATTTTTGACAATACATTATAACTTTGTGAAATTGACATTAAATCCTTGATCACACAACTGAGTGATCTTATGAGATTAGCAGTAAATCCTTTCATCAGTAGAACACTATCAATATTCGGAACACATAAACATTCAAGGTTTCCTACTCCTTTGATTTCTCCTTTAGCTCCATCCCCAAAAGTTACATAACTGGTGGGATGTGGTTTGATGTCAACCACCAAATTCTTTATTCCAATCATGTGCTTAGAACAGCCACTATCAAAATACCAACTCTCTTTAGTTGATACTCTAAGAGAAGTATGAGCTATCAAGGCAGCCTGCTTAGGAACCCATTGTTGTTTCTTGATGACAATGTTATGCTCTGATTTGGGTTTATGTTTCTATTTAGGTTATCCATGAAGTCTATAACAGAAAGGTTTAATGTGACCAAACCTTCCACAGTAGTGACAACTCCATTTTGGATATCTCCACATTTGATGAGTTGATATTCGTGTTTCATGATGTTGAGACACTGGTTTCGACATCTGGTTTGAAACATTATTCTTGAGCTCATGTTTTCTACTACTAAAGAAATTGTTTTTAGAACCATTAAATCCTATCCCAGATAGGTCTTTTGCACTTCTTCTCTGAAGAATCTCATCAAGCTTTTCAGATCCATTGTTCAGCATTCGGATGGACTTGGTCATTTGATTAAGCTTGGAATTCGGTAAGGTGACTTTATCATTCAGATGTGATATTGTTGATAAATGCTCTTTCTTTTTAGCCTTTAGTGTTACTATGATCTCCTTCTGTTTTTCTCCTTTTTGTATTACTTGTGTACACCTCATACATAGCTTTTGATAAGAATCAGCAAGTTCTTCAAATGTTAGCTCATCTTCATTAGAGTCTTCATCAGACACACATGTCCCTGTCAAAACAATGATATGTTTAGTTGATTCTTCATCAAACTCACTCTCAGAATCTCCATCAGACCATGTTACAGATAAGCCTTTCTTTTGTCCCTTCAGATAGGTAGGACATCCAACTCTAATATGGCCAAAACCATCACACCCATGACATTGAATTCTTCTGCTTTGGCTTGGCTTATCTTCAGGCTTTTTCCTTGACTCATTTGATCTGCTAATTTCAAATGAAGTGTTCTTGACATTTGATCTTGAGCTAATATTCATCCTTTTCATGACCTTTTTGAATTGTATTCCCATCATGGCAACAACTTCCTTCAAACTTTCCCCGTTCTCTTCTTCATCTCTCTTTGCTTCTTCCTCAGTATTTGACATAAGAGCTGTGCTTTTGTTCTTATTTGCAGGCATATCATTGAATCCAATTTCAAATGTCCGAAGGGATCCGATAAGGTCTTCAACCTTCATGTTTCAGATGTCTTGTACCTCTTCAATAATAGTTACCTTCATAGAAAATTTCTTAGGAAGAGATCTGATAATTTTCCTCACAAGCTTTTCATCAGACATTTTTTCTCCTAAAGCTCCTAAAGAATTAGCAATATCAAGAATATTCATGTGAAAGTCATGACCAGTCTCGTCTTCTTTCATTCGCATATTTTCAAATTTGGTAGTAAGCATTTGAAGTCTTGATATCTTAACTTTAGAGGTTTCTTCATAATTGGTTCTGATAATATCCCATAATTACTTTGCCATCTGACAGTGATGCACCAATCTGCATATATTTTTGTTAATGCCATTGAATAGAGCATTCAAGGCTTTAGAATTCCATAGTGCCAAATCATCCTCTTCTTTGCTCATATCATCCTCAGGCTTCAAAGTTGTATTTCAATCTTTATCAATAATGATAGGGTGTTCCTATCCTCTATCTACAATTGTCTACAATGTCACAACACCAATATCTGACAAGTTAAAAACAAGTAAATATGAAAATACAGAAATAAAGACCACTGGGAATTGTTAACCCAGTTCGGTGCAAACACACCTACTCTGGGGGCTACCAAGCGATGAAGGAACTCCACCATCAGTAGTATCAATTCAAAGATCTAAAACAAACACCTAAAATTTTCAATCTTCTCACTTAATCACTACCCAATGCAAGTTATACCTAGGAACTCCTAGATATGAGACCCCTCTCACCCACTCAATTACAACAGTGATATTAAACAAACAATTCTGAAAAGACAAAGACACTTTTCACAGCAATCCTTGACCTTGCTTCACAGCTTCAGTCAAGTAAACACACTCTTGCTTAAAATCTTTTAAGTGGAAAAAATACAAATGTAAAACCTAGTCCAAAACAATCATCAACAAGACAATTGTTTGGCTCACAAGAAAACTAAACACACGCACAAAAACACTGAATTAACAATCCTTATTTTACACACCTTCAAACTAGGGTAATGCAACCTTTAAGTAGAAACTTGAATGGGAATGGGCTTGATGAACTTGCACATATCAAATAATATATTTCCTTAAATAAAGGAACAAAAATAGCAACAAGATATGTTCTGCTAAAATAACTCCAAGTTGAATCCTTTTCCTTCTGATAAACCATGCTAATTAAACGTAACATATCACACTTTTAAAGACAGAAGAGCACACACACAAATAAGGATTCATCTAGGTCTTCAGGCCCAGTCAGAGATGTCATGACATCGGTCTTGACATCCTTATACAAATAGCTGCACACATAAAAAGCTTCACACCTGCATAATGCTTAAATCACATGTCAGAACATTACCTATGACATCCAGAAACAGAAATATGGTTTACCACAAAATATAGCCAATCTTAAACATCTACAAATTTCAGTAGATTAAACTTATTCGTAGAGATCTTAAATTAATTTGGAGTTGTTCTCACTTTGTAGTGGTAATTCATCTCACACCATTGTTGGACCTTCATTGTCATCCTCCATAAGGTAGATATTTGGTAATTCTTGTGCTTGATCCTTTTGGATCTTATTTTATCTTTTGATTGCTGGTTTTTATTGTTGATTTACTCTAAAATTCGTGCAAATTTATATCTATGATCACAAGGTGTTTGAAAAATGTTTTGAATGAGGATCATACTTAAATTTTGCACATTTTTTTGCCTCTACGCACCATGTTACTGGTTAGCACCCAGGCTGTAACCAGTTACACAAAGTTAATTTTGAATAACTATTGTGTTGTTTAACTATGTAGTCGGTTAGCACTAGGCTATAATCGGTTTCATCTAAAGCAGAATGGAAAACTTTGTTTTGGGGTTATTTTGGTGTTTCTTGCTTCCTTTTTCCCTTTTCTCTTATTTTAACCTTGGAATGCATTATTGAGATTAATTCCTCTTTAATTTCAATGGACTTCGGATATCAGTTATAGTAGATTAACATTCATTAATTCAAATCTATCTTCAAGTGAATTGTTAAATTCATAAGAGGTGTTTTGGATCAGTGATATGTTTTTCACACTTAAATCTATCAATTAGAGGTGATTGAACTTAATGATGGAAGAACCTTAAAAGTGTAGTTCAATTTGGTTCTTCTCCATCCCCTCCCTCTAATTCTCCTTTTTATTTTTCATTGATTAAAGTCTTATGGATCTTAGAATTTCTTTGTTGAAATCATGATCATGACTATATCATTACCTTTTTTCTTTTCGTGCGGCATTGTTTTCGGATGCCAACCTACATATTGTTCATCTAATATGCATTAGAAATAATAATAGCTACCATAATTGGTTTGACTGTCCTCGTTGTAGGGTGACTTCTATATAAGTTACTTGGCGATTATTTAACATGGCGCTACATTTATCCCTCCATATCCTTATCGGAACTTGTACTTTTGTGGGCCGAACCTTGATTGGTTGGACAAGCCCAAGCATGTTTGATCTTTGTGCTAATTTCATAATTCTTAAAACTTGTTTTTGTAGAGGTTTTGACTCTATCAATCTTTTGGAAAGTATTGTTAATCAATGACTTGAGTACATTGGTCAACCATATAGTGGAAGACGCGAGACGGAATTTGGTTTTTGCTTTGAGCCTTTTGGTATTGGTTACCTTTGTGGATGATTAAGTTCACCATATTATTTTATATATATTATATTTCTTGTATTTCTTTCTAGCTCCTTATACTTTTATTTTACTTCTTGCTCCCTTCTCTTGATTTTTATTATGCTTTATATCATCCATTATCATGTTTATGTTTATGTCAATTATCTCTTGTGTTTTTATTTTCTTCTTGTCCATTTGGACACCAAAAACATTAATAAAGGTATAAACACTTTAAAAGACTTGTTCTTAATTGTGGACTATGGTTACTATCCCATGCTTTGGAGGGTTTCTATATTTGGACCTATGGACTTAGTACTAAGATTTTATCCCATTTCTTGATTATTATGGAGTGTTTATGCTATCCTTTATTTGGCTCATCATTTGCTAAAAAGGATGGAATTCTAAGTTACTTGTGCTTTGAAGTGTTTCCAAGTGGTTAGTATAACACCCCAAAATTTTACCTCTCATTTGCATGGCATCGAGCATATCATTTTCATACATTTCATTACATTCATTTTATAGAAAGATGAGGCATACATTCATTGGTAGAAGCATAGGGCGTGTGGTCAGGGATTATCAAAGATGTGATTATTCAAAGAAAAATAGAATGAGCCAAGTGTCTCTCAACAAGCATCAATGGTTTCTCACATCCCACACAATCTCATTTGGTGCCTCAAATCCCTAGAAAAGGTGAATTCATCAAGAAGCTGACTCAGAGCTTCATTTCCTACACAAGTGGCCTAAACTAGGGTTTTGGATTCAAGAGGCCACTTGAGGAGATTTTGGTTCTAACTGGTTCTCATGGTGTCCCATATGATATCAAGTGTACATGGATTAAATTTTGTTCATTGATTCCTTGTGGAGAGTTTTTAGCCAGTCAGTTACTTAAGAAACAAGCAAAAGTCAAAAGTGGAAAGGAAAAGTCAACTATGGATTTTTAAGGTCTAAATCATGCTCCTAGTCAGTTACTTAAGAAACAAGCAAAAGTCAAAAGTGGAAAGGAAAAGTCAACTATGGATTCTTAAGGTCTAAATCATGCTCCTCAAGTTCATATACCTTAATTTGGTCAATAAATGGTAAGAATTCCATCATTCATCAAAAAACGAGACTTGGGGTAAACGTTACTAAAAATGGAAATGACTTGTAATTTGAAGTTTCTATTTTTGGATGCTCTATAAGTTACATTCAACTTGACTTTTCATCATAAAAAATGCTTCAACTTAACTTTTCTCAAACATGAAAATTGAAGATCATTCTTTTCCCTTTCCAAAACATACAAGATCATCTTCATAGAATGTGTGGTTCAAGAGTTATGGCCAAAAGACGTCAAGTTGCTTTTTAGAGTTTTCATGCACTTTAATTTTTCCACTTATTTCAAAAAGCCATAAAATGGTTCATGCTTGCTTCTAATTGCCAAAATCATATTGAAACATTAAATTACGCATTATTTGGTGCAATTTTGGCCTTTTAATCATTGAATTTCATGCCATAATTCTCATGTATTTTACAAGTTGCAAATTTGCAAAGCCATTTCAAACATATAAATCATGTTATGCCAATCCCTAATTCCAATCCGTTTGTGATCGGCACACAAAATGAGAGTGTCCCATGCACATGACCAAGCTCATGCACGTGGGAAAGCTTCCATACACTAGAACATGCAATTTTGCAATTCATTCACAACCCCTTAACCAAAGCTCCACTGGATTTCTAACCATGGTCAAGCCTAAAATCCATCACATAAGAGCTCCCAACTACTCTGGTTAGGGCTAGGTTCTCTCTCATTTGCTCAGATTTCAAATTTTGTATAAAACTTTCTTCTCTTCAAACCACACAGTTGCTAGGGTTTCTTGGTGATTTCTCTTTATATTCTTGATCAGCATGTTCCATAGATCACAAATCCACCATTGATTGAAGCTTATAACAAGGCTTTCATCAAGTTCATTTTGAGAAGTTTCAAGTTCAAACCTCAAGATCTAGCACGATTGCAAGCTCTAATTGCATTTATTTTGCAATTAGAGGTCACAAGGAGTACATCTGCAACTTTCTGATGGTTTTCTAGGAGTATTTTGCTAGCTTCAAGTTTTCAGGTGAGTGAAATCCATCCTCATTTTTCTTGCTTATTTGATGTGCATTATGATCTACATGCTCTGGTGATTATCCTGATCTATTTTGTTTTAGTTTTGAACGTATACATGGATGTATTATAGATATGAAACTTTTTAGATCAAACTTGTTTGCTTTGATTTGCACAATTTATGCATGTTATGTGATAGAAACTACATGCAATATGCGACACAATGCAAAATGAATCAAGTTCAAACTCTTCATGGTTAGACAGAAATGATTTTTTAAAGTTAGGGTTAGAAAATGTGATTTTAAAGAACCCTAATTCAAAGAAAATTGTGAAATTATGATCAAACCTAAAAAAAAATTTATATGAAGAGTTTGAAATGTTTCTAAATGTATTGGAAAGGTTCATGATTTTTTTGGTGATTTTTAGAAACCTAAATGTATTTTTAATTAATTAAAATACTTTAATTAATTAAAAATAACATTTAAATATTTTAAAAATATTTTTTTAATGCAAAAAATAAAATAAAAATCATTTTCAGGTTGAGAAAAATATTTAAAACAGAAATGAAAGAAATCATATTTTTTGAAAGTGTTTTGATATTTTTAATAAATTAAACAAAAGAAATAAAAATAAAAATGAAATAAAATGAATTAAAATGAAAGTAATCTGATCCAGTGGCTGAGATTCAAACCTAGGGGGGAGATGTTGACTGTGCGCGTTAACTGATGGCCAGGATTCAATCTGAGGAAATTTAATTAATTAATCTTAAATTAAACTAATTAAATTGAATTAAAGTTAATGAAGCAATCTGGGCCACTCATCCTCCTAAAATAAACACAATCCAAGGGTCCACAATGCAACTGGAGATTACACCCTAATTAGGGCTAATCACATTCAGTTGACCAGAGGGGAGCTCCAGTCATCTTCTCCGGCGACACAAAAACCCTAAGTCTCTCTACAGGCCACCCGAACCCAAATTAGTTGCCCAGAAACACTATTCATACATCATTCAAGTAAAATCACTCATCAAACATCATTTATATCTCAGGAATCAAGCAAATCGAATCAAAACATTTTTACGGGCAAAGTTTCAGAACGACCATACATGCTCATTTCTCAACCATTTTCGAAACTAAACATATCAGTGTGATCAGGGGAACATGAAGATTGATATTTTAACTTACATGGCAAGTTCTGGAAAAAATGTTCTTGAGGTATACCTGAGTTAAAGTTTTTCAGTTTGGAGCTTTCTGGCCTTTTCTTTGATGCAAAGCAAACCCAATGAGCTCCCTGATGATGTTGCAATGCTTAGAACAAGTTTGTGATGACTATTTTGAAGTGTTTGGTTCTGGTTTTGCAGAAATCATATTTTGGTTTGAGCTGGTTTCAGGCCATGGTGAGGGGTGTTTTGTGATCCTTAGGTGATTTTGAGATGAATGTTGAAAGAATGAGTGAGTTTTGATGGCTGAGGTGTGAGAATCGAAGAAGGGAAGTTTTTTAGGTGATTTTGTGAATTCTGAGTTGTGGGAGCTTGCAGGCTTGGTTCTTGTGTCAAATGAACTCCATAACCTTTGTTTGTAATGTCTTGATTGGTTAGGGAGTGGTTAGTGGCACAACTTGATTGGTATGGGAGGAAATGCAAAAAGTCAAGTTTCTTTGTACTTGAGGTATGGGCCATTGCAGCAAGGTATTCTGAGCATAGATTTCCTCATCATGCTTCATGGAAGGCCTTTGGATCCAAGAAATGCAGATGTAATGCATAGATCAAGTGTTCTCAATGTTTATGCAACTAGGCCATTTTGAAATTTCTTGTGAATCAAGTCACCAAAACCCTAGGTTCAAGGCATAATTCTGATCTTTGGAGGTTTCTTAAACATGTTATGACATAATTTAGCACATTAGAGGTCACTTAGAAGCTTGAAATGCCAATATGCAAAAATCCCTCTTTGACATGAACTTGAAAATTATAGGATTTTTGCCAACTTTGAAATTCCATATCTTGAGTTCTAGGATGAATCAAGACATGTTCTAGTACTTTTTGAAAAGGGAAAGACCTAATCTACAACTTTCATGTCCAATAATTTTTCATTTGAAGCATTGTTTGTCATGAAAGAGGAGGTTGAAAATCATTCCCAAAATGGAATGTTTGCATTTCAAGTCATTTCCAAAAATGGTAAGTTTGCAATTGGCTCAAAATTCTTCAACTTTGTGAACTTCCAACCACTTCTAAGATCAAATAAAGATCATAGAACTTCAATTTGATGAAAATGACCCTTTGGTACCCTTGTTGGGGGCCTCAGATGCTCTGATTTTGACTTAACTTGCTCAAGAAGTTACCCAATGATCATATGACTTCCACAATGAGTTTCTTCATCAAACTTGGTACACATGATCCTTATAACATATTAAGAACATTAGAAAAAAGAATTACCAAAATATTTGGAGTTAAGGCCTCTGAAACCAAAACCCTAATTTTGGTCCTTTTGTGCAGGAAAACCCTAGCTCTGCTTCCATGCCTTTGCCAATCTTTGTGATTTCTTGACTTTCATGAACTTTGGGGAGCATAATATGATCATATAACACACATGGACCCTCTTGGAAAGCTTCAAGACCATTTGTATGGCTCAGATGGATTCTTGGATTGCTCAGATCACAAACCCTAGATGCAGATGAAATGGAACTATGCAGATGAAATAAATATGCAATGTGAGATATAATGCTTATGTTAAAACAAACATGAAAGATCACAAGCCATGGTGTGAGAAAAAGTGAGGGAAAATTTGGGGTGTTTACAGCTACCCCTATTCAAGCATGAGTTAGCTGTGCAGGATGTAAGCGCATGGCTTAACAGACAAACAAGATAACTTGTGGTTGAATACCAAAGACAGTCTGAAATTTGCACTCGCTGGGAATAAGAAGAAAAGGGATATAAATTGTAAAAGATAGTATAGTATGATTATCAAATGAAAGCGATGGAGGACGACCATCGAGCAAATGACGATTGTTGTGGGTAAAATGGTGAGCAAAGCAATGACGGGGACGACCGACAAGCTGGGGAAATAAAGAGACCGCGACGGGGACGACCATCGGGTAATGAAATAAGTCTCTCTGGGGATTTAGACAAGCATAGATGGGGACGGCCATTAGGCTTGGAAAGTAAGTAAACAACAATGGGGACGACCATCGGGTTAAAGAATAAATGAAATAATGATGAGCGACGGTCATCAAAGGTTAAGGACGATCACCTAGCAGGGGACGACTCCTGAAAATATCACGACATAGGACGAACTTCGGATAGAAAAGGTTAATGATGGGGACGACCATCATATAAGCATGATGAAGAACGATCATCAAGAGGTGAAGGACGATCACCTAACAGGGTACGGCTGCTCATGGATTTTATCACAACATAGGACGAATGTCGAATAACAAGAACAACGATGGGGAGGCCATCGGATAAATGATGTGGTACGGTCATCAAAAGGTGAAGGACGATCACCTAGCAGGGGTCGGCTGCTAAAAATATCACGACATAAGACGAATGTTGGATAGAAGGTTCCAATAATGGAGATTTCACTGGGGAAAAGGATGAAGGACGATCATCCAAATGTGAAGGACGATCACCTGGCAGGGGACGGCTGCCGAAAGTATCACGACATAGGACAAATGTCGGATAGTAGAAAGTTGTTTTGTTGGCGACTTACCGGGGAATGGTAAACATGGACGAGTGGTTACGTTTCAAAAAAGAAAAGGTATAAGTGTTTGACAACGTGTATAGATTAAAGATGCGGATGAGCATCCTTAGGACCATGATACAGACGAGTATCGGTAAAAACAAACGCTGACACGTGTTTGAGGATGATGACACGGACGAACATCAATCGGTTAAACAAGGAACATGAATGAGTGTTGATCTGCCGGGGAGGTGATATATACAAGATACGGACGAGTATCAGAGGATTGTATATGTACAAGTGTTGATCTATTGGTGAAGCATGTGCAAGACACAGACGAGTGTTTGACTTGCTGGGGAAGTATGACATGGACGAGTGTCAAAAGGAATATGTACTAGTTATAAAAAATATCATGTATTTGAGAGTGCAAAAAGGTATTCCGGCGACCTGTGGGGGATAGGATGACACAGACGAGTGTCGAAAAGAGCATGTATAAATATAAACAAGCATCTGTGTTTTATGAGTGCAAAGGGGATGCCTTGGCTTTTTATCTGCAGGGGATATGATTTTTGTGAAGTGTTGATTGTATTTGCAGGTGACTGACTCGAACCTGGATTATGGTCATGCGAATGTTTGATTTTTGCCGTAATTCTCTGTATTAGACGGGATGCTACGCTTATTTCGGTGAATATGGTGCGAATGCTATGATTATGCAAATGAGAGATTTGATCCCAGACTCGGATCCTGCAGGGATAAAGATCTCAGGCTAATCTTCTTGTAGAGATAGCCCAGCTGGGGGGAAGAGATCATCGATGGATCTGTCCGAAGGAAGAACTCTGCTTGGGGAAATAGATCATTGATAGATCTGTCTGGAGGGAGAACTCCTTAATGAGGATGAGGAAGTTTTATCAACTCAGTTGGGGATGTGCTTCCGGTATTGCTCTACTGGGGAAGCAACTCTGTGGGGGAATCTATTCCACCAACTCTGCTGAGGATGAGAGAAATCTGGCATCTCTGGTGGGGGATAGGAAATTCCTTGACCAACCTTACTATGGAAGAGGCTGTCAGGCCTTGCTTGGGAGATCCTGCTTGTGGAGGGGATAACTTCTGGGAAGTAGTATGCTGGGAATTCAATGCTTGATATGCCCCATGTTGCGAAAGATTGTTTGTCTCGAGTACCTGCAACCTGTTAAGACAAAGGAAAACACGCAAGTATCCTGAGGTATCCTTAACCGGATTCCGTCATGGGAATTAGATTTACCTGAAAGTAACATATTTCCTGCAAGCATTTATTTTTCTTAAAAATGGCTCATATGTTTTATGCAAACGTTATATTATGAACATTGGACATTTTGCAAAGGAAAAAAAAATGTACAAAACAAAGTGTGACTGCAAACTGTGATTTTATTAATTTGTGTGCCTTGAATTGGAAAGTACAGTCAAAGAAGCGAATCCCCTGGAAGGAGGAGATTGCCACGTTCTGAGTGATACAGACGAATTCAGAAATGCAGTTGTTCGCTTATTCCCTGATTTTGTGTGGATAGCCCTTTCGGGTTTTCAATCCACCAGGATACCCATTTTTGCCTGAGCTGTCCAATGCGGCTTTTCAACTCAGCAGGTGTACATTTTTTGATTTTTCCCTTATTTTTGCCCGGGTCTTTCATTCTGTATTTGACTCGCTGGGATGCCCTATGTTTGCCTGGAGTTACATTCTGTTTTTATGTCCAGCGGGTCATTTTTATGCGAAGTATTTTTTAACTGCATCTGAATTCACAGGAGACGGGAAGTTTTCACCATCCATGGTTGCGAGCATCAACGCTCCACCAGAGAAGACTTTGGTTATGACGTATGGACCTTCATAGTTTGGTGTCCACTTGCCCATGTGGTCTGTATGAGGAGGAAAGATTCTCTTCAGAACAAGCTCTCCCACTTGGTATTCCCGAGGTCTGACTTTCTGATTGAAGGCTTTCTTCATTCGCTTTTGATATAACTTCCCATGAAAAATGGAAACTAATCTTTTCATTTCAATCATATTCAGTTGATTGTACCGAGACCGGACTCATTCTGCTTCATCCAGTTTCACATCCATCATTACCCGTAAGGAGGGTAGCTCAACATCAACAGGTAGGACAACTTCCATACCGTACACAAGCTGATAAGGCGTTGCCCCAGTAGACGTTTTGATTGAGGTTCGGTACCCATGCAAGGCAAATGATAACATTTCATGCCAGTCTTTATAGGTAACTACCATCTTCTGCATAATCTTCTTAATGTTCTTGTTAGCAGCCTCAACAACGCCATTCATCTTTGGCCTGTAAGGAGAAAAGTTGTGATGTTGGATTCTGAAGTCCCGACACAGTTCTGCCATCATTTTGTTGTTTAAATTGGAACCATTATTAGTAATGATTCGCTCGGGAACTCCATATCAAAAAATGATGTCTCTTTTCAGAAATCTGGCTACCATTTGTCTGGTGATGTTTGCATACGAAGCTACTTCGACCCACTTGGTGAAGTAATAAATGGCTACCAGGATGAATCTGTGACCGTTTGAAGTAGTCGGTTCAATCTTTCCAATCATGTCAATGCCCCACATGGCGAAGGGCCAAGGTGAAAACATTACATTCAAAGGATTTGGAGGTAAATGCACTTTATCTGCGTAGATCTGGCACTTGTGGCACTTTCTGGCATAGGCACAACAATCTGCATCCACTGTGATCCAATAGTAACCCGATCTTAACAACTTCTTTATTATTGCATGTCCTCCGGCATGGGTACCGAAAGAACCTTCATGCACCTCGTGCATCAGCAGGACTGCTTCCTTCTTGTCAACACATCTGAGCAGGACCATGTCAAAGTTTCGCTTGTATAAAGAACCATCAGCATTGAGGAAGAAACTGCCGACCAGTCTTCTTAGTGTCTTCTTATCATTGGATGATGCCCCAGGTGGGTATGCCTGATACTCCAAGAAGCATTTAATGTCATGGAACCAAGGCTTGTCATCACTAGCAGTGTCCAAAGAGAATACATATGTTGGTCGGTCTAGTCTGGATACCAAAATCCGAGGCACATAATTGGCAGTTTGTAATTTGATCATGGATGAAATGGTAGCTAAAGCGTATGCAAAATGATTCTCATCTTGAGGGATGTATTCAAGTTTGATTGTTGTGAAGAAAGTCAATAGTCTCCTCGTATAATCATGGTATGGAATCAGATGCTCCTGATGGGTGTACCATTTGTCGTTGGTCTGATTGATTACCAAAGCCGAATCTCCGAATACATTCAAGGTTTTGATCCTGAGGTCAATGGCTTCCTCAAGACCCATAATACAAGCTTCGTATTCTACTTCGTTGTTAGTGCAGTCAAAGGTGAGTTTTGCCGAAAAAGGCATATGAACCCCTTTAGGTGTAATGAGCATTGCACCAACTCCACGACCATTCATATTGACAGCCCCGTCAAACATCATAGTCCATGCTTCTTCTGGGTCAGGCCCTTCAGTGTGAATTGGCTCTTCACAATCTTTTGCTTTTAAGTACATGATGTCTTCATCAGGGAAGTCAAATCTCATGGGTTGGTAATCCAATGGGTTGCTCAGCTAGATAATCAGACAGTACACTGCCCTTGATGGCCTTTTGAGAGGTGTACTGAATGTCATATTCTGTTAGAATCATTTGCCATCATGCAACCCTTCCGGTAAGTGCTGGCTTCTCAAATATGTACTTGACGGGGTCCATTTTTGAGATCAACAAAGTAGTGTGAGTCAACATATATTGTCTTAGTCGGCGAGCAGCCCACGCTAAAGCACAACAAGTTTTTTCGAGCAGTGAATAACGTTGTTCACAGTCGGTAAACTTTTTTCTTAGGTAGTATATTGCATACTCTTTTCGACCAGACTCGTCATGCTGGCCCAACACACACCCCATTGACCCTTCCAATACTATCAGGTACATTATCAAAGGTCTTCCTTCAATTGGAGGCATGAGAATTGGAGGTTCTTGCAGGTACTCCTTGATCTTGTCAAAAGCTTTCTGACAATTTTCGTTCCTCCTGACTGTTTCTTCCTTTCTTAACAGCTTGAACAGAGGTTCACAGGTTGCAGTGAGATGAGATATGAACCTTGAGATGTAGTTCAATCTACCTAAGAACCCTCAAACTTCTTTTTTAGTCCTAGGTGCAGGCATTTCCTGAATGGCTTTGACTTTTTTAGGATCAACCTCAATTCCCTTTTCACTCACGATAAATCCCAACAGCTTACCAGAACGTACCCCGAATGTGCATTTGTTGAGGTTCAAGTTCAGCTGATACTTCCTCAGACGCTTGAACAACTTCAGCAGATTTACCAGATAGTCTTCTTCGGTAAGGGACTTGGCAATCATATAATCCACATAGCATTCAATTTCTTTGTGGATCACATCGTGTAATAATGTTACCATAGCCCGTTGATACGTTACACCGACATTCTTCAATCCAAACGGCATTACCTTGTAACAAAATGTGCCCCAACGTGTGATGAAAGTTGTTTTCTCCATGTCTTCGGGTGACAGCTTAATCTGATTGTATCCAGAAAATCCATCCATGAAAGAAAATACCGAGAACTGAGTTGTGTTGTCGACCAATACATCAATGTGAGGTAATGGGAAGTCATCCTTCGGGCTAGCTCTGTTCAGGTCCCGGTAATCCACACACATACACACTTTGCCATCCTTCTTAGGCACAGGTACAATGTTAGCAACCCACGGCGGGTAACTGGCTACAGCAAGGAAACTGGCGTCCCACTGTTTTTGTACTTCTTCCTTAATCTTCATGGCCATATCTGGGCGAGTACGGCGTAGCTTTTGTTTGACTGGAGGACAATCTTCTTTTAATGGTAGCCTGTGCATGACAATATCCGTATCTAGCCCTGGAATGACTTGATAGGACCAAGCGCAGACTTCGACGTATTCCTGAAGCATACTGATAAGCTGTTCTTTTACTGGAGCTTGCAGACTGGCCCCAATCTTCACTTCTTTCAAATCTTCCTCAGTACCAAGAATAACTGTTTCAGTTTCCTCCTGATGAGGAGTAATCACTTTCTATTCTTTCCTCAACAACCTGGCTAACTCTTCAGGAAACTCATAGTCTTCATCAACCCCTTCATCTGCTTGATTAATTGGATTGTCGAAGTCATACAAGGTCATAGCAGTGTTGTTGTTGGTGTAATCTGGAGGATTAGCTCTGCAAGGGTTGAGATTTGTTCTTTTTTAGTGATCAATTTTAATCTTGTTTAGAAAAAGTGTAAATGAAGTTGTTATTTTGAAAACATTGCCATTTTATTGTTTTGTGTGAAAAATAATAAAAATGAAAAGATAGTGAGCGAAGAAGAAAATTGTTTGCAAAAGATGTCCATTGTTCATTGATATTCCATTTGCACAAAATACAAATATGGCCCTATTACAAAATGAGTCCTGACACCTTCGGTAAGATGTAGGACTTGATGCATGCTAAAAAGCAGGAAATAATAATTACTCTGTAGGAGTAACTCTTATATTTTCCTGGGAAGACCAGTTAAGGACTTGTTGGCTCGGGATCCTTGGACTAATCCAGCTCTCTAGGTTGAGATCGCTTTCAGCCTCGTCTTCCACGTTATTGACAGCATTTGGGGTAAGCATTCCCCCACTTATGAAATTGGGCTCTTTAGCAGCCTCTGCTTGATCTTGTCGGAATAGTTTGTAACCCAAACCGAATATGTCCTCCTTCTTCTCCACTGGTAGCAGCTTGCCCTAGCCTCGGGCGTTCCCATCTTCAACAATCTTTCGAGCTTGTTGGTAGGAGACAATTTAAGTACCCATCCTATCCTCTTGGGATGCAACAAATAATTCCATTGTCGCCTCGTTGACATTCAACGCTTCGAAACCTTGGCTCATGGTCTCATGGATTTCACCATCCATCTCAATGTATTTGTAGGTAGCCAGATGGCTAACAAAAATGTCCTCTTCACCACAGATTGTGATAATTTTCCATTCCCACTCGTATTTTAATTTCTAGTGAAGGGTCGACGTAACTGCGCCTGCGGCGTGAATCCATGGTCGACCCAACAAACAGTTGTAGGCCGACTGAATGTCCATCATGTAGAAAGTAGTTTGAAAGACCTGCGGGCCAATTATCACAGGCAACTCCACTTCTCCAAGAACAGACCTCTTGGAACCATCAAAAGCTCTAACCACCAGATTGCTTGGTCGAAGAGCTATGCCATCATATTCAAGCTTAACAAGGGCTTTCTTTGGCAATACATTGAGTGAAGACCTAGTGTTAACTAGAACATGTGAAAGCACAGCCCCTTTACACTCCAGAGTGATGTGCAAAGCTTTATTGTGATGGCGTCCTTCCGTAGTCAAATTAGCGTTGGTGAAGCCTAGCCCATGGCTAGTATTAACATTAGCAACCACTGTCTCTAGCTGATTCACTATGATCTCCTCAGGCACGTAGGCTGCGTGCAGGACTTTAAGTAATGCATCACGATGAGCTTCGGAACACAATAGCAATGATAAAATGGATATCTTGGAAGGAGTCTGGTGGAGCTGATCCACAACCTTGTAGTCTCTTATCTTGATTATCCTCATAAATTCATCCACATCTTGATCAAAGGATGTTTTATGAGCTTCCTTCAAAATAGGTTCCTCAGGCACCACATTTTTTCCTTTAGCTTTGGCAACGGCTTCTGCCTCGGTGTTAACTCTTAGAACTTGTGACGCGAAAAGATGTCCGCTTCGAGTGAAGCCTCTGCCTCCCCCGACATTATCGACCTGTGGTGTATGAGTTGAAGAATCAAGAACGACTTTCTCTCTGTTGCAGTAGAGGTCTGAACCATAATGCCATGGTACACCATTATCTTTTTCATATGGAATAGGTCCAGGTACCGTGATGGTGACTGGTATGACTGCAGCGGAAGTAGGAACTGTTATCGTCTGTGGATCGTAATATATGGTGACAGGATTTCTGACTGGTGGTGGTGATGAATGACTGAAGCTTTATTGTTGAGATTGTTGTTGAAAATTGTTGGAATCACGGACCATTGTTGGGTCGTAGTATATGGTGACTGTGGAGATGTCATTGTTAATGGTTGCTGTAGTTGTAGAAGCGGATGCGGTTGAACTAGTGTTTGCTGAAGTGATGGAAGAAATGATTGTTGATTTTGTAGACGAGTTTGTCGGAACAATTGTCTTTGAAGTTGTAACAGGGGTGTTTGTTGTTGTTGTAGTAGGAATTGATGATGTACTAGAAACCGTTGATGTTATCTGCAGGATACCTTCTTTGATAAGGCCATTGATCCCATTTCTTAAGCTTACACACCCATTGACGGAAAATTTGCAAGATTCACAGCAGGCCTCACAACCTGGGAACACCTGGCACTTTAAAAGCTGAGCTTTAACCTCGGCCAGAGGTGTTTGAATGCTTGCAGTATCATCAATTAAGTTCATGGGTTGATCCTCCTCAATTGCATTTATCATGGGCCCACCATGGCTGGGCATAGGATTCTTTGCGACGTTAGGAGGTGGTGCAACTTGAGCTGGCGCCGTTATCAGAAATCTTACCCATTTTTAACAAACTCCAATCCTTTCTCCAACTATGACCACATATGCAAAGCTAGTGGAAGAGAATGCTTTCATCCTATCAATGTATGTCCCTTGTAGGGTGTTCATAAACATATCTGCCATTTCTCTTTCCGACATTAGAGGTTGAACAACAACAGCTAATTGCCTCCATCTCTGAGCATACTCTCTGAAGCTTTCCCTAGAGGATTGTGACATACCCATTAGAAGAGTTCTGTTAGGAGCAATGTCTAGACTGTATTAATATTGGCATATGAAAGCCTCAGCCAAATCTTTCCAATTTCTGATTGTTTCCCTAGTCAAATGAGAGTACCACTCACGGGATGCCCCGGTCAAGATATCCTCAAAGTAAAACATCCATAGCTTTCCATCCATAGTGTAAGCCTTCAACCTTCCCATAAAGGATTGAAGATGGGTGTGAGGGCAAGATGTCCCATTATATCTTTCAAAGCAGGGAGGTTTGAACTTGTGAGGAATTCTAACTCCCTCCACTAGCCCCATATCCATAACATCAAACCCTAAGGAGTTTTGAGACTCCAGAGACCTCAACGTTTTTGCTATCTTGTCCAGCCGACGATCATAGACTTCATCTCCTGCCCCAACTACAGTGAATTGTTCCTCCTGAGGGTCCTCTTGTAAGGCACGCCCTCTAGTATTACCCTGGGTATTCCTGATAGCATTAATGCCAAGGTTAAGATGAGGTCCAAACTCCAGGGGATCAGTACGAGGCTGTACATGATCATTGTTGCTGGTACCCCATGTATCTGGGTGGTTTTCTTCTGGAGTTTGCCGCTCGACCAACTCTCTTAATCTTTCTTGGCTTTGGGCCAACCCAGTCATTACTTCCATAAACTGGTTCATCTGAGCCCTCATTTCAGTTCTTTCATTAGCTATCTGGGTTCTCACGTCAGTCAGATCTTGTTGAACCTGGTCCATCTGTAAGGTCGGAAGGTTGTTTCTTGTAGGATACCGGTGAACTCTGTTAATGGGGAAGACCCTTCTACAAGCAATGTTTCCTGAAACCACAACAAAGTGAGAAAACAACAACAAGAACCTACAAAACAAAGAAATGAGGTTAGTATGCAATGCAGTATGTCTATTTGTCTTCCAAGGGTATCCGGTTTGGTTCTTTGGTTTTGACCTTCCAGACTTCGAGGAATGATGATGTTGAAGAGAAATGAAGCCCACAGAATAACACACAAACCATATATTACAAAATGTAAAGATACATAGTTTATGATTACAACAAGTTCCCATGATGGGTCAAAATACAACAAAATCAACAAAAGTACAAACAAAATGAAGTACAAATACAAAGAAATCAAACATCCAACCCATAATCATCCTCTCTATCTTCCTTCAGGAGAGCATCAGTCACTAGGCCAACTGGATGCTCTGTGATGGTCCTGATAGGAAGGTTCTTGGTGGCAATAGCATTTTATCAATTTCTTATACTTGTCTTGGTCTTTTGATCTCATTTCTCTGATGCACTGAGTAATAGAAATCCCCGAGCAAGGTTGGAATTGGATTCTTTAGCAGGAAGAGATGGATTCTTTAGCAAGATGATACCATATATGCTAAGGGCCAAGAGAGCACAAACAGTTTCCCACTTCCCTGCTGCAGCATGATTGGTGGCCTGAGTAATCAAGAATTCCAAATGGAGGTCTGGGATTCCAGCCTTGGTGGTCATATTCTGATCAATGATGGTGGCTTCCAAACACAGAGCCTTAGCTATATCTTCATTCTTGGGAGCAGTTATCTCAGGGTTGAAAGGAATCCCTCTCCTGATGGGGACACCCAACAACATGGAAAATTCTTCTAACAGAGGACCCAATTGAAAGTCTGGAAAGGTGAAACATCTGAGAGGAGGGTCATAGAACTGAAGGCAAGTGTGGATCATACTCCTATGTGATGCATCCAACTCCATGATCATGTCCATGATACCACCATAATGTTCCCTGAATAAAGGGACATGATCGGGAGTGATGAGTTTTTGAATCTGCCTAATGCCTACCAGAGTGGGCTCAAAGAAATGATAGGTAATGTTGCTCTTCCTGGATGGGTCCATGCTGATAATGGATGCTGAAGAAGATGACTGAGGAGAAGTACTGATGAAGGCAACTGATGAAGGTGCTGAAGGGAATCTCTGATGAAGATAGCTAATGGATATATCTGATGAAGATGTCTGAGCAGAAGAACAGTGAAAACCAAAACCAAAGATGAGATGTGATACCCTGTAAAACAAATAGACAAATGTTAAAATGATGCAAAATGATCTATGCAAAATGATATGCAAGGGTTTGTGATCAAGTGCTGGATCTATTATCTGCCTTGATAAGGTACATGTGTGTTCATAAGTCCAGATGAAGGCTTAGAGAACTAGTAACCAAGTGGGGGACTCAAATAAAGAGTCACAAGTCCAGTGTTTCACAAGAACATTCCAAAATGATGTAACCTTAAAAAAAATCTGGTAACAGGGTATGATGAGGACAAGGGTTCCTGCAAACCTGTAAACATCCCAACCCCCTCACAGGTATTGTTCTAGAACAAGGATCCTCAGACTTTGATTAGTTATGAGAAGTGTAAACACTTCTAACCCGAAGGTACAATGTTTACAATAATCATAAAGGATCCTCCTCTAATTCACCTCATATGCCGAAGGTCATCTAAAAGGTCATCCAGAATTAGCAGGCTTCCCAGATAGCCCTAGTACTACAGGAAATCCGTAGCACAGAGTTCTCAAGAAGAAACCCATGTCTGAACCGTGTTTCATATTCCCGCACCAGACCAAAATGGAATGGGAAAGAATATGAAGCACTCTATCCTATGTGTCACTCAGGCTCCCGGTATGGAACCTTGCTCACTGAATATCCCTCCCACCAAGGCAAATAGAAGATCCAACACATGATATGATGACAGTAAAATGAATGCAATAAAACAATAAATAAAGCAATAAATAAAGTTGTACAGAAAGCAATAAATAAAGCAAATAAACAAACACATATAACACATAACACCCCCATAAACATAAATCAAACAAGTGCTAGGAGAAACCCACAAAAAGAACCAGAAGCCCTGGTTGCAAGATAGGATCCCCAGCAGAGTCGCCAAGCTGTCGCTCCCCCGAAAAGACACCAGGGTCCCAGGGTGCAGACGCGAACGGTCGGCGAAAAGAGAAAATGAGAATGAAGTGAATAGAGTCGCCAGCTAGGCATTTTTATCCCGAAGGAAAGGTAATGCTGCGTAAACCTAGAAAAGATGGATAAGATGGTTGCGAACCAGAGAAACTGAGAAAGGGGGTTGGTTACAACCTGGGAAGGTATTATCACCCAGATTGTCTGTCGTACTCGACGGGATCCACGCTTACAAGATTGTGTTTAAAGCGGTAGTGTATGTGTTATCTGTGTGCAAAAGCTAGGAATGAATGTACAGATATCAGTGCAAAAAATGTGAATTGCTCAGGAACTGAGGCTTACAAAGGAATGCTGAAAGAGGGGGATGATAAAGAGACTTTTGTTCGATAATTGTTAAGTTATGCCTACGTATCCTCGCGTGCAATGAGTAAATCAGAACACCGTAGTTTGACCCAAAGAGACTGAAAAAGAGAATTGAATATGAACTGATTGCTTGCCTATGGTCAAGTATATGACTCATCTGGCTCGAGTGCTAACTGTCTTGCATTAGACGGAAGACGCAAGTTCTCATTTGTGAATGATTGTGATGAGAAAAGAATCCTGGAGGAGACGATTGTTGTTTGTTTTATTGCTTTCAGTCTTTTATTGTTTTTGGTGTTTTGCATAAGTTAATGAGCTTAATCTTAAATCAAGGGCTTGCAAACTTATTATATCCTTCCTGATTAGGGATAATCAGCATACTTAAGTATGAGATAAGCATCTCAACTTAATTACCATGATGATGTAGGATTAAGATCATTAACCTACTTGTGATTAATTAGGTATTTTTGGTTTTTTGTTTAGGGTTAAGTAATGAGTTTAATCTCTAATCACAGATTAGTGAACTCATTATACCATCCTAATAGAAGGATAAAAGATGAGAAAGCTTAAGCTAAGGAAGATACCTCAACTTAATCCATGGTTAGGGATTAAATTCATTATATAAAAAACCTTTATTAAATGGATTTTAATTAAAGGATGAGATTAAGAAAGTGGATTTTAAGTTTGTAAGACAACTTGAGGGGGACTTGTCCATTAAACACTAGGGTTAGTCCTTCTTAACCATAAGGAAGAAATAGAACCCTAATGTAAGGTCCAAGTTACAAGATAAAGTCTTGGTGATTATTAATGTGATTTGATTAAGAGGTTTAAACAAATTAAAGGTTTAACTCTTAGGATTAAAGTTATACACTCCATCCTAAGAGAAGGATGCAGGCATATCCCTAATTCCAAAGTACTAAAACTTTAAGAGTTTAGTCTCTGATTATTAAGATGAGAAGAGAGACTCAAGGAGACTCAAAGGTAAAAGTCTAAGGGGGACTATACATAACCCTAAAATTTATCATGCTTGGATATCCTATGGTTTGTTAGGCTTAAGAGAAAAGATCTTCAAGGCCACCAATGGAAGAAGCAGATGAAAAGAGAAGGAAGAAGAAGAATAAGTTACTTACTTCCTGAAGAAGATAAGTAACGTAAAGAAAGAAAGTAAGAAGGAAGGAGCATAAGTTAACAAGTTCACTTCAAAGACATTTTAAGATGCATATGAATTAGATAAGAAGAAGTGGGAAGTGAAGGCAAATCCACCTCCCAAAATAACTTACCAAAAGTTCCTGAAAAGTTAGTATGAATGCATAAGACATAAAGCATGAATAAATGAATTGAAATGAGATGCAAAGACCAATGTCAGAAGTGATTATGCAATGAAAATGGCATATGAGATGATGCAAAGTCATACAATATGTATATGGATGATCATACAAAGATGAGATGTCATGAAAGTATGCTTAGGAGCTTGAATACACATGGATGTTTATGAAATGTAATGAATGCAAGACATAGCAAATGAATGAAGAAATGATCAAGAAATGTTCAAGTATGCCCTAAGATGTCTAAGATGTCATATGAATTCTTGAAATGTCATGGAAAGTTCATGTGATGATGATATGCAAAGATGGATGCAAATGAACATGAGAAATTAGGGTTCCATGGATATATCAGATGCAAATGAACAAAACAAAAGCATACAACATGATAAGAAAATGAAACTAAGCTCAATCAAACCCTAAACCCATACAAGGTCACACCCCAAAGGAGAAGGTCAAAAGCTAATCCTATTTAAAGTTATGATTTTCCTAAGTTTATTAGGGTTTTTGGGTGATTCTCAAAGGAAAATGCAAATTAATTTGAAAATGCAAGATAAATTCATGAGGAAAATAACCTAGAAACTACATGCAATATGTGACACAATGCAAAAAGAATCAAGTTCAAACTCTTCATGGTTAGGCAGAAATGATTTTATAAAGTTAGGGTTAGAAAATGTGATTTTAAAGAACCCTAATTCAAAGAAAATTGTGAAATTATGATCAAACCTAAAAATAAATTTATTTGAGGAGTTTGAAAATGTTTCTAAATGTATTGGAAAGCTTCATGGTTTTTTTGGTGATTTTTAGAAACCTAAATGTATTTTTAATTAATTAAAATACTTTAATTAATTAAAAATAACATTTAAATATTTTAAAAATATATTTTTTAATGCAAAAAATAAAATAAAAATCATTTTCAGGTTGAGAAAAATATTTAAAACAGAAATGCAAGAAATCATATTTTTTGAAAGTTTTTTGATATTTTTAATAAATTAAACAAAAGAAATGAAAAGAAAAATGAAATAAAATGAATTAAAATGAAATTAATCTGATCCAGTGGCTGAGATTCAAACCTAGGGGGAGATGTTGACTGCGCGCGTTAACTGATGGCCAGGATTCAATCTGAGGAAATTTAATTAATTAATCCTAAATTAAACTAATTAAACTGAACTAAAGTTAATGAAGCAATCTGGGCCACTCATCCTCCTAAACTAAACACAGTCCAAGGATCCACAACGCAACTGAAGATTAAACCTTAATTAGGGCTAATCACATTCAAATGACCGGTGGGGAGCTCCGATCATCTTCTCCGGCGACACAAAAACCCTAAGTCTCTCTACAGGCCACCCCAACCCAAATTAGTTGCCCAGAAACACTCTCCATACATCATTCAAGAAAAATCACTCATCAAACATCATTTATATCTCAAAAATCAAGCAAATAGAATCAAAACATTTTTACGGGTAAAGTTTCAGAACGACCATACTTTCTCATTTCTTAACCATTTTCGAAACTAAACATATCAGTGTGATCAGGGGAACATGAAGATTGATATTTTAACTTAAATGGCAAGTTCTGGAAAAAATGTTCTTGAGGTATACCTGAGTTGAAGCTTTTCAGTTTGGAGGTTTCTGGCCTTTTCTTTGATGCAAACCAACCCCAATGAGCTCCCTGATGAGGTTGCAATGCTTAGAACAAGTTTGTGATGGCTATTTTCGGGCCATGGTGAATGGTGTTTTGTGATCCTTAGGTGATTTTGACATGAATGGTGAAAGAATGAGTGAATTTTGATGGCTGAGGTGTGAAAATCGAAGAAGGGAAGTTTTTTAGGTGATTTTGTGAATTCTGAGTTGTGGGAGCTTGCAGGCTTGGTTCTTGTGTCAAATGAGCTCCATAACCTTTGTTTGTAATGTCTTGATTGGTTAGAGAGTGGTTAGTGGCACAACTTGATTGGTATGGGAGGAAATGCAAAAAGTCAAGTTTCTTTGTACTTAAGGTATGGGTCATTGCAACAAGGGATTATGAGCATAGATTGCCTCGGCATGCTTCATGGAGGGCCCTTGGATCCAAGAAATGCAGCTGTAATGCATAGATCAAGTGTTCTCAATGTTTATGCAACTTGGCCATTTTGAAATTTCTTGTGAATCAAGTCACCAAAACCCTAGGTTCAAGGCATAATTCTAATCTTTGGAGGTTGCTTTAACATGTTTTGACATAATTGAGCACATTAGAGGTCACTTAGAAGCTTGAAATGCCAATATGCAAAAATCCTTCTTTGACATGAACTTGAAAATTATAGGATTTTTGCCAACTTTGAAAGGCCATATCTTTAGTTCTAGGATGAATCAAGACATGTTCTAGTATGTTTTGAAAAGGTAATGACCTAATCTACAACTTTCATGTCCAAGAATTTTTCATTTGAAGCATTTTTGGTCATGAAAGAGGAGGTTGAAAATCTTTCCCAAAATGGAAAGTTTGCATTTCAAGTCATTTCCAAAAATGGAAAGTTTGCAATTGGCTCAAAATTCTTTAACTTCGTGAACTTCCAACCACTTCTAAGATCGAATAAAGATCATAGAACTTCAATTTGATGAAAATGACCCTTTGGTACCCTTGTTGGAGGCCTCAGATGCCCTGATTTTGACTTAACTTGCTCAAGAAGTTACCCAATGATCAGATGACTTCCACAATGATTTTATTCATCAAACATGGTACAAATGATCCTTATAACACATTAAGAACATTAGAAACAAGAATGACCAAAAAATTTGGAGTTAAGGCCTCTGAAACCAAAACCCTAATTTTGGTCCTTTGTGTAGGAAAACCCTAGCTCTGCTTCCATGCCTTGCCAATCTTTGTGATTTCTTGACTTTCATGAACTTCGGGGAGCATAATATGATCATAGAATACACATGAACCCTCTTAGAAAGCTTCAAGACCATTAGGATGGCTCATATTGATTCTTGGATTGCTCAGATCACAAACCCTAGATGCAGATGAAATGGAACTATGCAGATGAAATAAATATGCAATGTGAGATATAATACTTATGTTAAAACAAACATGAAAGATCACAAGCCATGGTGTGAGAAAAAGCGAAGGCAAATTTGGGGTGTTTACAAAGAGCACGAGTTATGAGTGCAATCACACACTTCATGCACAAATGAAAAATCATTCAATACACACTCTTTTCACGTGCATTCTCCTTAAAACCCTAATCATTGAAAGCTTGCATCATATATAAGAGAGCTAGGGCTTTGAATCATCAGTTTTTCTCCTCATTTCACCACTCTCAAGTTTTTTTCATCACAAGCATTTTGCTTCGAATTTCCTCATACACTCACTCTTTTCAAAAACCAATCACACATCCTTTATCCTTGAGCTCCATAGATCACAAATCCACCACTCATTCAAGCTGATTCTCTAGATTTCACCAAGTGAAAGAAAGGTGCAGTTGAAGTTGGAACTCTAGATCCAGGTCAAATTCAACACACTCTTGCATTTATTTTGCAAGGAGAAGCGTAAAGGAGAAGATCTGCATCTCTTGGAGGTTTCATTCAAGCTAAATTGATCACTTCAAGTTTCAGGTAAATGCAAAATTTGTGGATCTGGATCTTGATTTTTTTGGTGGTAAATTATATTCATGCTTCCCCGAGTACACTGATCTATTTGGTTTTGAATTTGAGTGAGAATTGAGCTTGTAATGTTGATTTAAAGTTTGACATGTGAATCTGTTTGTCTTCGATTTGCTTTGCTCCTTGATTTATTTGAAAATCTAAGTGGATATTTGAAATCAACATGTTTCAATTGTTGGATATGGAGTTTTATAGCCATTTTTGTGATGATTTGTTCTTACGTATGCGTTTTCCGGCGCCGGAGCTTGGGCTCCGGTCGCCGGTTTCTGAAAAATAATTTGAGTTTGAATTTGGAGTAGATGACTTCTCAGCCATCAGATGGTGGATCTCGACGTTTCTTGTTTTTCCAGTGCATTAAATTCCCTTTCTCCCTTGCACGTGCCTTGCCTTTGTTATAATTTCTGAATAATTCAATTTATTTCTCACCACACCATAACTAATGTGCACACACATGTGCTGATTCATGATCTTTGACCTGCTTGTGATGTTGACTTGATCTGGCACCTTGGTTTGATCTAATGGCTGGGTAATTTTCCCAGATTAATTGATTTTCCATGTTAAATAATGTGTACATACGCTGAATCCATTGGTCTTAGACTGTTATTCACGCCCCCTGATTATAAGCCCATAGCATTTCGAACTTGTTTGTCTTGTTGTTTGCACCCCTTGTTATTTGTTCTTTTATTTTTATTTATTTTTATTAATTGTTTGGTTTTCAATTTTTAAAAATAGTTAGCAGTTTCTAAAAGTTACCAAAAAAATCATGAATGTTAATTTGAATTTTCTCTAATTTTGTGCATTTCTATTTTCCATTTAATTTTTATTTTCGTGACTGAATTAATTGTGTAGTTTAATTTCCTCATTTTATTTCTTTTAATTCACATGTTGACTTGTATAAATTCTATCTTGAACTTGGAATTGAGTTTGGATCTGATTCTTTTTGCTCTTGACTTCTAACATGATGAAGTTTATGCATGATTTATCTTATATTTTTTAAGGATTGTATGATTATATTTTGTCAAATTGCTTTGAGTGTAAGATTCAAAACCCTAATTTCCATGTATGCCTTCCATTACTATAGTTTGCTCTTTTTTTGGGCCTCTCCTTTTGGCATGTTGATTTTATAGGTTTGAGTAACTTTTTTGCTTATTTGTAGAATTTTTGGATGCTTTTGCCATTTGATATGAATTTTCTTGTTTGCTTGCTCAAATTTTAGTTCTTCCTTGATGCATGCTTGCATACTAGGTTATGAGGGCACTTGTGCCAACTCCTATAGGTTGTTTGAGGTTCATTTAACATGTGTATATGCCCCTGGTCTTGATATGGGGATCACAACTTTGTTTTCTTTGAGTTGCTTGTGCTTTAGGTTACACATTCTTATGCATGCTTCACTTCACCTTTAGTTTCTTCATACTTCTCCCACTTGATTTCTGATGTGTTTGCTTTCTTCAATTGATGTTTAGATCTTATTTTTAGGCACTTTGTAAAAGTGTTTAGGTTATAGTTTTTGGTTCTACCTATTAATGTTTTCTTTTTTTGCTTTTCCTAATTTCATGTCTTCATCCAATTTCTCCCATACTTCTTTGCTAGTTGTTTGTGACTTTTTGCTCTACTTCTTATATGATGTTGTGTGTTTGGTATTAGTACTTGGATGTTAAATTTGAATTCTGTTTGTGGTGGCTTCATATGATCATTTTCTTGCCCTTATTTCATTTGGTTTTATTTGCTTTTCTCTTATCATTTGTGAGCACTTCTAACCATTTCAGGGGCTTTGGTAAGTGAGAGGTGTGGATGAAATTCCCACATCTCCAATTCTTTTCCCTTTTTCTTTTAATTCTTTCTTAACTTGTGATTGAGATGTTCCTTATGGCATCACTTGTTTAACTTATTTTCTTCCCCCTTTGGAAGTAACTTATCTCCTTTAGAGGAGTAAGTTGTATTCTAGCTTCCTTCTCCTCTTCTTCTTCTTTTTCTCTTTCTTCTTCTTCTTCTTCTTTAGGATAGAGTTCAAGCCACACTAACATAGGCCCACCTTTGCATGATAACTTTAGGAGTAGACTTTCCCCAATAGTTGTTTTACCTTTAAGCTCCTTTGTGGTTCTCTCTCTTCTTACCTTCAAACAAAAGCATAAAAACCACTTAATAAATGTAAAAGTGGTCTTTTGTGCATAGTCTTATTCCATGGGGCATTCATATTCATTCCATCTTGGAATAATGTGGGCTTGTCTAGCATGACGTACAAGTCTGATCATGAGACCATCTTCATCAAGAAAATCATAAAAAATGCTTCTTCACCTAATCAATAAGACACTTAATAAGTTTAACAAGTTAGTGAGCTTAGGCCATAACCCTTGGAAACAATTCTTGGATAAATTCTCCTTACTTGGTGTGCTTGTTCTATTATTCCATCTTGGAATGTAGTACAAAGTACACATTCCATGGAAACGGACTTGAATTCACTTCCTTGTTCCACACTCATAAAAAACTCATAAAAACCATTGGACAAAGAATAAATGTCTCTCCTTCGGGACTTCTTTTCTCATCACCCTCACTCATTACGTAAGAACTTGCTCGTACTTGTCATTTTGAAAGAGGGTAACGCACTCGTGCCAGACGAGCCTGCAACACCTGAGCATTGACATAAGCAGTTCAAGCTTCAAAACAAAAGCCATTTTCCACCCCTAGTTAGGGGAACTACGGATACTCTGATCCTCATGTTCATATGAGGTACGTATGCAGCGGGGTGGGGCCCGTTCGAGCACTCTTTTATTTTCCCTACATTTCCCCCTTTTTTTCTTTTCTTTTCCAGTTTTAGTCTTTCTTTTTGCAGCAACTTTCATTTCTTCACCCTTTAAAACAATCTCTTTACAAGCGTGGACCCCGTCGGGTACGGTGGACGATCTGGGGTGTTAATACCTTCCCAGGCCGTAACCGACTCCCGAACCCAGTTTCTTTGGTTCGCAGGACCTGTGTCCTTCCTTTCTTTTATTTGGTTTGTGCAGCATTATCATTCTCGTTCCTTTGGGATAAAAATGCCTGGCTGACAACTCTACCTCTTTTCCGTGCCACTTTCACGTTGGTACCAAGATGGAAATCCCGGGAGCGATAACTAGCGACTCTGCTGGGGAACAAACCCAGAATCTCTGGTTCCCTTGAGAGTCTCTCCTAGTGTTTGTGTGTTTCTGTTTCATTTGGGTGTCGATTGTTTGTTGTTGCATGTTAATTTTACTATTATTTATTTACAGTTTTATTTACAACTTTATTTTTTTCCAGTATTTATTTTCATGCATCATATGTATATACTGGACGGTTTGGTTGTACTGGTTTTCTTTTTTGGTGGGATTGGGAACTGTTACTGTGAGATGAGCTCGTAACCGGGGATCGAGTGCACCCTAGGACTTAGAGTGGTTCCACTTTGGCTTCATGGCATCTTGCTATGTTGGTATTAGTGAGTTCCACGCCCAGACTTGCGACCATCTTGGAAATGTTTTGATACAGGAATCTTTCTTGATCATTACAGGACTTCGATAGTTATGTGAATCTGGGGACCAATCATTGAGAACCTTTGTGGAAACATCCCTCTCCAGTGGTGACAGTGGCAGACCACACTCTTTGGCAAACCCATTCTCACCCGAGGGCCCACTGGGAACTCGCATAGGATGGCCTGGTTCTCTTATAGGAATTTAGTTAAAGCATTTGGTCGTATGACAATAGTATTGTATCCCATGGGCTGAATCTACTATTGTTTCTCGATTTCAGCGCTTGAACCTGATGACTTATAAGGAATGATGAACGTATTATTTTTTTCCGATTCCCTGATTTGTTCATGAGCAATTTTTCGGAAATGATGAACGTATTATTTCTATTCGGCTTTGAGAGTTCGTGATGTTTGACCCGGAGCACACCCGTGAGAAGGGGAGGGGTTTACAGGTTTACAGGAGCCCTTAACCTCATCATACCCTCAATACCAGTGCAGTCCTATGACTTGATATGGTTACTTTGATTCTGGAGTTCTTGAGTTATTTGAGTTTTGATCTGGACTTATTTGAGACTAAGTTCTTATTCATGGGGCTTTATTCAGAGGAATCTGGTTCCTGGTCACTTGGCTCTAATATTCAGTATCCAGGCAGTTCCAGATGTTGATCATGTGCCTACATTGCATTTGCATTACATCATACTAGCATTAATTGTTTGTGTTTCTATTTTCAGGTCATCATTTGCATTTTGTACCCAGTTCCGATAATTGTCACTTGTCCAGATGGCAGAAAATAGAGAGGCTCCTAGAAAAAGGAATGTCGATTACACTTTTCCACAACCAGAAACTAAGAGTATTCAGAAACTGATAGATGTGATGAATGAAAAGGTTTTAGAGGACTTCAGGAAAGAATATGGGAAAGTTTTGAACTATGTGAACAAGCCTACTGTTGATCAAAGGGATGGTATCCATTCATTGTTGCAGTTCTACGATCCTCAATTGTGAGTCTTTGTGTTTCCAGACTATATCTTAGCTCCTACCTTGGAAGAGATTTCCAGTATCTTGAAGATTCCTATTGGAAGGGGTATTCCTTATTATGCTTCAGGGAAGGGTCATTCACATGCAGACATAGCCAGTGCTTGTCACCTTAGTGTGCTTAGAATCAAGATGGGTTTAGAAGCCAGTGAAGGAAAAGGGATTGCCTTGGACTTTCTAGCTATGGAGGCTCGTTTTTTTCTCTAGGAAACAAGTGGGCAAGGTTTAGTGCATTACTAGCCTTGATGGTCTATGGGATAAACTTGTTTCATAGGGAGAAAGGGTTAGTTAGCATGGAGGAAATTTCCATCTTTGTTCAGAAAAATTGAGTGCCTACTCTATTGGGAGACTTCTATTATAATGTCCACTACAGGAACGAAAGAAGGAAAGGGTATGTAAACTATTGTGCACCCTTATTCGCTGATTTGTTTGCTAGACAACTCCCAAAGTCAGGACCATTCAAGGATCTGAAACAAGAGTGGAAATGGGCGCGAAGATTGATGGGCTTGACTTCAGATGATATAGCTTGGGGAAGTAACAGGGACTTATTAGGAAAGGAGATAGTTGTCAGCTGCGGTGAGTTTCCCAATGTACCTTTTCTTGGCAGGAATGGGATGATTAACTACAATTATGTGCTAGTAAGAAGTAGTTTGGTTACCCTTTAAAATATCCTCCATCTTTTGAAGAAGTAGTTGAGTCGTTGTATGCACCGTTGGAGGGAAATGAGAAGTTGGTCACTCGGGTATTTCAGGCTTGGGAGGTGAGAATGAGCAACAGTAAGAAGGATTTTGGAAAGGTGGATCCGAAGACGTACCCTTCTTTTGATGCTTGGTTACAAGATAGAGTGGACACTTTCCTTCTTCCATTTTCAGCTGAAGCTCCATTGTACCCAAAGGAAGTACCTGTTCAGGCCACTGTCTCTGTTGAAAAATACAAGAAGCTGGAAGCATTGATACAGGAGTTAAGAGTTGAGAACACGGAGATGACTGGTTTGTACCATTGTGCAGTCATTTCTAAGGAAGAAATAGAAGAGAAGCTCCAGAAGATACAGAGAGCCCTAGAAGCTAAAGAGAAGGAGTTTGCTGGAAGGGAAGCCTACTTACAAAGAAGAGGTTTGATGGGCTCAAGGAGAGAAGCAGAGCATAATAAGACTCAAAAGACTCTTAGAGAGGCTAGACAATCCATTACATGGTTTCAGGAAATGAGGGACAAGGATCAGAAGATGTATGAGGAAAAAGAGAAGGCTTACAAGCTAAATATCCAATACCAGAAAGATGAGATGGAGAAAGTCCACAAAACACGGAGGGAGAAGACCCAATAGTTGGTACAGATTCAGCAGGCTTTGGAGGAAGCACTCAAGGAGATTACAGATCTCAAGTTGATGGCTGGAGTGAAGAAAGCTAGGGCAGAGTTGGGACTTACAGGAGAGGAGGAAAAATCTTCTTGCAGCTTGGAGTTTTAGTCTCATATTACCTACAGGCTTGTTGTAGGAATCTTATTTATTTTTCCTGCAATTTATTTGTAAGACTTGTAACCCTTTGGGGAATTGTTGTTACTCTTGCCTTATTGGGGCTTTTCTTATTATAGTAGCTTCTTTTATTCAGTTTTCTGGTTTTTCTCTGAATGTACAAAAGCCTGTTTGTTTAAGGCCATCAGGATCCAAATACCTCTCAAAGAATTCTCATGGTGGAAAGTCAATTTTCAAAGGCCATCTGGGGCATTTCTTGCTAAGTACTAGAACTGGGGCACCCAAATGCCTGACCATGGAAACACGAATAGTTGCATTACATGCATATAACCTGGTGTTTGTTTTGCAGGTATAGTTACCGGGTTTCTAACGTCTCTTCTCATTTTAGGCACTATAGCTTCAAAGAAAGTTCACAAGAAGATTCACAGATATCCCACAAAGGAGAATAGAGAACGAGTGATGGATCAGATGCAAGCTGACTTAGCAGACTTACGTACAAGAATGGATCAGTTCATGACCCTTATGACTGGCATGGGTCAGACTCAGGAGCGCTTGCGAGAGTTGGTGGAAGGGAATCAAGCTAGGAATAATGGTCAAGGAGATGGGGGCAATCGTAATGGGGTAGGCGCCCATCATACTGAAATTCCCGTGGTACAACCTGGTGTTACTATTATCAATGATGGAATGAACAATCTTCAAATGGATGGACAAGATTAACAGTTTACATTGTTAGATGAAGCTGAAGGACATGGGGCTGATATGAATCGTCGCTTTGAAGAGATGGATGAACATATTCGTTCTATCCAATCCCAGAACTCCTTAGGGTTTGATATTACTGATTTGGGGCTGGTGCCCGGAGTAAGGATCCCTTATAAGTTTAAGGCTCTAACGTTTGATAAGTATATTGGCATTGCATGCCCAAAAACTCATCTTCAATCTTTCGTCAGAAGAATCGCTGCCCACGTGGAAGACGAAAAGCTATGGATGTACTAATTTCAAGATAGCCTCGTTGGGGCGTCGTTGGAATGGTATATGAAGCTAAGAAGTGTTACTGTTAGAAGCTGGAAACACTTGGCAGAGGCATTTGTTAAGTAATATCAATATAACCTGGACATGCCTCCCAATCGCACGCTGTTGCAAAGCATGTCACAAAATGCAAAAGAAAGTTTTAAAGAGTATGCTCAAAGATGGCGCCAGCTTGTTGCTCAGGTGCAACCTCCACTGACAAGATGGCAGACATGTCCATGGGTACTTTGAAAGGAGTATTCATTGAATGTTTGGTGTCATGCTCGGCGACCAAATTCAATGATATTTTTATAGCATGAGAGAGGGTTGAAACCCTATTGAAGATGGGAAAGAGTTAGGACAATGGGGTTGGAAGTTCTTCTAGAGCGAGGAAGCCTTTTGTTGGCCCTCAAAGAAGAAGAGAAAGAGAGACCAACATCGTCTATAGAAGAGGAAGGGGCTGTGGATACAGGAATTCATATGACCAAGTGGTAACTATTACTATACCCACAAGTCCTGCTCCTCAACCACAACAACTAGGAAACAATTATCAATAGAGGCCCTACCAACAACGTCAACCTCGCCCTGCTGATCATGTTTTCGAAGAAATTCCCATGACCTATACAACACTACTACAAAGGTTGATAGACTTGAACATGATACAACTGAGGACATTGGCTCCACCACCACCAGGTGATCTTCTACCAGGGTATGGTGTCAATGTTAGATGTGCTTTCTACTCTGGTACTTCGGGACACTCAACAGAAAAATGTAGGGCGTTGCATAACAAAGTTCAGGACTTGATAGATTAAAAGGCTATCAACTTTGTGCCACCATCAAATGTTACCTCTAATCCTATCCCTAATCATGGTGGGGCTAGGATCAACGTTGTTGAAGGTGGGGAGTTTGTTGAATCTGATTCTGGATGTAAAGGAGGTGAAGACTCCCCTATTGTTTGTGAAGGAAAGGTTGTTAAGAGGATATGCATTTCCTGGATGTGATTTGATTGTGAAGAAAGTGACTTTTATGTTAATGGTTGTGATAAATTGAGAGTTGGGATGCAAAGTTTGATGAATGAAGGGTCATTACAGTTTGACAGAGTTAACTAACAAAACGACTGTGTATCTACTGTGACTTCTTCTATGACCCTGCTGATATGCCAGACCCGGACCGGAGGGAACCTGTTACCATCTATGTTCACGGGAAGTCAGTCTTGTCACAATCACTATGCCTGGTCCTATACCATATGATGATGATAAAGTTGTGTCGTGGCATTACGAGTCAGATGTTTATGTACATGGACATAAAGTGGAGGATAAGACAGTAATGATAAATCCCGTTGTTGCCAGTGTTGGAGGTTTGGGTGGCTTCACTCGAAGTTGGAGATTGTTTGCTGCACAGACTCTCCAGAACAACGACGAATCTGAAGCAGCTACCAGAGCTAAAGGCAAACAGGTAGCTACCGAGGAGGTTGTAACCCCGAATGCTGATTATAATTTCTTTGATAAGGAAGTAGAAGAGTTTATTAATAAAGAAAAGCGACTATAAGATAGTGGAGCAATTGAACAAAACGCCATCCAATATTTCCATACTATCATTGTTGATGTGCTTGCAAGTGCATAGGGAAGCTCTGTTGAAGGTATTTTAGTCGGCATATGTGCCTCAGGAGATTACCGTTAATCAATTGGAAGCAGTAGTGGCCAACGTAAACGCTATCCATGGGCTAGGGTTTACTGACAGAGACCTTACAACTGAAGGAAGGAACCATAACAAAGCTTTTCACATCAGAATGGAGTGCAAAGGCACTGTTCTGTCACACGTCATGGTTGACACAGGTTCTTCCATAAATGTGCTACAAAATAAGGCCCTGATGAAATTGGAGGTTGATGGACTTATTCTCCGACCCAGTGATTTAGTGGTAAAGGCTTTTGATGGCTCTTGGAGGTCTGTTTTCGGGGAAGTGCAGTTACTAGTTATGATAGGGTCACAAGTGTTTAAATGTATTTTCTATGTGGTGGACATTCAACCAGCTTAAAGCTGTTTGTTGGGACGTCCTTGGATTCATGCTGCGGGAGCCGTGATGTCTACTCTTCACCAGAAGCTAAAGTATGTGGTGGACAGAAAGGTGGTTATTGTTTGTGGAGAGGAAGATATTTTTGCTAGCAACCTATCTACATTTAAGTATGTTGAGATGGATGGAGAAATCTATGAAACCCTGTGCCATGCGTTTGAAGCAGTAAATGTTAGCTCAGTCTCTCCCACCTCCATGTTCTAGAGTAGTGAAAAAGAGGGGATTTCTATCTCTTTGTATAAGCAGGCTAAAGAAGTGGTACAATCAGGGGAAGTCCAAGGCCTGGGCAGGTTGCTAGAGGTTGAGAAGAAGGATGATAAGTTTGGTAGTGGTTACCAACCGGGGAAGGCTGGATGGTCCCCGAATAGCAAGGCAATGAACTTCACGAGTGTTGGGATGATTGATCATAATCATGTGTGTGCCATGGATGACGATGCTGACAGTGACTGTGATCTGGACAACTGGGTGCGCCCATGTGCTCTTGGGGAAGAGTTGCAGAACTGGTTTGTTGAGGAGATCATCCAAGTTACCGGTCCAACAGAGTAATTTTTCTTGTTTTCCTTTTATTCATTTGTATGTCAAGTCCTACACTCTACCCAAGGTGTATGGACACATTGTAGGGCTACCATTACATTCTATGCAGTTAATTTTATCATGAATACATGATATTTTTATACAAATTGTGTTCCTTTTCTTTCTTTTAAATTTTTCACAAGAAAATGAAAATGGCAATGTTTTTCTTTTTGTCTTATTCATTCTCATAAAAGCAGAATCTAAAATAAGCACATCCCTTGTGCAGAGTCAATCATCCGGATTTCTCTAATAACTATTCTGCTATGTCCAAGTATGACTTTGATAATCCAATTTACCATGCTGATGAAGGGGTTGAAGAAGAATGTGAACTCCCCGAGGAATTAGCCAGGTTATTGAGATAAGAGGAAAGGGTTATTCAGCCTCATCAAGAAGAGCTTGAAGTCATCAACATTGGGTCTGAAGACGTGAAGAGGGAAATTAAGATTGGGGCTAGTCTGCAGGCCAAGGTAAAGGAAGAACTGATTGGTATGCTTCGAGAGTATATGGATATCTTTGCTTGGTCATATCAAGATATGCCAGGTTTGGATACCGACATCGTTGTGCATAAGCTGCCATTAAGGGAAGACTACCCTCATGTCAAGCAAAAGTTTAGAAGAACCCATCCTGATATGGATTTGAAGATTAAGGAAGAGGTTCAGAAGCAATGGGACGTCGGTTTCCTTGTCGTGACTAGGTATCCACCCTAGGTAGCCAATATTGTACCTGTACCAAAGAAGGACGGCAAGGTCCGAATGTGTGTTGATTATTGGGATTTGAATAAAACAAACCCAAAAGACGATTTCCCACTACCTTACATTGATGTATTGGTGAATAATACATCTCAATTCTTGGTATCTCCTTCATGGATGGCTTCTCTGGTTATAATCAGATCAAAATGGCGCCGAATGACATGGAGAAGACAACGGTCATTACCCCTTAGGGGACGTTCTGCTATAAGGTCATGCCCTTTGGTTTGAAGAACGTTGGGGCAACATATCAACGGGCAATGGTGACTCTGTTTCACGACATGATCAATAAAGAGATTGAATGCTATGTGGATGACATGATCGCCAAGTCATGTGACGATGAAGAGCATTTGGTTAACCTCAAAAAATTGTTTGGAAGACTGAGAAAATATCCTTTGAAGTTAAATCCAAACAAGTGCACCTTTGGGGTGCGTTCTGGTAAATTGTTGGGTTTCATTGTTAGTCAAAAAGGAATTGAGGTGGATCCTACAAAGTTTAAAGCAATACCAGACATGCTTGCATCACGAACTGAAAAAGAAGTGCATAGTATCTTGGGGAGATTGAACTACATCTCTCGGTTCATATCTCACCTAACAGCCACATGTGAGCCAATATTTAAATTGGTAAGAAAAGAACAGGCGGTCAGGTGGAATGAAGATTGTCAAAGAGCATTCGAAAAGATACAAGAATACTTGCAGGAACCTCCAATTCTAATGCCTCCAGTTCTAGGAAGCCCACTAATCATGTATTTAACTATGCTAGAAGGGTCAATGGGGTGTGTTCTAGGCCAACATGATGAGTCTAGTCGAAAAGAGCATTCAATATACTACCTTAGCAAAATGTTTACTGACTGTGAATCCCGTTATTCACTACTCGAGAAAACTTGTTGCGCTTTGGCATGGGCTGCTTGCCGACTAAAACAGTACATCTTGACTCACACAACCCTATTAATTTCAAAGATGGATCCTGTTAAATACATGTTTGAGAAACCATCGTTAACTGGAAGGATTGCTAGATGGAAGATGGTGTTGACAGAATATGAAATTCAATACACTTCTCAAAAAGCCATCAAGGGAAGAATACTTTTAGACTATCTTGTGCAACAACCCCTTGAAGACGATTATCAACCAATGAGATTTAATTTCCCTGATGAGGACATCATGTACCTCAAAGCAAAAGATTGCGAGGAACCACTTCCGGAGGAGGGGCCAGACCCTGAATCCAAATGGAAGTTGATGTTTGATGGGGCAGTCAATATCAATGGACATGGAGTTGGTGTTGTTCTCATTACTCCCGAAGGTGTTCATTTTCCCTTCGCTGCCAGAATCACTTTTGGCTGCACCAACAATGAGGCGGAATATGAGGCGTGCATTATGGGAATAGAGGAGGCTATTAATCTCAGGATTAAGACCCTCGATATATTCGGAGACTCCGCCCTCGTGATAAATCATATTACCGGCAATTGGTATACACACCAAGAACACTTAATTCCTTATAGGGATTATGCTAGAAGACTGTTGACGTTCTTCACAACAGTAAAGCTTCAGTACATACCACGAGATGAAAATCAATTTGCCGATGCATTAGCTACGCTCTCTTCATCAATCAAAGTCATATGTTGGAATTATGCCCCAGAATTGACATCTCCAGGCTTGATGTACCAGCTTATGTGTTTTTTGAAGACGCGGTGTCTGATGAGAAGCCTTGGTATCATGATATCAAGCATTTCCTGGAAAAAAAAAGAATATCCAGTTGGGGAAACTTCCAATGACAATAAGACCTTAAGGCGACTTGCTGCTAGTTTTTTATTAAACATTGACGGTGTTCTATACTAGAGAAACTTTGACATGGTCTTGCTCAGATGTGTGGACAAGCAGGAAGTGGAAATGTTGACGCAGGAAGTCCACGAGGGATCTTTCGGTACTCATTGATCACACTAAATTCCACCGTATTTCTGACTCCGATTTCGCATGCATTCTTAGCTTTTATTGTTATTTTGGTATGTTATTACTTTGTTTTCAGGTTTTTTATGTAATCGGGGCTTGAATCGAGAAAAGGAGCGAAAAAGGAGTGGAAACGGACGAAAACCTAGAAATTCAGCGTTTTACACTTACGACACCCATCGTGGCGGGCGCCATGGGGTCAGCCATGACGTGGCCATGTCTCAAGACCACTCCACAACTGCCAAGACCCATGATCCCCACTCTTCCATTCCCTGTTAGCACCATGGCGGGCGCCATAGGCCTGTGGCAGGCGCCACAAGGCAAAAAGCAGTTCCCTCAGATCCGACACTCGTCCGTGTTCTTTGTTAACTAGTTGATACTCGTCCGTATCATCATCTCTGAGCATGTGTTAGTGTTTGTTTCTACCTGATACCCGTCCGTATCATAGTCTTAAGGATGCTCGTCCGCATCTTTAGTCTATACACAGTGCCCAAACACTTATACCTTTCATTTCTTGGGTGTAGACGCTCGTCCATGTTTACTTTTCCCCAGCGAAGTCCCCAACAAAACTTTTCAAACTATTTCCTTTCTATCTGACATTCGTCCTATGTCATGATACCTTTGCGGCAGCCGTACCCTGCCAGGTGATCGTCCTTCACCTTTTTGATGATCGTCCTTCATCAACCCCCAGTGTAGTCTCTATTCATTAAAACCCCTTCCTATCCGACATTCGTCCTATGTCGTGATATTTTCGGCAGCCGTCCCCTGCTAGGTGATCGTCCTTCACCTCTTGATGATCGTCCTTCATCATTTTATTCGATGGCCGTCCCCATCGTTGATCTTGTTATCTGACATTCGTCTTATGTCATGATAAACTCCGAGAGCAGCCGTACCCTGCTAGGTGATCGTCCTTCGCCTCTTGATGATCGTCCTTCATCATGCTTATCCGAATGGCCATCCCCATCGTCAACTTTTTTATCCGGCATTCGTCCTATGTCGTGATACTTTCGGCAGCCGTACCCTGCCCGGTGATCGTCCTTCACCTTAGATGACCGTCCCTCATCTTATCCCCAATAGAGCAGCCGTCCCCTGCTAGGTGATCGTCCTTCACCTTTGATGACCGTACCTCATCATTCATTTCATTTACCTATAATCCCCAGAGAACCTCTTTTTGCTAAGAAATCCAGGTTAAAGTACTTTTCAACTTGGTTAAGTTACTATATTTCCTAAAAATAGGTTTACTACTCTAACATAGTACGCACCTTTTTATCCGTGAAAATAGGAGGGGTTGATTAGATAGTACAACTCGGTTCTGAATACGCGAAAGCGACAGTTCCTGTTAAATTAGTTCTTTTCAAAGGAGAAAACATTGCCCATAAGTAGTTCCATTAACAAGTACCGGATTATCAATTGATTACGTGAATTACATTCGAGCCTGTCTTTGTTTATTGTTTAAAAATTATTATTTTATTTACCATTGCACCCTTCTTAAAACCCCTATATTTAGTTGCCTTAGATACACACCATAACAACAGGTACGATAGATTGACACTTGGTCTCTGTGGATTCGACAATCTTTTATATTACTCTGACGTGTTCGTACACTTGCGAAAAACACGCATCAAGTTTTTGACGCCGTTGCCGGGGACCAATTTCGTCAAATTTCATTACCCTGTAGTTATACCGTTTAGACTAAGGTTATTACCCACCGGTCAATGCGAAAAACTCGCAGTGCCGGAAGTTTAGTAGACCCTCTAGCTGAACCTGAACGTTACGCTCGCGCATGTTTGTTTTTCCATAGGAATAGGAGAGCTATGGCCGAAGATCAAAACCGAAGACCTCTTAAGGACTTCGCCCAGCCATCAAACGAGGAACCTAGTTCTAGTATAGTAAACCCCGCTATCCCAGCCAATAATTTTGAACTTAAACCATCTCTGTTGCAATTAGTGCAACAGAGACAATTCGCAGGTCTCGCTACTGATAACCCGAACCAACATTTAAAAAACTTTCTTCAGTTAGCAGACACCTTTAAAACCAATGGAGCTTCTCCTGAGGCGATACACTTAAGATTATTTCCCTTTTCCCTCAGAGATAAAGCTCTATCATGGTTAGATTCCCTTCCACCCAATTCAATAACAACTTGGGATGACCTTAGAAAAGTTTTCCTTGCTAGATATTTTCCCCCAAGTAAGACCGCTCTTCTTCGAAACCTAATAACTAGATTTACCCAACACTAAGGAGAGTCGTTTTTCGAAGCCTGGGAGAGATATAAAGAGCTATTAAGAGCATGCCCACATCATGGCTTAGAGAATTGGCTAATCATTCAAACCTTCTATAATGGACTTCATTATAACACTAAAATGACCATCGACGCTGCCGCTGGTGGCTGTAAACACCCCAAATTTTCCCTCACTCATTACACCATGGCTTGTGATCTTTTCATATGCATAAGTTCAATCATAGCATCTCATACCACACTTTTGTTTCACTGCATTGCTTCTAAGTCATCTGCATCTAGGGTTTGTGATCTGAGCTATCCCTGAGCCATTTGAGCCACTCCAAGGGTCTTCAATCACTTCAAAGGGGTCCATGTATGTTCAAGCATCATATTATATCCTCACAAGGTCAAAGAAGTCAAAGAATCACAAGAACTGAGAAAGGCATGGAAGCAGAGCCAGGTTTAACTGCACAGATGACCTAAAATTAGGGTTTTAGTTTCAAAGGCCATAACTCCAAAAATTTTGGTCATTCTTGTTTCTTTTGGTCTCTATATGTTATGAGGATCATGCATATCAATTTTCATGAAGAAATTCCATGAGGAAGGCATCTGATCAAGGGATGACTTCTTGAGCAAGTCAGTGCAAAATCAGGGCATCTGAGGTCCCCAATGACCCAACCAAAGGGTGTTCTCCATTATTTTGAATGTGTATTATCTTTATTTGGTCATAGAAGATGTTAGAAGTTCACAAAATTGAAGAATTTCAAGCCATTTGCAAAATTGCCTTTTTGGGAAAGTGACTTGTAATGTAAACTTGCCATTTTGGGAAAGTTTTTCAACCTCCTCAAATTGATTCAAAAATGCTTCAAATGAGAAAACTTTGGTCATGAAAGTTGTAGAATGGATCATTCCCTTTTCAAAAAGTACAAGAACTCATCCTAATTCATTTTGGATCAAAAGTTATGGCTTGTCAAAGTTGGACAAAATCACATAATTTCAAGTTTTACACCAAAGAGGCAAAGTTGCAAAACCTCTTGCCAAGGAAAAATGAGACCTCAAAGTGACTTCTAACCTTTGCACAAACATAAACCAATGCCTAAAGATCAGAATGCACCAAAGATTTGTCCATTTTCATGACTTATGCTTCAAGTAATCACAAAAGGGCCAAAAGATCACAAAGTTGCAAAACCTCTCACAAACCCTAATCCACTTGCTAATTGGCCTCAAGACTGATTCTATGGCTCTCCTCAATCCTTGCTGCGCAGGACACCTCTTTGTCCTTGGCCTGCCATTGACCCATACCTCTCTTACACCTAGACTTGACTTTTTGCAAAAAGGGCCATACCAATCAAGATAGGCCACATCAACTCCACAGACCTATCACAGTGTGATAAGTGGACAAAGGGCAACTCAAAGCAACACACACATAAGCCTGAAGCATCTCACAAGCCATAGTTTCAAGATTTCACCTCTTATGCACTTTCCTTCGAAACGCATCACACAAACATCAAACACCAAAACAAACTTCATAGAATCACTCAACATGTTCCTCTGATCATTTCCCAAGCCTCATTTGTCCCTGAAACCTCCTCAATCAGAAACACAATTCTCACCCCTCACTGAACAGAACTTCATCAAACTCACAAACTCACAAACCAACCACTCTAAATTCCAACCAAGCTTCAAAGCTTCATCAAGAGGATCATTAGAGCCATTTTGAAGCAAAGAAGCAGGCAAAAAGCTCCTGGATTGAAAGCTCAACCTCAGGTAACATGATGAACAAATTTTCCAGAACCTTGATTTCTTGTTAGAATATTGTTCTATGTGTTGCCCTGATCATGGGGATCTATTTATTTTTGAAAATGAGCCAGAAATGAGCATTTGGTGTTGCTCTGAAACTTTTGCCCTAGAATTTGTTTTCTTCGATTCTCACTGTGTGGTTAATATAAATTGTTTTTGGCCCTGGATTCTTGTTACCCATTGTTGGGGGATTTATTCTGGAGATTTGGAAGTCTTGGGGATGCGTTTTAAGTGATTCAGGTGAGGAAGATGGCCGGAGAAGACGACCGGAGCTTATCTCCGATCGCCTGAGTTTAATTAGGGTTAAGTGTGATTAATTAGGAACTTTGAATTTAGGCCCTTGGATCTGCTTTCCCGCGCGTGAATGAAGGGCTTGATCTTGTCATTTAGCCCTAATCAGTGTTTAATTAAATTAACCTAGGATTAATTAATTATAAAACTTAAATTAGCCAGGTTTGAACTTGGGCCATTGGATGTGGCGCCAAGTCAACCTCTCCCAGCCTAGATTGCATCTGATCCCTTCATTGTGCATACTTCCATTTATTCTAATTTTTATTTTCATTTTCTTTGCATTTATTTATACGAATTATTTAAAATAGCAAAAATCATTTAAAATTATGAAAAATTTTGTCAAATATTTCATTAATTTTTAGAACCCAAAAATATTTTTATTTTTATTTTTTTACATTAAAAATCATTTTTAAATTATTTAAATGTTTATTTTTAATTAGTTAATGGAAATTAATTAATTAAAAATACATTTTGGTATTTAAAAATCACCAAAAATTCAAATTGCATTTAGAAACATTTAGAAACATTACCAAACCCTCAAACCAAATTTCTTTTTTGTTCTTGATGCCTTTTGATCATTTTCATTGGAATTAAATTCATTTTAAGGCAATATTTTGGTTCAAACTTTAAAAAATTCATTCTGCCTAACCTTTGAGAGTTTGATGATGGTTCTTTTTGCATTGCATCCTACATAGCATGTAGTTTATAGGATAAAATTGGTTTGAATTGATCTTGCATTTTCAATTTGTTTTGCATTTTTCTTGATGAGGTACCTTAAAACCCTAGCCAACTTAGGAAATTCATAACTTTCACTAGGTTAAGAGTTGGATCCTCTCCTTTAGGCAGTGAGCTTGTGTAGGTTTAGGTTATCTTTGATTACATTTTCAATTTTTTATCATGACATTAGCTTCTGGTTTTGAATTTTTGCATTGCATGATGCATGTAACCCTAATTTGTGCCTTCCTTTGCATCCATCTTTCATTTGCTTACATCCAATGACTTTCCATGACATTTTGTGCATACATATGATTCATAATACATCTTAGGACATATTAGAATCATTTTTTATCATTGCATCTTTCATTTGCCATGTTATATGTCCATTGCATTTCATAACTTTTCATGTACATTCATGGTTTAAAGCATGCTTCATCTGCATCCATGTCCTTGTATGATCATTCTCATGTCTTGCCTCATGTTTGTATCATCTATTAGCATCATTAACATCATGTTCATGCTTCTGACTTTGTCTTTCATCATGACATTTCATCTCATTTGCATTGCATTCCATCTCTTTTGCTAACTTTTCAGGTGGTAAGTTGTTTTGAGAAGTGAATTTGCCTTCACTTCTCACAATCTCTTTTCATCTCTCTTATACATCATTGCTGCATTTTATCTTGTGTATTTGAGTGATCTTGCTCATTCATGTTCTCTCCCACTTTCTTTCTCCAAGCAACTTGTCTTCTTAAGTGAAGCAAGTTGTCTTGCTTCTCTCTGCTTCCTTCTCCTTCCTGGTGGTTTCTCTGAAGATCTTCTTGCAAACCTCACTAACCCTAGGAATAACCAAGCATGATAATAATTAGGGTTTGATTAGTCCCCCATTTAGCTTTTACCTTTGTGTCATCTTTGAGTCTTCTTTTCTCATCTCATAATCAGGGACTAAACCCTAAAGGCTTTAAGGCTTTGTGATTAAGCTTATGCCTGCATCCTTCTATTAGGATGGAGTGTATAACTTTAATCCTAAGTGTTAGACCCTTAATGTGTTTAAATCCTTTAATCAATTCACCTAATAATCATCAAGACATCAAGCTTGTAACTTGGGCCTTGCATTAGGGTTCTAATTCTTCCTTAATTGGTTAAGAAGGACTAACCCTAGTGTTAATGGACAAGTCCCCCTCAAGTTGTCTTACCAATCATAAAATCCACTTCTTAATCTTACTATTAACTAAAATCCATTTAATAAAGGCTTTGTTTCTTCATGAGGTTAATCCCTAATCATGGATTAAGTTGAGGAGTCTTTCTCAGCTTAAATGTTCTCATCTATTATCCTTCTATTAGGATAGTGTAATGGGTCCATTAAATCCTTGATTATGGCTTAAACTCATTACTCAACACTAAACAAAAAAAAACAACAAAAACATCTAAGTAAATGCAAGTAGGTTAATGATCTTAATCCTACATCATGGTGATTAAGTGTGAGGTGTTTACTTCATACTTAAGGTATTCTCATTACCCCTAATCAAAGGGAGGATGTGATGAGTTTACTAACCCTTGGTTTAGGCTTAAGCTCATTTTCTTATGACAAATTTCCAAAAGCAATAAAAGATTGAAAAATCCAAAAACAAACAATAATCGTCTCCTCCGGGATTCTTTTCTCACCTCATTCACTCACAAACAAGAACTCGCTTTTTCCGTCTAATGCAAGACAGTTTGCACCTGAGCCAGACAGGTCATACATTTGAGAATAGACAAGCAAGAAGTTCACAAGTCAATTTATCTCCCAGTCTCTTTGAGTCGAACTACGGTGTTCTGACTTCCTCATTGCACGAGAGGATACGTAGGCATAACTTAACAGTTATCGAACAAAAGTCTCTGTATATTCCCCCCTCTTCCAGCATTATTCTTTAAGCCTCATAGTCTTGAGCATTTCACTCTTGTTCTTACACTGACACTTCTCTTATACACTTCACACCTCTTTTACACTGACACTTGCATTCTTTCCAGCTTTGATACACAAATTACACTGACACTACCCCTTTGAAACACAAATCCCTTAAGCGTGGATCCCGTCGAGTACGGCGAACAATCTGGGTGCTAATACCTTCCCAGGTTGTAACCAACCCCCTTTCTCAGTCTCTCTAGTTCGCAATCGTCTTATCCATATCTTTCTAGGTCTATGCAGCATTACCTTTCCTTCGGGATAAAAATGCCTATCTGGCGACTTTATTCATTCCTTCTCTTTCGCCGACCGTTCGCGTCTGTACCCCTTCTGACCAGGTGTCATTTTGGTGGGAGCGACAGTGGCGCACTGATGAACAAACCTTACCCTGAAGCTAGTGCCCTTATCGAGGATATGGCCCAAAACCATCAATCATGGGGAGTAGAACGAGCGACAGTGGAAAAGAAGGAGGCCCAAGGAGGAATACATGAGCTAAGCTCTATAGACATGATGCAGGATAAAATAGATGCGTTGGCCCTTAGAGTCGAACATATGTGCACAACCCCGAATACTGTAGCCGCAGTTTCGCCGAATTGTGAGATATGTGGAACGCAAGGACACCAATCCGCCGAATGCAATCTGTTGAATGAGACCAACAATGAGCAAGTGAACTACACCCAAGGGAACCCATTTTCAAACAGATATAACCCTGGATGGAGGAATCACCCAAACTTCTCCTACAAAAAAAATAACCCTATTCAAAATACCGCACCTCCGAGACAACAAGGTTACCAAGCCCCAAGAACAAATCAACCTTTGCAACCTGTACCACCAAGTCTGACCCTTGAGGAAATTGTAAAAAAATTTATCACCGCTCAAACACAACAAAACAAAGAGTTCATGAACCAAAACGTCCATGTTAACGAACTGATTACCCAGTTAGGAACCAAGGTTGATCAAATTATTACTCATAATAAGATGCTTGAAACCCAGATCTCTCATGTAGCTTTAAACCAAGCCCCTCAGACTACACCTGGAGGACAGTTCCCTGGACAACCTCAACAAAACCCGAAAGGGCAAGCTAATGCCATTACTCTACAAAGTGGAACCACTTATAAGAAACCTTTGAACCCTAGATTAAGTAAGCCTGAAACTTCTGAGAGGAATGAGGAGAAGGAACCAGAAGAGTCTGAAACCCCGGAAAATCAAGAAAAAGGAGAAGAACCTAAAAATAAAACCTATGTACCACCACCACCATACAAACCACCTATATCTTACCTTCAAAGATTAAATAAAACCAAAATCGATAATCAATATCAAAAATTCGTTAAGGTTATAGAAAAACTTCACGTAGAAATCCCCTTTACAGAAGCCATCACCCAAATACCTTCTTACGCTAAGTTTCTCAAAGACATACTTACGAATAAACGTAGACTTGAAGATCCGAAACCCGTGGAATGTAATTCGATTTCCGAAAATAGGTTAGCAAAGAAAGATAAAGATCCCGAAAATTTTTCCATTCCTTGTATTTTGGGGAATCATGTCATCGAAAAAGCTTTTCTAGACTTAGGAGCTAGTGTGAGCTTAATGCCTTTAGCAGTTTGTGAGAGATTAAACTTAGGAGAATTACAACCTACTAAGATGTCACTTTAATTAGCCGATAGATCTGTTAAATACCCTATAGGCATACTTGAAGACGTCCCTGTTAGGATAGGTCAGCTGTTTATACCGACTGATTTTGTTGTCATGGACATTAAAGAAGATGACGACATACCAATCCTCCTGGGTAGACCGTTCTTATCAACTGCTGGAGCCATAATAGATGTTAAAAAAGGGAAACTAACTTTTGAGGTAGGTGACGAGAAGATAGAATTTATACTTTCAAAATTTCTTATGGCACCTGTGATAGGAAATGCTTGTTATGCCTTAGATATCATCGAAGAATGCATTAGGGAATTAGAACAAGAAGAAGAAACTGAATCTATAAAATTTCCATCAACCCTTATTTTGGAAGATGACAATTATAAAAGACCCTACATTGATGATAACCTTCACGAATGTTTATCTCTTACCCCAGATCCTATGCCTTGCCCTATAAAACCAACTGTAAAACTAAAGGAACTGCCTAAAAACCTGAGATATGAATTTCTCGATGAAGAAATGAACCGTCCAATTATAGTCAGTGCTACCTTAAACCAAGAAGAAACCAACCAATTATTAGATGTTTTACAAAGGTACCCCTCAGCCTTAGGATATAAGATCTCTGATCTAAAAGGAATAAGCCCATCCATATGCATGCATCGGATTTTGCTTGAAGAAGATTCAAAACCCTCCAGAGAACACCAACGAAGAATAAATCCTATAATGAGTACTGTAGTTAAGACTGAAGTTCTTAAGTTACTAGAGGCAGGTATAATATATCAGATCTCGGATAGTAAATGGGTGAGTCCTGTGCATGTAGTACCTAAAAAGGGAGGCATCACAGTCGTGCAAAACGAGAAAGGCGAACCTGTAGCAAAAAGAACCGATGGAGGTTGGCGTATGTGCATAGATTATAGAAAATTAAATAAAGCAACTAGGAAGGACCATTTCCCATTACCATTCATAGACCAAATGTTGGAGCGCCTAGCCAGACTCTCTTACTTTTGTTACCTAGATGGATATTCAGGATTCTTCCAAATACTTATTCACCCTAAAGATCAAGAAAAAACTACCTTTACATGCCCAGTTGGAACTTTTGCCTATAGAAGAATGCCTTTTGGAATCTGTAATGCTCCTGCCACTTTCCAACGCTGCATAATGTCTATCTTTGCAGACTATTTAGATGGAATCATGGAGGTATTTATGGACGATTTCTCAGTTTGTGGATCTGATTTCAAAAATTGTCTTATCAACCTTGAGAAAATCCTGGAAAGATGTGTGGAGGTAAACCTTGTGCTAAATTGGGAAAAATGTCATTTCATGGTCACCGAAGGGATTGTTTTAGGACATATAGTTTCCGAAAAAGGTATAGAGGTAGATAAAGCTAAAATAGAAGTCATAGAGAATCTAAAACCGCCGAAGACTATCAGGGAGATAAGAAGCTTTCTTGGACATGCTGGATTTTACCGACATTTTATCAAGGATTTCTCCAAAATAACAAAGCCCTTAACTGGTCTTTTAATGAAAGATGCCGAATTCATCTTCGATGAAAAATGTACTGAAGCATTTAATCTTCTGAAGCAAGCTCTGATTTCAGCACCTATAATGAAATCCCCTGATTGGTCAGAACCGTTTGAGATAATGTGTGACGCCAGTGATTATGCTGTTGGAGCCGTTCTAGGTCAGAAAAAAAGACAAAAAGTTACACGTAATTTATTATGCCAGTAGAACCCTAGACACTGCATAACTCAACTACGCAACAGCCGAAAAAGAGCTCCTAGCTGTAGTTTTTGCCATAGACAAATTTAGATCTTATCTAGTAGGAGCCAAAATTATAGTTTACACCGACCATGCTGCCATTCGTTACTTCCTAAGTAAAAAGGATGCCAAACCTAGGTTACTTCGATGGATTCTATTACTGCAAGAGTTTGATTTGGATATCCGTGATAAGAAAGGCACTGATAATGTGGTAGCTGATCACCTATCTAGGCTAGAATACCTGAAACCTGACTCAGTACCCATAAATGACGATTTTGCCTATGATAGACTGATAGCCTAACTAGAAACCATTGAAGATGATAACCCAGACCTACATGAGCATTCTCATAAATCCTTAGCTATAAGTAATGTACCTTGGTATGCAGACTTTGTTAATTACCTAGCCGCTGACATCATACCCCCTGATCTAAACTACCACCGGAAGAAGAAGTTCTACAGTGATGTGAGAAACTTCTATTGGGACGAACCATTTCTTTTCAAGAGAGGTAAAGATGGCATTTTCCGCCGTTGTGTTCCAGAAGAAGAGGTAAATAATATAATTGAGCATTGTCACTCTGCACCCTATGGTGGACATGCAAGCACATCTAAGACCTACGCCAAGATTCTTCAAGCTGGCCTATTCTGGCCTACTATGTGGCGTGATGTCCATGCTTTCATTGTCAAGTGTGACAGATGCCAACGCACAGGAAATATTTCAAGACGTAATGAAATGCCTTTGAGAAATATCCAAGAAGTGGAACTCTTCGACGTATGGGGTATAGACTTTATATGACCGTTCCCACCATCTCTTGGAAATCAGTACATCTTAGTAGTAGTTGACTACGTGTCTAAATGGATTGAAGCTATCGCCGCACCCACGAACGACACCAGAGTAGTCATTAAATTATTCAAAAACTATATATTTCCCAGGTTTGGAACCCCCCGTTTAGTCATAAGTGATGGAGGATCACACTTCATATCAAGAATATTTGATAAACTTTTAAGCAAATATGGAGTTAAGCATAGAGTAGCGACACCATACCACCCACAGACCAATGGACAAGTGGAAGTATCTAATAGGGAGATAAAACAAATTCTTGAGAAGACTATCTCTATATCTAGAAAAGATTGGTCGCAGAAACTTCAAGAAGCATTATGGGCCTATAGAACCGCTTTCAAAACCCCTATAGGAACAACCCCTTATCAACTGGTCTATGGAAAATCATGTCACTTACCTTTTGAATTGGAACATAAGGCCTATTGGGCCATCAAAACTTTGAATTTGGATTACTTGACTGCTGGTGAGAAACGTATCCTTGATATCCACAAATTAGAAGAGCTCAGACAATCCGCCTACGAAAATGCCATCATATACAAAGAAAGAACAAAAGCTTGGCATGACAAAAGAATCATAAGAAGAGACTTCAAAATAGGCGATCCTGTTCTCTTGTTCGATTCTAGGTTACGACTTTTTCCAGGGAAGATTCGTTCGAGATGGACTGGCCCTTTCGAAGTATCTAAGATCCTAAGATCTGGTGCTATTGAAATCAAGAACCAAACATGTAAACCGTTCATCGTCAATGGACAGAGGTTGAAGCCCTACGAAGGAGGTGACATCCCAACAACATACACTTGCCATACTCTGAGTGATCCACCATATCCTTCCAATGACGTATAAAAATCGGTCGTCGAGCTAATGACGTTAAACAAGCGCTGCATGGGAGGCAACCCATGGTTTTCTTATTTACGTACTTTTTATTGATTTATTTTTACTTTATTTTAATTTGTTTATTTTATTATTATGTCAGGACTAACGATTTAATGTTTTATGTGCTTTCAGGACTTGTTTGCTAACCTTGTACAGAATGCAGAACCCCGATGACATGCACGTGGCCTTTAGAGACGACGCACTGAGAGAGCGTTACTATGTCTACATGATACGCCCTATGGCTCCTACCAGGTACCCTGACCATGGCTGTATGGATGCCTTGGGGATAGAGCCAAGCGTCAGATTCTTATGCCATCAACTCCAGTGGGACCAGTTTGACGACAGGAACAACACTTATAGGAACTTGACTCTTGAGTTCCTCAACTCGTTTCATCATGACCCTTGGGCTGGACCCGATAGACTCGCTGTTTACAGGTTGTTCGGGATTGACTACTCCTTCTCTCACAAAGAGTTTGGTGATTTACTAGGTTTTCAGACTACTCCTGATGCTATTCCAGAGACACCGATGGGGTATTTTATGAGCAGAGAAGTGGAAAAGTTTTGGACTAAAATCTCAGGTGGAGGGAGCCAAGATCCTTCCACTCAGTTTTCTCAGGTAATCCACAACCCTGCGTTAAGGTACTTCCAGATGATTCTAGCGCATTCCTTCCTAGGTTTTCCAGATACAAAGACTCTGCTAAGTGAAGAGGAGATTTTCCTACTGTTTTGTGCGACTCAGTCTCGCCCTGTTGCTTGTGGCAATTTTCTGTTGAAGGGCCTTGCTAGTGTTGCCAGATCATCTATAGGCATCATACATGTTGGTGGGATTGTTACACAGATATCTACTGCATTGGGTTTGTCTCGCAAATTATTGCCCCTCAGGACCTTCTGCTGCTACACCACCCTGGATGTCGACTTTTGTCTTGACAAAGGACTGATGAGGAGGGCTTCTTTTGAGCCCAACACTTTTAGATTACTGATCGACGGAGAAGTGATACATTACTTTACATTACCATACCCGCTGATGACCAGTGTCCATGATCCTGCTAATTGGAGTTATGCTCTAGAGGGTTATGGAGAGACTGTCGAAGAGCCGAAATCACCTCCCGCCGCTGAGTACACTCCTACACCTCTTTCTCCCCGAATCACTGTTATGTCTAACAATATGTCTCTGCAGCCGCCTGATCTACAAACTCAAATTATGAGCTCCGTAAGCAGACTGCCCTGCTCAAGCAGGAAGTAGAGGACTTGGAATTACAGATTCAGGTTTCTGATTTCACTCATGCCTCAGAGGTCGATGCTCTATATCAGGAGATTGAAGAGCTTCGGAGGGAGATAGCTGAGATTCGTGGATCAAACCAGGAGGAGAAGCCTACCACATGATTCATTCTACACTGACTATATTACCCTAGTATTTAATTTCTTTTTTTCGTGCTTTATTTTATTTCTCGCATCTCCAGACATATCTTACATTATTGCATCTATTATATTTCCTTTTTTCGTGTACTTTGAATTTATCTCATATATACATATTATTTTATGCACTAATGTTGATTTTTCTCTTTTCTTTTTGATTTTTAATTATTTTATTTTTGTCAAGCAAAGAAAAAAAAATATAAGATAAATATATTTTCATTTTTGTCTTCATAAAAAAATATGCAAGCCTCGTGCCTTGGAAAAGAGAAGAAGACGCTATCCAGACCCCCCCCGAAGACCGAAGGTGCAAAGAGGGCCCAAAGGAGGATTTAAAAAAATCCAAGGCCCATCAGAATTTAGCCTTGTGGCGGGCGCCACAGGCCCATGGCGGGCGCCATGGTGTTCTCCCCTATTTCGGGGCTGAACTTACATTTTCACCATTTTCATACCTTCCTTCTCCAAAAACCCATTTTTGCAACTTTCAAAAACCTCCTTGAACCCCATTAAAGCTCCCCCATTTCCAAAATACCCATCATCCATAAAACCTATCCAAAATCCATTTTCATTTTCATCCACCACAAACCATAAAAATCAAAACTTTATCATTTCTCTCATAAACCCTTTTCTACCATTTTTCACTTCCTAAGGAGCAATCAACAATGGAGTTCAATGGATTTCTTCTTCGTGATGGAAGACCGGGTGATAGGCAAAGGAAAATTATTCAGAGGCTTCAGAGTCGAGAAATTCTCTCGACTAGGTACGTCGATGATAACTGTCTGTATGCTTTGGGTATTTATCATAGTGTTTTTAATTTATTAGATTTTTTAGGCTTGCATAATATTTTCGTCAATCAGGAACCTACCTATGAGAGGCTGACAGTTGAGTTTTTAAGTTCATTGATATACACTGTCAGTCCTAACACTGCTAGCACAGTCGGTACTATTATTTTTAGACTGTTTGGAATTGAATATGAATTCAGTACCAACGAGCTAGCAGGCTTGTTAGGAATCCCTCATAGGGAAGGTGCGATTTGTGAGGCACCTTTGGATGCGGAATGGTCGGCCGAGGTATTTTCCTTCTGGCAAAGGCTTTCAAATACTTCAATAAATTCTTTTGAAGGAATACTTGTGTCTACCATTCACAACCCGGCCATAAGAGTTTTCAGATATCTTTTGGCATGTACTATTTTTGGTCGGGAGAGTCCAAACAAGGTAAATGCTAGAGAAATCCTATTTTTGCAAGGATGCCTCACTAGTACCCATATCAATCCGGTCCCGTTTATGCTTGCACACATGGCTTTACTTACTAATAAAATAGGACCGATTGTTTTTGGAGGGCTTGTTATGTCTATTGCTCGGGCTCTTGGTCTGAACGATGAGATAGCTACGCTTGAACCACTACCTCCTCGCACAATTAATTTAAAATTTCTGAAAGACATGATATTGTGCCGAACAAGGAGAAAAGGTGATTATGAGTTGATGGTTCATCGGGTAGCTATCCCATCTGTTGCTTTGCCTTGCAGTAGACGTACTGATGTACGTAATGAAAGGAACTGGACCTATGATCTGAATGCTCCACCTGTTTTGGGTCCACTTCCTCCTAATATTCCTGATGGGGAGGCACATGACACTGATGAAGAGTATGATCGGAGAGAGCAGTCTCCCATACCTCACATGTCCCCCCATCGTCCTTCACAGTCACACACCGCACCATCTTCCTCTAACCCTGTTGCAGGTGCTGCTCCTGGATTCTATATCACCGAGGAGATGTGGCGTGATATGACAGCTAGAGAGGAAAGGCGAGACGGCCTTCTCTCTACTATTTCACAACAACTGACGGACAACATGAGCTTCATGCAACAATCGCGATTGGTTTCGGATCGTGCTTACAGCAACGTTTGCCTTACCTTGAACGATATCTCATTAGAGCAGGACCGTCAGAGAGAGTTCAACCGCCAGCACTACCAGCTTGTGGAGGCCACTCAGGGTTCCATCTTAGGTAACCTTCGAGAGGTCTGGGGTGCTCAGGCTGCCTTATCGGCACGACTTGACCGGAGGGACCATCATCGTAGTAGATCTCGTCGTTCCAGACCATCACAGCAGGACGGCGAGGGCACCAGTGCTCCTCCTCAGTAGTGTTTTTCAGGTTACCCTCCTTATCTTATTTCGAAACATTGGGGACAATGTTCGATTTAAGTGTGGGAGGGGATTTTATTGCTTTCTGTCATTTCCCTTTTTAGTTAATTATTTCCTTTCAGTTATTTCCTTTTTAGTAAGTTATTTAGTTTAATTTTCTTTGATAATGCATGAGTCTGACGAGTCACCAGTATAGTGTAATTTTAGTACATCCTCATTTTTTCCCATTTCCTTAGCCTTACCAGAAAAATTTTAAAAAGAAAACAATGTTGTTTCACATGTTTTTTGTGCTTTGAGACAGGTTTAGATTAGGATGTGGTGACTTAGGTCAACTTTTTGAAACATCAGCACCATTTTAGCACCATAGACCTCTTGAATATAGGAATCACTCCTAAACCCCACCACCATGGCCTTTATTATCATTCAAAAAATTGTCCTAAGTAGTTTATTCTAGCAGTCAGCTCCGGCCTAAGCATGCTCTACGTAGGGGGTCGATGAATATAAGTGAATGATCCAGTGCTAATAAAAAGAAAAAAAAAGAAAAGGCAAAACTCTGGGATAGGTGACCCTCACAAAGTCATTTAAACCGAAAAAAAGAGAAGAAAAAAATTTTTGCCACAAAAAGAAAAGAATTGCAAGTCACCTATTGTTAGTTGGTTCAGAGGTATCTGGCACTGAACTTGGTAGGGCGGATTACGATCCGATCCCCCACAACTACAATTAGGTCAAATAACACAGGTTTACACATGCTTATGTGCCAGAAACCTTATGTTATGGATCAGAATCACTAACCGGTCACTCTACTATGAAGCATGTACAAATAACGGGCTTAATGTGATTGCGCCTGAATGAAAAGGACACAAAAAGATGAGAAGATAGGCCTAGGTATTGTGGGATGACATGGAGTGGTTAATATAGGATTGAAGTTTGTGTTTGTATTACTATGGTACCATTGGTTCACTTAGTTAGTACCTGTCACTGCATCCTGACTTGAACTTAGAAGCCCTTTAGCCCAAAGACACGTGTTGACACCATATTTTATTGAGCTTTAATGTTTGCTTGAGGACAAGCAAAGGTTTAAGTGTGGGAGAATTTGATCACACTAAATTTCACCGTATTTCTGACTCCGATTTCGCATGCATTCTTAGCTTTTATTGTTATTTTGTTATGTTATTACTTTGTTTTCCTTTGTTTTCAGGTTTTTTTATGTAATCGGGGCTTGAATCGAGAAAAGGAGCGAAAAAGGAGTGGAAACGGACGAAAACCTAGAAATTCAGCGTTTTACACTTACGACACCCACCGTGGCGGGCGCCATGGGGTCAGCCATGACGTGGCCACGTCTCAAGACCACTCCACAACTGCCAAGACCCACGATCCCCACTCTTCCATTCCCTGTTAGCACCATGGCGGGCGCCATAGGCCTGTGGCGGGCGCCACAAGGCAAAAAGCAGTTCCCTCCACTATTTAGTGGAGGGGGCATCCTGGTCTTTTCCTGCATTTAGTTTTCCTATAAATAGGACTTTAGATTTTCGTTTTTCTTCATCCAAACTTAGATTTCTCTAGGCATATATCAGTTTTAAAGAAGTTACCATTCCACATCGGGGTGTTTCTGCAATCGAGTGATCGAGTCTGTAATCTGTCTGTGTGATCGAGTTTTGGAGCACTCTGGAGGATGTTAATCCTGCCGCCATTTTAATTCTAGTTCGTATTTTATCTTTCCGCATTGCTTTACTTTTATTTATTTCTCGCACTTGCTTTACTTTCATTTATTATCCGCACTCGCACTTTATTTTATTTATTTCCTGCACTCGCTTTACTTTCGTTTATTTTCCGCACTCGCACTAAATTCCTTTATTTCCCGCACTCGCACTAAATTACTTTATTTCTCGCACTCGCACAACTTTTATTTACTTTCCGCACCCGCACTAAATTACTTTTATGAAAAATTATAAAAAGAACTTTTACATTATCATGTCTAACTAACTCTATAAAGGTTAGAATGTAAGGATCGTAATTAAACAAGTAATCTGTACAATTGTTCGTGGAAACACTTAAGGGCCATTTTATCTTTCAATTTAAGTAATTGTTTTTAACTACTTCAAAAACAACCAAAAGCACTTTGTCTAGTTCATTAGGAGTTTTTAGATTAAAAAGAAAAAAGATTTTAAAACGATTTTCGGACGCGTTATGAAGTTTAGAGTCTGGTTCGTGAGAACCTCGTTTTGCTAAGAAATCCAAGTTAAAGTACTTTTCAACTTGGTTAAGTTACTATATTTCTTAAAAATAGGTTTACTACTCTAACGTAGTACGCACCTTTTTATCCGTGACAATAGGAGGGGTTGATTAGATAGTACAACTCGGTTCTGAATACGCGAAAGCGACAATTCCTGTTAAATTAGTTCTTTTCAAAGGAGAAAACATTGCCCATAAGTAGTTCCATTAACAAGTACCAGATTATCAATTGATTACGTGAATTACATTTGATCCTGTCTTTGTTTATTTTTTAAAAATTATTATTTTATTTACCATTGCACCCTTCTTAAAACCCCTATATTTAGTTGCCTTAGATACACACCATAACAACAGGTACGATAGATTGACACTTAGTCTCTGTGGATTCGACAATCTTTTATATTACTCTGACGTGTTCGTACACTTGCGAAAAACACACATCACTCATGCAGAGGGATATGTAATATCTAAGAAATTGTTGAGGTCAGGGTATTATTAGCTAACAATGGATGCAGACTATTGTTCATATGCCCGCAAATGTCATACATGCCAGATATATACAGACAAGGTGCATGTACCCCCAAGACCACTCAACTTCGTGTCATCTCCTTGGCCAATTTCTATGTGGGGCATTGACATGATCGGAAAAATAGAGCCTACTACTTCGAATGGCCATCATTTCATATTGGTTGCAATCGATTATTTCACCAAATGTGTCGAAGCAGCGTCTTATGCCAATGTCACTCGCCAAGTGGTGGCCATATTTCTGAAAAGAGATATCATTTGCAGATATGGAGTTCCCGAGCAAATCATTACTGATAATGGTTCTAATTTAAATAACAAGATAATGGCAGAATTGTGCCGGGACTTCAAAATTCAACACCATAATTATTCTTCTTACTGATCAAAGATGAATGGTGCGGTTGAGGCAGCAAACAAGAATATTAAGAAGATTGTGCAGAAGATGGTCGTCACTTATAAGGATTGGCATGAGATGTTACCATTTGCATTGCATGGGTACCGTACGTCAGTCAGGACGTTGTCGCTCCCGATAAATGGGAATGGCCCAAATAAAGGTACAGACGCGAACGGTCGGCGAAAGGGACAATGAGAACACACAGCAATGAACTCACTGGAGATGAAAAGAGTCGCCAGCTAGGCATTTTTATCCCGGAGGAAAGGTAATGCTGCATAGACCTAGAAAGAGACGGATAAGACGGTTGCGAACCAGAGAGACTGAGAAAGGGGGTTGGTTACAACCTGGGAAGGTATTAGCATCCAAATTGTCTGTCGTACTCGACGGGATCCACGCTTAAAAGATTTGTGTTTTAAAGGGGTAGTGTCAGTGCAATCTGTGTATAAAAGAAAAGCTGGAAAAAGATGTACAGGTGTCAGTGTAAAAGAATGTGAAGTGTGATATATACGGTGTTAGTGTAAGAACAGGAGTGAAATGCTCATGATAATGAGGCTAAGAAAATGATGCTGGAAGGAGGGGAATATACAGAGACTTTTGTTCGATAACTGTTAAGTTATGCCTACGTATCCTCTCGTGCAATGAGGAAGTCAGAACACCGTAGTTCGACCCAAAGAGACTGAAAGATGAATTGACTTGTGAACTGCTTGCTTGTCTATGCTCAAGTGTATGACCTGTCTGGCTCAGGTGCAAACTGTCTTGCATTAGACGGAAGAAGCAAGTTCTCGTTTGTGAGTGAATGAGGTGAGAAAAGAATCCCGAAGGAGACGATTATTGTTTGTTTTTTGAGTTTTCAGTCTTTTATTGCTTTTGAAAGTTTGTCATAGATTAATGAGCTTAAGCCTATACCAATGGGTTTAGTAAACTCATCACATCTTCCCTCTGATTAGGGGTAATGAGAATACCTTGAGTGTGAAGTCAGTTTCTCACACTTAATCACCTTTGGTGTAGGATTAAGATCATTCACCTACTTGTGATTATTTAGATGTTTTTGGTGTTTTTGTTTAGTGTTAAGTAATGAGGTTAAGCCATAATCAAAGATTAAACAGACACATTACACCATCCTAATAGAAGGATAATAGATGAGGGTGTTTAAGCTGAGGAAATCTCCTCAACCTAATCCATGATTAGGGATTAAACTCATGACAAAACAAGCCTTTTATTAAGTGGATTTTATTTAATGATATGATGATGAAGTGAGTTTTAGGGTTTGTAAGACAACTTGAGGGGGACTTGTCCATTAACACTAGGGTTAGTCCTTCTTAACCAATTAAGGAAGAATTAGAACCCTAATGCAAGGCCCAAGTTACAAGTGTGATGTCTTGATGATTATTAAGTGAATTGATTAAAGGAGTTAAACACATTAAGGGTTTAACACTTAGGATTAAAGTTATACACTCCATCCTAATAGAAGGATGCAGGCATAAGCTTAATCACAAAGCCTTAAAACCTTTAGGGTTTAGTCCCTGATTATGAGATGAGAAGAGAAGACTCAAGGAGACACAAAGGTAAAAACTAAGTGGGGGACTAATTAAAACCTTAATCATTGTCATGCTTGGTTGTTCCTAAGGTTTGTGAGGTTTGAGAAAGAAGTCTTCAATGGAGCCACCAAGAAGCAGATGAAAAGATCAGGAGAAGAAAGGTAACTTGCTTCATTCAAGAAGTCAAGTCACTTGAAGAAAGAAAGTAAGAAGAAGAAGAATAAGCAAGCTCAATCTCAAGCACATATCAAAATGCAACAATGGATGCAAGAGAGATGAAAAGAAAATGTGAGAAGTGAAGGCAAATCCACTTCTCAAAGTTACTTACCACCTGAAAAGTTAATAAAGGAATGCAATGCAATGTCAAATGGAATGAAATGGCATGATGAGAAACAAAACCAGAAGCACATACATGATGTTAATGATTCTATGGGATGCTACAAACATGAGACAACACATGGGGATGATCATACAAGCTTATGGATGCAAATGAAGCAAGTTAAGAATTATGAACATTCATGAAAAGTTATGAAATGCAAATGGCATACAACATGGCAAATGCAAGATGCAATGATCAAACATGCTTCTAATATGTCTTAAGATGCCAAGTGAATCAAATGGATGCATAAAATGTCATGGCAAGTCAAGGTATGAGTGCAAATGCAAGATGGATGCATATGGAAGCCCAAATTAGGGTTTATGATCAAAGCATCAAACACAAACCAAAATCAGAAGCAAACTTCAATACAAAAAATTGAAAATGCACTCAAAGGACCCCTAATCCTATACTAACTCACTGCCCAAAGGAGAAGTTTCAACTCTTAACCAAATTCAAGTTATGATTTTCCTAAGTTTTCTAGGGTTTTAGGGTTCCTTAACAAGAAAATTATCAAACAAATGGAAAATGTAAGATCAATTCATGCCAAATTAATCTCACAAACTACATGATATGCATAACACAATGCAAAAAGAATCAAAGTCCAACTCTTTAGGGTTAGGCAGAAATGATTTTTGGAAGTTTGGATCAACATAATGCATTAAAATGGTTTTAATTCCATGAAAAATTCTCAAAATGCATCAAGATCAAAAAATAAATTTGGTTTGAAGGTTGGACAATGTTTCTAAATGTTTTTAAAGGTTTCATGAATTTTTTGGTGATTTTTAAATACCTAAAAGTATTTTTAATTAATTAATTCTCATTAATTAATTAAAAAGAAACTTTTAAATATTTAAAAATACTTTTTTAATGCTAAAAATGAAAATAAAAATATTTTTGTGTTCTGAAATTAAATAATAACTTGTACAAAAAATTTCAGAATTTTTGAATAAGTTTTGCTATTTTTAATAAAATATAGAAAACAAATGAATTAATTATGAAAATAAAATGAATTTTAAACTGAAAAAGGAAAAGTAATCCAATCTGAAGGCCCAGATTCAAACTCCCATACGCGCGAATTGACCTGGCGCGCATCTGGACGGCCAGCATTCAAACTCACTAACCCTAATTAATTAACCCTAATCCAGCCGTTAATGACTCTCAGGTGACCGGAACAGTGTTCCGGTCATCTTCTCCGTTCACTCCAAACTTCAAACTCTCTCTAAACGCATCTAAAATGAAATCTAATTAAACAGAAATGATCCCCACCTAAAAACGAATCAGAACCCCCATTCAAAACACATTTATCATTCCTAAACTGGCTGAATCGAATCAATCTAGTTCTAGGGCAAAAAGTTTCAGAGACTGCATACATACTCGTCCCTTCACCATTTTCAAAACCAAAGACATATTCATGATCAGGGAAGCATGTAGAAGCTATTAAGAACTAAAAAATTCATTTCTGGAAAAAAAGTTCTTGAGCTACCTGAGTTTTGAAGCTTTCAGCTTTGCAGCTTTCTGACCTCTCCTCTTGATGCAATCCATTCCTTTTGGCCCCTTGATGATGTCTGGATGCTTAGAAGGAGTTTATGTTGGCTGGTTTGAGAGTTTGAACAAGTTCTGTTCAAGCTCAGGTGGGAATCGTGTTTATGATTCAGGCAGTTTCAGGCAAGGGTGAGGGGTTCTTTGTGATCAGGATGATGAGTTGAGAAGGTCTGTGAAGTTTGTTTAAGTGTTTGTGGCTTGTATGAAGAGTTTCGAATGCTTTTGCTTTGAGAGTGAAAAATGAGAAAGTTGTGTTCTTGCTGGTTTCAGGCTTGTGTGTTATGTTGTTTGGCTTGCAATTAGTTTGTATAAACTAACCCTATTGGTCAGATGACATGACATGTCCTTTTGTGATAGGTATGGTTGCTTTTGCCAAAATGTCAACTTTGTGTAAGAAGGGCATGGGCTAGTTTGCTAGCTTGGTACAAGGGCTTGTCTTGCGCAGCATGGTGAGGGGAAAGGGCTAGTGTGGTTCAGCATCCAAGGCAGCAAGTGGATGAGGTGTTATGATGGTTTTTGCAACTTGGTTCTCTTTGGTTCTCATGGAAAGATCTTGTTCCAAACACCATACAAACATGTGATCCCTTTGGTTCAATCTGAACTTTAAGACTTGTGTTATGTTTGTATAAGGATTAGGCATCAATTAGAAGTCACAAATGCCTTTGGTACAAGATTTTGCAAATTTCTCATTTGGTGCATAACTTGAAATTTAGTGATTTTAGCCAACTTTGATGCACCATAACTTTTGATCCAAAATTAATTAGGTCATGTTCTTGTACTTTTTGAAAAGGGAAAGATCTAATCTACAACTTTCATGACCAACGTTTTTCCATTTGAAGCATTTTTGGATCAAAAAGTAAGGGTTGAAAAAGTTGCATAAAATGACATTTCATTAAAAGTCAACCTTGCCCAAAAAAGTCAACTTTGCAAAAACTTCAAATTCTTGAATTTTGTGAACTTAAAATTTCTTCTATGATCAAATAAAGATCATACACACCCAAAATGATGAAGATCACCCCTTGGTTAGGTCATTGGGGGCCTCAGATGCCCTGATTTTGCACTGACTTGTCTGAAAAGTCAACTCTTGATCAGATGACTTCCCCATGGAATTTCTTCATGAAAATTGATATGCATACTCCCTATACCATATAGAGACCAATAGAAACAAGAATGACCAAAAAATTTGAGGTTATGGCCTCTGAAACCAAAACCCTAATTTCAGGTCATCTGTGCAGCCAAGCCTGGCTCTGCTTCCATACCAATCCCAGTTCTTGTGATTCTTTGGCATTTTTGATTTTGAGAGGATGTAATATGATATAAGAACACACATGGACCCCTTTTAAGTGATTGGTGGCCTTTGGAGTGGCTCAAGAAGCTCTTGGATTGCTCAGATCACAAACCCTAGGTGCAGATGACTTTGAATCTATGCAGTGAAACAAAAATGTGATATGAGATAGTATGATTGAGTTTATGCATATGAAATGATCACAAGCCATGGTGTGAATGGGTGAGGGCAAATTTGGGGTGTTTACAGACGTCTACTAGGGCAACTCCATTTTCCCTAGTATATGGTATGGAGGCAGTCTTACCTGTGGAGGTTGAAATCCCCTCTTTGTGTGTGAAGATAGACATTAAGCTTGACGAGGCTGAATAGTTGTGTGCCCGATATAACCAATTGTGTCTAATTAATGAAAAGAGATTAGCAGTTGTGTGTCATGGTCAGCTTTATAATAGGAGAATGAAGCGAGCATTTGATTAGTGAGTACGCACTCAGGAGTACCAAGTTGGTGAGCTTGTACTCAAAAGAATCATTCCTCCAGGTTCAAATCATAGGGGAAAGTGGACACCAAATTTTGAGGGGCCATTCATAGTAAAGAAGGTTTTCTCTGGTGGAGCACTGATGCTCACTACTATGGATGGTGAAGACATCCAATCCTCTATTAACTCGGACGCAGTTAAAAAATACTTCGCATAAAAAGACCCGCTGGACACAAAAACAAAATTATAGTCCAGGCAAAAAAAGGGCATCCCGGCGATCTAAAAACAGAATAAAATGCTCGGGCAAAATTTAGGGAAAATAAATAAATAAAATGTACACTCGCTGAGTTGAAAAGCCACATTGGACAACTCAGGCAAGAAAGGATATCCCGGTGGATTGAAAACCCGAAAGGGTGATCCATGCAAAATAAGGGAATAAGTGAATGACTGCGATCCGGGTAATCTGTACCACATCATCGTCTCAGTTAATCTGGAAATATCCGAAGGATTGGAATCAGTCTCATCTTCCTCTTCAGAAGGCAAAGGCGGGAACAGAAAATTGTGAAGATATGTTGGTCATAACAGAAAGGAAACTCATTGGAATACCATGTACATTTCCATTAGGATAGTTTCTCTTTCTCAATTTTATGGTGACTACCTTTTTCCAGGTGGTTACTTCCTGATGTAAATTCTCGCCTATTCAGAGGCTCATCAATAAAAGAATATTTAGTTAAAAAGCTTAGTCTTTGTGTCTTGTTTTTATTTGCTTTGTTTGCAAAAATGTCCTGAATTTTTGGTAAAAGAACATTGCATTTAAACTTGGTAGCTTTATGAATGACATGCATCAGGAAAACATCTAAAAATACTTTGAACGACATGTGACATATGATGATTAACTCATTCCATGTAATTTCCCGGGGCATATGGATGTACTTTTATTGTTGCAGGTTTGCATATAATAGGGGTATGTCCCCGTTTAGCCTTTCCCTAGCTGAGTCAAGGTGGAGATGTTAGCCCCATCAGAACTTCAAGTTTAGTTGAACAGTTCTCTCCCCCAAGTGGAGTCAACAATTAAGTATTCCCAACAGGTAGCTGAAGGCCTTGCATTTCCCCACAGGGTTCAGAATGTCAAAATCCATTTCCTAGTAAGGGGTATTTAACCAAGCATCTTCCCCAACCATGTATGAAGATGGTATTCCCCACAGAGTTTCGTGTTTGGAAGTTGAAATATTCCCCAGGAAGTTGCCAATTTATTTTTTGCCCTTGTGACAAGACAAGCAGTTGTTCATTTCCTCAGCCAGGGTCAAGCATTGGCAGAGCATCTTGATTTTATTCCTCAGCAGACTGTTCTATAGAAAGTATTCTCCCCTATAGGGTTGTTACTCTCCTTGCAAATCAAGTGTTTCATTGATACTCGTATGTATCATACCTAACACTTGTCTGTGTTAGTTCCCCAGCTGTCATTCACTCGTCTGTGTTTGATATTATTTTGATACTCGTCTGTATCGTCTTTAACACTCGTCTGTGTTATCTTTTAACAAACACTCATCCGTGTTTGATACATTTCTGATACTCTTCTGTATCGTCTTTAACACTCGTCCGTGTTATCTTTTGACAAACACTTAACCATGTTTGATACCTTTCTGATACTCGTCTGTATCGTTGTTAACACTCGCCGTGTTATCTTTTGACAAACACTCATCCGTGTTTGATAACTTTCTGATACTCGTCTGTATCATCATTAACACTCGTCCGTGTTTTGGCAAACACTCGTCCGTGTTTGGTACCTTTCTAATACTCGTCCGTATCATTGGCTAATACTCGTCCATATCATTTCCTGAAGCACTCGTCCGTGTTTCTTTGATTGTTGTCTGATACTCGTCTGTATCATTGATTGTTGTCTGATACTCGTCTGTATCCTTGATAATCATCCAATACTCGTCCGTATTGAACAGGTTTGAAGTCCTGGCGATGGGATTAAACGTAAAAATGTTTATCGGTCCTGGCGTAACAGAATGTCCGAAGAAGACTCATCCGTCTTAAGCACCATATATCTATGCAAGGTATATGAACAGGGTTCGTCTATCCTGATTGTACATGTCTATCCCACAGGCTCAAGAGCACTACCGGTCCTGGCGTAACAGGTTGTCCGAAGAAGACTCGTCCGTCTTAAGCACCATATATCTACATAAGATATATGAAGAGGGCTTATCCATCCTAGATATTATTCACCTGGCGTAACAGGTTTGTTTATTATTCACCTGACGTAACAGATTTGTTTGAAGGGAGCTCGTCTGCTCTGTTTGATTTTTTATCTACACAAGATTTTGGTTCTGAGTTACTTTTCATCATAGCAAGGTTTCCAAGCAGTTTGTTCTTCGTGGTTGGGTTTATTTCCCATTTCTTTTATTCTCCGACAGAGTACACATTTCTGGTTATTCTTGGTAATCAACCACAGTTCATCTGGAACGGCCGACAGCCGATGCTTTCGTCCTTTTCAGATTAACAATTGCTTAAATAGGGGCAGCTGTAATACCCCAAATTTTCCATCTCCTTTTTTATCATCATTTGCCTATCATAAGCATACCATATCCTATCATTTTGCATAGAAAAATGAGGCATGACACTCACCTGTTCTAGCATAGGGTATATGATCAATCATCTAGAAATTTAAGGTTCTACAAGTCAAGACAAAGGACAAGTGACAGTGCAAGAGTTCCACAAGGTGTCCTTATATCATATACAAGCTCAAAGTCATATACAAAAGTCAAGAAGGGCGAGAGATCACCAGAAGATCAAGGAAGCAATAATATCCTACACAAATGAATCCTAAACTAGGCTTTTGTATTTGGGAAAGGTTTTCTTGTATATTTGACCAATTCTTATATGGTCAAAGGCTTTTGTGTGATATTTTAATCCTAGGTATGAAATTTGGTGAGAAAACTCATTGAGGAAGTCAGTCAATTCATCAGTTACTTGTAAAGGAAGAAACTGGTCAAACTGGGCATCTGAAAAGTCAACCGTGACAATTCAAGGGTTCCAATCCTATTTTTCACGCCAAGGGATATTCTTAAGGTCAAAGAGAAGCATCGATGACTTCAAAGATCAAGAATCCAGAGTTTTTGGGAGACTTCCCATTTTTGGCAAATGACTTGTAATGAAAGTTTCCATTCTTCAAACATGAAAGTTGTAGGGTATTATCTCCCATTTTAAAAAATTACAAGATTTTTTCCATAGCATTTGTGGTTAAGAAGTTATGATCATTTGAATTTGGCATGTTTTTAGGGTTTTACATGAAATGCAATTTTCTATCATGTTGCAAAATGACTTGTAACTCATTCTCAAGCTGACTTATGAACAAAATGAGATCATAATATCATAAAGCATTGCACAAAAGAGTTTTTGCCTAAGAGAATTCACAAAACACGTGCATGAAGGCATGGTATTTCACAAAATGCAAAAAATGCAAGTTCATTCAAAAGGCAAGGTACAAGCATCCAAGGGCCAAGATTAATTCAAGTTTTTGTTAGTGAATTAAGTATGATCAGTATGTGCCAAGGAGAGAGGAAGAGCATGAGTTGTGAGTGCAATCACACACTTCATGCACAAATGCAAAATCATTTCGTACACACTCCTCTCACGTGCATTCTCCCTAAAACCCTAATCACTGAAAGCTTGCATCATATATAAGAGAGATAGGGCTTTGAATCTTCAGTTTTGCTCCTCATTTCACCACTCTCAAGTTTTTGCATCACAAGCATTTTGATTCAAATTTCTTCATACACTTACTCTTTTCAAAAACCAATCACACATCCTTTATCCTTGAGCTCCATAGATCACAAATCCACCACTCATTCAAGCTGATTCTCCAGATTTCACCAAGTGCAAGCAAGGTACAGTTGAAGTTGGAACACTAGATCCAGGTATAATTCAACACTCTCTTGCATTTATTTTGCAAGGAGAAGCTTAAAGGAGAAGATCTGCATCTCTTGGAGGTTTCTTTCAAGCTAAATTGATCACTGCAAGTTTCAGGTAAATGCAAAATTCGTGGATCGTGATCTTGATTTTTCTGTGGTAAATGATATTCATGCTTCCCTGAGTACACTGATCTATTTGTTTTTGAATTTGAGTGAGAATTGAGCTTGTAATGTTGATTTAAAGTTTGACATGTGAATATGTTTGTCTTCGATTTTCTTTGCTCCTTGATTTATTTGAAAATCTAAGTGGATATTTGAAATCAACATGTTTGAATTGTTGGATCTGGAGTTTTATAGCCATTTATGTGATGATTTATTCTTACGTATGCGTTTTCCAGCGCCGGAGCTAGGGCTCCAATCGCCGGTTTCTGAAAAATAATTTGAGTTTGAATTTGGAAAAGATGACTTCTTAGCCATCATATGCTGGATCTGGACGTTTCTTGTTTTGCCAGCGCATTAAATTCCCTTGTTCCCTTGCACGTGCCATGTCTTTGTTATAAAAATTCAATTTATTTTGCACCACACCATAACTAATGTGCAAACATATGCGTTGATTCATGATCTTTGACCTTCTTGTGATGTTGACTTGATCTGGAACCTTGGTTTCATCTAATGGCTTGGTAATTTTCCTAGATTAATTGAATTTCCATGTTAAATAATATTTTGAACTGCTATCCATGCTGAATCCATGCTAAATAATATTTTGAATTTCCATGCTGAATCCATTGGGCTTAGACTGCTATCCACGCCCCCTGATTATCATCGCATAGTATTTTGAACTTGTTTGTCTTGTTGTTTGCACCCATTGCTATTTGTTCTTTTATTTTTATTTATTTATATTAATTGTTTGGTTTTCAATTTTTAAAAATAGTTAGTAGATTCTAAAAATTAGCAAACAAATCATGAATGTTAATTAGAATTTTCTCTAATTTTGTGCATTATTATTTTCCATTTATTTTTTACTTTCGTGACTGAATTAATTGTGTAGTTTAATTTCCTCATTTTATTTCTTTTAATTCACATGCTGACTTGTATAATTTCTATCTTGAACTTGGAATTGAGTTTGCATCTGATTCTTTTTTCTCTTGACTTCTAACATTATGAAGTTTATGCATGATTTATCTTGTATTTTTTAGGGATTGTATGATTAGATTTTGTCAAGTTTCTTTGAGTGTAAGATTCAAAACCCTAATTGCCATGTATGTCTTCCATTACTATAGTTTGCTTCTATTTTTAGGCCTCTCCTTTTGGCATGTTTATTTTATAGGTTTGACAAACCTTTGTGCTTATTTGTAAAAATGTTGGATGCCTTTTCCATTTGATATGAAATTTCTTGTTTGCTTGCTCTAATTTGAGTTCTTCCTTGATGCATGCTTGCATACTAGGTTAGGAGGTCACTTGTTCCAACTCCTATAGGTTGTTTGAGGTTCATTTAACATGTGTATATGCCCTTTGTCTTGATATGTGGATCACAACTTTGTTTGCTTTGAGTTTCTTGTGCTTTAGGTTACATAGTCCTATGCATGTTTCACTTCACCTTTAGTTTCTTCATACTTCTCCCACTTGATTTCTCATGTGTTTTCTTTCTTCAAATGATGTTTAGATCTTCTTTTTAGGCACTTGTTAAACATGTTTAGGTTCTGTTTTTTGGTTCTACCTATTAATGTTTGCTTTGTTTGCTTTTCCTAATTTCATGTCTTCATCCAATTTCTCCCATACTTCTTTGCTAGTTGTTTGTGACTTCTTGCTCTACTTCTTATATGATGTTGTGTGTTTGGTCTTAGTACTTGGATGTTAAGTTTGAATTATGTTTGTGGTGGCTTGATATGATCATTTGCTTGCCCTTATTTCATTTGGTTTAATTTGCTTCTCTCTTATCATTTGTGAGCACTTCTAACCATTTCAGGGGCTTTGGTAAGTGAGAGGTGTGGATGAAATTCCCACATCTCCAATTCTTTTCCCTTTTATTTTAATGCTTTCTTAACTTGTGATTGATATGTGCCTTATGCCATCACTTGTTTAACTTCTTTTCTTCCCCCTTTGGAAGCAACTTATCTCCTTTAGAGGAGTAGGTTGTATTCTAGCTTCCTTCTACTCTTCTTCTTCTTTTTCTCTTTCTTCTTCTTCTTTAGGATAGAGTTCAAGCCACACTAACCTAGGCACATCCTTGCATGATAAATTTAGGAGTAGACTTTCCCCAATATTTTTATTACCTTTAAGCTCCTTTGTGGTTCTCTCTCTTCTTACATTCAAACAAAAGCATAAAAAACACTTAATAAATGTAGAAGTGGTCTTTTGTGTATAGCCTTATTCCATGGGGCACTCATATTCATTCCATCTTAGAATAATGTCGGCTTGTCTAGCATGACGCACATGTTTGATCATGAGACCATCTTCATCAAGAAAATCATAAAAAACACTTCTACACCTAATCAATAAGACACTTAATAAGTTTAACAAGTTAGTGAGCTTATGCCCTAACCCTTGGAAACAAGACTTGGATAAATTCTCCTTACTTGGTGTGTTTGTTCTATTATTCCATCTTGGAATGTAGTTGCAAGTACACATTTCATGGAAACGGACTTGAATTCACTTCCTTGTGCCACACTCATAAAAAACTCATAAAAACACTGGACAAGGAATAAACGTCTCTCCTTCGGGACTTCTTTTCTCATCACCCTCACTCATTACGTAATAACTTACTCCTACTTGTCAATTTGCAATACAGTAACGCATTCGTGCCAGACGATCCTGCAACACCTGAGCATTGACATAAGCAGTTCATGCTTCGAAACACAAGCCATTTTCCACCCCTATTTAGGGGAACTACGGCGACTCTGATCCTTGTGTCCAGATGAGGTACGTAGGCAACGGGGTAGGGCCCGTTCAAGCACTCTTTTATTTTCCCTACATTTTCCCCCTTTTTTCTTTTCTTTTCCAGTTGTCTTTCTTTTTGCAGCAACTTTCATTTCTTCACCCTTTGAAACAGTCTCTTTGCAAGCGTGGATCCGGTCGGGTACGGCGGACGATCTGGGGTGCTAATACCTTCCCAGGTCGTAACCGACTCCCGAACCCAGATTCTTTGATTCGCAGGACATGTGTCCTTCCTTTCTTTTCTTAGATTTGTGCAGAATTACCATCCCCGTTCCTTCGGGATAAAAATGTCTGGCTGGCGAATCTACCTCTTTTCCGCGCCACTTTCGCGTTTGTACCAGGATGGAAATCCAGGGAGAAACATGTTTCTATTTCACTTCTTATGAATTTTTGTGCTTCATTTGCTAACTTTTTAGGGACTTTGGCAAGTCATAAGAGTGTGGATATGCATCCACATTCCAACCTCTTCCTCCTTTTTTACCTTTCAATCTTGTGTTTATTTAATCATTTAAGATGCTTTAATTTGTACAATTGTATCCCAATCCTCTTAGAAATAACTTAACTTCCATCTTGGAAGTAAGTTGCCTTCTTTTTCTTCTCTTCATCTCTTCTTCTTCTTCTTTCATTTAGGATAGAGATCTCAAACCTCACTAACCCTAGGATATCCAAGCATGACAACTCTTAGGATTGTTAGTTTCCATTTAGACTTTTACCTTTTGAGTCTCTTTTGAGTCTTTCTCATTCTCATCTCAAAACAAAAGCTAAAAAACACCTAATAAAGGTTGAAATGACTTCTTGTGCCATAGCCTTATTCCATGGGGAACTTACATCTATCCCATCTTAAGGTAATGTAAACTTGTCTAGCATGATGCACAAGTCTCCAACATCAATTTGTTTCACAAATAAATCTAAAAAGCACTTCTTCATCCAAAAACAATAAAAAACACTTAATAACTAGAGTAGGCTAGTGTTCTTAAGCCTTAATCCTTGGAACTTAGTTTGGGGATATTCTCCATTCTTAGGTATGCTTTTTCTTCATTCCATCTTGGAGTGATGTAAGAAGTACACACTCCGTTGAATAAGACTTGAATACACACTCTTATGCAAGCTCGCGAATAAAAAGCTTCTAAATGAAAGAACTCACTTCGACTTGTCTTTTGAAAGACGGTAAACGCACTTGTTCTAGACGAGCCTGCAACACATGAGCATATGCATAAGAAGTTCAATCCCAAAAACACAAGCAAGTTGTGTCAGTCTTATTGCGTCGAACTACGGTGTTCTAACTTTCTCATTGCACAAAGGGAATACGTAGGCACAAGCGACGATGCTTGGCGAACACAATCCTTCAGTCTCTTTCCTTGTTCTTTGTGCCATTTCATCTCCTTATCCTTTCATCTCATTATTACCTATTTCTTTTCGGTCCTTTCCAGTAGTAGTTGCTAGCAGTAGTAGATACCCTCACTCTTTGAAACAGTGCTAGAAAGAGTGGATCCCGTCGAGTACGAAGACGATCTAGGGTGCTAGTACCTTCCTAGTTCGTAACCTTCTCCCTTACTTTTTTTCTTTGGTTCGAGAGACCCCATTTTTTCCTTCTTTTGGGTTTATGAAACATTACCCTTCCTTTAGGATAAAAATGTCTTGTTGGCAACTCTTCATTTTCTGCGCCACTTTCGCGTCTGTACCAGGATGGAAATCCCGGGAGCGATAGCTGGCGACTCCACTAGGGACCTTTCTTTCCCCTATGTAAGTTAATCTTAGTGCTTGTCTGTTTCTATTTCCTTGGGTGTTTATCTATTTGTTGTTGTTTGCTTTAGTTTAGCTTTATTGTTTTATTTACAACTTTACTTTACAGGTTTATTTACTTCTTTCCGAATTTACTTTATCATGCATCATTATACTGGACTGTCTGGCTCTTTTGGCAGGATACCATATACTTTAGCATGGACAGTCACTTTGCTATCATGATACCTTGTCATACGAGTATTAGTGAGTTCCACACCCAAACTGTGATCGACTTGGAAATGTTTTGTTATAGGGGTCTTCCCTCTTCCAGGATATGACCTTGATAATAAAGTGCATCTAGGGACCGATCACTGAGGACCTTAGTGGAAACATCCCTCTCCAATGGTGAGAGTGGTAGACCATATTGGTTGGCAAACCCACTCGCACCCGAGGGCCTGCTGGGAACTCACATAGGATGCTCTGGTTCTCTCGTAAGAACTCAATCAAAGCAATTTTCGTATGGCGATAGTATTGTACCCTTAGGGATAAATGTATTATTTCTTCTCGATCTTAGCGTTTGAAGCTGGGAACTTATGGGGGATGCTTGTTTTCAGGACTCAGCTGAGACCTCCTCTTTTAATGTATAATGCCAAACCGGAAATGGTGACCATATTATAGCCTCTCGACCTGAGAGTCCGTGATGTTGTCCTTTAGCACACCTGTGAGATGGGGGGATTATTTATAGTTTTGCATGAACCTTGACCTTCTACATACCCACTTCATCAGTGTTGATCCTACAATTTGATCTGGTTTTATGGTTCTTTAGTTCTCAACTTGGGTTTCTGAACAGAGAGAATACTATTATTGTGACTAAATAGACACTTGTCTCAATGTCCAACACCAACACCAGACACCTGTCACTGATCGTATGCCTTGCATTGCATCATATCATCATTAACCATTTTTTTTCATTTCTCAAGTAGTTCCCAGTTTCGGTGGTTTGTTTTGTGTCCTATTCCAGATTGATGAAGATGTTCCCCGAAAGAATAATGTACACTACTCCTTTCTGAGGCAAGAAACAAAGGATAATCAAGAGTTGGTTAGTTTGATAAATGATAGAGTGTTAGACAACTTTAGAAAGAAGTACGTGATGATTTTGAGCTACATGGACAAAGCAACTTCAAAACAACATGATGGTCGACATACCCTTCTATAGTTTTATGATCCTCAGCTGTGGGGTTTTGTCTTTGCTGATTATATTTGGGTTCCTACCTTGGAAGAGCTTGCTAGTATCTTGACGGTTCCAATCAGAGAGAGTCCTCCATTCTACACTTCTACTAGGGTTCCTCTGAATGAAGATATCGCTAAAGAAACTCATTTGAACTTGACTCTGATCAATGATAACATCAAGGATAAGAGAGAAAGTAAAGGGTTCCACCTAGAATTTCTCATTGTTGAAGCTAGAAGATGTGCTGAAAGGAAAGAGTGATGACCTTTAGTGCAATCTTAGCCTTGATTGTGTGTGGGATTAGTTTGTTGCCGAATGAAAAGGACTTTGTGATTATATATGTGGTAGCTATATTCATCAAGAGAAATCCTATCCCTACCTTGCTGGGAGACTTCTACTACTTTATCCATTACAAAAATGAGAAGTGAGGAGGACTGGTATCCTGTTGTGCACCTCTGTTTTAGATTTGGTTTGCTCGCCATCTTCCAAAGTCAGGGCCCTTTATAGAACTCAAAGGTGTTGTTAAGTGGTTTAAGAGGTTGATGGGCTTGACTTCTAATGACATTACCTAGTGCTGCAACAAATATATGGTTGGAATGGAGTTGCTTACCAGTTGTGGTAGTTTCCCTAATACGCCTTTGCTTGGAAGAAGAGGGGGGATTAATTACAATCTAGTGTTGGCCATCAAACAATTCAGATATCCATTGAAAACTCCACCTAATGAGGAAGATGTATCTGAATCCTTATACTTTCCGGCTAGAGGAAATGATGAGATGTTTATCTAGGTTTCTCAGACTTGGACTGTTAAAGTCAGGAAAGGGAAGAAAGAGTTTGGGAGGGTAGATCCCAAGACTTATGCACCTTATTCTAATTGGTTGAGACACTGTGTCGAGGTTATGCTTCTCCTTCTCTCAGTGGAGCCACCTCTATACCCTAAATTGGTTGAGCCACGGACCACGGTGTCCATTGAAGAGTATCAAAAGTTGGAATCTGAGCTTCATAAAGTCAAAATTGAAAATTATGAAGTCTATGATATTTATCACCATTTGGTCCATGCTAATAAGGCATTGGAGGAGAAGGTTTATCTCGCTCAGAAGGCTATGGAGGATAAGAAGAAGGAGTTTGAAGATAGAGAGCTCTACTTCAAGAAGAAGGGTTTAACTGAATTAAACAAGGTTGCGGAGCGGCGAAGGATTAAAAAATATTTAGTTGAGGAGAATTAAGTTATCACTCTTTGGCAAGAATAGTGGGAGGCTAATTAGAAACAGCAGAAAGAGATAGAGAAAGAATACAAGTTGAGGATTTAAGATCTACAAGTCCAAGTGGAAAGTCAGAATGAAGAGCTTCAAAAGGCCCACGAACAACGTCAGGATTATCTCCAAAGGCTAGAACAGAGTCAAAGGTCGATGGAAGATGCTCATAAGGAAATTGATGAACTCAAGATCTGTGTTGAAACCAATAAGGCTAGATCAGATCCAAGTTCCAGTGGGGCGAATGAAGAAGTGTTCCTTCAACAAATTAGTGAGTTGCATGCGTCTTTTGATCAAAGAGACCGACTCATCAAAAGATTGATTAAAGATCCAGGACACCCAGATGCTGCCCAATTGTTTGAAACTGTCAAGCAGTTCAGTTGGAGGTTGAAAGACGTGGAGTTTCGTAGGGCTTAGTTCTTTTGTTGTACTTGATTACCTATAGGTTTGTTGTTGAAATCTTTGCTTTACTCTTTTTGATTTTTAATTGTTGTAAAAATTTGTAACCCTTCAAGGGATCTTTGTTGCTCTTAATTTTTGTCTATGTTATTTGATTATGCCTAGATTTCTGATTGTTGTCTTTGCATTGACACATGTTCCAGCCATAATTTCATCCATGCCAACCATGTCTGAGTCTTGCGCGAATGTTTCTTCTCAAAATTCGGTTCCAAATAGTCATCTGGACTTCTTTATTATTTGAATACCAGAATTAGGACACAAATGGCCTTGAGAATGAAAAGCACGGAATTTGCATATCATGCATATCATCTCTTTTTTTTGAAAGTACAGGTCTTGGATTTTTGACCTCTCTTCTGTTTCAGGCACTATTGCTGACAGGCGGGCTCATTGGTACTTAACCAAAGAAAACAAATCCAGAATCATGGAACAGGTGCAAGCTGAGTTAGTAGAGCTGAGGAATCGAATGGACCAGTTTATGACTTTGATGACTGGGATGAATTAGAATCATTAGAGAATTCAGGAAATGGTTTAACGGACATAAGAGAATCTGGAAGGTAGTGTGGGAGGAAATGGTGTCCCCATTCCACATGGTAATCCTTTGGTCACTCCTAATGCGAATACGAATGGTGCTCTGGGAAGAGACAGCCGTAATGCTGGCTTTATGGACGAACAAGAAGATCAGTTTACGTACGTTGATGGGGACATGGATGCCCAAAATATTGTGGTGAATAAAAGGTTTGATGAGATTGTTGAGAAGATTTGGACTATTGAATCTCAGAACACTCTTGGCTTCGACGTTTCTGATTTGGGTCTAGTCCCCAGTGTGAGGAACCCTCACAAGTTTAAGCGACCAACTTTTGACAAGTACAATGGCACAACTTGTCCAAAAACTCAGTTGCAATAGTATGTGGGAAGAATTGTTGCCCACACTGATGATGAAAAGTTGTGGTTGTACTATTTCCAGGATAGTCTCACCGAGGCATCCCAGAAATGATAGAGGAAGTTAAGCAGGGCTTCTCTTAGGATCTAGAAGGAATTGGCTGAAATTTTTGTAAAGCAATATCAATATAACATGTGCATGGCTCCAAACCGTACTCAGCTTCAGAGTATGGCACAGACTGCAAAGGAGAGCTTCAAAGAATATGCTCAACAGTGGCGCCAATTAACTGTCAGGGTCCAACCTCCACTGTTGGACTGTGAAATGGCTGATATGTTCATGGGAACTTTGTAAAGGGAATTTCTTGATAGATTGGCTGCCTATCCTTCAACAGGATTTCCGGACATTGTAGTTGGTGGGGAGAGAATCAAAAATTTGCTGAAGCTTGGGAAGATCTAAGATGTTAGTGGAGCTAGCTCGTCAAGGGTAAGAAAACCATTTGATGGTCCGCCGAGAATGAGAGAAGGTGAGACTAGTGAAATGTATGGAGGAAGAGGCAGTGGCATAGGTCACCCTGATTATTACTCTCAGGTATCTTTTGTTAACATTCCGACTCCACCTGCTCAGCAGCAGCAGCGGCCACAATACAACCAACATCAAAATAATCAACAACAACAAGGGCTATATCAGCAACGTTAGCCCAAACAAGTTGATCATGTTATTGATCCTATTCCTATGACCTACAATGCATTGTTGCAGGGGTTGCTAGAATTGAATATGGTTCAGCTGAGAACGTTGGTGGCACTTGTGGGCACTCCACCAATGGGATATGATGTTAAAGCCCACTACGCATTTCATTCGGGTGCTCCGGGGCACACGACAAAAAAGTGCAGGGCTTTGTAGTTTACGATGCATGGCTTGATAGCTACGGAGTCTATTAACTTTTCCACTCCTCCAAATGTGCTTCAGAACCATATGTCGAATCATGGTGGAGCTCGGGTTAACACTGCCGAGGACGATGATGTTCTGAATTTGGTAGTTGATGTGAATAAGGTAAATACTTCTCTTTTGGTGCTGAAAAGCAGGTTACTGAAGGGGTGGATGTTCCTTAGTTGTTATGAAGATTGTATTGAATGTTCTAGTTAGAGCAATGGTTGTACTAATTTGAAAGCAGGTATTCAGGCCTTGATGGACAAGGGGTGTTTAAAGTTTGACCAGTTGAATAAAGAGAATGATAACGTGTCAATTGTAACCATCTATTACACGCATGTGGATATTCAAGTACCGACAAGGCCACCCCCTATTAATATGGTTGTGCCGAATGAGGTAAGTCCAGTTACCATCATGGTGCTTGGACCTGTTCCTTATACTATTGAAAAGGCTATCCCTTGGCATTACGGTGCAAATGTTAATGTTCAGGGATATAAACAAGTAGATAAGACTCTAGTTGTGAACGGTTCTAGTATTGATAACATTAGAGGAATTTGGTGGGTTTACAAGAAGTGGATGTCTGTTTGCTCCATAGATATTGAGGACTATTGCAGAGGCTAAAGTAATATCTAAGGCCAAGGGGAAACAAGTGGTGACACAGGAAGTTGTTATTCCTGAAGTTGTTCAGAAGAGTACTTTTGAAAAAGAGGTCGAGGAATTCATGAGAAACATAAAGAAAAGTGACTACAAGGTGGTTGACCAATTAAAACAGACGCCATTGAAGATCTCCATTCTATCATTATTGATGTGTTCCCAGAACCATCGGGAAGCATTACTGAAGGTGTTGAATATGGCATACGTTCCTCAGGTGATTTCCGTCAATCAGTTGGAATCTTTCGTTGACAATGTTAATGTTAGCCACGAGCTAGTTTTACATACCATGATTTGACGTCTGAAGGCCGCAATCATAACAACGCCTTGCATATCACTATGGAGTGCAAGGGGCAGTCTTATCCCATGTGCTGGTAGACACGGGCTTGTTCTTAAACGTGTTACTGAAGAAAGCTCTAATGAAGTTAGATGTTGATGGGATTATTCTGAGGCCGAGAGATTTGGTGGTAAGACCTTTTGATGGTTCAAAATGGTCTATGTTCGGGGAAGTAGAGCTCCTAGTGAAGATTGTCCTCTAGGTTTTCAAATGTGTATTCTATGTCCTGGACATTCAAAAAGGGTATAGTTGTCTTTTGGGAAGGCCTTGGATCCATACTGCAGGAGCAGTAACATCCACCTTGCACCCGAAATTGAAATACGTGGTCGAAGACCAAGTTGGACGGGGATATCCATGAAATGATGTGACAAGCATTCGAGGCGGTAAATGTCAGTGAAGCGTCTCCCAAGGAAGTGGTCCAGAGAAAAGAACAGGTTGGTACTTCCATCACTTCTTACAAGCAGGCATTAGAAGTATTCAAAGCTGTAAACGCCCAAGGATGGGGCAAAGTGGTTGAAGTTTCTGTAAAAGAGGACAAGTTTGGCGTAGGCTACCAATCATCTCAGACTGCTGCTTCAGAGCATAATGGGCTGATTACCTTCTCCAATGGAGGTGTTATCAACCCAAACCAGATATGTGCTGCCACTGAAGAGGATGTTGACACTGACCGCGACCTTGACAACTCGGTGCGTCCATGTGTCCCTGGGGAGGAGCTTAGCAATTGGTTCGTTGAAGAAATCATCCAAGTTACTCTTCAGATAGAGTAATTTTCTATGTTTTTTCTCATATTATGTGCATGTTAAATCATACACTTTGCCCAAGGTGTATGGGGATCCATTGTAGGGTCACCTTTGCATTTGTAGTTTATTTTATCATGAATAAAGGACGTTTTTCATTCAAAACTTGTGTTCCTTTTCTTTCATTTAAAAATTTTCACAAAAAAATAAAATGGAAATGTTTATTTTCTTTTTCTTTTCAAAAAAATAAATTCTAAAATAAATCATGAACCATCACTCGTGCATATTTGATCACCCGGGTTTCATTGATAATGATTCTGCTATGGCCAAGTATGAATTTGATAATCCAATCTATCAAGCCATAGAAGAGGGTGAGGAAGATTGTGATCTCCCTGAAGAATTGGCCAGATTGTTAAGATAAGAGGAAAGGGTCATTCAGCCTCATCAGGAGGAAATTGAGGTTATCAACATTGGTTCAGAGGACGCATAGAAAGAGATAAAGATTGGAGCCAATCTGTAGGCCGGTGTGAAGGAAAAACTGATCAGTATGCTATGTGAGTATGTTGACTTCTTTGCTTGGTCATATCAAGATATACCAAGTTTAGATACCGACATCGTTATGCCTAAACTGCCATTGAGAGAGGAATGCCCGCCAGTCAAGCATAAGCTTCGTAGAACTCGCACTGGCATGGCCATGAAGATTAAAGAAGAATTTCAGAAGCAATGGGATGCGAGATTCCTTGCTATGACTAGTTATCCACCTTGGGTAGCTAATATAGTGCTTGTGCCAAAGAAGGACGACAAGGTCAGAATGTGCGTTGATTATCGAGATCTCAATCAAGCAAGTCCGAAAGATGACTTCCCTTTACCTCACATTGATGTACTGGTTGACAACACTGCTAAATTCTTTGTATTCTTCTTCATGGATGGCTTCTCGGGATACAATTTGATTAAGATGGCACCGGAAGACATGGAGAAGACACCGTTCATTACCTCATGGGGTACATTCTTCTATAAGGTGATGCCTTTTTAGTCTGAAGAATGTCAGGGCAACGTATCAGAGAGCCATGGTAACATTATTCCACGACATGATTCATCGAGAGATTGAATGCTATGTGGATGACATGATTGCCAAGTCGAGAACAAAAGAAGAGCATTTTGTTAATCTTAAGAAGTTGTTTGAAAGGTTGAGAAAGTTTCGTTTGAGGCTGAATCCAAATAAGTGCACTTTCAGAGTACGGTCCGGTAAACTGTTGGGTTTCATTGTGGGCCAAACATGAATCGAGGTTGATCCTACTAAAGTGAAAGAAATAAAAGATATGCTTGTACCGAAAACAGAAAAAAGAAGTACGTGGTTTCTTGGGTAAATTGAACTACATTGCACGGTTCATATCTCACCTCACAACCACTTGTGAACCAATTTTCAAACTGTTAAGAAAAGAGCAAGCGGTCAGGTGGAATGACGATTTCCAAAGGGATTTCGAACTACATTGCACGATTCATATCTCGCCTCTAGTTCCAGGGAGGCCGCTAATCATGTATCTGATAGTGCTTGAAGGATCCATGGGTTGTGTTATTGGTCAACACGACGACACAAGTATGAAAGAACATGTCATTTAATACCTGAGCAAGAAGTTCAATGATTGAAAATCGAGATACTCAAGTCTTGAGAAGTCATGATTTTCACTTGCATGGGTTGATAAGAGATTGAGACAATACATGCTCACACATAAAATCTTACTGATTTCAAAGATGGATCCTATCAAGTACATTTTTTAGAAACCAGAATTAACTAGAAGGGTTTCTCGTTGGCAAATGGTGCTGACTGAATATGATATACAATACACTTCCTAGAAATACATCAAATGAAGTATTCTATCAGACTATCTTGCACAACAACCTATCGATGATTATCAACCGATGTGATTTGACTTCCCTGATGATGACATCATATAACTCAAAGCTAAAGGTTGCGAGGAACCACTCCCGAAGGAGGGGCCTGACCCAAAATCCAAATGGAGTCTGATGTTTGATGAGGCTGTCAACATCAACGGTCACAGAGTTGGTGCAGTACTTATCACACCTGAAGGGGTTCACTTTCCCTTCGCTGCCTGTATAACTTTAGGCTGCACCAACAATGAAGCAGAATATAAAGCTTTCATTTTGGGAATAGAGGAGGCAATTAATTTTTGAATTAAGACCCTCGATATATTCGGAGATTCAGCTCTTGTGATTAACCAGATCAATGGCAAATGGTTCACTCACCAACCTCACTTAATTCCATACCGGGATTATGGGAGAAGCTTGTTGACGTTCTTTACAACAGTAAAGATGCATTACGTACCCCGTGAGGAGAACCATTTTGCTGATGCGTTGGAAACTTTGGCTTCCATGATCAAAGTGATGTACTAGAATTATGTGCCCAAGATTGATGTGCCACGCCTTGACATACCTTCATATGTGTTTGTTGTTGATACAGTGTCTGATGACAAGCCATGGTATCATGACATTAAGTGTTTCTTGAAGAGTCAGGAGTATCCAACTGGGGCATCTTTGAATGACAAGAAAACTTTTAGGATACTTGCTATCAATTCCTTATTAAATGCATATGATGTGCTATACATGAGAAACTTTGACATGGTATTGCTTTGATGTATGGACAAGCAAGAAGAGGACATGTTAATGCAATAAGTGCACGAGGGTTCGTTCAGTACCCATGCTGGAGGACATGATATGGCTAAGAAATTACTGAGATCGGGGTATTAATGGATGACTATGGATTCAGATTGTTGCCCATATGCTCGCAAATGCCACAAGTGCCAGATTTAAGCAGACAAAATGCATGTGCCTCCGAGCCCGCTAAATGTCATGTCTTCTCCTTGGCCCTTTGCTATGTGGGGCATTGACATGATCGGAAAAATTGAGTCTACTACTTCCAACAACCATCATTTCATCTTGGTTGCTATAGATTACTTCACCAAGTAGGTGGAAGCAACATATTATGCCAACGTCACCAACAAAGTGGTAGCCAAATTTCTAAAAAATATATATCATTTTTCGATATGTCGTCATTCAATCTTAACAACAAGATGATGGCAGAATTGCGTCGGGACTTCAAAATTCAACATCACAATTATTCACTGTATCATCCAAAGATGAATGGCGATGTTGAAGTGGATACTAAGAACATCAAGAAGATTGTGCAGAAAATGGTTGTCACTTACAAATATTGGCATGAGATATTATCGTTTTCTTTGCATGGGTACCAAACATCAATAAGTACATCAATTGGGGCAACACCGTTTTCGCTCGTGTATGGTATAGAAGCAATCCTACCAGTTGAAGTCAAGATTTCTTCATTACGGGTGATAATGGATGTCAAACTTGATGAAGCTGAATGGGTTCGTGCCAGGTTCAACCAGTTGAGCATGATTGAAGAGAAAAGACTGGCAGTTGTAAGCCATGGTCAACTATATCAGAGAAGAATGAAACAGACATTCAATCAGAGAGTGTGTCCTTGGGAGTATCAAGTTGGTGAACTAGTACTCAAAAGGATCCTTCCTCCTAATACAGGTCATTGGGGAAATTCAGACACAGTCAAAAAATACTTTGCATCAATGACCTACTGGACAAAAAAAAAGTCTAGGAAAAAAGGGGCATCCCTGCAAACCATAAACAAAATAAAAGGTTTTGGAAAAATTAGGGATATAAATAATAAAAAATGTACACCCGGTGAGTTGAAAATCCACATGGACAACTCAGGCAAAGAAGGGTATCCTAGTGGATTAAAAACCAAAAAGGGTGGTCCACGCAAAAGAGGGATTAAGCGAACGATTGTGATCTGAGTCATCTGTACCACATCATCGTTTCACTCAATCTAGCAATCTCCAAAGGATATGAGTCAGTCCAATATCCATCTTCTCAAAGCAAGATAATCAGACGAATCTTGAAGACATACTGGTCATAGCATAATTGAAACTTAGAGGAGTGTCGTTTTCACGTTGCCATTAGGATAATTTCTTTTCTCAATTTACAGCGATCACCTCTTTTAAGGGGATTGCTTCCTGGTGTACTTTTCCTATTCCGGGCCTTTCAATAAAATGAATTACTCAATCAAAAAGCTTCATTTTTGTTTTTATTTTACTGTTATGTATGCAAAAATATCCTGAGTTTTTTTTATAAAAATATTGCATTTGAAAACATTGTGGCTTTACAATAACATGCAGGGGAAAACTATTTAAAATTTCTTTGAATGTTGAGTAATATCGGATGGTGAGTTCAAATCATGAAATTCCCTGGGACATGTGTGTGCATTTCTGTTGTAGGGTTCACAGACAGAGGCTTGAAAGAGCATAATCATTTTCAGCACAAAGCATTGTGGAAATCTTTTCCCTAATCAGAGTCTGTATAGTTTTTAATCATTCTCAACTGCTTCTTAGAGCAAGATGTTAAGAGGGTGATATTCCCCAAGCAGAAAGTATCCCTTCTCCCCAGTGAGAGATGCCTTGCAACTCTTATCCCCGACATAAGGAATTCTCATTTGTTTTCCAACAAATGGTGGTTCAGACACATCATCCCCCAATGGAGTCTAAGATTGAAACCTTCCCCAGCTGAGTCAAAGAAAAATGGTTTCCCCATCAGAATTCCAAAGATGATTGAACATGTGATAATACCACAAGAAGATTTATCTTCCCATAGTGAAGTATTCTCAGCAGCCGGCTGAATGTTGTGTTTCCCCACAGAGGTTAGGAAGTTCGAAGCAAGACTCTCTCCCTAGCTAAGTCTTGACAAAACATCTCCCAGCCGAGTCGGAAGGTTTCTAATTCTCCAGAAGAGTTTTATGATTGGGATTCATTCTCGTTGTTGAAATATTCCCCAGTGAAGTTCAATTTATTTTTGGAAAATATGACAAGTTGGTGCAGACATATTTGTTCACAGTCTTCTCCAACAGAAATGGTATCCGAACAAGATTTCTGAGATCGATTCAGCAATCATTTATTCTTCCACAAGAGTATGATAATTGTTAGAGTATCTTTGTGCCATTCTCAGAAGAATGTCAGTCAGGACGTTCTCATTCCCAACGGAGTTCTACAGATAGAATTTTCCCCAAAAGAGTCATTCCCTTTGTTACTATTCTATTAAGAATTGCTTATTATTGCTAGTAATCGTCTGGATTGGTTTCAAAAGACATGGCTAGTAGTCTTCTAGCTTCATACAAAAGACATCGCCAGTAGTCGTCTGTTTTGGTTACAAAAGACACGACTAGTAGTCATCGAGCTTCATACAAAAGACAGCGCCAATAGTCATCTGGCTTGGTTTCAAAAGAAACGGCCAGTAGTCGTCTGGCTTCATACAAAAGACAATATCCAGTCTCAGTGGATCAGCCTTGGGATGCATATCTATTTGGTAGAATGCATACTTCAATAGAGGGTCGTTCAATGCAAACTCAAGTGAGATGCTGACGGTGAGGTTTTTATCGTCGAAACAATGCAGTTCTAAACAGAAGGACCTAGAACCTTGGAACAAATGCACATTTTTACTGCATATCCAACCTTAGGGTATATGAAGAGAGTCGTAATAATGCATGTCTCAGATGCAGATCCTAATCAGTGCATGTCTATCCCACAGACCAAAGTGCACTAAGTCAACTGTCGTTGTGGTAAGCCAGTAGTCATCTGGCATCGTACCAAAAGACAAAGCTAGTAGTCGTCTAGCTTCGTACAAAAGACATTGCAAGTAGTTTTCTGGCTTGGTTTGAAAATACATGGCTAATAGTCGTCTAGCTTCACACAAAATACATTATCAGTAGTCATCTGGCTTGGTTTCAAAAGACACGGCCAGCAGTCTCCTGGCTTCATACAAAAGATAGGGTTCCAAGTCCATTGTAGCTTTGGTAAGCCAGTAGTCATCTGGCGTCGTTCAAAAGACAAATCTCCATTGTTATTCATTGGTTACTAGTCACTACATTAGAGTTATACCCAAGAAGAGTTTATTTGGTTGGGTTTATATCCCTTTTTCTTCTTCTCCTCGGAGTGCAAATTTTATGGTCTGTTTTTGGTATTCAATCACAGTTTATCTTGAATGTTTGATATTCGTCGCTCTCATCCTTTTCAGATTAACAGATGATTGAATATGGGCAGTTTTAACACCCCAAAATTTTCCCTCTCATTTTCATGGCATCTATCATATCATTTTCATACATTTCATTACATTCATATCATAGAAAGATGAAATATACATTCATTGGTAGAAGCATATGGAATATGGTTAGTGATTATCAAAGAAGTGATCATTCAAAGCCAAATAGAAAGAGAAAATTGTCTCTAACCAAGCCTCAAGGTTTTATCACATACCACATAATCTCATTTGGTGCCTCAATTCCCTAGACGAGGTGAATTCATCAAGAAGTTGGCTCAGAGCTTCATTTCCTACACAAGTGGCCTAAACTAGGATTTTGGATTCAAGAGGCTCCTTGACGAGATTTTGGTTCTACCTTATTCTCATGGAGTCCTATATTATATCAAATTTTCATGGATGAAGTTTTGTTCATTGATTCCTTGTGGAGGGTTTTCAGCCAGTCAGTTACTTGAGAAACAAGCAAAAGTCAACAGAGGAAAGGAAAAATCAATTGTGGATTTTTAAGGTCTAAAGCATGATCCTCGAGTTCATATACCTTCATTTGGTTAATAAATGGAAATAATTCCATCATTCATAAAGAATCAAGGATTAGGGAAAAAGTTACTAAAAATGGAAATGACTTGTACTTTGAAGTTTCTATTTTTGGAAGCTTTATAAGCCACATTCAACTTGACTTTTCATCATCAAAACTGCTTCAAATGAACTTTTCTCAAACATAAGAGTTAATATCATTCTTTTTCCTTTCCAAAAGGTACAAAATCATCTTCATAACATGTGTGGTTCAAGAGTTATGGCCAAAAGACTTCAAGTTGCTTTTTAGGTTTTCATGCACTTCAATTTTTCCAACTTTTGCAAAAAGCCACAAAACGGTTCATTGAATTTCAACATCAAAGTACACATCATTAGGTGCAATTTTAGTATTTGAATCATTGAATTTCATGCCATAATTCTCATGTATTTCACAAATTGAAAATTTGCAAAACCATTTCAAACATACAAATCATGATATGCCAAGCCCTAATTCGAATCCATTTATGATCAGCACACAAAATGAGAGTGTTCCATGCACATGATCAAGCTCATTCACGTGAGCGAGCTTTCATACACTAGAACATGAAATTTTGCTTATTCATTCACAACTACTTTACCAAAGCTCCATTGGATTTCTAACCATGGTCATGCCCAAAATCCATCACATATAAGCTCCCAATTCCTCTAATTAGGACTAGGTTCTCTCTCATTTGCTAAGATTTCAAATTTTGCACAAAAATTTCTTCTCTTTGACTCACACAATTGTTAGGGTTTCTAGGTGATTTCTCTTCATATTCTTGATCAACAAATTCCATATATCACAAATCCACCATTGATTGAAGCTTATAACAAGGTTTTCATCAAGTTCAATTTGAGAAGTTTCAAGTTCAAACCCAAAGATCTAGCATGATTCCAAGATTTAATTGCATTTATTTTACAATTAGAGGTCACAAGGAGTAGATCTGCAACTTTCTGATGGTTTTCAAGGAGTATTTTTCTAGCTTCAAGTTTTCAGGTGAGTGAAATTCATCCTCATTTTTCTTGCTTATTTGATGTGCATTATGATCTGCATGCTCTGCTGATTATCCTGATCTATTTTGTTTGAGTTTGATTCATATATCATGGATGTATTATAGATCTGAAACTTTTTTAGATCAAACTTGTTTGCTTCGATTTGCACAATTCATGCATGTTATGTGAATTTGAATGTGATATTCTTGATCAATGTTGAATTTAGAGTAAGACTGTGTTTTTAGTTTCCATTTATGGAGAATTTTGGTTGAATCTTTGTCGGAGAAGACGATCGGAGCTAGGGCTCCAGCGTTTGTGTGTTTTTCAAGTGATCAGAAGGCTTGAGGTTGAAGATAAAATCTTGGACGTGTAATGTTTAGATCCAGTGGCTATCATGTTGCCATCACATTAAAATTGTGCATGGTCTCACGTGTTTCATTTATAAATTTAATTTTGATTGCATAGCTCCCTATAATGATTATTGTAACACCCAATTTACCCCACAAAATTATATATAATCATCAGAGTAAAAGTTTCATAAAAAGCCAATTGAGTGCTACAATTCAACAAAACAACCTCGGCTCGGTGATAAGTTTTCCAATAATAATTATTCAACATGCAGCGGAAATATTTTTAAAATCAACATCGATCAACTTCAATTACAAAAATTGTTTCTAAAATAAATAACAAGTAAAAGCAACGTCTTCCTGACTCCCAAAGCGACGTATCAGAGCCGACACCCTAAAGACATGAAGTACACCGACTTTACTGACCACCACTTGACTTATCCTGCTCACCTGCATGTTACCAACATAAAGGTAACATTCAAACAGAAGGGGTGAGACACTTACATCAGAAAGAGTAATATAATAAGAATTTAAGCAAGTATCAGAAAAACAATGCACCACTTCTCAACAACACTATTCAACCACATAACATACATCAACAACACATATACAACAACAACAATCATGCAATGAGACTCTACTTGACTCTATGCATGTGATACCATAATGGATCTCTATTTCAATATCCAGTCCCCATCGGAACTCACGACCCCTCTTTCATGGTCCAGTATGATCCCTATTTCATGATCACACCCTCGGCCCATATTTCATGGCCAAATACGATCCTTGTTTCATGATCGCACCAACATCACAACAACGACATACCCCACCCTGGTATGTTAACCAATTATGTAACATGTCATGCAACATAAATGACATACATGCATACTCACAATAACTACATCATGTAACATCAACAACAACAACTTATATCCCACTACTCATCACAACACTATTCATCATACAATAATTCATCAACATCACTATTATCATTATCATCATAAATTTATAGCATACAACCACTTAAGTCAACTTCAACAATCACAAGTGAACCAACATCATATATCACAATAATTACATATACATACACCACTAGCAACCATATATACCTCATTACAACAACAACGATTCTAGCAAACATGTCAACTATGTCTAAATTCAACTTACACTAATTATCCCTACAATTAAGTGCAAAACTCCCATTTCACTACCCTCAACTACACCACAACAATTCCTAAGTAGTTCTAACTCATTTAAATCATTTTAAGGAATTTTTCGGAATTAAAAAATTAATTTTTCATGCTATAGGGTTCGCAAAGCGAGGGTCACAACTTACTAAGCGCCGAACTCCCTGACTCTGCTCACTAAGCGAGCTCCAGCTCGCTAAGCAAGCTCAGTGATTTCGCAAATCGCAGCTCTACTCTCAGCAATAAAACCTGCTACGAAAATTCATTATACTCAACACCGATCACAACCAGAATTCTCAGTATTCATCAATTTCATCATCTAACGCATACAATTATCAACTAATAACAATTAACAACACATCATCTAACCTAATTTCTCCTCAATCCACCATAACCTCAAACCCTAATCCTCAACCTACCCAATTACCATTATAAAACCCTTAAGATTGAAGAATCCCACCCTTACCTTAGGTTTCATTGAGAAATTCTTCTTATTCGCAAACTCTTCTTCACGATTAAGCCCTTTCCTCTTCTTCTCCTCTTCACAACTTTCACGATCGTTCTTGTTCTCTTTAACACGATTATGTTTTCTCTTTCTCCTTATTTTCAACATAACCCATAAGACCCAACTTATGATCTTCCACTTTTACCCTTACTACTTCTACCAATTGACCACCTTGTCCTCACCTCTTATTTTATTCCATTTATTTTATTGATCACTTAATAATACAATTATTCACCACAATATAATTTTCAAACACAATTATATTTGATATTATATATTATTCTTCACACATCACAACACAACATTCTGAATGAAATATTTAAATAAAAGTTGGGGCATTACAATTATGGTGTGTGTGATCTTGACCTCACATTTGGCCTACTTGTTGTTTATGTTGACTGAATCACATGCGTTGATTGATCCTATGGCTCAGATTATAGTCAATTGTTGATTGAATTCCGTAATAAATTATTGACTATGCTGGTTGTGGGCTTGAACTTTTAATGCTTTCTGAACCCCTCCCTTTGGGCCCAATAAGCATTTTGACGTGTTTGTTACTATTGTTGCACCTCCTTCATGTTCATTTCTCATTTTTATTTTATTTTTACATAGTTTTCTCATTTTAATTTATAAAAAAAGTTTAACCATCCAAAAAATATTTAAAAAAATCCATGAAGCATATTTTAACATTTAAATAATTTTTGATATTTTTTATTTCTGACTTTGATCATTTTCATTATATTTTCTTTTTATTTTTCTTTTGAAAATTGTTCCTTCTTTGACATCTTAACTTTGAAAACTTGTTTTGCATAGCATATAAAACATTTTGCATCCAATCTTTTTGTATTATTTAATCAACATCTTAAAGTGTCTAAAAACATTTTTCTCACATTTTTTAAATCATTTCATAGTGCATTTTGGTCCTCATTTTATGTTTTGTTCCCTCTTTGTTCTTATGTGACTTGGAAGTATTTTTTGAAGTGGTTTACTTTTGAATTTTTGTTTAATTTGTTGTCATGTGATTAGCCTCTAAACTAGGTCACTTGAGGTACATTTTCTTAATTTTTGAATGTTGTTCGGTGTTTTTTTAGTGCCTTGTGTTTGAATTTTTTTTAATTGATCCTTATCTTCATCCCTTAACCCTAATCCATTTAAAGGAATTTATGCCATTGTATGAGAACCTTTATGTAACCTTGTAAGCCATGTTTAGACTTTTATAAGTCATCTCTTAGCAATTATAGTTCATCTTTGGTTTGTGTTTACTTTTTGCTTGTGTTTGTGCATTCATGTTGAACTTTGACCTAATTGTCTCATGTCTTCTTCCCTTATGCATCTCATGTTGTTTGTATGCATCAAGTATGTTCATCTCTCCATCCCATTTGCATTACATATTATGTATGCTACTGACCTCGAGCATAGGCATTCATCTTGGTATGTTGTAATACCCATATATAAAAGACATACCTCAAAGCATATTTTTCATATATAAAACTAAGTTTGGTATTGAAATACAACAAGTTCTTAATAAGACATTGCATAAGTATAACCACTACAACATAAGGTACTAATACAAAAGTCTATAAATAATACAAGATGTTCACAAAATAAAAAGTCTAAGAACTAGATCCGAAGATCCCAAAAGTCCGCAGCGAAAGAAACCATCAAACAATCAAAGATAATCAAGTCGCCTTATCTTTACCCTTTGCAGAACCTGAGGTACCTGAAATAACAATATCGACATGGGGTGAGATAAAACATCTCATTGAGTTCCCTATCTTAGAATTCTCTCGGCTCTAAAGGTTTGAAACTAGACACTACTCAAGTCGGGGAAACCTAGACTTCGAGTTCACATAAAATTAAAGACATCATAGTAACCAAAACGGAGCATACACAAGGTGCTCAGAGGCATCTTTCCCCTCCCAACCATAGTCGTAGAAGACGAGCACGGGTCACTCGATCCTCATTGTATATATAACTTTCCCTTCCCAACCATACTAGGATGAGCACGGGTCACTCATTATCTACCCAAGGTACTTTCCCCACCAAGCCACACAAGGGCACTATAGCACGGGTCACGATACCTTACCACAAAGTAACTTTCCCCGACCATCCCACACATAGAGATCTCGACACGGGTCACTCGTTACTTATCCTAATGGAAACTTTCTCCGCCCAACCAAACTAGGAAGAGCACGGGTCACGGTCATCCATTAAGGGATTCAAATCCATTGATTAATTATATCTCCCTAAACGTCCCACCTTGTGGGACCTCGACACGAGCCAGATATAATTAAATTAGGATTATAACGCAAAGGAATCAAACTTCCAACTTATCACAACTACCTATCCCGAAGACACCCTCCGAGTATCGACTCCTAAGTATTGTCGTGTCTCTAAAACAATTCTGTAACAACCTAAGGTAACCTAGCTACCTCACATGTTTTACCTTTTTATTACCTTTAGCTCACAAAAATCAGATAACCGGATCACAAGTTATGAATTAAATCACAAAAATAACACTCTCAGGTCTCAGTGAGCGAGGGGTCTGCTCGATGAGCGAGCAAACTGCTGCATTAAGCCTTTCCAGAAAATTGACTCGCTCGCTGAGCAAGCTCCTACTCGCTAAGCGAGCTATACCAGATAACAAGTTTTTCCTGCATAAATCAATCTGCTCACTGAGAGAGTCTGCTCGCTGAGCGAGCTCTGCGTTTTCCAGAAAAATGGCTTACGGGAAAATTCTCTTCCAAGCCAAATCCAACCAAAAATCATCATCCAACAGAGGAAACAAACACTAAACATGAATATAGTCATATATTAAGCATCATACTTAAGTTTAATTGAGTTTTAACCGTTTATTCTTCCGATTCTAAGATTTCTACCAAAAACCTAAAAACTCATAAACTCTAAAATTCAACCAAAATCTAAAATAAAAGCTTCTAACTATGAACCCACCTCGAGTGATGAAGTTTGCTGAAAGAATGAGCCTATTCGACGGATGGATGGTGGAGAATGATGAATTTGAAGCTCTAGGGTTCACTTCTCTTCTTTTTCTTCCCTTTTCCTTCTTTCTCTTTTCCTTACTAACTTCTTATTTCTCTATTTTTCAAGTACACATGATCACCATCATCAAATTCCAAAGGTCTCCTTCGATTGTCAGCATAACTCTTTTGACGATCTTGGGCTTGCTTAATCTTTTCTTGAATCATCTGAATCTTTTCCACAGTCTCTTGAATAACCTCGAGTCTCAAAATCCTATATTCACCCACTTCCGACCAACACAACGGTGTTCTACATTTTCTTCCATACATAGCTTCATACGGAGCCATTCCAATGTTCGCATGGTAACTGTTATTGTAAGAGAATTCTATCAGTGGTAAAAGTTCCTTCCAGTTTCCTTTACTTTCCAACACACAAGCCCTAAACATATATTCCATCATTTGAATTGTATGTTTCGTCTGACCATCCGTTTGAGGATGATTAGAAGTGCTCAAACGTAAATCTGTGCCCATAACCTGTTGGAACACTTTCCAAAAACTCGAAGTAAACTTTGGATCTCTATCAGATACAATGCTAGACGGTACATCATGCAACCTCACAATCTCAGCAATAAACAACCTCGCAAGATGACTTGCCTTGTACCTAGTCTTAATGGCTAAGAAATGTGCAGATTTCGTTATTCGATCTACAATCACCCAAACAGAATCATAACCACCTTGAATACTTGGTAAACCCACAACAAAGTCCATAGAAATACTATCCCACTTCTAAATTGGGATGTCTAAATGTTGCAACAAACCGCCCGTTTTTTGGTGCTCAATCTATGCCAAAAGGAGAGAATCAAAATCAAAACCTAAGCAAGTAAAAAAAAAGGCTTAAACATGGATTAGGGTTAGGAGACTTCATGCACAAGTTAGAGACCAAAACCAATTAAGAAAACTTCTTAAAATCAGAATAAAAATCATCAATAAAATACATCTCAACATGAATCTAGTTATAGTGGATATTCACAAAATTCAGGGAAAATGATAAACCACCAGATCAATCTCACACACTAGATCTAGTCAACAAAAAGCAAAAGGTCAACAATCCAACACTTCAGATGCATGCACATGATAACCACAATGGACTATCACACACTCAGCATTATTATGAAATTAAGAAAACACATGAGGGAGAGGGTGCATTTTAATGCGCTGTCATCACTAAAACCGTCCATATGAGAGATCCAAGGGCTCATGTTCATCTTCTCCTTTTGAATCTCCAGAATCCGGTGACAGAGCCCTAGCTCCGGTCACCGGAAAGTTCATCCGTAAAAACCAAACATCACAAAAATAAATCATAACCTCCAGATCAACTCATTAAGACATGCTGAATCCGAAAATGAACTTAGATTTCTCATTAGATCAACACACAAACCGGATCGAAGCAAAAAAAAATCATACATCAAACTTTGAATCCACATATTTCACTCAATAATGAACCAAAATCAAATCCAAAGAGTTCAGAGTAATCAGCACAACACATAGATCAAAAAGCACACCTAAGAACATACATCCAGATCCACGAATTCAGTGAGTTACCTGAACTTGCAGAGCTTGAAATTCAAAAGAAATCCCTCCTGAGGGTGTAGAATTGCTTGTCTGGATCTCCTCTTGCAAAATAAATGCAAGAGGAAGCTTGAGAACACCTGGATTTGAGGCTTCGAAGCTAACTGCTCTGAACTTCACACTGAAGATTCTCCACTCTGAGCTTCAGCCAAAGGTTGCAAAATGATCCTTAGAGTCTTAGGATCAAGAATTAACAAAGATCAGAGGCTATGTGTATGTGTAGAAGGAGATGCGATGAGATTTGCAGTGGTGCAAGAAAGTTGTGATATGAGAAAATTAGAGAGTGTTGGAGCAAATAAAACCCTAGGTGCTTTATATATGATGTCAATGATCCATGATGAAGAAATAGGAGAGAATGCACGTGAGGAAAGGGTGTGAGGCTGATTTTGCAAGAAATGCAAGAGTGGTGTGAAGTGGTGAAATGCTCGTGATATCCCTTCTTTCCTTGCACATGTTCAAGTATAATCCAACCCTTGATTTATAATTGGAAGCATCCTGGCCCTTGGATGTGAGGGTCATGCATTTTGAATGATTATGCAATTTTGCATCTTGTGTAATATACCTCACTCCATGCACGAATTTGATGATATCTTTGGAGAAAAATGACATTTATGCAATGCCTTGTAATATTATGACCATATTTTGTCCATGAAACAACTTGAAAATGACTTTCATGAGTTCTTGCATTTGGATGAAGCTTGGAATTCAAGGCATGCCCTAAAAAACAAGTAATTTTCGAAGGCCTCATCTCATGATCCTTGAGGGCTATGAAAATGTACTTATACTTTTTAAAAATGGGAGAACCTAACCTTCAACTTTCATGTTTAATGGCAACTCATTTGAAGCTTTTTTCACCATGTTATTAGTCTTTGAAAATTAGGGCAAAAAGTTGCCAAAATTAGAAAATTCCATGACAAACCACATGCCAAAAATGGAAAACTCCTCAAAACCCTTTGATTCTTGATCTTTGACCTTTCCAAACCTCTTTTAAGGTTATAAGAACATCCCTTGACTTGAAAAATGAGATTGGGCCCTTTGAATTCTCACAAGGAGTTTTCTCACCAAATTTCATCCCTAGGATCCTCTTATCATATGAAAGACTTTTCCTAGATGAAATGGCCAAAGTCACAAAGTTTTCATGCTTGAAAGTGAAACCCTAATTTGGGATCATTGTGTAGGAGCTTGCCATAGCCTGAATTCACTGGTGATCTTCCAACCTCCTGGGCTTTTGTGACTGATCTTGAACTTGTGAATGCCATGTAGACTCCTCATAGGACTTGGAAAAATCCACTGGGCCTCTTGCTATGGCTTGTAATGCCTCAAATCCCTCCACAGATGATCATATGCCTAATGCTAGGTAATGAGAATGGTATGCCTCATCTTTCCATGCAAAGATGCCAAGGATATTATATGATTATGATGATTATGGTATGATGATGATGCTTAAAAAAGAAGAGGGAAAATTTGGGGTGTTACAATAAGTACACCTCCTAATCCCTTTTTAGAAGCTTCGTAAAAAACTTCGTAAGATTTGTTAGGATCGGGAATGAACAAAACTAGAGAAGTTGTCAATTTCTCCTTTATACACACGAAACCTTGCTCACAACTAGAATACCATTCATAAGAGAAGTCCTTTCTAGTAAGCTTAGTCAATGGTAACACAATCTGAGAAAAACTTTTAATGAACCTTTTGTAGTAACCTGCCAAACCTAAGAAGCTTCTCACTTCCAAAACACTCTTCGGTCTCTCCCAATTAATAACTGCTTCAATCTTTGACAGATCCACTACTACACCTCCCTGAGATATCAGATGTCCAAGAAACTTGACTTCTGACATCCAAAACTCACACTTGCTGAACTTGGCAAAAAGTGTCTTTTCTTGTAGTATCGATAGAAAAATCCTCAAATGTTCTCCGTGCTCTTATGGAGTACGAGAATAAATAAGAATGTCATCGATAAAGATCACCACAAACTGATCCAAATAATCTTGAAATATCTGATTCATGTAATCCATAAAAACAACTGGAGCATTTGTCACACCGAAAGGCATCACTAGGAATTCATAATGACGCTTTGGTGACTGAAGTGGAGACAAAGAAGTCGAGCTCCCTCCAAGTTGAACTGTTATTTTGGATAAGAATACTTTGACAGACGAGTCTTCTTCGAGCAAACCTGTTATGCCAGGTGCTGGACATACGAGCTCTCCTCATACATTTACAGAAGTATATGACTTGAGACAGACGAATCTCCTTCGGATAAACCTGTTATGCCAGGACCGGTGATGCACTTAAGTCTGTGGGATAGACATGCATAATCAGGATAGACGAACCCTCTTCATATATTCTCCGTAGATATATGGTCTAAGACAAACGAGCCTTCTTCGAGCAAACCTGTTACGCCAGGTGCGACATTAGGATTTGACGAACCCTACTCACAAATCTTTCGTAGATAAGCGGTGTCTGAGACAGACGAACCTCCTTCGGATAACCTGTTACGCTAGGACCGGTAACCATTTTGACGTTTAATCCCACCGTCAGGTCTTCAAACCTCTTCAATACAGACGAATATTGGATGATCATCAAGAGAGACACAGACGAGTGCCATAAGTCAATTATACAAACGAATATCAGACAATGATCTAAGAAAGGCAGACGAGCGCTTCAGGTGATGATACAGATGAATATCTTCCACCGGTACAGACGAATACCAGAAACCCAACACAGACGAGCGTTTGGAGTAGCAATACAGACGAGTACCATAAATCCAACACAAATGAGCATTTGGAGTAGCAATACAGACGAGTACCAGAGTGATTATCAAATCAACACATATGGATATAGGCTAACACATACGAGATACAGACGAGTATCCAAACAATGCAAACGAGCTTCAAACAGATAACAGACACAGACGAGCGTTGGGGAATGCAGACGAGCAACAAACAAATATCAAACACAGACGAGTGTTGGGAAATGCAGACGAGCAACAAGCAAATATCAAACACAGACGAGTGTCGGGAAATGCAGATGAGCAACAAGCAAATATCAAACACAGATGAGTGTTGGGAAATGCAGACGAGCAACAAGCAAATATCAAATGCAGACGAGTGTTGGGAAATGCAGACAAGCAACAAGCAATTATAACCATGGGTAACTGCTGGGGAAGGAAAACAAGCAGTACCAAAGTGAGAACACAGACGAGTGCTGGGAAATGCAGACGAGCAACAAGCAATTATAACCATGGGTAACTGCTTGGGAAGGCAAACGAGCAGTACCAAAGTGAGAACACAGACGAGTGCTGGGAAATGCAGACGAGCAACAATAAGGTATGAACATAGACGAGTGTCGGGGAATGCAGACGAGCAACAAGAAAATATCAAACACATACGAGTGTTGGGGAATATTTTAATAATGGTTGTATCTCAATCATGAAACTCTGCGGGGAAATGACGATCTTCCAACACGGCTGGGGAGATGCTTCCCCAAATATCCTTTGTTTAGGAAAAGAGTTTTGTTAATTATAAACTTTGTGGGGAAAGGGCCTCCCACTGCCTGCTGGGCATACTCCCCTTGTGGGAAAATAAACTGCTTGGGGACTCCACTTGCTATGACTTAGCTGGGGAAAATTTTGTTTGGGAGCATGTGACGCCATCTTGCAAAACCTGCAACAACAGAAAACATATATGAGCCCCGGGGACTTGCATGGTATGATCTGTTCATCCATCGTCACCCGACACTCAAAGAGGATTTCAAATGTTTCCCTGCAATGTCAATTTTTCTTTTAGAAAACAAATCACCATGTTTTAAATACAATGCTATTTAATTTTTGCCAAAAATTCAGGACATTTTTGCAAACAAAAGATAAACACAACACAGCTTTTTGACTGAATATTCCTTTATTGAAAGGCCTCTGAATTGGCAAAGTCTTTACATTAGGAAGAAACCACCTGGAAAGAGGTAGCTACCATAAAATTGAGAAAATAAACTATCCTAATGGCAATGGGCACGACATCCCAATGAGTTTCCTTCTTGCTATGACCAACATGTCTTCAAAACTCTCCATCCTTGCCTTTGTTTTCTGAAAAGATGAGGGGCCTGATTCCTATCCTTCTGACATTGTCAGGCTGTACGAAACAATGATTTGGTTCAAATTACTCGGATCACAGTTGTTCGCTTATTCCCTTGTTTTGCGTGGATCGCCCTTTCGGGTTTTCAATCCACCGGGATACCCTTTTTTGCCTGAGCTGTCCGATGTGGCTTTTCAACTCAGCGGGTGTACACATTTTTTTTATTTTTTTTCCCTAACTTTTGCTCGAGCTTTTTATTCTGTTTTTAGCTCGCCGGGATGCCCTTTTCTTGCCTGGACTTTAATTCTGTTTTTGTGTCCAGCGGGTCTATTTATGCGAAGTATTTTTTAACTACGTCCGAGTTAACAGGGGATTGGAAATCTTCTCCATCCATAGTGGTGAGCATCAGTGCTCCACCTGAGAAAACTTTCTTCACTATGAACGGTCCTTCGTAATTTGGGGTCCACTTGCCCCTGTGATCTGAACCTAGAGGAACGATCCTCTTGAGCACAAGCTCACCTACTTGATACTCCCGAGTACGTACTCGTTGGTCGAATGCTCGCTTCATTCTCCTCTGATAAAGTTGACCATGACAGATAGCTGATTGTATCGAGCACGTACCCAGTCAGCCTCATCAAGCTTCACATCCATCATCACACGCAATGAAGGAATTTCTACCTCAACAGGCAAGACTGCCTCCATACCATATACCAATGAGAAGGGAGTTGCCCCGGTTGACGTCCTGACTGACGTTCGGTACCCATGCAGCGCAAATGGTAACATCTCATGCCAATCCTTGTAAGTGACAACCATCTTTTGCACGATCTTCTTAATGTTCTTATTTGCTGCCTCTACCGCACCATTCATCTTTGGTCGGTAAGGAGAAGAATTATGATGCTGAATCTGGAAGTCCCGACACAATTTTTCCATCATCTTGTTGTTCAAGTTAGAACCATTGTCAGTAATGATTCGTTCAGGCACTCTGTATCTGCAAATAATGTCTCTTTTCAAAAACCTGGCTACCACTTGACGAGAGACATTGGCATAAGATGCTTCTTCAACCCACTTAGTGAAGTAATCAATTGAAACCAAAATGAAACGATGACCATTTGAAGCAGTAGGCTCTATTTTCCCGATCATGTCAATGCCCCACATAGAAAAGGGCCAAGGAGATGACATGACGTTGAGCGGGCTGGGAGGAACATGCACCTTGTCTGCATAAATCTGACACTTGTGGCACTTGCGGGCATACGAACAACAGTCTGCATCAATTTTCATCCAATAGTACCCCGATCTCAACAACTTCTTAGCCATTGCATGTCCTCCTGCATGAGTACCGAAGGATCCCTCGTGAACTTCTTGCATTAACAGGCTTGCTTCGTGTCTATCCACGCATCTGAGCAAGACCATGTCAAAGATCCTCTTATACAAAATCCCATTTATATTCAAGAAGAAGCTGGTAGCAAGTCGTCTTAAGGTCTTCTTGAAGTTGGATGATGCCCCTGCTGGGTATTCTTGCTTTTCTAGGAAGAGCTTGATATCAAAGTACCAAGGTTTCTCATCAGACACTGCATCTACAGAGAAAGCATAAGCTGGTGCGTCGAGCCTGGAAATGTCAATCCTGGGCACGTAATTCCAGCACAAGACTTTGATGGACGAAGAAAGAGTAGCCAATGCATCGGCAAATTGATTCTCATCCCGTGGTATATATTGAAGCTTAACCGTTGTGAAGAACGTCAACAGTCTTCTGGCATAATCCCTATAAGGAATTAAATGTTCTTGATGTGAATACCACTTGCCAGTAATCTGATTAATAACGAGGGCTGAATCTCTGAATATATCGAGAGTCTTAATCTGAAGATTAGTAGCCTCCTCTATTCCCATTATGCATGCCTCGTATTCCGCTTCATTGTTGGTGCAGCCAAAAGTAATTCTGGCAACGAAGGGAAAGTGAACACCTTCAGGAGTGATAAGAACAGCACCAACTCCACGTCCGTTGATATTGACTGCCCCATCAAACATCAACTTCCATTTGGATTCAGGGTCTTGCCCCTCCTCCGGAAGTGGTTCCTTGCAATCTTTTGCTTTGAGGTACATGATGTCCTCATCAGGGAAATCAAACTTCATTGGCTGATAGTCCTCTTCAAGAGGTTGTTGTGCAAGGTAATCTGACAATACACTTCCTTTGATGGCTTTCTGAGAAGTATACTGTATGTCATACTCTGTTAAAATCAGTTGCCACCTTGCAACCCTTTCGGTTAATGCTGGTTTCTGGAAAATATACTTGACATGATCCATTTTTGAGATTAGCAGTGTGGTGTGGGTCAACATATACTGTCTCAGTCGGCGAGCAGCCCATACCAAAGCGCATCAAGTTTTCTCGAGAAGTGAATAACGGGATTCACAGTCGGTAAACCTTTTGCTAAGGTAATAAATAGCATACTCTTTTCGACCAGACTCATCATGTTGGCCTAGAACACACCCCATTGACCCTTCTAGCATAGTCAAGTACATGATAAGTGGTCGTCCTGGAACTGGAGGAATTAGAATCGGAGGTGTCTGCAAATATTCTTTTATCTTTTCAAAGGCTCTTTGACAGTCCTCATTCCACCTGACCGTTTGCTCTTTTCTTAGCAATTTGAATATTGGCTCGCACGTGGCAGTTAGATGAGATATAAACCGTGAAATGTAGTTCAATCTCCCTAAAAACTCGCGCACTTCTTTTTCTATTTTCGGTGCAGGCATATATTGTATTGCTTTTACTTTTGCAGGATCCAGCTCGATTCCTTTCTGGCTAACAATGAAACCCAGCAGTTTTCCAGAGTGCACTCCGAAAGTGCACTTGTTTGGATTCAATCTCAGCTTATACTTTATCAGTCTATCAAACAGCTTTTTGAGATTGACCAGATGCTCTTCTTCATCCCGGGACATGGCAATCATGTCGTCCACATAGCATTCAATCTATTTGTGTATCATATCATGGAACAACGTGACCATAGCCCGCTGATACGTTGCCCCGACGTTCTTCAAACTAAAGGGCATCACCTTGTAGCAGAATGTACCCCACGGGGTAATGAACGTTGTTTTCTCCATGTCTTCCAGTGCCATCTTAATCTGATTATACCCGGAGAAGCCATCCATGAAGGAAAATACTGAGAATTGAGTTGTGTTATCTACCAGCACATCAATGTGGGGTAATGGAAAGTCATCTTTTGGACTTGCTCTGTTTAGAGCCCGATAATCAACGCACATCCGAACTTTGCCGTCTTTCTTTGGGACAAGCACAATGTTAGCTACCCAAGGTGGGTAACTAGTTACGGCAAGGAATCCGACATCCCACTGCTTCTGAACTTCCTCCTTGATCTTCATCGCCATGTCAGGATGAGTTCTTCTCAGCTTTTGTTTCACCGGAGGACAGTCTTCTCTTAGTGGCATCTTATGCACAACAATGTCAGTATCTAGCCTTGGCATATCTTGATACGACCAGGCGAAGATATCCACATATTCACGTAGCATACCAATCAACTCTTTCTTAACCTCGGCCTGCAGACTGGTCCCATTCTTTATCTCTTTCTTTAACTCTTCAGTCCCAATGATGATATCTATATCTTCCTGATGAGGCTGAATGACCCTTTCCTCTAGTTTCAACAACCTGACCAATTCTTCGGGGAGTTCACAGTCTTCCTCAACCCCTTCATCAGCTTGGTAGATAGGATTTTCGAAGTCATGCATGGTCATAGCAGGAACGTTATCACTAGAATCTGAATGATCAACACTGCACAGATGATGTGCTTATTTCAGAATCTGTTTTTTTTCTTTCAAAAGAGACGCAAACACACAAACAAAAGAAAAATGAAAAACACATTGCCATTTTGTTTTTTTTGTGAAAACTTTAAAACGAAAGAAAGAGAACACAATTTGCTGAAAAATGTCCTTTATTTCATGGTAAAATAAATGCATTAAAAGTATGGTGGCCCTACAAATGGATCCGTGCACCTTGGGCAGAGAACAGGATTGACATACAGCATGATAAAAAAGGAAACAAGTAAATTACTTTGATTGCCAGGTAACTTGAATGAAATCCTCGGCAGACCATTTCTTGAGCTCCTCCCCAGGTGCACACGGGTGAATACAGCTATCCCAGTTGCTGTCACTGTCCCCTTCTTCACTTGTTGCACAGATATGGTTGCGATCGAGCATTCCGACGCTTGTGAAAGTTATGGCTTTACCACCCTGAGGCCAATTAGACCCACCAGGCTGATAACCAAGACCAAACTTGTCATCTTTCTTCTCTAATTCCAGCAACTTGCCCCAGCACTGGGCGCTTCCAGATTGAACCACTTCTTTGGCTTGCTTGTAGGAGTGAATGGAAGTCCCTTCCTTCTCATTGTTCCTCTCTACCGGAGCCAAAATGCTGACATTAACCGCTTCGAAGGCTTGACACAACGTTTCATGAATCTCTCTGTCCATCTCCACATACTTGAAAGTTGACAGGTGACTCACAAAGACGTCTTCTTCCCCACACACAGTGATCACTTGGCCATCAACCATGTACTTCAACTTCTGATGCAAAGTGTATGTTATTGCACCTGCAGCATGAATCCAGGGACGTCCCAGCAAGCAACTATACGCAGGTTGAATATCCATGACATAGAACGTGCTCTTGAACACTTGAGATCCTATCTTCACAGGTAACTCAACTTCCCCGAACACAGACCTTCGGGACCCATCAAAGGCTTTAACTATCAAATCACTAGGTCGCAAGACGATGCCATCAACATTCAGTTTCATCAAGGCTTTCATAGGGAGCACATTGAGAGAAGAGCATGTGTCAACCAGGACATGTGACAAAACATCACCCTTACACTCCATGGTAATATGCAGTGCTTTGTTGTGATTGCGGCCTTCTGAAGTAAGATCTCTATCTGTGAAGCCCAACCTGTGGCTTGCATTCAGACTGCCCACTACAGCTTCCAATTGATTAACATTTATATCTTGTGGAACGTATGCCATCTGCAACACTTTCAGCAAGGCTTCTCTATGAGCTGGAGAACACATCAACAAAGACATAATTGATATTTTGGACGGCGTCTGATTCAACTGTTCAACTACCTTGTAGTCACTCTTCTTTATTATCCGCATAAATTTCTCCACTTCTTTCTCAAAGGTACCTTGTCCAGCAACAGGAGTTATCGTTTCTTCAGTCGCTATCTACTTTCCTTTAGCCTTTGCAACAACTTCAGCTTTAGGATCTCCTCTCAGAGCTTGAGGAGCAAAAAGACGTCTGTTTCTCGTAAAACCACAAACTCCTCTGACGTTCACCACAGTCGGGTCAATTGTTACTGACTTACTATCCACCTTCTGACCCTCCACATACACATCTGAGCCATAATGCCACGGGATGGCTTTATCATCAGTATAAGGAACAGGTCCTAGAACAGTAATAGTAACAGGACTAACTTCTGGAGCATATATAGTCACAGGCTCCCTACTGGCGGGTACTTCAGCTGGATCATAGTAGATTGTTATGGTAGACACATAATCACCTCCATTCTAAACTTTATCAAACTGCAACGACCCCTCATCAATCAGATATTGCAGCCCCACCTTCAAGTCTTCACAGCCATTTACTGAACTTAAACACTTTTCACAATCAGAACTACACCCCAGAAACACTTGTCCTTTTAACAGCCGTTATTTGACTACCAGCAATGGAGTCTTCACCTCTTCTACGTTCAAAATCAAGCTTAACTTCTCACCACCATCAACAACATTTATTCTAGCCCCTCCATGGTTTGGAATAGGGTTTGATGTAACATTAGGAGGTGGTGCGAAATTAATCGCCTTTGAGTCGATCAAATCTTGAACTTTATGCTGTAGCGCCCTGCACTTCTCAGTTGAGTGCCCGGGTGCCCCTGAATGGAATGCGCATCTAACATTAGCATCGTACCCCACTGGAAGCTCTCCAAGTGGAGGTGGTGCTAGTTTTCTTAGTTGTATCAAGTTCAAGTCTAGCAACTTCTGCAATAGTGCAGTGTACATCATGGGAATGGCTTCAAGCACCCTATTAGCCGGACGAGCTTGTCTTGGTTGATAAGGTCTTTGCTGATAATTGCTACGTTGTGACTGTTGTTGTTGTTGATGTTGTGGCTGAGTCTGTACCTGCTGCACAAGACTTGAAGGAATAGTGACAGTTGCCACTTGCTCATATGATCTTTTGTATCCTCGGCCGTACACAGCACTAGTTTCACCTTCTCTCCTTCTCGGAGGTCCGTTGACAGCTTTTCGTACACCGCTTGAGCTACTCGCACCGGTATCCTGAATCTTCCCCATCTTTAACAGAGTTTCGACCCTCTCGCATGCTATCACTATGTCATTGAACTTAGTAGCTGAACAAGACGCCAACCTCTCGATAAACACCCCTTGCAATGTTCCCATGAACATATCAGCCATCTCATTTTCCAGCAAAGGTGGTTGTACTCTGGAAGCAAGCTGACGCCACCTTTGAGCATACTCCTTAAACCCTTCCTTAGAATTTTGAGATATGGTATGCAGTTGAGTGCGATTTGGAGCCATATCCAAATTGTACTGGTATTGCTTCACGAACGCCTCTGCTAAATCCTTTCAGCTCTTAATGTTAACCCTAATCAGCTTCATATACCACTCCAAGGAAGCCCCCACCAGGCTATCCTAGAAGTAATACATCCATAGCTTCTCGTCATCAATATGGGCAGCAATTCTTCCTACAAAGGAATGGAGGTGAGTCTTCGGGCAAGCCGTGCCGTTGTACTTCTCGAAAGTAGGAACCTTGAATTTTTAGGGGATTCTAACCCCTGGAACCAAGCCCAAGTCAGTAATATCAAACCCCAGGGAGCTCTGAGACTGAATGGCCCGGATCTGCTCAGCCATCTCTTCAAACTTTCTGTTCATTTCAGCCCCTTGGCCTTCTGCCTCGTCCAGCAAAGTAAATTGTTCGTCTTGACCCTCCATCTGCACATTGTTTAGTCCATCATTGATAATGGTGATCCCTGGCTGTGCCACAGGGATCTCAACTTGATGGGCGCCAGCACCGCTGTGATTACCTCCATCAATAGCCCCGTTGTTCCTGGCCTGACTATTTTCCACCATCTCACGTAAACGTTCCTGAGTCTGACCCATCCCTACCATAAGGGTCATGAAATTATCCATTCTCAATCTCAAGTCAGCTAAATCAGCCTGCATTTGATCCATCACTCTTTCTCTATTGACTCTTGTGGGGTATCTGTGTACAGTTGGTTGTTCTCGAACCTTCCTGGGAGCTATAGTGCCTGAAAGGACATAAACGTTAGAAACTGAAGAACTACCTGCAAAACAAACAAACACATTATATGCATGCAATGTAACTACTCATGTTTCCAAGTTTAAACACTTATATGCCCCCAGTTCTGGTATTTTCTCTAGATAGCCACTTTGAGCATTTTCAAATTCTCTCTTTGAAGAGTGTTCAGATCTTAGCAGTATCAGACAACCAAGCTTTGCATACTAAGAAATGGTAATTTGCATATTAACATTGCATAACATGGATAACCCACTGTTGGCCAAAAGTTAGAGCACAAACAAATTCCCCGAAGGGTTACAAGTCAATACATGAACAAAGACAAAAGATAAAACAAAACTCCTACAACAAGCCTGTAGGTAGTCTGAACAACAATAGAGAAAATCTAGACTAAAGACCCAGGTTCTTCTGCAGCTATCACCTCTGTCCTGTTCTTCTTCATACCTTCTCTCAGCTTGAGCTCTTCAATCTCCTTCAATGCCACCTCCAGGGCAATCTGGCTTTGTGCCAACTGTTGAGTCTTTTCCCTTCGTATGTTGTGGACTTGTTCCACTTCTTCTTTCTTGAAGGCCATCTGTACCTCGAAAAACTCTTCTTTTTCTTTACACTTCTTTTGTTCCTGTTCCCTTTGGCCTTGCAACCAAACAATGGACTGGCGAGCTTCTTTAAGAGTCTTCAAAGTCTTCTTATGCTCGACTTCTCTTTTAGATTCCATTAGACCCAGTCTCTGAAAGTGAGCTTCCCTTCCAGCAAACTCTTTCTCTTTAGCTCCTAATGAGGCTTGCATCTTCTGTAGTTTTTCCTCTGCTTCATTCTTGGCACGATTGGCAAGGTGGTACAAGTTAACCATTTCAGCATTCTCTATCCGGACCTCGTGCAGCTGAGCTTCCAGTTTCTTATATTCTTCAAGAGGAATAGTATTCTGACATAGCACTTCTTTGGGATACAATGGAGCTTCCATTGAAAATGGCATGAGCACTTCCTCTACACGTTTCTGCAACCATGTAGCAAAAGGAGGATATGTCTTGGGATCTACCCTTCCAAAGTCTTTCTTACCTTTATTTACCCTGTGAGCCCAAGCCTGAGATGCTTGTATGACTAACTCTTTGTTTCCCTTCACAGGAAAATACAAAGACTCAGCAAATTCTTCCATATTTGGTGGAACTCTCAGAGGATAGCCAAATTGCTTCCTGGCTAATGTTGGATGGTAATTGATCACACCCTTTCTTCCTAACAAAGGCACTCCAGCAAATCTTCCACAACTGACCAGTACCTCCTTTCCCAACAAATCTCTGTCATATCCCCAAGCTATATCCTCAGAAGTCAGCCCCATTAGCCTCCTAGACCACCTCCATTCATCTCTCATCTCCTTGAAAGAGCCTGACTTTGGCAATTTCCTAGCAAACCACTCAGCAAATAATGAAGCACAACAACCCACTGGTCCACCTCTGTCTTTCTCATTCCGGTAATGAACATTGTAGTAGAAATCTCCCAACAGAGTTGGCACAGGATTGCCTTTAGAAAAAATGGAGATCACTTCCAAGCTCACAAACTCCTTTTCTCCCGGGAAAAGACTAGATCCATATACCATCAAAGCCACCACAGCACCAAAATCTCCCCACTTACCCTCTTTGGCATACTCTTCAGCCTCTGGTATAAGCACATCCCAAGGAAGTCCTTTGCCCTCACTGTCCTTCAAAGCTTTCTTGACCTTGGCAACTGGTATACGACAGACTCTGGCTATGTCTTCTTCCTTGAGAACCAACTCTGACCCATAGTAAGGCAAAGTATCTCTGACTGGAACACCCAAAATGCTGGAAATCTCCTCCAAGGTAGGAGCCAAGATGTAGTCTGGAAATACAAAACAACTCAGCAAGGGATCATAGAACTGAAGCAAAGTGTGCAAGCTATCCTTCTGGTCTGTAGTAGGTTTGTCCATGTACTTCAATATCTGACCATACCTCTTTCTGAAATTCCCTGAAACCTGATCATTCATCAGCCCTGCTAATTTCTGAACACTCTTGACTTCTGGTTGGAGAAAAGTATAATGAACATTCTTTTTCCTTGTAATTTTCTTAACTTCTGCCATCCGGAGAGCTTATAATTACCAGAACTGGGTGCTAACTGCGAACAACAACCTGGAAAATGGAAACACAAATAGTTAATGCAATGCAAATGCAATGCAAGCATATGATCAATCTAGGACCATCTGGATACTGGATACTGGATATTAGGACCCTCCGCATAACTGAAAACCAAGATCCTCTGAGCTATAAACCTCTGATAGAAACTCTCAAAAGCAAAAGACCAAGAAATCCAGAACCATAAGGACCAAATCATAACAAGGACCACATTGATAATGAGGGTATGTAGATGCCAAGGGTTCCTGCAAACCTGTAAACCCCTCACAATCTCACTGGTGTGCTCCGGGTAAAACATCACAGACTCTCAAAGCCGAATAGCAATAATAATTTCACCATTTCCGAGAAATGGCTCATGACCAAATCAGGGAATCGGTTTGGCATTATATACTACACAGGGAGGCCTCAGCTGAGTCCGGGAAGACAAGGTCATTCTATGCAAGTTCCAGGTGGGCCCTTGGGTGCGAATGGGTTTGCCACAGAATGTGGTCTGCCACTGTCACCACTAAAGAGGGATAATTCCACAAGGTTCTCAATGATCGGTCCCCAACTGCACATAAATATCGAGGTTATGAAATGAGAGAGGAAGATCCCCAAATCAAGACATTTCCAAGACAATCGCAAATCTGGGCGTGGAACTCACTACTACCCCCATGACAAGATCTCATGAGGCCAAAGTGGAACCACTCTAAGTCCTAAGGTGCACTCGAGTCGTGGTAATGAGCTCATCTCTAAGAAACAGTATCACCCAAGCCCACCAAACAGAAAATCCAGTCCAGACAGTCCAGTAATAATATGATGCATGAAAATAAATACTGAAAACTGTATATAAAGTTGTAAATAAAATTGTAAATAAATAACAATAAAATAAAGACGCAACGACAAACAATCAACACACAAAGAAACAGAATAATGCAAGCGATAGGAGAGACTCTCAAGGGAACCAAAGATACTCTGGTTAGGAACTCCCCAGCAGAGTCGCCAGCTGTCGCTCCCCGGATTTCCATCCTGGTACAAACGCGAAAGTGGCACGGAAAAGGTTAGAGTCGTCAGCTAGGAAATTTTATCCCGAAGGAACGTGAATGGTAATGCTGCACAAACCATAAGAAAGAAAAGGAAGGACACGGGTCCTGCGAACCAAAGAGACTGAGTTCGGGAGTCGGTTACGACCTGGGAATGTATTAGCACCCAGATCGTCCGCCGTACCCGACGGGATCCACGCTTGCAAAGAAACTGTTTCAATGGGTGAAGAAATGAAAGCTGTTGCAAAACTGAAACTGAAACTGGATAAGAAAGAAAAGAAAGGGGAATGAAAAAGAAATGAAAAGGAAAAAAAATGTAGGGAAAATAAAGATTGTGCTCGAACGGGCTCTACGCCGCTGCCTACGTACCTCATCTGGACAATGAGGATCAGAGACGTCGTAGTTCCCCTAACTAGGGGTGGAAAAGATTGCTTGTGTCTTAAGGCTTAAACTGCCTATGTCAATGCTCAGGTGTTGCAGGCTTGGATGATGAGTGCGTTACCGTCTTGAAAAATGATACGTAGGAGCAAGTTCGCGGACGGAGCGAAGGAGATGAGAAAAGAATTCCCGAAGGAAGGACGATTATTATTTGTTTGTATTTTTTAGAAGCTTTTATTGGTGTGGCACAAGGAAGTGAACTCAAGCTCTTTTCCATGGAATGTGTACTTGATACTACATTCCAAGATGGAATAATAGAACAAGCACACTCAAGTAAGGAGAAGATCCCAAAAACATGGTTCCAGAGATTAGGGCCTAAGCTCACTAACTCATTGAATTTATTAAGTGTTTTTGTAATTTTTGATGAAGAAGTGTTTTTTTAAGTTTTTCTTGGTGAAGATGGTATCCTGATCAGACTTGTGCATCACAAGACAAGCTTGTACTATCCCAAGATGGGAAGACTACAAGTGTTTCATGGAATAAGGCTATTGCTCAAGATATCACTTCAAACCTTATTAAGTGTTTTTTAGGTTTTGAGATGAGAAGAGAAGAGAAACAAAAGGATCCCAAAGGTAAAAGTCTAATGGGGGACTAATGAATCCTAAAGTTATCATGCAAAGGAAAACCTAGGTTAGTGAGGTTTACTATCCTAAAGAAAAAAAGAGATAAGAAGAGAAAGAGAAGAATAAAGAAGAGAAGAAGGAGGAAGTAAGGCCTAAGCCCCAACAATCACAAGAATAGAATAAGACCAAAAGGCCTAAGCATCAAATCAATACCAGAGGGGTATCAACATCCTAAGAAAGCTCTAAACAACTTAAAGAAGTTGGCACAAGTGCCCTTCTAACCTAAAGATTGAACATGAGACCAAAAGGAAACAAAAGAGGATAGACAAAGAACAAAAATTCAAATCAATTCAAGCATACATCCAAATATTCTACAAACTTGCACAAAGACTCCTCAATCATACAATATTGACATGCCAAAAGGAGAGAATCAAAATCAGAACCTAAGCAAGTCAAATAAAGGCTTAAACATGGATTAGGGTTAGGAGACTTCATGCAAAAGTTAGAGACCAAAACCAATTAAGTAAACTTCTAAAAATCAGAATAAAAATCATCAACAAACTACATCTCAACATGAATCCAGAGCAAAAAGAATCAGTTCCAAATTCAAATTAATGATCAAGATAGAAAATGTACAAGGCAGCATGCTTCAAAAATGAAATAAAAGCAATTAATTAAAGAGACAATTAATTTCCACGTGTCAATTGAAAATAAATGAAAAATAAAAATGCCAAAAATTAAAGAAAACTCAAAGGATCATTCATAAATTTTTTTATAATTTTTATGAACTTATTTCTATTTTTAAAAATTAAAAACTAAACTAAAAAAAAATAAAATAAAAATAAAAAGGAATAAAAGAGGCCATGGGTGCAAATATCAAGCAAACCAGTTCAATTCAATTGGGCTTTTAATGAAGGGGGGTGGGGATAGCAAGGACAGGCCCATTAGGTCTTCGCAGGTGTCACCTAGTTATAGTGGATATTCACAAAATTCAGGGAAACTGATAAACCACCAGATCAATCTCACGCACTAGATCCAGTCAACAAAAAGCAAAAGATCAACAATCCAACACTTCAGATGCACGCACATGATACCCACAGTGGACTAGCACACATTCAACATTATTATGAAATTAAGAAAACACGTGAGGGAGAGGGTGCATTTTAATGCGCTGTCATCACCAAAACCGTCCATATGAGAGATCCAAGGGCTCATGTTCATCTTCTTCCTTTTGAATCTCCAGAATCCGGTGACGCAGCCCTAGCTCCGGTCACCGAAAAGTTCATCCATAAAAACATCGCAGAAATAAATCATAACCTCCAGACCAACTCATTAAGATATGCTGAATCCGAAAATGAACTTAGATTTTTCATTAGATCAACACACAAACCCGATCGAAGCAAAACAAAATCATACATCAAACTTTGAATCCACATAGATCAAAAAGCACACCTAAAAACATACATCTAGATCCACGAATTCAGTGAGTTACCTGAACTTGCAGAGCTTGAAATTCAAAAGAAATCCCTCCTGAGGGTGTAGAATTGCTTGTTTGTATCTCCTCTTGCAAAACTAAATGCAAGAGGAAGCTTGAGAACACCTGGATTTGGAGCTTCGAAGAAAACTGCTCTGAACTTCACACTGAAGATTCTCCACTCTGAGCTTCAGCCAAAGGTTGCAAAATGATCCTTAGAGTCTTAGGATCAAGAATTCACAAAGATCAGAGGCTATGTGTATGTGTAGAAGGAGATGCGATGAGATTTGCAGTGGTGCAAGAAAGTTGTGATATGAGAAAATCAGAGAGTGTTGGAGCAAATAAAACCCTAGGTGCTTTATATATGATGTCAATGATCCATGCTGAAGAAATGGGAGAGAATGCACGTGAGGAAAGGGTGTGAGGATGATTTTGCAAAAAATGAAAGAGTGGTGTGAAGTGGTGAAATGCTCGTGCTATCCCTTCTTTCCTTGCACATGTTCAAGTATAATCCAGCCCTTGATTTATAATTGGAAGCATCCTGGCCCTTGGATGTGAGGGTCATGCATTTTGAATGATTATACAATTTTGCATCTTGTGTAATATACCTCACTCCATGCACGAATTTGATGATGTCTTTGGAGCAAAATGACATTTATACAATGCCTTGTAATATTATGACCTTATTTTGTCCATGAAACAACTTGAAAATGACTTTCATGAGTTCTTGCATTTGGATGAAGCTTGGAATTCAAGGCATGCCCTAAAAAAACAAGTAATTTTCGAAGGCCTCATCTCATGATCCATGAGGGATATGAAAATGTACTTATACTTTAAAAAAATGGGATAATCTAACCTTCAACTTTCATGTTTAATGGAAACTCATTTGAAGCTTTTTTCACCATGTTATAAGTCTATGAAAATTAGGGCAAAAAGTTGCCAAAATTAGAAAATTCCATGACAAACCACATGCCAAAAATGGAAAACTCCTCAAACCCCTTTGATTCTTGATCTTTGACCTTGCCAAACCTCTTTTAAGGTTATAAGAACATCCCTTGACTTGAAAAATGAGATTGTGCCCTTTGAATTCTCACAGTTGACATCTAGAATGCACAGTTGACCAATTTCTTCTTTTACAAGCAACTGATGAAATAACTGACTTCCACAAGGAGTTTTCTCACCAAATTTCATCCCTAGGATCCTCTTATCATATGAAAGACTTTGCCCAGATGAAATGGCCAAAGTCACAAAGTTTTCATGCTTGAAAGTGAAACCCTAATTTGGGATCATTGTGTAGGAGCTTGCCCTAGCCTGAATTCACTGGTGATCTTCCAACCTCCTGGGCTTTTGTGACTGATCTTGAACTTGTGAATGCCATGTAGACTCCTCATAGGACTTGGACAAATCCACTGGGCCTCTTGTTATGGCTTGTAATGCCTCAAATCCCTCCACAGATGATCATATGCCTAATGCTAGGTCATGAGAATGTTATTCCTCATCTTTCCATGAAAAGATGCCAAGGATATGATATGCTTATGATGATTATGGTATGATGATGATGCTTAAAAAAGAAGAGGGCAAATTTGGGGTATTACAATAAGTACACCTCCTAATCCCTTTTTATAAGCATCGTAAAACACTTCGTAAGATTTGTTAGGATCGGGAATGATCAAAACTAGAGAAGTTGTCAATTTCTCCTTCATACACACGAAACTTTGCTCACAAATAGAATACCATTCATAAGAGAAGTCCTTTCTAGTAAGCTTAGTCAATGGTAACGCAATTAATAACTGCTTCAATCTTTGACGGATCCACTACAACACCTCCCTGAGATATCAGATGTCCAAGAAACTTGACTTCTGACATCCAAAACTCACACTTGCTGAATTTGGCAAAAAGTGTCTTTTCTGTAGTATCGATAGAAAAATCCTCAAATGTTCTTCGTGCTCTTATGGAGTACGAGAATAAATAAGAATGTCATCGATAAAGATCACCACAAACTGATCCAAATAATCTTGAAATATCTTATTCATGTAATCCATAAAAACAACTGGAGTATTTGTCACACCGAAAGGCATCACTAGGAATTCATAATGACTGTAACGGGTTCTAAATGCAGTCTTTGGAACATAAGAACTTTTCACACGAATCTGATGATAGCCCAACCTCAGATAAATCTTCGAGAACACACAGGCTCCTTTCAACTGATCTAGAAGATCGTCTATCCTCGGCAAGGGATATTTATTCTTGATAGTAACCTTGTTCAACTTACGATAATCAATGCACAGCAGCATACCACCGTCCTTCTTCTTTACCAACAAAATAGGAGCTCCCCACGCTGAAACACTTGGTCTAACAAAATGCTTTGCCATCAAATCCTCTAATTGATTCTCCAGTTCTCTTAAATTGAGTGGTGTCATACGATAAGGGGAAACGGATATGGGAGTCGTTCCCAGTATCAGGTCAACTGAGAATTGAACTTCCCTCCCCGGGGGTAAGGAAGTGACATCCTCGGGAAAGACATCAGGAAATTCACAGACTATCGGAATATTTAAAACTTCTTGGCCATTACTTTCCTTTTTAGTAAGGACAAGCAAAACAAATTTTTCTTTTTCAAACATAAAATTTACCATTCCAACCGTACCTTCTAAGATTGTTGCCAACACATCTTTTGGAGGCCCTTCAACGGGTGGAATAAGGATCAACTTCTCTTCACATCCAATAAACACAAAATTCGTAGACAACCAATCCATTCCCAGGATAACATCAACTTTCTTAAGGGAGAGACAAATGAGATCAATCTGAAAAAATCTACCTTCCATAGTTTCATCCATAGCGGTAGTAACCACCATCAGAGGAGACAAGGGAAAAACTCGCAACCCAAGTTGCTTCACACAACTAGTAGACACAAAAGAGTGTGTCGCTCCACAATCAAATAAAACAAGACAAGGATGATCATTAAAAAGACATGTACCTACAATGAGAGAGTTCTCGACTTTGGTCTTTCTAGCATCCATAGTATAAACCCTCGCTTGAACTTGATTCTTCGACTTGGTACAATACTTTGATATATCGCCCACTCCATCATAATTGTAACACCTGATTCCTCCACCGTGACAATTACCAAAATGATGCTTATTGCACAACCTACGCGTGGGTGGAGTATTAGGTCTGGCACTTTGAACATGCTTCCCTTTGAAGGGTTATGGCCTTGGCCTAAAAGGTTGATTAGTCCTTCCACGGTCACCTTGAACAACTCTTCCAGCACATGCTTCAGCTTGCACTTTCATCAAAATATGCTCAGATACATATCATTGTCTCAACATCTCGGAATAGGTAGTGAACTCCCTTTGAAAGAAACTATGAGAGATTTCGGCCCTCAAACCAAACAATAACTGATCAATCTTCCATCTTTCATCTGGAGCATACATGGCTTGTGTCACTCCCGGGATTTTCATCCTAGTACAAACGCGAAAGTGGCGCGGAAAAGGTAGAGTCGCCATCCAGACATTTTTATCCCAAAAGAACGGGAAAGGTAATGATGCATGAACCTAAGAGAAAAGGAAAGGACAAGGTCCTACGAACCAAATATCTGGGTTCGGGAGTCGGTTACGACCTGGGATGGTATTAGCACCCCAAATCGTCCGCTGTACCCGACGGGATCCACGCTTGTTAATCTGTTTCAAAGGGTGAGAAATAAGATGTTGCTGAACAAAAGAACTGATAAGTCGAATGGAAGTGAGAAAGAGGACTTGAAAACGAGATCGAAAAGAAAGGGGGGAAATGTAGGGAAAATAAATAATATGCTCGAACGGGCCCTACCCCACTGCCTACGTAACTCATCGTGAAAATGAGGATCAAAGTCAACGTGGTTCGCCTAACTAAGGCGGCAACTTTTATTTTGTGTTTTTTATGAGTTGGAACTGTTTATGTCTATGCTCATGTGTTGGAGGCTCTCCATGAATGAGTGTGTTTACCGTCTTGCAAATGAGACAAGTTGTCGCAAGTTCGCGTTTAGAGTGAGTGAGATGAGAATAGAATTCCCGCAGGAAAGCCTCTTATTGTTTGTTGTTAGCCTTTTTTAAGAGTTTTCTATGAATTTGGCACAAGGAAGTGAATTCAAACTCTTTTTCCATGGAATGTGTACTTGCTACCACATTCCAAGATGGAATAGTAGAAAAGGCACACCAGGTAAGGAGAATTTATCCAAGACTTGTTTCCATGGATTAGGGTCTAAGTTCACTAGCTTGTTGAACTTATTACATGTTTTTGTAGCTTTTTAAGAAATGTCTTTTAAGCTTTCTTTGTGAAGATAGTCTCATGATTAGACTTGTAAATCATGCTAGACAAGCTCACACTATTCCAAGAATGAATGAATATGAGTGCCCCTTGGAATAAATCTATACACAAAAGACTACTTCCATCCTTTATTAAAGTGTTTTTAAGCTTTTCTTTATGAGATGAGTGTCACCCCCACCAAATGAGGCTAGGTCAAATGGGGTACAGACGCGAACGGTCGGCGAAAGGAGAAGAACACACAAGGGTGAACTGAAAAGGAAAGAGTCGCCAGCTGGGCATTGTTATCCCGAAGGAAAGGTAATGCTGCATAGACCTAAGAAAAGAATGGATAAGACGGTCGCGAACCAGAGAAACTAAGAAAGGGGGTTGGTTAACACCTAGGAAGGTATTAGCACCTAGATTGTCCGTCGTACTCGACGGGATCCACGCTTGAAAGATTTGTGTTTAAGAGGGGTAATGTCAGTGCAATCTGTGTATCAAAGCTGGAAAGAATGCAAGTGTCAGTGTAAAAGAAATGTGAAGTGTATAAGAGAAGTGTCAGTGTAAGAACAAGAGTGGAATGCTCAAGATAAAGAAGCTCAAAAAATAAAGCTGAAAGAGGGGGGAATATACAGAGACTTTTGTTCGATAACAATTAAGTTATGCCTACGTATCCTCTCGTGCAATGAGGAAGTCAGAACACCGTAGTTCGACTCAAAGAGACTGAAAGATAAATTGACTTGTGAACTGCTTACTTGTCTATGCTCAAGTGTATGACCTGTCTGGCTCAGGTGCTAACTGTCTTGCATTGGAAGAAGCAAGTTCTCGCTTGTGAGCGAATGAGGTGAGAAAAGAATCCCGGAGGAGACGATTATTGTTTGTTTTTGATGTTTTCAATCTTTTATTGCTTTTTGGAGTTTGTCATAAGAAAATGAGCTTAAGCCTAACCAAGGATTAGCAAACTCATCACATCCTCCCTCTGATTAGGGGTAATGAGAATACCTTAAGTATGAAGTAAACACCTCACACTTAATCACCATGATGTAGGATTAAGATCATTAACCTACTTGTAATTAATTAGATGTTTTTTTTGGAGTTTTTATTTAGTGTTAAGTAATTATTTTAAGCCATAATCAAGGATTTAATGCACCCATTACACCATCCTAATAGAAGGATGATAAATGAGAACATTTAAGCTGAGGAAGGCTCCTCAACTTAATCCATGATTAGGGATTAACCTCATGACATAAGAAAGCCTTTATTAAAGTGGATTTTAGTTAATGGTAAGATTAAAAAGTGATTTTTATGGTTTGTAAGACAACTTGAGGGGGACTTGTCCATTAACACTAGGGTTAGTCCTTCTTAACCAATTAAGGAAGAATTAGAACCCTAATGCAAGGCCCAAGTTACAAGTTTGATGTCTTAGTGATTATTAGATGGATTGATTAAAGGATTTAAACACATTAAGGCTTTAACACTTAGGATTAAAGTTATACACTCCATCCTAATAGAAGGATGCATGCATAAGCTTAATCACAAAGCCTTAAAACCTTTAAGGTTTAGTCCTTGATTATGAGATGAGAAGAGAAGACACAAAGAGATGACACAAAGGTAAAACTAATGGGGGACTAATCAAACCCTAATTGTTATCATGCTTGGTTTCTCCTAGGGTTCATGAGGCCTGCAAAAATCTTCAGGAGAAAAGCCACCAAGGAAGAAGCAGATGAAAGGAGGAAGAAGCAGAAGAAGCAAGTCAACTTACTTCACTTAAGAAGATAAGTTGCTTGAAGAAAGAAGGTGGAGAGGAGACATGAATGAGAAAGCTCACTCTAATACATAAGTAAAATGCAGAATTGATGCATAAGAGAAATGAGAAGAGATTATGAGAAGTGAAGGCAAATCCACTTCTCAATGACTTACCACCTGAAAAAGTTAGTAACAAGGAATGAAATACAATGAAAATGAGATGAAATGAAATGATACAAACAAAAGTTAGAAGCATAAACATGATGTTAATGATGCTAAGAGATAAAGCAAACACAAATCAAGGGTTGTGGATGATCATACAAGAATGAGGATGCAAATGCAGCATGTTTTGAACCATGACAGTTCATGAAAATTTATGAAATGCAATGGATGCATAACATGGAAAATGGATGAAGAAATGACTTATCATGATTCTAATGTGTCCTAATATGTCTTAGGAGTCATGTGGATGCACAAAATCTCATGGAAAGTTCATGTATGCAAGCAAATGAGAAATGAATGCAAATGAAAGCCAAAATTAGGGCTTATGCACAAGACACAAAGCAAAATCCAAAATCAGAAGTAAATGACAAGATAAAAAATTGAAAATGGGATCAAAGGAACCCTAACCCTACACAAGTTCACTGCCCAAAGGAGGGGACCTAACTCTTAATCTAATGGGAGTTATGATTTTCTCAAGCCAACTAGGGTTTCAAGGAACTTCAAAAGGAAAAATGCACATAAAATTGGAAATGAAAGATATATTCAAACCAATTTTACCCTAGAAACTACATGATATGAGGAATGCAATGCAAAAAGAATCAACATCAAACTCTTCATGGTTAGGCATAATGAATTTTTCTAAGTTAGAACAAAAATATTGCCTTTTAAGAACTTTAATTCCAAAGAAAAATGTCAAAATATGTCAAGAACCAAAAATAAATTTGTTTGAAGAGTTTGATAATGTTTCTAAATGTTTTAAAATGCAATGTGAATTTTTTTGTGATTTTTAGAAACTTAAATTTTATTTTAATTAATTAATTCTCATTAACTAATTAAAATAATCATTAAAATATTTTTAAAATACGAAAATTATGCAAAAAATAAAATAAAAATTCTTTTCAGAAAGAGAAAAATATTTTAAGGTATGATGCAAAAAATGAGATTTTTTGGAAGTGATTTGCTATTTTAAATAAAATGTGCAAGATTAATGGATTAAAAAGAAAATAAAATTGAATTAAATGGGAGGTAATCAGATCCAAAGGCCTGGATTTGAACTAGGGTGGACAAGGTTGACTGCGTGCGTTGACCAATTGTTGGGATTCATTCTAATTTAATTAACCTAATTATAATTAATTAAACTAATAAAAACAAATTAGGGCTAAGTGAGTTGATCTGAACCCTTGAAGCACGCGCGGGAAGCTTAATCTAAAGGCAAATATTCAAAGTTGCCTAATTAATGGGATTAGGGTTTAATCACCCTCAGGCGATCGGAATAGTGTTCCGGTCATTTTCTCCGACGAGCACAAAACCCTAGCTTCTTCTACAGGCCACTAATCCCCAAATTTCTTGCCCAGAAATGATCCTCTAACCATTCTAAACCTAAATCCCCAACTAAAACTCATTTATTTCACACCATGAACATGAATCGAAGAAAAATGTAAAAACGGGCAAAAGTTTCAGAGATCACATACATGGTGGTTTCTCCACCATTTTCAAAAGTAATCACATCCCCATGATCAGGGGAGCATATAGAACCATAAAAGAACTTAAAAGCTAGCTTCTGGGGAAAAAGTTCATCATGTTACCTGAGATGGAACTTTCTGGTTCTGGGATTTCTGACCTTTCCTTTGCTTTAAGCCCACCTCTTTGAACCCCCTGATGATGAAATGAAGCTTAGAATGAGTTCATATGGCTTGGTTTGAAGGTTTTGGTTCTGATATAGCAGATTTAGAGAGTTGAATATGTGATGTTTCGGCCTGTTTCAATGGTGGATTCTGGTTCTATGGGGGATGTGTGATTCATTGGTGAAGGAAAAATGGATGTTTGATGGCTGTGGGAGCAGTTTTGAAGAGGAGAAGTTTTTGATAGTTTTTGGGAATCCTGGCTTATGGGAGGTTGCAGGCTTGTGTGTGTTGTGTTTTGGAATGCTTGAGGTCCACATATGAGGCTCTGATTAGGCAGAGAGTTGGTAGTGGTACAGTTTGATTGGCATGGGAAAAAATGCAAAAAGTCAAGATTGTGTGTACCATAGGCATGGCTCGGGTCAGAGGAGATCTTAGGGCTTGTCCTGCTTCAGCTTGAGTCAAGGAAAGCCTTTGGATCTGATTTTGTGAGCTGGATGGTCTTGATCAAGAGTTTTCAATGTTCTTGCATATTTCCCTCTTTGAATTTTCTTATGAACCAAGGCAAAGAATCTTGTGAATTCTTGTGCAAAATGAAGCAAAAACGGACCATATGAAGTTTCTATAATGCTTTGAGATCAATTAGTGTCCAATTTAAGCATCAAAAGTTCCTTTTGCAAAAAATTCAATTTTGGAGATTCATGAAAAAATGCTTAATGTAACTTGTGATTCAAGGCATATAAATGAGAAATCCTTTGGGCAAATCTGAATTATGGGCCATGAATAATGTTTGGGTGATGATTAGAAGTTGATTTGAAGTCACATTTGGCTTTGGCAAGTGTTTTTGCAAGTTTCCTCTTTGGCATAAAAGTGAAAATTTAGTGATTTTGTCCAACTTTGCAAGGCCATAACTTTTGTTCTAAAATGAATTAGAATGAGTTCTTGTACTTTTTGAAAATGGGAGAATCCAATCTACAACTTTCATGACCAAAGATTTTTCATTTGAAGCATTTTTGAATCAAAAAGAGGAGGTTGAAAAACTTTCCCAAAATGGCAAGTTTTCATTACAAGTCACTTTCCCAAAATGGCAACTTTGCAAATGGCTTGAAATTCTTCAATTTTGTGAACTTCTAACATCTTCTAAGATCAAATAAAGATCATACACATTCAAAATAATGGAGAAGACCCCTTGGCTGGATGATTGGAGGCCTCAGATGCCCTGATTTTGCACTGACTTGCTCAAGAAGTCATCTTTTGATCAGATGCCTTCCCCATTGAATTTCTTCATGAAAATTGGTATGAATGATCCTCATATCATATGGAGACCAATAGAAACAAGAATGACCAAAAAATTTGGAGTTATAGCCTCTGAAACCAAAACCCTAATTTCAGGTCACCTGTGCAGTTAAACCTGGCTCTGCTTCCATGCCTTTCTCAGTTCTTGTGATTCTTTGACTTCCTTGACTATGGGAGGATATAATATGATGCTTGAATATTCATGGACCCTCTTGAGATGATTGATGACCTTTGGAGTGGCTCAGATAGCTCAAGGATTGCTCAGATCACAAACCCTAGGTGCAGATGACTTAGAACCTATGCAGTGAAGCAAAAATGCAACATGAGATGCTATGATTGAATCTATGTAAATGAAAAGATCACAAGCCATGGTGAAATGAGTGAGGGAAAATTTGGGGTGTTTACAGATGCCCCTATTCAAACATGAGTTAGCTGTGCAGGATGTAAGCAGCGGCTTAACAGGCAAACAAGATAACTTGTGGTTGAATACCAAAGACAGTCCAAAATTTGCGCTCACTGGTTATGAAGAAGAAAAAGGATATAGATTGTAAAAGGAAGTATAATGTGATTATAAAGTGCGGGCGACGGAGGACCACCGTCGAGCATAGGACGACTGCTGGGGATAAAGCAATGACGGGTAAGGCCGACATGCGGGGGAAATGAGGGGATTATGATGGGGACGACCATCAAAGTAAAGAAACAAGACTCTCTGGGGATTAAAGGTAAATAATGGGGACGACCATCGGGTTGAAGGAATAAATGATGAGGAACGGTCATCACAGGTGAAGGACGATCACCTGGAAAGGTACGATTTCTCTGTTGGGGATAAGATGAGGGACGATCATCTAAGGTGAAGGACGATCACCTGGCAAGGTACGGTTGCTGAAAGTATCACGACATAGGACGGATGTCGGATGAAAAGGTCGACGATGGTGACGGCCATCGGATAAGCATTGGTGAAGGACGATCATCAAGAGGTGAAGGACGATCACCTAACAGGGTACGGCTGCTCTCGGGGTTTTATCACAACATAGGACGAATGTCGGATAACAAGATCGACGATGGGGACGGCCATCGGATAAGCATTGATGAAGGACGATCATCAAGAGGTGAAGGACGATCACCTAGCAGGGTACGGCTGCTACAATATCGCGACATAGGACGAATGTCAGGTAGAGAAGGGTTCCAATAATGGAGACTCCGCTAGAGGAATGATGAAGGACGATCATCAAGGAGGTGAAGGACGATCACCTGGCAGGGTACGGCTGCCGGAAGTATCATGACATAGGACGAATGTCAGATAAAAGAGAAATTTTGCTAGGGACTCTTTTGGGGAAGGGTAGACACAAACGAGTGTCTAAATTCAAGAAAAGGGTATAAGTGTTTGATACTGTGTATAGATTAAAGATGCGGACGAGCATCCTTAAGACTATGATACAGGCGAGTATCGGTAGAAACAAACGCTGACGCATGTTCAGAGATGATGGTATGAACGAGTACCAACTGGTTAACAAAGAACATGGACGAGTGTCGACTCTGAGGGGATTTAAGTGGTATGTACGAGATACGGACGAGTATCTGAAATAAGTAAACATGAGTGAAACGCCGACAAGTGTTCAACTTGCTGGGGAGAGCATGACACGGACGGGTGTCGGAAGAAGTGTATTATAAACAAGTATTTAGGCAACTGTGCTGGGGACAGGTGACACGGAAGGGTGTCAAAAGAGTGTATAGATATCTGTTTGTGGGGAATATTCTGGCGACCTTACTGGGGAATGACGACACAGACGAGGGCCAAAAGAGTATGTATCTGTATTTGTGGGTGCAAAGAGGATGCTTCGGTTTTCTGCCGGGGAATTTGGGGAGTATTTCGTATATTGCTGATGGAATGTCAGTATTTACAAATGTTTGGTTCGACACATGGCTTATGATTATGCAATATGTTTCATTTTTGCCGTAATGCTCCGTATTAGACGGAATGCTACGCTCTGGGGAAACTATGATGCGAATGCCATGATTTACAAAGGTACCAATCCGGGATTCGGATCCCGTTGCGGTGAAGATATCTGGCCGATCTACTTGAAGGAATATCCCAGTTGGGGATGAGATCACTGGTAGATCTGATACAAATGGTTCTGCTTTGGGAAATAAACCACTGATAGATCTATCTTGGTAATGAGGAGCCCAGCTGGGGTCTGTGGAAGCTTCCATCGCTTTGTTGTGAGATTTTCAAACATTGCTCTTCCGGATAAAGGCTGGAGCTTTGCGGGGAGATGGTTCCCTGTTTTTGCACTTGGCTGGGGATGAACGATCACTGAACGATCTTCCTTAGTGATTCTGTGGGGACTCTGGCTGGGGATGGGGAGGCTTGACAACTCAGCTGGGGAGAAAGCATTCCAGATGCTGCTTGGAGGAGGTATTTTGAGTTCCTGCAAATCCTGTAAAGACAAAGAAACGTACAAATATCCCGAGGTATCCCTTACTGGATACCATCATAGGAATTTAGACACTCCTGGAGCGAATATATCACCTGTAAGCATGTAATAATTTTTTTTTTAGAAAAGACGCAGTTGTACTTATGCAATCATTATATTAAGGATATCGGACATTTTTGCAAATAAGAATAAAATGTACGAGACAAAGTGTAACGGAAAAATCTGGTTTTATTAATTTATGTGCCCCTGAATGGGCAAATACACTCAAAGAAACAAATCCCATGAAATGAGGAGATTGTTACAAATTGAGAAACAAAAAGATGCTGGCAATGCTGACGACGCTTCAAGGAGCTTCCCTTTTGCTATGACTTGTATGACATTGACGCTCTTCTCATCTCGCTTTCTGAAGAAAGCTGATTCTGACTGATGCTTTATACTTTGGAAGCTTGCCATGTGGGTGATACAGACGAATTCAGAATGCAGTTGTTCACTTATTCCCTTATTTTGCGTGGATCACCCTTTCAGGTTTTCAATCCACCGGGATACCCATTTTTGCCTGAGTTGTCCGATGTGGCTTTTCAACTCAGCGGGTGTACATTTTTATTTATTTTCCCTTATTTTTGCCCGAGTATTTTATTCTGTTTTTGACTCGCCGGGATGCCCTATTTTTACCTGGACTTACATTCTGTTTTTATGTCCAGCGGGTCATTTTTATGCGAAGTATTTTTTGACTGCATCTGAATTCACAGGGGACGGGAAGTCTTCGCCATCCATAGTACTGAGCATCAGTGCTCCACCAGAGAAAACTTTCTTTACTATGAACGGACCATCATAATTCGGAGTCCACTTGCCCCTGTGGTCTGTATGAGGAGGAAGGAGTCTTTTCAGCACAAGATTTCCCACTTGGTATTCCCGAAGCCTGACTTTCTGATCGAAGGCTTTCTTCATTCTTTTCTGATAAAGCTGCCCATGACAAATTGCAGCTAATCTCTTTTCTTCAATCAGACTTAGTTGTTCGTATCGGGATCGGACTCATTCTGCTTCGTTTAACTTAACATCCATCAACACCCGCAAGGAAGGTAATTCAACTTCAACAGGTAAGACTGCCTCCATACCATACACAAGCTGATACAGCGTTGCCCCAGTGGATGTTCTGATTGACGTACGGTACCCATGCAAGGCAAATGGTAGCATTTCATGCCAGTCTTTATAGGTAACTACCATCTTCTGCACAATCTTCTTGATATTCTTGTTAGCTGCCTCCACAGCGCCATTCATCTTTGGCCTTTAAGGAAAGGAATTGTGGTGTTGGATCTTGAAGTCCCGGCACAGTTCTGCCATCATCTTATTGTTCAAATTGGAACCATTATCAGTAATGATTCGCTCGGGCACTCCATACCGACAGATGATATCTCTCTTCAGGAATCTGGCTACCACTTGCCTGGTGACATTTGCATACAAAGATGCCTCAACCCACTTGGTGAAGTAGTCAATGGCAACCAGGATGAATCTGTGGCCATTTGAAGCAGTCGGTTCAATCTTGCCAATCATATCAATGCCCCACATGGCGAAGGGCCAAGGCGAAGACATCACATTCAGAGGATTTGGAGGCACATGCAATTTATCTGCATAAATCTGGCATTTATGGCATTTATGGCATTTTCTGGCATATGCACAACAGTCTGCATCCATTGTAATCCAGTAATACCCTGATCTTAGCAACTTTTTAGCCATTGCATGCCCTCCAGCGTGGGTACCAAAGGATCCTTCGTACACTTCGTGCATCAACAAGTATGCTTCTGCCCTATCAACGCATCTGAGAAGTACCATATCAAAGTTCCTCTTATACAGGGAACCATCGGTATTAAGGAAGAAACTACCAGCCAGCCTTCTTAATGTTTGTTTGTCATTGGAAGATGCCCCAGGCGGGTATGTTTGATCCTCCAAGAAGCACTTGATATCATGGAACCAAGGCTTATCATCTTTAACAACATCTGCTGAGAATACATATGCTGGCCTGTCAAGTCTGGATACTGAAATCCGAGGCACAAAGTTGGCAGCTTGAACTTTGATCATGGATGAATTGGTAGCCAGAGCATCTGCAAACTGATTTTCATCTCGAGGGATATACTCAAGTTTGACTGTTGTGAAGAAAGTCAATAACCTCCTTGTATAATCCCGGTAGGGTATCATATGATCCAAGTGAGTGTACCATTTGCCATTGGTTTGATTAATTACCAGAGCTGAATCTCCGAACACAGTCAAAGTCTTGATCCTGAGGTCAATGGCTTCCTCGAGACCCATAATACAAGCTTCGTATTCAACTTCATTGTTAGTGCAGTTAAAGGTGAGCTTTGCCGAGAAAGGCACGTGAACTCCCTTAGGTGTAATGAGTACTGCACCAACACCACGACCATTCATATTAACAGCCCCGTCAAACATCATGGTCCATTCTTCCTCTGGGTCAGGCCCTTCAGTGTGAATAGGTTCTTCATGATCTCTTGCTTTTATGAACATGATGTCTTCATCAGGGAAGTCAAATATCATAGGCTGGTAATCATCAATGGGTTGCCCAGCAAGATAATCAGACAATACACTGCCCTTGATGGCTTTCTGAGATGTGTACTGAATGTCATATTCTGTGAGGATCATTTGCCATCTTGCAACCCGTCCGGTAAGTGCTGGCTTCTCAAAAATGTACTTGACTAGATCCATCTTTGAGATTAATAAAGTAGTGTGGGTCAACATATACTGCCTTAGTCGGCGAGCAGCCCACGCTAAAGCACAGCAAGTTTTCTCGAGCAGTGAATAACGTTGTTCACAGTCGGTAAACTTTTTTCTCAGGTAGTATATTGCATACTCTTTTCGACCAGACTCGTCATGCTGGCCCGGCACACACCCCATTGACTCTTCTAATACTGTCAAGTACATGATTAGAGGTCTTCCTTCAACTGGAGGCATAAGGATTGGAGGCTCTTGTAAGTATTCCTTGATTTTGTCAAAAGCCCTCTGGCAGTCTTCGTTCCACCTGACCGTTTGTTCTTTTCTTAACAGCTTGAACAAAGGCTCACAGGTTGCTGTAAGGTGAGATATGAACCGTGAAATGTAATTCAATCTTCCTAGAAACCCCCGAACTTCTTTTTCAGACTTCGGTGCAGGAATTTCTTGAATGGCTTTGACTTTATCGGGGTCAACTTCAATCCCTTTCTCACTTACAATAAATCCCAGCAGCTTACTGGACCGCACCCCGAATGTGCATTTGTTGGGGTTCAACTTCAACTAGTACTTCCTCAGACGCTTGAATAACTTCAACAGATTCACCAGGTGGTCTTCTTCTGTAAGGGACTTGGCAATCATGTCATCCACATAACATTCAATTTCCTTGTGGATCATGTCATGGAATAATGTTACCATTGCCCGTTGATAAGTAGCACCAGCATTCTTCAGTCCGAATGGCATCACCTTATAACAGAATGTGCCCCAGGGTGTGATGAAAGTTGTCTTCTCCATGTCTTCAGGTGACATCTTGATCTGATTATATCCTTAAAATCCATCCATGAAGGAAAACACCGAGAACTGAGCCGCATTATCAACCAATACATCAATGTGAGGTAGAGGGAAGTCATCTTTTGGGTTGGCTCTGTTCAGATCCCGGTAATCCACACACATTCTCACCTTGCCATCTTTCTTAGGCACAGGTACAATATTAGCAACCCACGGCAGATAGCTGGTCACAACAAGGAAACCGGCGTCCCACTGTTTCTGTACCTCTTCTTTTATCTTCATTGCCATATCTGGGCGAGTACGACGCAACTTCTGTTTTACTGGTGTGCAGTCTTCTTTCAGAGGTAGCTTGTGCATGACAATGTCAGTGTCCAACCCTGGCATATCCTGATAAGACCAAGCAAAAACATCCACATATTCCCGAAGCATGTCAATCAGTTGCTCTTTCACTGAATCTTGTAAACAGGCCCCGATCTTAACTTCTTTCACGTCTTCTTTCATACCAAGAATAACCGTTTCCACTTCCTCTTGATAAGGAGTGATAACCTTATCCTCTTGCCTTAACAACCTGGCTAGCTCTTCAGGTATCTCATAATCTTCTTCGACCCCATCATCAGCTCGATTGATTGGATTGTCAAAGTCATACGCAGTCATAGCAGTGTCGTTGTTGGTGCAGTTTGGAGGGCACTTTCTGTAAGGGTTTAGATTTGTTTATTTTAGTGATCAGTTTTATCTTATTTAAAAAAGGTGAAAATGAAGTTATTTATTTTGAAAAACATTGCCATTTTATTTTTGTACAAAAAGTGAAAAATGAAAAACAGCGAGCGGAAAAGAAAAGACTCATTTGCAAAAGATGTCCTGATATTCATTAATTGATCTTTGCACAAAATACAAGATGGCCCGATTACAAAATGAGTCTTGACATCTTGGGAAAGATGCAAGACTTGATGCATGCTTTAAAATACAGGAAATAATAATTACTCTGCAGGAGTAACTCTTATAATTTCCTGGGAAAACCAGTTTGAGACATGGCTCCCCGGGATCCTTGGACGTATCCAGCTTTCCAGGTTGCGCTCATCTTCTGACTCGTCTTCCAAACTATTCACAGCATCCGGGGTGAACATTCCCCCGCTGACAAACTTGGGCCCTTTTGCAGTCTCTGCTTGATCTTGTTGAGTTGGTTTGTAACCCAACCCAAATCGGTCTTCTTTCTTTTCCACGGGCAGCAGCTTGCCCCAGCCTTGGGCGGTACCCTCCTCAACAACCTTCCGGGCTTGCTGATATGACGTGATGGAAGTTCCCAGTACAGCAGATGCTTCATTATTGTTGAGGGCCTCAAACCCTTGGCTCATGGTTTCATGGATCTCCCCATCCATTTCTATGTACTTATACGTAGCCAGCTGGCAAACAAAGATGTCCTCCTCCCCACAGATGGTGATGATTTGACCTTCCCACTCGAATTTTAACTTCTGGTGAAGGGTAGACGTAACAGCGCCAGCGGCGTGGATCCAGGGTCTACCCAACAGACAGCTGTAGGCCGGCTGTATGTCCATCACAAAGAAGGTAGTTTTGAAGGTTTGCGGGCCAATCAACACAGGCAGATCAATCTCCCCGAGCACTGATCTTTTAGAGCCATCAAATGCTCTCACCACCAAATTACTCGGACGCAATGCCAAGCCGTCATACTCCAGCTTCACTAAGGCTTTCTTTGGCAGGACATTGAGTGATGACCCAGTGTCCACCAGTACATGAGACAGAATAGCACCCTTGCATTCCAAGGTGATATGCAAAGCCTTGTTATGGTTGCTTCCCTCTATTGTTAAGTCAGCATTGGTAAAGCCCAGTCCATGACTGGTGTTGACATTTGCAACCACAGTTTCTAGCTGATTAGCAGTAATCTCCTCCGGCACGTATGCTGTGTGCAGGACTTTAAACAATGCGTTCCTGTGAGCTTCGGAACACATCAACAGTGATAATATGGAGATTTTGGAGGGTGTTTGGTGAAGCTGGTCCACTACCTTGTAATCACTCCTTTTTATGATTCTCATGAACTCGTCTACATCTTGCTCAAAAGATGTCTTCTGAGTGTCTGTGACAGTTGGCTCTTCAGATACCACACTCTTTCCTTTTGCTTTGGCAGCAGCTTCTGCTTCATCATTAGGTCTTTGTGTTTGTGAGGCAAAAAGGCGTCCGCTTCTGGTGAAGCCTCCGCCTCCCCCAACATTATCAACTTGTGGAGAAGAGGTCGATGAATCCAGAGTGATTTTCTCCCTGTTGCAGTAGAGATCAGAGTCATAATGCCAAGGTATGGCATTACTGCTTTCATAAGGAACTGGTCCAGGCACCGTAATGGTGACCGGACTGATTGCTGCAGAGGAAGTTACTGTAATGGTGTGCGGATCATAGTAAATTGTGACTGGTGATCTGGCAGGATTTGCCACGGTTTGTTGTTGGAAATTGTTGCTGGGAGGAACATTTGATGGGTCATAGTAGATTGTAACTGTTGAAACATCTTCATTAATTTTTGTTGGCGTTGTAGAAGATTTTATTGACTAAATGGGTGTTGAAGTTGTAGCAGGAATGGTGACCGAACTTGTATTCCCTGAAGTGATTGATTGAGCAGTTGTTGGAGTTGTAGTGGAATCCGTTGGAACAATGGTTGCTGACGTTGTAGGAGTATCTGGGATTGTTGTTGAAGGAATTGCTGGATTTGTAGGCGCCGTTGTCGAAATCTGAAGGATACCATCCTTAATAAGACTATTTATGCCGCTTCTCAGCCTTTCGCACCCATTGACTGCAATGTTGCAATACCCACAGCCGAGCTCACACCCGGGGAACACTTGGCATTCTAAAAGCTGAGCTTTAATTTCAACAAAAGGTGTTCGAATCTGTGCAACACTGGTGATTAAGGTGGATGGCTTGCCTTCCTCAATGGCATTAATCCTAGGCCCGTTGTGGCTAGGCATTAGATTCCTCGTGACATTCGGAGGAGGTGCGAAGTTGAGAGCTTTTGAGTCCACCAGATCTTGGACTTTCATCTATAAGGCCCTGCATTTTTCAGTGTTATGCCTCGGTGCGTTTGAGTTGAACGCACACCTGGAATTGGCGTCATAGTTCTTTGGCATATTGGAGGGATCTGGAGGTGTCAATGTCCTTAACTCAACCAGGTTGAGCTTCAGGAGTTGTGGCAAGAGTGCAACATACGACATTGGGATTGGGTCAATTACCCTGTTTGCCTGTGATGGTCTTTGTTGGAAAGGACGTTGTTGTTGGTTGTTGTTGCTGTTGTAGGTTCTCTGTTGCGGATAATGAACTTGTTGTTGATACTGTGGTTGTTGTTGTTGAGGATATGCTGATTATTGAGGAATCGGAGCTAGAATGGTGACTGCTGCTACTGACCGGTGTACATACCGAGGCCTGCCCCTGCTTGTATGAATGGAATTGGTCTCACCGGCTTTTCGGGGTCCCACAAAAGGCTTTCTGGGATTACTGGATGAACTTGCACCATTGTCGGAAATTTTACCCATTTTTAAAAGGCTTTCAATCCTTTCACCAGCTATGACCACATCAGCAAAAATGGTAGAGGAAAAGGCAGCCAGTCTATCAATATATGTTCCTTGCAAAGTATTCATGAACATGTCAGCCATTTCCCTCTCTGACATGGGTGGTTGGACAGCAGCAGCAAGCTGTCTCCACCTTTGGGCATATTCCCTGAAGCTCTCTCTGGAAGATTGAGACATTCCCATTAGGAGGGTCCTGTTAGGAGCCATGTCCAGATTGTATTGATATTGTCGGATGAAGGCTTCAGCTAAGTCCTTCCAGCATCTAATGGTAGCTCTAGTCAAGTGTGAATACCACTCTCTTGAAGCCCCGGTCAGACTGTCTTCAAAGTAGAACATCCACAGCTTCTCATCCATAGTGTAAGCTTTAAGTCTTCCCAGGAAAGATTGCAAGTGAGTTCGTGGACAAGAGGTTCCATTGTATTTCTCAAAGCACGGGGGTTTGAATTTGTGGGGAATTCTCACCCCATACACTAGTCCCATATCCATCACATCAAAGCCTAAGGAATTCTGAGACTCCAAAGATCTCAACTTCTCATCAATTTCATCCAATTTCCTGTCATAGACTTCATCTCCAGCTCCCATGACAGTAAACTGCTCTTCTTGGGGATCCTCTTGCAAGATTCTCCCTCCAATAGTATTACCTAGTACATTCCTCGGGATGTTAGCTTCTGGATCCAGATGAGGTCCAAACACTGGTGGGTCAATACGAGGCTGGCCCCGCTCATTGTTACTAGTCCCTCCTGTCCCAAGATGAGGTTCCTCGGGAGTTTGTCTTTCCACCAGTTCTCTTAACCTTTCTTGACTCTGAGCCAAGCCAGTCATCACAACCATGAATTGAGTCATTTGATTTCTCATCTCCACTCTTTCATTAGCCATCTGATTTCTGACCTCAGTCAGATCCTGCTATACTTGTTCCATTTGAATACCGGGAAGGTTGTTACGAGTTGGGTACCGGTGCGCGCGGTTGACAGGGAACACTCGGCGATGAGCAATGTTTCCTGAGATCACAACAAATTTAGAAACAAAAATAATAACAAAACCTACAAAACAAAACACAAAGGTTAGCATGCAATGCAATATGCTTATTTGTTTTCCAAGGTATCCGGTTTGGTTCTTGGTTTTGACATTTCCAGACCTCGAGGAAGATGCTTGATGTTGAGAGAAAAGCCCAAATGGAAACAAACTGAAATATATTACAAATGATGAACAATACATAGTTTGTTTTACAACATATGCCCATGGAGGGAAAAAATACAACAAAAAGAAAAGTACATCAAATGGAAATAAACAACAAGCAAAGGATCAGACATCCAGTCCAAACTCATCCTCTCTGACCTCCTTCAGGAGTGCCTCAGTCACTGGACCAGCTGGGTGCTCTGTAATGGTCCTAATGAGGAGGTTCCTGGTGGCAATGGCAGTGGTCAGCTTCTTATGCTTGTCCTGTTCCTTTGATCTTTTCAATCCTGCTCTAAGCTTCAATTCTGAAATCTCCTTATGGGCTGCCAACAAAGCTTCCCGCTGCTTCTTCTCATTGGCCTCTAACTGTTCAATCTTGGCTTAAGTTTTCTGGTCCTCTTGTGTACGGGCTTCGGTGATCCTGACCCACCTAGCCTGACTCTCCTGCTGATAGTGCTCAGCCCTAGCCTTCTGAATCTTGGCTTCTTTACAGGCATAATTCAATATTTGTTCCCCAGCCCTTGCATTCCTTATGTAATCCTCTGTCTTCTAAATTTTGGCAAGATGCTCTACCTTGAGCTTTTCCAATCTCTCAATGTCCAGACGACCATCACTTCTTTCCCAAAGGGTCTTCTTCAAGGCTTGAGATAGGTTCTCATTCCTTTCCTTCAGCTTCTCAAATTCTTCTAGGCTGACAGTTGTTGCAGGTTGCACTGTAGAGGGTCCAGGTATGTCCTCCAAGGTGAAAGGCATTCCAGTGATCTGAGCTCTAGCACGGGACCAGTCATAGTATTGAGTTGAAGCAACATTATTACACCTTCCAAGAATAGCCATCCCTTTTGTCTGAATGTTGTCCCAAGCCCAAGATGCTTGTCTGACAGTAGCTGAATTAGGTTTCACTTCACAATACAGGGTCTCAGCTAAATCTTGCACTCTAGGAGGGTGAACCAAAGCATAGCCTAGTTTCCTTTTAAACAGCAAAGGATTGTAGTTGATGCAACCCTTCACTCCTATAAGAGGTACATTTGGGTATTGTCCACAGCTGGTGATAATGGCCTTGCCCTTGGAGCTCTGGGTGCACCATCTAATATCATCTGAAGTCAAGGCAATGAGCCTCTTGGCCCAATTCTTCTGTTGGTGGGGATTCAAGAAAGCATCTGACTTAGGCAGGTGTCTGAGCAGCCAGGTGTGAAACAAAGGAGCACAACATCTCACCAACTTCCCCCTTTGCTTTTCATTCCTCTGATAAATGGAGTAATAGAAATCTCCCAGTAATGTAGGTACTGGGTTCTTCAGAAGAAACAGATGGATGGCATTCTTGCTGACAAATTTGGGTTCATCTGCAAACAGTATAGCCCCATATATGCTGAGGGCTAACAGTGCACAGACTGCCCTCCATTCTCCCAATGAGGCCTTCAGGATGGCCTGAGAAATCAAGAAGTCCAAGTGCAACCCAGGGATTCCAGCTTTTGTTGTCATACTTTGCTCAATCAAGGCAGGTTCCAAGTACAATGCTTTTGCTACTTCTCCATTGCTGGGAGCAGTCATGTCTGGGTTGAAGGGGATCCCTCCTCTGATAGGTACTCCAATCAACAAAGAAAACTCTTCCAACAGAGGCCCTAGCTGGAAGTCTGGAAAGGTGAAGCATCTCAAAGGAGGATCATAAAACTGCAAGCCTGTGTGGATCATGCTCCTCTGAGAAGGGTCAAGGTCCATAACCATATCCAGGATACCTCTATAGTGTTCTCTAAACAATGGGATGTGGTCAGGTGTGATGAGTGACTAGACCTGCCTGATACCAGTCAACACAGGTTCAAAGAAATGGTAGGATATGTTGCTCTTCCTGGGAGTAGTCATGAATGCTGCTGAAGAAGATGAAGATAGGTGCTGATGAAGATTACAAACTGATGCTGGAAATGAGCCACTGACATGCTGATGCTGGTGATGATGAAGATAGCTGAAGCATATAACTGATGAAGCAGATGTCTATGCAGAAGAAGGGGTCAAAACCAAACCAGATATGATGTGGATACCCTGAAAAACAAATAAAAAAATGTTAAATGATACCATGATGAATATGAAAATGATATGCAAGGGTTTGTGATCAAGCTGGATCTGATTATCTGTCTTGATATAAGTCCATGTTTGTTCAAAAGAAGGTCCAGGTGGAGGTTCAAAAATCCAGTAACCAAGGTGGGGGACTCAAATAAAGAGTCACATGTCCAGGGTTAATCACAAGAACTGTCCAAAGTGGAGTACTCTTAAACAAAACAAAGACAGGGTATGTTGTGGCCAAGGGTACCTGCAAACCTGTAAACAGCCCAACCCCCTCACATGTAGTGTTCTAGAACAAGGATCCTCATACTTGGATCAGTTATGAGAAGTGTAAACACTTCTAACCTGGAGGTACAGTGTTTACAATAACCATAAAAGATCCTCCTCTAATTCACCTCAGCTTCTGGAGGTCATAATAAAGGTTATCCAGACATAGCAGGCTTCCCAGATAGCTCTAGCACTACAGGAAATCTGTAGCACAGAGTTCTCAAGAAGAAACCCACATCTGAACCGTGTTTCATATTCCCGCACCAGACCGAAATGGAATGGGAAAGAACATGAACCACTCTAGCCTAGGTGTCACTCAGGTCCCAGGTATAGGACCTTAAACTCTCAATGAAACCCCACCCACCAAAATAGAAACCAGATCCAGCAATGATAATGACAGTATGAAGTATGAAAAACTGTAAAGGAAAGCAAAATAATAATGTTGTATATAAAGCAGTAAATAAAGCAAAAATAAATAAACACACATAGCACATAACATCCCCAGTAAACACAAATCAAACAAGCGCTAGGAGGAACCCACAAAAAGAACCAGAAGCCCTGGTTGCAGTATAAGGGTCCCCAACAGAGTCGCCAAGCTGTCGCTCCCACCAAATGAGGCTAGGTCAAATGGGGTACAGACCCGAACGGTCGGCGAAAGGAGAAGAACACACAAGGGTAAATTGAAAAGGAAAGAGTCGCCAGCTGGGCATTTTTATCCCGAAGGAAAGGTAATGTTGCATAGACCTAAGAAAAGAATGGATAAGACGGTCGCGAACCAGAGAAACTGAGAAAGGGGGTTGGTTACAACCTGGGAAGGTATTAGCACCCATATTGTCCGTCGTACTCGACGGGATCCACGCTTGAAAGATTTGTGTTTAAGAGGGGTAGTGTCAGTGAAATCTGTGTATCAAAGCTGGAAAGAATGCAAGTGTCAGTGTAAAAGAAATGTGAAGTGTATAAGAGAAGTGTCAGTGTAAGAACAAGAGTGTAATGCTCAAGATAAAGAAGCTCAAAAAATAAAGTTGAAAGAGGGGGGAATATACAGAGACTTTTGTTCGATAACAGTTAAGTTATGCCTACGTATCCTCTCGTGCAATGAGGAAGTCAGAACACCGTAGTTCGACTCAAAGAGACTGAAAGATAAATTGACTTGTGAATTGCTTACTTGTCTATGCTCAAGTGTATGACCTGTCTGGCTCAGGTGCTAACTGTCTTGCATTGGAAGAAGTAAGTTCTCGCTTGTGAGTGAATGAGGTGAGAAAAGAATCCCGGAGGAGACGATTATTGTTTGTTTTTGATGTTTTCAATCTTTTATTTCTTTTTGGAGTTTGTCATCAGAAAATGAGCTTAAGCCTAAACCAAGGATTAGCAAACTCATCACATCCTCCCTCTGATTAGGGGTAATGAGAATACCTTAAGTATGAAGTAAACACCTCACACTTAATCACCATGATGTAGGATTAAGATCATTAACCTACTTGTAATTAATTAGATGTTTTTTTTGGAGTTTTTATTTAGTGTTAAGTAATGAGTTTAAGCCATAATCAAGGATTTAATGGACCCATTACACCATCCCAATAGAAGGATGATAGATGAGAACATTTAAGCTGAGGAAGGCTACTCAACTTAATCCATGATTAGGGATTAACCTCATGACATAACAAAGCCTTTATTAAAGTGGATTTTAGTTAATGGTAAGATTAAGAAGTGATTTTTATGGTTTGTAAGACAACTTGAGGGGGACTTGTCCATTAACACTAGGGTTAGTCCTTCTTAACCAATTAAGGAAGAATTAGAACCCTAATGCAAGGCCCAAGTTACAAGTTTGATGTCTTAGTGATTATTAGATGGATTGATTAAAGGATTTAAACACATTAAGGGTTTAACACTTAGGATTAAAGTTATACACTCCATCCTAATAGAAGGATGCAGGCATAAGCTTAATCACAAAGCCTTAAAACCTTTAAGGTTTAGTCCTTGATTATGAGATGAGAAGAGAAGACACAAAGAGATGACACAAAGGTAAAACTAATGGTGGACTAATCAAAACCTAATTGTTATCATGCTTGGTTGCTCCTAGGGTTCATGAGGCTTGCAAAAGATCTTCAGGAGAAAAGCCACCAAGGAAGAAGCAGATGAAAGGAGGAAGAAGCAGAAGAAGCAAGTCAACTTACTTCACTTAAGAAGATGAGTTGCTTGAAGAAAGAAGGTGGAGAGGAGACATGAATGAGCAAGCTCACTCTAATACACAATTAAAATGCAGAATTGATGCATAAGAGAGATGAGAAGAGATTATGAGAAGTGAAGGCAAATCCACTTCTCAATGACTTACCATCTGAAAAAGTTAGTAACAAGGAATGAAATACAATGAAAATGAGATGAAATGCAATGATTCAAACCAAATTCAGAAGCATAAACATGATTTTAATGATGCTAAGAGATAAATCAAACACAAATCAAGGGTTGTGAATGATCATACAAGAATGAGGATGCAACATGTTTTGAACCATGACAGTTCATGAAAATTTATGAAATGCAATGGATGCATAACATGGCAAATGGATGAAGAAATGACTTATCATGATTCTAATGTGTCCTAATATGTCTTAGGAGTCATGTGGATGCACAAAATCTCATGGCAAGTTCATGTATGCAAGCAAATGAGAAATGAATGCAAATGAAAGCCAAAATTAGGGCTTATGCACAAGATACAAAGCAAAATCCAAAATCAGAAGTAAATGACAAGATAAAAAATTGAAAATGGGATCAAAGGAACCCTAACCCTACACAAGTTCACTGCCCAAAGGAGGGGACCTAACTCTTAACCTAATGGGGGTTATGATTTTCTCAAGTCAACTAGGGTTTCAAGGCATTTCAAAAGGAAAAATGCACATCAAATTGGAAATGAAAGATAAATTCAAACCAATTTTAATCTAGAAACTAAATGATATGAGGAATGCAAGGCAAAAAGAATCAACATGAAACTCTTCATGGTTAGGCAGAATGAATTTTTCTAAGTTAGAACAAAAATATTGCCTTTTAAGAACTTTAATTCCAAAGAAAAATGTCAAAATATGTCAAGAACCAAAAAGAAATTTGTTTGAAGAGTATGATAATGTTTCTAAATTTTTTAAAATGCAATGTGAATTTTTTTGTGATTTTTAGAAACTTAAATGTTATTTTAATTAATTAATTCTCATTAACTAATTAAAATAATCATTTAAATATTTTTAAAATACGAAAATTATGCAAAAAATAAAATAAAAATTATTTTCAGAAAGAGAAAAATATTTGAAGGTATAATGCAAAAAATGGGATTTTTTGGAAGTGATTTGCTATTTTAAATAAAATGTGCAAGATTAATGGATTAAAAAGAAAATAAAATTGAATTAAATGGGAGGTAATCAGATCCAAAGGCCTAGATTTGAACTGGGGTGGACAAGGGTTACTGCGCGCGCTGACCAATGGCTGGGATTCATTCTAATTTAATTAACCTAATTATAATTAATTAAACTAATAAAAACAGATTAGGGCTAAGTTAGTTGATCTGAACCCTTGAAGCACGCGCGGGAAGCTTAATCTAAAGGACAATATTCAAAGTTGCCTAATTAATGGGATTAGGGTTTAATCACCCTCAGGCGACCGGAACAATGTTCCGGTCGTCTTCTCCGACGAGCACAAAACCCTAGCTTCTTCTACAGGCCACTAATCCCCAAATTTCTTGCCCAGAAATGATCCTCTAACCATTCTAAACCTAAATCCCCAACTAAAACTCATTTATTTCACACCATGAACATGAATCGAAGAAAAATGTAAAAACAGGCAAAAGTTTCAGAGATCACATACATGGTGGTTTCTCCACCATTTTCAAAAGTAATCACATCCCCATGATCAGGGGAGCATATAGAACCATAAAAGAACTTAAAAGCTAGCTTCTGGGAAAAAAGTTCATCATGTTACCTGAGATGGAACTTTCTGGTTCTGGGATTTCTGACCTTTCCTTTGCTTCAAGCCCACCTCTTTGAACCCCCTGATGATGAAATGAAGCTTAAAATGAGTTCATATGGATTGGTTTGAAGGTTTTGGTTCTGATATATGAGATTTGAAGAGTTGAGTATGTGATGTTTCGGGCTGTTTCAATGGTGGATTCTGGTTCTATGGGGGATGTGTGATTCATTGGTGAAGGAAAAATGGAAGTTTGATGGTTGTGGGAGCAGTTTCGAAGAGGAGAAGTTTTTGACAGTTTTTGAGAATCCTGGCTTATGGGAGGTTGCAGGCTTGTGTGTGTTGTGTTTTGGAATGCTTGAGGTCCACATATGAGGCTCTGATTGGGCAGAGAGTTGGTAGTGGCACAATTTGATTGGCATGGGAAAAAATGAAAAAAGTCAAGATTGTGTGTACCATAGGCATGGCTCGGGTCAGAGGAGATCTTAGGGCTTGTCCTGCTTCAGCTTGAGTCAAGGAAAGCCTTTGGATCTGATTTTCTGAGCTGGATGGTCTTGATAAAGAATTTTCAATGTTCTTGCATATTTCCTTCTTTGAATTTTCTTATGAACCAAGTCAAAGAATCTTGTGAATTCTTGGGCAAAATGCAGCAAAAATGGACCATATGAAGTTGCTAGAATGCTTTGAGATAAATTAGTGTCCAATTCAAGCATCAAAAGTTCCTTTTGCAAAAAATTCAATTTTGGAGATTCATGAAAAAATGCTTTATGTAACTTGTGATTCAAGGCATATAAATGAGAAATCCTTTGGGCAAATCTGAATTATGGGCCATGAATAATGTTTGGGTGATGATTAGAAGTTGATTTGAAGTCACATTTGGCTTTGGCAAGTGTTTTTGCAAGTTTCCTCTTTGGCACAAAAGTGAAAATTTAGTGATTTTGTCCAACTTTGCAAGGCCATTAGTTTTGTTCTAAAATTAATTAGAATGAGTTCTTGTACTTTTTGAAAATGAGAGAATCCAATCTACAACTTTCATGACCAAATATTTTTCATTTGAAGCATTTTTGAATCAAAAAGAGGAGGTTGAAAAACTTTCCCAAAATGACAAGTTTTCATTACAAGTCACTTTCTCAAAATGGAAACTTTGCAAATGGCTTGAAATTATTCAATTTTGTGAACTTCTAACATCTTCTAAGATCAAATAAAGATCATACACATTCAAAATAATGGAGAAGACCCCTTGGTTGGATGATTGGGGGCCTCAGATGCCATGATTTTGCACTAACTTGCTCAAGAAGTCATCTTTTGATCAGATGCCTTCCCCATTGAATTTATTCATGAAAATTGGTATGCATGATCCTCATATCATATGGAGACCAATAGAAACAAGAATGGCCAAAAAATTTGGAGTTATGGCCTCTGAAACCAAAACCCTAATTTCAGGTCATCTGTGCAGTTAAACCTGGCTCTGCTTCCATGCCTTTCTCAGTTCTTGTGATTCTTTGACTTCCTTGACTTTGGGAGGATATAATATGATGCTTGAACATTCATGGACCCTCTTTAGATGATTCATGACCTTTGGAGTGGCTCAGATAGCTCATGGATTGCTCAGATCACAAACCCTAGGTGCAGATGACTTAGAAACTATGCAGTGAAGCAAAAATGCAATATGAGATGCTATGATTGAATCTATGTAAATGAAAAGATAACAAGCCATGGTGAAATGAGTGAGGGCAAATTTGGGGTGTTTACAATGAGAAAGACTGACTCAAGTTGAAAAAGGACAAACTAAGGGGACTAAGACAAAACCCTAAGTTATTTATTACATGCAAAAGGGAGATTCTAATGGTTAGTGTGGTCTTCTAATCCCAATGAGAAAAGGAAAAGAAGAAAGGAGAATTAGAACTCAACTTACTTCCTAAGGAAGTTAAGATGTTTCTAAAGAATTGGGAAACCTATAAGTAAAGCACAAGGTGCTAAGTCAAACAAAATTAGGAAGCATAAAGAGATGAGGAAGAATTTATATAAGCAAGGCTTACCTCAACCTCCCTACAAAACAAATGTTAGCTTTACAATGTCATTTGAACATATGAAGCATGGCAAAAACTCAAATAAAGCTCAAACTAACTAAAGGAAAGCAATAACGGATTCCTAATCCTATGTCTTAAGTCTAAAGGATCCTATAGGATAAAAAGCTTCTAAAGTCAGTAGCTAAACCCTATTAAAACCATCTAAGGTCATAAGAACAACCAAAGGCAAACTATGCACTAAAAGGTAGTAAACCCTAATAGGAGTCAAGGTGAAGTTAAGTGAAGTATTCGCATGATTAAGCATGGAAAACTTGAATGAAGTCAATGGTGAATGAAAAAATCCAGAAGTAAACACTAAATGGTAATGTCCTAAAGTGTTAAAACAAGTGGGGAGAAAGATATTCAAGTAATAGAGATTCAAATGCAAGATTGAAATATGAAAGACAAACATTGAACACATAGTTCCAAAAGAAAGAAAAAAAGAAAGAGAAAACTTAGAGAAAAAAAGTCAAACAAAACAAAGGAGTTCTAACTCCCCATACAAAAACCAGGGGCTTTATGAAGTGTTGAAATGGAATTCTAACTCAAAGAATTATTCACAAATGAATTAGAGTGAATGAAATTAGGGTTAAGGAACCAAAAGTATGATTTTGAAGTTTCAATGTACAAAAGCAAACCAAATGAAGCAAAAGGGTTTATGACTTGAGATGAGGATGTAGAATTGGATGTGGGACCCTTATAAGATGTGTAAGAATGATATGACATGGACACCATATTCACAAAATGAGAATAGAAGTGTTAAGATCAGAGAAGTATGTGAATTAGGGAAAAGTAAGCATACATGAACATATGGTGACTTAAAGATCAAATAACCTAAGAACTCAAAGGGTAAGGACCTAAAATTGACACAAATTTATTAAAAAGGTTCAAAGGAAACATATGAACTCAAGGTAAGAGGTTCTAAGGCATGCCATCAATGCCTTCTCAAAATGACATTTGAAGGATGAAGAAATAAGGACCAAAATATGACTTGCTAGCCAAGGTACTTAAAAAATATCAAAGTACATGGAAAAAATATGAAAATTGACATTCAAGGCCATAAACCAGGTACAAACAAACCTCTAAATAATCTCACAAAAAATCACCTTTTAACTCATTAAAATGAGGATGCAAAGTGAATTAGGGTTTAGAAGTTATATGTTCAAAGGAATTGCTCAAAATGGTGCCAAACATGACCTAAAAATAAAGAAAAGAATATTTTCAGTGATCTAGGGATGTCCTCTAAATATACCAGCAAGAAGGGACTCAAAACTATTTTTGGTTGAGGAGATATAAAATGGACAAGGCAAGGTATCCAAGAATGAGAAACTCCAAAAGAAATAAAAGAAAATAATTAATTTCTGGTTAAAAAATAAAAGAAAATGAAATTAAAAAGTTGGGAAAATTTTATAATATTATGAAAAAGGTCCATGAATTAATTGGGAATTTTTAGTGAGGATTTGATATTTTTTAGAAGATTAAAATTGAACTGGAAATAATATGGTAAATAAAAGAAATAAAAAGGAGGAAGGGGTGCATTCAGCACTTAATTCATGTACATAGTGATTGGGCCTAATACGCATGGGGTGGAGATAGCAAAGAAACCCAGGTCCAAAGGTTGGCTGAAACACGCAGGTTATTGTGGAATTCAGTCAAAGCATTGACTTTGTCTAGGCCTTAGGATTCATCTAATGCACACAACCATTGTCAAAGTATGATAATCACATGGATTAGAGGGACGCCTATGGTAAGAAGGGTGGAAGGCACGCATGAAATCATTCAAGCTCACTCAATAGGTCACGTGAATTGGACAATCTCATTAATGTGCTTGCTTCATTTTGGCCTTTGGATCTAACAACATCAACCACTATGTTTTAACCTGATTCTAAAAACCCTAACTGAAACCTCACCGGCCGGAGAAGATTTCGGTCATCTTCTCCGTCCCCCTCCGACCATTGCAAACCTTAAAATTCTCCAGAAATGCAATTTACATACATCAATCAAAAGCTTACACCAAGGACATCTCAAATCCAACAGTCAAATTCACAAATGCATCCCACACAATCTGAATCGACAACTTTCATTTTTGCCCTAAAATCTTCAAATGCCTCTAAGAGACCTAATTACTAACCAGCAAAAGTTCATTCTCATTATTAAATCAAATCAAGAAGAAAAAAGGTCTTAGATCATGGTTCAGAAGCAAAGTTGATGGAAAAAGTTCAAACGTGAATATGCAGAGTCTTGAACCAAACAAGGAAAACCAGAGGCTTGGAGCTTGTTCTTGAATTTCAGTTGAGCAAAATAAATGCTATATAACCTTTGAAACTTGCACACATGGAATAAAAACAGAATTGAGCTTGAGCTTGCACTTGAAGAATTAGCTTGATTATGTCATGGATCTTGATCAGTGTTTGACGATGATGAGGAATATAGGAATATTAGAGTATGATTGATGAAGATCAGTGCAACCTGAAGAAAAATCCAGCAGTATCTTCTTCAAAAAAACCGAGAAAACTCAGAGAGAATTGATGAATTTTTTTGAATGATTTTCGAGTTGAATGGGAGAGAGTGTAATTCTGTTAGGAGAGTGGTTTATATATGTGAGGTTAAGGCTAACTAACTCAAGTTGATGGTTAGAACTATAGTTAGTTCTTAACTTGAGGTGAAAAGTGCAATTGGAGGTGTGTGGATCAATTCAGCTAGAGGAGAGTTTGTTTTGCTCGAGCATGATCCAATGGAATGGTGTCTAGGTTAATTAAGGCGAGGGTGATGTGATAAAGTAAAGTGATCAATCAAACTGGAATGAACTGAATTTTGCTCTTGGTAACATTGCCTTAGCACTCAAGCAACCAGATGGCATACATTGATCTTCCCTTAGATGTAACTTCATGAACAAGTCATCAAATCAAGAAGTTTTTGGGCTCAAACTGGAGTGAATGTTACATACAACAAATTTGGTGTTCATACCAAAATGAAAGAGAGCCTTTAGATGTCTCAAATATGTCATTGAACATGAGGGAATATGACTGCATAATTGGCCTGCATGGAGTTGGCTGACCTTGTGTCAATGGCCTATGGATTGATCAGTGCAAGATCTTGACTTTGAGCTTCTATTGTTTCCAAACCATTGATCACATGAAAAATCCTCCAACATGAAAGTTGTAGGTAATGCATCAATGAACAACTTTGATGTTGGAGAAATTTTAATTTGAGGTCATCTTGATGGAGAAAAATTCTCATACATTTTGCACCTCACATGTTTGATAGAATGTCTGGCAGGTCACGCGCGCAGGCCTTGCGTTGCCTGGCCCATGACTTGGTTTTTGCCTTGATTTTTCCAAACTTGGAATGATCATAACTTCTTCAATTTTAATGTTATGGACATGTTCCACCTATGTATTTGAAGCTTAGGATGTCCTCTTTCAAACAGCCCAAGTAGAATTTCAATTTGACTTTTATTTTGGGAGAAGGCCTCTCTTGAAGTTGGCTGCAAAATGGCCAAAACTTGCCATTTTTGGAAACCCTAGTTTTCCAAAAATGGTAAGTCTTGATTTTCATGATTTCTAATGATCCCTCCATCATTTCTTGATTAAATCAGGTCCATGGACTCCTTGTAACCTTAATTTCAGGAATTTGACCTCAAAAAGTCAGCAGTTGACGTTTTACTCAATATGGTTGACTTTTCCCCAATTCCTTGATTTTCAAGTAACTGGTCAATTGAAGACCTTCCAAAATGATTCCATGGATGAAATTTCAATCCTAGACATTTAATATCATGTAGAAAGCAATGAGATCAAGTTTGAACAAAAATCTCTTTGGTAATCTCAATTAATTAGAAACTCTAATTTGGCCCCTTTTTGTTAGAAGATGTTGCACTACTTGAGTGTTTGAATCAATTCACTTATTTCTATGACTTATGGCTTCAAATGAAAACTTGTGGGATGTTGTGAACCCTTTTCACAATGTTGAGAAGCCATGTTACCTTTTGATTACCCTTGGATGACCATCAATCTCCTCAATCACTTATCACAAGCCTTATGTCTCAGCTATACTAGTTATGGTGCAATGCTTTAGGTCATGATGTGCATTTCGATATGCAATGTGATATGCTAAATGCCATGAAAATGAGAGGGAAAATTTTGAGGTATTACAGCTTCCCCTATTCAATCATCTGCAGATTGAAATGAATAAAAGCAATGGCTTATAGATATTCAAGGTTTGAAGTGATTGAATACTCGAATAATCCTAAAAATTTGTACTCTATAAAAAATGAGAATGCCATTTTGCTTCCTTTCTTCTCGTTTTTATTATTATTATTATTTTGCTGACCTTTGACAGGACACAAAGGGAAATGAGCTCATCGTACTAAGATGATAACTCAAGAACACGAGGCCATCGTACTTAGACGGACTCGAAGATGAAACCATTATACTGAAATGGAGTCAGAAAGAATATGATCATTATACTTAAATGATTACCCATGACACAACCGTTATACTGAAACAGATACATGGAAAATGAGCCTGTTGTCCTTAAACAAGACCCGGAGACGAGACCATTGTACTTAAATGGAATTCGAAGGGAACGAGATCGTTGTACTTTAAGGATAACCCGTGACGCGACCGTTGTACTTAAACAAGACGCGAAAAATGTGACTGTTGTACTTAAACATGACTCGTGAACGAAACCATTGTACTTAAATGGAATCGAGGGGTTGAAATCATCGTACTTAGATGAAGTCAAAGAAATGGGATCATTATACTTAAACGAAAACCCAACACGGCACCATTGTACTGAAATGAGACGTGAAAACTGAGTCTGTTGTACTTAAACGAGACTCAAAGACGAGACCATTGTACTTAAATGGAGACTCGACAAATATGAAACCATTGTACTTAAACGAAATCGTAGAAAATGACATCATCATATTGAGATGAAGTCAATGGAACATGATCGTTTTACTTAAACAATAACATGTGATGCGACCGTTGTACTAAAACGATACGCAAAAAATGAGACCGTTGTACTGAAACAAGACTCAAAGGAGAGACCATTGTACTTAAATGGGAGCTCGAAAGAAAATGGGATAGTTGTACTTAAACGATGACCCGCAACGCGACCGTTGTACTGAAACGGAGACGCGAAAAAATGAGACTGTTGTACTGAAACGAGACTCAACTGGGGAAACAAACATTGACTTGGAAGAGAAATGATGTTTGGAAAACAAAATTGGAATTCTCTATGGGGAATACTTCAGATTGAAAAGATGTTATGGGTCCTTATGTAATATACCCCAAAACTGGCCCATGCTGGTATGCACATGCTTGGCTTTTGTCATGGCGCAATGCTCCATAAAGATTGAAATGCTACGCTTTTTTATTTGAGGATGCAAATGTAATGATGATTACTAAATGCAATTGAAAATGGATCTCCTGATGAGGAGATAACAGGAATCTTTGACGACTTCGTCGGGGAAGAAATAATCACTGGATTGATTTAATGACTACCTGTGGGGAAGAGCAACTCTGCGGGAGATAATATGGATGGTAAATTGGCTCTGAACTGCCACCATTGCCAAAAATAAATTGGACTTTGAAATTGGAACCAAGACCCTATTTGGAATGAACTTGACTTGAGAGGCACGCTACCCATTGAACTTCGTTGGGGAAGTGATAACCTTCTGACTTGGTTGGGGAACCAGATGTTTTGGTACTCCGCTGAGGAAGGAACCTGTTAGGGAACTCCTCAGACACACAATCTTCTGCCTTGGGAAGAGATGTATCCACGTGTTGCTGGAGATAGGAAGCCTCTGATGGGGCATGCTCCTTTTGTTGAAGGAAAATATTTGCTTGGGGAGACCATCAGTCTTCTCCCACCACTGTTGGGGAAGGTCTTAATTTCCACTCTACTAGGGATGATGGAAGACATCCAGGAAGACATTGTTGAGGAATTATGCCCAAGAACCTATTGAAGAAGGCCTCCTGGGTCTACTCTAGCCCTGCTAGCAACACCGATACCTGCACCTGCATAAACACAACTGATAGTGCCTGCAACATGGAGAATTAGTTTGGCATGTATGCCCCGGGCTTATGGTATGAATCACCATCCCCCGTCACTCAACGCTTTATAGTGGTATCATATATTTATGTCCTCCTGCATGAATTGTAAGGCATTCAAAAGTTCATAATGCCATTTTTTATCGCAATTTGCTGGACGTTTGTGCAATCAGTCAATGTTAGATGAAAAACAAAAACACATGGACACAAATTTGAACGAAGTTGCATTTTATTAATTGGAAAATGGTCCTGAATAAGCATTACATCAGAAAGCAATCCCTGGAAAGAGGAAATTACCTAAAAGGAAAACAAATTATCTTATTGGCAATGTGAAAAATGGATCTCATCAAGCTCCGACCCGACTATGACTTGTATATCTCCATGACTCTCCGCTTGTTTCGCCTTTGAGGAAAGTGATTGAATTGGTCTCTAACTCTTGATATGCCCATAGTTGCAAATGTATCACAAATCTTGCAAACCGCAGTCGTTCGTGTTAATCCCTATTTTTCATGGATCGCCCTTTCGGGTTTTCAATCCACCGAGATACCCTTTTTTGCCTGAGTTGTCTAATGTGGCTTTTCAGCTCAGCGGGTGTATATTTTTTAGAATATTTCCTTAATTTTTGCCTGAGTCTTTTATTCTCTTTTTTGGCTCACCGGGATGCCCTTTTTTGCTTGTATCTTTATTCTTTTTTTATCCAGCGGGTCTTTTTACACGAAGTATTTTCTTATTGTGTCTGCGTTGACAGGGGATTGGAAGTATTTGCCATCCATGGTTGTTAACATCAAGGCTCCACCCGAAAATTCCTTTTTAACCACGAATGGACCTTCATAATTGGGTGTCCATTTGCCCCTGTGATCATTGAGAGGAGGAAGAATCCTTTTCAACACTAAGTTACCTGGTATGTACCGTTGAGGCTGTACTTTCTTGTCGAAAGCCTGTTTCATTCGTCGTTGATACAACTTTCCATAGCATACAGCTACTAGGCGTTTTTCTTAGATGAGGCTCAATTGGTTGTACCTGGCTCAGAGCCATTCAGCTTCATCTAACTTGACATCCATCATTATCCTCAACAAGGGGATCTCAACTTCGACCGGTAGGACTGCCTCCATATCGTACACCAGTGAGAACGGGGTTTCCCCTGTCGAGGTACGCACAGACGTTCGGTACCAATGTAGCATAAAAGGTAGCATCTCATGCCAATCCTTATATGTCACAACCATCTTCTGAATGATTTTCTTGATATTCTTGTTGGCCGCCTCGACAACGCCATTCATCTTCGGGCGATACGACAAATAGTTATGATGCTCTATTTTGAAATCCCGAAACAAGTCAGCCATCATCTTGTTATTATGGTTAGAACCATTATCAATAATGATCCTCTCGGGAATTCCATACCGGAAAATGATATCTCTTTTGATGAAATGGCTACCACTTACTTTGTAACATTGGCATAAGACGCCACTTCAACCCACTTCGTGAAGTAGTCTATATCAACCAGGATGAAGCGGTGACCGTTGGAAGTTGTTGGCTCAATCTTACGAATCATATCAATTCCCCACATGGCGAACGGCCAAGGTGAATACATGAAGCTCAATGGATTTGGAGGTACATGGACCTTATCAGCATAGATTTGACCCTTATGGCATTTGCGGGAATATTTATAGCAATCAGATTCCATGGTGATCCAATAATATCCCGACTTGAGAAGCTTTTTGGCCATAGCATGTCTTCCAGCATGGGTACCAAAGGAGCCTTCGTGAACCTCTTGCATCAACAAGTATGCTTTGTGTCTATCCATGCATCTGAGCATAACCATGTTGGAGTTTCGTTTGTATAGTACATCATCTTGATTCAAGAAGAATCCTCATGCTAGCCTCCTGAGAGTCTTCTTATCTTTACTGGATGCCCCAATTGGGTACTCCTGAGCCTTCAAAAATTGCTTGATATCATAATACCATGGTTTTCTATCCTTAACACCGTCAATTGCGAAAACATAGGCAGGTACTTCGAGACGAGAGACGTCGATTCGAGGCACATAGTTCTCTTGATGTACCTTGATCATGGAAGATAGAGTTTCCAAAGCATCAGCAAATTGGTTCTCATCTCGAGGTATATAGTGAAATTTGACTTTGGTGAAGAAAGTTAACAACCTCTTGGTGTAGTCCATGTATGAAGCTAAGTGAGGCTGATGAACCAACCACTTGCCATTGACATGGTTGACAACTAGAGCAAAATCACCAAAGATCTTAAGGTTCTTGATTCTCATACTGATTGCTTCTTCGATACCCATTATGCAAGCCTCATACTGTGCCTCGTTATTGGTGCACTCAAATTTCAGTCGAGCAGTGAAAGGCATTTGTGCCCCCTTTGATGAGATGAGGATAACACCTACTCCACTACCATTCAAGTTCACAGCTCCGTCAAACATCAATTTCCATTTGGATTTGGGATCTGACCCCTCCTTCAGAAGTGGTTTATCACAGTCTTTCGACTTAAGGAACATGATGTCCTCATCCGGAAACTCAAACTTCATAGGCTGGTAATCATCGATTGGTTGTTGGGCCAAATACTCCGATAATACGCTCCCCTTGATTGCTTTTTGTGAAGTGTATTGGATATCATATTCTGTCAGAATCATCTGCCATCAGGCTACCCTTCCTTTTAGAGACGGCTTCTTGAAGATATACTTTACAGGGTCCATCTTGGAAATTAGGAAAGTGGTGTGAGTCAGCATATATTGTCTTAGCCGGCGAGCAGCCCATGCCAAAGCGCAACAAGTTTTCTCGAGTAGTGAGTAACGTGTCTCACAATCAGTAAAATGTTTGCTAAGGTAATAAATGGCATGCTCTTTTCGACCAGACTCGTCTTGCTGGCCCAGCACACATCCCATTTATCCTTCGAGTATGGTGAGGTACATGATTAGGGGTCTCCATGGCACTGAAGGCATGAGAATCGGAGGTTCTTGCAAGTACTCCTTGATCCGGTCGAAGGCCTGCCGGCAGTCATCATCCCATTTGATAGCCTAATTCTTCCTCAGAAGTTTGAAAATAGGCTCACACGTGGCAGTTAGGTGCGAGATGAACCGTACAATGTAGTTCAACCTCCCTAAGAAACCGCGTACTTCTTTTTCAGTTCTTGGTTCATGCATTTCTTGGATGGCTTTTACTTTTGTAGGGTCGACCTCGACTCCCCTAGCAGCTTACCAGAATGCACCCGGAATGTGCACTTGTTCGGGTTTAACCTTAGTCTGAATTTTCGAAGCTTGTCAAAAGGCTTGGCTAGGTTGACTAGATGTTCTTCTTCTGTCTGTGACTTTGCAATCATATCATCAACGTAGACCTCAATCTCGTGATGAATCATATCATGGAATAGTGTCACCATTGCATGTTAGTAGGTTGCTCCGACATTTTTCAAACCAAACGAAATGACCTTATAACAGAAGGTGCCCCAAGGCGTAATGGACGTAGTCTTCTCCATGTCCTCTGGCGCCATTTTGATCTGATTATAGCCCGAGAAGCCATCCATGAAGGAAAATACAGAAAATTGAGCTGTGTTATCAACTAGCACATCAATGTGAGGCAAAGGGAAGTCATCTTTAGGGCTGGCCCGATTCAAATCCCTATAGTCCATGCACATTCTGACCTTACCATCTTTTTTAGGGACTAGTACAATATTTGCGACCCATGGAGGATAACTTTTTATAACCAAGAATCCGGCATCAAACTGTTTATGCACCTCCTCTTTAATTTTGATGGCCATGTCAGGGCGTGTATGTCTCAACTTTTGCTTTACATGTGGGCATTCTTCCCTGAGGGGTAGTTTGTGCACTACGATGTCAGTTTCCAATCCAGGCATTTCTTGATAAGACCAGGCGAAGACATTAACATACTCTCGAAGCATGGTAGTTAGACAACTCTTGATAGATTCTTCTAACGTAACCCCGATCTTTACCTCTCTCTTGTCTTCTTCAGTACCCAGATTTATCACTTCAATAACTTCCTCATGTGGCTGAATCATCTTCTCCTCTTGTTTAAGAAACCTGGCTAGCTCTTCGGGCAATTCACAATCTTCCTCACCTTCCTCATCTGCTAGGTAGATCGGGTTGTCGAAGTCATACTGAGCCATAGCAAGGTCGTCGTTGATGAGAGCCGATGACGAGCATCTGCATGAATGGTGATTCATGCTAGATTTAGAAATGACTTGAGGACACATGGCCACTTATTTTGTATGAAACTTGCATATTTTTCTTTTCAAAAATAAAAACAACATGAAAATGACAGACAAGGGGCAACATGTATGAATGCAAAAACGTCTGCTTTATTGATGATTATGAAATTATATCATGAACAAAATAACCCTTACAATGAGCTTCTATACCCCGGGTAAGGCATAGAGCTTGAATACAGGAAATCAAAAACATAAACTATTACTCTTCAGGCTGAGTGACAGAGATGAGCTTTTCAGCCGACCAGTTGTTAAGTTGTGTCCCTGGAGCATAAAGCTTAATCCACTCTTCAAGATCGCAGTAACTTTCAATCATAGTCTCTTGTGCAGCACACACGTTGCCATGATCAACCCACCCGACACTGGTGAAGGTGATTGGGCCTTTCCGCCCTCTAGCACTTTGTCCAGGTGTTGACTGACCAGGCTGGTAGCCAACTCCATACGTGTCTTTCTTTTCTGGGATCTCAATTATCTTGCCCCAACCTTCCTTTCGTCCTAACTCTACCACCTCTAAGGCCTGCTTGTAAGAAGCTATAGAAACTCCTTTCTTTGGGTCTTCAGATAAAGTAGTTGATGATAATGCATTCTCAGACTTGATGGGCTCAAATGTTTGGCAAGGAGTCTCGACGATTTTTCCATCCATCTCCACGTATTTAAACGAGGCTAGGTGGCTGATGAATATTTCTTCTTCTCCTGACATTGTTACAATCTGCCCTTCCCATACAAATTTGAGCTTTTTATGAAGGGTGGAGGACACTGCTTCTGCTGAATGGATCCACGGTCTCCCCAACAAGCAGCTATAGGCCGGCTGAATGTCCATCACGTAGAAAGTATCATTAAAGACTTATGGTCCCACCTTGATAGGCAACTCCAGTTCTTCGAACACTGACCTCCTTGAGCCATCGAATGCCTGTACGACTAAGTCGCTTGGCCTCAGCACGACCCCATCATAATTCAACTTCATAAGGGCTTTCTTTAGCAATACATTCAATGACAATCATGTGTCAACCAGCATATGGAAGAGCACAACCCTCTTGCATTCCATGGAGATGTGCAAGGCTCAGTTGTGACTACGTACCTCAGATGTTAAGTCCATATATGTGAATCCCAAGCCATGGCTAGAGTTTAGACTTGACACCACTGTTTCAAATTGATTTATTGATATATCCAGCAGTACATACGCGTTGTTCAGAATCTTCAATAGGGCTTTCCTATGCGAATCCGAACACATTAATAAGGATAAGATCGAGATCTTGGAGGGAGTCTGTTGTAAGTGGTCTACGATCTTGTAGTCACTTTTCTTAATGATTCTTAGGAATTCCTTCGCTTCCTCATCAAAAGTGATGTAAGGATCTGTTGTTGGAGCAGGTGTATCATTATTCATGGGCTTCTTACCCCTGGCTTTCGCTTGAGCCTCAGTAGTATCTTTGGATGGCAATGCATTACCTCTCAAGGTTACTGGCGCAAATAATTTACCGCTTCTGGTAAATCCCCTGACTCCAACATTTTCAATTTGGCACGGAGAGGAACTGGATGCAGTTACGGTACACTTCAACCCAATAATTCCAAGGAATGGCTTTGTCACTCTGGTATGGGACAGGTCCCGAGGTAGTGATGGTTATTGGCGCCACCCTTGCTGTGGCAGGAACATGTGATGGGTTGTAATAAATTGTAATAGTTGATATATCATCATTCTTCACAACTTTATCGAACTGTATACTTCCTTCATTGATCATTTTCTGTATCCCCGATCTCAGATGATCGCAACCATCCGGGGAACTAACACAATCTGGGAAACTTTCTCCACAACCCGGTAACATGTTCCTTCTGGCCAAGCAAACTTTTAATGCCATCAATGGAGTCTTCAAGTATTTGACATCGGATACCAAATTCAAACCTTCACCTTTATCAATAGCCCTCATAGTCCTTCCATGAGGAGGCATAGGATTTTGGATTACATTTGGAGTAGGAGCAAAATTGATTGCCTTGGAGTCAATCAGGTCCTGAACAACATGCTTCAAAGCTTTACAATTCTCTATGCTATGACCAGGAGCCCCATAATGGAACTCACAGCGAGCATTGGCATCATACCCCTCAGGGATTTGCCCCGGTCTTGGAGGTTGTAAGGTCCTTAGTTGGATCATCTGCAATTGTAGAAGATTCTAGAGGAGCTGGGAATATGACATGGGTGGCATCTTAAGATGCCTGTCTTTTGATCGGGGAGGATAATATGGACTCGGAGCCCTTTGATGTTGGTAGTTTGATTGATGTTGTTGTTGCTGAACCTGTGGTTGGTTTGCTGGAGCAGAAATGGTGACAGGAGCTGCCTGCTGATACACATTCTGGTTTCCTCTTCTGTTTTAAGTATACATGGCCCCGATTTCTCCTTCCCGATGCTTCACAAAAGGCTTCTTTACGTTGAAGGTTGACGCTCCATTATTCAGGATTTTGCCTTGTTTCATCCAATTTTCTATCCTTTCACCCGTCAGAATGATGTCTGAAAACCCACTGGATGAACAACCTGTTAATCTTTCCATGAAGTGCCCTGGGAGGGTATCCATGAAAAGATCCACCATCTCTCTTTCTAGCAAAGGTGGTTGTACTCTGGCGGCCACCTCACGCCATCTTTGAGCATAGTCCTTGAAGCTTTCTGAGTTCTTCTGAGATAAACTTTTGAGTTGAGTACGGCTGAGTGCCATATCAATATTGTACTGATACTGCTTAAGGAAAGCCTCCCCAAGCTCTTTCCAGTTCCGGACATAATTTGTTCTAGCTTCATATACCACTCCAGTGAGCCCCCAGAGAGGCTGTCCTGGAAGTAATACATCCAGAGTTTTTCATCTTTAGTGTGAGCGGCTATCTTGCAGTAAAAAGCCTGTAAGTGTGTCTTGGGGCAGGAATTGCCATTGTACTTATCAAAGCTTAGAGGTCTGAACTTAGGAGGGATAACCACCCCAGAGACCAAACCCATATCATATACGTCAATTCCAAGAGTGTCCTTACATTCAAGGGCCTTAACCTTCTCGGCCAGTAGCTGAAAATCCTAAAAGTTTCCATTCGTGCCAAAACCCATATCATCGCTAATAGAAGGGAACTATTCCTCCAGGTGAACTTCCACGGGGATAAGAGTAGTGGTGCCAGTTTTTTTAACCGGGGTCTGTCTCTTCTATTTTTGTTGGGTGGATTTCCCTGGGCATCTAGAGTAACCACCGGAGGGTCGGTTTGGGGAGGAATATGCCTCTGCATCGCATTTCTCAGCTCTTGCTGCCCTAGGGACATGCCCTGCATCATGGCCATAAACTCTCCCATTCAGATGCGGAGTTCATTGAGTTCTGTCTGCACAATATCCATGATGTTTCTTTGATTGTTGAGGGTAGTGTACCGGTGAGAAATACTCTGTCTGGGATAATGGGTCCTGGCTGCTCTCGCAATCTTTCCTTGTAAATGTAGAAGTTAAGTAACATGAACAACCTGCAAAAGAAAGAAAATGCAAATGATATGCATGCAATGCGGTGTTCCTTTTATCCTAAATGTTTTTTTTTACTTTCCCGTTCTGGTATTAAGAGAATAACCTTTGGAGGAAGACCTCGTGTGATATTCAGATGTGGAAAATTGGCGTTTATTACCCCATGTCCGTGCAAAAGATAACAACCAAAAATCCAAGACAATTCAATTGTATAAACTGAAATCTGAAATAACAAAGTCCCCAAAGAAAAGTACATCAATAAAAGAGAAATCCCACAATAGGCCTATGGGTAATCCATATATGAGAGCACGAGACTAAACCCTAGGAAGTTCTACATCTTGCAACCTCCAGCTAAGGCGCTTGACACCTTAGAGCAACTGGGCTATGTCTGGTTGATCTGGCTCTTGTATGAGCTTCTGGATTAGGAGATCCTTGAGATCAAAAGAAGCATGCAACTCTTCAATCTGATGTAGAAACACCTTCTCACTTTCTTTGCTTACACTTGACTCGGCCTTGATTTTCTTAACATCAATCCGAAGCTTTAACTCTTCTATTTCCTTCTGAGTGTTTTCCACTATCTGTTGACTCTTTGCCATATCCTGAAGGTAATCCTTTTGTTGGTAGTGGGCCTTTTGGAGCAGCTCTCCTTGTTCAGCTAGAGAGTCCTGAAGACTTTTGATTTCCAATTTGTATTTAGTCTCCAACTCCTTCTGCTTCTTCAGATTATCTTCCCACTTCTCCTGCCAAAATGTTATAGCTTCATTAGCTTCGTTCAAAGGTTTCTTATATTTTTGGCACTGACTTGCCTTGTGAGTTTCAGCTAGCCCTATTTTCTTTAAGAAGAGGTCTCTCTCCTGGAAGTCTTGTTGCTTGAGCCTGACCATCTCTTCGGCCTGGTGAGCTATCTCTTCCAGCTTTTGATTCTGAATCATCAACTTTTGGCACAAATTGTTGGCCTCTTGATTTTCCATTCTAAGTTGTTTAACCAAGGCCTCTAATTTCTAGTAATCTTTGAGAGATACTGAATCCAAGGGTAACTTCTCCTTTGGATATAGAGGGGACTCCATAGAGAATGGGAGAAGTAAGACTTCCACACGATCTTTCAACCATGTAGAAAAAAGATCATATGTTTTTGGGTCCACCTTCCCAAAATCTTTCTTTCCTTTCCTTATCCTGACCTCCCAAGCTTGGGCTACTTGTATACACAACTCCATATTTCCTTCTGTCGAGAAATACAAATTTAACTACCTCTTCAGCTGATGGTGGGACCTTCAGAGGATAACAAAATAGTTTCCTGGACAACGAAGGATTATAGTTTATTCCCTGTTTCCTTCCTAGCAAGGTTACATTGGGGAAAGTTCCACAGCTAACAATAATCTATTTGCATATCAGGTCTCTATTACACTCCCCAAGATATGTTGTCTGAGGTTATGCCCATTAATCTCTTGGACCACTTCCAATCTTGTTTCAAGTTTTGGAAAGGTCTTGATTTTGGGAGTTGCCTTACAAACCAATCAGCAAACAAAGGAGCACAACAGTTCACATACCCTTTTCTTTTATCGTTCCTATAATGGACCCCATAATAAAACTCACCTAGCAGTGTAGCCACTATATTTCTCTAAATGAAGATGACAACAACTTCCATGCTAATCAAACCTTTCTCCCTTGGGAACAAGCTTATCCCATATACCATCAAAGCTAGAAATGTGCTGATCTTAGCCTACTTGTTCTCTGAGGCCATATCTTGAGTTTCCTTGACAAGAAAATCCAAGAGAAATCCCTTACCTTTATTGACATCCAGCCCTCTACTAACTTTGGACAAATCCAAATGGAAAATGTCAGTTATGTCTCTACATGAAGGAATCATCTCCAAGCCATAATAGGGAACACCACTTTTGATGGGGACCCTAAGGATCTTGGAAACTTCTTCCAATGTAGGAGCCAAAAGGTAATCTGGGAACACAAAGACTCGTCACTGTGGATCACAGAATTGTAGCAAGGAGGTTGTCCATTTGATCAACTGTTTGTTTATTCACATATTCCAAGATCCGTCCATACTCTTTTCTGAAATCATCTAGAACCTTGTCATTCATCAAACTAATCATCTTTTGAATACCCTCAGTTTCTGGTTGCGGGAAAGTGTAGTGAACATTCTTCTTCCTTAGAGCTTCCATCTTGAAGTAGCAATGCGACCGGGAATCGGGAGTAATATGAACCCTGAGAATAAAAAGAACACATATGATTAATGATGTCATGAAGGTTATGTAAGGCAAGGAATATGATCAGTGATGTGTCTGTGTAGTGTCAATCATATGAGCAAGTGTCTGTGTAGGGTCATAACATCATCCTATCATCTTTCTGATCAAAGGCTCAAATCTCATAATCAATGTATAAGAGAACAAATCACAATACTGAATCATGCTGGCACAGTGGGTGTGTTGAAGGTTAGGGTTCCTACAAACCTATAAACCCCTCCCAATATCACGGGTGTGCTACACGGGTCAACATCACGGACTCTCAAAGCCGAATAGCAATAATAAGTTAACCATTTCCGAGAAATGGATCATGACCAAATCAGGGAGTCAGTTTGGCATTATGTATTACTCAGGGAGGTCTCAGCCGAGTCCAAGGAAACAAGTGTCCCTCATAAGTCCCCAGCTTCAAGCACTGAATCGAGAAACAAAAGTACATTTAGCCCTTGGGATACAATACTATCGTCATACGAAGATTTTGCTTTAACTGGATTCCTATAAGAGAACCAGGCCATCCTCTGCGAGTTCCGAGTGGGCCCTCGGATGCGAGTTGGTTTGCCAACAAATGTGGTATGCCACTGTCATCACTAGAGAGGGATGTTTCTACAAAGGTCCTCAATGATAGGTCCCTAGATGCACATAACTATCAAGGTAGTATATTGTCCTAGAATGATTATGGTATCAATATATTCCCAAGACGGTCGCAAGTCCGGGTGTGGAAATAACTAATACCAACATAGAAAGATGCCATGAAGCCAAAGTGGAACCACTCTAAGTCTTAGATGCACTCAAGCCGGGTATTTGGCTTATCTCACAGTAACAAATCCCATCCCACAGAAAAAATAAAACCAGTACAGCCAGACAGTCCAGTATATATGATGCATGGAAAATAAATACTGAAAACAGTAATCAAATGTTGTAAAGTAAGAACTGTAAATGAAAACCGTAAATAAACAAACAACAGCACACATATAAACACCCAAAGAAACAAAGACAAACAGGCGGTAATATTGACTCTACAAGGGAAACCAAAGATTTTGGGTTCGATCCCCAGCAGAGTCGCCAGCTGACGCTCCCGGAATTTTCATCCTAGTACAAACGCGAAAGTAGCGAGGAAAAGGTAGAGTCACCAGCCAGGCATTTTATCCCGAAAAAACGGGAAAGGTAATGTTGCATGAACCTAAGAGAAAAGGAAAGGACAAGTGACTGCGAACCAAAGATCTGGGTTCGGGAGTCGATTACGACCTGGGAAGGTATTAGCACCCCAGACTGTTTACCATATCCGACGGGATCCACGCTTGTTAGTCTGTTTCAAAGGGTAAGAAATAAGATGTTGCTGAACAAAAGAAATGCTAAGTTGAATAGAAGTGAGAAAGAGGAATGGAAAACAAAATCGAAAAGAAAGAGGGAAATGAAGGGAAAATAAAGAATGTGCTCGAACGGGCCCTACCCCGTTGCCTATGTACCGCATCAGGAAAATGAGGATCAGAGTCGACGTAGTTCGCCTACCTGGTACAAACGCGAAAGTGCCGCGGAAAAGGTAGAGTCGCCAACCAGGTATTTTTATCCCGAAGGAACGGGAATGGTAATTCTGCACAAACCAGAAGAAAATAAAAGGAAGGACACGGGTCCTGCGAACCAAAGAGACTGAGTTCGGGAGTCGGTTACGACCTGGGAAGGTATTAGCACCCCAGATCGTCTGTCGTACCCGACGGGATCCACGCTTGCAAAGAAACTGTTTCAAAGGGTGAAGAAATGAAAGTTGCTGCAAAAGAAAAGGAACTGGAACTGGAAAAGAAACTGAGAAAGAAAACAAAGAGAAAAAATGTAGGGAAAATAAAGATTGTGCTCGAACAAGCCCTACCCCGCTGCCTACGTACCTCATCTGGACAATGAGGATCAGAGTCGTCATAGTTCCCCTAAGTAGGGGTAGAAAAGATTGCTTGTGAATTAAGCCTTGAACTGCCTAATGTCAATGCTCAGGCGTTGCAGGCTCGGACGACGAGTGCGTTACTGTCTTGCAAAGTGACAAGTAGGAGCAAGTTCGTGTACGGAGCGAAGGAGATGAGAAAAGAATTCCCGAAGGAAAGACGCTTATTGTTTGTTTGTGTTTTTTAGAAGCTTTTATGAGTGTGTCACAAGGAAGTGAACTCAAGCTCTTTTCCATGGAATGTGCACTTGTCACTACATTCCAAGATGGAATAATAGAACAAGCACACTCAAGTAAGGAGAAGATCCCCAAAACTTGGTTCCAGAGATTAGGGCCTAAGCTCACTAACTCGTTGAATTTATTAAGTGTTTTTGTAATTTTTGTGAAGAAGTCTTTTTTTATGATTTTCTTGGTGAAGATGATATCCTGATCAGACTTGTGCATCACAAGACAAGCTTGTAATATCCCAAGATGGGAAGACTACAAGTGTCTCATGGGATAAGGCTATTGCTCAAGATATCACTTCAATCTTTATTTAAGTGTCTTCTTTAAGGTTTTGAGATGAGGAGAGAAGAGAAACAAAAGGATCACAAAGGTAAAGTCTAATGGAGGACTAATGAATCCTAATTGTTGTCATGCATGGGAAATCCTAGGTTAGTGAGGTTTATTATCCTAAAGAAGAAAGAAAGAAGAAGAGAAGAAGAAATATGAATAGAAGAGGGGGGAAGTAAGGCCTAAGCCCAACAATCACAAGGTTAGAACAAATAATGATAAGAAGAGAAGAGATAAGATTTGGAGATGTGGGAATCACATCCACACCTCTCACTTACCAAAGCCCCTGAAATGGTTAGTAACACAAGTATAAAGGCAATACAAAATGAACATAATTCCATACCCAAACCATACAATCAGAAGTGAAGTCATACACATAAACATCCAATGCAAATACAAGTCACAAGAATGAGAAGAGAACCACACAACTCAAAGTGGAACCACATGAATTACTATGGCAAAACAAAACAAACATGAGAATATGCAAAGCAAAATGAACAAATCACAACCCCAAGGTACAAGACCAGAACCATAATCATGTTAGAAGAATGCCCAAGAAGCAAGAGAGATGAAGAGAAGAGATGCATATAGCTAAGTGGTAACATCATGAGAAGAAATAAGCAAAGGAGATGCATAAGAATGAAAGGACTTCACAAGCAACCAAACACAAACTCCTCAAGGCACAAACCAAAACTCAAGATCAGAGAGGTCTCCACATCCTAACAAGGCTCTAAACAAGTTGAAGAAGTTGGCACAAGTGCCCTTCTAAGCTAAGGAATGAACTTATGATAAAAAAGAAGCAAAAGGGACAAGTGAAGAAACAAAATTCAAAACAAAACAAAAGAGCATTCAAAAATTCCACAACCTTGCACAAATGGCCTTCAATCATAACATAACAACATTCCAAAAGGAGGGAAAGAAATTCAGAAGCTAAACAAGTCAAATGAGAGGTCAAACATGGATTAGGGTTAAATGGCTTCACTCACAAGTTAAAGATCAAAATCAACTAACCAAGATTCTAAAAATCAGAACAAAAATCACCTATAAACTACATCCTATCATGAATCCAGAGCAAAAAGTATCAACCAAAAATTCAAAACAATGACCAAAATATAAAATGGACAAGTCAGCATGGTTCAAAATGAAGTAAAATGAATTAATTAAAAGGAATAATTAATTTCCACGTGTCAAATAAAAATAAATGGAAAATAAAAATATCAAAAATTAGAGAAAACTCAAAGAAGCATTCATGAATTTTTTTAGAATTTTTGGAGACCTAAAACTAATTTTAAAAATTAAAAACCAAACTGAAAATAGAAGGGAAATAAAAAGAAATAAAATAAAAGGAAATGGCCAAGGGGTGCGAACAGAAAACAATTCCCGTTCATTTCTCATTGGGCTCAAAACAGGGGGTGTGGATAGCCATTGAGGCCCACTGGATCCTGTGCAGGTTCACAATATTTATGATGGAAATTCAATTAATCAGAAAAAAAACATGGGCCATTAGATCAAACACACACCTCAGATTGGTCAACTCATTAAACCTAGTCAGCACTTTAATTGTTCAGGGGTGAGGGAACATGTCATTATGGTGTGATGAGAAACAAATTGATTAATTCGTTTTATAATTTCAAACTCAGAGCACGTGAAAGAGAGGGTGAGGTCATTTATGCGTTGGCAGCATGATGGACGTCCAGATGAAGGATCCTACGACTCATGGGTCATCTTCTTCAACAAACTCAGATCAACATATTTCCAGAATCCGGTGACCGGAGCTAGGGCTCTGGCACCGGAAAACACAAACCATGAACAAATCACAATAGAAATGATTCAAAAACTCCAGATCACACAATTAAACCATGTTGATTTCAAATATGGCACTCAAATTCACAATGGATCAAAGGAGCAAATGGATCGAAGCAAAAAAGTTGTAACCATAAAACTTCAAATCATCAATACAACTTCAATATCCATCCATTTTCAAAATCAAACATCACAGAATCATCAACATGTCTCACAGATCACAATGCATACATCAAAAATCATTTCTAGATCCAAGGATTTCAGAGCATACCTGAGATGAAGACACTTAAAAATCACCAAGATAAGGCTCCAGATGCTGCAGATCTACTCCTTTTGATATCCTCTTGCAATATAAATGCAAGAGGAAGCTTGAGAGAGCTTGAATCCGAAGCTTCGAATCAACCTGCCCTTAAATGGCACCTCTCCAATCTTTCACTTTCAGCTTGAATGAGTGGTGGATTAGTGATCCTTATGCCTCAAGGATTCAGAATATGTGATTTGGTTGTGAAGAGAGTGAGAGAATGAGGAGATTCGAAGAGAAATGCTTGAGTGCAAGAAACTTTGGAATGAACAAATGTGATGGATCTGAGCCAAAATAAAACCCTAGCTTTCTTATATATGAATCCAAAATGCAATGCTGAAAGAATGAGGGAAAGTGGACGTGAGAGGAGAGAGTGAGAGTGAAATTGCAAAACTTGCAAGATTTGTGTGATGAGGTGCTTGGCTCGTGCATCCCTCTCATTCCTTGCACATGTGTGATCAATATCCCACCCTTGATTCAAAGCAACAATCATCTTGGCCCTTGGATGTGAGAATCATGCTTTTCTCATGATCATGCATGTTTTGCACCTTATGAAATATTCTTCTTCTCATGCGCGAATTTGACAATATTTTTGGAGCAAAATGGACTCTTGGCATTGCTTTGTAAGTTTGTGACCTCATTTGGTTCATAAAAAAGCTTGAAAATAAGTTTCATGATCTTTTGCATTTGTGGAAGATTTGAATTTCATGCCATGCCCTAAAAATCTTGAAATTTTCGAAGGGCCTATCTCTCTAACCATGAAGGCTATGAAAATGCTCTTGTACTTTTTAAAAATGGGAGACTTTAATCTTCAACTTTCATGTTTGGTTGTGGTCCATTTGAAGCTTTTTTCGCCAAAATGGAAATTCTCATGACCAAACTTATGCCAATTTTGCAAAACTCCTCAAAACCTCATGATTCTTGATCTTTGATCTTGCCAAACCTCTTCTAAGTTTATAAGAACATCCCTTGGCTTGAAAAATGGGGTTGTCCCCTTTGAAATCTCACAGTTGACTTTAGAATGCACATTTGACCAATTTCTTCATTTACAAGCAACTGGAGAAATACTTGACTTCCACAAGGAATTTTCTCACCAAATTTCATCCCTAGGATCCTCTTAACATATAAGAGACTTTGCCCAAATGAAATGGCCAAAGTCATAAGGTTTTTATGCTTGAAACTCAAACCCTAATTTGGGATCACTGTGTAGGAGCTTTGCCCTAGCTTGAATTCCCTGATGATCTTCCCACCTCCTGGGCTTTTTGTGAATAATCTTGAACTTGTGAATGCAATGTAGACTTCTCATAAGACTTGAGAAAATCCATTAGGCCCCTTGCCATAGCTTGTGGTGCTTCAAATCCCTCCACAAATGATCATATGCCTAATGCTAGGTCATGAGAATGTTATGCCTCATCTTTCCATGCTAAGATGCCAAGAACATGATATGCTTATGATGAATATGATGTGATATGATGCTTAAAAAGAAGAGGGCAAATTTGGGGTGTTACAGCTGCCCATATTCAAGCAACTGTTAATCTGAAAAGGACGGTAGCACGAGCTATCGACCGTTCAAGATAAACTGTGATTGAATACCAAGAAAACATGAAATTTGCAATCTGATGGAGAATGAAAAAACTGGGAAGTAAACCCAACCAAATGACGCTTTGGTAGTTGAAGTGGAGAGAAAGCAAACGAGCTCCTTCCAAGTTGAAACTGTTATTTGGAATCAGAATACTTTGACAGACGAGTCTTCTTCGAACAATTCTGTTACTCCAGGAACTGGACATACGAGCCCTCACGTACTTTGCAAAACATACGACTTGAGACAGACGAATCTCCTTCGGATAAACCTGTTACGCCAGGACTAGTGATGCACTTAAATCTGTGGGATAGACATGCATAATCAAGGTAGACGAACCCTCCTCATATATTACCCGTAGATATATGTTCTAAGACAGACGAGCCTTCTTCGAGCGAACTTGTTACTCCAGGTGCAACTTTAACAAGTAGAATTTGAGACAGACGAGCCTCTTTCGGATAAACCCGTTACACCAGGGCCGGTAACCATTTTGACGTTTAATCCCACCGTCAGGATTTCAAACCTCTTCAATACAGACGAGTATTGGATGATCATCAAGAAAGAGCACAGACGAGTGCCATAAGTCGATTATACAAACGAATATCAGACGATGATCTAAGAAACACAGACGAGCACTTCGGGCAATGATACAGACAAATATTAGTCACTGGTACAGACGAATACCAAAAATTCAAACACAGACAAGCATTTGGAGTAGCAATACAGACGAGTACCCTAGTGATTACCAAATTAACACATATGGATATAAGTCAAAACAAACGAGTGGAAAGGAATGATACAGACGAGTATCCAAACAATGTAGACGAGCTTCAAACAGATAACAAACACAGACGAGCGTTGGGGAATGCAGATGAGCAACAACAAATATCAAACACAGACGAGTGTTGGAAAGTGCAGACGAGCAATAACAAAGTGACCATGGGCAACTGTTGGGAAAGCCAACGAGCAATACCAAAATGATAACACAGACGAGTGTTGAGAAATGCTGACGAGCGACAATAACGTATGAACACAGACGAGTGTGGGGAAATGACGATCTTCCAACACGGCTGGGAGATACTTCCTCAAATATCCTCCATTGGTGAAAAGAGTTTTGACAGATAAACTATGTGGGGAAAGGGCCTCCCACTGCTTGCTGGGCATACTCCACTGGGGAAAATAAACTGCTTGGGGATCCTACCTACCATGACTTAGCTGGGGAAAACTTTATATGGGAGAATGTGACACCATCCTGCAAGACCTGCAACAACAGAAAACACATATGTGCCCCGGGGACTTGCGTGGTATGATTTGTTCATCCATCGTCACCCGACACTCAAAGAGGATTTCAAATGTTTCCCTGCAATGTCATTTTTCTTTCAAAATATCACCATGTTTTAAATGCAATGCTATTTTTGCCAAAAATTCAGGACATTTTGCAAACAAAAGATAAACATAACACAACTTTTTTGACTGAATATTCTTTTATTGAAAGGCCTCTGCATAGGCAAAGTTTTTTCATCAGGAAGCAACCACCTGGAAAGAGGTAGCCACCAAGAAATTGAGAAAATAAACTATCCTAATGGCAATGGACACAACATCCCAATGAGTTTCCTTCTTGCTATGACCAACATGTCTTCAAAACTCTCCATTCTTGCTTTTGCTTTCTGAGGAGATGAGGGGACTGATTCCTATCCTTCTGATATTGTCAGGTTATATGAAACGGTGGTTTGGTTCAGATTACTCAGATCGCAGTTGCTCGCTTATTCCCTTGTTTTGCGTGGATCACCCTTCCGGGTTTTCAATCCACTGGGATACCCTTTTTTGCCTGAGCTGTTCGATGTAGCTTTTCAACTCAGTAGGTGTGCATTTTTTTTACTTGTTTTCCCTAACTTTTGCCCGAGCTTTTTATTCTGTTTTTAGCTCGCCGGGATGCCCTTTTCTTGCCTGGACTTTAATTCTGTTTTTGTGTTCAGCGGGTCTTTTTATGCGAAGTATTTTTTAACTGCGTCCGAGTTAACAGGGGATTGGAAATCTTCTCCATCCATAGTGTTGAGCATCAGTGCTCCTCCTGAAAAAACTTTCTTCACTATGAATGGTCCTTCGTAATTTGGGGTACACTTACCCCTGTGATCTGAACATGGAGGAACGATCCTCTTGAGCACGAGCTCACCCACTTGATACTCCCGAGTACGTACTCGTTGGTCGAATGCTCGCTTCATTCTCCTCTGATAAAGCTGACCATGGCAGATAGCCGCTAATCTCTTTTCCTCAATTAGACATAACTGATTGTATTGAGCACGCACCCATTCAGCCTCATCAAGCTTCACATCCATCATCACACGCAATGAAGGAATCTCAACTTCAACAGGCAAGACTGCCTCCATACCATATACCAATGAGAAGGGAGTTGCCCCAGTTGACGTCCTGACTGACGTTCGGTACCCATGCAGCGCAAATGGTAACATCTCATGCCAATCTTTGTAAGTGACAACCATCTTTTGCACAATCTTCTTGATATTCTTATTGGCTGCCTCTACCGCACCATTCATCTTTGGTCGGTAAGGAGAAGAATTGTGATGCTGGATCTTGAAGTCCCGACATAATTCTGCCACCATCTTGTTGTTTAAATTAGAACCATTGTCAGTAATGATTCGCTCGGGCACTCCGTATCTGCAAATGATGTCCCTTTTCAAAAATCTAGCTACCACTTGACGAGTGGCATTGGCATAAGATGCTGCTTCAACCCACTTAGTGAAGTAATCGATCGCAACCAGAATGAAACGATGACCATTTGAAGCAGTAGGCTCTATCTTTCCGATCATGTCAATGCCCCACATAGAAAAGGGCCAAGGAGATGACATGACATTGAGCGGGCTTGGAGGAACATGCACCTTGTCTGCATAAATCTGGCACTTGTGGCACTTACGGGCGTATGAACAACAGTTTGCATCCATTGTCATCCAATAATACCCCGATCTCAACAACTTCTTAGCCATAGCATGCCCTCCTGCATGAGTACCGAAGAATCCCTCGTGGACTTCCTTCACTAATAGGCTTGCTTCGTGTCTATCCACGCATCTGAGCAAGACCATGTCAAAGTTCCTCTTATACAAAACCCCATATGTATTCAAGAAGAAACTAGCAGCAAGTCGCCTTAAGGTCTTCTTGTCATTGGATGATGCCCCAGCTGGGTATTCTTGCTTTTCCAGGAAGAGCTTGATATCAAAGTACCAAGGTTTCTCATCAGACACTGCGTCTACAGAGAAGGCATGAGCTGGTGCGTCAAGCCTGGAAATGTCAATCCTGGGTACATAATTCCAACCCAAGACTTTGATGGACGAAGAAAGAGTAGCCAATGCATCGGAAAATTGATTCTCATCTCGTGGTATATACTGAAGCTTAACCATTGTGAAGAACGTCAACAGTTTTCTGGCATAATCCCTATAAGGAATTAAATGTTCTTGATGCGTATACCACTTGCCGGTAACCTGGTTAATGACGAGGGTTGAATCTCCGAATATATCGAGGGTCTTAATCCAAAGATTAATAGCCTCTTTTATTCCCATTATGCACGCCTCGTATTCCGCTTCAATGTTGGTGCAACCAAAAGTAATTCTGGCAGCGAAGGGAAATTGAACACCTTCACGAGTGATAAGAACAACACCAACTCCACGTCCGTTGATATTAACTTCCCCATCAAACATCAACTTCCATTTGGATTCAGGGTTTGGCCCCTCCTCCGGAAGTGGTTCCTCGCAATCCTTTGCTTTGAGGTACATGATGTCCTCATCAGGGAAATCAAACTTCATTGGCTGATAGTCATCTTCAAGAGGTTGTTGTGCAAGGTAATCCGACAATACACTTCCTTTGATGGCTTTCTGAGAAGTATATTGTATGTCATACTATGTTAAGATCATTTGCCACCTAGCAACCCTTCCGGTTAACGCTGGTTTCTCAAAGATATACTTGACAGGATCCATTTTTGAGATTAGCAGTGTGGTATGGGTCAACATGTACTGTCTCAGTCGGCGAGCAGCCCATACCAAAGCGCAACAAGTTTTCTCGAGCAGTGAGTAACGGGATTCACAGTCGGTAAACTTTTTGCTAAGGTAATAAATAGCGTACTCTTTTCAACCAGACTCGTCACGTTGTCCTAGAACACACCCCATCGACCCTTCTAGCACAGTCAAGTACATGATAAGCGGCCGTCCTGGAACTGGAGGCATCAGAATTGGAGGTGTCTGCAAATATTCTTTTATCTTATCAAAGGCTCTTTGGCAGTCCTCATTCCACCTGACTGTTTGCTCTTTTCTTAGCAATTTGAATATTGGTTCACACGTGGCAGTTAGATGAGATATGAACCGGGAAATGTAGTTCAACATCCCTAAAAACCCGAGCACTTCTTTTTCTGTTTTCGGTGCAGGCATATCTTGAATTACTTTTACTTTTGCAGGATCCACCTCGATTCCTTTCTAGCTAACAATGAAACCCAGCAATTTTCCGGAACGCACTCCGAAAGTGCACTTGTTTGGATTCAACCTCAACTTATACTTTATCATTCTATCAAACAGCTTCTTGAGGTTGACCAGATGCTCTTCTTCGTCTCGGGACTTAGCAATCATATTGTCCACATAACACTCTATCTCTTTGTGTATCATGTCGTGGAACAATGTGACCATAGTCCGCTGATATGTTGCCCCGGCGTTCTTCAAACCAAAGGGCATAACTTTGTAGAAGAATGTACCCCACGGGGTAATGAACGTTGTTTTCTCCATGTCTTCGGCGCCATCTTAATCTGATTATACCCGGAGAAGCCATCCATGAAGGAAAATACCGAGAATTGAGCAGCGTTATCTACCAGCACATCAATGTGAGGTAATGGAAAGTCATCTTTTGGGCTCGCTCTGTTTAGATCCCGGTAATCAACGCACATCCGGACTTTGCCGTCTTTCATTGGTACATGTACAATGTTAGCTACCCAAGGTGGGTAACTAGTTACGGCAAGGAATCCGGCATCCCACTATTTCTGAACTTCCTCCTTGATCTTCATCGCCATGTCAGGACGAGTTCTTCTCAACTTCTGTTTCACAGGAGGACATTCTTCTCTCAATGGTAGCTTATGCACAACAATGTCGGTATCTAGCCCTGGCATATCTTGATACGACCAGGCGAAGATATCACAAATATTCACGCAGCATACCAATCAAATCTCTCTTTACTTCGGCCTGCAGACTGGCCCCAATCTTGATCTCTTTCTTCACATCTTCATTGCCGATGTTGATGATCTCAATTTCTTCCTGATGAGGCTGAATAACCTGTTCCTCTTGTTTCAACAACCTGACCAATTCTTCAGGGAGTTCACAGTCTTCCTCAACCCCTTCATCAGCTTGGTAGATAGGATTGTCAAAGTCATGCGTGGTCATAGCAGGAACGTTATCACTAGAATCCGGATGATCAACACTGCACAGACAATGTGCTTATTTCAGAATCTGTTTATTTTTCAAAAGAGACGCAAACACACAAACAAAAAGGAAAAACACATTGCCATTTTTATTTTTTTTGTGAAAAATTTAAAACGAAAGAAAGAGAACACAATTTGTCTGAAAAATGTCCTTTATTTCATGGTAAAATAAATGCATTCAAAACATGGTGGCCCTACAATGGATCCTTGCACCTTGGGCAGAGTGCAGGATTGACAATGCAACATGATAAGAAAAGGAAACAAATAAATTACTCTGATTGCCAGGTAACTTGGACGATGTTTTCAGCAGACCATTTCTTTAGCTCCTCTCCGGGTGCACACGGATGAATCCAGTTGTTCCAGTCACCATCAATGTCTCCATCTTCATTGGTTGCACAGATATGGTTGCGGTCGAGCATCCCAGCGCTTGTGAAAGTAATAACATTACCACTTGGAGACCAATTAGACCCACTAGGCTGATAACCCAAACCAAACTTGTCGTCTTTCTTCTCTAATACCAACAATTTTCCCCAGCCTTGGGCGCTTCTCGACTGGACCACCTCCTTAGCCTGCTTGTAGGAGTGAATGGAGGTACCCTCTTTCTCATTGTTCCTCTCCACAGGAGCCAAAATTCTGACATTAACTGCTTCGAAGGCCTAACACAGTGTCTCGTGGATCTCTCCGTCCATCTCCACATATTTGAAAGTTGATAAGTGGCTCACAAAGATGTCTTCCTCTCCGCACACAGTGATTACTTGGCCATCAACCACGTATTTTAGCTTTTGATGCAGAGTGGATGTTACTGCTCCTGCAGCATGAATCCAAGGACGTCCCAATAAGAAACTATACGCAGGCTGAATTTCCATGAAGTAGAATGTGCTCTTGAATACTTGAGATCCTATTTTCACAGGTAACTAAACTTCTCCGAACACTGACCTTCTGGACCCATCAAAAGCTTTAACTATCAAATCACTGGGTCTTAAGACAATACCATCAACATTCAGCTTCATCAATGCTTTCTTCGGGAGTACATTAAGAGAAGAGCTTGTGTCAACCAGGACATGCGACAACACAACACCCTTACACTCCATAGTAATATGCAATGCTTTGTTATGGTTACGGCCCTCTGAAGTAAGGTCTCTATCTGTGAAGCCCAACCCGTGGCTTGCATTCACACTGCCCACTATAGCTTCTAGTTGATTGACAATTATTTCTTTAGGAACGTATGCCATCTGCAACACTTTCAGCAAGGCTTCTATATGGGCTGGAGAACACATCAGCAAAGACATAATTGATATTTTGGACGGCGTCTGGTTCAACTGTTCAACCACCTTATAATCACTCTTTTTAATTATCCGCATAAATTCCTCTACTTCTTTCTCAAAGGTACCCTGTCCAGCAGCAGGAGTTGTCATTTCTTCAGTCGCTGTTTGTTTTCCTTTAGCCTTTGCCGCAGCTTCAGCCTCAGGATCTCCTCTCAGAACTGGGGGAGCAAAAAGACGACCACTTCTCGTAAAACCTCCAACCCCTCCGACGTTCACTACAGTCGGGTCAATAGCTATTGACTTACTCTCCACTTTCTGTCCTTCAACATACACATTTGAGCCGTAATGCCATGGGATGGCTTTATCATCTGTATAAGGAACAGGCCCAGGAACAGTGATAGTAACAGGACTGACTTCAGGAGCATAAATAGTCACAGGTTCTCTTCTAGTAGGCATCTCAGCTGGGTCATAAAAGATGGTTATAGTGGACACACAATCACCTTCATTATCAACTTTATCAAACTGCAATGACCCTTCTTCAATCAGATTCTGCAACCCCACCTTCAGGTTTTCATAACCATTCACTGAATTCACACACTTTTCACAATCAGAACTGCATCCCGGAAACACTTGTTCTTTTAACAGCCTCTCTTTCACTACCAACAACAGAGTCTTCTCTTCTTCTATGCTCAGAATCAAACTTAACTTCTCACCACTATCAACAACATTTATTCTAGCCCCTCCATGGTTTGGAATAGGGTTTGAAGTAACATTGGGCGGTGGTGCAAAGTTAATCGCCTTGGAGTCGATCAAATCTTGAACTATATGCTGTAGTGCCCTGCACTTCTCAGTTGAGTTCCCGGGTGCCCCTGAATGGAAATCGCATCTAGCATCGGCATCATATCCCACTGGAAGCTCTCTAGGTGGTGGTGGTGCTAAAGTCCTTAGTTGTATCAAATTCAGGTCTAGCAATCTCTGCAGCAATGCAGTATATGTCATGGGAATTACTTCAAGCACCCTATTAGTCGGACGAGCTTGTCTTGGCTGATAAGGTCTTTGTTGATAGTTGTTACATTGTGGCTACTGTTGTCGTTGTTGTTGAGGTTGAGTTTGTACCTGCTGCACAGGACTGGAAGGGATAGTGACAGCTGCCACTTGCTCATATGGTCTTCTATATCCTCGGCCCCGTCCTCGACCAAACACAGCATTGGTTTCCCCTTCCCTCCTTCTCGGGGGTCCATTGAAAGCTTTTCTTACTCCACTCGAGCTGCTTGCACTGGTATCCTGAATCTTTCCCATCTTTAACAAAGTCTCGACCCTCTCTCCAACTATTACTATATCATTGAATTTTGTTGTCGAACAAGACGCCAACCTTTCGATAAAAACCCCTTGCAATGTCCCCATGAACATATCAGCCATCTCATTCTCCAGCAATGGTGGTTGCACTCTGGCAGCAAGCTGACGCCACCTTTGAGCATATTCTTTAAACCCCTCCTTAGCAGTTTGAGACATGTTTTGCAGTTGAGTGCGATTTTGAGCCATGTCCAAATTGTACTGGTATTGCTTCACGAACGCCTCTGCCAGGTCCTTCCAGCTCTTAATGTTGACCCTACTTAGCTTCATATACCATTCCAAGGAGGCCCCAACCAGGCTGCCCTGGAAATAGTACATCCATAGCTTCTCATCTTCAGTATGGGCAGCAAGCCTTCCTACAAAGGACTAGAGGTGAGTCTTTGGACACGCTGTGCCGTTGTACTTCTCGAAAGTCGGGACCTTGAATTTGTAAGGGATTCTAACCCCTGGAACCAAGCCCAAGTCAGTAATGTCGAACCCCAGAGAGTTCTGATATTTAATAGCCCTGATCTGTTCAACCATATCCTCAAAATTTCTATTCATTTCAGCCCATTGGCCTTCAGTTTCGTCCAGCAGAGTAAATTGTTCGTCTTGACCGTCCATATGTACATTTTTCAGTCCATCATTGATAATGGTGACCCCTGGCTGTGCCACAGGGATCTCAACATGACGGGCGCCTGCACCGTTACGATTACCTCCATCGGCAGTACCGTTGTTCCTGGCTTGATTATTTTCAACCAACTCACGAAGACGTTCCTGATTCTGACCCATTCCTGCCATAAGGGTCATAAAATTGTCCATCCTCAATCTCAAGTCAGCTAAATCAGCCTGCATTTTATCCATGACTCTTTCTCTGTTGACTCTTGTGGGATATCTGTGTATGATCGGCTGTTCTCGAACCTTCCTGGGAGCTATATTGCCTGAAAGGACATAAACGTTAGAAACTGAAGCACTACATGCAAAACAAACAAACATGTTATATGCATGCAATGTAACTACTCATGTTTCCAAGTTTTAAGCATTTATATGCCCCAGTTCTGGTATTTGCTCCAGATGTTGAGTGTTAGTTTTCAAACTTTCCCTTTGAAGAGTGTTCAGATATTAGCAGTATCAGACAAACAAGCCTTGCATATTCAGAAATGATAATTTGCGTATTAACACTGTATATCATGGACAATCCACTGTCGGCCAAAAGTTAGAGCGCAAACAAAAATTCCCCGAAGGGTTACATGTCTTTACAAAAGGTAAAAGTCAAAAGATAAGACAAGACTCCTACAACAAGCCTGTAGGTAGTCTGAACAAAAATAAATAAACTAAACCAAAGATCCAGGCTCTTCTGCAGCCACCTCCGTTCTGTTCTTCTTCACACCTGCTCTCAGCTTGAGCTCTTTAATCTCCTTCAGTGCCTCCTCCAAGGCTATCTGGCTTTGTGCCAACTGTTGAGTCTATTCCTTTCGTATGTTGTGGACTTGTTCCACTTCTTCTTTCTTGAAGGCCATTTGTACCTCGAAGAACTCTTCTTTTTCTTTAAACTTCTTCTGCTCATGTTCCCTTTGGCCTTGCAACCAAACAATGGACTGGCGAGCTTCCTTGAGAGTCTTCAAAGTCTTTTTGCGATCTGCTTCTCTTTTTACCTCCATCAGACCCAACCTTTGAAAGTGAGCTTCCTTTCCAGCAAAGTCTTTCTCTTTAGCTTCCAAGGAGGATTGAATCTCCTGCAGCTTTCCCTCTGCTTCATTTTTGGCCCGGTTAGCAAGATGGTACAGGTTAACCATTTCAGCATTCTCCACTCGAACTTCATGCAGCTGAGCTTCCAATTTCTTATACTCTTCAAGGGAGACAGTACTTTGACATGGCACTTCCCTTGGATATAATGGAGCTTCTACTGAGAACGGCATGAGAACTTCTTCTACACGTTTCTGCAACCATGTGGCAAAAGGAGGATACGTCTTGGGATCTACTCTGCCAAAGTCTTTCTTACCTTTCCTCACTCTGTGAGCCCAAGACTGGGATGCCTACAGAACTAACTCCTTGTTTCCCTCCATAGGAAAGTACAAAGACACATCAAATTCTTCCATATTTGGTGGGTCTCTCAAAGGATAACCAAATTGCTTCCTGGCTAATGTTGGATAATAACTGATCACACCCTTCTTAACTGCAATATCATCCATTCGGCTCAACTGCAATATCATTGGATAATAACGTTCTTGGAACCTTTCTTATCCTTGATATGGTAATCATGCATTTGGCTCAACTGCAATATCATCTGATACTTTCAAACATCCAGCAGGGGGCTCTCTGGTGTGAAGTAATACTCCGCTAATGTTATGCACTTTTCCCTTGCCAACCATCCGATAATATGGTGGCGATAAATAGAGCTGACAATGGGAAATGCCCTAAAACCAATAATAAAATGAAATTGTTAATGTGTATATATGTCAAATACATAATTTAAGCAAATAGTTCAATTTAAGAAAATTATATGTAATTACCTCTGGAATGTTCGGCTTAAAGGTACAATTGATACTATTTTTGTCTGAAGCATCTCTGAAACATGTTGAGGCGCTAGCCTCTCTTTCTCTCCTTAATGCATCAAGCTCAGCTTGCATTGCTTCCAATTTTGCATGAAGCTCCCGATTACTAGGAGCCTTTCCTTTTTTAATACTCAGGGAGGTCGGAGTGACTCGAAATCCCTTGCCCCTCACCCGACCAGAATACTCACGGACATCTAATGCCTGGCTACGTATGCTCCTAGTATCATATGGAGGTAAAGACTGAGATAGTGCCTCCTGAAAATCAGATGAATACCGTATACTTGTCAAATATTTCATTATAAAGTTTTTATTTAAGTAAAGAAAAAATGGTATACTTACACATTTCTCGTATACTTGTAAAACATCTTCCTTAGGAACTCCAGATTTTCCCACACGGGCTTCCTTCCACAAAACATGTGCAGGAATAGATGTTTCAGAACGTTTCTCCTTCTGTAGCTACACATTAAGTCATACAATATGATCAAATAAAACTAATATATGATGAACAAATATGTTATCGCAATTTATAAATACATACCATGGATTGTTCTATGCGCCATATCCGACACGTCCTTTTCGGTACGGATATGCGGGACTTGATGCTCTTTCCCGGTTTGTGGCACTTACTCTTTTAAATACAGGGTCCTGTCGTTTGGATTTGAAGGCTTCCCATTCTTCTGCAGATATCAAACTTTCATATTTTTTAGGAAGCTCCGCATCAACATAATTATCATCAGCATCCTTAAGGAACTTGGATGATAAAAATGTTCTAAGCCCTCATAAAAGCTTTCCGGCCAATTTCATACAAAAACCTCTTCTTTCTTCTTCGATGTTAAAACACCGCTAAGAAAAACATACAGATTGTGTGTTTGTACAGGTAATCGAAAAAACCTAATTGATTCGCATAATTAAAGACATAACTATTGTACCTTTATCTCACTCCAAATTCTTTCTTTGGAGTCATTCAGATCTTTGTTTCTCAAATCATCACAAGTAATGGGAACTTCATTCCTTACTAGTGCACCGATGAAACTAGTTAAGGTGTGCCCATTAGGTTCTATAAGCTGCCCCTGATAGCTCCAATTCACATCTAGAATGATGCCTCGAGATCTACCATTGACCACTCTTATCATAACCGTTATACCTCTTCGAATATCTTCTTCAGTTGATACTTTTTTACTACCTCCTCCATGTGTCGAATGATCATCATGTGGGTTATCATCATTAGTGGCCATGTCTAACCTGTAATAAAGAAACCAAGGAGGATCAAATATAACTTATAATAAAAGCAATTGAAAACACAAAAATAAAGATACCATGCATGATCAAATCTAACGTATAATCAAATAAATACAACAATGTCAAATAAATACATACATAATAAAGATACCATGCATGATCAAATATAACTTATAGTCAAATAAATACAACAATATCAAATAAATACATACATAATAAAGAAACCATGCATGATCAAATCTAACTCAATAAAAAGTGCTTAAACTAATAAAAATGCTTATTTTATGAATCTTTCATCTATTATAATTTTGTGTATTGAGAATATCTTTGTCTATTAGTTTGATCATCTCAAAAGTTTCATGAATACCTTATCAAAAAGCTTCAACAATGAACTAATAAGAAAAAAGTTTCATGAATAGAATAATAAGCACTTTTATTAGTTTTTATGTATAGAATAGTGTAATTATATACAAAAAGAGCTTAAAATAATAAGCACTTCTTCAAACAATGTCAATCATATACAAAAAGATATTAAACTCATAAGCACTTCAACAACAATGTCAACTATATACTTAAAGAGCTTAAACTAATAAGCACTTCTACAATAATATACAAAAAGAGCTTAAACTAATAAGCACTTCTACAACAATGTCAACTACAACAATGTCAATTACAAACAAAAAGAGCTTAAACTAAAAGAGATAAAGTTGATTTCGTTCTTTCCCTAAACAGAGACGAAAAGAACAGAGAAAAAGCTTACCAAATAATGTTGTGGACGACGGTGAACGTGGAGGACGACAGTGGCGAGAAGCTCAGTTAGGGCAATGGTGAATAAAAGCTCAGTAGGGACGACGATGGTGTTCGTTCGTAGAAAGTGAGCGAGTTTGCAGAAAGTGAGGGAAATGAAAATAGAAACTGTATATTGTTAATATAATTAGACCTTAGACAACGCTTTTGGGAAAGTGACGTCTAAGGTCAACCTTAGACAACGCTTTTGTTTTTAATTTTTTTTTATATTGAAATCCTAAGACAACGCTTTTTTAAAACCGCTGTCTAAGTTTTATCTTTAAAAGCGCTTTCTAAAAGTGTTGTCTAAGGTATGACTTTTAGCAACGCTTTTATTTATTTTTGAACAGTTTCCGTGTTTTCTTTTAATTTTGACCTATAGCAACACTTTCTTTATAAAGCACTATCTAAGGTGCGCTGTTAAATGTCAATTTTGGCATAGTGTACCTAGCCCGAAGACACCCTCCGAGTATCAACACCTAAGTATTGTCATGTCTCTAAAACAATTCCATAACAACCTAGGGTAACCTAGCTACCTCATAAGTTTTACCTTTTTATTACCTTTAGCTCATAATTCCCTAACTTCACATTCTATGGTATATTCAAAAAGTCGGGCAAAGTCGGGTAAAAATAATATCTTATGGCATCATCAATTAATAAATGTTTTTAGCTTTGAATCGATAGGTGGGACACTAAAAGCGAATAACTGGATCACAAGTTATGAATTAAATCACAAAAACAACACTCTCAGGTCTCGCTGAGCGAGGGGTTTGCTCGCTAAGCGAGCAAGCTCCTGCATTGAGCCTTTCCAGAAAACTAACTTGCTCGCTAAGTGAGCTATACCAGATAACAAGTTTTTCCTGCAGAATTCAATCTGCTCGCTGAGCGAGCTCTGCGTTTTCAAGAAAAATGGCTTATGGGAAAACTCTCTTATAAGCCAAATCCAACCAAAAATCATCATCCAACAGAAGAAACAAACACTAAACATGAATATAGTCATATATTAAGCATCATACTTAAGTTTAATCAAGTTTTAACCGTTTATTCTTCCGATTCCAAGATTTCTACCAAAAACCTAAAAACTCATAAACTCTAAAATTCAACCAAAATCTAAAATAAAAGCTTCTAACTATGAACCCACCTCGAGAGATGAATATTGGCAGAAAGAATGAGCCTATTCAATGGAAGGATGGTGGAGAATGATGAATTTGAAGCTCTAGGGTTCACTTCTTTTCTTCTTCCCTTTTCCTTCTTTCTCTTTTCCTTACTAACTTCTTCTTTCTCTATTTTTCTTTCTATAAAACATAATATATAAAACTAATGTTTTTAAGAGTAAAAATTGATTTTTCTTACCAATGGATAGTATCCATAAATGTCTCTTACTCCACCATTTTATAAAACCTATGAAACAAATAATTTCAGTTAACTAATTTAAATCCCCCATTTGCTCTAAATAGATTTTTACTAGAAAGTCTTAGAGCAACCCAGAATTCCATTGGCATTAAATAATATTATTTGGAGAGTTAAAGGAAATTACGGGGTATTACACCCTCCCCCCCCTCCCCTTAAATAGAAATTTGTCCTCGAATTCAAAAGATTACCTGAAAATGTGAGGATACAATTCCCGCATCTCTGATTCCAACTCCTACGTAGCATCTCCCGGATGCGTCGCATCCCATTGTACCTTAACAAGTGGAATCTCTTTGTTTCTTAACACCTTCGTTTCTCCTCCAACAATACGGCTCGGTTGGGGTTCAAAAGTTAAATCCGATTCTATATCAATAGAATCCGACAGGATAGGCTGAAGAGGATCAGGAATGAACCTACGAAGTTGAGATACATGGAAAACATCATGCATTTCAGATAGAGAGTGTGGTAAGTCCAATCTGTAAGCAACTTCACCAATCCTTTCTAAGGCCTGATACAGTCCTACGTATCTCAGACTTAACTTGCACGACTTAAACGGTCCTTTTAATCTCAATCTCGGAGTGACTTTCAAGTACACATGATCACCTTCCTCAAATTCCAAAGGTCTCCTTTGATTGTCAGCATAACTCTTCTGATGATCTTGGGCTTTCTTAATCTTTTCTTGAATCATATGAATCTTTTCCGTAGTCTCTTGAATAACCTTGGGTTCCAAAATCCTATCTTCACCCACTTCTGACCAACACAGCGGTGTTCTACATTTTATTCCATACAAAGCTTCATAAAGAACCATTCCGATGCTCGCATGGTAACTATTATTGTAAGATAATTCTATCAGTGGTAAAAGTTCCTTCCAATTTCCTTTACTTTCAAACACATAAGTCCTTAACATATATTCCATCGTTTGAATTGTGTGTTCCGTCTGACCATCTGTTTGAGGATGATTAGAAGTGCTCAAACGTAAATCTATGCCCATAGCCTATTGGAACACTTTCCAAAACCTTGAAGTAAACTTTGGATCTCTATCAGATACAATGTTAGACGGTACACCATGCAACCTCACAATATCAGCAATAAACAACCTTGCAAGATGACTTGCCTTGTACATAGTCTTAACGGTTAAGAAATGCGCAGATTTTGTTAGTCGATCTACAATCACCCAAACAGAATCATAACCACCTTGAGTACTTGGTAAACCCACTAAAATGTCCATAGAAATACTATCCCACTTCCAAATTGGGATGTCCAAAGGTTGCAACAAACCTCCCGGTCTTTGGTGCTCAATCTTCACTTGTTGACACACCGCACATTCAGACACAAATACCACAATATCCTTTTTCATACCGGACCACAAATACTCTTTCTTCAAGTCTTGATACATCTTCTAAGAACCCGGATGTATCGTAAAACAACCTTTATGTGCTTCCTCCAAAATCATTCTCTTTAACACATCATCATTCGGAATGCGAATTTTTTGGTTGAATAGGATAATCCCATCCAATGCTCTTACGAAGCTTGGTTGGAGTAATATCTCTTGCAACTTCTCATATAGAACTTGTGCCTGTTGAATTTCATTCCTCAAGATATAATTGATATTCAAATTTCCCATAATCACACCATTCAGAGCTCAAATAAACTGAAGGTTAATGTCTCGAAACTTCTCCAACGGTGCACATTCCAACATCATCAACTCGGCACTATGAATCACTTTTCTATTTAAAGCATCCGCCACTTTATTCGCTTTTCCTGGATGATACTTCAATTCAAGGTCATAATCATTCAAGTACTCCATCCATCTTCTTTGTCTCATATTTAATTCCTTCTGATCAAAGAGATACTTCAAACTCTTATAATCACTGAACATCTCAAAACGCATACCATTCAGATAGTGCCGCCACACTTTCAAAGTAAACACCACAGCCGCCAACTTTAAATCATGAGTTGGATAGTTCTTCTCATGGAATCTCAACTGTCTAGAAGCATAAACCACAACTTGACCTTCTTGCATAAGGACACCTCTTAATCCCATCTTATAAGCATCACAAAACACTTCGTAAGATTTGTTAGGATCGGGAATGATCAAAACTGGAGCAGTTGTCAATTTCTCCTTCATACACACGAAACTTTGCTCACAAATAGAATCCCATTCGTAAGCGAAGTCATTTCTAGTAAGCTTAGTCAATGGTAACTCCATTTGAGAAAAACTTTTAATGAACTTTTTTTAGTAACCTGCCAAACCTAAGAAGCTTCTCACTTCCGAAACACTCTTCGGTCTCTCCCAATAAATCACAGCTTCAATATTTGACAGATCCACTGCTAGACCTCCCTGAGATATCTCATGTCCAAGAAACTTGACTTCTAACATCCAAAACTCACACTTTCTAAACTTGGAAAAAAGTTGCTTCTCTTGTAGTACCGATAGAACAATCCTCAAATGTTTTTCATGCTCTTGTAGAGTACGAGAATAAATAAGAATGTCATCGATAAAGATCACCAAAAAATTGATCCAAATAATCTTGAAATATTTGATTCATTGATCGCTCGACAATATATCTAAAGGATTGTATCTGCAAGTGCACAGTCGTACATGTAGTTTTAAAGATTATCGATCCCTCAGAGACTAAAAATCAATCTAACGTTATCTAGTATTACGGTGTAAAGCTAAGGCTAATTGTTTCTTTTGGTTGGCTTATGGTAGATATAATTAGATCTAAAGTTTAATTAATGAATAATAATAATGATATATCCGTATGTAAATCGTCAATCGTCGGGAATTCAATCAAATATCAGTTAAGGCTTGTATGCTAAAATACTTTTTAGTGGAAAATGTTCATTTAAAAATCCTTGTCTCAAACTCTCGCTCTATTGATTTAGATTGAATTCCTAAAGTCCTATGCCTGCTATAGCTAGCCCACAAGTGTTTAGAAATTCTTTTTGAAAATAAATAAATCCCAATTAATTTTAAATCCTCAAACTCTCGCTCTATTGAATTTAGAATTAATGCCTAAACTCAACTATGCGGTTAAATTCTCAAACTCTCGCTCTGTCGAATTTAACCTTAATTACTTCCTTATTCTCATAACAAAAAGTATTAAATTAATTCAAGAGATCTCGGCCTAATTTGTAAATTGGTAAAATAATTAATAATGATTTTAATTAAATTCCTCCCGATTAATTTGTCTGCATACTGATATATATAAAAATTAGCTAGACATATTAAATAGAATAATAATGCAAGAACATAATAATTTAATTAAGCTAATCATAATTATTAAAACAAGCATACGGAAATTAAATAAACACGTAAAATTAGAACCTGAATAATATTCTTCAATAATAATTTGTAGTAGAATTTGGATCCAATACAGACTTGCTTGAAAATAAATTGTACCGCAATGTGGAAAAGAAATTACTAAAATTAGAAATAATAAAAACTGGAATCTAAAAGCTTCAACTGTAGCTGGAAAAATCTGTCCCGGAAATTATAGCAAATGATGGTATTTATAATCACGAACGGTTGGATTTTTGTTGAGAAAAAATAGGAGTGAATGGGCCTCGCGCTTGAAGTGGAGAGACTGGATTTCGCGCATGAGAAGAGGGTTCCGGAAAGACCGGAGGAAGAATAGGAGAGAGTGGCCTGCACCACTTCTCTCTCCTCCAAAGAGTGTCCTGCGCCACATGGTATGAAAAAGGGGGTTGTGGTCGCCAAACCCCATGGCATGCGCCATGTGTGTGTGTGGTGGCCCCCACCACCTTTATTTATTCTTTTCTTTTCTTTTTCTTTTCTTCTTTTCTTTTTTTTCTTCAATTTCTTTTTCATTTTCTTTTCTTCACTTTTCTTTTCTTCACTTTTCTTCATTTTTCTTCATTTTCCGACTTTTCTCCAACCAACTCGATTATCTGGAATAATGGATAAATATAGTAAATAACGAGAATAAATTCGAAAAATCTAATAAAACATATTATTTATTCATGTAAGTCTAGCCAAAAACACGATATAATTTCGCATTATCAAATTCCCCCACACTTAAACCTTTGCTTGTCCTCAAGCAAAAAAATTGTAACAATCTAAGCGCTAGTTTAGATTAGACACGAGTATCATAGGCATCAGTCAAAAAGATAAGTAATGGGTATTAATTCTAAGGATATCGTAATGACAATTTTTATCTCAAAATATAATCGAGAACTCCTATCCTATACAGACAAATCCGAATCATGTTATTATATCTCGACCCACACACCTCTCTTTCATTCTAGCGCAATCACATTAAGCCCGTTATCCCTGCACTTCCATGGTAAGTAAACCTATTAGTGTTAATTGATCTCATTTGTCAAATATCTCTGTAAATCTTTTTTTTTCTCTTTTATTTTTCGAATTTCAAGAATCTGGTCCGTTGGGCTAAATGGTCGGGTGAGGACCACCTAACTTAGAAGGGTGCAAATCTTTAGTTCGCCTTTGACATTAAACTTATTCAAATTATTTTATTTCGAGATCAGACACGTATTTTCATCGGTCTATTACTTAAGTTGTGCTCTAGGATGGTGTTGACTGCTATTATAAACTAATAAAGAGGGTGGTTTTAGCATAATAAGTATTCAAATTCATCTGCATAATCAAGGGGTTCAAGGTGTAAGGACGGTACCGATACTATCAACATTTTTCCTAAGTCTTTCTAGACTAGCCTGTTTCTAACATCGTGTCATTTCTAAATTATTTTTTTATGGCTTAAGAAAATTGGGTAAATCTGATTCGAAGTAGAAATTACGTGAAATGGCTCGCCTGAACATGAATTATTATTTGTTAGCTAAAAAATGCAAAACTAAAATTCTACCTAGAAAGCAAAAAATTAAAAAGCAAAAAATTTCCTCCCCTACACTTAAGTCGAGCATTGTCCCCAATGCGTCAAAATAAGGTGAAAAAAGGAAGGTGGAACCTGTGATGTCAACTACCCACGACTGCCTCTGCCTCGTGTTCGTCTGACATTTCTTGAAGTGCCCACGTCTGTATTTTCTTCTTCTGTCTGAAAGGACATGCCGGCCATTCCGTGGATTAGCTCTGCCATACGGTTCTCTCCTTGTTGCATTTGGTTCAGGATTTGCAGCAAGTTGTTCTGCTGAGCGTGCATCTCGTTTTGTTGAGCATACATCTGGTTTTTTTGCTGCAGCAGTAATGCTTGCTGAGTTGTTAGATTTTGTATTCTCTGGTCTCTCAAGGCATTTGCTTCTCCTTGTAGCATCAACTCATGGAGAACTCCTTCAAGACCTTCGTGTGGCTCGTCCTCTGGTCTCCTAGGGACTCGCCTTGTAGAAGTACCTGCAACATAATCAGAAGAAAATGGCGCATCTCGTGCGGGTGGGTTAGTTTCATCATTAGCCCCGCCAGCGGCATCATTCGTCGGAATGTGCGCGGGGCGTGTGTCAAAGTAGAGGAAATTTCTTTCGTTGGTCACATCAGTGCGACTCGGGTTCGGTAGAATAAAGCCCGTTAACACTTTATTATCTATCAAAAGCTCGTAATTTCCATCTCTACGTGGTTTTACTAGTTTCATATTCCTCGCCGTATTTAAATCAATTGTTTCGACGGGGTTCGTTTCCATTGTAGAGAAATTTGCTTCGAGTCTTAAGGCTCTAGCTATTGTTGTAATAAGACCGCCAAAGGATATAGGACCCTTGACTGCGGATACATTTTTCATATGATGCAGAATAAACGGGACATGATTTATTTTAATAGATGCAAAAGCAGCCATGAGATACATCAATTCTCGTTCATTTACCTTACTCGTATTAGACCGGCCAAAAACAGTTGTAGCTAAAATCTGACGAAAATAACGAATAGTCGGGTTGTGAATAAGGGTGGCTCTAATGCCTTCTATATTATGTAAGAACGTTCCCGTTATGGCTTTTCAAAACATTTTATAAGAGTTTACCCATTGTTCCCCTGTCGGCATTTCATTGCGCACATCCTCCCCTACTGGAAATTTCAACAAAACAGCTAACTGATCAAAAGTGTAAGTGTAACTTTCATTATACATTCTAAAACATGCTGTTTTATTTTCATCATCAATAATTAATGAGCTTAAAAATTCCGCGGTGAGCCGAATATAGACAGGATCACGGTAAGACAGGAAGTTTTTTAGATGAATTCTTTCGAGCAGTAAATCTACACTGTCTTTTAATCCTAATGTTTCTAAGCAAATGATATCGGCATGGTAATTTATTATGCATGAAGTACACTTGTAGATGATTAGTGTAAGTGATGAGACTAGTGCATGGCAAAGGTAGATGGCATGTGATAAAGTGGAAAATTGCATGTGGTAGAGTAAAATGTAGTAAGAATAATAAGAATTAATAATAATAATAATAAGAGTTTGCATGAAACAAAATGAACACAAATTAAATTTTATGTGGCCCCCCACCATCTAGGGATGCATGGCGCAGGCCATGCTTTGTTTTAGGGAGCATGGCGCAGGCCATGCTTGAGAGAGGGTTAGCATGGCGCAGGCCATGCTTGTGTGGGGGGGGGGGGGTTTGATGAATTATTTTATTTATTTTTATAATGTAATATAGTTTGTTTTTAATGCGATATTTATTTATTTATTTATTATTATTATATTTTTTATATGCAATATATATTATTTTTTTTCGGATGAAATTTATATATAACCTGCATAGTTGATTAAATAAGGCAATACGAAATCTTATATTATACTGGCATATTAAAATAAAGATAGATTAATAAATAAATAGGTACCGAAACAGAAAAAACTGCAATTAAAATTTAATGTAAGCAAAACAAATATGAAATGATAAAATAAATCCTGATGAGAAAACAGGAAATCCTAATTAATTTCCTTCCCCCCATACTCAAATCGGGCAATGTCCTCAGTGGCCAAGCATGTGAGTTGGAATAAAGAAAGAAAGAAAAACTAAATTCTAACCACGGTTATCGGTATTGTTAGTTAGACCGACTGAAAATAAAAGCTAATGAAAATTATCCAGCTGCTCAGTGACAATATCCATGAAACCGAAAAAATCCATTTGCAAAGCATTAATATTTGTATTAATGTGATCAAGTTGATTTTCTAGAGCGGCGATGGTGGCAGTGTGGTCAGCCGGTGGGTCAACTGGTATCTCAGGTCATATTGAATCGGCATCGGACATATAATGGTCACAGACTTCAGATATCATAGGTGATTCAGGAGGTGAAGGAGGGGCAATGGGAATGCTTAAGTCATATAACCAATTATTTCTATTGTGCAGGCTGGTCCTTTCATGGTTAGGTAAGGTGAAAAGATGGACAATTTCATTATTAATCAGGAGGTCAAAGGTGTCGGGTCCGAGGTTTCCTATGATTCTATGGTCAAAGCAAAAATCAATATTCATAGGACGGATTGCACCTAAGGGGTGTATTTGGTTTAGTTGCCATCGTAGGCCAATTTTATTTGCTATCATAGTCACTAGGACACCTATAGGGATAACTATACGAGTGTTTTGAATGAGGCGAACGAAACTAACTATCATGAAGATAGCTCCATTAACAGGTCTGCCTAGGGAAGTACAGTAAAGGATAAATAGCTCGTCTCGTGATACAGAGGTATTATTCTCCTCTTTTCCAAAAAGGGTATGGGCTAGGAATTTATGAAAATAACGCAAAGCAGGGTTATGAATATTCTAAGAAAACATATCATAAGGTTCAGCCTCATCATTCCCTATAATGGTACCCCAGAAATCGTTCAGTGCATGGTTCATTAGTAACTCCTCCTGAGTAGCAGTGAAAACATCAGGGCCATTAGGAAACCCTAGAAGTTCCGCAAACTCTCTATGGTTGAAGGAAAAATCAATATTGAACATCCTAAAGGTAATTAATCCTTTGTTAATTCCTAGACCATGGTTAGGTAAGTGGACTAGTGAGCTCAAAAACTCTAGTGTAAGTTGACGATATGTGTTAAACCTTCGTCGAATAAGTAGAACATCCCACCCTATCTGACTGTAAAGAAAGTAGACACTATCTTTGATGCCTAGCTTAGTTAAAGTAGGCTCATCATGATAAATGGTCAGTGTCATAGATCTTTGTAATAAAGCTTCAAATCTTCTTCGATGTGCTCTTCCATTGAAAACAATGTTCGTGTTGTCTACTAGATCCATAACTAATGTTAGAGCTTAGCTAAATAGTTAGCCTGTAAGTAAGTAAACAACGCGAAAAAGGTTAGTAGGAAGAGATGAAAGTAATAATACCGTAGTTTAGTTAGATAGGATTAAAACAAATAATAAACGTAAATAATTTTAAAAAGTGAGAAAAAAACAACAAAAATAAGAATAGAGAATCTAAAAAATTTTAAATACAGATAATAAGCCTAAAAATGTGGGTTGCCTTCCACCAAGTGATTCGTTTAAGGTCAAGGGCTCGACCAAGCGTTTTTACGGTTAATCACTTGAGTGAGCGGGCAGCTCATTGAGTAAGAGACTAGTTACGTAATCGCGGTTTTCGACCATGTGATAGTGCTTAAGGCGTTGACCGTTTACTATGAATGGGTCGCCCGATTTTCCTTTGATTTCAATGGCTCCGCTAGGAAAAACTTTGGTAATAAGAAATGGCCCAGCCCATCTAGAACGTAGTTTACCTGGAAAAAGCTTCAATCTTGAATTAAATAAAAGCACAACATTGCCTTCGTTAAACTCCTTTTTGGAGATACGCCGATCATGCCATTTTTTAGTTCGTTCTTTATAAATTTTTGCGTTCTCGTAAGCATCTAGTCTGAGCTCTTCTAATTCATGGAGATCTAAGATTCGTTTTTCTCCTGCAGCTGATGAGTCTAAATTTAGGGTTTTAATAGCCCAATAAGTTTTGTGTTCTAATTCAACTAGAAGGTGACATGACTTTCCGTAAACTAACTTAAAGGGGGTGGTTCCTATCAGGGTTTTAAAAGCGGTTCTATACTCCCATAAAGCTTCTTGTAATTTAGACGACCAATCTTTCCTAGAGATAGCAACAGTTTTCTCTAATATTTGTTTTATTTCTCTATTGGAAACCTCTACTTGTCCACTTGTTTGTGGATGATAAGGTGTTGCAACTCGGTGCCTAACTCCATACTTCAATAACAATTTCTCAAAGATTTTGGATATAAAATGTGATCCACCGTCACTTATGACTAGTCTTGGTACACCAAATCTCGGAAATATCACGTTCTTAAATAATTTAATTACTACTCGTGTATCATTTGTCGGAGAAGCTATAGCCTCGATCCATTTTGAAACATAATCAACAACGACGATTATGTATTTATTACCAAAAGAAGATGGGAAATGTCCCATGAAATCTATTCCCCATACGTCGAAGACTTCTACTTCTAGGATGCCTTTCAGCGGCATCTCATCACGTCTAGAAATTTTTCCAGTGTGTTGACATCGGTCACAATTAATAACTACAATATGGATGTCTTTCCATAGATTAGGCCAGAAGAGGCCTGCTTGTAAGATTTTAGCACAAGTTTTTGAAGTGCTCGCATGTCCACCATAAGGGGCGGAATGACAATGAGCTATTATGCTTTCTATTTCATCTTCTGGAACACATCGACGAAAAATACCATCGGCACCTCTTTTGAAAAGAAGTGGTTCATCCCAATAGTAATGTTTAAGGTCGTGAAAGAATTTTTTCTTTTGTTGGTAAGTTAGATCGGGTGGAAGTACTCCAGCTACAAGGTAGATAACAAAGTCAGCATACCATGGTATTCCTGTAGTTACAACTTCTTTGGTTTTTGGTTTGTTTGGATCTAGTTGGGCCAAATCGCTTCTTATTTGTGCTATGAGTTGTTCATATGGAAAATCATCATTAATAGGAAGTCGTTCTGGTTTAATACCTTCTAATCTAGATAAATGGTCTGCTACAACGTTCTCGGAACCTTTCTTCTCCTTGATTTCTAAATCGAATTCTTGCAAAAGTAGAATCCACCTTAAAAGTATAGGCTTGGCATCCTTTTTAGTCAGTAAGTACCTAATAGCTGTGTGGTCTGTGTAAACAATTATTTTTGCTCCTACTAAGTAAGAACGGAATTTATCAAGAGCAAACACAACAGCTAAAAGTTCCTTTTCTGTTGTGGCGTAGTTCATTTGGGAAGGATCTAAGGTTCTACTTGCGTAATATATTGCGTGAAGCTTCTTATCCCTTCTTTGTCCCAAAACTGCACCTACGGCATAATCGCTTACATCACACATGATTTCAAATAGTAATCTCCAATCCGGAGGTTGCATGATAGGTGCAGAAATGAGAGCCGTTTTCAGCTGTTCAAACGCTTTTTGGCATTTTTCATCAAAGATAAAGTCAGCTTCTTTCATTAATAAACCAGTAAGAGGTTTTGTAATTTTTGAGAAATCCTTAATAAATCGTCGGTAGAAACCGGCGTGTCCTAAAAACTTCTTATTTCTCGTACCGTTTTCGGAGGTTGAAGATTTTCTATGATTTCAATCTTGGCTTTATCAACCTCAATTCCTTTTTCTGAAACAACGTGTCCTAGTACGATTCCTTGTTGGACCATAAAATGGCACTTCTCCCAGTTTAATACGAGATTTACTTTTACGCATCTTTCAAGTACCATTTCTAGGTTTGATAGACATTCTTCAAAGCTTTGCCCACAGACGGAAAAATCGTCCATAAATACTTCCATAATGTCATCTATAAAATCAGCAAAAATCGACATCATGCACCTTTGAAATGTTGCAGGGGCGTTGCATAGTCCAAATGGCATTCGTCGGTATGCGAACGTACCATAAGGGCATGTGAAGGTGGTCTTTTCTTGGTCATCAGGATGAATAGGGATTTGAAAAAATCCTGAATAACCGTCTAAATAACAGAAGTAAGAATGTTTAGTCAATCGTTCTAACATTTGATCAATAAATGGTAGTGGGAAATGGTCTTTTCGAGTGGCTTTATTTAGTTTTCTATAGTCAATACACATTCTGCTTCCCGTAACAACTCTTTGTGTTATGGATTCACCTTTTGCGTTCTTAATCACTATAACACCTCCTTTCTTTGGTACTACATGTATTGGGCTGACCCATTGGCTGTCTGAGATAGGATATATGATTCCGGCTTCAAGTAACTTTTGCACTTCGTCTTTTACGACAGTACTTAAGTTTGGGTTGATCCTCCTCTGGTGTTCTCTAGAAGACTTATGATCTTCCTCTAGCATGATTCTATGCACACAGATGGAAGGGCTTATCCCTTTCAAATCAGAAATGTTGTATCCTAAAGCAGTTGGGTATTTCTTTAGAGCGTCTAAAAGCTTCTTAGTTTCGAGCGTTCCTAAACTGGAATTTACTATCACTGGTCGCTTACATTCGATGTCTAGGAATTCATATCTTAAGTTCCTAGGTAAGGTTTTTAACTCTGAATAAGTTTCTTTAGGTCCTGGCATATGATCTGGTGTGAGTGCTAAGCTTTCGCTTAGACTATCATCTTGATATGGTTTTTGCCAGTTGCCATCTTCGAGAATCTAAGGGATTTGAATTTTCATAATTTTAGAATAAGTAGTTTCTTTCATTCCCATCTCTCTTACTCACTCGTCAATGACATCTAATAAATAGCATGTGTCCTCTATAGCTGGTGATTGTAAGAATTGCATTAAAATAAATTCAACTTTTTCTTCACCTACCTCAAAGGTTAGCTTTCCTTTCTTTACATCTATAATGGCTCTTGCGGTAGCTAAGAATGGTCTTCCTAGTATAATAGGGGTAGTGGAGTCTTCTGTGATGTCCATGATTATAAAATCAGTAGGAATGTAGAATTGACCTATCCGTACTGGAACATTCTCTAGTATGCCTACAGGATACTTAATAGAGCGGTCGGCTAATTGAGTAGACATTTTTGTAGGTCTTAATTCTCCCATATCGAGCCTTTTGCAAATTGATAAGGGAATAACACTGATACTGGCTCCTAAATCGCATAGAGCTTTGTCAATGACGAATTTTCCAATTACACAGGGTATGGAGAAACTACCTGGGTCTTTTAGCTTAGGAGGCATGTTGTTTTGAATTATTGCGCTACACTCAGCAGTCAGCGTAACTGTTTCATTATCCTCGATCTTTTTCTTATTGGTCAAGATTTCTTTAAGGAATTTGGCATATGAGGGCATTTCAGTGATTGCTTCTGTAAACAGTATCGTGATGTTTAATTGTTTCAGAAGTTCAACAAATTTCTTAAATTTCCCTGCAGTTTTAGAGTTGACAAGTCTTTGAGGATAAGGGATAGGAGGTTTATAAGGTGGTGGAGGTACATATGGTTCTTCTTTCTCCATGGCCTCTCGATTATTGTTCTCCTTTTTCTCAGTATCACTTTCCTTCTCAGTTGGTGTATCTTGCTTTTGGTACATGGTTGGGTTTTGAAGTATAGGATCGGCGGGTTCGTCTAATTTCTTTCCGCTTCTCAATATTACCGCATTTGCATGTCCTTTTGGATTTGGTTGAGGTTGACCAGGAAATACGCCAGCTGGGGCAGCAGTTGGTGCTTGTTGTTGAGCTACTTGTGAAATCTGAGTTACAAGCATTTTGTTATGGGTAGCTAAAGCATCAACTTTGTTTGCCAATTGCTTTATTTGTTCACTAGTGTGTACATTTTGGTTCAGGAACTCCTTGTTTGTTTGAGTTTGGGAAGCTATGAAACTTTCCATCATTAGTTCAAGGTTCAATTATCTTGGGACATTAGGAGCATTCATGGCAGTCTTCTGATATCCTGGTGGTGTAGTCGGCACTTGACCAGGTGCATATAAAGCATTGTTATTCTTGTAGGAAATATTTGGATGATTCTTCCAACCTGGGTTGTATGTGTTGGAGTAGGGATTTCCTTGAGCATAATTCACTTGGTCTGGAGGAGTCATGGCCAAAAGTTGACAATCAGGGGTAGCATGTCCTAAGACTCCGCATATCTCACAGTTTGGTGCAACGGCAGCCACGGTGGCTGTTGGTGTTATGGCCAAGTTATCGATCTTTTGAGCGAGGGCTTCGAATTTATCATTCACTTTATCAATATTACTTACTTCGTACATACCTCCCTTTGTTGGTTTCTCCGTCGCGACTCTTTCGATTCCCCATTGATAGTGATTCTGAGCCATACTCTCGATAAGTGCATAAGCATCATTATATTCTTTGTCCATTAGTGCGCCGCCTGCAGCAGCGTCAATTGTCATTCTCGTGTTGTACAAGAGTCCATTATAGAAATTATGGATGACCATCCATTCTATTAATTCGTGATGTGGACAAAGTCTCAGCATATCTTTGTAGCGTTCCCAAGCTTCGAAAAGAGATTCGTTTTCCTTTTGCTTAAATCCGTTGATTTTAGCTCTCAACATAGCCGTCTTGCTAGGTGGGAAATATCTTGTTAAGAAGACTTTCTTTAACTCCTCCCACGTAGTAACTGAGTTCGAGGGTAGAGATTGAAGCCATGCTCTTGCTCTATCTCGCAACGAGAAAGGAAAAAGACGTAGTCTAATTGCTTCTTGGGTGACACCATTAGCTTTTACTGTGTCTGCATATTGCACGAAAATTGATAAATGTAAATTCGGGTCCTCGTTAGGGTTTTCGGCGAATTGGTTCTGTTGCACGGTTGATATCAGTGATGGTTTTAACTCGAAATCGTTACGGTTGATAGCGGGTGCGACAATGCTGCTGTGAGGTTCACCTTGTGACGGAATAGCATAATACTTGAGTGGATGAGTTGGTTCCTCCCCGACCATCTCAGCTTCCTTTGAGGTTCCAACTGGTTCTTCGAATGATTTGGATGAATGAGCTAGAAGATCTGGGATGTTATACTTCCGTTGGTATTCTGCTATACGGCGTCTCAAATGTAAAAAATGTTCTAATTCAGCGACTGGTGGTTGCAAGTCTTTGCCTTGAGAGCGAGTACTTGGCATACAATCGATGAAATATGAATTTAGGAAAATAAATGGTTTACCTTAGTCTATACGGTGTAACACTGGAGTTACGATATCGACTTAATTAAGTCCCCGGCAACGGCGCCAAAAACTTGATCGCTCGACAATATATCTAAAGGATTGTATCTGCAAGTGCACAGTCGTACGTGTAGTTTTAAAGATTATCAATCCCTCAGAGACTAAAAATCGATCTAACATTATCTAGTATTACGGTGTAAAGCTAAGGCTAATTGTTTCTTTTGGTTGGCTTATGGTAGATATAATTAGATCTAAAGTTTAATTAATGAATAATAATAATGATATATCCGTATGTGACTCGTTAATCGTCGGGAATTCGATCAAATATCAGTTAAGGCTTGTATGCTAAAATACTTTTTAGTGGAAAATGTTCATTTAAAAATCCTTGTCTCAAACTCTCGCTCTATTGATTTAGATTGAATTCTTAAAGTCCTATGCCTGCTCTCGCTAGCCCACATGTGTTTAGAAATTCTTTTTGAAAATAAATAAATCCCAATTAATTTTAAATCCTCAAACTCTCGCTCTATTGAATTTAGAATTAATGCCTAATCTCAGCTATCCGGTTAAATTCTCAAACTCTCGCTCTGTCGAATTTAACCTTAATTACTTCCTTATTCTCATAACAAAAAGTATTAAATTAATTCAAGAGATCTCGGCCTAATTTGTAAATTCGTAAAATAATTAATACTGATTTTAATTGAATTCCTCCCGATTAAATTGTCTACATACTGATATATATATAAAAATTAGCTAGACATATTAAATAGAATAATAATGCAAGAACATAATAATTTAATTAAGCTAATCATAATTATTAAAACAAGCATACAGAAATTAAATAAACGCGTAAAATTAGAACCTGAATAATATTCTTCAATAATAATTTGTCGTAGAATTTGGATCCAATACAGACTTGCTTGAAAATAAATTGTACCGCAATGTGGAAAAGAAATTACTAAAACTAGAAATAATAAAAACTGGAATCTAAAAGCTTCAACTATAGCTGGAAAAATCTGTCCCAGAAATTATAGCAAATGATGGTATTTATAATCCCGAACGGTTGGATTTTTGTTGAGAAAAAATAGGAGTGAATGGGCCTCACGCTTGAAGTGGAGAGACTGGATTCAGCGCGTGAGAAGAGGGTGCCGGAAAGACCGGAGGAAGAATAGGAGAGAGTGGCCTACGCCACTTCTCTCTCCTCCAAAGAGTGGCCTGCGCCACATGGAATGAAAAAGGGGGTGGTGGGCGCCACACCCCATGGCCTACGCCATGTGTGTGTGTGGTGGGCCCCACCACCTTTATTTATTTTTTTCTTTTCTTTTTCTTTTCTTCTTTTCATTTTTTTTCTTCAATTTCTTTTTCATTTTCTTTTCTTCACTTTCCTTTTCTATTTTCTTTTCTTCACTTTTCTTTTCTTCACTTTTCTTCATTTTTCTTCATTTTCTGACTTTTCTCCAACCAACTCGATTATCTGGAATAATGGATAAATATAGTAAATAACGAGAATAAATTCGGGAAAATCTAATAAAACATATTATTTATTCATGTAAGTCAAGCCAAAAACACGATATAATTTCGCGTTATCATTCATGTAGTCCATAAAAACAACTGGAGCATTTGTCACACCGAAAGGCATCACTAGGAATTCATGATAGCCCGACCTCAGATAAATCTTCGAGAATACACAGGCTCTTTTTAACTGATCTAGAAGATCGTCTATCCTCGGCAAGGGATAATTATTCTTGATAGTAACCTTGTTCAACTTATGATAATCAATGCACAACCGCATACCATTGTCCTTCTTCTTTGCCAACAAAACAGGAGCTCCCCACGGTGAAACACTTGGTCTAACAAAATGCTTTGCCATCAAATCCTCTAATTGATCCTTCAATTCTCTTAACTCGAGTGGTGCCAGTCGATAAGGGGAAACCGATATGGGAGTCGTTCCTGGTATCAGGTCAATTGAGAATTGAACTTCCCTCACCGGAGGTAAGGAAATGACATCCTCGGGAAAGACATCAGGAAATTCAGACTATCGGAATATTTAAAACTTGCTGGTCATTACTCTCCTCTTTAGTAAGGACAGACAAAACATATTTTTCTTGTTCAAACAGAAAATTTACCATTCCAACCGTACCTTCTAAGATCGTTGCCAACACATCTTTCGGAGGCGTTTCAATGGATGGAATAAGGATCAACTTCTCTTCACACCCAATAAACACAGAATAAGTAGACAATCAATCCATTCCCATGATAACATCAACTTTCTTAAGGGAGGGACAAATGAGATCAATCTTAAAAACTCTATCATCCACGGACAAGGTACAATTCTCGCACCTAAGGGGTGTCTCAACGGTTTCATCCATAGCGGTAGTAACCACCATCGGAGCAGACAAGGGAAAAAATCGCAACCCAAGTCGCTTCACATAACTAGTAGACACAATAGAGTGTGTCTCGCTCCACAATCAAATAAAACAAGACAAGGATGATCATTAACAAGACATGTACCTACATTGAGAGAGTTGTCGGCTTTGGTCTTTCTAGCATCCATAGTATAAACCCTCGTTTGAACTTGATTCTTCGGCTTGGTACAATCCCTTGATATATGGCCCACTCCATCACAATTGTAACACCTAATTCCTCCACCGTGACACTTACCAAAATGATGCTTGTTACACAACCTACACGTGGGTGGGGTATTAGGTCTGGAACTTTGAACTTGCTTCCCTTTGTAGGGTTGAGGCCTTGGCCTAAAATGTTGATTAGTCCTTCCACGGTCACCTTGAACAACTCTTCCAGCACCTACTTCAGCTTGCACTTTCATCAAACTATGCTCAGCTACATAGCATTGTATCATCATCTCGGAATAGGTAGTGAACTCCCTTTGAAAGACACTATAAGAGATTTCGGCCCTCAAACCAAACAAGAACTGATCAATCTTCCATCTTTCATCTGGAACATACATGGCTTGCCTAAAGTATGTCATCATGTCTTCGAACATCTCAACTGGATATAGTCATGCTCCCTTGTCTAAGTTGTTGGAATTCAAACTCTTTTTAGGTTCTCAAGGAACTCGAAAAGTACTTCTCCATAAAAATTGTCTTAAATTGCTGCCACAATTTTGGAACTCCTTGCACCTTCATAAGATTTGAAGCACTTTACCACCATCTAGCAGCAGAACCTTTTAGCAAATGTGACACAAAAGTCACCTTGTCTTCTTCACCACAAATCACAATTCGGAAGATTCTCTCCATTCCGGTTACTCATGCATGCCCCTTTACCAGATCCAATCCACCATGAAACTCCTTAGGATTCTTGCGGATGAAGTCTCAGAATGTTCCATCTCCAGCTTCAGCAGCAACCACTTGAGGATGAAGACCCCCATTCATCTGGTGCATCATCTCATGCATGAATTGATGCTGTTGTTGCTGCATCTGTTGCATGAATTGGAACATATGAGCATTCCCTTCATCACCCAACTGATCATTAATAGGAGGAGTGACACTAGGTCGACCACGAGTTCCACGCCTACCAACCATATTCCTAAATGTCATCAAAATAGGATTAAGTTGATCAGGCTCAATACCATAAACATAACACTTAGTTCTACATCGATATTACGTGTATGAACGGAAAGAAACACTTATAATATTCCAAGGCTAGGTCGAGGATACGACCTGCTCTGATACCAACTATAATACTCTGATATAAAATTAAGTTTGGTATTGAAATACAACAAGTTCTTAATAACACATTGCATAAGTATAGCCACTAAAACATAAGGTACTAATACAAAAGGCTATAAATAATACAAGATGTTCACAAAATAAAAAGTCTAAGAACTAGATCTGAAGATCTCAAAAGTACGCACCGGAAGAAACCATCGAACAAGCAAAGATAATCAAGTCGCCTTATCTTTACCCTTGCGGAACCTGAGGTACCTAAAATAACAACATCAACATGGGGTGAGATAAAACATCTTAGTTAGGTCCCTATCTTAGAATTCTCTCGGCTCTAAAGGTTCAAAACTAGACATTAATCAAGTCAAGGAAAACCTAGACTTTAAGTTCACATAAAACTAGAGACATCATAGTAACCAAAATGGAGCACACACAAGGTGCTTAGAGGCATTTTTCCTCGCCCAGTCATAGCCGTAGCAGACGAGAACGGGTCACTCGATCCTCATCATATAGATAACTTTCCCGGCCCAGCCACACCAGGACGAGCATGGGTCACTCATTATCTACCCAAGGTACTTTCCCCGCCCAGCCACACAAGGGCACTACAGCACAGGTCATGATACATTACCACAAAGTAACTTTCCCCGTCCATCACACACACGGAGATCTCGACACGGGTCACTCGTTACTTATCCTAATGGATACTTTCCCCAACCATCCAAACCTAGACGAGAACGAGTCACAGTCATCCATTAAGGGATTCGAATCCACAGATTAATTATATCTCCCCGGCCTTCCCGCCTCGTGGGACCTCGTCACGAGCTAGATATAATTAAATTAGGATTATAACGCAAAGGAAGCAGACTTCCAACTTATCACAACTACCTAGCCCGAAGACACAATCCGAGTATCGACGCCTAAGTATTGTCATGTCTCTAAAAAAATTCCATAACAACCTAGGATAACCTAGCTACCTCACATGTTTTACCTTTTTATTACCTTTAGCTCACATTTCCCTAAATTCACATTTTACGGTATATTCGAAAATTCGTGCAAAGTCGGGTAAAAATAATATATTTTGGCATCATCAATTAATAAATTTTTTTAGCTTTGAATCGATAGGTGGAACACTAAAAATGGATAATCGGATCACAAGTTATGAATTAAATCACAAAAACAACACTCCCAGGTCTCGTTGAGGGAGGGGTCTGCTCGTTGAGCGAGCAAGCTCCTGCATTGAGCCTTTCCAGAAAATTGACTCGCTCGCTGAGCGAGCTCTTACTCACTAGGCGAGTTATACCAGATAACAAGTTTTTCCTGCAGAATTCAATCTGCTTGCTGAGCGAGCTCTGCGTTTTCCAGAAAAATGGTTTACGGGAAAACTCTCTTCCAAGCCAAATCCAACCAAAAATCATCATCCAACAGAGGAAACAAACACTTAACATGAATATAGTCATATATTAAGCATCATACTTAAGTTTAATCGAGTTTTAATCATTTTTCTATCGATTTTAAGATTTCTACCAAAAACCTAAAAACTCATAAACTCTAAAATTCAACCAAAATCTAAAATAAAAGCTTCTAACTATGAACCCACCTCGAGAGATGATGATTTGTGGAAAGAATTAGCCGATTCAACGGACGGATGGTGGAGAATGATGAATTTGAAGCTCTAGGGTTCACATCTCTTCTTCTTCCCTTTTCCTTCTTTCTCTTTTCCTTACTAACTTCTTCTTTCTCTATTTTTCTTTCCATAAAGCATAATATATAAAACTTATGTTTTTAAGAGTAAAATTTTATTTTTCTTACCAATGGGTCCAAAATAGAGAGTATCCATAAATGTCTCTTACTCCACAATTTTATAATACCTCCAAAACAAATAATATCAGTTAACAAATTTAAGTCCCCTGTTTGCTCTAAATAGTTTTTTTACTAGAAAGTCTTAGAGCAACCCGAAATTCCATTTGCATTAAATAATATTATTTGGAGAGTTAATAAAATTACGGGGTATTACATACGTCATGTTTTGTCTTTTCCTTGCATCTCAAGTATGTGACATCATTTCCTTATGTGTTCATCTTTTGCATGTTGTTTGAATTGTCTTGATTTATTTGTCATGTGCATTTGGCTCGATATTATTTGCATTCTTATATTGTCATCTTGATCATATGCCACTGACTTACATCATTTCATTCCCATCTTTACATCTTTGGCTTTTGTTCTTTAGTTGTTTTTTTTTTCTTGTGTGAACATGAAAATGTTTTCTTTTCTTCATCTCATCTCATTATGAATTAATTCATGCATCCTTGTATGTTCATTTCATATCATCTTAGGTCTTCTAGTATGTCATACCATTATGGTTTTGATGATTCATTTGTGCTTTCATCCATGTAATACCTCATTTGCTTTCATACTTCTTAATCAGTACCTTTTATGAACTTCTTTGCTTCTTTGGTACCTTTTACCATGATTTTTGTAGGGTTTGTTTGGACATATTTTGACTTGTAACTTTGTGTAGAAGTTAGTGAAACCCTAAGTGACTTTTGAGCAATTGTTTGATATTTTTAGCTTCTGATTGTTGCCATGGGATCTTGGCATGTGGTTTATGCATGATTAAAGTGTCTTTGTGCTTAATTTCTTGATTTTTAAGACTTGTTTGATATTTGTTTGAATTTTTCTCTTAGCATGCCTTAGTTTGATGCTTATGTGACAAATGCTTGCTTGTTAGGATAGGAGGGCACTCTTTCCACCTCTTAGGGTTTGTTTTTATGCTTGCCAACATGTTGTTAGACCCCTGAACTTTGTATGGAAGCTTAGCCTTTATTTTTTTGATGTTTCTTTTCTACTAAGTTTCACATTCACAAGTATGCTTCACCACACCTCTAACTTCCCCATGCTTCTCCCATTTGACATAGTTTGAGTTTGTGTGTACTAATTGATGTGTGAATTTCATTCTTAGGCACTTCTTTAACATGTTAGGATTCTGACTTTGAGTTTACTTGTTGATGTTTACTTTGTTTGCTCACCCAAATATCATATCTTCATCTCACTTCTCTCACATGGCTTTTCTAGTTACTTGTGACTTCTTGCTCTCTTCTTTATATGGTGTGGTATGATTGATCTAAAGAATTTGTTGTGATCTTTGAGTTATGGTTGTGATGATTTGCATTTATCCTTTGTTTTTTCTTACTTCATTTGAACTTAGTTGATCTTGGCTTATCTCTTGTGAATTCTTCTAACCTTGTAGATGCAATGGTGAGTGGGAAGTGTTGATGGCATATCCACATTTCAAACCTCTTTCTCTTCTCTTTAATGCTTTCATACTTGTTATGATATGTGCTTATGCCATCATTTGTTCAACTTATTTCCACCCCCCTTAGAGAACAACTTAACTTCTTTAAGAGAACTAAGTTGATTTTCTACCTTCCTTTCTTCTTTTTCTTCCTTTCTTCTTCTTTTCTTTCATTCTCTTATTTAGGATAGGCTTCATACCAAACTAACCTAGGACTTCTTTGCATGAGAAAATTAGGTTTGATTAGTCTCCCGTTAGTTATTTTACCTTTAAGATCCTTTGTTTCTTCTCTTCTCATCTTCATACAAAAACTAAAAGAATACTTTAATAAAAGGTTGAAGTAGTCTTTGATGCATGGCCTTATTCCATGGGGCCCTTATACTCACCCCATCTTGGTGGTGGTACAAGCTTGTCTAGCATGATGAACAAGTTCAATCATAAGACTATCTTCACAAAGAAAACCATAAAAAACACTTCTTCTTAATTCACAAAACACTTAATAAATCCAAACCAGTTAGCGAATTCAAACCCTAATCTTTGGAAACAAGTTTGAGGGTCTTCTTCCTTCTTGGTGAACTTATTATTCACTCTATCTAGAAACGTGGTAATAAGGACACATTCCCTATAAATGGATTTTCTTTCACTTCCTTGTGCCACATTCATAAAAAACTTCTAAAAAACATAAACAAAGAATAAACGTCTCTCCTTCGAGAATTCTTTTCTCATTACCTTCACTCATTACGTACAAACTTGCTCCTACTTGTCACTTTGCAAGACGGTTATGCACTTTTTCCAGATAAGCCTGCAACACCTAAGCATTGACATAAGGAGTTCAAGCTTTTAAAACTCAAGCCATTTTCCTCCCTAGTTAAGGGAACTACGATATCTCCGATCCTCATTTCCAAATGAGGTACGTAGCCAGCGGGGTAGGGCCTGTTCGAGCACTCTTTTATTTTCCCTACATTTTCCCCTTTATTTTCTTTTCTTATCCAGCTCTAGTCTTTCTTTTTGCAGCAGCTTTCTTTCTTTCACCCTTTGAAACAGTTTATTTGCAAGCGTGGATCCCGTCGGGTACGGAGGACGATTTGGGGTGCTAATACCTTCCCAGGTGTAACCAACTCCCGAACCTAGTTTCTTTGGTTTGCAGGACCTTTGTCCTTCCTTTTCTTTTCTTTGGTTTGTGCAGCATTACCATTCTCATTCCTTCGGGATAAAAATGTCTGGCTAGCGACTCTACCTTTTCCGCGCCACTTTCGCGGTTGTACCAGGATGGAAATCCAGAGAAGGACACTTGCAGAGATTGGCAGAGATATATGTTGGTGTGATTGTGAAGTTGTACGTAATACCTTTGAACATTCTGTCGGATAGAGTTCCGAGATTTACTTCAAGGTTTTGGGAGAGTTTGCAAGAGGCATTGGGTTCGAAGTTAAGGTTGAGTTCAGCTTATCATCCTCAGACTGATGGACAGACAGAGAGGACGATAAAATCTTTGGAAGATTTATTGAGGGCTTGTGTGCTCAAACAAGGAGGTTCTTGGGATAGTCATTTGTCATTGATTGAGTTTACGTATAACAATAGTTATCATTCCAATATCGGAATGGCACCGTTTGAAGCTTTTTATGGTCAAAGATGTATAACACCTTTGTGTTGGAATGAGTTAGGCGAGAGTGTTGTACTTGGACATGATATTATGCAGTAGACTACTGAGATGGGGAAGTTGATTTGAGATAAGATGAAGACTTCACAAAGTAGGCAGAAGAGTTATCATGATAAGATAAGAAAGGATCTTGAGTTTCAAGAAGGAGACCATGTATTTTTTAGGGTTACTCCGGTGACCGGTGTTGGACGAGCTTTGAAGTCGAGGAAGCTTACTCCTAAGTTTATTGGGTCGTATCAGATTTCGGCGAGAGTTGGACCTGTTGCTTATAGAGTGGCATTGCCACCGAGATTTTCAAATTTTCCTGATGTGTTTCATGTATCACAACTTTGGAAGTATGTTCCGGATCCATCACATGTGATACCGATGGATGAAATTAAGGTAACAAATAATATTATAGTTGAAGCATTACCACAATGAATTGATGATCGAGAGGTAAAGTAGTTTGAGGCAATGAGATTGTCCTTGTGAGAGTAGTGTGGGGATGAGCCGTCGGTGGGCATATGACTTGGGCATTGGAAAGCATGATGCGAGAGTCGTATCTGAATCTTTTTGCTTGAGGTAGGTTTTTGAGGACGAAAACCTTTTAAGTGGGGGAGAGTTGTAACGCCCTAGATTTTATTTAAATATTTCATTCAGAATGTTGTGTTGTGATGTGTGAAGAATAATATATATTATCAAATATAATTGTGTTTGAAAATTATATTGTGGTGGATAATTGTATTATTAAGTGATAAATAAAATAAATGGAATAAAATAGGAGGTGAGGACAAGGTAGTCTATTGGTAAAAGTAGTAAGGATAAAAGTGGAAGATCATAAGTTAGGTCTTAGGGGTTATGTTGGAAATAAGGAGAAAGAGTAAACATAATCGTGTTAAAGAGAAAAAGAACTATCATGAAAGTTGTGAAGAGGAAAAGAAGAGGAAAGGGCTTAATCATGAAGAAGAGTTCATGAAGAAGAAGAATTTCTCAATGAAACCTAAGGTAAGGGTGGGATTCTTCCATCTTAAGAGTTCTATAATGGGAATTGGGTAGGTTGAGGATTCGAGTTTGAGGTTATGGTAGATTGAGGAGAAATTAGGTTAGATGATGTGTTGTTAATTGTTATTATTTGATAATTGTATGCATTAGATGATGAAATTGATGAATATTGAGAATTCTGGTTGTGATCGGTGATGAATATAATGAATTTTCATAGCAGGTTTTATTGTTGAGAGCAGAGCTGCGATTTACAAAATCGTAGAGCTCGCTTAGCGAGCAGAGTCAGGGAGTTCGGCACTTAGCGAGCTGTGGCCCTCGCTTAGCGAGCCTTGTAGCGTAAAAAATTAATTTTTAAATTCCAAAAAATTCCTTAAAATTATTTAAATGAGTTAGAACTGCTTAGGAATCGTTGTGGTGTAGTTTAGGGTAGTGAAAGGGGAGTTTTGCACTTAATTGTAGGGATAATTAGTGTAAGTTGAATTTAGACATAGTTGACATGTTTGTTGGAATCGTTGTTGTTGTAATGAGTTATATATGGTTGCTGGTGGTGTATGTATATGTAATTGTTGTGATATATGATGTTGGTCCACTTGTGATATTTGAAGTTGACTTAAGTGGTTGTATGCTAGAAATGCATGATGATAATGATAATTGTGATGTTGATGAATTATTGTATGATGAATGGTGTTGTGATAAGTAGTGGGATATAAGTTGTTGTTGTTGATGTTGCATGATGTAGTTATTGTAAGTATGCATGTATGTCATTGATGTTGCTTGACATGTTGCATTGTTGGTTAACATACCAGTGTGGGGTATATCGTTGTTGTGATGTTGGTGCGGTCATGAAATAAGGATCATACGTGGCCATGAAATAGGGGCTGAGGGTGTGATCATGAAATTGGGATCATATTGGACCATGAAAGAGGTGTCGTGAGTTCCGACAGAGACTGGATCTTGAAATAGAGATCGGTTATGGTACCGCATGCATAGAGTCAAGTAGAGTCTCATTGCATGATTGTTGTTGTTGTTGTATGTGATGTGGTTGAATAGTGTTGTTTAGAAGTGGTGCATTGTTTTTATGATACTTTCTTAAAATCTTATTATATTACTCTTTGTGATGTAAGTATCTCACCCCTTCTATTTGAATGTTACCTTCATGTTAGTAACATGCAGGTGAGCAGGATAAGTCGTGTGATGGTCAGTGATGTCGGTGTACTTCATGTCTTTAGGGTGTCGGCTCTGATACGTCGCTTTGGGAGTCAGGACGACATTGCTTTTACTTGTTATTTATTTTAGAAACAATTTTTTTAATTGAAGTTGATTGATGTTGATTTTAAAAATATTTCCGCTGCATGTTGAATAATTATTTTTGGAAAACGTATCACCGAGTCGAGGTTGTTTTGTTGAATTGTAGCACTCAATTGGATTTTTATGAAACGTTTACTCTAATGATTATATATAATTCCACGGGGTAAATTGGATGTTACATTCAACAACCCTTTATCAAGACTAATGAGTTAAAAATATGTTTAACTTTTCCATCATTTAAATTCAGTGGAATCACCCTTTGGTTATTGTACGAAATGTTGTATGATATTTTCCATGTGGCACCTGATTCCTTCTTGAAGAAGAAATATAGTTTTCTTATTAGATCATTATTGGCACCCTTATTAAGTGTTAAGCACAGAGCATGCTCTGATACCAATTAAAGGTGTGAAAAGTATACAAGAAAGGGGGTTGAATTGTGTTTTGTGTTTTCTTTAATTCACTTCTGGTCAGAGTTCAGAATCATAATTGAGGTTCAAATTTTGTTAAGTTCATTAGCAGCGGATATATGACAGAAGTAAATAAGTAATAGCAGAAGACATAAAAGATTTATATTGGTTCCTCCCCTAACTGAGAGTAGTCCAATTCCCTTGTCTCATAAGAGCATTTCATTATAATCAACATGATTACAATCACTTGTACTTATGCACAGGTATTTTACACTTTATCAGACCCAATGTCTGAGGCCTTACCTTGCTTAGAGCACATGTCTAAGACTTACCCTTGCCCACGCCCTTTGACCGAGCCACTGACTCCAATGTCCTCTAGTTGAGACTTACCATTTCTTATAGCATATGTCTAAAACTTATTTCTCACATCCTCTAACTAAGCCACCTGCTACAAGGTCATCCAAACTATGACTTTCCCTTGCTTAGAGCACATGTCTAAGACTTATCTCTACTTAGGCCTCACCTGAGACTTCCCGCTCACACCTCTTAGACAGGGTCCTTACCCTTGCTCAATCATCCTAGTTAAATAAGACTTTCACAACTCAAGCACTTAACCAATGAGACATATGTGGCTTAATCATCTTATCTCAAGACTTCTATATGAGAGGTACGTATTGTTTTATTGAAGTCAAAACTTATGTGATCCTAGAAGAAACAATGATTCAGAAGGTATAGGAAACCTAAGTCATCATAATAAGTATTTCTGATTATTTAAGGCAAATGAGTCGACTCATTGGTGCAAACAGGTCGACTCATTCAGTGGAAAATGAATGAGTCGACTCACTGAGTTAAACAGGTCGACTCAAATCAAGGGAAAATTTTCCTTGTTTCTACGGGTCTCAACAAGTTGACTGGTGACCTAAAAGAGGTCGACTCAAATGATCTAGTAGGTCGACTCAAACTGGAATGAAGCGACACATCACTTATTTTTATCTTTTAATTCATTTTACAAGTGTCTCCTTATCACTTGTGGCATTATAAATAGTTGGGGCATTATTTTTCATGGTCAACAAGAAAAGTGAAAGATATACATAATTTTCTCTCATCATCTTCTTCTTCTCTAGCATTAATCAACAACTACACACAACCATTTTTGTTGATCAATGTGCAAGATTCGAGGTGATAATATTCAAACATTTGAATTGTGAATTCAGTTTGAGTTGAGAGATTTGTGGGTTTTTCTTGAATAAACCTTGAGGGTTTATCCTCCAAAATCATTGTGGTTTGGGGGGTTTGTACACACTATTGGTTCATAAATTCACCCGAGTGAAGAGGTTTGAAGATAGAAGAGATTGTTCAACCATATCACGGTAACCGGAGGATTGTGAGGAATAGTGTAGGTTCACTTGTATCGAATCAAAGTGGTTGTGCTCAAAGTTTGAAGAATCGAGGATTCTTGCAAGAAGGGAGCAATAACCGGAGGTTTGTTCGACACATGTGAAGAACTTGATTCAACTTGAATCAAGGGGCAAAGTGAAACATAGCTACTAAAACAATTAGGATTGGTTTGTCGTTTCTAATTTCTCTTTGTAAGAAAATTGCAATTTTAATCAATATCCCAATTCGATTTTTGAATTGGGGGCAGAGGTACCCTTGGCGAGGACGGTAGGGGAACTGCCTAAACAAATTTTTGAGTTCTTCGTTTTTCTCTTTCATTATATTTTCACACAACTTGATATAGTGTGATATTGAAAATTTTGTTTTGTATATTTTGGTGCACTCCAAGTGTTTGTGAAATTTTTTCTATGAAATTTGATAGTAACCTTAGAAAAATTTTGCACTACAAATATTTGCAAAATACACTTGGTGTGGTGTTCCCACCAAGTGTTTGACAAAATTCAGAATACACTACTTCTTTGTCTTTGTGCTTATTTCATTTCTCTTAACACTGTTGGTAGTAGTTAAATAAATTGTGTTAAGTTTAAATGATTATTAGAGTGTCTTTTATTCATGCATCGTTAGCATCCCATTTGGTTTTACAACGCATATCCTATCTCCGTGACTTAATAAAATTTAGACGTGAATTTTCCGAGGAGCTTCCGCAAGCCATTTTTCAATTAAATTTTTTTAAGTTGGAATAATTTTTAAAAGGTATCTATTCAACCCCCCCCCCCTTCTATATATGCGCCATCACCTAAAAAGTGGTATCAGGAGCACTGGTTCATCTAGTGCTTCACATATAACTTTTTAGAAAATGGATAACGATCCAACGGGGGCGTATAATGGAGCTCTCGTTTTCTCCGGAGAAAACTATAGTCATTGGAAGGATTGTATGCATATTCATATCAATTATGTTGATAGAAATATATGGAAGGTTATCGAAGTTAGTCCCATGCAAATTACTATGACCAACTTGGGTAATGTCGAAGTATCTAAACCTGAAGCACAAATGGATGAAAAATATGAAAAGAACCATAGTTATAATTGGAAGGCTAGAAATATTATCATTGCCTCTTTGGCATCTGGTGAATATTATTGAGTCTCACATTGTACTATGGCTAAAGCTATGTGGAACGTGTTACGAGTTGCCCACGAGGGAACATAGGACGTTAAACTAGATAGAATTAATACATTGACACAAGAGTATGATATCTTTCACATGAACCAAGGGGAAACCATTAGAGAATTGGGAAAGATATTTTATCATTCATTAAATTGCTTAGATGTTCTTGATTAGACTACTCCTAATAATGTTGCTACTAACAAAATTTTGAGATGTCTTACTAAGGAATGGCTACCTAAAGTGATGACGATCAAGGAAGGTAATGACCTAAGAACCTTGGACTTGAACATGTTATTAGGCATGTTAGAAGAACATGAGCAAGAGCTCTTAAATCTCGACAATTATAAAAAGAGTGAATGAAAGAAAAGAATGAGAAATCCAAAGACAACGAGAACAAGAAGAAGTCCATTGCATTGATGGCTTCTACTTCAAAATCATCCACCAATGATGAATGTGAGAGTGAGTCCAATGATGAAGAAAATGAATTGAATGAATATATGGGGCTATTTGTAAGAAGGTACAATAGATATCTTAGGAAGAATGAAATATTTCATTCAGATAAACGTCTCGTCAATTATAGAAGGCAATCAAATCCCTCTAAGCAAGATCAAAGTAAAAGTACCAAGTCAAAAGTATCATGTTATAATTGTGGAAAGCCACGTCACTATAAACTAGAGTGTCCAATGTTTAAGAAGGAGAAAGGCAAAGACAAAAATCACAAGAAGGGTGGCAAGGCAATGAGAACTTATATTGCTTGGGAAAGAGATAGTGAAGTTTCAAGCAATGTCAACTCAAGTGATGAAGATGAGAAAGTAAACCTTTGACTCATGGCTCATAAGACATGCTAAATATGATAACTTTGATAAATTGTCTTATTTTGATTTACTTAGTACTTTTAAAGTTCTCCACCAAGAAGCTAAAGAAGCTTTCAAACGCTTAGTATCCAATAAACATATTCTTACTCATTTGGAGAAAAAGGTTTCCGATTCTCAAAAAGAATTGGAAGCTCTTAAGCGTTCTATGGTGGAGCCAATTAAAGAAGACAAACGAGAATGGTTTAATTTTATAGTTGTGAAACTTGTTGCATTTGGAAAAAAGAGGTCAAAACTCTTCAAACCAAATTAGACAAAGTATCACAACCAAAAATGACATTTTCTATTGATCGATCTAACTTTAGAAATTACATGAATAATCCATACCAAAAATACACTTATGTAATGAGAGATAAAATACGCAAAAATGTCACAAAACCAAACTTAACTTGTCTTTATTGTTGCAAGAAGGGACACCCTATTGCCAAATGTCGTTTTAGGAGATTCTTGGTTCCTAAAGGCATTTTCAAATGGTTGTCCAAATGCAACCAATGTTTCACTCACTCATAAGGACCCAATGAAAATTGGGTACCTCTTTCTCTTATTTAAATTTGTAGGTTGAGTGTCATGAGGCTATAGAGAGAAGATCGTTTCTCGATAGTGGATGCTCAAGGCATATGACGGATGATGTAACACCACATTTCAAACCCACAATTAACGACAAAATCAGAGTAGTAAAATTCAACTTAATATAACAAGTAGGATGTCACATTTCAACTTCAAAATAAATTTTCATTTAATCAAATAATACATCGATACATAACACTTTTGATTCGGATGAAATTATAACAACAACTTTTATTCATTTTTGAAACCAAAACAACTTGTACAACTACGAAGCGGATTCTCAAATATTCAACTAAATATGGCATAACATTTTATTCAACTTAAACAACTTTGTAACAACGTAATTTAACTAAAACAACTTAAAATAACAACAAAACAACTAAGCATTCATCCCCCCGAGTGTTACTTATCAAAGCATCGACACCGACTCGAACTAACAAATATAACCATCTTCCTTCAAACTACATGTACGTTACCAACATAGGGGTAACATTTAAACAGAAGGGGTGAGATATCGAATTTTTTAAATGAAGTATGACAAATAATACATAGATAGGAATCATTATCACCACTTCACATCAACAACAACAACTTAACAATCAATCATATTTTATCAACTTACTTTATCGACTTATTACACCTATCAACATTTACTACATAAACAACATAATCAAATAATCAACTTAATCTACTTCATGACCTATTCTTATTAAACACATAATCCACTTAACCAACATAATCAAATTAATCAACGTAAGCACTTCCTCAACTTAATCAACATGAACCACTTAATCAACTTGAACAACATAAACAACTTCAGCATATATAAGCAACATAAATAATGTAACACAAGATGTGACTCGACTATGCATATGCATGTGGTACCATTGGAGTAATACTCCCAACTTAAAATATACCAGGTTATCGAGGTATCTGCAAGGTGTAAGCCTTCAACTCAATAATTTTGCCAATTTACCAAGGCATAAGCCTTCAACTTTCAACTTCGTACCAATCCAGGCCAACGTGTTATGAGCAACGACTCCGACATAAAACGTAAGTATGCTACATGGCATGTACGATTCAACAACTTAAACAACACAAAAACTTCAACAACATAAGCAACTTAAACAACATAAACAACTTAACAACGTCAACAACATAAACAACTCAGACAACTTAAACAACTTATTCAACATTGGCTATCAAGCCTACAACTTACAATCGTCCGAAGATCGAAACGAAACTACATAGTCAGCTGTACCTACAAATTAATTTTTCCAACACAATTTCAAAAAAATAAACCAACAAAATTCACCTACTAAATTACCCGACTTACCCCGACAATTTTCGTTAAATTCCGGGCAACTAAATTTTTCGCCTAAATCGGCTAAACCGATTAAAACTACATTATTTCGACCTTTCTGTGATTATTACGAAATTATTATAAACTTATGTAAATTTTATTTTTTCTGATACAATATAATACTTATAATTAGAACCTTCTGTCATGAAATTCAAGCAAAGCATTTTTTCTGTCAAACTTCAAAACTCAGTTTCTATCAAAAACCAATTATCCTATTAATACTAATACTACTGTGTTGGTCATCTTCCATTACCAGTTCAGTTTCATATTTAATTTATACACTTCATAAAATCAAGGAATGGTTAGTATCCTTATGCAACTAGTATTACTCTTAACTAATTATCTACATGTAAAAGAAAGTGGGTATAAGTATGTTTATGTGCTAGTAAAGAAAACAAGGTGGACCCCACATACTATTCGTGGCTCTCAACATGAGAATGTGGCTTGCAACATGAGAAATGTGGCTTGCAACATAGAATTTGGTTTTACTTTATTTAATTTAGAAACCATTAACAGTATTATAATAAAGTGAAAAGTATGAAATAAAATATTAAAAAAACAAAAGCCCTCCCCCGTACATGGGTGGCTTGCATCACCCAGAATTATAAGAATCGCTTGAATCCGACTTACGAGTAAAAAGTTATCCTCCTTGCAATGGGACTGATCAACAATTCCCGTATGCAGAATTTCCAAAATCAACAGCAGACCCAACTATTAAAACACACTTATCTCCCTCATCACAAACCTCCTGAATGCAAATCTTATACGTAACTGTAGGAAATTTCGTAATCTTTCTGAAAAGTCCAGAATTGCCTCAATCAAAATCACAGTTAAAAATTTATGCCTCTTTTACCAATAACTGCTCCAAAATTAAAAAAATCAGAATTTCAGATTGATGAACATAAGTTCCATCTCTCTCATTCTGACTTCCAAACTCTACCAAGAATCATGCTCTACTTCTAACTTCGAAAATTACTCAACTTTAATCCAACTATACTCACGGCGAAACAATCCACCGACTTGGCCCCTCAAGTTATTATTTCCATTAGAATAAATCTTCCTTCTCAAACAATTCTCATCTAAAATATACACATTTCTCAAACCCGACCGATACGAATTCAGGAGTCCACACTCTCGTCGGTCCATAACAACATCGCTTCCACAACCTTACACCCTCGCAACCAACATCAACTCGAACCAACTTCTTCGTATCAATAACATTCCGGGAACAAGTTTCTCCCCCACTTAATTCCAAACTAACCTCTGTAGATAACAACTAGAAACCAACAAATAAGTGCCGACAGTGTTTCACACATATATCGCGCACTAGGGAAATAAACGACATTAGACAACATTGGTCGGACAGACCGACCTACTCTGATACCACTAATGTAACACCCTTCTAACCCCACAAAATAATCATTATAATTAACTGAATAAATCAGAGTACTCAAGGAATGTGTCACATTTTCTTATTTTTATTTCAACTCAGAAATAATTTATTAAAAATATCATTCTATTAAAGATTCAAAACATCACAGCGGAATCATATAATCAAAATATCTTCCTCTTATTTCATTAAAACATAAAGACCCCTCGGTCAAAGTCAACAAACATCATTTTCTCAATGCAACAATTAACATCTCATAAACTCATCCTAATAAAATGACAAATAATCATAGAAGCATTATAATCCCCCGATGTTACATCTATCAGAGCAAGACACCTGACCTTCTAGACTTATGCTAAACAACTTCCACCTAAGACTTCATACACCACGAACTCATCTCTAATATTTGCATGTTACCCACGTAGAGGTAACATTCAAACAGGCAGGGTGAGTAATCACAAATCATTATATAAGATATAAAAGATAGATAACATATGTCATAACAATTATATCTCTATCACATAACAATCACATACTTCATACTCAAAACCACAACAACATCATATTTATCACAAAACGTCATACTCTATAATTAATCTCATAATTCACATATCACCAAACATCAAATAAATTATCAACAATGCAAATGCAATTTCATATTGACTCATGCATGCGGTACCGAAAAACATCAGTGATGACTTAGTCATCGTTATCTCCAAAGATCCCCACCAATAGGATTGGTTCCCGCTTGGAACCAGAGTACATCACAAATCTCACTTAATCCACACCATGGGATTAAGGCCGTCACTGGACATTATCGTCCTACAATTCTTCAGTAGATCTTCATCCTACAAAACGTAACTGGACTATTCGTCCTAAATAATGCTATGAATGCATGATGCATAACAACAAATAAATACGACCACGTCTAGTCAAAACGCATCATCATTCATCAAGATATCATCATGTACTTCGTAAAACATCGTAATCGTCATAATCCTCATAAACATATAAATTACCATATCCTATTCACATACCTCATATAAACACACGTCACAGACAACACAACATCGTATATGAGATCTTCGTATACACTTCACATACTTCAAGGCATTATCATCACAATTTATATTCTAAAACGTGCACTCATAATTCATTCCACACGTAATCACTTTACTTAATTTACTACACGATCACTGGCTGATCATATCTTATGTTACTTATTATTTCACTAAAACATTAAATCACTCGGCTAAGTACATCATCCTCAGGAGACTCCCTACAGAAATCTCTGGGAGGATCGTTCAGTGATCATTCCTCCCCGGCCAAGTGCAAAGATAGGGGACCACCTCCCCGCAGAGTTCCAGCCTCCGTCTAGAAGAGCAATGCCTGAGGATCTCACAACGAAGTGACGAAAGCTTCCGCAACCCCAGCTGGGCTCCTCATTACTAAGATAGGTCTACCAGTGACTTATTTCCCCAAGCCGAGCTGTATCTCAGATATCATCCCCAGCTGGGATACTCTTTAAAAGCGGATCAATCAGAGGTCTTCACAGCAACGGGATCTGAATCCCGGATCGGTATCTTTTGCATAATCATAGCATTCACATCATATTTTCCCCCAAAGCATAGCATTCTGTCTAATACGGAGCATTATGGAAAAAATCAAACATATGGCATAATCACAAGCCATGTTTTGAATCAGTCACCTGTGAATATTGATATCCCATCAACAATATACAAGGCAGAATGCTGAAGCATTTTCTTTGCATTTCCCAGATACAGATGCATGCACCTTTTGGCACTCGTCCGTGTCATCTTTCCCAGAAAGTCGCCGGAACACTTTCCACAAATAGATACTTATACATTACAGATAATCCTCGACACTCGTCTTTGTCATATCCCCAGCAGAAAGCCAAAGCGTCCCCTTTGCACTCGCAAAAACATAATAATACGCTCTCCTGACACTCGTCAGTGTCACCTATCCCCAGCACAGTTGCCTAAACACTTGTTTTTAATACACTTCTTCTGAAATCCTTCTGTGTCATCCTATCCCCTCAGATCTTCGGAATATCTCTTATAACTTGTACACTTCCCTTTTGTGATACTCGTTCGTATCGACCTATCCCCAGTGAGTTGAACACTCGTCTGTGTCTCAATCATACTTTTTACTCTTGCAGATACTCATCCGTATCTTGTATACACCGTCTATTTCCCCTCATAGTCGACACTTGTCTGTATTCTTTGTTACCCAGTTGATACTCGTCCGTACCATCATCTCTGAACATGCGTCAACGTTTGTTTCTACCGATACTCGTGTGTATCGTGGTCCTAATGATGCTCGTCCGCATCTTTAATCTATACACAGAGTCAAAACACTTATACCTTTCTTTCATTGAATGTAGACACTCGTCTGTACCTACTATTCCCCAGAAAAGTTCCCCAGCAAATTCTTAGCAAAATTTCCTTTCTATCTGACATTTGTCCTATGTCATGATACTTTCGGCAACCGTACCTTGCCAGGTGATCGTCCTTCACCTTTTCTATGATCGTCCTTCATCATTCCTCTAGCGGAGTCTCCATTATTGGAATCCTTTTCTATCCGACATTCGTCTTATGTCGTGATATTTTAGCAGTCGTCCCCTGCTAGGTGATCGTCTTTCACCTCTTGATGATCATCCTTCATCATTTTATTTGATGGTCGTCCCCATCGTTGATCTTGTCATCTGACATTCGTCCTATGTCGTGATGAAACCCGAGAGCAGCCGTACCCTGCTAGGTGATCGTCCTTCACCTCTTGATGATCGTCCTTCACCATCCTTATCCGATGGTCGTCCCAATCGTCGACCTTTTCTATCCGGAATTCGTCCTATGTCGTGATACTTTTGGCAATCGTACCTTGCCAGGTGATCGTCCTTCACCAATAGATGACTGTCCCTCATCTTTCTCCCCAACAGAGCATCCGTCCCCTGCTAGGTGATCATCCTTCACCTCTGATGACCGTACCTCATCATTTATTTCATTTATGTTTTTAACCTGATGGTCGTCCCCATCATTACCTTTGCCTTTAATCCCCAGAAAGTCTTATTTCTTTGCTTGATGGTCGTCCCCATCATGATCCTCCATTTCCCCAGCATGTCGGTCGTACCCGTCATTGCTTTATCCCCCAGCAGTCGTCCTCTGCTCGATGGTCGTCCTCCGTTGCCCGCACTTTATAATCATACTTCACTCCCTTTTACAATCTATATCCCTTTTCTTCTTCATGCAGCCGCCAATTAGCTCTTTGCGCCACCCCCACCTTTCTCTAGGTGGCTTGCGCCACTTAAAACTTCTTAGGGTGGCAACCGCCACCCATTCCTGAAAGGTTCCCAATTTCCAATTTCTCCAGTCACCGATCATTCTCACTGTAGACCTTAATTCTCGAACAATTGCTAACGAACAAATTAAATCATTTTGATGCACAGTAACTATACCGATCAAAATCAACAACATATTAAATATATAACAATTCCGTCGATTTTTCTAACAATAATTATACGCTAATAAAATCAGAAATCAACAATTTCGTATAAACGCCAAATTCATCAATTTCATCATGTAAAAATCCCAAATCATTCACATATATAATCTACACCTTACTCTAGATGTCGAACTATAAATTCCCTTTTCTCGAGGTCTTCGAGAAACCTCTGAGTCCTCGCCTTTCTGCCTTTGTTCCTCAGAGCGGTTTCACAAAATACGATCGTTCCCAAATTCCTTCCCGGAATTTGATTTTATGTTTTCTTCCTTTACCCTCTTGGATCTCAATACATTAATCCTATTTTACCCTCACTTATCCATCCCAAAAATACAATTATATCCTTAATCATTCTCCTTTTTATTTTAAATAATTATAATTATAATAATCCAAATAATATTATTCTATTATTATTAATAAACTATTTCTGGATAATCACTTAATTCATCAATTACCCTCATTCGTCATAAACACATCTTACACCATCATATTTTTTCAAATTCACCGATAAATCCCGAATTTTTATTTTAAATAATTAAATAAATATTCTAATTATTTTTGGGTGTTACATACCGCATCTCGGCCAGATATCATGTTTAGTGTTTGTATTTGGGCTAGGTTTCAATCATGCCCTAAGGAATCACATTTTAAATCCGTTAAACGAATTCTTAGATACCTTTGTGGTACTTCTAAGTTTGAACTTTGGTATTCTAAAGGTAGTGATTGTTCTTTTGTAGGTTATTCTGATTCCAATTTATCCGGTTGCAAAGTAGATAGGAAAAGCACTAGTGGCACATGTCATTTCTTTTAAAATTCTCTAGTAATTTAGCATAGCAAAAAGCAAGTTTTTGTTGCTTAGGGATCGTGTACTAAGAATATTGAAATCCTCCATCTTTTCCTTAGGTATCATGTAGAGAAAGGGGATGCGGTATTTAAGCATGTTGAGAGTAAAAATCAACTTGCCGACATTTTTACAAAACCACTTGCTACAAAACCCTTCTTTCACATCCGTAGGGAACTAGGCATTCTTGATATCTCAGATCGCTTATGATGTGTATAATATGTTTACCTTATATTTTTATTTGTATTATATTGTCTTTTATATTTCCTAATCAATAGCTTCTTGAGGGATTCACTCTAAGAGGTAATATTGTTCCTTTCACATATCTTGATCCTTATCCTTGTATACTTGAATTTGTGATTCATGATTGATTGATTTAATTCTCATCCATTGTATTAAATTAATTTTGTGTATGTGAACATATTTTATATTGCTAATTATTGTTTCTATCATTTAATATGGCATCATAAGATAATACAAGATATTAGAAAGCTTCTCATCATTTCATATGAAGCATTGGAGTGAAAACTTGGAAAAATAGATTTGGTAAAATTATTGTTTCTCTCGGGTCCCAACAGGTCGACTCAATGAGTCGACTCATTAGACCTTTTAGGTCGACCCAATGAGATAGGCACGCTGACTCAAAATTTGAAATTGAATGAGTCGACTCATTCACTATTTTAGGTTAACTCATTCTTGTGTCACGCTGACCAACACGTGTTGGAAAACGTGTTTTTGCATCTTTTGATCTAACCTAGGTCGGCGCATCCCTTCAGTCTATTATTTGATGTCATTATTTTTAATGCACCTTTTCATTTTATTCATTTCCTTTATATTTCTTTTTCATAAAATCATTTCATATTACATTTTATTTTCATTCCATCATTTCATCTTCTCCAAAACCCTACAAACCCATTTCTTCTCAAACCTTTTCAAGATATCTCAAATGGCTTCAAAGGTAACCGGAAAAAGAACTACTAGAGGGTCTTCTTCTCGGTCAACTCTTTTGGTAAATGTTTTATCTCTTCTTCCTTCTGAATTTAGAGAAACTTATGGCAAGAAGTTCCAAAATAGGAAAATCATCAACCAATATGTGTACCCTAAACGAACTGCTTGTCAAATGCACATTTTAACATCCCATTTTTAATATTTAATCGTCGGGTATTTTTGGTGTTGTGTTAGCCTTGTTTAAGGCGTATGTATTGTTGTTGCGGTGTTGTGTCCTAGTGGGAGGGGTAGAATCGGGGTGTGCTTAGTAATAGCGGGTCTCCGAATAATAATAAGACTATTTAATTACTATTTTTATTATTATTATATTTATGAAAATAATATTAGTATTATTAAGATTATTATTATTATATTTAATTAAAATAAAAGTGCAGTTTAGTAAATATTATGGTAAGAGTTTTAGGAATAGATTAGATTAACCAAATATTAGGAAAGAATTAGTCGTATAATTTTGTGGAAGAACCAAATAGGCTAGGAAGGAGGAAGATCATCTAGGACATCATTCGTTAAGGAAATTCACTGGATATTTGGTCGGAATTCGAGGTAAGGTGGGAGAAAGGGTTCTAAATAAGGTGATTTAACATGATGGGTAGTGAGGGTTTCCCTCCCTCATAGGGTTTTTATGTTGTTCTTTTGATTTGTGTTGAATTTGTACTTGTATGATTGTTGTTACAAATTGATGAATATGATTTTATAATCTTGATGAATTTTTGTTGGATTGTTGTTGTTGTTCTTGTTGTGTTGGTATTATACATAGTTTTTGCATATTTTGTTGTAGAAGATGAAAGTTGCGAATCTAGATCTAGAACAATAATAAAACTAGATTTAGTAATGATAAGTGAAATAAGAATAAGAATAGTGTTGTAAAATTGGAGTTGAAACGATCAAGGTCTGGTATGAATTATAAAATCGGGTAATATGAGAAACAAATCTGTAATGAGGAAGAAAACCAAGAAAAATGCAGTTCTCTGCCCATACACTTATAGGGCAAGTAAGTACGCGTATGGTGGGTGAGGAAATAGGCTATTACGCGTAATAATGGGGGCGTACGCGTATGGAGTGTGGATTTTGGGGGTATTCTTCCCATTTGCGTAGGTTACGCGTAAGGGCAGTGGGAAATACGCCTATTGGGTGGTGTATGGAGTATCATATGCATAATGCCCAATGTTGGGGAGAAGTCAATACGCGTATGGCTAGTCCAATACACGTATGAACAGAGTGTTTGGGCCAAAATATCGTTTTTGCGATTTCTGTCTCGATTTCGCGTGTGTGGCCGATTCTTTTGGTGTGAAATATTAAGATAGACCTTAAGACATATTTAATTGAGGGTTAACATCGAGAAATAAAATAACGATGGAACTTAGGTGGATTTAACTAGATGAATAATTGGTTAAGTCTCATGAGGTTATTATTGGTGATATTATGGAACTATTGTTAAGTATTGATCAGATGGATCGTGTAGATGTGTAATATGGTGAATTATACATATTTATGCATATTCATAGTCATGCATACATTGTTGTATTACTGTTGGGATGATCGTGTCGGATGGGAGAATGCGATCATTTGTACTCCAATATGGAGAATGGTGGGATAATCATTGTCAGATGGGCGTATATGATTATCTGTGTTCGATTGAATGAACAAAAATGGGTACCACATGAATTGTGTCGTGTTGAGTCACATTGCATAATTATTGTTGTATTCATTGTGGTATAATTATTAGTGTGGTGATTGTATTTATTGTTGTGAGTGAGAAACTACCCTTAAAAATGTTATATGTATGTAAACACCCCAAATTTTACCTCACTCATTTCACCATGGCTTGTGATCTTTTCATTAGCATAAGTTCAATCATAGCATCTCATATTGCATTTTTATTTCACTGCATTGTTTCAAAGTCATTTGCATCTAGGGTTTGTGATCTGAGCAATCCCTGAGCTATCTGAGCAATTCCAAAGGTCTTCAATCACCTCAAGAGGGTCCATGTATGTTCAAACATCATATTATATCCTCCCAAGATCAAGGAAGTCAAAGAATCACAAGAACTGAGGAAGGTAGGGAAGCAGAGACAAGCTTAACTACACAGATGACCTAGAATTAGGGTTTTGGTTTCAGAGGCCATAACTCCAAAATTTTTTGTCATTCTTGTTTCTATTGGTCTCTATATGATATAAGGATCATGCATACCAATTTTCATGAAGAAATTCAATGGGGAAGGCATCTGATCAATATATGACTTCTTGAGCAAGTCAGTGCTAAATCAAGGCATCTGAGGCCCCCAATCATCCAACCAAAGGGTCTCCTCCATCATTTTGGGTGTATATGATCTGTATTTGATCTTAGAAGAGGTTAGAAGTTCACAAAATTTAAGAATTTCAAGCCATTTGCAAAGTTGTCATTTTGGGAAAGTGACTTGTAATGCAAACTTGCCATTTTGGGAAAGTTTTTCAACCTCCTCTTTTTTATTCAAAAATGCTTCAAATGAAAAATTCTTGGTCATTAAAGTGGTAGATTGGATCATTTCCTTTTCAAAAAGTACAAGAACTTGATCTAATTCATCATAGAACTCAAGTTATGGCCTTGCAAAGTTGGGAAAAATCACAAAATTTCACTTATGCATCAAAGAGGGAAGTTTGCAAAAACACTTGCCAAAGCAAAATGTGACTTCTATTTGACTTCTAAGCATTGCACAAACATCATACATGACATAAAATTCAGAATTTCCCAAAGAAATTCAAAGTTTAATGCCTTGAACATTACAAAATCCAAAAGGGGCCAAAACTTCATGAATTTGCAAAATGGATCAAAACCTTTCATCCACTTGCCACAACTCATCAAATCTGATTTCATAGCATTCCTTGATCCTTTCTGTGCATAGCCATGCCCCTGTCTCAGCCTGCCACTTGCCCATACCCCAAGTACACCAACTCTTGACTTTGTGCATTTTGCCCTATACCAATCAGCATAGCCCACAACCACTACACTGACCTATCCCAGCATGATATGTGTACCAAAAGCAAGCCATTCCATAACATAACACAAGCTGAAACCTCCAAGAACTCAGCAATCACAAAAACTCCCCCTTATGCAAAAGCCTTCGAAACTCATAGCTCGGCCATCAAACCTCAAAACAAATTCCACCATTCAACTACACACTCATCACTGATCGTTTCCCACCCTTCATCTTGCTTTGAAATTCACCATATCCAAAATACGATTTTCACATCCTTTGAACTGAACTTCTGCCAACTTCATTTTGAGGCCATTTAAACTCCAAACAAGCATTGCAAGCTCTTGAGGGAAGTCATTGGAGTTGATTTGAGGCAAAGAACTGGTCAGAAAGCTCCTAGGTTGAAAGCTTCGTTTCAGGTAGCCATGGAATTTATTTTTCCAGAACCTTCATTTTATGTTATAGAATGATTCTATGTGTTCCCCTGATTACCATGATATGTTTTGTTTCAAAAATGGTTGAGTTTTAAGCATTTCACAAGCTTCTGAAATTTCTGAAATGTTTTCCGTTTTGATTCGATTCATGTTCTTGATGATGAATAAATGAATTTTGTTGTGTGATTCTTGTTGAGGTTGGTGTGAGGATCATTTCTGGAGAGTTTTAGGGCTTGGGGTTGCGTATAGAGTGAGATAGCATGAAGGGATAGCCGGAGAAGATGTCCGGAACACTGTTCTGGTCACCTGAAAGTGATTAGGGTTCAGATTAGGGCTTAATTGTGTAATTAGCGTAGTTTGAATTCTGGCCCTTGGATAGCGCGCGAAGTCAATTCCCTCCCTTTTCCATTTGAATCTGGGCCACTGGATCAGCATACTTCCATTTAAATTCATTTTAATTTCATTTTAATTGCATTTCTTTGTACATTTTATTTAAAATGGCAAAACACTTTCAAAAAAAATTTATCTTTTGCATTTCCCTTTCAAATATTTTTCTCATTCTGAAAATAAATTTTATTTTATTTTTTGCATAAATTTCGTATTTTTAAATATTTTAAATGTTTATTTTAATTAATTAATGAGAATTAATTAATTAAAATACCATTTAAGTTTCTAAAAATCACCAAAAAAATCATATTGCATCTTGATACATTTAGAGACATTATCAAACCCTTCACACAAATTTCTTTTTGGTCCTTGACCTATTTTGACATTTTTCTTTGGATTTAGGGTTCTAAAAAATCAATATTTTGACCCTAACTTAGAAAAATCCTTTCTGCCTAACCATGAAGAGTTTGATGATGGTTCTTTTTGCATTGCATTCCTCATGTCATGTAGTTTCTAGGATAAAATGGGCATGAATTTATCTTTCATTTTCAATTTATTTTATATTTTTCCTTTTGAGGCATCCTAAAACCCTAACCAACTTGAGAAAATCATAACTTCCATTAGGTTAAGATTTAGATCCCCTCCTTTGGGCAGTGAACTTATATAGGTTTAGGGTTCCTTTGATCCCATTTTCAATTTTTTATCTTGTCATTTTCTTGTGATTTTGAATTTTGCTTTGTATCTTGTATATAAACCCTAATTTGCATCTTCATTTGCATTCATCCTTCATATGCTTGCATACATGAACTTGCCATAACATTTTGTACATCCACATGACATATAAGACATCTTAGGACATTTTAGAATCATGTTTGATCATTGCATCATCCATTTGCCATGCTTTTGCTTTTATTTCATGTCATTTGTTTTCATGAACTTTCATGCCTCCTTTCATGTCCCCTTTGCATTCCCATCCTTTGTATGATCATCCACATCTCTTGGTTTGCTTTCATACCATCTCACTCATAGAATCATTTTCATCATTATTATGCCTCTGACTTTGGCTTTCATCTTTGCATTTCATCTCATTTTCATTTCATTTCATTTCTTGTTGCTAACTTTTCAGGTGGTAAGTGTTTGAGAAGTGAATTTGCCTTTACTTATCATGATCTCTCCTCATCTCATTTATGCATCATTGCTGCATTTTTACTTATGTATTAGAGTAAGCTTGCTCATTCATGCTCCTTCTCCTCTTTCTTTCTTCAAGCAACTTACCTTCTTAAGTGAAGTAAGTTGACCTGCTTCTTCTGCTTCTCTTCCATCTCTGCTTCTTCCTTGGTGGCTCCTCTTGAAGACTTCTCTTTGCAAGCCTCATAAACCCTAGGAACACCCAAGCAGGATCACAATTAGGGTTTGATTAGTCCCCCCATTAGTTTTACCTTTGTGTCATCTTTGAGTCTTCTCTTCTCATCTCTTAATCAAGGACTAAACCCTTAAGGCTTTAAGGCTTTGTGATTAGGGTTATCCATGTATCCTTCTATTAGGATGGAGTGTATAACTTTAATCCGAAGTGTTAAACCCTTAATATGTTTAAATCCTTTAATCAATCCATCTAATAATCACTAAGACATCAAGCTTGTAACTTGGGCCTTGCATTAGGGTTCTAATTCTTCATTAATTGGTTAAGAAGGACTAACCCTAGTGTTAATGGACAAGTCCCCCTCAAGTTGTCTTACAAACCATAAAATCCACTTCTTAATCTTACCAATTAACTAAAATCCATTTAATAAAGGCTTTGTTTTGTCATGAGGTTAATCCCTAATCATGGATTAAGTTGAGGAGCCTTCCTCAGCTTAAGTGTTCTCATCTATCATCCTTCTATTAGGATGGTGTAATGGGTCCATTAAATCTTTGATTATGGCTTAAACTCATTACTTAACACTAAACAAAAACTCCAAAAACATCTAAATAAATGCAAGTAGGTTAATGATCTTAATCCTACATCATGGGGATTAAGTGTGAGGTGTTCACTTCATACTTAAGGTAATTTATCTAAACCTTGGTTTAGGATTAAGCTCATTAGCTTATGACGAATCCAAAAGCAATAAAAGACTGAAAACACAAAAAAACAAATAATAATCATCTCCTCCGGGATTCTTTTCTCATCTCATTCACTCACAAACGAGAACTCGCTTCTTCCGTCTAATGCAAGACAGTTTGCACCTGAGCCAGACAGGTCTTACACTTGAGCATAGACAAGTAAGCAGTTCATAAGTCAATTTATATTCCAGTCTCTTTGAGTCGAACTACGGTGTTCTGACTTCCTCATTGCACGAGAGGATACATAGGCATAACTTAACTGTTATCGAACAAAAGTTCATGTATATCCCCCCCTCTTTCGGCATCATTCTTTTAGCCACATTATTTTGAGCTTTGCACTCCTGTTCTTACACTTACACTTCATATATTTCACTTCACTTTCTTCCAGCACTGACACTTGCATTCTCTCCAGCTTTGATACACAGATTGCACTGACACTACCCCTTTAAAACACAAATCTTTCAAGCATGGATCTCGTCGAGTACGACGGACAATCTGGGTGCTAATACCTTCCCAGGTTGTAATCAACCCCCTTTCTCAGTTTCTCTGGTTCGCAACCGTCTTATCCAACCTTTTTAGGTTTATGCAGCATTACCTTTCCTTCGGGATAAAAATGCCTAGTTGGCGACTCTTTTCTTTTCAGTTCACCCTTGTGTGTTCTCTCCTTTTTGCCGACCAATCGCGTCTGTATCCCATTTGATTTAGCCTCATTTGGTGGGAGCGACTCTGCTGGGGATCCTTATATTGCAACCAGGGCTTCTGGTTCTTTTTGTGGGTTCCTCCTAGCGCTTGTTTGATTTGTGTTTACTGGGGTGTTATGTGCTATATGTGTTTATTTATTTTGCTTTATTTACTATTTTATGTACAGCTTTATTTATTCGCTTTCTTTACAGTCATATGCATATTTCATACTGTCATTGCTGGATCTGGCTTTCTGTTTTGGTGGGTGGGGTTCCATTGAGAGTTTAAGGTCCTATACCTGGGACCTGAGTGACACCTAGGCTAGAGTGGTTCATGTTCTTTCCCATTCCATTTCGGTCTGGTGCGGGAATATGAAACACGGTTCAGACATGGGTTACTTCTTGAGAACTCTGTGCTACATATTTCCTATAGTGATAGGGCTATCTAGGAAGCCTGCTAAGTCTGGATGACTTTTTGTTATGACCTTCAGAAACTGGGGTGAATTAGAGTAGGATCTTTTATGATTATTGTAAACACTGTACCTCCGGGTTAAAAGTGTTTACACTTCTCATAACTGATCCAAGTCTGAGGGTCCTTGTTCTAGAACACAACATGTGAGAGGGTTTGGGTTGCTTACAGGTTTGCAGGAACCCTTAGCCACATCATACCCTGTTACTGTTTTTGTTTAAGAGTACTCCATTTTGGACAGTTCTTGTGATTAACCCTGGACATGTGACTCTTTATTTGAGTCCTCCACCCTGGTTACTGGATTCTTAAACCTCCATCTGGACTTTTTGAACATATATGGGCCTTGTATCAAGACAGATAATTAGATCCAGCTTGATCACAAACCCTTGCATATCATTTGCATATTCATCATTGCATCATTTAACATTTGTTTATTTTTTTTTCAGGGTATCCATTTCATTGTATCTTGGTTTTGGTTTTGACCACTTCATCTGCATAGACCTCTGCTTCAGCTGTCTCCATCAGTTATCTGCTTCAGTTATCTCCATCCTTACCAGCATCAGTCTGTCAGAGACCTATTTCCAGCTCCTCAGCCTGTAATCTTCATCAGCACTTATTTTCAGTTTCTTCAGCAGCACTCATGACTGCTCCCAGGAAGAGCAACATATCCTATCACTTTTTTGAGCCTGTGTTGACTGGTATCAGGCAGGTCCAGTCACTTATCACCCCTGACCACATCCCACTGTTTAGAGAATACTATGGAGGTATCCTGGATATGGTTATGGACCTTGACCCCTCTCAGAGGAGCATGATCCACACATGCTTACAGTTCTATGACCCTCCTTTGAATTGTTTTACCTTTCTGGACTTCCAGTTAGGGCCTCTACTGGAAGAATTCTCTTTGTTGATTGGAGTGCCTGTCAGAGGTGGAATCCCCTTCAACCCAGAATTGACTTCTCCTAGGAATGAAGAGATAGCAAGGGCACTGTACTTAGAGCCTGCCCTGATTGAGCAAAGTATGACCACAAAGGCTGGGATCCCTGGTTTGCACTTGGACTTCTTGATTTCTCAAGCTATCTTGAAGGCTTCATTGGGAGAATGGAAGGCAGTCTGTGCACTGTTAGCCCTCGGCATATATGGGGCTATATTGTTTGCAGATGAGCCCAAATTTGTCAGCAGGAATGCCATCCATTTGTTTCTCCTGAAGAACCCAGTACCTACATTGCTGGGAGATTTCTATTATTCCATCCATCAGAGGAATGAGAAACAAAGGGGGAAGTTGGTAAGATGTTGTGCTCCTTTGTTTTACACCTGGCTGCTCAGACACCTGCCTAAATCAGATTCCTTCTTGAACCCACACCAACAGAAGAATTGGGCCAAGAGGCTCATTGCTTTGACTTCAGATGATATCAGGTGGTGTACCCAGAGCACCAAAGGTAAAGACATTATCACCAGCTGTGGACAGTACCCAAATGTGCCTCTGATAGGAGTAAAGGGTTGCATCAACTATAATCCTTTACTGTTTAAGAGACAACTGGGTTATGCCTTAGTTCACCCTCCCAGAGGACACGATTTAGCTGAGACCTTGTATTGTGAAATTCAACCTAATTCAGCTGTTGTCAGGCAAGCTGCCTGGGCTTGGGATAACATCCAGACAAAAGGAGTAGCTATTCTTGGAAGATGTAATAATGTCGCTTCAGCTCAGTACTATGATTGGTCCCGTACTAGAGCCCAGATTACCAGAATGCCTTTCACCTTGGAAGACATGCCTGGACCATCTACTGTACAGCCAACAGCAACTGTCAGCCTAGAAGAATTTGAAAAGTTGAAGGAAAGGAATGAGAAGTTATCTGAGGCTTTAAAGAAAACTCTTTGGGAGAGGAGTGATGGTCGTCTGGACATTGAGAGACTGGAGAAACTCAAGGTGGAGCATCTTACCAAAATTGAAAGGGCAGAAGACTATATAAGGAAAGCAAGGGCTGGGGAACAGATATTGAAGAATGCCTGCAAGGAGGCTAAGATTCAGAAAGCTAGGGCTGAGCACTATTTACAAGAGAGTCAGGCTTGGTGGGCCAGGATCACCGAAGCCCGTACACAAGAAGACCAGAAGACTCAAGCCAAGATTGAACAACTAGAGGCCAGTGAGAAGAAGCAGCAGGAAGCTTTGTTGGTAGCCCAGAAGGAGATTTCAGAGTTGAATCTCAGAGCAGGATTGAAGAGATCAAAGGACCAAGACAGGCATAAGAAGCTGACTACTGCTATTGCCACCAGGAACCTCCTTATCAGGACCATTACAGAGCACCCAGCTGGTCCGGTGACTGAGGCCCTCCTAAAGGAGGTCAGAGAGGATGAGTTTGGGCTGGATGTCTGATCCTTTGCTTGTTTTTTATTTCCATTTGATGTACTTTTCCTTTTATTGTATTTTGACCCTCCATGGGCATGTATTGTAAAACAAACTATGTATTGTTCCTCATTTGTAATATATTTTAGTTTGCTTTCATTTGGGCTTTTCTCTCAACAACATCAGGCGTCTTCCTCGAGGTATGGAAAGGTCAAAACCAAGAACCAAACCGGATACCTTGGAAAACAAATAAGCATACTGCATTGCATACTAACTTTGTTTTTGTTTTGTAGGTTTTGTTATTATTATTGTTTCTAACTTTGTTGTGATCTAAGGAAACATTGCTCATCGCCGAGTGTTCCCTGTCAACCGCGCGCACCGGTACCCAACTCGTAACAACCTTCCCGACATTCTGATGGAACAAGTACAGCAGGACCTGTCTGAGGTCAGAAACTAGATGGCCAATGAGAGAGTGGAGATGAGAAATCAGATGTCTTAGTTTATGGCAGTAATGACTGGCTTAGCCCAGAGTCAAGAAAGACTGAGAGAACTGGTAGAAAGACAGATCTTGAGGAGCCCCATCTTGGAATAGGAGGAACTAGCAACAATGAACGGGGCCAGCCTCGTATTGACCCACCAGTGTATGGACCTCATCTAGATCCAGAGGTTAATATCCCGAGGAATGTTCAAGGTAATACTACTGGGGGCAGAATCCTGCAGGAGGACCCCCAGGAAGAACAGTTCACTGTCATAGGAGCTGGAGATGAGGTATATGACAGGAGATTGGATGAGCTTGCTGAAAAGTTAAGATCTTTGGAATCTCATAATTCTTTGGGCTTCGATGTGATGGACATGGGCCTTGTAGATGGAGTGAGAATTCCCCACAAATTCAAACCACCATGCTTTGAAAAGTACAATGGTACCTCCTGCCCTCGCACTCACCTGCAGTCTTTCCTGGAAAGACTCAAAGCTTATACTATGGATGAAAAGTTGTGGATTTTATACTTTGAAGACAGTCTGACAGGGGCTTCAAGAGAGTGGTATTCGCATTTATCTAGGGCCACCATAAGATGCTGGAAGGATTTGGCTGAGGCTTTCATCCGTCAATATCAATACAACCTAGACATGGATCCCAATATGACCCTCCTAATGGGAATGTCTCAATCTTCTAGAGAGAGCTTCCGGGAGTATGTTCAAAGATGGAGACAACTTGCTGCTGCTGTCCAACCACCCATGTCAGAGAGGGAAATGGCTGACATGTTTATGAATACGTTGCAAGGGACTTATATTGACAGATTGGCTGCTTTCTCCTCCACCAGTTTTGCTGGCGTAGTCATAGCTGGTGAAAGAATTGAAAGTCTCTTGAAGATGGGTAAGATCTCCGACAGTGGTGCTAGTTCTTCCAGTAATCCAAGAAAACCATTTCCAGTAATTCCATTCATGCAAGCAGGGGCAAGCCTCAATATGCTCACCGGTCAGTAGCAGCTGTTACCATTCCAACTCCAATTCCACAACAACCATCATATCCTCAACAACAACAACCACAGTATCAACAACAATCTCACTATCAACAACAATCTCATTTTCCGCAACAGAGAACCTACAACAACAGTAATAACAACCAACAGCAGCGTCCTTTCCAACAAAGGCCATCACAAGCAAACAGGGTGATTGACCCAATTCCAATGTCGTATGCTGCATTGTTGCCACAACTCCTAAAGCTCAACCTAGTTGAGTTAAGGGCATTGGCACCTCCAGATCCTCTCAATATGCCAAAGAACTATGATGCAAATGCCAGGTGCGCATTCCACTCAAACGCACCGGGGCATAATACTGAAAAATGCAGGGGCCTAAAGATGAAAGTCCAAGATCTGGTGGACTCAAAAGCTCTCAATTTTGCACCTCCCCCGAACGTCACAAGAAATCCAATGCCTAGTCACAGCGGGCCCAGGATTAATGCTATTGAGGAGGGCAAACCATCCACATTAATTAGTAGTGTTGCACAAATCCGAACAACTCTGGTTGAAATCAAAGCTCAGCTGTTAGAATGCCAAGTGTTCCCCGGATGTGAGCTCGGCTGTGGATATTGCCACATTGCTGTTAATGGATGTGAGAGACTGAGAAATGGCATAGATGGTCTTATTAAGGATGGTATTCTTCAGATTACGACAACAGCAACTACAACTCCAACAATTCCTTCATCAATAATCACAGATACTCCTACAACATCAGCAACCATTGTTCCAACAGATTCTACTACAACTCCAACAACTGCCCAATCAATCACATCAGCGGATACAAGTTTAGTCACCATTCCTTCTACAATGACAACACCCATTACTCCATCAATTCCTGCTACAACTTCAACGCCTTCTACCACATCTGCAACAGTTAGTGAAAGCGTCTCAACGATTACGATATACTATGATCCTGCGAATGTTCCTTCCAGCAACTCACAACAAAATGCTACTCCTGTCAGAGCTCCAGTTACCATATATTATGATCCACACACCATTGTGGTCCCCTCTGCAGCTGCTATCAGTCCAGTTACTATCACAATGCCTGGGTCAGTTCCCTACGAAAGCAGTAATGCCATCCCTTGGCATTATGGCTCAGATCTATACTGCGAGGGGCAGAAAATCACTTTGGAATCATCAACTTCTTCACCTCAGATAGACAATGTGGGGGGAGGCGGAGGCTTCACTAGAAGCGGACGTCTCTTTGCCTCGCAAATACCAAGACTCATTGCTGAAGCAGAAGCTGCTGCTAAGGCATAAGGGAAGAGCATGGTGCAAGAAGAACCGGTTGCTAGAGAAGCTTTGAAGACTCCTTTTGATTAAGAGGTTGATGAATTCATGAGAATCATAAAGAAAAGTGATTACAAGGTGGTAGACAAGCTTCACCAAACACCTTCCAAAATCTCCATACTATCATTGCTAATGTGCTCCGAGGCTCATCGGAACGCACTATTAAAGGTCCTGCATGCAGCTTATGTGTCGGAGGAGATTACTGTCAATCAGTTAGGGGCTGTGGTTGGAAATGTCAACGCTAGTCATGGACTAGGGTTTACTAATGCTAATCTGACAACGGAAGGTCACAATCATAACAAGGCTTTGCACATTACCTTGGAGTGTAAGGGTGCAGTTCTTTCTCACGTACTGGTAGACACAGGGTCATCCCTCAATGTCCTGCCCAAGAAAGCCCTTGTGAAGCTGGAACATGATGGATTGGCACTACGCCCAAGCAACTTGGTAGTCAGAGCCTTTGACGGTTCTAAAAGATCAGTTCTGGGAGAGATAGAGTTGCCTATAATGATTGGCCCACAGGTTTTCAAAACGACCTTCTTTGTGATGGATATACAGCCTGCCTACAGCTGTCTATTGGGTAGACCATGGATACACGCCGCTGGCGCCGTAACGTCAACCCTTCACCAGAAGTTAAAATTCGAGTGGGAAGGCAGAGTCATTACTATTTGTGGGGAGGAGGATATCTTTGTTAGCCAGCTGGCTACTTTCAAATACATTGAAATGGATGGGGAGATCCATGAAACCATGAGTCAAGGGTTTGAGGCCCTTAATATTAATGAGACATCTGTTGTGCTGGGGACTTCCATCACCTCATATCAACAAGCCCGGAAGGTTGTTGAGGAGGGTACTGCTCAAGGCTGGGGCAAGCTGCTGCCAGTTGAGAAGAAAGAAGACCGATTCGGGTTGGGTTACAAACCAACTCGACAAGATCAACCAGAGGCTGCAACAGAGCCCAAGTTTGTCAGCGGGAGAATGCTCACCCCGGATGCTGTGAACAGTTTGGAAGATGAGTCAGAAGACGAGCGCAACCTGGAAAGATGGATACGTCCAAGGATCCCGAGGAACCATGTCTCAAACTAGTCTTCCCAGGAAATTATAAGGGTTACTCCTGCAGAGTAATTATTATTTCCTGTTTTTTTAAGCATGCATCAAGTCCTGGATCTTGCCCAAGATGTCAGGGCTCATTTTGTAATCGGGCCATCTTGTATTTTGTGCAAAGATCAATTAATGAATATCAGAACATCTTTTGCAAATGATTCTTTTCTTTTCCGCTCACTGTTTTTCATTTTTTATTTTTTGTACAAAAATAAAATGGCAATGTTTTTCAAAGTAATAACTTCATTTTCACTTTTTCTAAAGCAAGATAAAATTGATCACTAAAATGAACCAATCTCAACCCTTGTAGAGAGTGCCCTCCAGATTGCATAGACAACAACCCCGCTATGACTTCGTATGACTTTGACAATCCGATTAGTCAAGCTGATGAAGGGGTTGAAGAAGATTATGAGCTACCTGAAGAGCTAGCCAGGTTGTTGAGACAAGAGGAGAAGGTTATCACCCCTCATCAGGAGGAGGTTGAAACGGTTAATCTTGGTACAGAAGAAGACCTGAAAGAAGTTAAGATCGGGGCCCGTCTGCAAGATTCAGTGAAAAAACAACTTATTGACATGCTTCGGGAGTATGTGGATGTTTTTGCTTGGTCTTATTAGGATATGCCAAGGTTAGACACCGACATTGTTATGCACAAGCTGCCTTTGAAAGAAGACTGTCCGCTAGTAAAGCAGAAGTTGCGCCGCACTCACCCAGATATGGCAATGAAGATAAACGAAGAGGTACAAAAACAGTGGGACGCCAATTTCCTTGTTGTGACTAGTTATCCGCCGTGGGTTGCTAACATTGTACCTGTACCTAAGAAAGATGTAAAAGTGAGGATGTGTGTGGATTACCGGGATCTGAACAGAGCCAGCCCAAAAGATGACTTCCCATTACCTCATATTGATGTATTGGTCGACAATACGGCTCAGTTCTCGGTGTTCTCCTTCATGGACGAATTTTCAAGATATAATCAGATCAAGATGTCACCTGAAGACATGGAGAAGACAACTTTCATCACACCCTGGGGCATATTCTGTTATAAGGCGATGCCATTCGGACTGAAGAATGCTGGTGCCACTTATCAACGGGCTATGGTAACATTATTCCATGACATGATCCACAAAGAAATTGAATGTTATGTGGATGACATGATTGCCAAGTCCCTTACAGAAGAAGACCACCTAATGAATCTGTTGAAGCTATTCAAGCGTCTGAGGAAGTACCAATTGAAGTTAAACCCCAACAAATGCACATTCGGGGTGCGATCCGGTAAGCTGTTGGGATTTATTGTAAGTGAGAAAGGGATTGAAGTTGACCCTGATAAAGTCAAAGCCATCCAAGAGATACCTGCAGCAAAGACCGAGAAAGAAGTTTGGGGGTTTCTAGGTAGATTGAACTACATTTCAAGGTTCATATCTCACCTTACTACAACCTGTGAACCCTTGTTCAAACTGTTAAGGAAAGAACAAACAGTCATGTGGAATGAAGACTGCCAGAGGGCTGTTGACAAAATTAAGGAATACTTACAAGAGCCTCCAATACTTATGCCTCCAGTTGAAGGAAGACCTCTAATAATGTACTTGACAGTATTAGAAGAGTCAATGGGGTGTGTGATGGGCCAGCATGACAAGTCTGGTCGAAAAGAGTATGCAATATACTACCTAAGCAAAAAGTTTACCGACTGTGAACAACGTTATTCACTACTCGAGAAAACTTGTTGTGCTTTAGCGTGGGCTGCTCGCCGACTAAGGCAGTATATGTTGACCCACACTACCTTGTTGATCTCCAAAATGGACCCAGTCAAGTACATATTCGAGAAGCCAGCCCTTACCGGACGGGTTGCAAGATGGCAAATGATTCTCACAGAATATGACATTCAATACACATCTCAAAAAGCCATCAAGGGCAGTGTGTTGTCTGATTATCTTGTTGAGCAACCCATTGATGATTACCAGCCTATGAGATTTGACTTCCCTGATGAAGACGTCATGTTCATAAAAGCAAAAGATCATGAAGAGCCTATTCACACTGAAGGGCCTGACCCAGAAGAAGAATGGACCATGATGTTTGATGGGGCTGTTAATATGATTGGTCGTGGTGTTGGTGCAGTACTCATTACACCTAAGGGAGTTCACATGCCTTTCTCGGCAAAACTCACCTTTAAATGCACTAACAACGAAGCTGAATACGAAGCGTGTATTATGGGTATTAAGGAAGCCATTGACCTCAGGATCAAGACTTTAATTGTATTCAGAGATTCAGCTTTGGTAATCAATCAAACCAACAGCAAATGGTATACTCACCAGGAGCATCTGATACCTTACCGGGATTATACGAGGAGGTTACTCACATTCTTCGCTACAGTCAAGCTTGAGTATATCCCTCGAGATGAAAATCAATTTGCAGATGCTCTGGCTACCATTTCATCCATGATCAAAGTTCATGCTGCCAACTTTGTACCACGAATTTCAGTGTCCATACTTGACAGACCAGCATACGTATTCTCTGCAGACCTTGCTGAAGATGATAAGCCTTGGTTCTACGATATCAAATGCTTATTGGAGGATCAAACATACCCACCTAGGGCATCATCCAATGATAAGAAGACATTAAGAAGGCTAGCTGGTAGTTGATTCCTGAATGCTGGTGGTTCCTTGAACAAGAGAAACTTTGATATGGTACTCCTCAGATGTGTTGATAAGACAAAGGCAGATTTGTTGATGCACGAGGTGCACGAAGGATCTTTTGGTACCCATGCTGGAGGGCATGCAATGGCTAAAAATTTGTTAAGATCAGGCTATTACTGGATCACAATGGATGCAGATTGTTGTGCTTATGCCAGGAAATGCCATAAATGCCAGATTTATGCGGATAAAGTGCATGTGCCTCCGAATCCTCTGAATGTGATGTCTTCACCTTGGCCCTTTGCCATGTGGGGCATTGATATGATTGGCAAGATTGAATCGACTGCTTCAAATGGCCACAGATTCATCCTGGTAGCTATTGATTATTTTACAAAGTGGGTTGAAGCAGCTTCCTACGCCAATGTCACCAGGCAAGTGGTAGCCCGATTCCTAAAGAGAGACATCATTTGTCGGTATGAAGTTCCTGAGCGAATCATTACTGATAATGGTTCCAACTTGAACAATAAAATGATGACAGAACTGTGTCGGGACTTCAAGATCCAACACCACAATTCTTCTCCTTACAGGCCAAAGATGAATGGCGCTGTTGAGGCAGCTAACAAGAATATCAAGAAGGTTGTGCAGAAGATGGTGGTCACCTACAAAGACTGGCATGAAATGCTACCATTTTCCTTGCATGGGTACCGTACGTCAATTAGAACATCCACTGGGGCAACACCGTATCAGCTTGTGTATGGTATGGAGGCAGTCCTACCGGTTGAAGTTGAATTACCCTCCTTACGGGTATTGATGGATGTTAAGCTGAACGAAGCAGAATGGGTCCGATCCCGGTACGAACAATTAAATCTGATCAAGGAGAAGAGATTAGCTGCAATCTTCCATGGGAAGTTATAACAGAAAAGAATGAAGAAAGCCTTCGATCAGAAAGTCAGGCTTCGGGAATACCAAGTAGGAGATCTTGTGCTAAAAAGACTCCTTCCTCCTCATACACACCACAGGGGCAAGTGGACTCCGAACTACGATGGTCCATTCATAGTAAAGAAAGTATTCTCTGGTGGAGCATTGATGCTCAGTACTATGGATGGTGAAGACTTCCTGTCCCCTGTGAATTTAGATGCAGTTAAAAAATACTTCGCATAAAATGACCCGCTGGACATAAAAACAGAATGTAAGTCCAGGCAAAAATAGGGCATCCCGGCGAGTCAAAAACAGAATAAAAGACTCAGGCAAAAATAAGGGAAAATAAAAAATGTGTACACCCGCTGAGTTGAAAAGCCACTTTGGACAGCTCAGGCAAAAATGGGTATCCCGGTGGATTGAAAACCCGAAAGGGCGATCCACGCAAAATTAGGGAATAAGCGAACAACTGCACTCTGAATTCGTCTGTATCACTCACAACATGGCAAACTTTGAAAGGTTAAAGCATCGGTCAGAATCAACCTTCTTCAGAAAGCAAGACGAGAACAACGTCAAGCGTCATACGGGTCATAGCAAGGGGAAGCACACTGAAGCGTCATCAACATTGCACCCTTTTGTTTCTCAATTTGTAACAATCTCCTCATTTCAGGGGATTTGTTTCTTTGACTGTACTTGCCAATTCATGGCACACAAATTAATAAAATCAGATCTTCAGTCACACTTTTGTCTCGTACATTTTTAGTTGCAAAATATGTCCGATGTCCTTAATATAATGGTTGCATAAATACAGATGAGTCTTTTCTAAATTACATGCTTGCAGAAAATATATTTTCTCCCGGGAGTGTCTGAACTCCTATGATCGAATCCAGTATGGGATACCTCGGGATATTTGTACGTTCTTTTGTCATAACAGGATTGCAGGAATCCAAAGCACAGCATGGGGCATGAAAGCTTCTCCCCAACAGGTTTCCAAAAGCATTTTTCCCCAGCATCTTTTTCAAAATAGCATCATGAGAGGCTCATATCCCCGGCTAAGTACATCATCCTCAGGAGAATCCCTACAGAAATCTCTGGGAGGATCGTTCAGTGATCATTCCTCCCCGACCAAGTGCAAAGACAGGGGACCAACTCCCCACAGAGTTCCAGCCTCCTTCTAGAAGAGCAATATCTGAGGATCTCACAACGAAGTGACGAAAGCTTCCGCAACCCCAGCTGGGCTCCTCATTACTAAGATAGGTCTACCAGTGACTTATTTCCCCAAGCCGAGCTGTATCTCAGATATCATCCCCAGCTGGGATACTCTTTCAAAGCGGATTAATCAGAGGTCTTCACAGCAACGGGATCCGAATCCCGGATCGGTATCTTTTGCATAATCATAGCATTCACATCATATTTTCCCCCAAAGCGTAGCTTTCCGTCTAATACGGAGCATTACGGAAAAAATCAAACATATGGCATAATCACAAGCCATGTTTTGAATCAGTCACATGTGAATATTGACATCCCATCAACAATATACAAGGCACCTCTCAAAATTCCCGGCAGAATGCTGAAGCATTTTCTTTGCATTTCCCAAATACAGATGCATGCACCTTTTGGCACTCGTTCGTGTCATCTTTCCCAGAAAGTCGCCGGAACACTTTCCACAAATAGATACTTATACATTACAGATAATCCTCGACACTCGTCTTTGTCATATCCCCAGCAGAAAGCCAAAGCGTCCCCTTTGCACTCGCAAAAACATAATAATACGCTCTCCTGACACTCGTCCGTGTCACCTATCCCCAGCACAGTTGCCTAAACACTTGTTTTTAATACACTTCTTCTGACACCCGTCCTTGTCATCCTATCCCCTCAGATCTTCGGAATATCTCTTATAACTTGTACACTTCCCTTTTGTGATACTCGTTCGTATCGACCTATCCCCAGTGAGTTGAACACTCACCTGTGTCTCAATCATACTTTTTACTCTTGCAGATAGTCGTCCGTATCTTGTATACACCGTCTATTTCCCCTCATAGTCGACACTTGTCTGTATTCTTTGTTACCCAGTTGATACTCGTCCGTACCATCATCTCTGAACATGCGTGAACGTTTGTTTCTACCGATACTCGTGTGTATCGTGGTCCTAAGGATTCTCGTCCGCATCTTTAATCTATACACAGAGTCAAAACACTTATACCTTTCTTTCATTGAATGTAGACACTCGTCTGTACCTACTATTCCCCAGAAAAGTTCCCCAGCAAATTCTTGGCAAAATTTCCTTTCTATCTGACATTCGTCCTATGTCATGATACTTTCGGCAACCGTACCTTGCCAGGTGATCGTCCTTCACCTTTTCGATGATCGTCCTTCATCATTCCCCCAGCGGAGTCTCCATTATTGGAATCCTTTTCTATCCGACATTCGTCCTATGTCGTGATATTTTAGCAGCCGTCCCCTGCTAGGTGATCGTCTTTCACCTCTTGATGATCATCTTTCATCCATTTATCCGATGGCCGTCCCCATCGTTGATCTTGTCATCTGACATTCGTCCTATGTCGTGATGAAACCCGAGAGCAGACGTACCCTGCTAGGTGATCGTCCTTCACCTCTTGATGATCGTCTTTCACCATGCTTATCCGATGATCGTCCCCATCGTCGACCTTTTCTATCCGGCATTCGTCCTATGTCGTGATACTTTTGGCAACCGTACCTTGCCAGGTGATCGTGCTTCACCAATAGATGACCGTCCCTCATCTTTCTCCACAACAGAGCAGCCGTCCCCTGCTAGGTGATCGTCCTTCACCTCTGATGACCGTACCTCATCATTTATTTCATTTATGTTTTTAACCTGATGGTCGTCCCCATCATTACCTTTGCCTTTAATCCCCAGAAAGTCTTATTTATTTGCTTGATGGTCGTCCCCATCATGATCCTCCATTTCCCCAGCATGTCGGCCGTACCCGTCATTGCTTTATCCCCCAGCAGTCGTCCTCTACTCGATGGTCGTCCTCCATTGCCCGCACTTTATAATCATACTTCACTCCCTTTTACAATCTATATCCCTTTTCTTCTTCATGCAGCCGCCAATTAGCTCTTTGCGCCACCCCCACATATCTCTAGGTGGCTTGTGCCACCATACATTGTGGCTTGCCCCATTTAAAACTTCTTAGGGTGGCAACCGCCACCCATTCCTGAAAGGTTTCCAATTTCCAATTTCTCCAGTCACCGATCATTCTCACTGTAGACCTTAATTCTCGAACAATTGCCAACGAACAAATTAAATCATTTTGATGCACAGTAACTATACCGATCAAAATCAACAACATATTAAATATATAACAATTCCGTCGATTTTTCTAACAACAATTATATGCTAATAAAATCAGAAATCAACAATTTCGTATAAACGCCAAATTCATCAATTTCATCATGTAAAAATCCCAAATCATTCACATATATAATCTACACCTTACTCTAGATGTCGAACTCTAAATTCCCTTTTCTCGAGGTCTTCGAGAAACCTCTGAGTCCTCGCCTTTCTGCCTTCGTTCCTCAGAGCGGTTTCACAAAATACGATCGTTCCCAAATTCCTTCCCGGAATTTGATTTTATGTTTTCTTCCTTTACCCTCTTGGACCTCAATACATTAATCCGATTTTACCCTCACTTATCCATCCCAAAAATACCATTATATCCTTAATCATTCTCCTTTTTATTTTAAATAATTATAATTATAATAATCTAAATAATATTATTCTATTATTATTAATAAACTATTTCTGGATAATCATTTAATTCATCAGTTACCCTCATTCGTCATAAACACATCTTACACCATCATATTTTTTCAAATTCACCGATAAATCCCGAATTTTTATTTTAAATAATTAAATAAATATAGTAATTATTTTTGGGTGTTACATACCGCATCTCGGCCAGATATCATGTTTAGTGTTTGTATTTGGGCTAGGTTTCAATCATGCCCTAAGGAATCACATTTTAAATCCGTTAAACGAATTCTTAGATACCTTTGTGGTACTTCTAAGTTTGAACTTTGGTATTCTAAGGGTAGTGATTGTTCTTTTGTAGGTTATTCCGATTCCAATTTATCCGGTTGCAAAGTAGATAGGAAAAGCACTAGTGGCACATGTCATTTCTTTTCAAATTCTCTAGTAATTTAGCATAGCAAAAAGCAAGTTTTTGTTGCTTAGGGATCGTGTACTAAGAATATTGAAATCCTCCATCTTTTCCTTAGGTATCATGTAGAGAAAGGGGATGCGGTATTTAAGCATGTTGAGAGTAAAAATCAACTTGCCGACATTTTTACAAAACCACTTGCTACAAAACCCTTCTTTCACATTCGTAGGGAACTAGGCATTCTTGATATCTCAGATCGCTTATGATGTGTATAATATGTTTACCTTATATTTTTATTTGTATTATATTGTCTTTTATATATCCTAATCAATAGCTTCTTGAGGGATTCACTCTATGAGGTAATATTGTTCCTTTCACATATCTTGATCCTTATCCTTGTATACTTGAATTTGTGATTCATGATTGATTGATTTAATTCTCATCCATTGTATTAAATTAATTTTGTGTATGTGAACATATTTTATATTGCTAATTATTGTTTCTATCATTTAATATGTCATCATAAGATAATACAAGATATTAGAAAGCTTCTCATCATTTCATATGAAGCATTGGAGTGAAAACTTGGAAAAATAGATTTGCTAAAATTATTGTTTCTCTCGGGTCCCAACAGGTCGACTCAATGAGTCGACTCATTAGACCTTTTAGGTCGACCCAATGAGATAGGCACGCTGACTCAAAATTTGAAATTGAATGAGTCGACTCATTCACTATTTTAGGTTAACTCATTCTTGTGTCATGCTGACCAACTCGTGTTGGAAAACGTGTTTTTGCAGCTTTTGATCTAACCTAGGTCGGCGCATCCCTTCAGTCTATTATTTGATGTCATTATTTTTAATGCACCTTTTCATTTTATTCATTTCCTTTATATTTCTTTTTCATAAAATCATTTCATATTACATTTTATTTTCATTCCATCATTTCATCTTCTCCAAAACCCTACAAACCCATTTCTTCTCAAACCTTTTCAAGATATCTCAAATGGCTTCAAAGGTAACCGGAAAAAGAACTACTAGAGGGTCTTCTTCTCGGTCAACTCTTTTGGTAAATGTTTTATCTCTTCTTCCTTCTGATCTTAGAGAAACTTATGGCAAGAAGTTCCAAAATAGGAAAATCATCAACCAATATGTGTACCCTAAACGAACTGCTTGTCAAATGCACATTGCAACATCCCATTTTTAATATTTAATCGTCGGGTATTTTTGGTGTTGTGTTAGCCTTGTTTAAGGCGTATGTATTGTTTTTGCGGTGTTGTGTCCTAGTGGGAGGGGTAGAATCGGAGTGTGCTTAGTAATAGCGGGTCTCCGAATAATAATAAGACTATTTAATTACTATTTTTATTATTATTATATTTATGAAAATAATATTAGTATTATTAAGATTATTATTATCATATTTAATTAAAATAAAAGTGCAGTTTAGTAAATATTATGGTAAGAGTTTTAGGAATAGATTAGATTAACCAAATATTAGGAAAGAATTAGTCGTATAATTTTGTGGAAGAACCAAATAGGCTAGGAAGGAGGAAGATCATCTAGGACATCATTCGTTAAGGAAATTCACTGGATTTTTGGTCGGAATTCGAGGTAAGGTGGGAGAAAGGGTTCTAAATAAGGTGGTTTAACATGATGGGTAGTGAGGATTTCCCTCCCTCATAGGGTTTTTATGTTGTTCTTTTGATTTGTGTTGAATTTGTACTTGTATGATTGTTGTTACGAATTGATGAATATGATTTTATGATCTTGATGAATTTTTGTTGGATTGTTGTTGTTGTTCTTGTTGTGTTGGTATTATACATAGTTTTTGCATATTTTGTTATAGCAGATGAACAGTTGCGAATCTAGATCTAGAACAATAATAAAACTAGATTTAGTAATGATAAGTGAAATAAGAATAAGAATAGTGTTGTAAAATTGGAGTTGAAACGATCAAGGTCTGGTATGAATTATAAAATCGGGTAATATGAGAAACAAATCTGTAATGAGGAAGAAAACCCAGAAAAATGCGGTTCTTTGCCCATACACTTATAGGGCAAGTCAGTACGCGTATGGTGGGTGAGGAAATAGGCTATTACGCGTAATAATGGGGGCGTACGCGTATGGAGTGTGGATTTTGAGGGTATTCTTCCCATTTGCGTAGGTTACGCGTAAGGGCAGTGGGAAATACGCCTATTGGGTGGTGTATGGAGTATCATACGCATAATTCCCAATGCTGTGGAGAAGTCAATACGCGTATGGCTAGTCCAATACACGTATGAACAGAGTGTTTGGGCCAAAATATTGTTTTTGCGATTTCTCTCGATTTTGCGTGTGTGGCCGATTCTTTTGGTGTGAAATATTAAGATAGACCTTAAGACATATTTAATTGAGGGTTAACATCGAGGAATAAAATAACGATGGAACTTAGGTGGATTTAACTAGATGAATAATTGGTTAAGTCTCATGAGGTTATTATTGGTGATATTATGGAACTATTGTTAAGTATTGATCAGATGGATCGTGTAGATGTGTAATATGGTGAATTATACATATTTATGCATATTCATAGTCATGCATACATTGTTGTATTACTGTTGGGATGATCGTGTCGGATGGGAGAATGCGATCATTTGTACTCAATATGGAGAATGGTGGGATAATCGTTGTCAAATGGGCATATATGATTATCTGTGTTCGATTGAATGAACAAAAATGGGTACCACATGCATTGTGTCGTGTTGAGTCACATTGCATAATTATTGCTGTATTCATTGTGGTATAATTATTAGTGTGGTGATTGTATTTATTGTCGTGAGTGAGAAATTACCCTTAAAAATGTTATATGTATGTAACAACCCAAATTTCCCTCACTCATTTCACCATGGCTTATGATCTTTTCATTAGCATAAGTTCAATCATAGCATCTCATATTGCATTTTTATTTCACTGCATTGTTTCAAAGTCATCTGCATCTAGGGTTTGTGATCTGAGCAATCCCTAAGCTATCTGAGAAATTCCAAAGGTCTTAAATCACCTCAAGTGGGTCCATGTATGTTCAAACATCATATTATATACTCCCAAGATCAAGGAATTAAAAGAATCACAAGAACTGAGGAAGGTAGGGAAGCAGAGCCAAGCTTAACTACACAGATGACCTAGAATTAGGGTTTTGGTTTCAGATGCCATAACTCTAATTTTTTTGGTCACTCTTGTTTCTATTGGTCTCTATATGATATAAGGATCATGCATACCAATTTTCATGAAGAAATTCAATGGGGAAGGCATATGATCAATAGATGACTTCTTGAGCAAGTCAGTGCAAAATCAGGGCATCTGAGGCCCCCAATCATCCAACCAAAGGGTCTCCTCCATCATTTTGGGTGTATATGATCTGTATTTGATCTTAGAAGAGGTTAGAAGTTCACAAAATTGAATAATTTCAAGCCATTTGGAAAGTTGCCATTTTGGGAAAGTGACTTGTAATGCAAACTTGCCATTTTGGGAAAGTTTTTCAACCTCCTCTTTTTGATTCAAAAATGCTTCAAATGAAAAATTATTGGTCATGAAGTACAAGAACTTGATCTAATTCATCATAGAACTCAAGTTATGGCCTTGCAAAGTTGGGAAAAATCACAAAATTTCACTTATGCACCAAAGATGGAAGTTTGCAAAAACACTTGCCAAAGCCAAATGTGACTTCTATTTGACTTCTAAGCATTGCACAAACATCATACATGACATAAAATTCAGAATTTCCCAAAGAAATTCCATGTTTCATGCCTTGAACTTTACAAAATCCAAAAGGGGCCAAAACTTCATGAATTTGCAAAATGGATCAAAACCTTTCATCCACTTGCCACAGCTCATCAAATCTGATTTCATAGCATTCCTTGATCCTTTCTGCGCATAGCCATGCCCCTGTCTCAGCTTGCCACTTGCCCATACCCCAAGTACACCAACTCTTGACTTTGTGCATTTTGCCCCATACCAATCGGCATAGCCCACAACCACTACACTGACCTATCCCAACATGATATGTGTACCAAAAGAAAGCCATTCCATAACATAACACAAGCTGAAACCTCCAAGAACTCAGCAATCACAAAAACTCCCCCTTATGCAAAAGCCTTCGAAACTCATAGCTCAGCCATCAAACCTCAAAACAAATTCCACCATTCAACTACACACTCATCACTGATCGTTTCCTACCCTTCATCTTGCTTTGAAATTCACCATATCCAAAATACGATTTTCACATCCTTTGAACTGAACTTCTGCCAACTTCATTTTGAGGCCATTTAAACTCCAAACAAGCATTGCAAGCTCTTGAGGGAAGTCATTGGAGTTGATTTGAGGCAAAGAACTGGTCAGAAAGCTCCTAGGTTGAAAGCTTCGTTTCAGGTAGCCATGGAATTTATTTTTCCAGGACCTTCATTTTATGTTATAGAATGATTCTATGTGTTCCCCTGATTACCATGATATGTTTTGTTTCGAAAATGGTTGAGTTTTAAGCATTTCACAAGCTTCTGAAATTTCTGAAATGTTTTCCGTTTTGCTTCGATTCATGTTCTTGATGATGAATAAATGAATTTTGTTGTGTGATTCTTGTTGGGGTTGGTCTGAGGATCATTTCTGGAGAGTTTTAGGGCTTGGGGTTGCGTATAGAGTGAGATAGCATGAAGGGATAGCCGGAGAAGATGACCGGAACACTGTTCCGGTCACCTGAAAGTGATTAGGGTTCAGATTAGGGCTTAATTGTGTAATTAGCGTAGTTTGAATTCTGGCCCTTAGATAGCGCGCGAAGTCAATTCCCTCCCTTTTCCATTTGAATCTGGGCCACTGGATCAGCATACTTCCATTTAAATTCATTTTAATTTCATTTTAATTGCATTTCCTTGTACATTTTATTTAAAAGGGCAAAACACTTTTAAAAATTTTTATCTTTTGCATTTCCCTTTCAAATATTTTTCTCATTCTGAAAATAAATTTTTTTTTTTTTGCATAAATTTCGTATTTTTAAAATATTTAAATGTTTATTTTAATTAATTAATGAGAAATAATTAATTAAAATACAATTTAAGTTTCTAAAAATCACCAAAAAAATCATATTGCATCTTGATACATTTAGAGACATTATCAAACCCTTCATACAAATTACTTTTTGGTCCTTGACCTAGTTTGACATTTTTCTTTGGATTTAGGGTTCTAAAAAATCAATATTTTGACCCTAACTTAGAAAAATCCTTTCTGCCTAACCATGAAGATTTTGATGATGGTTCTTTTTGCATTGCATTCCGCATATCATGTAGTTTCTAGGATAAAATGGGCATGAATTTATCTTTCATTTTCAATTTGTTTTGTATTTTTCCTTTTGAGGCATCCTAAAACCCTAACCAACTTGAGAAAATCATAACTTCCATTAGGTTAAGATTTAGATCTCCTCCTTTGGGCAGTGAACTTATATAGGTTTAGGGTTCCTTTGATCCCATTTTCAATTTTTTATCTTGTCATTTTCTTGTGATTTTGAATTTTGCTTTGTATCTTGTATATAAACCCTAATTTGCATCTTCATTTGCATTCATCATTCATATGCTTGCATACATGAACTTGCCATAACATTTTGTGCATCCACATGACATATAAGACATCTTAGGATATTTTAGAATCATGTTTGATCATTGCATCATCCATTTGCCATGCTTTTGCTTTCATTTCATATCATTTGTTTTCATGAACTTTCATGCCTCCTTTCATGTCCCCTTTGCATTCCCATCCTTTGTATGATCATCCACATCTCTTGGTTTGCTTTCATACCATCTCATAGAATCATTTGCATCATGATTATGCCTCTGACTTTGGCTTTCATCTTTGCATTTCATCTCATTTTCATTTCATTTCATTTCTTGTTGCTAACTTTTCAGGTGGTAAGTGTTTGAGAAGTGAATTTGCCTTTACTTCTCATGATCTCTCCTCATCTCTTTTATGCATCATTGCTGCATTTTTACTTATCTATTAGAGTGAGCTTGCTCATTCATGCTCCTTCTCCTCTTTCTTTCTTCAAGCAACCTAACTTCTTAAGTGAAGTAAGTTGACATGCTTCTTCTACTTCTCTTCCATCTCTGATTCTTCCTTGGTGGCTCCTCTTGAAGACTTCTCTTTGCAAGCCTCATAAACCCTAGGAACACCCAAGCAGGATCACAATTAGGGTTTGATTAGTCCCCCCATTAGTTTTACCTTTGTGTCATCTTTGAGTCTTCTCTTCTCATCTCTTAATCAAGGACTAAACCCTTAAGGCTTTAAGGCTTTGTGATTAGGGTTATGCATGTATCCTTCTATTAGGATGGAGTGTATAACTTTAATCCTAAGTGTTAAACCCTTAATGTGTTTAAATCCTTTAATCAATCCATCTAATAATCACTAAGACATCAAGCTTGTAACTTGGGCCTTGCATTAGGGTTCTAATTCTTCATTAATTGGTTAAGAAGGACTAACCCTAGTGTTAATGGACAAGTCCCCCTCAAGTTGTCTTACAAACCATAAAATCCACTTCTTAATCTTACCAATTAACTAAAATCCATTTAATAAAGGCTTTGTTTTGTCATGAGGTTAATCCCTAATCATGGATTAAGTTGAGGAGCCTTCCTTAGCTTAAGTGTTCTCATCTATCACCCTTCTATTAGGATGGTGTAATGGGTCCATTAAATCTTTGATTATGGCTTAAACTCATTACTTAACACTAAACAAAAACTCCAAAAACATCTAAATAAATGCAAGTAGGTTAATTATCTTAATCCTACATCATGGGGATTAAGTGTGAGGTGTTCACTTCATACTTAAGGTATTCTCATTACCCCTAATCAGAGGGAGGATGTGATGAGTTTACTAAACCTTGGTTTAGGCTTAAGCTTATTAGCTTATGACGAATCCAAAAGAAATAAAAGACTGAAAACACAAAAAAACAAATAATAATCGTCTCCTCCGGGATTCTTTTCTCACCTCATTCACTCACAAACGAGAACTCGCTTCTTCCGTCTAATGCAAGACAGTTTGCACCTGAGCCAGACAGGTCTTACACTTGAGCATAGACAAGTAAGCAGTTCATAAGTCAATTTATATTCCAGACTCTTTGAGTCGAACTACGGTGTTCTGACTTCCTCATTGCACGATAGGATACGTAGGCATAACTTAACTGTTATCGAACAAAAGTTCCTGTATATCCCCCCCTCTTCCAGCATCATTCTTTTAGCCACATTATTTTGAGCTTTGCACTCCTGTTCTTACACTGACACTTCATATATTTCACTTCACTTTCTTCCAACACTGATACTTGCATTCTCTCCAGCTTTGATACACAGATTGCACTGACACTACCCCTTTAAAACTCAAATCTTTCAAGCGTGGATCCCGTCAAGTACGACGGACAATCTGGGTGCTAATACCTTCCCAGGTTGTAATCAACCCCCTTTCTCAGTTTCTCTGGTTCGCAACCGTCTTATCCATCCTTTTTAGGTTTATGCAGCATTACCTTTCCTTCGGGATAAAAATGCCTAGCTGGCGACTCTTTTCTTTTCAGTTCACCCTTGTGTGTTCTCTCATTTTCGCCGACCGTTCGCGTCTGTACCCCATTTATGTTTGAATTTGTTTCTCACCCCTTTGTTATTTGTTGTTGTGTTTGTGCTTCCTTGGAAGTACAGATAATCCAGGTCCTTGAGAGTGCGTGGAGTCATGTTGCGTGTTCGAGTCTTAGGATGCTCTGATACGTAACACGGGATGGGATTTTTAGTTGTTTTATTTATTTTTGTTATGTATCCATTTTATAAACCAAGAGGATTATTGAGGAATAATTGTTGATGTTGTAATGAACCTTATAATTTTCGTTGTTTAATGAAGAATTTTATGTTGGGTATTATTGTTGAAAATGTGGCATTCCACTTTGGAACTCTGATTTTTCGTAGTAAACTATTACTTTATAAATTGGGATAAGTGGGGTGTTACAATTGGTATCAGAGCAGGTCGGTCCAAATGGCCAGATGTTGTGTCGAGTCAGTCCTTTGAATATGGGTTATTATCGTATTCTAACCTGAAGTGTTTGTTGTATTAGTATGGAAGGAAGGAATGATGTTGAACTTGCTGCTACTATGCAATCCATGACACAAGCTATTGAGAGCATTGGCCCAGCTGTTGGGAATGCTGAGTTTCGGGATTTGGATCAGTTCAGAAGTAAAAAGTTGTCTTCGTATGAAGGGGTTGTTTTGATCCAGAGGCTGCACAGAAATAACTAAAGGCTGTTGAGAAGATCTTCAGGACCATGGGGTGCAATGATGATCAGAAGGTGAGGTTTGGCACTCACATGCTTGAGGGAGAAGCTGAGATCAGGTGGGACAACAGTCGCCAAAGTTTGGAGACTGCAGGTACTGCTATTACTTGGGTTGTGTTTCGAGGAAATTTTCTGGAGACATTCGCAGTGCCAGAGAAGTGGAATTTTTGGAGCTCAAGCAAGGTAATATGACTGTAGCTGAGTATTCTGCGAAATTTGAAGAGTTGGTGTAGTATTGTGCATACAATAACACCGAAGATGCTATGACCTTGAAGTTTTTGAAATTTGAGAATGGGTTGCATCCTAAGATCAAACAGGGCATTGCTTGCCAAACGATCAGGAACTATCCAGAGTTGGTGAGTTGGAGTAAGATTTATGATAATGATAGCATGGCTCGGATTGCTCACTACAAAGCTGTGAATTACAAGAAGGGTAAGCGGAGGTTTAGGGGTACTCCTTATAGTGCTCCGGATGATAAAGGTAAATAGAAGTCTACTGCTGACAAGAAGCCAAGTGGGGGAGGGGTAAATCCCAATCATGTGAAGTATTTCAGATGTGGAAGCACAGGTCATCGTGCTAACACTTGCTAGAATGAAGATAAGAAATGCTTCAGGTGTGGGAGGACAAGTCATATGGTAGCTGAATGTGGGGCTACTATGCCTACTTGTTTTAATTATGGTGAACAGGGTTATATTTATACGACCTGTCAGAAGCCAAAGAAGACTCAAGGAGCCAATGGTAAAGTGTTTGCTTTAGTGGGAGCCCACTCCACTAATGAGGAGTGTTCTGTCAAAGGTACTTGCTTTATTAATAGTACTCCTTTGATTGCTATTATTGATACGGGTGCAACACACTCGTTTATTCCTGTTGATTGTGTGAGGAGGTTAGGAATTATACCATCTACTCTAGAGCAAAAGATGATAATTGAAACTCTGTCTATTGGTTTCGTGGGTACATCTCTTTTATGTTTGAAGTCTCTGCTCATTATTTTTCATAGAGATTTCTATGTGGATTTGATTTGTTTATCGCTGGGTATTATGGATGTTATTTTGGGGATGAACCGGTTGGAGTTTAATCGGGTTTATATTGACTATTATAGGAAGAAGTTGTTATTTCTTACTCCTGAAGAGGAAGCGTTGGCTAATTCCTTATCTACTAAAGAGTTGAGGACCTTGTTGGATGACGAGGCAAAGATGTTTGTATTGTTCGCATCGTTATTCATGGAATGCCAGTTAGTGACCTGCCAATTGTGAATGAGTTTCTGAAAGTGTTTCCTGGTGACATTATGGAATTACCTCCGACGAGAGAAGTTGAATTTACTATTTACCTTATTCTTGGTACCAGGCCTATCTCTATAGCACCGTATATGATGTCTACATCAGAGTTGGCTGAGTTGAAATCTCGGATTGGAGAGTTACTAGATAAGAAGTTTATTAGGCCAAGTGTATCGTCGTGGGGACCCCCAGTATTGTTGGTAAAGAAGAAGGATGGTAGTATGCGTTTGTACATCGATTATCGTCAGTTGAATAAGGTGACCATTAAGAATAAGTATCTGCTTCCCATAATTGATGACTTAATGGATCGGCTAGTTGGTGCACATGTTTTTAGTAAAATTGATCTGAGGTCAGGTTACCATCAGATTCAGGTGAAAGAAGGGGACATTCAGAAGACTACATTTTGGACTCGTTATGGACATTATGAATACGTTGTGATTCCTTTTGGAGTGTCTAATGTGTCTGGTGTATTTATGGAGTATATGAACTGTATCTTTAATTCTTATTTAGATCAGTTCATTGTGGTGTTTATTTATGACATACTTATTTATTCTAAGACTGAAGATGATCATAAGGAACATTTGAGAATCGCTTTGCAGGTGTTGAAAGATAACAAATTGTTTCCTAAGTTATCAAAGTGTGAATTTTGGCTTAATAATGTAAGTTTCTTATGTCATGTTATTTCTGGTGATGGTATAGTCGTGGATCCTTCTAAGGTAAGTGTTATACTGCATTGGGAACCTCCGAAGACCGTAACAGAGATTCATAGTTTTTTGGGTCTAGCATGGTATTATAGAAGATTTAGTCAAGGGTTTTCTAATTTGGCGTTACCGTCGACTCAATTGAATAGAAAGAGATAAGTGTTTATTTGGGATGCAGCTTGTGAGGAAAGTCTTGAAGAGTTGAAGAAGAAATTGACTACGACACCAGTGTTGGTTTTACTAAGTCTTGGTGTGCCTTTTGTTGTATTTTGTGATGCGTCCAAGATGTGACTAGGTGGTGTGTTGATGAAAGATGGTAAGGTAGTAGCTTATGCTTCGAGGGAGTTGAGGGTACATGAGAAGAATTATCCTACCCATGATCTTGAGTTAGCTTCAGTGGTTTTTGTGTTGAAAATTTGGAGGCACTATTTGTATGGATCGAGATTTGAAGTACTTGTTTGATCAGAAAAGGCTAAATATGAGGCAGAGAAGCTTTAAAATAGAGGGGCTTCCATAGCCTCCTATAAACAAGCCATAGAATCTGAGAATGCATCATTGTCAGTCGTTGTATCCGATGAATCAAAGAGAGGGGCTTCCATAGCCTCCTATAAACAAGCCGTAGAGGTGGTTGAATCAGGTTCCAAGGAAGGTTGGGGAAAAATGATCGAAGTCCCAAAAAAGAAATCCATGTTCAGAATTGGCTACTAGCCTGGGCATTCAGCATCCATACAGAGTTCTAGAGGTCGGAAAGGCCTGATAACTTTCAACAGTGCAGGATGGTTTGACCCCAGCAATGTATGTGTCGTGCATGAAGAAAGATTCGATAGTGACTGCGAATTAGAGAAGTGGATAAGGTCTCATGTTCTAGGGACACAACTCAATAAATGGTCGGCCAAAACATTCATCTCCGTCACTCAGCCTGAAGAGGAATGGTTTTATGTTTTTACTCTCCTGTATATAAGCTCTATGCCTTGCCCTGGGCAAAGCGGCTCATTGTAAGGGCTCATTATTCATATTGCAATATCTTAATCATCAATAAAGTGGACGTTTTTGCATTCAATCATGTTGTTCCCTGTCTTTCATTTTGATTTTTAAAAAAATAAATGGAAATATTTTCCGTGTCTCACACCATTTCTAAAATCTAGCATGAATCTACATTCATGCAGATGCTCCTCATCGGGTATCATCGGTAATGGCCTTGCTATGGCTCAGTATGACTTCGACAATCTGATTTACCTAGCCAACGAGGAAGGTAAGGAAGATTGTGAACTTCTCAAAGAGCTAGCCAGATTGCTTAAGCAGGAGGAGAAGATGATTCAGCCGCATGAGGAAGTCGTTGAGCTGGTAAACCTGGGTACATAGGAAGCCAGAAAGGAGGTTAAGATCGGGGCCGCATTAGAAGAGACTGTCAAGAGCCGCTTGATCTCCATGCTCCGAGAGTACGTCAATGTCTTCGCCTGGTCCTACCAAGACATGCTCGGGTTGGATACCAACATCGTAGTGCATAGGCTACCACTCAGAGAAGACTGCCCGCAGGTCAAGCAGAAATTGAGACGGATGCATCCTGACATGGCAATCAAAATTAAAGAAGAGGTTCAAAAGAAATTTGATGTCGGATTCTTGGCCATGACCAGCTATCCTCCATGGGTTGAAAATATTGTACCAGTCCCCAAGAATAATGGTAAAGTCAGAATGTGCATGGACTACAGGGATTTGAATTGGGCAAGCCCCAAATATGACTTCCTGTTGCCGCATATTGATGTGCTAGTTGACAACACTGCCCAGTTTTCTGTATTCTCTTTCATGGATGGCTTCTTAGGGTACAACCAGATAAAAATGTCGCCAGAGGATATGGAGAAGACTACATTTATTACCCCGTGGGGGTCCTTCTGTTACAAGGTCATGCCGTTTGGGTTGAAAAATGATGGTACTACATACCAACGGGCAATGGTGACGTTGTTCCATGACATGATTCATCACGAGATTGAGGTCTACGTTGATGACATGATAGAAAAGTCACAAACAGAAGAAGAGAATCTAATCAACATGGAAAAGTTATTTGACAGGCTTCGGAAATTCAGACTTAGGTTGAATCTGAACAAATGCACATTCGGGGTGCATTTCGGTAAGCTGCTGGGCTTCATCGTCAGTGAACGGGGAATTGAGGTCGACCCTGGAAAAGTAAAAGCCATCCAAGAGATGCCTGAGCCAAAAATTGAGAAAGAGGTATGCGGTTTCTTAGGGAGGTTGAACTACATTGCAGGGTTCATCTCACATTTAACAGCCACATGCAAGCCTATTTTAAAGCTTCTGAGGAAGAGATGTCAACAAGCCTTTGATAGAATCAAGGAGTACTTGCAAGAACCTCTGATTCTTATGCCTCCAGTGCCAGGGAGACCCTTAATCATGTACCTCACGGTACTCGAATGATCAATGGGTTGTGTGCTAGGTCAGCAGGACGAGTCTGGTCGAAAAGAGCATGAAATCTATTACCTTAACAAAATGTTTACCGACTGTGATACCCGATACTCACTGCTCAAGAAAACTTGTTGCGCTTTGGCATGGGTTTCTCGCCAACTAAGACAGTACATGTTGACTCACACCACCCTACTGATTTCAAAGATGGGCCCTGTAAAGTACATCTTCGAAAAGCCAGCCCTAACTGGAAGGGTAGCCCGATGGCAAATGATTATGACGGAGTATGATATCCAGTACACTTTGAAAAAAGCAATCAAAAGAAGTGTATTATCATATTATCTGGCCCAACAGCCAATTGATGATTACCAACCGATGAAATTCGAGTTTCCGGATGAGGACATCATGTTCCTCAAGTCGAAAGACTACGAAGAACCACTTCCGAAGGAGGGGCCAGACCCCGAATCCAAATGGAATCTGATGTTTGACGGATTTGTGAACATGAACGACAACGGAGTTGGTGCCATTATTATCTCACCGGAAGGGAACCATATGCCCTTCACTGCTCGGCCGACATTCGAATTCACTAACAACGAAGCCGAATATGAAGCCTACATAATGGGAATCGAGGAAGCAATCAACTTGAGAATAAAGAACCTCGAGATCTTTGGAGATCCTGCACTGGTCATAAACCAAGTCAATAGCAAATGGTTGGTCCATCAACCTCATTTGACTTTGTACATGGACTATACCAGGAGGTTGCTGACTTTCTTCACCAAAGTCAAGTTGCACTATATACCTCGAGACGACAACCAATTTGTTGATGCTTTGGAAACCTTATCCTCCATGATCAAGGTTCACTAAGAGAATTATGTACCTCGAATCGATGTCTCTCGTCTCGAAAGAACGGCTTATGTGTTCATAGTTGACGGTGTTGAGGATAGCAAACCTTGGTATTATGATATCAAGAAATTCCTGAAATCTCAGGAATACCCGGTAGGGGCATCAAGGAAAAACAAGAAGACCCTCAGGAGGTTGGCAAGAGGGTTCTTTTTAAATCAAGATGATGTATTATACAAACGAAACTTCGACATGGTCCTACTCAGATGAGTGGATAGATACAAAGCAGACCTATTAATGCAAGAAGTTCACGAAGGCTCCTTCGGTACCCATGCTGGAGGGCATACTATGGAAAAGAAACTTCTCATATCGGGATATTATTAGATCACCATGGAATCTGATTGCTGCAAATACTCCCGCAAATGCCACAAGTTCCAGATCTATGCTGACAAGGTCCATGTACCTCCAAATCCACTGAGTGTCATGTCTTCGCCATGGCCCTTTGCCATTTGGGGCATCAATATGATTGGCAAGATCGAGCCAATAACTTCCAACGGTCATTGCTTCATCATATTTGCCATAGACCATTTCATGAAGTGGGTCGAAGCGGCGTCTTATGCCAATGTTACAAAACAAGTGGTCGCTCGATTCATTAAAAGGGATATCATTTGCCGGTACGGAATTCTCGAGAGGATCATTACTGACAATGGTTCCAAACTCTGTCGCTCCCTGGATTTTCATCTTAGTACAAAGTCGAAAGTGGCACGGAAAAGGTAGAGTCGCCAGCTAGGAATTTTGATCTCGAATGAATCGGAAAGGTAATGTTGCACAGCCCGAAGAGAAAAGGAAAGGACAAGGTCCTACGAACCAAAGATCTGGGTTTGGGTGTCGGTTACTACTTGGGAAGGTATTAGCACCCCAGACCGTCCGCGTACCAGACGGGATCCACGCTTGTTTGCTTGTTTCAAAGGGTGCAAAATAAGATGTTGCTGAATAAATATCGCTAACTGGAATGGAAGTGATATGAGAAAGGGAATTGGAAAAGGAAAATGGAAAGAAAAGGGGAAATGTAAGGAAAATAAAGAATGTGCTCGAACGGGCCCTACCCCGCTGCCTACGTACCTCATCGGGAAAATGAGGATCATAGTCGACGTAGTTCTTCTAACTAAGGGGGGAACTATTTGTTTATGTTTTTTATGCGTTGGAACTATTTATGTCTATGCTCAAGTGTTGCATTCTCTCCTTGAATGAGTGTGTTTACCGTCTTGCAAATGAGACATGTCGTCTCAAGTTCGTGTTGAGAGTGAATAAGATGAGAAGAGAGTTCCCGCAGGAAAGTCGCTTATTGTTTGTTGTTTTCTTTTTAAGAATTTTTTTTTAAATTTGGCACAAGGAAGTGAATTCAAACTATTTTCCATGGAATGTGTACTTGCTACCACATTCCAATATGGAATAGTAGAACAAGCACACCAAGTAAGGAGAATTTATCCAAGACTTGTTTCCAAGGATTAGGGTCTAAGTTCACTAGCTTATTGAACTTATTACATGTTTTTGTGGCTTTTGAAGAAATGTCTTTTAGGCTTTCTTTGTGAAGATAGTCTCATGATCATACTTGTACATCATGCTAGACAAGCTCACATTATTCCAAGATGGAATGAATATGAGTGCCCCATGGAATAAGGCTATACACAAGATACTACTTCCATCCTTTATTAAGTGTCTTTTGAATTTTTGTTTGAAAATGAGAGAAGAAGACTCAAATTGAGAAAAGGAAAAACTAAGGGGACTAAGACACAACCCTAAGTTATTTATTGTATGGGATGTCCTATGGTTAGTATGGTTTCTAATCTGAATGAGAAAAGGAAAATAAAAGGAATGAATTAGAACTTAACTTACTTCCTAAGGAAGTTAAGTTGTTTCTAAGAAAGGGAAAGCATATACAAGCAAAGCACAAAGTGCTAAGGAGATCATGTTTAGAAGGCATAAAGAAGATGACGAAGAAGTAGTATGAACAAGGCTTACCTCAACCTCCCTACAAAACAAAGGTTAGCTTTACAAAGCATATTGAAAACATGAAGCTTGGCAAAAGCTCAAGCTAACTCAAATTAGCTAAGGAAAAACACTAAGGACTTCCTAGAGTTAAGACCTAGAGTTAAGACCTAGATCTAAAGGATCCTAAATTCTAAAAGGACTTCTAAAGTCAGTAGCTAAACCCTATTAAAGTTTTCTAATGTTATGGAATCAAACAACAACAATCTATGTCCTAATGAGGTATTAAACCCTAATGGAAATCAAGGCGAAGTCAGATGAAGAAAGTTGAATGAAAGTACAAGGAAAACACAACTTGAAAGAAAAGGGATGATAAAGGAAGAAGTTATATATGGCTTACCTTCCCCCCCCCCCTACAAAATAAAGGTTAGTACCAAAATAATTTGCACATTGGAAACAAAAATAAAGCATAAAGGCAATAAAACCTTACATACATCCTAGAATAGAACTATGGTTCGAAATAAGACCTAAGTCTAAAGGTGAAGGTAAATAAAAGTTATATGACTTCTAAATCCAGTGGCTACATGCTATAGGTCCCTAAGGGTGATAGGATACCTCATAAGTTCAAACTATGTACCAAAAGTTCACATAAGTTCACATGAATACAAGTTAGGGTTCAGGGACGAAATATGAGTGCATATGGAATACAAGCATAAATTAATACATGTAATGAATATCAAAGTCATTAGCTAATTCTTATGAATGTAGATGAATGAACATACCATCATGGATGCAGTGGTTTAAGCATATGGAGCTAGAAGAAGAAGATGTGGGAAGGAGTGTAGCAAACATCGCATAAGGATATGCATGAGATGATTATGGGTCATTAGCATACAAGTTACGAGATGCAAATAGAATTCATGGATTGGAATTAATGATTACCACATAATTCATGTTAACATTTAGAGGAGAAGAGAAACAAATTTAGGTTAAACATGTTCACATAAGTATGCATTTTGGAACACCAAAACAAACTAAATGAATATGGTTCAAAAAGTGATATATAACTGGAATTAAGGACCTAAAAGTGACCTATAATTAACTCCTAAAATTTACCAAAAAGTATATCAAGAAAATGGCATGAATGGCTTCCTAACATCTAGGGTATGGAGCAAATAGGCACATAATCCAACCTATAATCTAGGTGACATGAAAAATAGAAAAAAGGCTTGAAAAATTATGAAATTGAGTATTTAATATGTTAAAGTCAGTAGCGTATATTTTCTAAAAGTATTTCACAAAATTATGCACCAAAGTGCCAAAACAATTTACTTGATGAGCAAGGGAACAAGGTGTGATCGCCGAAAAACAACTCCACAAAGTGGACAAAAATGGAACCAAAAATTATGAAAAAAATTATCAAGGAGCATAAAAATGTCACAAATTCCAGTGATTAATCACACACAAAAAATAGGTCTCACACCTATTGGATAGAATTATCTTTGGTCCCTTGTGTCAAAACCATTCATTTTGGGACAACTTGTGATCAAAAATCCAAATTAATTATTGAAACCACCAAACCTGGAAACATAAAATATAAAAAATTAATTAAGAGGATGAGGATCACTCACGAATTTTTCCATTATTTTATCACACCCGAAACTATTTTTAATAATTGCAACGAAACAGGCTAAAAATGATGATTTAAGGGAAAGTGAAAGGATGTGAATTTTATAATCCGTAAAAATTAATAAGCAAACAAAATAAATTAACAATTCTACCAAGAAGAGCCATTAACAATTTCTAAAAAAATAAAGAACAAAGGGGGGTGCAACAGAAATCCAATAGTGCAGATAATAAACAATGGCCAAGAGGCCCAATTCCTCACCAAACTCGGATCAGGTGGATGCAGAAGTAATTGTGAAGTGCGAATAGAGTTTTCATGGGCTTAGAGCCCACCATGGCTTACGCAGAGGGAGGTGAGATAGTGATTATGTGGAGTGTGGATAAGAACCCATGGCGATGGAAACAAACAAGCCAAGCCCGATTCACCATAAGACTCTTTGAGGAATTTGACTTAAATCAAAAGCTTAAACAAACCGTGAACCTTTCTTCTTCATATCACCACCGCGACTTTTCTCACTCTATGAAAATCGCTTGTCCCTCATTATCACTTATCCAAGAACCGTTCAAGCATATCAGAATCGTTTCTCTAACAATCACTTTCCTTACTCCCATCGCCGCGGTTTTCCTTCGTTTCTCTCAACGTCTCGCCGTCGAATAATCAAAACATCGCCGTCTCTTCTGCTCCCTTCAAACACGTGGCCAAACTTTCTCCTTCTCCACTGCGATCTTGAACATCCTCATTGCTTCGTCTCATTTCGGAAAGACTCAGTCGCACCCATTGCTTTTCTCCCTTTGTCACGTTTCCGTTAAAATCTATCCTCTCGTGCATGAACGAATCATTTCTTCTTTTCGTTTCTGAACCGATGTTGATCTGAGTTGTTAAAATTGTTGCGGTAGAGATGTGAATTGAGGAAGGCGATTTGTGAGGAATCGTGATTCACGTGCTGTTGCGAATCGTTGCCAATGTGGTTCTGAATTCCGTTATTGTTTGCGTTGTGATGTTGTCAATGATGTTGCGTTCTTTGCGTGGGTGTGTGTGGTATTACAAAGTCTCCATTGATTCTGAAATTGATGTTGAATCGTGTTCTTGATGCAAGTGATGAAGATGAGGTTTGAAATCGTTTTTGTTGAAGGTCTTCTTGATGATTTATGAAGACGTGAAGTATTGATGATCGAGGATGAAAATGGTGATGCGATTTGAAGTTGAGAAGAAGCTGGTGAATAATGTCGAAGAGTTCTTGGCGAATAATGGTGTGAATAGGATGCAGGGAGTTTTTTTTATGCAGAAGAGTTCTTGGTGAAGTGGTGAAGATGAAGGTTCCTTGAAGAATGATCAAGTTAATTAGAGTGAGTCTGTGAAAATATTGTTGAAGAGGTTGAAGAGAGTCATGAAGATGGAATTGGGTCCTGAGTTTTTTCTGTAACCGTCTTTTTGTTAAGTTATTATTTTGTTATATTTTTATGTGACTCTGTTAGTTTCGGTTAGCTTTTTCTAACTGAAAAAAACACTTATGCACAAAACTTGCAGCAGCCTTTTCACCGTGTAAACTCCCAAAGAACTAACAAGAAAACCTTCATAATTCTCTACTATGGTTTTTCTTTAATATTTTCCATGGAATTTGGATATTAGTCTAAACTTGATAATGGCCATGGTATGGTGATAATAAAACTTAAATAAGATGAAACATTGTTTTTGGATAAGTAATTTGAGAATGGATTAAAATGACTTTGGTTGATAATTTGGATAAAATGGACTGAAAATTCACAATATAGTGACTTCAAAGGGGCATAGAAGATGAAAAGGTTAATTGGTTTAAGAAATGTGAAGGAAAAATGATATTGGATTTTGACTTGTAATGGGCTTGACAAGAAACACGACTTGGATGAGTTATGGTTTGGGAATTTAACAAAAATGGGCTTTAGAATACGTGGTTGAAATCATGAATAAATTGAATGAATCAAGCGGTGAAGAATTGAACAGTTAAGACAAAATGAAATTTGAACTTGAATAGGGACACAAATTAAATCAGTCTTGACTAAATGAAATCGGACATTCAAATGAGCTTGACAATGATATTATTGTTTTTTTTTCAAGTGATCCATAAGACATATCCACATATACTTAGTCAACATTAAACTTCAAATCCAGACCAACCTCGTATTCTACATCCATCCCCGACTTCAACCAATAAACCCCGTTAATTTGAATCGCGGGCAACAAGCAGCGGATAAGATATTCGTTCCTTGAGGACTCCTTGAAACATGTTCTTAACATGAAATCCTCATCTTACTATCTTCCATTGATGAGTACTTGACTAACTCAATTATGCTGAGTAAGAAACACTAATCCTCTTCTTGATATCCATATTAAATGAAGATAGTTCATGATATGAAGACTCAATAACCTTTGCACAAAGCCCTCTCAATTGAAATCCATGACATGTGATACCTTTTAGAAATCTTTTGGAGAAAATAAACTTGCTAATTTGATAGGAAAATATCCATGATATTGGAAACTCATCCTTTGCCCTAATCTCACGTGTAATAGCGAGATAAATCCCATTCTAATAAAAAAAAATTACTAGGAAATGCTTCGATCCCATGCCTTAGGAGCCAATGAAATGCATGATCGTGAATGTTAATGACCTAGTGGGAAAGGCAGATGAATGTGAACCATAAGCCAGTTAAGGTAATAAATATGAGGGCAAATTTTGAGGTATTACAGCTGCCCCTATTCAATCATCAGCATACCTGAATGAATAATAGCAACGACTTTTAGAAATTCAAGGTATGAAGTGATTGAATACTAATCCTGAACTTTTGTATTCTGTGGGAAATGAGGTAAAATGCCACTCTTTGATGACAACATACCAGGGGTGAACCAGAAACCAATATAGCTTGGATGACAGCTTGAGGCCACGAAAAACGAATTTGTTGGAATCACAACGTATTTACCCCACTTGAGTGATAAACCTATCATAACATGGATGATAACTTGAAGGTACGAACTTGGCATTCGACAAGAATTTATCCCACCTGCGGAGATAAAACATGAAAAATAGACCATCACAATTGGATGACGACTCGAAGATACGAACTTGTTGTTCGACAAGAATTTATCCCACTTGAGGAGATAAAACTTGAAAAAGAGACCATCATAACTTAGATGATGACTCGAGATACGAACTTGGTGTTCGACAAGAATTTATCCCACTTGAGGAGAAAAAACTTGAAAAAGAGACCATCATAACTTGGATGACGGCTCGAAGATATGAACTTGGCGTTCGACAAGAGTTTATCCCACTTGAGGAGATAAAACTTGAAAAGAGACCATCATAACTTGGATGACGACTCGAAGATACGAACTTGGCATTCGACAAGAATTTATCCCACTTGAGGAGATAAAACTTGAAAAAGAGACCATCATAACTTGGATGACAACTCGAAGATATGAACTTGGCGTTCGACAAGAATTTATCCCACTTGAGTAGATAAAACTTGAAAAAGAGACCATCATAACTTGGATGATGACTCGAAGATACGAACTTGGCGTTCGACAAGAATTTATTCCACTTAAGGAGATAAAACTTGAAAAAGATACCATCATAACTTGGATGACGACTCGACTAGGGGAAACAAGCTTTGACTTGTAGAAGTAATAGTGTTTGGAAAATGAACTTGGCATTCTCTGTGGGGAATACTTCGGTCTGATTGAAGAAATAAGGCCTCAAGCCTTTGATCAAGGTACCAAACTAGCTTATGATTCGTATGCATATGTTTTAATTTTACCATGGTGTAATGCTCTGTAAAGATGGAAATGCTACACTTTTTTTAGGATGCAAATGTAATGATGATTACTAAATGCAAATGCAAAGGGATATCCCGATAAGGAGATGACAGATATCCCTGGCGACTTCACTGAGAAATAATCACTGAATTGTTTTAAAGTATCCCTGTGGGGAAGAGCAACTCTGCAGGGGATAGTGTTAATGATATTGACTCTGGGCTGCCACCATTGCCAAAAATAAATTGGACTTTGAGAAATTGAAGAATGTTGATCCTACTGGGGATTGTAAACACCCCAAATTTTCCCTCACTCTTTATCACACCATGGCTTGTGATCTTTCATTTTTTCATAAGCATAAGCATACCATCTCACATTGCATATTTGCTTCACTACATAGCTCCATTTTCATCAGCATCTGGGTTTGTGATCTGAGCAATCCAAGAATCAATCTGAGCCATCCCAAGGGTCTTAAAGCTTTCCAAGAGGGTCCATGTGTGTTTTATGATCATATTATGCTCCCCAAAGTTCATGAAAGTCAAGGGATCACAAGAATTGGCAAAGGCATGGAAGCATAGCTAGGGTTTTCACTGCACAAATGATCAAAATTAGGGTTTTGGTTTCAAAGGCTTTAGCTCCAAATTTTTTGGTCATTATTGTTTCTAATTTTCTTAATATGTTATATGGATCATGTGTACCAAGTTTGATGAAGAAATTCATTGTGGAAGTCATCTGATCATTGGGTAACTTCCTGAGCAAGTTAAGTCAAAATCAGGGCATCTAAGGCCCCCATCAATGGAACCAAAGGGCCATTTTCATAAAATTTAAGTTCTATAATATTTATTTAATCTTAGAAGTGGTTGTAAGTTCACAAGATTGAATAATTTTGAGCCAATTGCAAACTTGCCATTTTTGGAAATGACTTGAAATGCAAACTTTCCATTTTGGGAAAGCTTTTCAACCTCCTCTTTCATGACCAAAAATGCTTAAAATGAAAAATTATTGGGCATGAAAGTTGTAGATTAGGTCTTTCCCTTTTCAAAATGTACAAGAACATGTCTTGATTCATCCTAGAACTCGTGATATGGCCTTTCAAAGTTGGCAAAAATCACATAATTCTCATGTTCATGTCAAAGAGGGAATTTTGCAATTTCACTTGCCAAGCATTATAATGACCTCTAATCAACTTCTATACACCATAGCATGTTAATGCAACTTGCCAAGATCAGAATTGGCCCAAGGATTGAAGAATTTCATGGCTTAATTCACAAGAAACACCAAAGAGGGAAAATTGTATAAACCATGAGAACTCTTTATCCAAGCCTTCCAGCTGCAATCTCTTTATCCAAAGGCCATCCTTGATGCAAGCTGAAGCCAGACATCCCTTCAAACAAGATCTGACACATGCCATGCTTCAAGTACACATAACCTTGACTTTTTGCATTTGCTCCCATACCAATCAAGTTGTGCCACTACCAACTTTCTGACCAATCACAACACATTATACAAACCTCAAGCAACACAAAAGACACAACACACAAGCCTGAATCCATCCATAACTCAGATTGCACAAAAACTTGCAAAACCTTCATCTTTTCGAAACTCATCCCACAACCATCAAAACTTCAAACTTCTTCCACCAATCAACTAAAAAACACTCAAAGATCATTTCCCACCCTTCATCATGACCTAAAAGCCACTGAATCATAAACACAAATTCTACCAAACCAGAACTGAAACACTCAAACCAGCTCATTTAAACTCCATTCAAGCCTTTCAGAAGCATTAGAGTGATCATTGGAGGCATTTTGCACAAAGGAATATTTTGGGGGCTTGGGGTAGCTTATAGAGAGAGATAGGGAAGAAGAGTCGTCGGAGAGGACGATCGGAACACTGTTTCGGCCGCCTGAGTTTGATTAGGGCTAATCTCATTAATTAGATAAGTTTAAATTCTGACCCTTAGATCTTAGGTTTGCCGCGTGCGTGGATGGCCAAGATTGAGTCATTAAACCCTAAAACCTAATTAATTAGTTTAATTTAAATTAATTAGTCAGATGCAATATCAACCTTTGGATTACGCGCCAGTCAACACATCCTTCTCCAGTTTAAATCTCCACCCTTAGATCCTCTTACTTTCATTTTAATTCATTTAATTTCATTTTTATTCTATTTCTTTTGCATAATTTATTTAAAATAGCTAAAAACTTCAAAAAAAATACTTCCTTTGGCATTCTGATTTTAAATATTTTTCACAATCTGGAAATGATTTTTATTTTATTTTTTGCATATAAAAAGTATTTTTAAATATTTAAATGTTATTTTTAATTAATTAAAGTATTTTAATTAATTAAAAATACATTTAGGTTTCTAAAAATCAACAAAATAATCATGAACTATCCCAATACATTTAGAAACATTTTCAAACTCTTCACACAAATTTATTTTTAGGTTTGATCATAGTTTCCCAATTTCTTTGAATTAAGGTACTTTAAAATCACAATTTTTAACCCTAACTTTGAAAAATCATTTTTGCCTAACCAAGAAGAGTTTGAACTTGATTCTTTTTTCATTGTTTCACATATTGCATGTAGTTTATAGGTTATTTTTCTCATTAATTTATCTTGAATTTTCTATTTGATTTGCATTTTCCCTTTTGAATCACCCAGAAACCCTAGCAAACATAGGAAAATCATAACTTTCAATAGGAATAGATTTTGACCTTCTCCTTTGGGGTGTGACCTACTATGGGATTAGGGTTTGTTTGAGCTTGATTTCAAATTTTTATCATGTTGCATGCTTCTGTTTTGTTCATTTGCATCTCACATGTCCATAAAACCCTAATTTCTCATGATCATTTGCATTCACCTTGCATATTCATCACCACATGAACTTGACATGACATCTCAAGCATTCATATGTCATCTTAGACATCTTAGAACATGTTAAAACATTGTTTAATCATTTCTTCATTCATTTGCCATGTCTTGCATTCATTTCATTTCATAAACATCCATATGTTTTGAAACTTCTAAGCATGCTTTCATGACATCCCATCTTTGGATGATCATTCATATGCACATTGTATGACATTGAATCATCTCATATGCCATTTTCATTGCATAAACACTTATGACTTTGATTATTTCATCTCATTTCAATTCATTTCTTCATGCTTTATACCTTATGCATTCATACTAACCATTTCAGGAACTTTTGGTAAGTTATTGTGGGAGGTGGATTTGCCTTCACTTCTCACTTCTTCTTATCTCTTTCATCTGCATTTTGTATGTCTTTGAAGTTAATCTAATTCACTTATGTCCAATCTTTCTCACTTTCATCATTTAAGTTATTTATCATCTTAGGAAGTAAGTAACTTATTCTTCAGCTTCATCCTCCTTTCATCTGCTTCTTCCATTGGTGGCTTCCTTGAAGATTCCTACTCTTAAGCCTCACAAACCATAGGACATCCAAACATGATAATGTTTAGGGTTTTGTTTAGTCCCCCTTAGCTTTTTACCTTTAAGTCTCCTTGAGTCTCTTTTCTCATCTCAATAATCAGAGACTAAACTCTTAAAGTTTTAGGACTTTTGGAATTAGGGTTATGCATGCATCCTTCTCTTAGGATGGATTGTATAACTTTAATCCTAAGTGTTAAACCTTTAATTTGTTTAAACCTCTTAATCAGATCACATTAATAATCACCAAAACTTCATCTTGTAACTTGGACCTTACATTAGGGTTCTAACTCTTCCTTATGGTTAAGAGGGACTAACCCTAGTGTTTAATGGACAAGTCCCCCTCAAGTTGTCTTAAAAACTTAAAATCCACTTCTTAATCTCACCCTTTAATTAAAATCCATTTAATAAAGGCTTGTAATCTAATGAATTTAATCCCTAACCATGGGTTAAGTTTTGGTATCTTCCTCAGCTTAAGTGTTCTAATCTATTATCCTTCTATTAGGATGGTGTAATGAGTTCACTAACCTGTGATTAGAGATTAAACTCATTACTTAACACTAAACAAAACCCAAAAACATCTAATTAATCACAAGTAGGTTAATGATCTTAATCCTACATCATCATGGTAATTAAGTTGAGATTCTTATCTCATACTTAAGTAGGCTCATTATCCCTAATCAGGGAGGATATAATGAGTTTACAACCCTTGATTTAGGCTTAAGCTCATTAACTTTTGCAAAACACCAAAAACAATAAAAAAATGAACACACAAAAACAAATAATAATCGTCTCCTTCGGGATTCTTTTCTCATCACACTCATTCACAAACGAGAACTTGCTTCATCCGTCTAATGCAAGACAGTTAGCACTAGAGCCAGGCGAGTCATACACTTGAGCATAGACAAGTAAGAAGTTCACAGTCAATTCTTTTTAGTCTCTTTGAGTCAAAATAATGTGTTCTGACTTCCTCATTGCACGAGAGGATACGTAGGCATAACTTAACAGTTATCAAACAAAAGTCTTTGTGTCTTCCCCTTCTTTCAGCATTTCTTTTCTAAGCCTCAGTTCCTGAGCACTCACTCTCTTTTTTGCACTGACACTTGTACATTCGTTTCTTAGATTTTGCACAAAGATAGCACATACACCTACCCATGTTAAGCACAATCTTGTAAGTGTGGATCCCGTCGAGTACGACGGACAATCTGGGTGCTAATACCTTTCTAGGTTGTTACCAACCCCCTTTCTCAGTTTCTCTGGTTCGCAACCGTCTTATCCATCTTTTTTCCAGGTTTATGCAGCATTACCTTTCCTTCGGGATAAAAATGCCTAGCTGGCGACTCTATTCACTTCACCTTCATCTTCTCCTTTCGCCGACTGTTCGCGTCTGCACCCTGGGACCCTGGTGTCTTTTCAGGGGAGCGACAGCTTGGCGACTCTGCTGGGGACACTTATCTTGCAACCAGGGCTTTTGGTTTTTTGTGTGGATTTCTCCTAGCGTTTGTTTGATTTGTGTTTATGGGGGTGTTATATGCTACTTGTGCTTGTTGTTTATTGCTTTATTTATTGCTTTCTGTACAGCTTTATTTATTGCTTTCATTTATTGTCTATGCATTTCATATTACTGTCGTCATATCATATGCTGGATCTGTGTTTACCTTGGTGTGAGGGATATTCAGTGAGTAAGGTTCCATACCGGGAGCCTGAGTGACACATAGGATAAAGTGGATTCATATTCTTTCCCATTCCATTTCGTTCTGGTGCGGGAATATGAAACACGGTTCAGACATGGGTTTCTTCTTGAGAACAATGTGCTACAGATTTCTTGTAGTACTAGGGCTATCTAGGAAGCCAACTAAGTTTGGATGACCTTTTTATGACCTTCAGCATCTGAGGTGAATTAGAGGAGGATCCTTTATGATTATTGTAAACATTTTATCTCCGAGTTAGAAGTGTTTACACTTCTCATAACTGATCCAAGTCTGAAGATCCTTGTTCTAGAACAATACATGTGAGGGGGTTGGGATGTTTACAGGTTTGCAGGAACCCTTGGCCTCATCATACCCTGTTACCAGTTTTGTTTTAAGGTTACATCATTTTGGACTATTCGTGTGAAAACCCTGGACTTGTGACTCTTTATATGAGTTCCCCACCTAGTTGTTGGTTCTCTAGCCTCCATCCGGATTTTTAAACACACATGGACCTTATCAAGGCACATAACAGATCTAGCACTTGATCACAAACCCTTGCATATCATTCTGCATACATCATCTTGCATCATTTTAACATTTGTACGTTTGTCTTATAGGGTATCCATATCTTATTTTGTTTGGGTTTTGACTGTTCATCTGCAACAGCCATCTTCATCAGATATCTTCATCAGAGATCTCCTTCACCATCTTTATCAGTTTCCTCCATCAGTGTTTCTCCTCAGTTATCTTCATCAGCATCCATTATCAGTATGGACACATCCAGGAAGAGCAACATCGCATACCATTTCTTTGAGCCCACTCTGGCAGGCGTCAGGCAGATTCAGACACTCATCACTCCTGATCATGTCCCTTTATTCAGGGAACATTATGGTAGCATTATGGACATGATCATGGACTTGGATGCATCACAGAGGAATATGATCCACACTTGCCTTCAGTTCTATGACCCTCCTCTCAGATGTTTTACCTTTCCAGACTTTCAGTTGGGTCCTTTGTTAGAAGAGTTTTCCATGTTGTTGGGTGTCCCCATCAGGATAGGGATTCCTTTCAACCCTGAGATGATTGCTCCCAGGAATGAAGATATAGCTAATGCCCTGTACTTGGAATCCACCATTATTGATCAGAATATGACCACCAAGGCTGGGATCCCAGGCCTACATTTGGACTTCTTAGTTACTTAGGCCACCCTTCATGCTGCAGTAGGAAAATGGGACACTGTTTGTGCTCTCTTGGCCCTTATCATATATGGTATCATCTTGTTTGCAGATGAGCCTAAGTTTGTAAGAAAGAATGATATCCATATATTCTTGCTGAAGAATCCAGTTCCTACCTTGCTAGGATATTTCTACTACTCAGTGCATCAAAGGAATGAGAAACAGAGGGGAAGATTAGTCAGATGTTGTGCACCTCTCTTTTATTGTTGGCTATTGAGGCACTTTCCAAAATCAAAAGCTTTCTTGAATCCTCATTAGTCAAGAAATTGTGCTAAGACAATGATTTCTCTCACATCATAAGACATCAGGTGGTGCACCCAGAGCACCAAGGGCAGGGACATAATCACCAGTTGGGGCAGTATCCCAATGTACCTCTGATTGGAGTGAAGGGTTGCATCAACTACAACCCTCTGCTGTTCAAAAGGCAATTAGGGTATGCCTTGGTACATCCAAAAAGAGAGCAATACTTATCAAGAACCCTTTACTATGACATTCAGCATAACCATGTCATTTCCCGACAAGCAGCTTGGGCTTGGGACAATATTCAGACAAAAGGGGCTGCCATTCTTGGCAAGTGTAACAACATAGCTTCAGCTCAGTATCTTGATTGGTCTCGTAACAGTGGGCAGATCACCGCATGACATTCACCTTAGAGGATGTGCATGGACCATCAGCAGTAGAGCCTGTAGCTACAGTCAGTTTAGTGGAGTTTGAGAAGTTGAAGGAAAGGAAAACTCAGCTTTCTGAAGCTCTGAAGAAGACCCTCTGGGAGAGGAATGATAGTCGTCTGGACAATGAGAGGTTAGAGAAGCTCCGGATTGAGCACATGACCAAGATTGAGAAGACAAATGATTACATATGAAGAGCCCGAGCAGGGGAGTTAGTGTTGAAAAATGCTTGCAAGGAAGCGAACATGCAGAAGGCTAGAGCTGAGCACTACTTGGAAGAGAGTCAGGCTAAATGGATCAGAATCACTAAGGCTCGTTCACAGGAAGATCAGAGGACCCAGGCTAGGATAGAGCAGCTAGAAGCTAATGAGAAGAAGAATCAGGAAGCCTTGTTAGCAGCACAGAAGGAAATCTCTGAATTGAAACTCCGGGCGGGGTTGAAGAGATCAAAATACCAAGACAAGGATAAGAATTTGACAAATGCTATTGCCACCAGGAACCTTCTTATCAGGACCATCACAGAGCATCCAGTTTTCCCAGTGACTCATGCTCTCCTGAAGGAAGTCAGAGAGGGTGATTATGGGCTAGATGTTTGATTTCTTTGTATTTGCACTTCATTCTATTTGTACTTTTTTTTTGTTGTTGTATTTTGACCCACCATAGGGATTTTTTGTAATCAAAACTATGTATCTTTACATTTTGTAATATATGGTTTGTGCTTCGGGCTTCATTTCTCTTCAACATCATCATTCCACGAGGTCTGGAAGGTCAAAACCAAAGAACCAAACCGGATACCCTTGGAAGACAAATAGACATCCTGCATTGCATACTAACCTCATTTCTTTGTTTTGTAGGTATTTGTTTTTATTGTTGTTTCTCACTTTGTTGTGGTTTCAGGAAACATTGCTCGTAGGAGGTTTTTCCCCATCAACAGAGTTCACCGGTACCCAACAAGAAACAACCTTCCAAGCTTACAGATGGACCAGGTTCAGCAAGATCTGACTGACGTGAGAACCCAGATGGCTAATGAAAGAACTGAAATGAGGGCTCAGATGAACCAGTTTATGGCAGTGATGACTGGGTTGGCCCAAAGCCATGAAAGATTAAGAGAGTTGGTCGAGCGGAAAACTCCTGAAGAAAACCACCCGGATACAGGGGGTACCAGCAACAATGACCATGTACAGCCTCGTACTAATCCCCCAGAGTTTGGACCTCGTCTCAACCCTGACATTAATGCTATCAGGAATACCCAGGGTAATACGGGAGGGCGTGCCTTGCAAGAGGACCCTCAGGAGGAACAATTCACTGTAGTTGGGGCAGGAGATGAAGTCTATGATCATCGGCTGGACGAGATAGCAGAAAAGTTGCGGTCTCTGGAGTCTCAGAACTCCTTAGGGTTTGATGTCATGGATATTGGGCTAGTGGAGGGAGTTAGAATTCCTCACAAATTCCAACCTCCCTGCTTCGAAAGATATAATGGAACATCTTGCCCTCGCACCCATCTTCAATATTTCTTGCGAAGATTAAAGGCCTACACTATGGATGAAAAGCTATGGATGTTTTATTTTGAGGATAGCTTGACCGGGGCATCTCGTGAGTGGTACTCTCATCTGACTAGGGCCATAGTAAGAAATTGGAAAGATTTGGCCGAGGTTTTCATTCGCCAATATCAATACAATCTAGACATGGCTCCTAACAGAACACTTCTAATGGGTATGTCACAATCCTCCAGGGAAAGCTTCAGAGAGTATGCTCAGAGATGGAGGAAATTAGCTTCTGCCGTTCAACCTCCAATGTCGGAAAGAGAAATGGCAGATATGTTTATGAACACCCTCCAGGGGACATACATTAATAGGCTGGCATAAAGGATTGAGAGTTTGTTAAAAATGGGTAAGATCTCTGATAATGGCGCCAGTTCAAGCAGCACTAGGAAACCATTTGCAGGGCCTCGCAGGTCGGGTGAAACTAATTCAGTTCACATGGGCAAAGGTAGGCCCTAGTATGTGCCAAGATCAATTGTCGCTGTCACAATTCCCACTCCACCTCCTCAACAACAATACACTCTACAACCACAACAGTTCCCTCAACAACATTTTCCTCAACAAAGGTCCTATAACAACAATAACAACCAACAACAACATCCTTTCCAGCAAGGCCATCTCAAGTAAACAAGGTAATTAAGCCTATACCAATGCCCTATGCCACTTTGCTACCATAACTTCTGAAGCTTTATCTTGTTGAATTAAGGACTCTGGCTCCACCAGATCCTTAGAACCTTCCACGGAATTACAACGTCAATGCCAGATGTGCCTTCCATTCTAACGCACCTGGTCACACCACAGGATCTAGTTGATTCAAAGGCTTTAAATTTTGCACCACCTCCTAACGTCACGAAGAATCCTATGCCCATCCATGGTGGGCCCAGGATAAATGCAATTGAGGAGGATCAACCCCTGAATTTAATTGAAGATGCTGCAAACATTCAAACACCTTTGGCAGAGGTTAAGGCTCAACTTTTAAAATGCCAGGTGTTCCCCGGTTGTGAGGCCTCCTGTAAATCTTGCAAAGTTTCCGTCAATGGGTGTGCAAGTTTAAGAGATGGCATCAATGGCCTTATCAGAGAAGGTATCCTGCAGATAATATCAACGGTTTCTACAAAATCAACAACTCCTTTTACAGCAACAACAAGTACTTCTCCTACAACTTCAAAGACAATTGTTCTGACAGACTCGTCTACAAAATCAACAAACATCTCTTCCATCACTTCAACAACCGCATCCGCTTCTACAACTGCAACAACCATTAACCACGACATCTCCACAGTCACCATATACTACGACCCAGCAATGGTCCCTGATTCCAACAGTTTTTAGCAATAATCTCAGCAACAACCCAGCTTCGGTCATTCACCACCACCACCAGTCAGAAGTCCTGTCACCATATATTACGATCCACAGACAATAACAATTCCTACCTCCGCTGCAGTCAGTCCAGTCACCATCATGGTACCTGGGCCCATCCCATATGAAAAAGATAATGATGTACCATGGCACTATGGTTCAGACCTCTACTGCAACGGGGAGAGAGTCCTTCTTGATTCTTCAGCTCATACACCACAAGTGGATAATGTCGGGGGAGGCGGAGGCTTCACCCGAAGCAGACGCCTCTTCGCGTCACAAGTCCCGAGAGTTAATACCAAGGCAGAGGCTGCTGCCAAAACTAAAGGTAAAAGTGTTGTGACGGAAGAACCAGTTTTGAAAGAAGCCCATAAAACATCATTTGATCAAGATGTGGATGAATTTATGAGGATAATCAAGAGACGCGACTACAAGGTTGTGGATCAGCTCCACCATACTCCTTCCAAGATCTCCATCTTATCCCTGCTATTGTGTTCTGAAGCTCATCGGGATGCATTACTTAAAGTCTTGCACGCAGCCTACGTGCCTGAGGAGATCACAGTAAATCAGCTTGAGGCAGTGGTGTCCAATGTTAATACTAGCCATGGGCTAGGCTTCACCAACGCTAATTTGAAAACGGAAGGTCGTCACCACAATAAAGCTTTACACATCACTCTGGAGTGTAATGGGGTTGTGCTTTCACATGTTCTAGTTGACACTGGGTCATCACTCAATGTCTTGCCAAAGAAAGCCCTTGTTAAGCTTGAGTATGATGGTATAGCTATCCGACCAAGCAATCTGGTGGTTAGAGCTTTTGATGGTTCCAAGAGGTCTGTTCTTGGAGAGGTGGAGCTTCCTGTGATAATTGGCCCACATGTCTTTTAAACTACTTTCTACGTGATGGACATTCAGTCGGCCTACAGATGTTTGTTGGGTCGACCATGGATTCATGCCGTTGGCACAGTTACGTCGACCCTTCACCATAAATTGAAATATGAGTGGGAAGGGAAGATTATCACAATTTGTGGTGAAGAGGATATTTTTGTCAGCCATCTGGCCACCTACAAATACATTGAGATGGATGATGAAATCCACGAAACCATGAGCCAAGGTTTCGAAGCATTGAACGTCAATGAGGCAAAAACTGAAGTATTTGGTGCATCCCATGAAGATAGGATGGGTACTTCAATTGTCTCCTATCAACAAGCTTGGAAGGTTGTTGAAGATGGAAACGCCCAAGGCTGGGACAAGCTGCAACCGGTGGAGAAGAAGGAGGACAGATTCGGTTTGGGTTACAAACCATTCTGACAAGATCAAGCAGAGGCTGCTAAGGAGCCCAATATCATAAGTGGGGGGATGCTAACCCCAGATGCTGTCAATAACATGGAAGACGAGGCGGAAAGTGACCTCAACCTGGAGTGTTGGATTCGTCCAAGGATCTCGGGTCAACATGTCCTTAACTAGTCTTCCCAGGAATTTATAAGAGTTACTCCTGCAGAGTAATTATTATTTCCTGCTTTTAGCTTGCATCAAGTCCTGCATCTAGCCCAAGGTGTCAGGACTCATTTTGTAATAGGGCCATATTTTTATTTTGTGCAAATGGAATATCAATGAACAATGGACATCTTTTGCAAACAATTTTCTTTTTCGCTCACTGTCTTTTCAGTTTTGTTATTTTTCGCACAAAACAATAAAATGGCAATGTTTTCAAAATAAATAACTTCATTTTTTTAGAACAAGATTAAAATTGATCACTAAAAAGAACAATTCTCAACCCTTGCAGAGATTATCCTCAATATAGCACCGACAACAACACTTCTATGACCTTGTATGACTTCGACAATCCAATTAATCAAGCAGATGAAGGGGTTGATGAAGACTATGAGTTGCCTGAAGAGTTAGCTAGGTTGTTGAGGCAAGAAGAGAAAGTGATTACTCCTCATCAGGAGGAAATTGAAACGGTTAATCTTGGTACCGAGGAGGATTTGAAGGAAGTGAAGATTGGGGCCAGTCCGCAAGCTCCAGTAAAAGAACAGCTTATCAGCATGCTTTGGGAATACGTCGACGTCTTTGCTTGGTCCTATCAAGACATGCCAGGTCTAGATACAGATATTGTCATGCACATGCTACCATTGAAAGAAGATTGTCCTCCAGTCAAGCAGAAGTTGCGCCGTACTCGGCCAGATATGGCCATGAAGATTAAGGAAGAAGTACAAAAGCAGTGGGACGCCGGTTTCCTTGCTGTAACTAGTTACCCGCTGTGGGTTGCTAACATTGTACCAGTGCCTAAGAAGGATGGTAAGGTGCGTATGTGTGTGGATTACTGGGATCTGAACAAAGCTAGCCCGAAGGATGATTTCCCATTACCTCACATTGATGTATTGGTTGACAACACAGCCCAGTTCTCGGTATTTTCTTTCATGGATGGATTTTCTGGGTATAATCAGATCAAGATGTCACCCGAAGACATGGAGAAAACAACCTTCATCACACCGTGGGGAACATTTTGTTACAAGGTAATTCCATTTGGACTAAAGAATACCGGTGCAACTTATCAATGGGCTATGGTAACGGTATTCCACGATATGATCCACAAAGAAATTGAATGATATGTGGATGATATGATTTCCAAGTCCCTCACTGAAGAAGGCCATCTGGTAAATCTGCAAAAGTTGTTCAAGCGTTTGAGGAAATATCAGCTGAAGTTGAACCCCAACAAATGCACATTCTGGGTACGTTCTGGTAAGTTGCTGGGATTTATCGTAAGTGAAAAGGGAATTGAGGTTGATCCCGACAAATTCAAAACCATTCAGGAGATGCCTGCACCTAGGAATGAAAAGGAAGTTCGGGGGTTCTTAGGTAGATTGAACTACATATCAAGGTTCATATCTCATCTCACTGCAACCTGTGAACCCTTGTTCAAACTATTAAGAAAGGAACAAACAATCAGGTGGAACGACGATTGTCAGAAAGCTTTTGACAAGATCAAGGAGTACCTGCAAGAACCTCCAATTCTCAAGCCTCCAATTGAAGGAAGACCTCTGATAATGTACCTAAAAGTATTAGAAGGGTCAATGGGGTGTGTGTTGGGGCAGCATGACGAGTTTGGTCGAAAAGAGTATGCAATATACTACCTAAGCAAAAAGTTAACCGACTGTGAAAAACGTTATTCAATGCTCGAGAAAACTTGTTGTGCTTTAGTGTGGGCTGCTCACCGACTAAGACAGTATATGTTGACTCACACTACTTTGTTGATCTCAAAAATGGACCCTGTCAAGTACATATTTGAGAAGCCAGCACTTACCGGAAGGGTTGCAAGATGGAAAATGATTCTAACAGAGTATGACATTCAGTACACATCTCAAAAAGCCATCAAGGGCAGTGTACTGTCTGGCTATATGGCTGAGCAACCCATTGATGACTACCATCCCATGAGATTTGACTTCCCTGATGAAGACATCATGTATTTAAAAGACAAAGACTGTGAAGAGCCAGTTCACAGTGAAGGGCCTGATCCGGAGGAGGCATGGACTATGTTGTTTGACGGGGCTGTTAATATGAATGGTCGTGGAGTTGGTGCAGTGCTCATTACACCTAAAGGAGTTCATATGCCTTTCTCTGCAAAACTCACCTTTGCCTGCACTAACAACGAAGCAGAATACGAAGCCTGTATCATGGGACTTGAGGAAGTCATTGACCTCAGGATCAAAATATTGAACGTATTTGGAGATTCAACTTTGGTAATCAATCAGACCAACGGCAAATGGTACACTCATCAGGAGCATCTGGTTCCATACCGTGACTATACGAGGAGATTATTGACTTTCTTCACAACGGTCAAACTTGAATACATCCCTCGAGACGAAAATCAGTTTGAAGATGCTTTAGCTACCATTTCCTCCATGATCAAAGTTCAAACTACTAATTATGTGCCTCGGATTCTGGTATCCATACTGGACCGACCGGCATATGTGTTCTCTGTGGACATTGCTAGTGATGACAAGCCTTGGTATCATGACATCAAATGCTTTTTGGAGGATCAGACATACCCACCTGGGGCATCATCTAATGATAAGAAGACATTAAAAAAGCTGGCCGACAGTTTCTTCCTCAATGCTGATGGTTCTTTATACAAGCAAAACTTTGACATGGTTCTGCTTAGATGTGTTGACAAGAAAGAAACAGACTTACTGATGCACGAGGTACATGAAGGTTCTTTCGGCACCCATGCCGAAGGACATGCAATGGCAAAGAAATTATTAAGATCAGGCTACTACTGGATCACAATGGATGCAGACTGTTGTGCCTATGCCATAAAGTGCCACAAGTGCCAGATCTACGAAGATAAAGTGCATGTGCCCCCGAATCCTTTGAACGTGATGTCTTCACCTTGGCCCTTTGCCATGTGGGACATTGACATGATTTGAAAGATCGAACCGACTGCTACAAATGGCCACAGATTCATCCTGGTAGCCATTGATTACTTCACTAAATGGGTTGAAGCAGCTTCGTATGCAAACGTCACCAGACAAGTGGTAGTTAGATTCCTGAAATGAGACATCATTTGTCGGTATGGAGTTCCCGAGCGAATCATTACTGATAATGGTTCCAATTTGAACAATAAAATGATAGAAGAATTGTGTCGGGACTTCAAAATTCAACATCACAACTCTTCTCCTTACAGGCCAAAGATGAATGGCGCTGTTAAGGCCGCTAACAAGAACATCAAGAAGATTGTGCAGAAGATGGTAGTTACCTACAAAAACTGGCATGAAATGCTACCATTCGCCTTGCATGGGTATCGAACCTCAATCAGAACATCTATTAGGGCAACGCCTTATCAACTTGTGTACGGTATGGAAGTTGTCCTACCTGTTGAAGTTGAGCTACCCTCCTTACGGGTAATGATGGATGTGAAGCTGGATGAAGCAGAATGGGTCCGGTCTCGGTACAATCAACTGAATCTGATTGAAGAGAAGAGATTAGCCTCTATCTATCATAGAAAAGGATGAAGAAAGCCTTCGATCAGAAAGTCAGACCTCGGGAATACCAAGTAGGAGAGCTTGTTCTGAAAAGGATCATTCCTCCTCATTCAGACCACAGGGGCAAGTGGACACAAAACTATGAAGGTCCCTATGTCATAACCAAAGTATTTTCAGGTGGAGCACTGATGCTTGCAACCATGGATGGTGAAGACTACCCGTCTCCTGTGAATTCGGATGCAGTTAAAAAATACTTCGCATAAAATGACCCGCTGGACATAAAAACAGAATGTGAGTCCAGGAAAAAAAAAAAGGCATCCCGGCGAGTCAAAAACAGAATAAAAGACTCGGGAAAAAATAAGGGAAAAATTGAAAAATAATGTACACCTGCTGAGTTGAAAAGCCGCATTGGACAACTCAGGAAAAAATGGGTATCCCGGTGGATTGAAAACCCGAGAGGGCGATCCATGCAAAATCAGGGAATAAGTGAACAACTGCATTCTAAATTGTCTGTATCATTTACAACATGGCAAGCTTCGAAAGGTTAAAGCATTAGTCAGAATCAACCTTCTTCAAAAAGCAAGATAAGAAGAACGTCAAAGGTCATACAGGTCATAGCAAAGGAAGCTCAGTGGAGCGTCATCTTCAAACATTGCCAACACTTTTATTTTCTCAATTTACAGCAATCTTCTCATTTCAGGGGATTCGCTTCTTTGAATGTACTTGCCAATTCAGGGCACATGAATTAATAAAATAAGAGTTTTCAGTCACGTTTCGTTTTGTACATTTTTGTTTCGTTTGCAAAATTTCCAATGTTCATAATACAACACTTGCATAAAATATATGAGCCATTTTTAATAAATGCTTGCATGAAATATATTACTTTCGGGTAAGTCTAACTCCTATGAAGGAATCCGGTTTAGGATACCTCGGGATACTTGTGCATTTTCCTTTGTCTTAACAGGTTGCATGTATTCAATACACAACAGGGGGCATATCAAGCATTGAATCCCCAGCATGCTACTTTACAGAAGTTATATCCTTCCCAAGCAAGACCTCCCGAGCGGTGCCTGACAACAATTTCACAGCAAGGTGATTAAGGAATTTCCTATCCCCCACCAGAGTGCCAAATTTCTCATCCTCAGCAGAGTTGATCGAACTAATTCCCCATAGAGTTTCCTCCCCAGAAGAGCAATACCTGAAACACATCCCCAGCTGAGTTGCTAAGACTTCCTCATTAAGGAGTTCTCCCTCCGGATAGATCTACCAATGATCTATTTCCCCAAGCAGAGTTCTCCCTCTGGATAGAACCGTTAGTGATCTCTTCCCCAGCCGGGTTATCCCTCCAAGCAGATCAGCCAGAGATCGTTATCCCCGCAGGATCCGAGTCTCGGATCAGTTTCTCATTTACATAATCATAGCATTCACATCATATTCACCAAATAAGCGTAGCATTACGTCTAATACATATCATTACGGAAAAAATCAAACATTTGCATGATCACAAGCCAAGTTCGAGCCAGTCACCTACAATTACCATCAATATTTCATCAGCAATATACAAAATACACCCCCTGCACATAAAAGCCAAAGCGTCCCCTTTGCACTCTCAAATACAGATACCTATGCATGCTCTTTTTGACACTCGTATGTGTCATCCTTCCCCAGTAAGGTTGCCAGAACACCTTCTGCAAACAGATACTTGTCCATAACATGCTCTTCTCGATACTCGTCTGTGTCATCTTATCTCCCCACAGATAAAAGCCAAAGCATCCCCTTTGCACTCTCAAAACAGATGCCTGTTTATATTTATACCTATTTGACACTCGTTTGTGTCATACTTCCCCAGCAAGTCAAACACTCGTCCGTGTCTTGCTCATACCTCACCAACAAATCAATACTTGTGCATACCAATACAGGGGTCCTTTGATACTCGTCTGTATCGTGGTATATATCACTCTTCAGCAGATTCGACACTCGTCTGTGTTCCTTGTTTAACCGATTGATACTCGTCTGTATCATCATCTTTGAACACGCATCAGCGTTTGTTTCTATTGATACTCGTCCGTATCATGGTCCTAAGGATGCTCGTCCGCATCTTTAATCTATACACATTGTCAAAATACCTTTTATTTTTGAAAGCGTAAGCACTCGTCCGTGTTTACCGTTCCCCAGTAAGTCACCAACAAAACAACTTTCTTCTATCCGACATTTGTCCTATATCGTGATACTTTCGGCAGCCGTCCCCTGCCAGGTGATCGTCCTTCACCTTTGTTTGACCGTCCCTCATCCATTCCCCAGTGGAATCTCCATTATTAGAACCTTCTATCTGAAATTCGTCCTATGTCGTGATAAAGAGCAGCCGTCCCCTGCTAGGTGATCGTCCTTCACCTTTTGATGATCGTCCCTCATCATTTTATCTGATGGTTGTCCCCATCGTTGATCTTGTTATCCGAAATTCATCCTATGTCGTGATAAACCCCGATAGCAGTCGTACCCTGCTAGGTGATCGTCCTTCACCTCTTGATGATCGTCCTTCATCATGCTTATCCGATGGTCGTCCCCATCGTTGACCTTACCTATCCGACATTCGTCATATGTCGTGATAAAGAGCAGTCGTCCCCTGCTAGGTGATCGTCCTTCACCTTTGATGACCGTACCTCATCATTTATTTCATTTATTCTTTAAACCGATGGTCGTCCCCATCATTGCTTACTTTACTTTCAAAAGCCCGGTGGTCGTCCTCATCATTGCTTTTTTCATTACTTCAACCCACAGATAATCTTATTTCTTTACCCGATGGTCGTCCCCATCATGATCTCTTTATTTCCCCAGCTTGTCGGTCGTCCCCGTCATTGCTTTACTTACCACTTTATCCCCAGCAGTCGTCCTCTGCTCGATGGTCTTCCTCCATCGCTTTCATTTGATAATCACACTATACCATCTTTTACAATTTATATCCCTTTCCTTCTTCTACCCAGTGAGTGTAAATTTCGGACTGTCTTTGGTATTCAACCACAAGTTATCTTGTTTGTCTGTAAAGCCAGGCACTTACATCCTGCATAGCTAACTCATGCTTGAATAGGGGCAGCTGTAAACACCCCAAATTTTCCCTCACTCTTTATCACAACATGTCTTGTGATCTTTCATTTTTTCATAAGCATAAGCATACCATCTCACATTGCATATTTGCTTCACTACATAGCTCCATTTTCATCTGCATCTAGGGTTTGTGATTTGAGCAATCCAAGAATCAATCAGAGCCATCCCAAAGGTCTTAAAGCTTTCCAAGAGAGTCCATGTGTGTTCTGTGATCATATTATTCTCCCCAAAGTTCATGAAAGTCAAGGGATCACAAGAATTGGCAAAGGCATGGAAGCATAGCTAGGGTTTTCACTACACAGATGATCAAAATTAGGGTTTTGGTTTCAGAGGCTTTAGCTCCAAATTTTTTGGTCATTCTTGTTTCTAATGTTCTTAATATATTATAAGGATCATGTGTACCAAGTTTAATGAAGAAATTCATTGTGGAAGTCATCTGATCATTGGGTAACTTCCTGAGACAATTAAGTCAAAATCAGGGCATCTGAGGCCCCCAATAATGGAACCAAAGGGTCATATTCATCAAATTGAAGTTCTATGATCTTTATTTGATCTTATAAGTGGTTGGAAGTTCACAAGATTGAAGAATTTTGAGCCAATTGCAAATTTTCTATTTTTGGAAATGACTTGAAATGCAAACTTTCCATTTTGGGAAAGATTTTAAACCTCCTCTTTTATGACCAAAAATGCTTCAAATGAAAATATTTTGGGCATGAAAGTTGTAGATTAGGTCTTTCCCTTTTCAAAAATTATAAGAACATGTCTTGATTCATCCTAGAACTCAAGATATGGCCTTTCAAAGTTGGCAAAAATCACATAATTCTCATGTTCATGTCAAAGAGGGAATTTTGCAATTTCACTTGCCAAGCATTATAATGACCTCTAATCAACTTCTATGCACCATAACATGTTAATTCAACTTGCCAAGATCAGAATTGGCCCAAGGATTGAAGCATTTCATGGCTTGATTCACAAGAAACACCAAAGAGGGAAAATTGCATAAACCATGAGAACTCTTCATCCAAGCCTTCCAGTTGAAATCTCTTGTTCCAAATGCCATCCTTAATGCAAGATGAAGCCAAACATCCCTTCAAACAAGCTCTGGCCCGTGCCATGCTACAAGTACACATAACCTTGACTTTTTGCATTTGCTCCCATACCAATCAAGTTGTGCCACTACCAACTTTCTGACCAATCACAACACATTATACAAACCTCAAGCAACACAAAAGACACAACACACAAGCCTGAATCCATCCATAACTCAGATTGCACAAAAACTTGCAAAACCTTCATCTCTTCGAAACTCATCCCATAACCATCAAAACTTCAAACTTCTTCCACCAATCAACTCAAAAACACTCAAAGATCATTTCCCACCCTTCACCATGACCTAAAAGCCACTGAATCATAAACACGAATTTTGCCAAACCAGAACTGAAACACTCCAACCAGCTCATTTAAACTCCATTCAAGTCTTTCAGAAGCATCAGAGTGATCATTGGAGGCATTTTGCATAAAGGAAGAGGTCAGAAAGCTCAAGTTTACAAAGCTTCAACTCAGGTAGTCACCAAGAACATTTTTTCCAGAACTCTTGTTTTAAGTTCCTAAATGATTCTACATGCTTCACTAATCATTGTGATATGTTTATTTTCGAAAATGGTTGAGGATTGAGCATGTATGTTGTTTCTGAAATTTATTTTGACCTAAAGCTTGTTTGACTCGATTCAGTTGATTCATGAAATATAAATGGCTTTTGATGCTTGATTCTTATTTAATGTTGCTTGGGGATGCATTATGGAGATTTTGGGGGCTTGGGTAGCTTATAGAGAGAGATAGGGAAGAAGAGTCGCCGGAGAAGACGACCGGAACACTGTTTCGGCCGCCTAAGTTTGATTAGGGCTAATCTCATTAATTAGCTAAGTTTAAATTCTGACCCTTAGATCTTAGGTTTGCCGCGTGCGTGGATGGCCAGGATTGAGTCATTAAACCCTAAAACCTAATTAATTAGTTTAATTTAAATTAATTAGTCAGATCCAATATCAGCCTTTGGATTACGCGCCAGTCAACACATCCTTCCCCAGTTTAAATCTCCACCCTTGGATCCTCTGACTTTCATTTTAATTCATTTAATTTCATTTTAATTCTATTTCTTTTGCATAATTTATTTAAAATAGCTAAAAACTTCAAAAAAAAATATTTCCTTTTTCATTCTGATTTTAAATATTTTTCTCAATCTGAAAATGATTTTTATTTTATTTTTTGCATGTAAAAAGTATTTTTAAAATATTTAAATGTTATTTTTAATTAATTAAAGTATTTTAATTAATTAAAAATACATTTAGGTTTCTAAAAATCACCAAAAAAATCTTGAACCATCCCAATACATTTAGAAACATTTTCAAACTCTTCACACAAATTTATTTTTAGGTTTGATCATAGTTTCCCAATTTTCTTTGAATTAAGGGTCTTTAAAATCACAATTTTTAACCCTAATTTTGAAAATCATTTCTACCTAACCAAGAAGAGTTTGAACTTGATTCTTTTTTCATTGTTTCACATATTTCATGTAGTTTATAGATTATTTTTCTCATGAATTTATCTTGCATTTTCTATTTGATTTGCATTTTCCCTTTTGAATCACCCAAAAACCCTAGCAAACTTAGGAAAATCATAACTTTCAATAGGAATAGCTTCTGACCTTCTCCTTTGGGTTGTGACCTACTATGGGATTAGGGTTTGTTTGAGCTTGATTTCAAATTTTTATCATGTTGCATGCTTCTGTTTTGTTCATTTGCATCTCACATGTCCATAAAACCCTAATTTCTCATGATCATTTACATTCACCTTGCATATTCATCATCACATGAACTTGACATGACATCTCAAGCATTCAAATGTCATCTTAGACATCTTAGAACATGTTAAAACATTTTTTGATCATTTCTTCATTTATTTGCCATGTCTTGCATTCATTTCATTTCATAAACATCCATAGGTTTTCAAACTTCTAAGCATGCTTTTATGACATCCCATCTTTGTATGATCATTCATATGCATATTGTATGACATTGCATCATCTCATATGCCATTTTCATTGCATAAAAACTTCTGATTTTGATCATTTAATCTCATTTCAATTCATTTCTTCATGCTTTAATCCTTATGCATTCATACTAACCATTTCAGGAACTTTTGGTAAGTTATTGTGGGAGGTGGATTTTCCTTCACTTCTCACTTCTTCTTATCTCTTTCATCTGCATTTTTTATGTCTTTGAAGTGAATCTAATTCACTTATGTTCCATCTTTCTCACTTTTATCCTTTAAGTTATTTATCTTCTTAGGAAGTAAGTAACTTATTCTTCTGCTTCATCCTCCTTTCATCTGCTTCTTCCATTGGTGGCTTTCTTGAAGATTCCTTCTCTTAAGCCTCAAAAACCATAGGACATCCAAGCATGATAATGTTTAGGGTTGTGTTTAGTCTCCCTTATCTTTTTACCTTTGAGTCTCCTTGAGTCTCTTTTCTCATCTCAATAATCAGAGACTAAACTCTTAAAGTTTTAGGACTTTGGAATTAGGGTTATGCCTGCATCCTTCTCTTAGGATGGAGGGTATAACTTTAATCCTAAGTGTTAAACCTTTAATTTGTTTAAACCTCTTAATAAAATCACATTAATAATCACCAAGACTTCATCTTGTAACTTGGGCCTTACATTAGGGTTCTAACTCTTCCTTATGGTTAAGAGGGACTAACCCTAGTGTTTAATGGTCAAGTCCCCCTTAAGTTGTCTTACAAACTTAAAATCCACTTTTTAATCTCACCCTTTAATTAAAATCCATTTAATAAAGTCTTGTTATCTAATGAATTTAATCCCTAACCATGGGTTAAGTTGAGGTATCTTCCTCAGCTTAAGTGTTCTCATCTATTATCCTTTTATTAGGATGGTGTAATGAGTTCACTAACCTGTAAATAGAGATTAAACTCTTTACTTAACACTGAACAAAACCCAAAAACATCTAATTAATCACAAGTATATTAATGATCTTAATCCTACATCATCATGGTAATTAAGTTGAGATGCTTATCTCATACTTAAGTAGGCTCATTATCCCTAATCAGGAAGGATATAATGAGTTTACAACCCTTGATTTAGGCTTAAGCTCATTAACTTATGCAAAACACCAAAAACAATAAAAAGCTGAAAACACAAAAACAAACAATAATCGTCTCCTTCGGGATTGTTTTCTCATCACACTCATTCACAAACGAGAACTTGCTTCTTCCGTGTAATGCAAGACAGTTAGCACTCGAGCCAGACGAGTCATACACTTGAGCATAGACAAGCAAGCAGTTCACAGTCAATTAGTTTTAGTCTCTTTGAGTCGAACTACGGTGTTCTGACTTCTTCATTGCACGAGAGGATACGTAGGCATAACTTAACAGTTATCGAACAAAAGTCTATGTGTCTTCCCCCTCTTTCAGCATTTCTTTTCTAAGCCTCAGTTCCTGAGCACTCACTCTCTTTTTTGCACTGACACTTGTACATTCTTTTCTTAGCTTTTGCACACAGATAGCACATACACCTACCCCTTTTAAACACAATCTTGTAAGCGTGGATCTCGTCGAGTACGACGGACAATCTGGGTGCTAATACCTTCCCAGTTTGTAACCAACTGTCGCTCCCGACAAATGAAAATGGATCATATGAAGGTACAGACGCGAACGGTCGGCGAAAAGAACAATGAGAACACACAGCCGTGAACTCACTGGAGATGAATAGAGTCGCCAGCTAGGCATTTTTATCCCGGAGGAAAGGCAATGCTGCATAGGCCTAGAAAGATATGGATAGGACGGTTTGCGAACCAGAGAGACTGAGAAAGGGGGTTGGTTACAACCTGGGAAGGTATTAGCACCCAGATTGTCCGTCGTACTCGACGGGATCCACGCTTAAAAGATTTGTGTTTTAAAGGGGTAGTGTCAGTGCAATCTGTGTATAAAAGAACTGAAAAGATGTACAGGTGTCAGTGTATGAGAAGTGAAGTGCATAAGTGAAGTGTCAGTGTAGGAATGAGAATGAATTACTCATGATAATGAGGCTTAAAGAAATGATGCTAGAAGGAAGGGGGATGTACAGAGACTTTTGTTCGATAACTGTTAAGTTATGCCTACGTATCCTCTCGTGCAATGAGGAAGTCAGAACACCGTAGTTCGACCCAAAGAGACTGAAAGGTGAATTGACTTATGAACTGCTTGCTTGTCAATGCTCAAGTGTATGACCTGTCTGGCTCAGGTGCGAACTGTCTTGCATTAGACGGAAGAAGCAAGTTCTCGATTGTGAGTGAGTGTGATGAGAAAAGAATCCCGGAGGAGACGATTATTGCTTGTTTTTGAGTTTTCAGTCTTTTATTGTTTTTGGAGTTTGTCATAAGATAATGAGCTTAAGCCTAAACCAATGGGTTAGTAAACTCATCACATCTTCCCTATGATCAGGGGTAATGAGAGTACCTTAAGTGTGAAGTCAGGTTCTCACACTTAATCACCTTTGATGCAGGGTTAAGATCATTAACCTACTTGTGATTAATTAGATGTTTTTGGGGTTTTTGTTTAGTGTTGAGTAATGAGGTTAAGCCATAATCAAGGATTAAACAGACCCATTACACCATCCTAAAAGAAGGATAATAGATGAGAATGTTTAAGCTGAGGAAGACTCCTCAACTTAATCCATGATTAGGGATTAAACCCATGACAAAACAAGCCTTTATTAAGTGGATTTTAGATTAATGATATGATGGTGAAGTGAGTTTTATGATTTGTAAGACAACTTGAGGGGGACTTGTCCATTAACGCTAGGGTTAGTCCTTCTTAACCACTTAAGGAAGAATTAGAACCCTAATGCAAGGCCCAAGTTACAAGTGTAATGTCTTGATATTTATTAAGTGAATTGATTAAGAGATTTAAACACCTTAAGGGTTCAAGACTTAGGATTAAAGTTATACACTCCATCCTAAGAGAAGGATGCAGGCATAAGCTTAATCACAAAGTCTTAAAGCCTTTAGGGTTTAGTCCCTGATTATGAGGTGAGAAGAGGAGACTCAAAGAGAGACACAAGGGTAAAACTATGGGGAGACTAATCAAAACCCTAATTCATTGTCATGCTTGGTTGGTCCTAAGGTTTGTGAGGTTTTCAAGAGAAATCTTCAAAGGAGCCACCAGGAAGCAGATGAACAGGATCAAGAGAAGCAAAGTGACTTGCTTCATTCAAGAAGTCAAGTCACTTGAAGAAAGAAAGTGGGAAGGAGAAGAATGAGCAAGCTCAATCTCAAACACATATAGAAATGCAGCAATGGATGCAAGAGAGATGAGAAGAAAAGTTATGAGAAGTGAAGGCAAATCCACTTCTCAAGTTTACTTACCACCTGAAATGTTAGAAAGAAATGCAATGCAATGCAAGATGAGATGAAATGGTATGATGCAAAGCAAAACCAGAAGCATGTTGATGATGATTATGATGTTATGAGGTGCTGCAAACATGAGGCAAAGCAATGGGAATGTTCATACAAGATTATGAAGGCAAATGATGCAAGTTAAGGAGCATGAACAAACATGGAAAGTTATGAATCATACAAGACAAATGACATGGCAAATATGCAATGCAATGACCAAAGATGCTTCCTACATGTCTTAAGATGTCAAATGAATCATAAGCATGCACAAAATGCAAAGACAAGTCATGTTATGCAAGGAAATGCAAGAGGGATGCAAAAGAAAGCCCAAATTAGGGTTCATGGATCAAACATCAAACACAAACCAAAAACAGAAGCAAACCTCATGATAAAAAAAATGGAAAATGGCACCCAAAGAAACCCTAGGCCTATGATGAACCACTGCCCAAAGGGGAGCTCTCAACTCTCAACCAATCTCAAGATATGAATTTTCTAAGTTATTAGGGTTTTTTGGGGTTCTTAACAAAACAAATGCCAAACAATTTGAAAATGCAAGAACAATTCATGGCCTTTTTATCCTTGAAAATACATGCTAAACAAAAGACAATGCAAGAAGAATCAATGTCTCAACCTTCACCAATTGGCAGAAATGAATTTTTGAATCCATGATCAAAATAATGCATAAAAAATGATTTAATTCAATGAAAAATTCTTAAAATGCATCAAGATCAAAAAAGAAATTTGGTTTGAAGGTTGGACAATGTTTCTAAATGTCTTAGAACATTTCATGAATTTTTTTGTAATTTTTAAATACCTAAAAGTATTTTTAATTAATTAATTCCCATTAATCAATTAAAAATAATCTTTTGAATATTTAAAAATACTTTTTAGTGCTAAAAAATAAGAATAAAAATATTTTTGTGTTCTGAAATTTAATAATAAATTGTACAAAAAATTTCAGATTTTTTAAATAAGTTTTGCTATTTTAAATAAAATATAGAAAACAAATGTAAAAGAAATGAATTAATATTAATAAAAATGAAAATTAATTCAATCCAAAGGCTGAGATTTGAATCTGGGAAAAGGGGCTTGACCACGCGCGTTTTTAAACGGCCAGGATGGAGTCTGATTCAATTAACTTAATTAATCTTAATTAATTTAAATAAAAAGAATTAGGGCTAAGCGAATCAATCTGGGCCGTGCACAACTTAAGCTAATCACCATCCTAAGGCTGTGAACGCATCTGGCAAAATAATTAGGGTTTAGAGTTAATGACTTTCAGGTGACCGGAGGGAAGCTCCGGTCATCTTCTCCGGCGGGTTGAAAACCCTAGATCATGATTCAGGCCACCATTCTCCAAATTAAAAGCAGGGAAATGATCCTCTACCCAAACCCCACTCAAATCACCTTTCAAACTAAATTTATCATGCTTAAACAAGAAGAAACGAAGCCAACAAGATTCACGGGCAAAGTTTCAGAGCTTCAGTAAATCCTCATTTTTCACTCATTTCCAATTCTAAACACATCATTATGATCAGCAAGACATGTATTTTCGATTTGTAACAAAAGAAACAAGCTTTGAGAAAGAAGTTTCATGGCCATACCTGAGGTGACAACTCCTGTTTCTGGGCTTTCAGAGCAATTTCTTGATGCAAGCTAGCTCCAATGACTCCCCTGGTGTCAATGGCAGGTTTGAAATGGGCTCTAGCAAGCTATTTCATGAGTTACCAAACTGATATAGCAGAGAATGAACTTGGTGTACAGGCTGTATTAAGTCAATGTGATGGGTGGTTTGGACTCCTCTGAGTGTTTCTGATTTGTTGGTGAAGAAAGATGAAGTGTTTGATGGCTGTATAGTGAGATTCGAAGAGAACTGGTTTGGAAGGTGAGAAATGGTGGAGCTCAGGTCAGGCTTGTTTCATGCTTGAGCTTTGGTGGTTTTAGGCCTATGGAGTGTGTTGAGTTGGATGATGAAGAAAGTTTGAGTGTTTCTTGGCTGTGGAGGCAGATTCGAAAGTTTTTGCAATGTAGAAGGTTTTTGTGAATGTGTGTAATGTGATAGTTTTAGCCTTGCCTCCCTTATGTTTTGGCCAGCATTTGGATAGTATAAACAATTGCAAGTGGCTGGGGGATGTGACATGTCCTGCTGTGATTGGGATGTCTACTTTTGCATAAAGTCCACCTTTTGTGTAAGTGAGGCATGGCTCAAAGTCTAGGCAAGTACAAGGTTGGTTCTGGTGCAGCATGGTGAGAGAGAGGTCTAGCAAAGCTCAGCACTCAAGGCTGCAAGTTGGTGAGAGGTGATCATGAGTTTTTGCAACTTGTTGCTTTTTGAACTTTCATGAGAAAAGTCAAGTTACATGAACTATAACCATGGGCATTCTTGGTTCAATTCTGATTTTATGACTTAGAGACATGTTTGTGTAATGGTTTGAGAGGAATTAGAAGTTACATAATGCATTTGTCCAAGATTTTGCAAAGTTCTCATTTGGTGCATAACTTGAAAAACAATGATTTTTGCCAACTTTGCCTTGCCATAACTTTTGATCCAAGAAGAGTTTGATCATGTTCTTGTACTTTTTGAAAAGGGAAAGATGAGATCTACAACTTTCATGACCAAAGTTTTTCCATTTGAAGCCTTTTTGGACCAAGAATCAAAGCTTGAAAATTGACCTAAAATGATGCATTCTTGAAAATTGACCCTAAATTCTTGATTTTTATGAACTTCAACCTTCTTCCATGATCAAATAAAGATCATATACACTCAAAATGATGAAGATCACCCATTGGTTGGGTCATTGGGGGCCTCAGATGCCCTGATTTTGCACTGACTTGTCTGAAAAGTCAACTCTTGATCAGATGACTTCCCCGTGGAATTTCTTCATGAAAATTGATGTGCATACTCCCTATACCATATAGAGATCAATGGAAACAAGAATGACCAAAAAAATTGGGGTTATGGCCTCTGAAACCAAAACCCTAATTTTCAGTCAACTGTGCAGTTCAACCTGGCTCTGCATCCACTCAAACCCTAGCTCTTGTGATTCCTCTGCATTTTTGACTTTGAGGGGATGAAATATGATATAAGAACACACATGGATCCCTTTGAAGTGATTGGTTGCCTTTGGAGTGGCTCAAGAAGCTCTTGGATTGCTCAGATCACAAACCCTAGGTGCAGATGACTTGAAAGCTATGCAGTGGATAAAAAAAATGAGATGTGAGATGATATGATTGTGTTTATGCATATGAGAATGATCACAAGCCATGGTGTGAATGGGTGAGGGCAAATTTGGGGTGTTTACACCAACCCCCTTTCTCAGTTTCTCTGGTTCGCAACCGTCTTATCCATCTTTTTTCCAGGTTTATGCAGCATTACCTTTCCTTCGAGATAAAAATGCTTAGCTGGTGACTCTATTCACTTCACCTTCACCTTCTTCTTTCACCGACCGTTCGCGTCTGCACCCTGGGACCTTGGTGTCTTTTCGGTGGAGCGACAGGGATGAACTTAATTGGGGAGGTATACTACCCGTTGAGCTCCGTTAGAGAAGTGATATCCTTCTGACTCGACTGGGGAAACAGATGCGTTGATATTTTGCTGAGGAAGAAGTCTGTTGGGGAATCCCTCAGACACACAATCTTCTACTTGGGGAGGGATACCAATGAGGATCGGAATTTGGTTGACAACTTCATTGGGGAAAACTACAAACAATGATGTGCAAGAAGGAAAACCATCTGACTTCTTGTTATCTTCACCACTACTAAGGAATAATGAATCTTCTTATACTGCTGGGGATAAGAAGACTCTGGTGGGGGATACTTATTCGTTGAAGGAAAACTCTCTTCTTGGGGAGAACATCATCATCCTTCTATCGTTATGTTGGGGAAGTTTCAATTCCTACTCTACTGGTGATGATGGAAAACATCAGAGAGGATACTTCCTGCTAAAGATGAGAATTTTAAGTCGCCTTTTGCTGGGGATGAGAGGTGTAGAGTTTCTCATGTTGGTAATGAGAGATATAAGGCATCCCATGCTGGGAATGAGTGATAATGATACCCTTCTGCTCGGGAAGTACCCTTCTCTTTGTTGCTCTGCTGGAGAAGGGATGGTCTGATGAGACTTGCTGAGGAATTTTGCTCAATGAACTGATGAGGAAAGGCTTCCTGAAGCTCCGTAGAGGCAATGACTTTGCTTCTAGTCTCTGGGCTAATTGACTACCTGCTGATCATGAGTGAACAATGGTTCCTTGCGATTTTCAACTCGCCTCAGACTAAGGTTTATCGGAAGAAAATGTCTCAAGAGTATTTTATAGAAAATATGGAATTTAAGATGCCTCAGTGTCTCCAAACTCTTGGAGAGATTCTTCGGATCTCGAAATAACTTCCCCAGACTACATGGTATGTGAAAGAATTTGCCTCGCGAGGATTCATGAAAGGCCTCATATCACTGTGAGATATTCTGCCCCGATATTTTGAACTTTAGAGAGTTGCTTTGGATAAATCGTCTTTGGGAGAGAGTACTTCTCATGCTCTTAGGGTGGCCTGTCCCAGTACGAGCCTTTAAGTAATTTCCCCTGATTAAATGATCTTCGAGTGAATACCCAGACAAATTGTTCTTGGAGATATTTGATCTCGAAGTGATTGCCCCAGTTTGGCTGAAATGTGAATGAATGCTTCAGACTAATGGCTCTTTGAGAGATTTGATCTCGAAGTGATTGTCCCCATTTGGATGAACTTTGGAGAGATTTCTCGATGTGATTGCCCCAGATTAGTTGGCTCTTACCACAACTATTTGGGAAAGTCCCTACTCAATGGAGTTTTCTTGAAAAGTGCACCTCGATATGATCATCCTTCGGAAGTTTCAGACTTTTCAACTTTGGAAAAATTTAGCTTTTGGACTGAGTTTTTGTATGTGAACTTCATATGATGTCAAACAAATGTATGCAACCATAAAATGTTTATTCTGAGAATGAAAGTTCTAATGTAACACACATGTTAATCTTGAATTTTTACTGAAAAAGATATCTCAAACCTTTGTGAGCGAATCATTGGTTAAGATACAACATTGATTTTTGATAAAAGAAAGCATGTATATGCAACACTAACAAATATCTTTTAGCACAACTCAATGGAGTCAGGAACACGGTCTCGTGGTAGAATGCTCCCAAAATAACCCTATTTCAGTTAGCACTTTTGAGGGTTGTATCGTGGCCTAGTTCACAGTTATAAAAACAAAGGATATAGGCTCTAAGTTTACAGGTACTCGCCTCTCTTCGTGATGTTCTCCATTCATATGTTCAAGCTAGCTTTCACAAGAGCTCACCTTTCAAAAAGGGTTTTGTGAAGTTTGAGGAACCATTGCTGCTAACGGCTCAAGCACCAATCAGGTTATTGTTGCGAGTCAGTCACCCCTTTGTCTTTTGTGTCTGTGCCACATGACTTTGTTCTTGTTTTAAGGATCTTTCTTGTGTAATCCTTTTCGTTTTTCTCTTTTGCATTCTTTTGCTTATCCCTAACTTTTTCCTAGACTGATTCTTGTGAATCTTTGATTGTGAAGTCCAGCAGGATGCCCTAATTTTTGCTTAAGTCGCTTGTTTTTAAGTTTCGACTTAGCGCGCTTTCTCATTCATTTCTTTTTTTCTTTGCGATTCTTTTTTAATTGATCATGAAACTGGTTGTCTTGATTTCTTTGAAAGGGTTGTGATTGCCTCACTTCTCAATTGATGAAGGATAACCGTTTGTTTCCGGTCTTTGGACCTCTTGATTGGGATAACCATTGCGGTTTCTGGTCTTTGGACCTCTTGATTGGGATAACCATTATGGTTTCTCGTATTCGAACCTCTTGATTTGGTACAAAGAAATGTAATGGATCCTCAGATGTGCACTCCTTTTTGAAATTTGAAGGCTCAGTCAAACTAACTGATACCTACCCTGTCCCTGGGTTAAATGCAAGGGCTTTTTCATGCGAAAAGAAACTCCTACTTCAAGGCTCAAATGGGTTAGCGATGGTATATCTCCCTTATATCTCCGGTGTTTAGGGATTTGAAACAATGCATGTATATCATCAACATGTTCTTTCTCAAAAACACACAATTAGATATTATTTCATTTTCATTTCGTCATCCTCCCTCAAGAGTTTAGCACGAGAGTGGGTATTGCAATGCACATACACAAAATCATGAGTGAATACGAATGGATTACTTCAAGAAAAACATGTGAGTTTTATTATGATTAACATTCAAAACAAATAAGTTTCACGCATGCATACAAATGTTTAAACAATCGAAAGAAACTACAAATGAAAATGCAATAAAGAAGCTGAACATTGTCGTCATTGAGAAGACTTGACTTCGTCTGGACTTATTGCTCCTGAAGATGCCCTTGCAAAATAGGATGTCAATTTGATGAGGAGACTTCAATATGTGGGCAGAATTTTTGGCATGATGACCTTTGAGTCGATCAAATTTTACACCTCGTGCCTGAACACATCACAGTTGTTAATTAGTATGCCTAAAGGCCACTGAGTTGTACTTGCGTATAGAATTCACATTGTGGTTAGCATTATTGAGGAGGTTTGAATCCGTCTGGACTTATTGCTCTCGGGGAATTTCTATAGTCAACAGTCTAGATGTTCATTCCATTACTGTGTTGGTGCCATATTCCCACCTTTTCCTGGCATGAATACAATAGTCTTGGAGTCAATCCAATTCGCGACCTTGTCTTTACCTTTTCCTATGAAAGACTTGCAATCTTCAATTAAATGGCCAAGTGCCCTAGAATGGTAATCATACTTGGCATTGAAACCCCAAAGGAAGCTTTGTCGGAGATGATCCTGATGTGGCTAGCTCAACCAGTTTTGAATCTGAGCAAACGAGGAAACCCGTTGCACATACGACGTCGGAATATGATCAAACTTCTTCTCAAGCTTCTCTGGCCTTTACCCATATGCTCTTCCCCTAGGATTCTCTTGGGAAGCTGAAATTGGATGCTGACAAATGACATCCGGAGGGAAGAGATTGATAAAGTTAATAAATAAGGTTACTCGCAAAGATATCACGCGATCTCCTACCTAATTATCTCCATTGACTAATGAAGAATCAGAGCGGCGTAGTTCCCCTCACTAGGGATGAAAATAGATTTATTTCCTTCACATTGAATTCAGGATTTCATAGCCAAGCTCATCTGAGTCTTCATCTGGTTGATTTCCTCTTTCAGCAGTTTCTGATTCTGAAATTAAGCTTGTGCCTCTGCTCTAAATTACATTAGCTGAGTCTTCGTTTTGGTTACTTCCTCCCGGAGTTATTTCAAATCCATACCTTGATGATTGTGATTCAAATTGGCCATTTTGATGAGAAACCAAATCAGGATAATAATTTGTCTCTGAACACATGTCATGAATGCAAGGATGTATGCAAATTCCATGTTCAGTTATTTCTGAGGAATCTATCTGATTTGATTCATGTTTTGATAAAGAAAAATCCAATGGCCTGAGTCAGATATGCGATCCTCAGAAATAACTGAACATGTGTGTAGGAATGATATGATGTCATGTATGCAGCAGGCATGTGATCAATGGTCTGATGTTGGTGTTGGTAGTGAACCAATGTTCTAAGAGTCATAATAGTAGTACCATATTCATACAGAACCCTGAAACTGAGAACCAAAGTACCACATAGAACTAGATCACATCACATATCAGTCACTGATGGTGTTGGTATGTTGAACAACGAGCCAAGTGTCTGTGGAGAGTCAGAATAATAATATAACAGTTTCTCTTAACAAAAATCCCAGATCTCATAACGAAAGGACCATGTAGAACCAGATCATATCACAAAACAACATTGGCAAAGTGGGTATGTTGAAGTTTAGGGTTCCTACAAACCTGTAAACCCCTCCCAATCTCACGGGTGTGCTACTCGGGTCAACATCACGGACTCTCAAAGCCGAATAAAAATAATACGTTCACCATTTTCAAGAAATGGCTCATGACCAAATCAGGGAATCGGTTTGGCATTATGTACTACTCAGGGAGGTCTCAGCTGAGTCCAAGGAAACAAGCATCCCTCATAAGTCCCCAGCTTCAAGCACTGAATCGAGAAAAAAATAGTACATTCATCCTAAAGGATATAATACTATCGTCATACAAACAGTTTGCTTTAACTAGATTCCTATGAGAGAACCATGCCATCCTATGCGAGTTCCCAGTGGACCCTCGGATGCGAGTGGGTTTGCCAAAAAATTTGGTATTCCACTGTCATCACTGGAGAGGGATGTTTCCATAAAGGTCTTCAATGATCGGTCCTCAGATGCACATAACTATCAAGGTCATATATTGCCCCATAAATATTCAGGTATCAATACATTCCCAAGATGGTCGCAAATCTGGGTGTGAAACTCACTAATACCAACATAGCAAGATTCCATGAAGCCAAAGTGACTGCCCATTCTAAGTCCTAGGGTGCACTCGAGCCACGGTTACAAGCTCATCTTATAGTAACCCCATCCCACAGAAAAATATCCAAACCAGACAATCTAGTATATGTGATGCATGGAAAATAAATATTGAAAGCGGTAAATAAATGTTGTAAAGTAAAACTGAAAATGAAAACAGTAAAGCTAAAGCATATAGAAACAAACAGATAAACACCCGAGGAAACATAAACAAACAGGCGCTAGGATTGACTCTCAAAGGGGAAACCAAAGATTCTGGGTTCGATCCCCAGCAGAGTCGCCAGCTGTCGCCCTGCGATTTTCATCCTAGTACAAACGCGAAAGTGGCGCGGAAAAGGTAGAGTCGCCAGCCAGGAATTTTTATCCTGAATGAATGGTAAAGGTAATGTTGCACAAACCGAAGAGAAAAGGAAAGGACAAGGTCCTGCGAACCAAAGATCTAGGTTCGGGAGTCGGTTACAACCTGGGAAGGTATTAGCACCCCAGACCGTCTTCCGTACCCGACGGGATCCACGCTTGTTTGCTTGTTTCAAAGGGTGAGAAATAAGATGATGTTGAACAAATATCGCTAACTGGAATGGAAGTGAGATGATAAAGGGAATTGGAAAAAGAAAATGGAAAGAATAAGGGAAAGGGAGGGAAAATAAATAATGTACTCGAATAGGCCCTACCCTGCTGCCTACGTACCTCATCGGGAAAATGAGGATCAGAGTCGACGTAGTTCGCTTAACTAAGGCGGGAACTATTTGTTTGTGTTTTTTATGCGCTGGAACTGCTTATGTCTATGCTCAGGTGTTGCATGCTCGCCTTGAACGAGTGCGTTTACCGTCTTGCAAATGAGACAAGTCGTCGCAAGTTCACGTTGAGAGTGAATGAGATGAGAAGAGAGTTCTCGCAGGAAAGTCGCTTTCTGTTTGTTGTTTGCTTTTTAAGAGTTTTTTTATGAATTTGGCACAAGGAAGTGAATTCAAACTCTTTTCCATGGAATGTGTACTTGCTACCACATTCCAAGATGTAATAGTAGAACAAGCATACCAAGTAAGGAGAATTTATCCAAGACTTGTTTCCAAGGATTAGGGTCTAAGTTCACTAGCTTGTTGAACTTATTACATGTTTTTGTGGCTTTTGAAGAAATGTATTTTAGGCTTTCTTTGTGAAGATAGTCTCATGATCAGACTTGTACATAATGCTAGACAAGCTCACACTATTCCAAGATGGAATGAATATGAGTGCCCCATGGAATAAGGCTATACACAAGAGACTACATCCATCCTTTATTAAGTGTCTTTTGGAGTTTTGTTTGAAGATGAGAGAAGAAGACTCAAATGGAGAAAGAGAAAAACTAAGGGAACTAAGACACAACCCTAAGTTATTAATTGCATGGGATGTCCTATGGTTAGGGTGGTTTCTAATCCTAATGAGAAAAGGAAAGAATTAGAACTCAACTTACTTCCTAAGGAAGTTAAGTTGTTCCTAAGAAAGGGAAATCATATACAAGTAAAGCCCAAAGTGCTAAGGCGATCACATTTAGAAGGCATAAAGAAAATGAGGAAGAATTAGTATGAACAAGGCTTACCTCAACCTCCCTACAAAACAAAGGTTAGCTTTACAAAGCATATTGAAAACATAAAGCTTGGCAAAAGCTCAAACTAACTCAAACTAGCTAAGGAAAAACACTAAGACTTCCTAGAGTTAAGACCAGTATATAAAGGATTCTAAATGATAAAAGGACTTATAAAGTCAGTAGATAAACCCTATTAAAGTGTTCTAATGTTATGGAATCAAACAGCTACAATCTATGTCCTAATGAGGTATTAAACCCTAATGGAAATCAAGGCGAAGTTAGATGAAGAAAGTTGAATGAAAGTACAAGGCAACAGAACTTGAAAGCAAAGGGATGATAAAGAAAGAAGTTATATGTGGCTTACCTTCCCCCTCCCCTACAAAACAAAGGTTAGTGCAAAAATAATTTGCACATTGGAAACAAAAATAAAGCATAAAGGCAATTAAACCTTACAGACATCCTAGAATAGAACTATGGTTCGAAATAAGACCTAAGTATAAAGGTGAAGGTAAATAAAGGTTATATGACTTATAAAGTAATTAGCTACATGATATAGGTCCCTAAGCGGGATATGATACCTCACAAGTCCAAACTATGTCAAACTATGTACCAAAAGTTCACATAAGTTCGCATGAATGCAAGTTAGGGTTCAAGGACGAAGTATGAGTGCATATGGAATACAAGCATGAATTAATACATGAAATGAATTTTCAAGTCAGTATCTAATGCTTATGAATGTATATGAATTAACATACCATCATGGATTCAATGGTAAGAGCATATGGATCTAGGAGAATAAGATGTGGGAAGGAGTGTAGCAAACATCGTATAAGATCACAAATGATGCAAGTTAAGGATGAATGGCATATGGATATGCATGAGATGATTATGGGTCAATAGAATATAATTTATGGGATGCAATTATAATTCATGGATTGTCATTAATGATTCCCTCATAATTCATGTTAACATTTAGAGGAGAAACATGTTCACATAAGTATGCACTTTGGAACACCAAAACAAACCAAATGAATATGGTTCAAAAAGTGACCTATAACTGGAATTAATGACCTAAAAGTGACCTATAATTAACTCCTAAATGTTACCAAAAATTATCTCAAGCAAATGGCATTAATGTCTTCCTAACATCTAGAGTATGGAGCAAATAGGCACATAATCAAACCTATAATCTAGGTGACATGAAAAATAGAAAAAAGGCTTAAATAATTATGAAATTAAATCCCTAATATAGTAAAGTCAGTAGCTTACATGGTCTAAAAGGATTTCACAAAATTATGCATCAAAGTGTCAAAACAATTTACTTAATGAGCAAGGGAACAAAGGGTGACCGCCGAAAAACAACTCCACATAGTGGATCAAAAATGGCACCAAAAATTATGAAAAAAATTCTCAAGGAGCATAAAAATTTCACAAATTCCGATTATTAATCAAACACAAAAAATAGGTCTCACACCTATTGGAAAAAATTGTCTTTGGTCCCTTATGTCAAAACCATTCATTTTGGGACAGCTTGTGATCAAAACTCCAAATTAATTATTGAAACCAACCAAACCTGGAAATAAAAAAATATATAAATAATTAATTAATAGGATGAGGATCACTCATGAATTTTTCTATAATTTTATCACACCGGAAACTATTTTTAATAATTGCGACGAAACGGGCCAAAAATGGTGATTTAAGGGAAAGTGAAAGGATGCGAATTCCAAAATCTGTAACCTAATCCCTAGGCTCCAATATTGACAAGTATCAATATGTATCACAAATAAATCCAGTGCCTCAGGTGGGAGGGCTCAATATGCACCTTAAGTTATATGATCCTAAGCCGCATATCACTAAAATGATGTGTAAAAGTCGTTAAAGTTGAGATTTCTTACTTGGTTGAAGTGTCGATTCCTCACATAAAAAAAATCCAAAAACTCCATGCAAGGTCTTGTAATCTCCCATAAGCAAAATAAATTCTTATCTTCCATAACTCTTTGTGATGCTTCACCATAATCGAAATCGATCCAAATTGATCAAAAAAAGCTTACGAACACTTATCCAAAATTAGTCCTAAATAATAATTAAAATTATCACTAAAATTCAATTAAAAATTGTCAAGAAATGGATCAAGATGTTAATCCACATAAATTAATTAGATAAAAAATAAATTAACAATTCTAGCAAGAAGAACCATTAACAATTTCTAAAAAAATAAAGAACAAAGGGGAGGTGCAACAAAAATCCAAGAGTGCAGATAATAAACAATGGCCAAGAGGCCCAATTCCTCACCAAACTCGGATCAGGTGGGTGCAAAAGTAATTGTGAAGTGCGAATAGAGTTTTCATGGGCTTAGAACCCAGACCATGGCTTACACAGAGGGAGGTGAGATGGTGATTATAGGGAGTGTGGATAAGAACCCATGGTGATGGAAACAAACAAGCCCAGCCTGATTCACCATAAGACTCTTTGAGGAATTTGACCTAAATCAAAAGCTTAAACAAACCGTGAACCTTTCTTCTTCAAATCACCGCCGCGACTTTTCTCACTCTATGAAAATCGCTTATCCCTCATAATCACTTATCTAAGAACCGTTCAAGCATATCAGAATTGTTTCTCTAACAATCACTTTCCTTACTCCCATCATCGCAGATTTCCTTTGTTTCTCTCAACGTCTCACCGTCGAATAATCAAAACATCGTTGTCTCTTTTGCTCCCTTCAAACACGCGGCCAAACCCCCTCCTTCTCCACCACGATCTTGAATATCCTCCTTGCTTCGTCTCATTTCAGAAAGAATCGTTCACATCCATACGCTTCGAGAAGAACACATGAATCCCTGTGAAGCTGACGATTATGATGACGACAAACTTTACGGTATGAAACCTCGCTTTTCTCCCTTCGTCACTTTTATGTTAAAATCTATCCTCTCGTGCGTGAATGAATCACTTCTTCTTTTCGTTTCTGAACCTATGTTGTTCTGAGTTGTTGAAATTACTGTGGTAGAGATGTGAATTGAGGAAGGTGATTTGTGAGGAATCGTCAATCTCGCGTTGTTTCTAATGTTGTTCTGAATTCCGTTATTGTTTGCGTTGCGATGTTGTCGATGATGTTGTGGTTCTCTGCGTGAGTGTGTGTGGTATTACGAAGTCACCATTGATTCTGAAATTGATGTTGAATCGTTCCCCTATTGTAAACTGATACATAAAATATCTGCTATATCAATTTTTTCTGTCACTGAGGTTTTTTGCTCTCTTTATTGTACTTTCTTTTTTCCGAAAAAAAACACTTATACACAAAACTTGCAGCAGCCTTTTCACCGTGTAAACTCCCCGAGAACTAACAAGAAAACCTTCATAATTCTCTACTATGGTTTTTCTTTAATATTTTCCATGGAATTTGGATATTAGTCTAAATTTGATAATGGCCATGGTATGGTAATAATAAAACTTAAATAAGATGAAATATTGTTTTTGGATAAGTAATTTGAGAATGGATTAAAATGACTTTGGTTGATAATTTGGATAAAATGGACTGAAAGTTCACAATATAATGACTTCAAAGGGGCATAGAAGATGAAAAGGTTAATTGGTTTAAGAAATGTGAAGGAAAAATGATATTAGACTTTGACTTGTAATGGGCTTGACAAGAAACGCGATTTGGATGAGTTATGGTTTGGGAATTAAACAAAAACGAGCTTTAGAATACGTGGTTGAAATCATGAATAAATTGAATGAATCAAGAGGTGAAGAATTGAACAATTAAGACAAAATGAATTTTGAAGTTGACTAGGGAGACAAATTAAATCGGTCTTGATTAAATGAACTCGGACATTCAAATGAGCTTAACAATGATATTATTGTTTTTTTTCAAGTGATCCATAAGACATATCCACATATACTTAGTCAACATTAAACTTCAAATCCAGATCAACCTCGTATTCTACGTCTATCCCCGACTTCAACCAATAAACCCCGTTAATCTGAATCGCAAGCAACAAGCAGCTGATAAGATATTCGTGCCCTGAGGACTCCTTGAAACATGTTCTTAACATGAAACCCTCATCTTACGATCTTCTATTGATTAGTACTTGACAAACTCAATTATGATGAGTAAGAAACCCTAATCCTCTTCTAGATATCCATATTAAATAAAGATAGTTCATGATATGAAGACTCAATAACCTTTAAACAAAGCCCTCTCAATTGAAATCTATGACACATGATACCTTTGAGAAATCTTTTGGAGAAAATAAACCTGCTGCTTTGATAAGAAAATATCCATGATATTGGAAACTCAGCCTTTACCCTAATATCACGTGTAATAGCGAGATAAATCCCATTCGAATAAAAAAAAACAAATCACCAGGAAATGCTTTGATCCCATGCCTTAGGAGCCAATGAAATGCATGATCGTGAATGTTAATGACCTAGTGAGAAAGGCAGATGAATGTGAACCATAAGCCAGTTAAAGTAATAAATATGTGGGTAAATTTTGAGGTATTACAATCTCAACAACAAGACTATGGCAGACTTGTTCCAGGATTTCAAAATAGAGCATCAGAACTCATCGACATATCGCCCGAAGATGAATGGCGTCGTCGAGGCGGCCAACAAGAACATAAAGAAGATTGTTCAGAAAATGGTTGTGACATACAAAGATTGATAGGATATGCTACCATTTGCACTGCATGGATATCGAACATCGGTGTGCACTTCGATTGGGGCAACCCCTTTCTCACTGGTATACGGTATTGAGGCAGTCCTACCAATTGAAGTTAAGATCCCCTGACTGAGAATAATGATGGATGTCAAGCTTGATGAAGCTGAATAGCTCCAAGCCTGGTACAACCAACTAAGCCTCATTGAAGAGAAATGTCTAGCAGTTGTATGCCATGGACAATTGTATCAACGAAGAATGAAACAGGCTTTCGACAAGAAAGTACGGCCTCAACGGTACATACCAGGCGACCTAGTGCTGAAAAGGATTCTTCCTCCTAACAATGATCACATGGAGAAGTGGACACCCAATTAAGAAGGTCCATTCGTGGTCAAAAAGGTCTTCTCGAGTGGAACCTTGATGCTAATGACCATCGATGGTGAAGACTTCCAATCCTCTGTCACGCAGGCGCAGTGAGAAAATACTTCGTGTAAAAGACCCACTGGACAAAAACAGAATAAGGTCCAGGTAAAAATGGGCATCCCGGCGAGCCAAAAACAGAATAAAAGGCTCGGGCAAAAATTAGGGAAATATCTGAAAATATGTACACCCACTGAGTTGAAAAGCCACATCGGACAACTCAAGCAAAAAAGGGTATCCCAGTGGATCGAAAAACCGAAGGGGCGGCCATGCAAAAGAGGGACTAAAACGAACCACTACGATCTGCGAGATCTGTGATCTGTCGTTTGCAATCAAAGGTTGTCTAAGGGTTGAAGATCAATTCAATTATCTCCCTCCAAGCAAAGCAATTGAAGAAGCTTTGAGGACATACAAGTCATAGCCGGGTTGGAGCTTAATGAGACTTGGTTTTTCACATTTCCATTAGGATATTTTAATTTCCTTTTGTGCAATTTCCTCTTTCCAGGGATTGCTTCCTGTGTAATGCCAATTCATGGCCATTCTTCAATCAATAAAAGCATAATTTCAGTCAAATTTGTTTCCACAAGTTTTTGTTTTTCATCTACCGCTGATTGATTACAAAAACGTCCAACAAATTATGATAAATATTGTTATGTGAATGTATGAATTCTTTATAACTCATGCAGGAGATTAAAGACATCGGACACATATCTGATGTGTTGAGTGACTGGGATGGATTCATACCATGAGCTTGGGGCATGCAGGCCAAACTAACTCTCTATTTTCACATGTACTATTAGTTGCGTTTATTTACATGCAGGTACAAGCACCGCCAACAACGGCCATCCACAGTGCAGAGTTTCGAGAAGTTTTCCCTCTGCAAGTCTTGAAGCAGGACTCTCAGAAAGTCTCATAAGATCATCGCCTCTCCAATAGAGCCACAACAAAGAGAATGATAATTCCCAAGCATGTGAGTATTAGTATCTTATCCCCAGCGGGGGACGCCGTTCACTTCCCCCCTCTAGTAGGAGATAGGGCCTATCTCTCACTCCCAACAAGAGGTGATCGAACCTTTATTTCCATTAGGAAATGTCCTCAGCTGAGTCTTCTTCTCCCTAGCAGGATTGAAAACGAAAGGTCTTCCCCAGCACGAGAAGCCTTATCCCCATCCAGAGATAATTCAAGAATCTCAACATCAGCAGGACAGGAAATGTCACCCAGCGGCATTCTCCATTGTGCCTAGTAGAGTCAAAATGGAAAGAGGCAAACATTCTCCCCAAGCAGAGAGCCCTCCGTCACCAAAGGAATATTCTCCATCAGAGTCTTCTTATCTCTAGCAACACGGGAGAATTTATCATTTCCCAACAGAGGTTAGGATACGAAAGAGCTCGAATTCTCTTCTCTGCCCGACGATATTCGTAGTTCTCCCCCAGCGGGTTCGCCTAACGAGGTTCCCAGCATATCTCTTCCCCAAGAAGAAGATGTTACACTTAAAGGATTTCCCCGACAGGTCTCTTCCTCAGTAGAGCACCAACACATCTGATCTCCCCAGCCGAGTCAGAAGGATATCATTTCCCCAGCGGAGTTCAACGAGTAGCGTACCTCCCAGCAAATCAAGTTCATCCTCAATAGGGTCTTGGCTCTCCAATCTCAAAGTCCAATTTATTTTTGGAAATGTCGGCAGTTCAGAGCTGGTTGATCATCAACACCATACCCCATCAGAGTCGTTCATTCTCCCTGTAGAGTTGCTTATTCCCCGCAGAGTTGCTCCGCCTCACAGGGATTCGCTACAATTAACGCAGAAATTGGTCCTTCCCCAGCGAAGCAGTCAAGGATACATGTTCTCTCCTTATCGGGAGATCCCTTTTGCATATTCATTCAGTAATCATCATTACATTTGCATCCTCAAAAAGCGTAGCATTTCCATTATTATGGAGCATTACGCCATGGATAAATTCAAACATATTCATACGGAGCATAAGCCAGTTTTGGTACCTTACACGGAAAGCCTAAAACATCATTTTTTCAATTAGACCAAAGTATCCCCACGGAATGCCGAGTTCATTTCCCAGTGTGGTTGTTTCTTTCAAGTCTTGTTTGACATCCCATTTCTCGATTCCATTTAAGTACAATGGTCTCGTCCTTGTGTTCCGTTTAAGTACAGCGATCTCTGTTTCTGTTGTTAGGTATTCCATTTAAGTACAATGGTCTTCCCAGTGCTTCTCTGTTTAAGTACAACAGTCACGTTTTCGAGTTATCGTTTAAGTACAACGATCCCTCTCCTTTCGGGTGTTCCGTTTAAGTATAATGGCTCCCCAGTTGAGTCTTGTTTAAGTACAACAGTCTCAGTTTTTTCGCGTCTCCGTTTAAGTACAACGGTCGCGTCTCGGGTTATCATTTAAGTACAATGATCCCATTTATTTTATATCATCTAAGTACGATGATTTCAATTCCTCGATTCCATTTAAGTACAATGGTCTCGTCATCGAGTCTCCATTTAAGTATAACAGTTTTCTCCTTTTTCGCGTCTCGTTTAAGTACAACGGTCGCGTCGTGGGTAATCACTTAAGTACAATGATCCCATTTTCCTTGACTTCATCTAAGTGCGATGATTTCAGGTCTACGACTCCATTTAATTACAATGGTTTCGTGTTGTCGAGCTCCCATTTAAGTACAATGGCCTCGTTCTTTCGTCACCATTTAAGTAAAATAGTCACGTTTCAGGTTATCGTTTAAGTACAACAATCCAATCTCTTCTGATTCCGTTTCAGTACAACGGTCTCTTCCTTGCCGATTTCATCTAAGTATGATGGTCTCATTTCCTTTGAGTTATCATCTCAGTATGATGAGCTCATTCCTTTTTTCCTGTCAGAGGTCGGCCCCATGTGTTGAGTTGTCATCCAAGAATGGCATCTCTTCTCAATCACTTTTTCCCACAGATTCGAACTTTTTCCGGTTTATTCGGGTATTCAATCACTTCATAGCTCGAAGTTCTGAAAGCCATTGCTATCACCCATTAAGGTATACAGATGATTAAATAGGGGCAGCTGTAATACCCGAAAATTTTCCCTCTTAATTTATTGCCAACCTCAAGTGGTTTATGCTTCTTCATTTCGCATGATCATCCAAGCATAGCATCGCATTCAAAAAATAATAAAAATAATAATAAATCATGAGCATTGGCATGTGCATAAGGCATGTGATTGGGTATGGCTTGTCATATTTGGAGCTCAAGAGAAGAAAAGACACTACAAAAATAATACAAATCAATTCCATGAGATATTCATCAAGAAAATGAATAATTGGAGTTTTAGCTTCATTAACCGGTTAAAGCATTTGGTTAACCGGTTAACGGTGGCGAATTTTGGGAAAATCATTTGAAAAGTGGTTGTGTTCATCATTTCCATCCACATTTCCTTCCATTCTTTTTCCTCTCATTTTTCCACTTCAATTCCACCTCATTTCCCTTGGGTTGTTCTACCATCCTCCACCACCTTCTAGATTATTCCAAGGAATATTCCAAAGTATATTCTCTAGTCCTAACCACTTTTAACTATCTCCTACCCTAATCCAAAACCAAAACCAAACTCCATTCCCAAAACTAGCTCCAAGCCTAGCTCCTATATAAACCCTAATCATCCCAAAGCAAAGGTTTGGCAATTCATTTTCACCATTTTTCATCTTCAATCTTCTCATTTTCTCTCAATTCTCCCATTTCCTCAAAAACTCACCAAAGTTTCTTCAAAGAAAAGCTCTTAAAGTTTCACATAGAAACTTGAAGGTCTTGAAGTTTAACCTTCATCCTCCATTGATTTGTGGATAATTGAAGAAATTCTACTGGTTTTTGGATTGAATTTGGAGCATTGGAAGTGATTAATCGAGAAGCGTCAAGAACGAATCGCATTTATTTTGTATTCACGGATCTTCGGTTTTCTTCTTCGATTGCACTCCGATTCATCACAATACTCACCGAAGCAATCCTCTGCTTCGTAGGTTGGTGATCCAAAACCACTTATGCTTTAACGTATTCTCTTCATCTCGCTGCAACGACATTCTTCACATGTTTATCGTTTCGATTGTGTTTTACCGTTCGATTTCGTTTTGTTTGCGATTTGTGCATTTCAATTGTTAGGAGCTAGATCCGTAGCATAATCTAGGTCCTAATAGGTGTTAAAAAGTTCCCTCTAAGTAGAAAATTCATGTTAACATGTTCATGTGTGTGTTAGAGATTATTAGAAGTGAGTTTGTGGCCAAAAGCACTTATTTCTAAACCTTTTTTGACATTATATTCAGTGTTAACCGGTTAACACGTGTATTTTTCCAAAAATCACTTTTGTTTTAGGTCTATTAATTGGTTAACCGGTTAACGCTGTTTGAATTTGTAATTTCAGCTTAGTTGCTTGCTTGTTCTTGTTTTCTTGTGCCTTTAATGTTCATACATGTTTAGGTACTGATTTTAGGGAATTTTTGAGGTTAGTTTCAGTATCGCATTCCATCATTTTGAGTCGTTTCGACGCGTTCCCGTTCACTTTTGCATTATTGTGCTTAATTGTTCATTTGTGCATGAATTGATTTAGTGCCTAATTGTTGCTATGTTCAATACATCATTTAGCATGTAAATGATCATGTTACATTCTGTTTTTGCATCTCTTGCATGTTTCGGTAACTCATATAAATCGTTGCATCACATGTCATATGTTGCATTTCACATAATCACAAAATATGTATGTGCATTTTATTGTATTTTGTTGCATGTTTGATCATGTTTGCATATCATGTCAAATTCTGTTTTTTGCATCAAGCTACATGTCATTGTTGATCCATATTGATGCGTGTTCATCATGTTTATGTGCCACTTTACATATTTGTTGCATAATTAATCATTGTTGCATTCTTTCATAATCCCTCATTAAAACAATCATGTTCATTCAATTACGTATGTTGATTCATGTTCATGTTGCATTTATTATGTTAATTGTGCATTTTCCTTTGATTTTGTGCATTAAAAAAAATTAAAATAACGAAATCTGAATTTTGCATTCATAACTATTTTTTGATACAGTAGCTGTAAAATGTATGTTGGTTGTGAGCTGCAAAAAGCTGTGTGCATTATACAATGCATTTTATTGCTGTTTGTGCATTTAGTAGCTACAAATAGTTGCTGAATTTTGCATTGCATCTCTTTTAGGTCCATCAACCCTAAGATTGAGTCTAGTTTAGGTCCTAGGAGCATTAGGCTTTAATTAGTACTTTGTTTGCGTTATTTTTTTTGATAATATGCAACACTAACCTTTGTTTTGTAGGGAGGTTAAGGTAAGTTCTTAACAACTTATTCCTTTTACTTCTTTATGCATTTAATTTGCATTTTGTCTTGCCTTTCATACTTGTGTTTGTTAGGTTCTCATAACTTCATGTTAATCCCTTGTTAGAGTCAACTTAACTTCATTAAGAAGTAAGTAGTATTCTACTTGCTCTTTGTTTCTCCTTTCCTTCTTATTAGGATAGAAACTGCACTGACCTAGTTTCGTCCATGTATGATAACACTAGGATTTTAGTCTTCCCCTTAGACTTTTTGCCTTTGGTTCGTTTTGCTTTCTCTTTCTCATCTCATAAATAAAAGCCAAAAATACCTAATAAAGGTTGATCTCTCTCGTACGACGCAAGACTTTTCCGTGGGTTACTTATGCGCGTCCTGTCTCGGGGAGAGGTGTAAGTCATCTACAACGATGAATAAGTCTTAGTACGAGAAGGTTCACAAACAATAAACAAAAACACTTCTCTAAAAGACAAAACAACAAAGAAGAATCGTATTTTCCTTCGGGAACTTCTTTTCTCACCTCACTCACTCTTAACGCGAACTTGAAACGACATGTCTCATATGCAAGACAATAAACGCACTCGTTCAAGGAGGGCCTGCAACACCTGAGCACAGACATACGTAGATCTAGTGCATCAAAAAATACAAACAAAGTTTTCGCCTTTAGTTAGGCGAATTACATCGACTTTGATCCTCATTTTCCCGATGAGGTACGTAGGCAGCGGGGTATGGCCCGTTCAAGCACATTCTTTATTTTCCCTACATTTTCCCATATCCTTTTTCGTTTTCTTTTCCAGTTCCCTTTCTCATTTCAGTTTCCATTCCAGTTAGCAGTTCATTTGTTCAGCAGCATCTTATTTCTCACCTTTGAAACAGACAAACAAGCGACTCCTGAACCCAGATCTTTGGTTCGCATGACCTTGTCATTCCTTTTATCTTAGGTTTTTGCAGCATTACCTTTCCCATTCATTCGGGATAAAAATGTTTGGTTGGAGACTCTACCTTTTCCGCGCCACTTTCGTGTTTGTACTAGGATGAAAATCCCGGGAGCGACAGTGTAGAACGACTTTATGTTCGTATGAAACTGGTGAAAATGTGGTGTTGTGACCGTTAATTGTACAACAGACTATTTAGGCAATTCAGATTATTAGATTGATGTGCGATCGACCTAACGTCTAACGGTATCTTAACTGCAAGTGCACAACCTATCGCTTAGTAATAAAAAGATGTTGAACCCACAGGGATTAAGTTATCACTTTAGTGCTATAAATGTTTCTATGTTAGCTAAGGCAAAGATTGTCACGAAGTTGGTTTCTAAAGGTAAACTAAATGGAAAATTACTAAATTAAGATTATATGATTAAGGCGGTCGATATGTAACTTAGTAGACCTATGCGGGTTAAATTAAGACTAAGCGTGGAAAATTACTTCAGTTAATTGCTTCTCTATAAATTATCAGTTTAAAAACCCTCGACTCACACTCTCGTGGTCTTGTATTAGATTGTATTCCTAAAGCCCTATGCCTTCTCTCGCTAGCCCATAAGTGTTTAGAAAATACTCTTTGGAAACTTAACAAAATCTAATTCAGTTTAAAGCGCTCTCGCTATATTTAAATCAAATGCCTTGCTTTAGCTATCCGGTTAAAACCTCACACTCTCGTGGTCTCGATCCTAACCTTTTTCTACTCTTTTTACTCTCGTAACAAAAAGCTTGATTTTAATTATAAAAAGTCTCAGCCATAAATTAAGTTAATTAGCACTTTTAGCTTAACATTAATTCAATCCGCTTGGTTACCGTTATTACATACCGACACTAATAGATTACCTAGTCATATTAATTAAAGTGAAAAAACAATAGTAATTGATTAAATAGAATACAGACATAATTAATAAATAACAATTAAACAATAAAATTAAAATGCAATATATTGAAACCTGATACAAAAGAACTTTTCCTCGTAAATCCCTCTTCCACAAATGGCGGCAAGCTTGGATCTTCTCAGAAATTAAATACGAATTCTGAAGCTAGAAAATAAATATCCTAATCTATGTAATAGCTTCCTAATGTTGGAAAATATTACGGTAATTGAATTTGAAAGGAAAAAATATAGTAACTGAAACAAAGTAATGGAAACAATGAAAAAGCAAGAAATAATTTGGCAGAGCTTCGGTAACAATTGTGCAGCAAAACTCTCCCCCTTTTCCTTCTGTTCCTCCTTATATTTATAGGAAATGAATGATATAGCAGTTGGAGAAATTACAAGTCTGATAAAAGGCCATTAACTGAGAAAAAGTAGGAGCACTAAGTTTGCTTCATAAAAATTTAGGTTGAGAAATATATGGAAAGTGGTGTGACTTCGTTCTGCTTCCGTTTCACTTTGCACACGTTCTGCATAACACCAATTATAACATAGTGTGAGCGTCACAAGATGTGACAATCGTCTTGGCCCTTTTTAGCGCATTACGGTCGTAACATGTGTGTGACGGTCGTCACACGCTACAAGCTGTGTCACGACGTAATAGATCCGTGACGACCGTCACTGTTACAAAATATGCAGATTTTCCTTCTGTTTTTTGTTATTTGATTTGTCTCTTGTGTATTTGTTCCATATCTTCATTTTGCATATTTTTGACTTGGCATACATTGTACATGTAATAAATGCAAAAAACTCGGAAAAGTCGGGAGTTAATTATATCAAAATGTAGTGAAAATGCACTAGAACTGTTCAAAATTATTGATACGATTTCTCGTTATCAAACTCCCCCATGCTTAAACCTTTGCTTATCCTCAAGAAAAAACTCAGTAAGTAGATTGGACAAGTCATATTAGATGCATGTGCATTACATATCTTTGAAACAATTGCGGGAAATCAATAGTTATTTCGACCGAAAAATGAAACACTAGTGATACATTATTGTCACAAGCAACAGGCTATGTCATGAACTTCCTATTCAAACAAGCTATCCAACAATTCTGTTATAATTTCACCTAAAGTCCTTCATACCTATTTCGCTCGGTTTCATTCTGGCGCAATCACTTTAACCCCTTTGCCTTTTCACGAACGTGGTGGAGTAGCCGGTTAGTGACTTTGATCCTTTTTAGCACGGGGTCTGGTACACGAATGTGGAAACCCTCGATAACTAATCCAGTTTAGAGGTTGTGGGGGATCGTGCAACCGCACGCCATACCGAGTTCAGAACCAGATACCTCTGAACCAGCCAACAATGGATTCCTTCATTATTTTTCTATCTCTTATATGCGACCGTATAATTTGGTGCAAAATTTTCATTTTCTTTTCTTTTTGGCTTCGAGATAAGAAGGATATTATGATAAGGCATCAAACACTTATATTCATCGGCTCCCCACTTGGTTTGTGTCAAGACAGTGTTGACTGCTAGTATAAACTACTGCCGGTTACTCTAGAACTAAAACTTAATATAAAAGTATAACAATAATTGAAATGGAACTTGCATAAATTAGGGAGTCCAAAGTGTCAGAACTGTATCGATCTTGTTAGATTTTTGCGGCGTCCTAACTAAGATTTCATTTAAAGTAGATATGTTCGGCTATGCGTAGATAAGAAAATTTTTTGGTATTGCTAAATAAACGAGGGAAATTGAAAACGAAACAAATCATATAATAATTGTTTTATGGAAATAATGCGGAAGGGAAAATAAGGGAAATACACAAACGGAACGGTACCTCTCCCACATTATATCAGATATTGTCCTCAATGTTATAATATAATAGCGGGGAAATACAAAACATAAAATGCAGGAAAGGGAAATGAAAACAAAAAGTGAAAAAACAAAAGCTATTTGGGGTCACGTCTTCTACTTCTGGTGCGTGCCCTCCTAGATGGTGTTGCTTCTTCATCTGTGTCTTGAAAGTACAAGTTGTTGATATCCATGCGCAGTGTGCCCATCTCATTCAAGACTTCCTTGAGCTTTTCATCCATTGATTCTTGGTTGCTGATGATTTGAGCGTTCTGAGAAAACAAGCTATCATACTGCTCTTTCTGTTTCCTTCATGAAGTTTCTGGGATGTCAGGAATAGGGGCATCAGTATTCATCTCATCAACAGGAGCATCAGGGGCTTCATCATGGGTAGTAATTCTGCCTTCTGGAGCCTCAAGGTTGAAAACCAGTTGGCTCGGCTATCAGGATCAATGTGGTCCCTGCAAGGCAAGATAATGTTACGAAAAACAACATTGAGGATGACAGGGTGGAATCTTCCATCTTCTCTTTCATAGATAAGGTGTGCAGCCTTGCAGTGATCCAAAGTAAGGTAAGTTGGTGCCATGGAAGGTAAGTTGGCATGGTTGGGGCCTAAGTTCAGTTTCAGCGCAAGAGAGGTGACTATGCCTCCGAAATAGAAAGGTTTACTGCCTCTCGCACATATGGATTGGATGTGGTATAACAGGAACGGAGAAGCATTAATCTTGTCGTCTTCTAAGGCACAGTGAATGAAGAAAAGCTCTTTTGAATTAAGCTTTTGATTGTTATCTCGCGCAAAAATCGTGTTGCCGAGAATACGGTGGAAGTAGCGAATGGCATGGTTATGGATAAGAGTAACATTAAAGTGATCAAATGTGACGACTTGTGTGTTGGTTATCTTCTGCCAAAAGATAAAAGCTTCTTCAGAGAAGTTTTTTGGGACGAGACGATGGGCTTCCTCACCGGAGTCAAATTCAAGTAGTTGTGCAATTTCGTTTTGAGAGAATCTGTACTCCACACCAAACATGTGGAATGAAGTCACAACCGTAAGTTGGCCGGTTGCGCCTGCAGGAGTGAAGTAGGAAAAAGAGATCAGAAACTCAAGAGTTAGAGCTTCGTAGATACGTTGCGGTTGACTACAGAGTTACCACAATCCCATATTTTGCAGTAGTTTCCTGATGCTGTGAAATAGACCCAAGGCTCTCAAACATTCAATGTCTATATACCGGGTCAGTTGGAGACCACGGTGTTGAAATATTTGAAACTTAGAACGTTGAGCCTCGCCTTGCTCAGCATCTCTGAATATGATGTTAGGGATTTGATTATTTTCCATAACTTGCAAAAGTTGTAGAATGGAATTTGGGGTTGAAGAATGAGAGAGGTTTGTGAGTTGATCGGGTAAATAATGAGAATGGGATGTGGGAAGATTGAATTTATGGGAGGAATTATGTGAATTTAGTGGGTGTAATGCTGGTTACGAATTTTGGGATTAGGAGCTAATAGAGAGTCGTTTGGAGAGGAAAAGATAAGAGTGTTTTGGGATAAGAACTTTTGCAGTTACAGAGAACGTGTTCTCTGGGATTGTGACACTCGTCACAAGATCGTTATGTTCGTAACGCGGGGTAAAGGAGCGTGACGCTCGTCAGTGAAGTGTTACGATCGTCAGCGTTACAAAAACTAGGAGAATTTCACAAGCTTCCAGATTTAGCAGGTAAGGAAGAAGTTATGCAGTAAGCTTAATATATTTAGCATAATAATAGGCATGATAGTGTATACAAAGCCTATACTAGTTACTAACTAAATTCGCAATCATTCAAGCAGAGTAATTAGGCATTGTTATCAGTAGCTACCATAAGTAAAATGTGAAACTCAGTAACTTGCTTGCAGAATTGAAACATATAAAAAAATTGCACTAAATTGAAATTATTGTTCTTGACATAAAGCAGAAATTGTGTAAATTGAAATTGTGCGGAAATAAATAAATTGGCATAAGCGATATGAAACTTCAAAGTAATAGGAAACTAAAGCGGTTCTAGATACAGAAAACAAATAAAACTTTTGTTGAATGCTAGTTCATCAAGGATGTCTTTTCTTTAAGTCTTCCAATACCGAATATATGTGGTAAAATTGATCCACAGCTATGTCTGTTAGGCTTATGAGATCTTTTTGCACGCTTCTTAGTTCATCTTTGATCCCATTGATCTCAGCTTGGTAAATATCCATTGTGTTAAGGATATTATTCAGGTTTTCATTATACACTCCTTCTTCCACTTTAGGGACATCAGTATCCTCATCAATGTGGTTTGGTTCATAATAATTATGAGGGGTGGCAGGGTCAAACTCATAATCAGACATGTTTTCATCAGGAACTTGGTAAGCAAGTGGTGTATCGGGTGATGATGGTGGATTAGGTGGGTTTAATTCGTAAAGCCAGTTGTCACGGTTGTGGACACTCACTTTTGCATGGTTTGGAAGGGTAAATATGGTGACGACTTCATTCCTAATCAAGTAGTCGTAAGGTGCAATTCCTAAGTTTCCTATGATACGTCTGTCAAAGAAAAAATCTAAATTCATAGGTCGGATTATTCCAAATGGTATGCACCTATTAAATTGGTATCTAAGTCCAAGAGCTTCAGCAATCATAGTTACTAGGTCGCCTACAATGATTGGTGTATCAGCATCCTGTATAATGCGGTTGAAGGTTTGCATCATGAAAGTTACGACTTTAACAGGGCGTCCTTATGTCATATAGTAAAGCATAAAATTTTCATCCTTAGATACTAAGGTTCGGTTTTCTTCCTTTCCAAATAGTGTATGGGCTAGGATCTTATGGAAATAGAGGATAGCAGGGTTGTGTATTTCATTGTTATCCATAGTATCCAACTCAGGGTGGTAATTTCCGGTTCAGGTACCCCAGAAATAATCTAGCTCAAAATCCATTAGCTCCATTTGGGTGGTAGTAAATGCAAAAGGTCCGCTAGGGAATCCTAATAAGTCAGCTAGTTCCTTCTGGTTATAAAAGAACTCAATACCAAAAAGTTTGAAACTAATATATCCTTTTCTGGCTCCGAATCCGCGATCAGGTATGTGAATCAAAGAGCTTAAAAACTCAAATTTAAGTTCATGGTAGGTGACAAATCTAGACTTAATGTGGGGATTTTCCCATCCCAACTGGTTAAACAAATATAGGACACTGTCCAACATACCTAAGGTGTCCAAGGTTAACTCATCATAATAAAGGGTCATAGCAATATTCCTCTAAGACAACTCCTCAAATTTCCTTCTCTGGTTTCTACCTCTAAAAGTGGTTTCCATAAAATTTTGTGGTTGTGGTTCCATGTTAATATGAGAGAAACAAATCAGAGGGAAGGAAGGTAAGGTAGAAAATAGTTTTAGAACTCCTGTTTCAAGTAAAGTTTTTAAATTCAGCATAACAGTTTTATAAAGATTTTGGAAATAAATGAAATAATGAAAATATAGAAAATCAATAAAAATAAAAGGAAAGAAATATTAAAGTAAAACACTCAAAAAGCAATATGGTGGGTTGCCTCCCACTAAGCGCTGTTTTTAACGTCGTAAGCCTGACATAGTGCTTAGTAGTAGATTAATCAGGGGAGTTAGCGGGTATTTGTAATAAATTTATATTGTTCGCATATTCTATATTTTCTATATGATGGTAGTGTTTTAATCATTGTCCATTTACTGTGAACGGTTCACTATTTCTACCCTTGATTTCTATCGCTCCACTAGGGAACACCTTTGTAATTTCAAAAGGGCCTGACCATCTAGATTTTAATTTCCCAGGAAAGAGCCTAAGTCTAAAGTTGAATAGGAGAACAACATCTCCCACACTAAATTCTTTCCTAGATAAACGCTTGTCATGCCATCTTTTGGTTCTTTCTTTATATATCTTAGTGTTCTCAAAGCGTCTAATCGTAGTTCTTCTAGTTCGTTTATATCGAGGACTCGCTTTTCTCCTGCGGCTGTGTAATTTATATTAAGCGTTTTAATCGCCCAATAAGCTTTGTGTTCTAATTCTACCAGGAGATGAAAGGACTTTCCATACATCGGTTTAAAGGGTGTAGTTCCGATAGGCGTCTTGTAAGTTGTCATGTATGCCCATAAAGCTTCGTTAAGCTTGGATGACCAATCTTTCCTAGATATGGCGAGAGTTTTTTCTAAGATTTGTTTTATTTCTCTGTTTGAGACTTCGACATGTCCACTTATTTGTGGATGATATGGTGTTGCTACACGGTGTCTGACTCCATACTTGGATAGTAGTTTGTCGAATATTTTCGAAATGAAATGGGAGCCACCATCACTAATGACAAGTTTGGGTACACCAAATCTTGGAAAGATTATGTTCTTGGAAAGATTATGTTCTTGGAAAGATTATATTCTTGAAAAGCTTAATCACTACTTGTGTGTCATTGGTAGGAGCAGTTATAGCTTCGATCCATTTCGAAACATAGTCGACGGTAACGAGTATGTACTTATTTCCAAAAGAAGATGGGAATGTGTAAACACCCCAAATTTACCATCACACATTCACACCATGGCTTGTGATCCTTTCATGTGCATAAGATCAATCATAGCATCTCATATTGCACTTTTGCTTCACTGCATTGCTTCTAAGTCATCTGCATCTAGGGTTTGTGACCTGAGCTATCCCTGAGCCATTTGAGCCACTCCAAAGGTCATCAATCACTTCAAAGGGGTCCATGTATGTTCAAGTATCATCTTATATCCCCACAAAGTCAAGAAAGTCAAAGAATCACAAGAACTGAGAATGGCATGGAAGCAGAGCCAGGTTTAACTGCACAGATGACCTAGAATTAAGGTTTTGGTTTCAGAGGACATAACTCCAAATTTTTTGGTCATTCTTGTTTCTATTGGTCTCTATGTGGTATAGGGATCATGCATATCAATTTTCATGAAGAAATTCAATGGGGAAGGCATCTGATCAAGAGGTGACTTCTTGAGCAAGTCAGTGCAAAATCAGGGCATCTGAGGCCCCCAATGACCCAACCAAAGGGTGTTCTTCATCATTTTGAATGTGTATGATCTTTATTTGATCATGGAAGATGTTAGAAGTTCACAAAATTGAAAAATTTCAAGCCATTTGCAAAATTGCCTTTTTGGGAAAGTGACTTGTAATGGAAACTTTCCATTTTGGGAAAGTTTTTCAACCCCTTCTTTTTGATTCAAAAATGCTTCAAATGAGAAGACTTTGGTCATGAAAGTTGTAGAATGGATCATTCCCTTTTCAAAAAGTACAAGAACTTGTCCTAATTCATTTTGGATCAAAAGTTATGGTTTGTCAAAGTTGGGAAAAATCACATAATTTCAAGTTTTGCACCAAAGAGGAAAAGTTGCAAAACCTCTTGCCAAGGCAAATTGTAACTTCAAATGGACTTATAATCTTTGCACAAACATAAACCAATGCCTAAAGATCAGATTGCACCAAAGAATTGCCCATTTTCATGACTTGTGCATCAAGAAACTTTCTAAGGGCCAAGACTTTGTGAAATTGCAAAAACCCTCACAAACCCTAATCCACTTGCTGCATTGCCTCTAATCCATTTCCATGGTTATCCCTGATCTCAGCTGAGCCAAGCCATGCCCCTATCACAGCCTCCCACTTGCCCATACCTCAAGTACACTTAGACTTGACTTTATGCAAAATGGCCCATACCAATCCCACAGTGCCACACCAACTATTCTGACCAATCAAGACTTTACAAACACACTTCAAGCAAGCCATTTCATAACATCTTGGAGCCTGAAACACCCCACAAGTCAGCATACACAAAAATCCCTCCCTTTGCATTTTCTATCGAATCTCTCAACCCAGTAACTAAAACTTAAAAATTCTTCCACCATCCATCTCAAAACACTCCACTGATCATCCCTGACCCTTCACCTTGCCTTGAAACCACCATAAACAGAAACACGATTTCCTCCCCTCTCTGAACAGAACTTCTTCAAACTCACAAACTAGCCAAAATAAACTCCAAACAAGCTTTGCAAACACTTAAGGGAGGTCAGTAGAGGTGATTGGAAGCAAAGAGGCAGGCTGAAAGCTCCAAACTGAAAGCTTCACCTCAGGTAGCTTCGAAATTTATTTTTTGCAGAAGCTCTATTTTAAGATCTCAACTTGTTAAGTTTGATCCCCTGAGTTCATTGAACTTTTTATTTTTGAAAATGATGAAGAATTGAGAGTGTATTGTTTTCCTGAAATTTCTGCCATTTTTGTTCATAGCTTCGAATCTTGTTAATGGTGAGAAATAAACTCCATTTGAGGGCAGGGATGAGCTTAGGGAGGTGAGAGGGAGTGATTTGGAGCTTTAGAGCTCCAGAAATGGCCTGGGGAGTGATTTGGGAAATTCTCAGGGGAGGTGTGGCCGGAGAAGATGACCGGAGGTCATTTCCGGCCACCTGAATGTCATTAAGTTGTTAATTACGATTAGGGTTTGGTTTGAATGTGAACCTTAGATCTTGTGGACTTTTGTTGACTCCCGCGCGAATGGATGGCTCAGATTCATCACTTAAGCCCTAATCCACGTCATTTAGTTAATTAATTAGGTTTTTAAATTAATCTGGTCAGTTTGAATTGCAGCCGTTGGATGACGCGCCAGTCAAATCCCTCCAAAACCATTTGAATGTCAGCCTTCAGATTTGCATACTTTTCATTATTTTCCTTTTTATTTCATTTTCTTTTCATTTTATTTATACGAATTATTTAAAATAGCAAAAAACATTTAAAAATTATGAAAATTTTTGTCCAGGATTTCATTAATTTTTAAAACCCAAAAATATTTTTATTTTTATTTTTTGCACTGAAAATTATTTTTAAATCATTTAAATGTTTATTTTTAATTAGTTAATGAAAATTAATTAATTAAAAATGCATTTAGGTATTTAAAAATCACCAAAAAATTCACATTGCATTTAGAAACATTTAGAAACATTATCCAACTATTAAACCAAATTTCTATTTTGTTATTGATGCCTTTTGATCATTTTCATTGGATTTAATTTCATTTTAAGGAAATATTTTGGTTCAACCTTTGAAAATTTCATTCTGCCTAACCATTGAGAGTTGGATGATGATTCTTCTTACATTGCATCCTCCATAGCATGTAGTTTATAGGATAAAATTGGTTTGAATTGATCTTGCATTTCCAATTTGTTTGGTGTTTTTCTTGATGAGGTACCTTAAAACCCTAGAAATCTTAGGAAATTCATAACTTACACTAGGTTAAGAGTTGGATCCCCTCCTTTAGGCAGTGAGCTTGTATAGGTTTAGGGTATCATTGATTGCATTTTCAAATTTTTATCATGTCATTTGCTTCTGGTTTTGGATTTTTTGCTTTGCATGATGCATGTAACCCTAATTTGTGCCTTCCTTTGCATCCATTTCTCATTTGCTTGCATCCATTGACTTGTCATGACATTTTGTGCATCCACATGATTCATAATACATCTTAGGACATATTAGAATCATGTTTGATCATTGCATCTTTCATTTTCCATGTTATATGTCCATTGCATTTCATAGCTTTTCATGTACATTCATGGTTCAAAGCATGCCTCATTTGCATCCTTATGCTTGTATGATCATTCTCATCCCTTGTCATGTGTTTGCATCATCTCTTAACATCATTAACCTCATGTAAATGCTTCTGACTTTGGCTTGCACCATGACATTTCATCCCATTTGCATTGCATTTCATTTCTTTTGCTAACTTTTCAGGTGGTAAGTTGTTTGAGAAGTGAATTTGCCTTCACTTCTCACAATCTCTTTTCATCTTTTGCATACTTTCTTTGCTGCCTTTTGTATGTGTATTAGAGTGAGCTTTCTCATTCATGTTCATCTCTTACTTTCTTCCTTCAAGCAACTTGTCTTCTTAAGTGAAGCAAGTTGTTTTGCTTCTCTTTGCTCCTTTCATCTGCTTCCTTCCTGGTGGTTTCTCTGAAGATTTTCTTGTAAACCTCATTAACCCTATGATCACCCAAGCATGATAACAATTAGGATTTGATTAGTTCCCCCACTTAGTTTTACCTTTGTGTCATCTTTGAGTCTTCTCTTCTCATCTCATAATCAGGGACTAAACCCTAAAGGCTTTAAGGCTTTGTGATTAAGCTTATGCCTGCATCCTTCTATTATGATGGAGTGTATAACTTTAATCCTAAGTGTTGAACCATTAATGTGTTTAAATCCTTTAATCAATTCACTTAATAACCATCAAGACATCAAACTTGTAACTTGGGCCTTGCATTAGGGTTCAAATTCTTCCTTAATTGGTTAAGAAGGACTAACCCTAGTGTTAATGGACAAGTCCCCCTCAAGTTGTCTTACAAACCATAAAAATCACTTCTTCATCTTATCATTAACTAAAATCCACTTAATAAAGGCTTTGTTTTGTCATGAGGTTAATCCCTAATCATGGATTAAGTTGAGGAGTCTTTCTCAGCTTAAATGTTCTCATCTATTATCCTTCTATTAGGATGGTGTAATGAGTCCATTAAATCCCTGATTATGGCTTAATCTCATTACTTAACACTAAACAAAAAAACAACAAACATATAAATAATCACAAGTAGGTTAATGATCTTAATCCTACCCCATGGTGATTATGTGTGAGGTGCTTACTTCACACTTAGGGTATTCTCATTACCCCTAATCAGAGGGAGGATGTGATGAATTTACTAACCCTTGGTTTAGGCTTAAGCTCATTATCCTATGACAAACTCCAAAAAGCAATAAAAGACTGAAAACACAAAAACAAACAATAATCGTCTCCTCCGGGATTCTTTTCTCACCTCATTCACTCACAAACGAGAACTCGCTTCTTCCGTCTAATGCAAGACAGTTTGCACCTGAGCCAGACAGGTCATACACTTGAGCATAGGCAAGTAAGCAGTTCACAAGTCAATTTACCTTTCAGTCTCTTTGGGTCGAACTACGGTATTCTGACTTCTTCATTGCACGAGAGGATACGTAGGCATAACTTAACAGTTATCGAACAAAAGTCTCTGTATATTCCCCCTCCTTCCAGCATTATCCTTTAAGCCTCATAGTCTTGAGCATTTCACTCCTGTTCTTACAGTGACACTTCTCTTATACACTTCACACTTCTTTTACACTGACACTTGCATTCTTTCCAGCTTTGATACACAGATTGCACTAACACTACTCCTTTAAAACACAAATCTTTTAAGCATGGATCCCGTCGAGTACGGAGGACAATCTGGGTGCTAATACCTTCCCAGGTTGTAACCAACCCCCTTTCTCAGTTTCTCTGGTTCGCAACCGTCTTATCCATCTTTTCTTAGGTTTATGCAGCATTACCTTTCCTTCGGGATAAAAATGCCTAGCTGGCGACTCTATTCATTCATTTATCTTCTCGCCGACCGTTCGCGTCTGTACCCCTTCTGACCAGGTGTCATTTGGTGGGAGCGACAGCTTGGCGACTCTGCTGGGGACACTTATACTGTAACCAGGGCTTCTGGTTCTTTTTGTGGGTTCCTCCTAGCGCTTGTTTGATTTGTGTTTACTGGGGTGTTATGTGCTAATTGTGTTTATTTGCTTGCTTTATTTACTGCTTTATGTACAGTTATTTATTGCTTTCTTTACATTTTTTTTATACCTCATACTGTCATACTGTCATCTTGCTGGATCTGGTTTCTGTTTTGATGGGTGGGGTTCTATTGAGAGTTTAAAGGTCCTATACCTGGGACCTGAGTGACACTTAGGCTAGAGTGGTTCATGTTCTTTCCCATTCCATTTCGGTCTGGTGCGGGAATATGAAACACGGTTCAGATGTGGGTTTCTTCTTGAGAAGTCTGTGCTACAGATTTCCTGTAGTGCTAGGGCTATCTAGGAAGCCTGCTAAGTCTGGATGACCTTTATTATGACCTTCAGAAACTGAGGTGAATCAGGGGAGGATCTTTTATGGTTATTGTAAACATTGTACCTCCGGGTTAGAAGTGTTTACACTTGTCATAACTGATCCAAGTCTGAGGATCCTTGTTTTAGAACACTACTTGTGAGGGGGTTGGGCTGTTTACAGGTTTGCAGGTACCATTGGCCACATCATACCCTGTTACTTTGTTTTGGTTAAGAGTACCTCATTTTGGGACAGTTCTTGTGATTTAAACCATGGACATGTGACTCTTTATTTGAGTCCCCCACCTTGGTTACTGGACTTCTAAACCTCCATCTGGACTTCTTGAACATACTTGGACTTTATATTAAGGCAGTAATCAGATCCAGCTTGATCACAAACCCTTGCATATCATTTGCATACATCATCATTGCATCATTTAACATTTGTTTATTTGTTTTTCAGGGCATCCACATCATATTTGGCTTGGTTTTGACCCTTTCATCTGCATAGATCTCTGTTTCATCATTTATCTGCTTCAGTTATCTTCATCAGTTGTCTGCTTCAGCTGCCTTCATCATCACCAGCACTAGCCTATCAGTGGATCATCTTCAGTACCAGTCTTGATCCCTATCAGCACTTATCTTCAGCTCTCCATCAGCATTCATGTCTGCACCCAGGAAGAGCAACATTTCATACCATTTCTTTGAGCCTGTGTTGACTGGTATCAGGCAGGTCCAGTCCCTTATCACTCCAGACCATATCCCATATTTCAGAGAACATTATGGAGGCATCCTTGATATGGTTATGGACTTGGATCCTTCTCAAAGGAGTATGATCCACACCTGCTTACAGTTCTATGACCCTCCTTTGAGATGCTTCACTTTCCAGAACTTTCAGTTAGGACCTCTGCTGTAGGAGTTCTCATCATTGATTGGAGTACCTGTCAGGGGTGGTGTCCCCTTCAACCCAAAAATGACTTCTCCCAGCAATGGAGAGGTGGCAAAAGCACTGTACCTGGAGCCTGTTTTGATTGAGCAGAACATGACAACAAAGGCAGGGATCCCTGGTTTGCATTTAGACTTTCTGACTTCTTTGGCCATCCTGAAGGCCTCCTTGGGAGAATGGAGGGCAGTTTGTGCATTATTAGCCCTCAGTATATATGGGGTTATACTATTTGCAGACGAGCCCAAATTTATCAGCAAGAATGCCATTCATCTCTTCCTTTTGAGGAACCCAGTACCCACATTGCTGGGGGATTTCTATTATTCTGTTCACCAAAGAAATGAGAAGCAAAGAGGGAAGTTGGTGAGATGTTGTGCTCCTCTGTTTCATACCTGGCTACTCAAACACTTACCTAAGACTGATGCCTTCCTGAATCCTCACCAACAGAAGAATTGGGCTAAGAGACTTATTGCTTTGACTTCAGATGACATCAGATGGTGCACCCAGAGCACCAAGGGCAAGGACATCATCACTAGCTGTGGGCAGTACCCCAATGTACCTCTAGTAGGAGTGAAGGGTTGCATCAACTACAATCCTTTGCTATTCAAAATACAATTGGGCTATGCTTTTGTCCACCCTCCTAGAGTGCAAGATTTAGCTGAAACCCTGTATTGTGAGATAAAGCCTAATCTAGCTGTTGTCAGGCAAGCATCCTGGGCTTGGGACAACATCCAGACCAAAGGGATGGCCATTCTTGGGAGGTGCAATAATGTGGCTTCAACTCAGTATTATGAATGGTCTCATGCTAGAGCTCAGATTTCTGGGATGCCCTTCACCATTGAGGACACACCTGGAACTTCCACAGTACAGCCAGCAGCCACTATCAGCCTGGAGGAATTTGAGAAACTGAAAGAAAGGAATGAGAATCTGTCTCAAGCTTTGAAGAAGACCCTCTAGGAAGGGAGTGATGGTCGTCTGGACATTGAGAGGTTGGAGAAGCTTAGGGTGCAACATCTGGCCAAGATTGAGAAAGCAGAGGACTACATCAAGAAGTCAAGAGCTGGGGAGCAAATATTGAAGAATGCCTGTAAGGAGGCCAAGCTTCAGAAGGCTACGACTCAAGAATTGAAGAATGCCTGGGGAGCAAATATTGAAGAAAGTCAAGCTAGGTGGGTCAAGATCACTGAAGCTCGTACTCAAGAAGTTAAGAGAACTCAAGCCAGGATTGAGCAGTTAGAGGCCAATGAAAAGAAACAACAGGAAACTCTGCTGGCAGCCCAGAAGGAGATTTCAGAATTGAAGCTTAGGGCTGGTTTGAAGAGGTCAAAGGACCAAGACAGGCACAAGAAGCTGACCACTGCTATTGCCACCAAAAACCTCCTCATCAGGACTATTACAGAGCATCCGGCTGGTCCTGTAACTGAGGCACTTTTGAAGGAGGTTCAGGAGGATGAGTTTGGACTTGATGTCTGACTTTTTGTGTGTTGTTGCTTTCCATTTGATGTATTTTTCTTTTATGTTGTATTTTGACCCCTCAGGGGCATGTGTTGTAAAAAACAAACTATGTATGATCTACCATTTGTAATGTATTTGTTAGTTTGTTTCCATTTGGGTTTTCTCAAGCAACATCAAAGCATCTTCCTCGGGGTTTGGAAAGGTCAAAACCAAGAGCCAAGCCGGATACCTTGGAAAATAAATAAGCATACTGCATTGCATACTAACCTTTGTTTTGTTTTGTAGGTTTTGTTATTATATAGTTTGTTTCTAACTCTGTTGTAGTTCAGGAAATATTGCTCGTAGAAGAGTGTTCCCTGTCAACCGTGCACACCGGTATCCTACACGCAACAACCTTCCGGGTATTATAATGGAGCAAGTACAGCAAGACCTGACCGAGGTCAGAATCCAGATGGCTAATGAAAGGGTGGAGATGAGAAACCAAATGGCCCAATTCATGACAGTAATGACTGGCTTAGCCCAGAGTCAGGAAAGGCTAAGGGCATTGGTAGAGAGACAAATTCCCGAGGAACCTAATCCTGGGACTGGAGGCACAAGCAACAATAAGAGGGGTCAGCCTCATGTTAACCCACCTGTATTTGGACCTCATCTAGATCCGGAAGTCAACATCCCGGCTAATGTGCAAGGAAATACTACTGGGGGGAGGATCTTACAGGAAGACCCCCAAGAGGAGCAATTCACTGTCATGGGAGCTGGTGATGAAGTCTATGATAGAAGGTTTGATGAAATTGCTGAAAAGTTGAGATCTCTGGAGTCTCAAAATTCCCTGGGTTTTGATGTCATGGATATGGGGTTAGTGGATGGGGTAAGAATTCCCCACAAGTTCAAAACATCGTGCTTCGAGAAGTACAACGGAACCTCCTGTCCACGAACTCATCTACAGTCCTTTCTGGGAAGACTTAAAGCATACACCATGGATGAAAAGCTGTGGATGTTTTATTTTGAAGACAGTTTGACTGGGGCTTCAAGGGAGTGGTATTCACACTTGACCAGAGCTACTATCAGATGCTGGAAGGACCTAGCTGAAGCCTTATCAGGGAATACCAATACAATCTGGACATGGCTCCTAACAGGACCCTCTTGATGGGAATGTCTCAATCCTCCAGGGAAAGCTTCAGGGATTATGCCCAAAGGTGGAGACAGCTTGCTGCTGTTGTTCAGCCACCCATGTCGGAAAGAGAAATGGCCGACATGTTCATGAATACTCTGCAAGGAACATATATTGATAGGCTGGCTTCCTTTTCTTCCACCAGCTTCGCAGACGTGGTTATAGCTGGTGAATGAATTGAAAGTCTGCTAAAGATGGGCAAGATTTCTGATAATGGTGCAAGTTCGTCTAGTAATCCCAGGAAACCTTTTGTGGGACCCAGAAGGACCGGTGAGACAAATGCCATCCATGCCAGCAGGGGCAGACCTCAGTATGTCCACAGATCAGTAGCAGCTGTCACTATTCCAGCTCCAATTCCTCAGCCACCAGCATATCAACAACCACAACAACCTCATTACCAACAGCAAGTTCAATATCCGCCACAAATAACCTTCAACAACAACAACAACAATCAACAACAAAGACCCTTTCAGCAAAGACCATCACAGGCAAATAGGGTGATTGATCCAATCCCTATGCCCTATGCCGCTTTATTGCCACAACTCCTGAAACTTAACTTAGTTGAGCTAAGGACATTGGCACCTCCAGATCCCTCCAATCTCCCAAAGAATTACGATGTCAACGCCAGGTGTGCTTTCCACTCTAATGCACCAGGCCACAATACTGAGAAATGCAGGGCTTTGCAAATGAAAGTGCAAGATCTGGTGGATTCTAAAGCCCTCAACTTCGCACCTCCTCCAAATGTCAACATAATTCCTATGCCTAACCATGGTGGGCCGAGGATTAACGCCATTGAGGAAGACAAACCATCTATTTTGATCACCAGTGTTGCACAAATTCGAACACCTCTGGTAGAAATTAAAGCTAAGCTTCTGGAGTACCAGGTGTTTCCCGGGTGTGAACTCGGTTGTGGGTATTGCAATATTGCAGTCAACGGGTGTGATAATTTGAGAAGCGACATAGATAATCTTATCAAGGATGGTATCCTTCAGATCTCAACAACGGCGCCTACAAATCCAGCAATCCCTTTGACAACAATTCCTGATTCTTCTACAACAACAGCAACAATCATTCCAACCGATTCATCAATATCATCAACAATGGCTTCATCCATCACTTCAACAAATCAAATGTCAACAACCATTTCTTCTACAACATCAACATCGTTTTTATCAGCAGAATCTTCTACAACGCCCACAGAAATTAATGAAGATGTCTCAGCAGTCACCATTTACTATGATCCATCAGATGTTCCTCCAAACAACAATTTCCAACAACAAGCAGTGGCACCTCCTGCCAGATCACCAGTCACCATTTACTACGATCTGCACACCATTACAGTACCCTCCTCTGCAGCAGTAAGTCCAGTTACTATCACGGTGCCTGGGCCAGTTCCCTATGAAAGCAGTAATGCCATACCTTGGCATTATGGCTCTGATCTCTACTGCAACGGGGAGAAAATCACTTTGGATTCTTCAAACTCTCCTCCACAGATTGATAATGTTGGGGGAGGCGGAGGCTTCACCAGAAGCGGACGCCTTTTTGCCTCACAAGTACAAAGACCTAATGCCGAAGCAGAAGCTGCTGCCAAGGCAAAAGGAAAGAGTGTGGTGCTTGAAGAGCCAGCTATCAAGGAAACTCAGAAGACATCTTTTGAACAAGATGTAGACGAGTTTATGAGAATCATAAAGAGAAGTGATTACAAGGTGGTGGATCAGCTTCACCAAACTCCCTCAAAAATCTCCATATTATCCCTGTTGATGTGTTCTGAAGCTCAAAGGAATGCATTATTGAAAGTCGTGCACGCAACATACGTGCCAGAGGAGATTACCGTTAATCAGCTAGAAACTGTGGTGGCAAATGTCAATACCAGTCATGGACTGGGCTTCACCAATGCTGACTTAACAACTGAGGGACGTAACCACAACAAGGATTTACACATCACTCTAGAATGCAAGGGTGCTGTTCTATCCCATGTACTGGTGGACATTGGGTCTTCACTCAATGTTCTACCAAAGAAAGCCTTAGTGAACCTAGAGTATGATGGCTTGGCACTGCGACCAAGTAATTTGGTAGTGAGAGCATTTGATGGCTCTAAGAGATCAGTGCTTGGAGAGATTGATCTTCCAGTGATGATTGGCCCGCAAACCTTCAAAATTACCTTCTATGTGATGGACATTCAGCCAGCCTATAGTTGTTTGTTGGGTAGACCCTGGATCCATGCTGCTGGCGCTGTTATGTCTACCCTTCACCAGAAGCTGAAATTCGAGTGGGAAGGCCAGATCATCACCATCTGAGGAGAAGAAGACATCTTTGTTAACCATCTGGCTACGTATAAGTACATACAGATGGATGGAGAAATCCATGAAACTATGAGCCAGGGGTTTGAGGCCCTGAACATTAATGAAGCATCTGTTGTACTGGGAACCTCCATAACGTCTTATCAGCAAGCCCAGAAGGTTGTTGAAGAGGGTACTGCCCAAGGCTGGGGCAAGCTGTTGCCCGTGGAAAAGAAAGAAGACATATTTGGGTTGGGTTACAGACCAACTCAACAAGATCAATCAGAGGCTGCCAAGAAGCCCAATTTTGTCAGCGGGGGAATTCTCACCCCGGATGCAGTGAACAACTTGGAAGACGAGGAGGAAAGCGACCGCAACCTGGAGAGCTGGATACGTCCAAGGGTCCTAGGGAGCCAAGTCCTTAACTGGTCTTCCTAGGAAATTATAAGGGTTACTCCTGCAGAGTAATTATTATTTCCTGTATTTTTAAGCATGCATCAAGTCTTGTATCTTGCCCAAGATGACAAGACTCATTTTGTAATCGGGCCATCTTGTAATTTTGTGCAAATGGATTAATCAATGAATATCGGACATCTTTTGCAAATGAGTCTTTTCCTTTTTCGCTCACTGTTTTTCATTTTTTTTCTTTTTGTACAAAAATAAAATGGCAATGTTTTCCAAAATGAAATATTCATTTCACTCTTTTTTTCTAAACAAGATTAAAATTGATCACTAAAATGAACAATCTAAACCCTTGCAGAGAGTGCCTTTCAGACTGCACCGACAACAACACTGCTATGACTTCGTATGACTTTGATAATCCAATCAATCAAGCTGACGAAGGGGTTGAAGAAGATTATGAGCTTCCTGAAGAGCTTGCCAGGTTGTTAAGGCAAGAGGAGAAGTATATCACTCCTCATCAGGAGGAGGTTGAAACAGTTAATCTTGGTACGGAAGAAGATATGAAAGAGGTTAAGATTGGGGCCTCCCTACAAGATTCAGTGAAAGAGAAACTAATTGATATGCTTCGGGAGTATGTGGATGTCTTTGCTTGGTCTTATCAGGATATGCATGGGTTGGACACCGATATTGTCATGCACAAGCTGCCTTTGAAAGAAGATTGCCCGCCAGTAAAACAGAAGTTGCGCCGTACTCGCCCAGATATGGCAATGAAGATAAAGGAAGACGTGCAAAAGCAGTTGGACGCCGGGTTCCTTGCTGTGACCAGCTATCCGCCGTGGGTTGCTAATATTGTACCTGTGCCTAAGAAGGATGGGAAAGTACGAATGTCTGTGGATTACCGGGACCTGAACAGAGCCAACCCGAAAGATGACTTCCCATTACCTCACATTGATGTATTGGTTGATAATACGGCTCAGTTCTCGGTATTCTCCTTCATGGACGGATTTTCAGGATATAATCAGATCAAGATGTCACATGAAGACATGGAGAAGACAACTTTCATCACACCCTGGGGCACGTTCTGTTATAAGGTGATGTCGTTCGGACTGAAGAATGCTGGTGCAACTTATCAACGGGCTATGGTAACATTATTCCACGACATGATCCATAAAGAAATTGAATGTTATGTGGATGACATGATTGCCAAGTCCCTCACAGAAGAAGACCACCTGGTGAATCTACTAAAGCTATTCAAGCGTTTGAGGAAGTACCAACTGAAGTTAAACCCTAACAAATGCACATTCGGGGTGCAATCTAGTAAGTTGCTGGGATTTATTGTAAGCGAGAAAGGGATTGAAGTTGACCCTGATAAAGTCAAAGCCATTCAAGAAATGCCGGCACCGAAAACTGAGAAACAAGTTCGAGGTTTCTTAGGTAGATTGACTACATTTCACGGTTCATATCTCACCTTACAGCAACCTGTGAACCCTTGTTCAAGCTGTTAAGAAAAGAACAAACGGTCAGGTGGAACGAAGACTGCCAGAGGGCTTTTGACAAAATCAAGGAATACTTACAAGAGCCTCCAATCCTTATGCCTCCAGTTGAAGGAAGACCTCTAATAATGTACTTGACAGTATTAGAAGAATCAATGGGGTGTGTGCTGGGCCAACATGACGAGTCTGGTCGAAAAGAGTATGCAATATACTACCTAAGCAAAACGTTTACCGACTGTGAACAACGTTATTCACTGCTCGAGAAAACTTGTTGTGATTTAGCGTGGGCTGCTCGCCGACTAAGGCAGTATATGTTGACTCACACTACCTTATTGATTTCAAAGATGGACCCAGTTAAGTATATTTTTGAGAAGCCAGCACTTACCGGACGGGTTGCAAGATGGCAAATGATCCTCACGGAATTCGACATCCAGTACACATCTCAAAAAGCCATCAAGGGCAGTGTATTGTCTGATTATCTTGCTGAGCAACCTATTGATGATTACCAGCCTATGAGATTTGACTTCCCTGATGAAGACATCATGTACATAAAAGCAAAAGATCATGAAGAGCCTGTTCACACTGAAGGGCCTGACCCAGAAGAGGAATGGACTATGATGTTTGATGGGGCTGTTAATATGAATGGTCGTGGTGTTGGTGCAGTACTCATTACACCCAAAGGAGTTCACATGCCTTTCTCGGCAAAACTCACCTTCAACTGCACTAACAACGAAGCTGAATATGAAGCTTGTATTATGGGTCTTGAGGAAGCCATTGACCTCAGGATCAAGACTTTGACTGTGTTCGGAGATTCAGCTCTGGTAATTAATCAAGCACACGGCAAATGGTACACCCACCAAGATCATCGGATACCTTACCGGGATTATACAAGAAGGTTATTGACTTTCTTCACAACAGTCAAGCTTGAGTATATCCCTCGAGATGAGAATCAGTTTGCAGATGCTCTGGCTACCATTTCATCAATGATCAAAGTTCAAGCTTCCAACTTCGTACCTCGGATCTCAGTGTCCAGACTTGACAGACCAGCATATGTATTTGCAGCAGATATTGTTAAAGATGATAAGCCTTGGTTCCATGACATTAAGTGCTTCTTGGAGGATCAGACATACCCACCTGGGGCATCTTCCAATGATAAGACGACATTAAGAAGGCTAGCTGGTAGTTTCTTCCTGAATATTGATGGTTCCCTGTACAAGAGAAACTTTGATATGGTACTTCTCAAATGTGTTGATAAGGCAGAAGCAGATTTGTTAATGCACGAGGTGCAGGAAGGATCTTTTGGTACCCATGCGGGAGGACATGCCATGGCTAAAACGTTGCTAAGATCAGGTTATTACTGGATCACAATGGATGCTGACTGTTGTGTCTATGCCAGGAAATGTCATAAATGCCAGATCTATGCGGATAAGGTGCATGTGCCTCCCAATCCTCTGAATGTGATGTCTTCACCCTGGCCTTTTGCCATGTGGGGTATTGATATGATTGGCAATATTGAACCGACTGCTTCGAATGGCCTCAGATTCATCCTGGTAGCCATTGATTATTTTACCAAGTGGGTCGAAGCAGCTTCCTATGCAAATGTTACAAGGCAAGTAGTAGCCCGATTTCTGAACAGAGACATCATCTTTCGGTATGGAGTGCCCGAGCGAATCATTACTGATAATGGTTCCAACTTAAACAACAAAATGATGGCAGAGCTATGCCGGGACTTCAAGATCCAACACCACAATTCTTCTCCTTACGGGCCAAAGATGAATGGCACTGTAGAAGCGGCTAACAAGAATATCAAGAAGATTGTGCAGAAGTTGGTAGTTACCTATAAAGATTGGCATGAAATGCTACCATTTGCCTTGCATGGGTACCGTACGTCAATCAGAACATCCACTGGGGCAACACCGTATCAGCTTGTGTATGGTATGGAGGCGTTCCTACCTGTTGAAGTTGAATTACCCTCCCTGCGAGTGCTGATGGATGTTAAGCTGAACGAAGCAGAATGGGTCCGGTCCCGATACGAACAACTGAATCTGATTGACGAGAAAAGATTGGCTGCAATCTGTCATGGGCAGCTTTATCAAAAAAGAATGAAGAAAGCCTTCGATCAGAAAGTCAGGCTCCGAGAGTACCAAGTAGGAGATCTGGTGCTGAAAAGACTCCTCCCTCCTCATACAGACCACAGGGGCAAGTGGACTCCGAACTATGAAGGGCCATTCGTAGTGAAGAAAGTTTTCTCCAGTGGAGCACTGATGCTCAACACTATGGATGGTGAAGACTTCCTGTCCCCTGTGAATTCAGATGTAGTTAAAAAATACTTCGCATGAAAATGACCCGCTGGACATAAAAACAGAATGTAAGTCCAGGAAAAATAGGGCATCCCGGCGAGTCAAAAACAGAATAAAAGACTCGGGCAAAAATAAGGGAAAATTAAAAAAAAAATGTACACCCGCTGTGTTGAAAAGCCGCATTGGACAACTCAGGCAAAAATGGGTATCCCGGTGGATTGTGTAAACACCCCAAATTTGCCCTCACTCATTCACACCATGTCTTGTGATCTCCTCATGTGCATAATCTCAATCATAGCATCTCATATCACATTTTGGTTCACTACATAGATTCTAAGTCATCTGCATCTAGGGTTTGTGATCTGAGCAATCCAAGAGCTTCTTGAGCCACTCCAAAGATCAGCAATCACTTCAAAGAGTTCTATGTGTGTTCAAGTATCATGTTTTATCCTCACAAAGTCAATAATGCCAAGGAATCACAAGAACTGGGATTGGTATGGAAGCAGAGCCAGGCTAGACTGCACAGATGACCTAGAATTAGGGTTTTGGTTTCAGAGGCCATAACCCCAAATTTTTTGGTCATTATTGTTTCCATTGGTCTCTATATGGTATAGGGAGTATGCATATCAATTTTCATGAAGAAATTCCATGGGGAAGTCATCTGATCAAGAGTTGACTTTCTGGACAAGTCAGTGTAAAATCAGGGCATCTGAGGCCCCCAATGACCCAACCAAGGGGTAATCTTCATCATTTTGAGTGTATATGATCTTTATTTGATCATGGAAGAGGGTTGAAGTTCACAAAATTCAAGAATTTGGAGTTTTTGCAAGTGTTGACTTTTTGGGCATAGTTGACTTTTCAAGAATGCTTCATTTTAGGTCATTTTTCAAGCCTTGATTCTTGATCCAAAAATGCTTCAAATAAAAAAACTTTGGTCATGAAAGTTGTAGAATACATCTTTCCCTTTTCAAAAAGTACAAGAACATGATCAAATTCTTCTTGGATCAAAAGTTATGGTGTGACAAAGTTGGTAAAAATCATTGATTTTCAAGATGTGCCCTAAATGAGAATTTTGCAAAACCATGAACCAAGGCTGTTTGTGACCTCTAGTTGACATCAAACCATGACACAAACATTCTATGTGACCTAAAAAATCAGAATTGGACCAAAGATCACATGTGTATGGTTTGTGTAACAAGGCATTTTCCATGAAGTTTCAAAAAGAGCCAACTTGCAAAACCACTCATCACACTTCCTACAACTTGCAACATTGGATGCTGACTTTGGCTAGCCTTTCCCCTCACCCTTGCTGCGCAGCCCCATGCCTTGTACTAGCCTAGAACCAAGCCATACTTCCCTTACACAAAAAGTGGACTTTTGGCAAAAGCAAACTTACCAATCAATAGAGGCCATGTCAAATCATCTGACCTATAGGATTAAAATATACTATCCAAATGCTGGCCATAACACTCAAGAAGCAAAGCTGAAACAAGACACAAGATCACATTCACAAAAACACTCCATTTTGCAAAACCATTCGAATCTGCCTCCACAAACCTCAAACATCCAAACCAACTTCACCAATCATTTCACCATGTTCCATAGAGCATAAACCAAGCAAAGCCTGAGCCTGAAACAAGCCATAACATCACTTCACCATTTTCACCCCAAGCTGCAGTTTCCTTCGAAACACCTTCCACAGCTCACAAACATCCAAACAAACTTCACAAACCTTCTCCACTCATCATCTGGACCACAAACAACCCTTCACCCTTGCCAGAAACAGCCTGAATCACCATTGCCATTTTCAACTGAGCTTGAGCAGAAGCTGTTCAAACTCTTCATCCAGCCAACATAAATTTCTCCTAAGCATTCAAGCATCACCAGGGGGTCAAGTGGAGTGGATTTCACAAGGAGGGGAGGTCAGAAAGTTGCTGGAGTGAAAGCTTCGAATCTCAGGTAGCTCAAGAAATATTTTTCCAGAAATCATTTTTTAAGTTCTAAACTTGTTCTTCATGCTTCACTGATTATCCTGTTGCTTTTGGTTTTGAAAATGGTGATGAAATGAGAATTTAATTGCTCTCTGAAACTCTGTGACCTAAAAACTTGTTTTGTTCGATTCATGAATTCCAAGAAGAATAATTTTGTTTTGATTGGGGGTTTTGGTTCGTGAGTGAGTGGGAATCATTTCCATGGTTTTAGATTTCGTTTTAGTTAGGTTTTGAGAGAGTTTGGAGATTTTCAGGTGGGCTTCCCACCGGAGAAGACGACCGGAGGTCTTCTCCGGCCACCTGAAAATCATTAAGCCCTAATCTTGTAATTAAATGCCATTTGAATTTGGGCCGTAGGATCAGTTGACTCCATTGACCTCCCGCGCGTGTGAATGGCTCAGATCAAGTCATTTGCCCTAATCTTGTTTAATTAAGATAATCATAATTAATTAACTCAGAAGCCATCTGGACCCTCCATTCACGCGCCCAGTCAATCATTTTGAACCCAGAATCAATCTCAGCCTCTCCTTCTGATTACTTTCCTTTTATTTTAATTTATTTTCATTTCTTTTTCATTTAACTTGCATAATTTATTAAAAATAGTAAAAATGTTTTAAAAATTATGAAACTTTTTCTCAAGAGTTTTATTAATTTTTATGACACAAAAATATTTTTATTTTTATTTTTATCATTAAAAAAGTATTTTTAAATATTTAAAAGATTATTTTTAATTGATTAATGAGAATTAATTTATTAAAAATACTTTTAAGTATCTAAAAATCACCAAAAAATTCATGAAATGTTCTAAGACATTTAGAAACATTGTCCAACCTTCAAACCAAATTTCTTTTTTGATCTTGATGCATTTTGAGAATTTTTCATTGAATAAAAATCATTTTTGTGCATTATTTTGATCCTAAGTTCAAAAAATCATTTCTGCCTATCTATGAAGAGTTGGACATTGATTCTTCTTGCATTGCATTGTGTTTAGCATGTAGTTTTTGAGATAAAAAGGTCATGATTTGATCTTTCATTTTCAAATTGTTTGACATTTCTTTTGTTTGGAAACCCTAAAAACCCTAAAGACTTGTGAAAATCATAACTTGAGATTGGTTAAGAGTTGAGACCTCTCCTTTGGGCATTGGTTTAGTATAGGATTAAGGGTCCTTTTTGTGGCATTTTTCCATTTTTATCTTAGGGTTTGCTTCTGGTTTTGGTTTGTGTTTGATGTTTGATTCATAAACCCTAATTTGGGCTTCCATTTGCATCCATCTTGCATTCTCTTGCATAACATGACTTGCCATGACATTTCAAGCATCCATGTGATTCATTTGACATCATAAGACCTATTGAAAGCATGTTTGATCATTGCATCTTTGCATTTGTCATGTTGTATGCCATATGCATCTCATAACTTTTCATGTATGTTCTTGGTTCCTAACTTGCTTCATTTGCATCCATGAACTTGTATGATCATTTCCATGTGCTGCCTCATGTTTGTAGCATCTCATAGCATCATGTAAATGCTTCTGGTTTTGTTTCTCATCATGTCATCTCATCCCATTTTGCATTGCATTGCATTTCTTTTCTAACCTTTCAGGTGGTAAGTAACTTTGAGAAGTGGATTTGCCTTCACTTCTCATAACTTTTCTTTTCATCTCTCTTGCATCCATGCTGCATTTTTATATGTGTTTGAGTTTGAGCTTGCTCATTCTCCCTCTTCCCACTTTCTCTCTTCAAGTGACTTGACTTCTTGAATGAAGCAAGTTGCTTTGCTTCTCTTGATCCTTTCATCTGCTTCCTGGTGGTTCCATTGGAGATCTTCTCTTGTTAAAACTCACAAACCTTAGGAACAACCAAGCATGACAATGATTAGGGTTTTGATTAGTCTCCCCTCCTTAGTTTTACCTTTGTGTCTCTTTTGAGTCTTCTCTCCTCACCTCATAATCAGGGACTAAACCCTAAAGGCTTTAAGGCTTTGTGATTAAGCTTATGCCTGCATCCTTCTCTTAGGATGGAGTGTATAACTTTAATCCTAAGTGTTAAACCCTTAATGTGTTTAAATCTCTTAATCAATTCACTTAATAATCATCAAGACATCACACTTGTAACTTGGGCCTTGCATTAGGGTTCTAATTCTTCCTTAACTGGTTAAGAAGGACTAACCCTAGTGTTAATGGACAAGTCCCCCTCAAGTTGTCTTACAAATCATAAAAATCACTTCATCATCATATCATTAAATAAAATCCACTTAATAAAGGCTTTGTTTTGTCATGAGTTTAATCCCTAATCATGGATTAAGTTGAGGAGCTTTCCTCAGCTTAAACATTCTCATCTATTATCCTTCTATTAGGATGGTGTAATGAGTCTGTTTAATCCTTGATTATGGCTTAACCTCATTACTCAACACTAAACAAAAACACCAAAAACATCTAAATAATCACAAGTAGGTTAATGATCTTGATCCTATATCAAAGGTGATTAAGTGTGAGAATCTGACTTCACACTTAAGGTATTCTCATTATCCCTAAACAGAGGGAAGATGTGATGAGTTTACTAAATCCATTGGTTTAGACTTAAGCTCATTAACTTATGACAAACTTTCAAAAGCAATAAAAGACTGAAAACTCAAAAACAAACAATAATCGTCTCCTCTGGGATTCTTTACTCATCTCATTCACTCACAAACGAGAACTTGCTTCTTCCGTCTAATGCAAGACAGTTTGCACCTGAGCCAGACAGGTCATACACTTGAGCATAGGCAAGCAAGCAGTTCACAAGTCAATTCATCTTTCAGTCTCTTTGGGTCGAACTACGGTGTTCTGACTTCCTCATTGCACGAGAGGATACGTAGGCATAACTTAACAGTTATCGAACAAAAGTCTCTGTATATTCCCCCTCTTTCTAGCCTCATTCTTTTAGCCTCATGATCTTGAGCATTTCACTCCTGTTCTTACACTGACACTTCACTTATATACTTCACTTTTCTCTTACACTGACACCTGCACATTTTGTTTTCCAGCTCTTTTACACACAAATTGCACTGACACTACCCCTTTAAAACACAAATCTTTTAAGCGTGGATCCCGTCGAGTACGGCGGACAATCTGGGTGCTAATACCTTCCCAGGTTGTAACCAACCCCCTTTCTCAGTCTCTCTGGTTCGCAACCGTCTTATCCATCTCTTTCCAGGTCTATGCAGCATTGCCTTTCCTCCGGGATAAAAATGCCTAGCTGGCGACTCTATTCATCTCCAGTGAGTTCACTGCTGTGTGTTCTCATTGTCCCTTTCGCCGACCGTTCGCGTCTGTACCCTATTTGACCCGGCTTCATTTAGTGGGAGCGACAGCTTGGCGACTCTGCTGGGGACCCTTATGCTGCAACCAGGGCTTCTGGTTCTTTTTGTGGGTTCCTCCTAGCGCTTGATTGATTTGTGTTTACTGGGGTGTTATGTGCTATCTGTGCTTGTGTATTTATTTTATTTATTGCTTTATGTACAGTTTGTTTTATTACTTTCTTTACTGCTTTACATATATCATACTGTCATGCTGTCTGGCTGGATCTGGTTTTGCTTTGGTGGGTGGGTGTTCCATCGAGAGTTAAGGCCCTATACCTGGGACCTGAGTGACACCTAGGCTAGAGTGAATCATATTCTTTCCCATTCCATCTCGGTCTGGTGCGGGAATATGAAACACGGTTCAGATATGAGTTTCTTCTTGAGAACTCTGTGTTGCAGATTTCCTGCAATGCTAGGGCTATCTGGGAAGCCTGCTAAGTCTGGATGACCTTTAGTATTGACCTTCAGAAACTGAGGTGAATTAGAGGAGGAACTCTTATGGTTATTGTAAACACTGTACCTCCGGGTTAGAAGTGTTTACACTTCTCATAACTGATCCAAGTCTGAGGATCCTTGTTTTAGAACACCACCTGTGAGGGGGTTGGGTTGTTTACAGGTTTGCAGGTACCTTGACCTCAGAATACCCTGTTACTTTGACTTGATTAAGAATACTCCATGTTGGAATAGTTCTTGTGATTCTAAAACCCTGGACATGTGGCTCTTTATTTGAGCCCCCCACCTTGGTTACTGGATTTATAGACCTCCATCTGGAATTCTTGAACATACATGGACTTATGTCAGAGCACTTGATCAGATCCAGCTCAGTCACAAACCCTTGCATATCATTTGCATACATACTCATTGCATCATATTGACATTTGCTTATTTGTGTCTCAGGGTATCCATCTTCATTTGGTTCTGGTTTTGACCCCATCTTCAGTATTGACCTATCTTCATCAGCATCTGCTTCAGTTATCAGCTGTCTGCTTCAGTCACCTGCGTCAGCCAATCAGTGGCCCATTCTTCAGTGTTATCATCAGCACCTGTCTCTACTCATCTTCAGCATCATGGCTCCTAAAAAGAGCAACATCACCTATCACTTCTTCCAGCCAGAGCTATCTGACATCAGGAGGATTCAGACCCTGATCACTCCAGATCACATACCATTGTTCAGGGAACATTATGGGGATATACTTGATATGGTTATGGATCTGGACCCTTCACAGAGGAGCCTCATCCACACTTGCATTCAGTTTTATGATCCCCCACTGAGGTGTTTCACCTTCCAAGACTTTCAGATGGGCCCTCTATTGGAAGAATACGCATCATTGGTTGGTGTGCCTATCAGGGGTGGAATCCCTTTCAACCCTGAGATGGTCTTTCCTGGTAATGGAGAAGAAGCCAAGGCTTTGCATCTGGAACCTGTTCTAATTGAACAGCATATGACTTCTAAGGCTGGAATCCCTGGCCTGCATCTAGATTTCTTGATCTCTCAAGCTACCCTGAAAGCTTCTTTAGGAGAGTGGAAAGCAGTCTGTGCTTTATTGGCCTTGAGCATATATGGGATCATATTATTTGCAGATGAGCCTCGATTTGTTAGTAAGAATGCAATCCATCTGTTCATTCTAAGGAACCCAGTGCCAACTTTATTGGGCGATCTCTACTATTCAGTGCATCAGAGGAATGAAAAGCAGAGGGGAAGATTAGTGAGGTGTTGTGCTCCATTATTCCATACTTGGCTTCTCAGGCATCTACCCAGGACAGATGCATTTTTGAATCCTCATCAGCAGAGTAACTGGGCTAAGAGACTCACTGCTCTAACTTCAGCCGATATCAGATGGTGCACCCAGAGCACCAAAGGCAGGGATATCATCACCAGCTGTGGGCATTTTCCCAATGTGCCCCTAATAGGAGTTAAGGGTAGTATCAATTACAACCCTCTGCTGTTCAGAAGACAACTGGGCTATGCACTGGTCCACACTCCTAAGGTACAGGACTTGGTTGAGACTCTCTATTATGAGAACAAGCTAAATCTGGCTATTGTTAGGCAGGCTGCTTGGGCCTGGGATAATGTTCAAACCAAGGGAGTAACTATCTTGGGGAAGTGCAGCAATGTGGCATCAGCACAATATTATGAATGGTCCTGTACCAGGGCCCAATTCTCTGGAATGCCCTTTACCATAGAAGATATGCCTGAATCATCTTCAGCACCACCCCCTGCCACTATCAGTTTGGAAGAGTTTGAGAGCTTGAAAGAAAGAAATGAGAAGCTAACCCAGGCCTTGCAGAAGACCCTCCGGGAAAGGAGTGATGGTACGAGGGAGGTTGAGAGATTGGAGAAGTTGAGAGTGGAGCATCTGACTAAGATTGAGAAGTCTGGGGATTATATCAAGAAGTCTAAAGCTGGAGAACAAATTCTGAAGAATGCTTGCAAAGAAGCCCAGTTCCAGAGAGCAAGAACAGACTTGTATCTGAAGGAGAGTCAGGCTAGGTGGGTCAGGATCACCGAAGCTCGTACTCTGGAGGACAAGAGAGTTCAAGACAAGATGGAGCAACTGGAAGCTAGTGCAAAAGAACAGCAAGAAGCCTTGGCAGCAGCCCAGAGGGAGATATCAGAGCTAAAGATCAAGGCTGGAGTGAAGAGGTCAAAAGACCAAGGTCAACACAAGAAGCTAACAACAGCTGTTACTACAAGGAATCTTCTCATCAGGAACCTTACAGAGCGTCCGGCTGATCCTGTGACCGAGGCACTTCTCAAGGAAGTTCGGGAGGATGAGTTTGGCCTTGGTGTTTGACCATTTGCTTGTTGTTGTTTTCTTTCCATGTACTTTTATTTTTTCTTATGATGTATTTTGACCCCTTGGAGGGCTTGTGTTGTAAAATGAACAAGTTGCATTATTTCACCTTCTGTAATATATATTTGTTCTAGTTTGTTCCATCCGAGTTTACTTCGAAAGCAACATCAACAGCATTTTCAAGGGTCTGGAAGGGTCAAAACTGAATGCCAAGCCGGATACCTCGAAAACAAATAAGCATACTGCATTGCATGCTAACCTTTTGTTTGTTTTGTAGGTTTTTGTTTTATTGCCACTAACTCTGTTGTGATGTTCAGGAACTATTGCTCGGCGCCGGGTATTTCCCCTCAACCGTCCGCACCGTTATCCGACCCGCAACAATCTTCCGGGCATTCAAATGGATCAGGTACAGCAGGACCTTGCAGAGGTTAGAAATCAAATGGCAAACGAAAGATTGGAAATGAGAACGCAGATGACTCAGTTCATGGAAGTGATGAACAACATGGCTCAGAGCCAGGAAAGATTGAGGGCCATGGTAGAGAGGCAAAATCAAGAGGATCCACATATAGGGACTGCCGGCACCAGCAACAATGAAAGGGTCCAACCTCATGTCAACCCCCCTGTATTTGGACCACACCTCCATCCTGAGGTCAACATCCCTGCAAATGTTCAAGGGACTGCCACTGCAGCCAGGGTACTTCAAGAAGACCCCCAAGAGGACCAATTCACAGTAATGGATGCTGGGGAGGAAGCTTATGATAGAAGGCTGGAAGAGATAGCTGAGAAGTTGAGATCCTTAGAGTCCCAAAACTCTTTGGGATTCGACGTCATGGACATGGGCTTGGTAGACGGGGTCAGGATTCCCCATAAGTTTAAGCCTCCTTGTTTTGAAAAATACAACGGGACTTCATGCCCCCGGACTCATTTACAATCATTTCTGGGGAGGCTGAAGGCCTATACTATGGATGAGAAGCTCTGGATGTTCTATTTTGAAGATAGCTTGACTGGAGCGTCGAGAGAATGGTACTCTCACTTGACAAGGGCGACTATTAGATGCTGGAAGGACCTGGCAGAGGCCTTCATCAGACAGTATCAGTACAACTTAGACATGGCACCCAACAGGACCCTCCTAATGGGAATGTCACAATCGTCAAGAGAAAGTTTCCGAGAATATGCCCAGAGATGGAGGCAATTGGCTGCTGCTGTTCAGCCACCTATGTCTGAAAGGGAAATGGCAGATATGTTCATGAACACCCTTCAGGGAACATATATTGACAGGTTGGCTGCTTTCTCTTCCACCAGCTTTGCAGATGTTGTCATAGCCGGGGAGAGAATTGAAAGCCTGTTGAAAATGGGTAAGATCTCAGACAATGGTGCAAGCTCATCCAGCAATGCAAGAAAGCCTTTTGCAGGCCCAAGAAGGACTGGTGAGACTAATGCCATCCACACCAACAGGGGTAGGCCCCAATATGTTCACAGATCTGTGGCTGCAGTCACCATCCCTGCTCCAGCTCATCCACAACCCGCTTATCAACCTCCTCAGCAAAACTATCAGCAACAACCTCAGTACCATCAACAAAATCAGTATCCTCCGAGAAATTACAACAACAGCAACACCAACAACAATAACCAGCAAAGGCCATTCCAACAGAGGCCATCTCAAGCCAACAGGGTAATCGATCCGATCCCTATGCCATATGCTACATTGCTGCCACAACTCCTGAAACTCAACCTAGTTGAGCTAAGGACGTTGGCACCTCCAGATCCCAACAGTCTACCCAGGAATTATGACTCCAACGCCAGATGTGCCTTCCATTCAAATGCACCTGGCCACAGTATAGAAAAGTGCAGAGCCCTGCACATGAAGGTACAAGACCTGGTAGACTCAAAAGCTCTGAATTTCGCACCACCACCCAATGTCAATAAGAACCCCATGCCAAACCACGGTGGTCCCAGAATTAACGCTATTGAAGAAGACAAACCGTCTTATTTAATAACCAGTGTGGGTCAGATCCGGACACCGTTGGTAGAAATCAAGGCTCAGCTCCTCGAATGTAACATGTTCCCGGGGTGTGAGTTGGGGTGTGCTTACTGCAATATCTCAGTAAATGGGTGCGATAATCTGAGGAATGGCATAGATGACCTTATTCAGAGTGGCCAGCTCCAGATCACTACATCATTTCCAACAAATCCAGCAACCTCATCAGCAACGGTTTCAGAACCTCCTACAACTGCAGCAACCATTGTTCCTGACAATTCTTCGGCTTCATCAACTAGTACTTCATCCATCATCTCAAATGACCAGTTATCAACAAATTTTCCTGCTACAACTTCAGCTTCATTCCATTTTGAATCTCCTACAACAACAACATCCATTCTTCCAACAATGTCTCCTACAACACCAGCAACCAATCATGAAGATGTCTCTACTGTCACCATATTTTACGATCCGGAAAACAACTCTGTCTACAACTCAGAAGGTGCTGCTCCCATCAGGGCACCAGTGACAATTTATTTTGATCCACAGACTATCACAGTTCCTTCAACAGCTGCAATCAGTCCAGTCACTATCACGGTGCCTGGACCAGTACCTTATGAAAGCAGCAATGCCATCCCGTGGCATTATGGCTCTGACCTGTACTATGAAGGACAAAGAATCACTTTTGAATCATCAACCCTTGCACCACAAATTGACAATGTGGGAGGAGGCGGAGGCTTCACTCGAAGCGGACGTCTCTTCGCCCCACAAATTCAGAGGCCCGCTGCCGAAGCAGAAGCTGCTGCCAAGGCAAAGGGGAAGAGCCCTGTGCAGGAAGATCAAGCTGTTAAGGAAGCTTTGAAGACACCATTCGATCAAGAGGTTGATGAGTTCATGCGAATCATCAAAAAGAGTGATTATAAAGTAGTGGATCAGCTTCATCAGACGCCTTCCAAGATCTCAATCTTATCATTGCTTATGTGCTCCGAAGCCCATCGGAATGCGCTCCTCAAAGTCTTGCACGCAGCTTACGTGCCTGAAGAGATCACTGTCAATCAGCTGGAAGCTGTAGTTGGAAATGTTAATGCTAGTCACGGACTAGGGTTCACCAATACTGATTTGACAACGGAAGGCCGCAACCATAACAAAGCCTTGCACATAACCATGGAATGTAAAGGTGCTGTCCTTTCCCATGTGCTGGTGGACACGGGGTCATCCCTCAATGTCTTACCTAAAAAGGCCCTGGTGAAGCTAGAATATGATGGATTGGCGTTGAGACCCAGCAACCTGGTGGTAAGAGCCTTTGATGGTTCAAAGAGATCGGTTCTGGGAGAGATCGAATTACCCGTAACGATTGGCCCGCAGACTTTCACAACTACCTTCTACGTGATGGATATACAGCCCGCCTACAGCTGTCTATTGGGTAGGCCATGGATTCACGCCGCTGGCGCCGTAACCTCTACCCTTCACCAGAAGTTAAAATATTAGTGGGAGGGTCAAATCGTTACAATCTGTGGAGAAGAGGATATTTTTGTTAGCCACCTGGCTACCTATAAATACATTGAGATGGATGGGGAGATCCATGAAACAATGAGTCAGGGGTTTGAAGCTTTGAATGTCAATGAAACATCTGCTGTGCCTGGTACTTCAATATCATCATACCAACAAGCCCGGAAGGTTGTTGAGGGAGGAAACGCCCAAGGCTGGGGCAAACTGCTATCGGTGGAGAAGAAAGAGGACAGATTTGGGTTGGGTTACAGACCAACTCAACAAGATCAAGCAGCGGCTGCGAAAGAGCCCAACTTTGTGAGTGGGGGGATGCTCACCCCTGATGCTGTCAACTGTCTGGAAGACGAGCTGGAAGAAGAACGCAACCTGGAAAGCTGGATTCGTCCAAAGATCCCGGGGAGCAGTATCTCGAACTGGTCTTCCCAAGAAATTATAAGAGTTACTCATGCAGAGTAATTATTATTTCCTGTATTTTTATAGCATGCATCAAAGTCTTGCATCTTGCCCAAGATGACAAGACTCATTTTGCAATCGTGCCATCTGTACTTTTTGTGCAAACAAGATTAATCAATGAAATATCAGACATCTTTTTGCAAATGAGTCCTTTTCTTTTCCGCTCACTGTTTTTCCATTTTTCTTTTTGTACAAAAAATAAATGGCAGTGTTTTCAAAATGATAACTTTATTTCACTTTTCTAAAACAAGATTAAAATCAAATCACTAAAATGAACAAACTAAACCCTTGCAGAGAATGCCCTCCAGACTGCACCGACAACAGCACGGCTATGACTTCGTATGACTTTGACAATCCAATCAATCAAGCCGATGAAGGGGTTGAAGAAGAGTATGAGCTTCCTGAAGAGCTAGCCAGGTTGTTAAGACAAGAGGAAAAGGTTATTACTCCTCACCAGGAGGAGGTTGAAGTGATCAATCTTGGTACAGATGAAGACGTGAAAGAGGTTAAAATCGGGGCCTGCCTGCAAGACTCAGTGAAGAGACAACTGATTGATCTGCTTCAAGAGTATGTGGATGTGTTTGCTTGGTCGTATCAAGATATGCCAGGGTTGGACACCGACATTGTTGTGCACAAGCTACCTTTGAGAGAAGAATGCCCGCCGGTTAAACAGAAGTTGCGCCGTACTCGCCCAGACATGGCTATGAAAATCAAAGAAGAGGTACAAAAGCAGTGGGACGCCGGGTTCCTTGCTGTAACTAGCTATCCACCGTGGGTTGCTAACATAGTACCTGTGCCTAAGAAAGACGGCAAAGTAAGGATGTGTGTTGACTACCGGGATCTGAACAGAGCCAGCCCGAAAGATGACTTCCCATTACCTCACATTGATGTATTGGTTGATAATACGGCTCAGTTTTCGGTATTCTCCTTCATGGACGGATTTTCAGGATACAATCAGATTAAGATGTCACCTGAAGACATGGAGAAGACAACCTCCATCACACCCTGGGGCACGTTCTGTTACAAAGTGATGCCATTCGGACTGAAGAATGCTGGTGCCACATATCAACGGGCTATGGTAACATTATTCCACGATATGATCCATAAAGAAATTGAATGCTATGTGGATGACATGATTACCAAGTCCCTTACTGAAGAAGATCACCTGGTGAATCTACTGAAGTTATTCAAGCGTCTGAGGAAGTACCAATTGAAGCTGAACCCCAACAAATGCACATTCGGGGTACGATCTGGTAAGCTGCTGGGTTTTATTGTAAGCGAGAAAGGGATTGAAGTTGACCCTGATAAAGTCAAAGCTATTCAAGAGATGCCTGCACCGAAAACTGAGAAAGAAGTTCGAGGGTTCTTAGGTAGATTGAACTACATCTCAAGGTTCATATCTCACCTCACAGCAACCTGTGAGCCTTTGTTCAAGCTGTAAAGAAAAGAACAGACGGTCAGGTGGAACGAAGACTGCCAGAAGGCTTTTGACAAGATCAAAGAATATTTGCAAGAACCTCCAATCCTTATGCCTCCAGTTGAAGGAAGACCTCTGATAATGTACTTGACAGTATTAGAAGAGTCAATGGGGTGTGTGTTGGGCCAGCATGACGAGTCTGGTCGAAAAGAGTATGCAATATACTACCTAAGCAAAAAGTTTACCGACTGTGAACAACGTTATTCACTGCTCGAGAAAACTTGATGTGCTTTAGCGTGGGCTGCTCGCCGACTGAGACAGTATATGTTGACCCACACTACTTTATTGATATCCAAAATGGACCCAGTTAAGTACATTTTCGAGAAGCCAGCTCTTACCGGACGGGTTGCAAGATGGCAGATGATTCTCACAGAATATGACATCCAATACACATCTCAGAAAGCCATCAAGGGCAGTGTATTGTCTGAATATCTTGCTGAGCAACCTATTGATGATTACCAGCCTATGAGATTTGACTTCCCTGATGAAGACATCATGTTCATAAAAGCAAAAGACCACGAAGAGCCTATTCACACTGAAGGGCCTGATCCAGAAGAAGAATGGACTATGATGTTTGATGGGGCTGTTAACATGAATGGTCGTGGTGTTGGTGCAGTACTCATTACACCCAAAGGAGTTCACATGCCTTTCTCGGCAAAACTCACCTTCAACTGCACTAACAACGAAGCTGAATACGAAGCTTGCATTATGGGTCTTGAGGAAGCCATTGACCTCAGGATCAAGACGTTGACTGTATTCGGAGATTCAGCTCTGGTAGTTAATCAAACCAATGGCAAATGGTACACCCATCAGGATCATCTGATACCTTACAGGGATTATACAAGAAGGTTACTGACTTTCTTCACAACAGTCAAGCTTGAGTATATCCCTCGGGACGAGAATCAGTTTGCAGATGCCCTTGCTACCA